>CADEBD010000327.1:8109201-9418634 GCA_902825455.1 Arctia plantaginis | reverse complement strand
CACGTAATAGGTACCTACGTGTAAAATAATGTACGTACGTAAGGATTAGATACACATCCGTTACAAATATATACAATATCACTAATAAATCTTCAGAATAAAGATGTTATACAAAGTGGCGCGAAATTTATTCAGAGTGACGCGGATTTTATGACAGTTATGTTAGCACAATTGTGTTTTTAAATTGTGCATTCAAAACATCAGCATTAACTTAATAAAGCAAAATTATTTATTTACTTACATTAATGATGGTCTGGCATTACAATCCTTCAATTTACTTGCTAGATTTTTTATAAAATGTTAAAGTAAATTATTATTGCTTTTTCTTTGTTTACGTCGAGAACTATAGGTACATATCTCGAGGTAAACAAGTTCTTTTTTAATTAAAGTTTAATAGAAAACCTGTACTCTTCTTTGTAAATATGTAAATGAATGTAAAAAAATAAAACCCTTTAGGGTGATCTAAACTCTCGTCTCATTTAAAATTCTTACTACGCAACAAGACTTTTTGTCTTGTGAATGAACACCACTATACTTTTGTGTACATAATTTTTGTGATCTCGTAACCTCTGGGAATGCTCTATGTTCTCTGATGTACCTAATTTTAAAAGAATTCATCAGAAATAGTTCCCCAATTTGGTTTAAAAAACTAGATGTAAACAGATGGCGATAAAAGTGGCCATGAGTAAGCCAAGGAAAGCACAGAAGAGAAAACCGCTGTTGAGCTATTTTATCGATGCTTATCACTAAGTGATTGAGGTATGTGGTTACCGGAGCCCAAATCCCCCTCCCTGATTCTGGGGGGGGGGGGGGCTCAAAGGGTAGCAACACATTCTGTGACTCTTGAGATGCAGGTGTCCATGGGCGACAGGAGTCACTTACCATCAAGTGACCCATTTGCTCATTTGTCCCTACACCATAAAAAAAAAGATTCTCCTCAAAAGCGAAAACAACATCTGATCCTACAAGAACCTTCTCGTTCGCAGTCAGTGACATTTGAATTTTACTCATGATGTGCCGCTCTCTAATAGAGGCCAAATGGAATGCATATTTATTTTTAAACACTTCACTGAATTTTGTTCACCATCTTAAAGCCCGGATCTCTAATATTCATCCCCTCAGGAGCAAAAAAAACCCAAACCATACCAATCTTCAGAAAAGGTTTCACTACCACATATCTTTTAATCTTATCTTTATAAAAGAAGCGGACTAGAAACGGGCTACGATTTCGTATATAACATAACTTTTGCTGTGTGCTCTAATCATTGGCTTCTCACGTAGTCGCATATTCGGTTTAAACTCGATGCCCGGTCATCCGAACCGTCCTTTACAGAATTTGTGTGCCCTAAAAGGAAAACGCTATCAAAGAACCGGGATACAGTGAAAGCTCTTTGTAATCTGCGGCAAAGGTTGTTAAGTCTGACAAAGCAAAGCAAACTATGTTATAGTAAACTTTTAGATTTAAATAAACCAGTGTTAGTGTTGCATATAATAAAAGCATTTTTAATCAATTTCTTAGACTAATGATAGACTTGTTTGAAGTCAAATCAATTTCAAAATAATCTAAGTGATGAGTAGAAAAGGATTTTTGAAAGTTCTACTCCTAAACCATATAATAATATGTTTAAAAACTATATGTTTTAAAGTCAAATCTTATCGAAATGATAAAATTTGAAGATTTGAACACCTTTGAGTACCCGTAAGGAGAAAATGGTCTTTTGTCACACCAACAAAAAAGAAGGATCCTTTGATCGAATTGGGTGATCATATCTGGCGGGCCGTAGCCCAACGGTTCGATGTGAATACTTTCTTTCCGCAGTGGATTATTCGTTACTTTCTAGTTCGGTGTGTCTTCGTGAGATCATTTTAAACTATGTTTATAATATTGAAAGCCGCCACACCTTTTTATAAACCGTAGGCACTTACATACAACAATCAAACTTTGTCCTGTTTCACTGAAAACTTCGCCAATAACCTTCGTTGTGAACTTTGTTCATACTTAAGATTCGTCCGTGAAACAAAACCAACATGACAAAAGACCTATAACATTACTTAAGTCATGTTTTTAGGTTATTACCAGCAACTATATTTGTTCATACTACCTACTTATTCTTTTGTATTGCAAAGTAAATAAATAGAAAACAAAAACGCAGTGGTAATAAATTTCGACAGGTGGTATCCGAGGGGATTTCCGAACGGAAAAAAAAAGGGGTAATAAATTTAAGAAGGTATTTTTGAAAGCCGTTAATTTATAAATAGTATGATAAACATTAATAAAGCTACAAATCTATAGTAGTAAAATTTCATAGTTCCACCAAAATAGATTTTTTTCCAGTTCCTTTTTCATGTATAAGTTATTCTAGAGAAACTGAATTTATTTCAACTATAAAGTTTCCTCAATATGCTTTACAACATGAACAGTCGAAAGACAAGCAGGGGAATTTTGTTCCCGCGTTCCTAACCTTTAGGATTACAGCAGCAAAGTAAATTGATTAAAATATGAAATTATTATTTTATGTTCCTAAATGTAAATCCTAGTGTCATTTCAACTAGAACGCTTAGCTTGATTTGAATAATGTTACGTAATTCACTATTAAAACAATATCATTTTTTTATATTTGTATATTTTTTGGCTTAGCCTATAACCATTTTAGTAGGAATGTTATCTCAGTTTAATTAACTAGAAATAATATTTTGACACATCTCACACACGGTCGTCTGATCTGAAACTAGTCGGCGCCTGTGCTATGGTTATCAAACTGCTTATAAATGCACTTAAATATTTTCAAACACATACATATTATATACTATAAATAATATAATATATTCTATACTGTAGAGAAAGAAAATTTGAAATTAACCCTATACCAACCCGTCTGGCCAGCACGGTATATTAGGCCGAAACCTCCTTTCTTAGGAGAGACCTATGTCCAGCCAGTGGACTACTAAAGGCTGTTGATGACATATTAGGTACAGATAAATTACACCCAGACATGGAACAACTGATCGTGTTTATCATACAACTTTTTGTCCTGGATGGGAATCGAATCCACGACCTCCAGATTAGCAGTCACGATCACCAACTACTAGAACAACCGGCCATTCAAAAATACAAAGCCTATTGAATAAAAATCTAATTGACTTGAGCATTGTAGTGCAACTCTTTATCTGTTTTTATGAGACAATGTAGCTATCGCTTTCCAAAAGGAAGAGGGTCATTTGTTCTCTAAAGGAATATCCCCTACCATAAAGATATTGGCTAGAAACAGATAATATATCTGAACAGCCTCAAAAAATCCGGATAATTATATGTGTACATTAATGGATAAAGGCTGACATTAAACCTGTCCATTAGCAAAATCCATTAACCTTCTCAATTTAAAGCCACTTTGGGAACCACTAAAACCAGTAATCTGCGGTCACTCAAAAAGTACATCATAATATTCGTCGATAATGAAATCGTTCCAGTAATTGCCGATGCAGTATTTATAGCTGCGACACATATTAATTAATAGCACTGTACAACTGACATACTTGTTTAACAAGCCATTAAAATAAATAGCAGCTCTCGATACAAATGAATTAAGTTCAATATTGAGTTTAGAAAACGTCACTACATGTAATATTCTCTTAACAGCTACACGTGCAGTCTCGTTTTATTGAGAAGCTAATATTCCAGCCATTCTACGAGAAAGGGTTGACTTGAATGAATAAGTAACTGTTTCACCAAAGCATGTGTGAGATTAACTTAAGGTTTTTATATCTTGAATTGAAGCCGCTTGATTAAAGAATCTTCAAGTACTAACTTTATACAATGTATAACTAAGTAGTTATACATTGTATAAGGCGCCATGACGGCCATTAGAAATAAATCTCAACCAGAATGTGTAAACTGTAGAGTTTTTATGCGTAAATGTTCGTACAACATTATACGGGTGCCATTTGTATCTGAAGTTGAAACAGTAGTTCAAATACTCCTCATCTAGCTAAAAGCCGCCTCCATTAATCCTATATTGTTCTTTAGTAATCTACGGTCTCTAAACCGTTAAGTGGTTGTACGGTCAGTGAATTGACATTCAAAACCAATATAAAACGGTAGGACAACTGCGCCCTTGTTAGCAATCTACCGGATGTACAAATAACAAGTTAGTTAATTTAGTATTAATAGTTTGGGGTTACTTACACATTCACACTATATAGTTGCACCTATCTGAACAGTTATATGGTTTACTTGGGTCAATTTTTAATTAATTATATAAATACCCCCTTTTTGAACATTATTAGCAACTAACTTTTGGCGGAGGCTTTTTTTCTTTAATTGAAGATTTTATCAAGCCGCACGATGGTTTATAAGTTTCCTTACTATCCAGCGGGCACGGTATTTTTTGCTAAGTCATATCTGCCCAATGTTTTTTCCCGTACCCCTAAACAATAATAAATATACACTTTAATGATGATCTGTTCAGTAATCAAAGCCCGATAAAACGAACTACTTTTTATTAGTTTTTTACTTTTCTATTAGTTCTCTAAAAATATAGGTTCAATGATAATGTCAAATTGTGCTAGCACGGTTGGATACACAATATCAAGGTAATATTCTTAGTTAATTTATTTATCAAAGTTAAAAAGAATTGTTTTAAATAATAATTATTAAAAAAAATAAAAAGTACAAATGTGACCGATTTACGAAAGCGAGTAAGAAAATCTGTAAATATGTCTACAAAAACACTTCGGGTGGTGTACTAGTGTATTACGCACAAGAGAAGCAAAGCCAGAACTGTTCTTCTGGGTGGTGGATGGAGTAAAAGGTGCTCGAGGATAATTTATTAATAAGACACTTTAAAATCAATAATTGTTAATAAATACGATCAGTTTATTTGGAGCTTATAGATAAAATTAAATGTAGAAATGTTTAAATATGTTTATGTAATCAGATCTTAATGTGGCAATTGAATCCATTTCGAAATTAATTAGTCCATCTATTAATAAAAAAACTAAGAACAATGGTTAATAAATGCCGTCACCGACACCGCCGTCTACGTCAAAAGTCGATATTAGGTAATTAGGTAATTGTTGAATTACGCCGTTCTTTATTCAGGGTAGGCTGCATGGTTCTGTGGCATCATGACTGACGTCTGTGATGCGTCGATGCCACAAGTCAGGCCAGGGTGTTGGAGGGGTTCTGTGTACTGGTGGACACCGGAACTCGAGCAGCTTCGCACAGCGTGCTCGAGACCCCTCGCCAGTTTCTGAGAACCCGAAGAAGACGGCGAGCCACAGCCGAGGAGATTGCCGTAATGAAGCAGAAGTACGGCGTCGCCGCGAAGGCTGTTAGCCTCGCGATCGTGGAAGCCAAAGCTCGGTCCTGGAAGGAGCTCGTAGAGGCATAAGACATTGACCCATGGGCACCCGTACAAACTTGTACTGGGCAAGCTGACTTATCCAGAAACCTGGCAGAGCTGTAGGTTCTCCCTCGGCGTTCCGACCGATATGTCTCCTGGCCGCGGCAGCGAAATTCTTTGAAAGAGTTATTGCCGCCCGTATCAGCCAGCACCTGCCGCGAGTGGTCCCCGACTTATCAGACAACTAGTTTAGCTTCCAATAGGGACGCTCGATGCTTGACGCAATGATCGCATCCACTCCTTGTCGGAAGAGGTTGTCTGTCGAGGGAAATGGCGTTGGCTGACAGTCTTGACATAGTCAACGCCTTTAACTCCCTCCCGTAATGGGCGATTAGGGAGGCACTGGTGTATCACCAGTTGCCCCCCTACCTGCAGGATATCATCGGGGTTTATCTCCGTGACAGGTCCATATGGTATGTGGGTTGGGACGGCGAAGAATGTCGAAGGGAGGTCACATGCGGGATGCCACAGGGATCGGTCTTAGGACCCCTTTTGTAGAAGTTCGCGTTGGTGCGGTCTTGCGGCTCTGTATCAGTGGCGCAAGGAGGCACGGAAGTTGGGTCGGAGTCCTGAGACTCGAGAAATCGAAGACCAGATCAAAATCCTTACTCCACCGGGTCCTCGTACCTCGTAACCGAGCGCCGGGCACGCTAGTCTTAGTCTTAACAAAACTTACTATTTAGACGATTAACAGATGATGAATATTTTTATTCTTAACTAGATTTTTTTGTATTAATAATACAATAACCTACATTTGATTTCATAAAGAAACCTGATAATACTACTAGTCTAGTCCAGAAATAGTTAACCCGATCGCCATGGTGACAAAAAAAAATAACAACATTTTAATTTTATAATTAAAAAAATCAGTACAAATGTTACATTACGATTTTTGAGGTTGTATGTCGTACTGGAAGGAAGAAGAAAGGACCATTGAAATTTTTAAGTATCTTTGTTTACGGCTGCAAATCATTATTTGGTTTTCATTATATTTATTTAAGCCTTTATATAAATATTTGAGAAACAATGTTTCTGAATTAGCGAACCACTCTCGTGCAACGATAGATATAGTGGCGCCGCCCGTCCACTATTGACCGGACACGTACGATAGCCTTGATTAGTTTTATAGCTCGATAAATGAATTTAGATTTAACACTATCTGCTCTCTATTTGTAGGTATATGAGAGTTAAAATACTAATGAATTGGGTAAGTCGTAACATTATTGACTATACGGTCGACTCTGAAAAGAGCTTACTACTTTACAGAAATAAATAACAAAAACATAGAATTAAAAGGTAACTAAATACTGTATTTTTCTAATATTTTTTTGTTATAAATAGTTATACTTCTTATCTTATGAAGATTGCTTTGTACAAAATGTCCCCTAGTTGCAAAATGTCCCTTTGCAAAAATATCCTTATCGCAAAACGTCCCTTATTCCATTAATATTATATTAGTAAAATTTTCATTTAGTGTACGAAGTGTGGGTGTATCAGTACTCTTCTGCTTACCCCTTCGGGGAAATACAGGCGTGAAAGAAATAAAAAAAAACATTTTTTCATTTATGTATTAAGTACTTATTAATAAAATTAACAAAGGTGGTGGCTAGCCGTGCGACAGTGTGGCTACAGATGGCCTCGCGGAGGCGACGTCTGCGTGTGCCGAACGTTGCCTAAATAGAGAATTGAACACACGAAGGTAATGTTCGCGCCCTTTCCGGGCAGGCGCTAGGAGTGGTCCGGATGTCTCAATAACAACTGTTGCCAATTCCCTTGTATTTCAAGCGAAGATTGGCAAATCGTGTGGTCTTAAATGGTTGAAACATCGAACAAAGAGTTTGTCTTAAATTTTGCATCGCCAATGGAATTTCGTGTTCGGAATCACTGAAAATGTTACAGAAGGCTTACGGTGAATCGACTTTATCAAAAACACGTGCTTATGAGTGGTACAAAGCGTTCAAAAGCGGTCGAGATGTGATGGAAGATTTGCCTCGCTCTGGTAAGCCATCAACGTCTGCAACGTCTGCAAAAATGAAGGAAATAGTGACTGAAAATCTTCATTCAACTTTGAGAGAAATAGCCGCCGAACTTTCTGTATAACAAGAACCGAAACCAAAAAAACCACGCCAAAGTCGATCAAAAGTCAAAGTCATGTTGACTGTTTTCTTTGACTATCGCTGTGTTATGCACTCGGAATTCATGCCGGAAGGTCAAACGTTAAATAAAGAATATTATTTGAGCATTATGCGGCATTTAAGAGAGCAAATTCGACGAAAAGAAAATTCTTGGATTTTGCACCATGATAATGCGCCTTCGCACAAGGCCAAAATTGTGAACGAATTTGTGAACTGTTTGGTCAAAAATCACCATCACCATCACCATCGAGCAACCACCATATTCACCAGATATGGCTCCAGCCCACTTCTTTCTTTTT
This sequence comes from Arctia plantaginis, assembly GCA_902825455.1. Classification (NCBI taxonomy): domain Eukaryota; kingdom Metazoa; phylum Arthropoda; class Insecta; order Lepidoptera; family Erebidae; genus Arctia; species Arctia plantaginis. The sequence continues at coordinate 9,410,798 of CADEBD010000327.1, read as the reverse complement.
CCTAAACTCCAATTACCACTTCGTGGCACCCGTTTTCAATCGGTAGAAGACATAAAAGGGTATTCGCGGCGAGAACTGAACTCAATTCCGGCAACAGCGTTTAAAAAATGTTTTGATGATTGGATTAATCGTTGGCGTAAGTGTATCGTTTTTGAAGGAGCATACTTTGAAGGGGATGAAATAAATTTGGATGAATAACAAAGATTTTGTGTGTTATTGATCTTTTGCCTGTACTTTCTTGACATAGTAGTACGTAAAAATAGATGCGGCATGCGCCACCCCGTGCAGCCTGCCTCCTCAGACCGTGGCTTTTTTGGCTCTAGGGTAAATACGCCCCTGGAAGCTATTCAAAATTCATCATTAATTTTAATTATTTCAATTTCAAAAACATGATCTCTGTATACTCTGGGCACAAATTAGCCGATTACTTTAGTGAACATTTTTCTGAGGACATCTTACAATTAGAGGATGCAGAGGAATGCGGCATAAGATAAAATTGTACCTATGGAGGAATAGTTTAAATTAATTGTTGATCAACTTCCCCGAGTACAATCAACTTTCCCAAGTGTAATAATAACATTACAAATATGCATAAGTCTGATGATATCAAACGCAACGACGTTACTTTCAAAATTAAAATGAATAAAAATTATTATACCTTCCATTCAGTCCTATTTAAATTTGAAAATAAAAAGTGGCATTTTTTTAAGGGTGGAAAATAACGAATTTAAAAATACAGTTTATTACAATTCGTTATGAAGTTGGCGCTTTGAAGTCGGTGATACCTACTTTTTTAAATTAAATTTTCTGCCATTATCATAAGTGTTATTTAATTCTAAACCAAGTTCACCTAGTGAAGCCAAATCATGTTTCTTACAACTATTTAATTCTATTTCAAACTCGTCCAGTACATGACATAACTACTTTTAAATTTAAAATTTTGAGGAAAAAGATATTTCTATTCAGCGACTTAAATCTCAAGAGTCTTAAGGTTTGCCTGTTACTCGTAGGGGGTCCTGACTCTAGATAATAATCTTAAACTGTTAAAAAGTTATTACAAACAACAACAACTTAACAACAACAACAAACTAACTTATAACATTTCTTAAACTACGTCTAAGGGCAGCAGACCTGACTTGAAATCATATGGTCCGGATCCTCCAAAGAGTAGGACGCCTGAGACCAACCGTTGGGGTAGTCTTTAGTGGAAATACCACATACTCCTGGCTCCTGCGTCCCCAAGAAACCGGAGATCTAAAAAATTTTTCCACCCTGTCAACAAAAAACAAGCCGCAACAGACGTCAAGTCGAATTGTCGAGAAACTTGTTCAGTTTAAGACACTATACGAACTTCTTAGGTAGAATGTGTTGACAGACTCGGCGGTAATTAATCGATAATCGAATTTTGCTTTTGCAGCCAAATGATTGAGTACCTAGAGTACTGTATCGCTGGTAAACTTACCCTATTGTCTTAGTTTTGTTTCCCTACTAGCAAAATTGTTATTCTCGACAAAAACTGAATAATATTTAAATTGTTTTAACGTCGTAGGAATCCGGTATGGCTCGGCTCACAGTTAGACAGGACGTGTTTCGATTTGTCTAGTCCAGTGTTTATTTGTCTACCTTTGTTTTACCGACTTAAATTTTCATAAAAACTACATAGTCGTTGTAAAATACAAAGCTAACAAAAAAACCTTATCTCTTCTAGGTTCCAAATAATACCTACAGACATTCCCTTCACAAGACCCATTATTATTTTTAGCTTATTCTGTTATTATTTAATAAATTACTTCAAAATTGGAAAACGCAGCGTAGGTAGGCCCTCCACAAGGTGGTCGGACGACCTGCTGAAGGCCGCGGGAAGCCGGCAGCACACGACCGGTTCTTGTGGCGAACCTGGAGGGAGGCCTATGTCCAGCAATGGACGTCTTTCGGCTGAGAAGATGATGATGGATAAATTACTTGACGACGAACTCGAAAATTGTAACAGTTATCGTTTCTCTCACTCTGATCAAGACCGAACGCACAATGTTTGCCAGAATAGCTAATATAAACGCATGACATATTTAACAATTTAGATAACAAATACAAACAATGCTTTTAGTTCAATTGTTTGAAGAACAGTAGGGTCTCTGAAACATGTCATCGAAATGAGCTTTATATATACACCAATTATACAAGAACATCTTATCTATTGTATTGTATATACAATAGATATGATGTTGATATACTACTTCGTTATGGCAATCATAATATTCAAATTGGTTACACATCGGAATATTAAACATACTCTCTTTCAAGAGTATATCCAGGATATCCATATAGCAATCCTTGATAATATAATCAAGGATAGGACGAATTTGTTTAAATATGTGATAACCATTCTGAGCTATCACAATATTTCAATCGATCAGTATTTTTTAACTGAAATAAAAAAGGGAAAATAAAGATGGAAAAAGACATGAAATCCAAAATTATAGGCGAATATTTCAGCTTATCAGGGATGGCCTATTTAACTATCACAGTTTGAATTAGGTTATCGTAGTTTTGATATTCTACTTCCTCATTTAAAAAATGGAAAGAAAAAAACATTGCTTATAGAGTTTAGACAGTGTAAGCACCAGATAGAGAACGTCAGAATTTGATAAGTTACATTTAAATTTTTCTTTTTCGAAAATTAACATATCCCATTTATAATAACGTGTGTAACGGAGTGTCACCACCGCAACTCATCCCGTGGGTGTCGTAAGAGCCGACTAAGGGTGAAAACATCAGCACTGCAAAGAGAAGGAAAACTTGAAACAAACCCTATACCAACCCGTCTGGCCAGCGTGGTGTAGTAGCCCAAATCCTCCTAAAGAGAGCGCTATATCCAGCAGTGGACTATTACAGGTTGATGAATGAATGAAAATGAATTTATAATAATATATCAAGTTAAAATGACCATAGTAGTTTTAATTAATACACGTCAAAATTATACACCTGTAACTCAAAAGCTTTGGTTGGAAAGTTCGAGCCTTCTAACAGTGTTTAAAATTTATCCCCTCGAAAACGAAGAGAGAAGAAAGTTTGTACAGATTTTACGATTGCCAGAAGAGACCATAAACGCACATGCAACTGCGAGTAACAACAAGTATATAAAAATGTAACAGAATATTAACAAGACATTATAACATACATATATAATTTATTAATAATAAAAATCTACCACATTCACATACCGCCATCTAGTCCCAAACTAAGCAGAGCTTGTACTATGGGTACTAGACAACTGACAACTGATATAAATACATAATTTCCTTTACTGTAAATATATACATATTATAAATAGAAACACCTAGACCAAATCAAACATTAAATGTTCATGCACAGAAATATTTGACTTGAGCGGGCATCGAACCCGTAGCCTTTGGCGTAGCAATCCCATACACAAACCACTATGCCATGCGGCCGTCTAATATGAAATAATTGTCACATATTGAGATCCAAACCGCAACATTCGCTTTAGTAAGTAACTGAAACAGGGAAAACAGATACCTACTCTGTCTGTGACCATCCTTGTTGTGCCTCGTGAGAAGAAAATTATTTAACAACTAAACAAAGTACCGATTCAATTCTAGTTTATGTTAGCTAGACGTAACAGTCACTTGTTTACATTTCTTACATTGCCTTTTATCCAAAGTCTTCAACTTTTCATGCATAAATAAATACCGTAAGTAGTCAAGAATCGGTCAGTGACTCAACATCGTTAACCGAACTCATGGCTAGGGTTTACCATCTCATCGAGTTTTGCAAACATACTCCTATGTATATATACTATGTACGTATAGAAAATCGATAAGGAAAAGCGGTCACATTTCATTTAGTGTACCGAACCCTCCTCTCACCCCCGGCCGCGCTACAACGAAATCGTGGCTAAAGTGACCTTGTCACTTAGTATATGATCGATGCTTGCTAAATAAATTGACATACATACGTTGTTTATATAATGTATTTATTGTAGTTTAGGTAATGACTAGTTTGTCAATAGAATTAAACTCGATTCATTTATATGTTTACATTTGTGCATAGATATTATCAGTAAGTTTACACAGCATGAATATGCTGTGTGAACTTGAAAAATATATTTCCAATTTAACTTTAAAAATATGCTGTAATCAGTTTAAACCTAGTAAAAGAATTTACAAGTATTTTACTGCTGGACATTTGCCATTCATTTGAAAGGGGGTTAGGGTTGGTAAAGGGTTTGTTTCAAGTTTTCATTTTCTTTGTAGTGCTGTGATCTTGTGATGAGTGACCAGAGTTTTCTCCCTGATTAGGCTCTTACAACACCCACGGGATAAATACGAGTGGTGACACTCCGTATTCTTAATCCATCACTACATTACACATTCATAAATATGAAAAATCTATAAATGTCTAAAAATAAAAAGGTTGTGTGCGCTTCAAAAACTCTGTAAAGCACTATGCAATCGGTTGAGAACACCGATTGAGCTCAAAATTTGATACGATATACAAACGCCTTCAAATATTTTTTTTATCTATTTTTGTGTCAGTATACCAGGTTCCACCTGGTCTAAGCGTCAGGCATTTAAAAGGTATGCACTTCATACTTACCGTGAGCGCGTTAATTCCTGTCACCATAAGTAATTATATGTAATAAAACGCGATAGTTTAAAAAATTAGTAAAGGTTCAGTAAATATCACAACGCTAAAGTCATTATTATCAAATCTTCGGTACCGTACGTTGTATTACCAAATACTAAACAGTTGCCTTGCGGTTGTTACGTAGGTACCCAACAACTGCATAACAGTTCCATAATTACTAGTGGATGAAGAATAATATGCTATGTGTAAGGACCATGGACCCCCCCCCCTCGCGCCCCCTAATGTGGTGATGATGTTAAATTATTAGATAAAAAAAACGATTTTGTCAATCATCATCATCATCAACACCCTAATCTAGTCCACTGCTGGACATAGGCCTCTCCTTAGAAAGGAGGTTTTGTCAATAATTAAAATATATTTTTATATATCAGTCGGTTCACGGCCGGTCAACGTTCGCGTCATGTGTTCTCACTGTTATTATCAATATCAAGTGTTATTTTGCTTTAATAAAACTTTTAGTAGCCTATCATATAACAGCATTAAAGAATTAATCGAAGCAAATCTTTCATTCTCTTTAAAAGTAGTTACCGTTATAATAACTACGACATCCGAAAGATATAATTGATTAATAGGTAGGTCCTTCAGAATAAATATAACTTACACAATTTATATAAAATACAGTGAGCTAATTTCTGCATTATGTGTATTATTATGTGTGTATTATGTGTAGAATTATAAAGTGATAATGTATGCATTACACTGTACTTGAAGATGTTTTATTAGCATCCTGAAAATTAACAAGTTTCCAAAATACAAAACACACTTAAAAATAGCATCAATTCAAGTCTCAATTATTTTTTTTTTATGGAAGCTGGTGCAAATTTTGACTTATGGAACGATGTTTCAATTCTCATTTCTCGTCAATGCAACGACAGTGTGCCACAGCAAAGTGTCGCAGGGTACAGCTAGTTTTGAATAAAATACTTTGATCGTACCTATATTAGTCATTGATTTTTTTATCTTTACGTTGGTAGGTATATGACGTAACTCGTATGGTCTTGTAGACATAAACACTCTGGCGACGAAGCATGAGAGAAGAAGAAGAAGAAATGTGACGTCATATCAAATAGCCCTAATGAAAATTCATCATAAAATGTCAATGCACTCCAGAAGAAATGTGTCGGTCGTTAACCTTAGTTTATGTTATTATGTATTGAAGGCATTAAGTTATTGCGGGTATTACAAAGCAAAATGGCCGCCACTTTGCAAAACGAATCTGCCCCTGTAATCCTGCTAATCGTTACAAAGACTTTGAATCTACATCAAATGTAATTAATACTAACAGGATTTTTAAGAATAATAATAACTTATAATAATATTTTAAAAATAATAATAGCTTCTCAAATATCATTTATGCATATACACTTATACTCTCGTCTATAAGTTATTATATTTATATATTATAATAAATACACAATCCATTAATTTCAATACAAAGTAACGTCAATTAAGAATTGGAAAACCACTACGGTCCTAAAAAAAATTTGAAAACATTGTTTGAAAAGGCTAACAAGGCGTTTTTAGGCTAACTAAAAATTTTAAAAGAACATTTCATTTTGATTTACAAGCAAATTGTAACTCCAAGGGATAAAACAAGGAATATTAACCCGCTAAAAGAGATTCGATTTTTTTAGACAGACTTATTTTCTGGATTTTTCTTTTATTATTCTTAAATCTTATTACTATGATTTAATCCGAAATAATTTGATATTCGTGACCCTAATCAAAACCGATACAGTGTTATTCATATATCCGTAAAATAACGTTCATTCAATGTAAGTTAAGAAAGTTCATGATAACAAGGAATACAAAAACTTCCAGAAGTCAAATTCAGCGGACACTGTAAACTAAACAAACACGTGTTCAACCGAAAATTGGGTGAAGCCATAACATTCATTTTCTGCTCAGGGGCGGCAGAAACTGTAGTGCATTCTGTATTAATTTTTAAAATCCTTAACCGTTTAACGATATACAATTCGAATAGGCTTTATCGCTGCATAATTATTGCTTTCATTAATCATTTATGTATCTTTACTGTAAATGCATGTGGTTTCTGACAACCAAAAGCCATTACTGTACAATTACCGTTTCTTTCCACAAACATAAGACATTACTAGTCGGAACGGTCGTAATAAAGATCTAGAAAGGATCAGAAAACATTTATACGAGTATAATATTATATGTATGTACATATGTCCTTTACCTATTCAACTATTGACAAAGCGAGTCAGTCTACGTAAATCGATCGGTCTACGCCTCAGCTGTACCTACTACGCGCTACGAGTCCATTGCTTAACAACATAATAATATCAGCGCTCGGTGTACCTGTTTACAACATAATCACGCAAAATAACACTTAGATTAGATTTGTTTATAATTATAAGATTGGATATAGCTTAAGTTATTTGTTTTAAATGTTATTTTTGGATGTTTTGCAGTTTACGTAGCATCTTTTGTATTGCTCACTTAGGTTGTTGTGGCGATCCTTGAGAATGGCTTATGTCCAGTAGCGGACGTCTTTCAGCTGAGATGATGAATCATCACTTTCTCTTGCTAATGAATTAGTTTAAAATAAAAAATCTATCTTTGTAAAGTCTAAAATAACCTTTCAAACCAAAATATTACGCTGTTTAAGGTGGGGCTTCAGCATGTAAGCGTTCTGTCAGATATAGTTTTAAATATTTATTTAAAATATTTTTCCTCTTCTTTCGTACCTAAATGAAAATCGAAAAGCGTTCAGCAAAAAAAAAGTTACAAATATAAAATAAAAATAAGCTTATAACCACTTTACATACAGTAATATCAAAGCAGAATATTATACATATATTCTGCAAATATTGCTTATACAAATATTCCTTTATGTTATTTAGGTACTCAACCATGAACCTATGCACCCATGTAAAAATGCCTTTGAATTGAACATGTTTCAACTTTTAACATTCCAATTATCTCAAAATTCTCTTTAACACAGCTACACGGTAAGGTATTTATATATATTTTTAATAGCATTATACTGTCGAGTTTTCAATGCAACCTTTTCACGTTATTGAGGTTAGATTGTGGAACGTTCGAGTGAGTTGGCGTCGCCCGCGGCGCTAACAAGATTGTGCTATTCCCCGATCCAGTTGGTTGCCTCTATGACATCGAAATTTCTAGAAGTATTTTTAGTTTTAATTTGAGAGGCGACCGACTCGTGGCGGTATAACCACACCACTGCGGGAATCACTAAATATCGATATTGATTATGGGCAGCAGCGTCACCAGATAAATGATTCTCGCCGCTGCGGTCACCAACCCGCCTGTGAGCCTAGTGACTGTGGCCCCAGATGGATCGCAACCAAACAAAACGGCCCCCAGTGCCCGGTATTCCTGGCCACGGAAGCGGTGCGGCGGGGGTTGCGAAGAATCCCCGGGCTACGGTAGGGTACCACCGGCGATTGTATTTGGCAACGTACAATGGACGCACTCTGTGGTTGGATGATCGCCTAGCAGAATTGGAAGCGGAGGTGAGCCATATAAATTGGCATATTTTGGGGCTTACCTGCGTTTTTACCCTTCTCACTTGTTACATTATTCCGTTCCTTTTCACGAAATGACACCCACAGCTTGCAGTAAAACGAGAGGAAAGATATTACAAATAAATAACATTTGGAACCTAAAAATAAAACTTTTAATTCTCTCATACCGTAGTACAGGTGGACGTGAGAGCAGGAAGTCACAAAAATACCCACAAAAGTTAACACTGTTGTGGAATAAACCTTTCGTTTGTTCAACTCTGTTCGCCTACACATCAATTCAAACCAGAATACGCACAGCTAATCCTGGAGAATAATACTGCTTCAATTTTATCGTAACTCGTATTTTTATTACACACACTTCTTTTATTTCATTGTGTTTTTGTACTATTGGCATTCTCGTGGACTGTTAGCGGGTTCAGTATACTGGGTGGGTGTACCGTGTTTCCAAGATAGTAGGTACTATAAAAGTAACTTGGTGACTTCGTGGATTCAATGTAAAATACGCAATGTGATTTACAATTGCGGCAAATAGCCGGTTCAAAACCATAACATTACAATTAAACTGCAAAAATTTTGATTAGGTCACACTGATAAATAAGCTTTTAAAAAAAGAAATCTCGATCATTTATCCTACAGATTGAGGATCCTACAGATCCTACAGAAAACTGAGTTTATTAATCTAAAAGAACCGAAACCACTCTGGAAAAATCGAGTTTAACCGCACTGCACAAGTGGAGAGTTTTGTGCACGTGTAATATAGGTAAATAGGGCCACCGAAGATTCATCGAACGATTATCGTGATCACATAGATACCCTTTTTTTTCTGTAGGTTGTACAACCTCATACACAACCTAATCGTCTACAAGCAATTCGAACAACTTTACTTCAGCAAAGTCGTCAAAAACAGATTATCTATTCAAGTAGGTTAATAGTATTCGCAACAATTACCTACGTGTGTTCTGACCCACTTCGAGCGTGGGTGTACTGTAACAGATATTGTTTCATTTCTGATAAAGAAAACATGGTACTTACCAGAAAATTAGGTTATGGATACTTGTTTACAGTCAGATTCATAAAAACCAAGCGTAGTTTGTGCAACAAATGGTATACCAGTCTAGTCTCTACAGCCAGCCTAGGTACATGGGTAATATACATACCTTCTCTACACTCTGACAGGCCTCACGAATAGTTTGTTAATAGTTTACTAATTTCATTCAATTACTTGTAAGTCCGGAGATTAGAAATGCGGAGCCTTTGTTAGAGTAACATTTTAATTAAATAATGCCAGTGAAGCTTGTCATTAAACTACAGACTGAAAAGTACGTAAAATAAAAGCTATGAGAGACTGTAAAATTTAAATACGGTTTCGCACTCAAATAATAGAAGAGTAGTTTGTGTCAAAGTAAAAATATGAATAATAAGGTATCGAAAGAAACACATAGCTATTGACATTTTCAATATTTTGCATCAATTGTAAGAAAAAAGAACGTTCTCGATGCTACAAGAAGAAATTGCTAGAGCTTTATATTTGTGAGTGTATTTCATACAGTATTTTACCCGAATGCTACCACTTATTTCAATTATGTATTATTTAATAGGCTATATTTTGCCGAAGGCTTCCTTTTCAATTTCAGAAATAGTATTTTGTCCCCAAGGATGGCAGTGGAGCTGATGATATTTCATATTACATTGTAGTCGGCCTATTTAGGTTAGTTTAAGTTGGTTTATGTTTGAAAACCACACTAGTTGAACACATTTTATTGCTTTGGTTATTTTTTTTATTTTTTATGATAAAATCACAAAAAAAAATGGTTTTAGCTCCATAGAAGTCTTATGCATATTTTAACAACAAAATTTAACTCTTAGCGTGAAAATGGTTTTACTGAAAGTTACACGTCATGCATTGGAATAGGTTGTATATATTGGGATAGATATTTAATGTTCTTTGAAGTTATTATTAATTGGGTCAAATAGTCAAAAATCTTGTCAATGTTTGCTTATGGCGATTATACCAATGTTTATAATCATATAAAGTCTATAAATTCTAACATCAGCGAACCTGTCCTGGAATTGTTACGTAACCTTTTTAATCTTTGAACTATGTATAATGTAGCTCAGTTTGAGATCCGCTCTGAATCTTCATTACAGGGCAGTGCCAGTAATTGTAATTTTCTTTATACTATGGGGACCGTGACACGGTGTAAAGAAAATAACGATACAACTGAGCCTCGGATAAGTTTGTATTTGGCTACGTAAAGCGATCAATTTTTACTGTTGTATGTAACTTTCCATTTTACTTTGTTTTAATAAAACTGGTTAAGTGGTTGGTTGGTAGAATGGTTATCCGTGGGCTGTCAAATTTAGAATACGGAGTGTCACCATCCCTGTTCATACAAGAGCCGACTAAGGGAACAAACTACGCAGGACAAAAGCACTGCAAAGAAGAGGAAAACTTGAGTTAGTTTTTAGTTACGCTTTTACGCCTAAACCACTAAACCGATTTTAAAAATTCTTTCACCAATGGAACGTTACATAATTCACCATTAAGTTTATGATATTACGTGCATGTGTTTAGCAAATTCTAAACTATCGCTTCAAATAATAGATATTTATGTTTACGGGAATAAACGCGTTTCGAGCAGGTTGGTCAACGGCTAGTGCAACCAGGGCCTCAATTCTGCTATTTTATGTTAACGCCAAGCCACGGTCATTCCATTGATATGGGTCGAAATATCAGTATTCTACTAACATCAATTCACAGTGTCAATAGACTGTCGATATAGTAATATAGGTCATCAATGGTGATATCAACAATATTGCCATACCTGGAAAACCAAATATATCATTTTCTTACATAGTTAAAATGTACCGTTTACCAAAGTATTACAAAAGACACCGAAGACATTTGTATCAGTGACAAGTAATCGGGAGGCCATTGGTCTTACATAGTTAGTGGAATATAAAAAGTGCAAAACTATTCCGACCACATTACATCGACAGTCTATTGATACAATATTAAAATAGCAGAATTGAGGCCCTGGTCGAAACGTCAGGCATTTAACATGTAATACCTATTTATAATTCCCGTAAACTCAATAATATACATGTGTTTATTTGATCCTCCATGTAAATAAGCTGATACCGACAATATTGTTTTACCATGTCACACATCCTGTGACACTATATATCTTATAATTAAAGCTTTAACAGACTATGTCATAACACTGTGTAATGTACATATCTTATGTGTAACGTGTATATACTCAAATCTCGACTTTATGATTAAACCTTCATCACTCGACAGTCAGCGATTCTGGAATATTTTGGATATCTTAAACATTTAAGATTAGTAAATAATACGGGTTTGAAACTTTTCTTGTTCAATGATTTATAATTACACAGGAATTAACGTGATCAAAAGGTATTATATACCTTTGGATTTCCTGTCGTTTCAATGCTTTCACACTTTGAGAGCTGAGTCAAGATCAGGAGTTACTCATAAATAAGCGATATAGAGTTATTGGAGGTCCAGCATCCGATGGTTTTTCTTTATGGTACAGGGTTCTAAGTGACTACCGTTGCCCATTGACATCTGCAACTCAAGAACAAGAATTTTATTGTCACTCTTTTCCCCCAGTTTTACAACCCCCTGTCCTCCAACCCCTTCCCCTAGATCCGGGGCTGGAACTGCTTAACACCGGTGTTCTATGCAGCCGTGCTATCATTTCGATCAAGCCTGACCCGCATGTATCGTAGCATATCTCCCACGGCTAAACAATAACATCACAACATGACTGCACGGATGGCGTAGTGGTTTAAGCAGTCGTCACGCCGCTTCCTACTACGCCGAGTGTTGTGGGTTCAAACCCCACATGGGACGACACTTTGTGTGATCCACAAATTGTTGTTCTGAGTCTGGGTGTTCTTTGTGTCCGTTTCATGTATGTTTGTAAAGTCCCCCGCGACACAGGATTTATTCCTAATGCGGGAGTTGTCTTTTTTTAAAAAACAAAAAAAACAAAAAAAAAAAAAAAACAATAATATGTATGGATGACAAACAAGCAATAGATAAGATCGGTTTCATGTCAAAAAAATACTCTGTGTAGACAGACTAATAAGAAGTAAATTACAAAAATTAGTATTGAAAATAAAAGGGTTTTTATAAAAATATAAACAATTAATATAAATCTCCACGCAAGCGTTGGTCTACTGATCACGTTATGAAATAAGGAGAAGTCCATATCTCTGGATATAATGTAGGGTTCCGAATATCCTTAACATATTCCACCAAGGGTAGACGGATTAGTTCTACCTCACAACATTCATAAATGAATACCCTCGCAGAACCTTACTAATATAAGTAAATGAGAATTCTGGGCATATCTTAAACCCATAATAACAAAAGGAAGAGCTCTTCTCCTAGGAGTCATGACTTTAAGCAATACTTAATGCTTGAAGATACTAATTTGTAAACTCTTGTCAATATAAGAACTCCGTGTATGATAGATAAAAACTCTAATCTTAGTGTATTCGGTAGGATTAAAAGTTGGAATCGTTTTAAACTAAACACTTAAGTAGGCAATATCCTGTAACTCCGGTGGTAAACCTCATTTCAACATATGTTAGACTCAAGAGGAGCATTAAAAAAATATACTTAATAATAAGTGCTTCATAATTTTAACTTTGTTATTTACATTCAATCAGAACACTGAAAAAAAACTGTTTAAAACGTGTGTAAATCCCTTTAATATTTAAAAAGTAAAAGTGCGAGGATGTATGGATGTTTGTTACTCTCTCATGCCGAAACAGCTTAACGAATCAGAGGACCAATTCTCGTAATAAAAGTTCGGTCTCCATTCAGTTCCGATCAACTTTTCGTAGTAAAATATTAAACATCCAACGTTGACTGTAATGTGATCATATCATATTGTAACCGAAAATTGAATTGGTAATCTGCTATTCTTAGTAATTCTTAACTATTTTACTACGAAAATACCTTTTTGATGATAAAGTTTGGCAAAGAGATTGATTGATATGCTCCGGAACAGTTTACAAGTAGTAGTAGTAACGGTAGCCGTATTAGTATTAGTAAGGTTAGGTTTAGCCAGTGTTAGTAAGGAAAAACATATTGACAAAATTGACAACTAAGCGAACGAAGCTGCTTGTAAAATCTAATACATAAATAATTATGTGTAAAGAACGATTAAATTGAAATATTCAAACATCACATCACACATCAAAGGTGAATTGAAATATTAATTAAATGTAATTCAGCCTCTATGTTCCTCACCAGTAGGACTTGAAGTAAACCTGACAATGAAATGGGTGCTCGCTACTCTGACATGACGTAGTTACAAAAGGAATGCTGGAATATTATCTGGTAACCGTCTGAGCTGCCCCACGATTTGAATAACCAATGTTTATAATAATTTAGTAGCATTCGTGTCTGCTAGAGGCTGACAACACAGACTTTCTGCTTTTGGATTTTAACTGGTACTAAACATAACATCACATTATTTACGAGTATATCTCATTCTCCATAAAGTTTTTTATCTGGTAGAGAAAATAAGACTACTGTTACATTACATACATCCTCTCGTCATAAATTCAAAAATTGATTGTCATTATATTTTGTGCTTTCAAGAATGTCTAATACAAGCAATTTTAATACCACAAATTGGACATTCGCGATTTGTGGTTCCGTTAGTGTTAACACTTTTGTTCATAATGTCTAAATATTCGAACTCAAACGAAAGTAGGTTTTTTTTTTTTTTAATTGGGACTAATCCCACCCACACGCCCACCACTGTAACTCCTGTACACCAGGATCCACAGCAGTGACCCACGAACACACCGAGTTATGACACTCGGGAAGTCCCAGGAAGAAATTAAACTGTCTTGGAACCCGCAACGAAATTAATCAGAAGAAAATTGGAGGAGTTGGAAATACAGTAAATCCACTTCCCTCCTTAGCAAAGCGGGAGACAAAATGAAGTAAAATGGGCATACACCCTTTTAAACAGGGAAGCACCACGGCCACAAATATTACGGGTCCTACGTGAGCTATGTTTGATTTCTATAATATGTATGGCAGAATCGCCTAAACGCACGGAAATTCACCCTAGTTGACACAAGATCCCCATAGTATACCGCCCCAGATGTCACCTGCAAGCTATTCAGCATTATATTACATTCATTATACCAAAGACTACATTCCCAGAGGATATGATGAGCAGACTGTTCATAGTGAGAGTTAGGTGTTGAGCATTGACACAATGGTGACTCGACTAATTTAAATGAATAAAGCTTGCTCTTAAAGTTACCATGACCCGTAAGAAGTTGAGCGACACAGTGATCTACCTCAAGCCATATCCTCGACAACCGTTCGCGAACAGATGGCAAGAATTGGTAAAGATGGCGCCCCTTGGATGATTCATCCCAGCGTTGTTGCCATACGTCTATGAGGTCATTATAGACATCGGGCTGCTGTTGAAGCAATCTTGTAATTTTACCGCGATCCCGCGCGCCCAAAAAATCGCATTCCATGTTTTGTTGTCTTGAATAGTACATGGCTGCACGTCTCTGCACCTCGAGATCGACCGGAAGGACACCCGCCAACACCGGCAAAGCCTCAGTGCTAACCGTCCTATATGCCTTACACAAGAATATCAGTGCAAGTCGTTGGCCTTGTAACAGTTTGCGACGGACAGCGCCTACGGTCGCCCTATCGGCCCATACAGGTGCACCATAGCACATAGAACCTAAATAAGTAGCTCCGTATATGATCTTTAATGTATTAAATGATAGACCCCATGTCGCAGTTGATATCCTTGTCAATGCACAGAAACTCTTTTTAGACTTTTCATTAACTATTTTAATATGTTCGATAAATGAAAAGTTTCTTTCTAAAACTAATCCTAGATAACACACTGTAGTTTTATTATTTACAGTAACATTGTCAAATCTAATGCTCGGCGGTGATTTGAGGTTACCTTTTTAAAGTAGCTGGAAGGTTTTGTTGGGTGCAAAAGTTAAGCGATTACGTTCACCCCATTGAGATATCAAGTTCAAACATCTATTGGCTAATCTCTCAAGCCCCGCCCTAGTATCAGATTCCAAGTAGGTATATGATATAAGCTAAGGATGATGACCGTTGAGAAACAAAAAAAAACGGTATTACTCGGATACCAAAAGAAATCTAAACGGACTAGTCCCCGCATATGATGAAATGAAATGGTGATGATGAAATGATATTTATTTCTGCAAGTAAATCTTTTCAAATATTTTTACAAGTTGGACTTTACTGCATGCATAGGGCATTTCCTAATACTCGCTCTCGTAAGAAACGCCGAAACAAACCACAGAGGTATCTTTTTTTTTAAGTCAGTGTACAATGTTAAAGAGAACTATGTGAGTGCAGTATAGGCTCTGGGTTGGCCTTTTGAAGAAACGAGCCTCAGCCATTTGATAACCTAACCGATATAGTCAGGATTAACAACCCGGAACACGACACTACCGCCTGCAGGACACTTTAGGGGGCCGTAGAAACACTCAAAACCACCACAAAGTTACTAAAAAATGAACTAACATTACAATCATACACTATACTCACTTACTTACACAAAAAATGAATATACTTTACAATTCAATTTCAAATAAACAAATTGAAAACAAACGAAATACGAATTACAACAAAAAAAAAAAAAAAAAATTTGACATAGTTTTGAGTCTATTTTTACTACAATAATCCTACTTGATTTATTCATGACATCATCGCAGGTTAGATCGATGGTCACAATAGGCTATTTAATAAAATAGGTTGACAAAAAGCTTCATTATAAGGTACTGCTCGGCAAATAATAAGTACAATATTGTGAGAATTCTCGGAGAAAATTGTTTGGGTAACGTACCAAGAACGATTACTTTGTCGTACTGTTTTTTGAAAAGAGACATTCTATTTTTGTATTGTATTCCGACAACAACTATACTACACTTAGATATACTTATGTTTATGTAATTTAATATTTGTTATACAAAGCAAATAGTTTCATGTAATAAAGAATTTGTTCAAAAGGAGTCTATACTTCTCCGACCTTTATAAGCATACAACGTTATATTATACAGTCAAAATAAACGCAAGTCCGAAATACAACGTTTGCCACTTCACCGAAAAACCACTACTCATACTAATGGACGGACGAACACTCTGAATTAAATAAAATTTCTTAGTGAGCATAAATTGGGCGAGAAGGTTCAATGTTTATTTGTACACCGTTTTACAAGTAGTATCTATTTATTACAAGTAATAAGTGAAGTGAAAACTTTGCACCCCTTTTCAACAAAATTTTAAATTTGACATAGTTAAAGTTTATTTGAAAAAAAAGTGCATAAAGCAATTTTTTATATAAAATACATTAGAAATACATTATAGCCATAATGAAACCTTTGGTTATAGAGGTATAGTCTCTGACAAAAGAACCATAATAAAGTTCCAACTTAAAAAATAAACAAATTATGGTCGAATTTCGATCACTGGGCGAATACCAGTGGTACATAAAAATAACATAAATGTTATGTAGTATATACATTTATGTTTCCTTGTCTCATTGAATAAACTTATATGATTTCTACACCACCCAAAGGTTGACTGGAAGAGAATGCCTTGGGCATTAAGTCCGAGGATGTACAAAAGTGCATAAAGTTTGAAATAAATAAATAAATAAACACTACATATGCAAACATTAACAAAAATGACTCTCTTTAAAAAAACTAGTTAATATCCTACCTATGTTTAGATAACAAGCGTAGAGCTCACCTTTTGGTGACGAGCGTTTTAACAAGTGCACTAAATTTATTCTAATCGTGCACATCTATAGCGTATCATATAAATGTAAGCTATAGTCTCGGTTAAACGTAGACGGGGCGAAATTTTTCTTGCAGCCACCATTCACAGATTCTTGTAAGAACTTAATCTTGTTATATGTAGGTTTCAAATAAAAAAGCTAAAAAAGTTCCTCAATTCAAATGCAAGAGTAGAACTCGCGCTTTAATATTTTTAGTAGATTTTTATAAAAAATCTCAGTGTTACAAAATCTCTGACAAAAAGTGGATCATAATATGTTTTAAAATAAACCTCATTTTATACTACTACACATTTTATTAAAAATACGGGGTTACGGACAAAAATAGGTAATAAAATATTTTATTCATTTATTTAAACTCAATGCACATATTGTACAAAGGCGGACTTAATGCCATTAGGCATTCTCTCCCAGTCAACCTTCAGGTGATGTAGAAATATGATGCGGTAGGTGCAAAATAAAATATGTAATTTAACATAATTTAGGTCCAGAAACATACACAATATAAAAACACAGATGGATAAAAAACCCTACATAAATTTAATAAAATATATAAATACTCAGTCGGGTACTAGCGCTGTAACTGTTCTGCCAATTCACCCCGAAGAATATCGAATGCAAGGCGATTTGTTGACATCCTGATTTCGGCAGGGAGGGCATTCCAGAGAAGAACTGACTGGACGGAGGAGTTGATATATTACGAGCAAATATTACGAGCACCTCTTTATAATAAAGCACCATGGGTGTCTATGGCTTGGCGTCAAGTATACCTTAGGAATACATAAATGTAACGTATAAATCATTTGTCTAATTACCGCTTAAAACTATTTTTTTAAGCGAGATCAAAAATGTAAGAAAATCGCATTTCCTTTATGTAAAAGAATTCTTAGTAAATTTTCTTTTAAAAGCCAAAGCATTATTTTAATTTGTTAAGTATGCGAACGTTTTTCTTTTTTTACTCTGTAATAAGCGAAACAATGCACAACGTATTCAAAGTATTTCAGGTATGTACCTATCTCTGTGGTAGGTCCTGTGTCGGTTGGTCAATGGCATATTCATTCTGCCAAGTTAACTAAAGAATAAACTTCTCTACTTAAGCAGCTCCAAAGAAAATAATCATGATACTCTCTCTCTCTGTCTCTCTGTCTCTCTCTGTCTCTTATAACACTTTCAATTGAAATCCGTTCTTATGCAAACTCTCCTCCATAAATCATTATTCCACCTAAAAGAATCTCTATGTATCAGCTATTTTTCTAAAAAATAATATTTTGTATTAACGCACTATAGATAGATTTATAGCACAATAACTGACCAAAAGTTTTTTCTACCCTTGACTAAATCAATCGTTTAAAATTCAAAACTTTGTGTGTCAACTTAATTTAAATGATATAAGTCCCATGTCAATGACACCGGTTCGGCTCGGATGCGGGTACTGTATTCGAGCAGTATGCTATAGCCCAATAATATGCATATCATTATCAGTAGACTCTCGTTTATATTTGTACCATAAATTAAATTTGAATTTGTAGTTATAATTTTATCTCCATACATTCCATATTGATGTCCACAGCCTACACTTTCACTTACCTTGGCAATTTTGTGTAGAAGAGCAGTTGTAGAACTGGTCTTGAAAAGACCGAGCGCCCGGCGCCGCAAACCCTGGCCAAGACAAGATTCGACTGCTCCGCACAACGCAGTCACGCCGCCACTATCTTCGTGGACGAACTTTCGTGTAACAGCCTGCATCCAAAAAAAAACTGAACAAATGATCATGAAAATATTGATCGAAAACCCTTTCAATACTTCTACTATTTCAGCTATCAGACAAGGCTAGCAACGTTTTCACATTGAATGGCAGTTCTAAATCTCTGTGCATAATAAAGTTTACAAATGACTAGAACATTTTGGTCATTTGGGATTTTTTTAACAACCAAGACTAAGTGTTTTACCGATTGCCATTCTTAAGATCTCGTTATACTTACTACATCATTAGAACTAGTAGGTAATATTATTCTTAAAAACTATCTGATCATTTTTAAATTACTCACCTCTTCCATTAACTGTTTAACCTCCTTCTTGACGGCTGCAATGAGCCGCTCCTTTTGCTCAGCGCTTGGATCTGCAGCAGTGGCCGCCGGCATTTCCTCTTCAGCTAACAACACATATCTATTTTAATACTATCAATAAATACTTTTAGAGCATACATACAAGTTAATTTCGTATGAATGTTACATTCATATGCCTTCATTAAATATCACATACTATTACGCAACTGTCTTGCCGATAGAGTAATTTAACAATAATTCTATGAATATAAAGCAATTAATTAAACTTCAAAATAAGATTTTATTTCTCTCAACTCCCAATGTGAATGAAAACTCAAATAAAAAAAACGAACTTTAGATATTGTCCTAACACATTAAAAGGAAAGTTAATTTAAACCTGCATGTGACATGTGATGGCGTGGCATGTGTGCGGCATGTGACAACGGAACTTACTGCGTTATTGTTTTTTTTTTTGTTTTTACCTATTTTATACGAGTACCTGTATTTAAAGTTAAAAAACAGTTATCGCAGCATTTGTGTAAAAGGTATTTGTTTTCACGTTACTCTTCGCAGTAAATTTAGAACAACGCTGTTTCATTGATTTTTTTGCATAGCAGGTTGCCTTTTGAAATCTTTACCAGAAGCCAAACTTAACCAATAAAATCATATTAAACTGATATCTTTCATTATTAAATGAATTATTGTTTAAAGTATTAAAGGTCAAGATTTATTGTTTTAAAAGTCAAGAACTTTCGTCGTCTGTTAGCATTCTCTCAAGACAACATTTTTTTTTTGTAATACTTGATCCAAAATGGTTTTTTCTTTTGTATTTGTTAGGAAAGGTTTTATAACATAAACAATGTTTACCCTGATTAAGTTTATTGTACTCCACGGAGCAGGGAAAAATAAGACAATATTTGTTATCACTTTTCTTATTCTTCTATTACTTCTTTTTATTAATGGTTTATAATGTATTATTTTATTTAATTGGTACGATAAACCATATATCCATATCCCCAAGCCTTAATATCCGTAATCTATAAAAAATACATATTTACTTTCTTTCTTTTCCCGTAAATCATACAATATTACAAATATTTTTCTGACAACACATGTCGGAGAGATTGAGATGTCGTTTAATATGTCTCAATGTACTGTCACTTTGACATACAAACACATACACAGCATAAAAGATTCCTTTGAAAATTGTGTCAACAAAACGACCCGGCATTATGACATGTATACCTTACCTACCTACATATTTAGTTCTAAACATCCATTTGTTGGAACCCACTTGGAAAATAATATTTCTGTTTCCCTTTTTTCTAGGAAAGTTCGATAATTACCTTACCAACAAAGCATTCCGTACTAACAGTAATATAATAATTAGCATTTCTTGACAAGGTGTAACGTCCTGAGTAATTAAATTCAGACATTTTCGAGTTCGGGTAATATGCAATCTTTAACTTGATTATCATTAATATTACAGTCAACAAAAACATCGTCAGGAATATTTACTATAAGATATTTTGTGAATTCACTGATCGTGAAAAATTAATTTGATTGACTTAGATGAATTGCTTAGAAGCAACACATCTAAGCCAATTAAAACGGATAGCTTTTAGATAAGCTATTCATTTAAACTCATTATTTCTACAAAATAATTTCGATGTTTTATATCTGCCAGACATCCTGCGACAGCTCATTTTTTTTAATATAACTATTTTAACCAACTACTGTACATCTACTTACGTTATGTAAAAGACCAAAAAAGATTTTCCTATTTTTGTGTCGTGTACATAACACTAAAATAATTTTCTTCGAGTTGATTTTAGTCGTCCGTACCCTCTAGTGTTTTGTTGATCGTTAAGATTACATAATTGATGTATTTTAACTATACTAATTAGTTTATAGCTGCCTAACGACTTTTATTACAATGAAAGGAAATTACTAATAGGAAGTAACATGATTTATATTACCAACTGCCATTCGACAAGAATTAAACAGTTAATTGTAATAACTTACATAACAGAATACAAAACTGGGTGAAAAAAACTGAAAATTCAAAAGAGTCTCACGAAACTTCACGAAAAGGAATATAAAAACATAAGTATGAGATACATACTTGTTGGTGGCGATGGTGGTGTTGTGCTTGGCGACTCTAGTTGGGTTAAAAAAATATTGCTTAAAAGTTGTATTAAAACTAAAAGATATCCATTATCTCTAAAAAAAGGGTAACAAACTTTAAAATGCCTACATCACAGTAACCTACTATTACTGAGTAATTTCGGTGGCCACCTGTGGTCTTTATTATCAGGACCACTTTACAAGAAATCACATTAGGTATGCTTTTAAATTATAAAGAGTTCGTCAACTTTCTACAAAATCCCGCCATCAGATCCTGATCTGATAACAATGGGACACTCTAGGCAGTTTACGTTTGAAAGCAAAAATAAATTCTATTCAGGTATTTCTTGAATAGAATTCTCACATAGAATTAAGAACTGCCTCTTCTTTTTCATATCGCTTTAAAAGCATTGAGTTAAGAGATGAGCCCTTGGTGCCTATATTAAAGGCTCCTTTAGTAATTCTAACAAGCCATGCATGTGAAAGGAGACTACCATTATATAATGTACGAATTTCAAGCGCTACGGCAACCGGGAGACGCGTTCTACTTATTACAGACATAAGAACAATCCCAAAGAGATTCTTCACAGTACTTATACCATCCATACTTCCACATTAATACTAAAAATAGGAAAGTGAGTTTGTTTGTTTAGTTGTAATTATTAAAAAAAAAAAATTTAGCAATGGAGAGCTACATTGTGTAAAATAGGCCACTTTTTACCACGATTACCGCGCGCGGAGCCGCGTACAAAAGCTAGTTTAAGAATTTTCTATTACATAGGTATATTACAATGTTCTAAGGGGCTTCTAGCAGTTTCATAACAGTAATGACATTCTAAGAATATTATAAGACGCTAAATTAAAAAGGGAAAAAAGCCATTATGTCAGAAAAGTATGTTTTTCTTCAAACGCAAATGAAGGCTTTTGAAAAAGTTTTTCAATAACTTAGTACAATGTCGTCAGAAAAAATTATGGAACTCTTTTAAAAACAAATGTATCAAAAATTTTAGTACCTACCTACATCTTTTTATTAAAAATTGAAAGTTTGAACAATTTTGGTTGAAATTTCCGTCTGTAAAAAAGGGTTGTGAAAATAGAACAATGCTTATCCTCTTCTATCTTAGTTACTGTAGTATGATGTATTGAATTTAGTCCTTAAATGAAAAAATTTTTAGGTCCAAGGAAATTTTCAAAGAGTGCTGCATTCTACATTTACTTGGCCGCAAACCTAGCCTAGTAGAGTTTTCACTCCTAGCAAAGGACTTCAGAAACTTAATAAACAGTGGATTATTGGGTTAACTTCATTTTTCAAGGATACTAGCTAGAACGAGACCTATTAAGTCATCTTATGATAATAACATATAATTATGGATCCGTGACAAATATTATGTCATAATGACAGTATATCAATGCGGATTATTACGAGGTCACAGGTACAGTAGGGACAATATTTAATATTCCTTATTTAAATAGCATTGCAGGAATTAGCATATCATAACAATGTCTTGTACACCAAATATCTGAGATCTCAGAAAACAAATAATTATCATAAGAAATATCATGAAGTAGCTCTAAAAGAATGGCTTCTTGAGTTCGATCCGATGGTAGCCACCATTGCATCGGACTCTCTAAAAATACTGGAACTAAAATCTAGATTACCTTAGAAATATGCTTATAATTATGACGGGCCTGTTGGTTTAGTAGTTAGTGATCCTTACTGCTAAGCCAGAAGTCGTGGGTTCGATTCCCACCCAGTACAAATAATTGTGTGATGAGCACAATTGTTTGTTCTGTCAGAGTGTAATTTATCTATAATATGTATGTATTTAGGAATATATAAGTATGTTTATCAGCAGTCTGGTTACCATAGTACAGGCACTGCCTAGTTTGGGATCAGACGGCCGTGTGTGAGATGTTTGAGGTAAATTATTTTAGCAGTAATTATGTCAGCTCCATTATTTACAAACTCATATTTACCAGCATAATTGTAAAGGTGCCGAATCTTATGTTAAATTATCGATTACCATCAATTCTAAAAGCCTAATGTTACTTTACTACTTTAAAAATTTGTAAGTAATGGTATACTATCTAATCAATTTTACTTCATAATTTAAATATGTCTCCTAAATTGATGTACATCTTAAAAGATATTACACAAAGTTGTCCTCGTCTCCAAATTAAGTACATAAACAATTTTATACCGAAATACTCTCGTTGACTTTAAATGAAAATTATATTTACGAGACTTCCCAATTTATAAGGATATAATCTCGTGTAATTGACAGATATTAATTTTCCGTTGATAAAGCTAGCACGATACGAATTTTATTGGTTAAAATTTGATATAAAAATAATAACGTTAAGAGTTATTAGACATTTATGTAATAGTACCTACTAAGTTAAATAAAATACGGTAAAAGTAAGTGACAGCGCCGTTAGAACCACTAGCTAGTGACGACAAAAGGGCAGGTACTCTACACCACTTTGCCAGACCTGTAACAGGACGATAATGGCGTCTTGATGTCAAAACTTACTTCTGTACTGTTATAAAAGTAATTTTCTTTGAGACACTGTCGAAGAAACCCAGTGTTTATGTTACTAAGCTTATAATATATTATGCCTCACACTTTTGACTTCTTCATTTATAGATAGCTACTAACTGTAGTTTGCAAATATCTTCTGAAAACCGCATTAAGAATATTTATCCAAAAATTGAAAATTCCAAAAAGGTGTAACGTAACTGATTGCAACGTACATTTTTTTTTAATTTTATTAATTAGTTCAGCATACTTCGGATTTAGAATGACAGGATTGAGTTTTCCTCATCAGTCGTTCACATCTTTGATATCGTGCCTCAGTATAGGGGGCTGCCAGAATGACTGTCAAAAAGTTGCCAAATTTTTGACGATATACTTTGGCAGAATGGATGTAATTTAATCAACAGAACATAATCATCATTGTAAAGTTCTAACTAACATTAAAATGACAGATTATTAATAATAAATAATAATAACCTGGTACATCTCTGAGTCCAAACTAGGCAGAGCCTGTACATGAATGAACATACTTTTATATTTCTAAATACATTCATACTATAGATCAATTACACCCAGATAGAAAACAAACAATCTTGCTCATTACACAAGGACTTTGATTTGTCTTTTGTTTGATTTCGAAAATTTATTAAAATAAAGTTAATTAACGTTTTTTATGTAATAAAGGGCAAACGAGAAAATGACTACCTGATGGTAAGTGAAGACCACCGCCCAAGAGCAACTGCAGCTCAAGGGACACACGTGCGTTGCCGCCCATTAGTATCTGCCTTCAGAACAGGGTAGTTGACTGTATCATAAATAAATAACTATGTCCGCTTCGATAAAAACAATATCACAAAACATATTGGCAAATTTAATTCTCCTAGCTTTTTATAGCTATTACGATTTTAAATTATAGTTATAAACATTGAATGAAATATATTATTCAATTGAGTAGTCTAAAATAGTGACGTGAAATTTTCATACAAAATTATCGTTTTGACAGATGATAAAAAGTGACTAATTTGACTAAGGTGTCAACCACCCTATTGGGTCTCCGATAACCTCACTTGCTCGGTATAAAGCAACGAAAGAGTTGTTTAATATCCGTTTTCGGCGAGGCTGTGGTATCACTCTGATCGAGCCAGACCATATGTGCCGGAATATGGCTCATCATAATCATCGTTATCCCCATTGAAGTCTCTCTTTGAAACTACCTGCACGCTGACTGACAATGTACCCCCTCCAGGCATAGCTCTCTCCCTCCCTCGTTTGTTCATCAAATATATTTTAACATAAACCATCAATTACCAAATTATAAAATATTTTAACTCCAAGTAAACCAACATGTAAAATAATATGTTAATTTTACAATGTAACATTAAATTTAGGATACATTTGGGATCGGAGGAGGAGGCCAACGGAGGAGATGAGTTAAAGCGATTCCATTAATTAACGAGATTTAATCAGAATGAGCTCGAATTCGAGGAATTTTCATAATCTTAGATTCAGACAAGCTTAGTTTGAATATGTTAAATATAGATTATAATATACTTAATCCATAATGTGTTATTAGGTTCCTCTTTGTTTGCAAGCTTTATTAGTCGATTATAACAAACAAGGCATTTATCGACTGCTCATCATCATCATCAACAGCCTTTAATAGTCCACTGCTGGACATAGGCCTCTCCTTAGAAAGGAGATTTAGACTGCTCACTAAACCCAAATTTTTTGTATTACCTAGTACTATTTCATCTAATAGATAATTTTTTTAACGCAAAAATTATTAATGAATACAAACTATATTAAAATCAGCAGCCTAAATATTAAAATAGTAATACATCCCGCCCAATTAAGCAAAATGTACAAAGTTAGAACTGAAGCATACGTTGAAGAAATACCTACGTAGTTACGAGTTAACTGAACTCCACCCAAGATTAATCGTCTGCGAGCCGGCGGCAGGCGACAGCCGACCGCGCAATTTTGTGAGAAACCTACCAAATTGCCCACAATCATCAATCATGCAGCGTTCGTTTTACATTTATGTCACTCGGTTTCGGTGATAATAAGTAAAATCTTTAGGAAAACATCGTTTAGAATAATGGATTTTTCTATCAGATATTTTACAGAATTTCAAGTGTTTCTCATTAAGTATTCTTCCTGCTCTTTTTAATCCCCGACGGAAAACGAGGGGTGTTATAAGTTTAACCTGTGTATCTGCCTGTGGCATCATAGCTCCCGAACGGATGAACCAATTTCGATGCGGTTTTTTTGTTTGAAAGACGATGTGATCGAGATGTTTCTTTCTTAGCTATTAATTTTGAAGATCGTTAGCTCACGTCCGAGGTTATGAAGGGTTCTCACTAAAATCCAGAGGTCTCATTAATCTGAAATTTGGTATACTAGTACTTTGATGGTATTTCCACGATATGCTAACCTGGAACTTGCTGCTGCGTCAAGTAGTCTGCGGGATAGCCAACTCCTCAGAAAATTACAACATATATACCATGTTTGGGCTTATTAGAACAGTCTCTCAATAAGCAGTTGTAGTTTTTTAAGTTTTTTTTTGTGTCGGGAGTATTTTATATTGAAAACTTATTCATTTTGAAACTCTAAATATCTGGATCATCGCCGCATTAGGGCCAAACAGTAATGTGTCAAACTCGAAGCGACTATCTTAGGTCTCATGAGCCAGGACCATAATATATCCCAAAAAGAAAAACCCTGTGAACCTCGGCAGACAATGCAGCAAAGTTGAAGGTATGGAAGAACTGTTCGCATTTGTTTAATGATGTTAAGAGCTACTAAACATATAAAAAAGCGTCTCTAGGCCACGCGCAGTGCAGGTATCAGTATTTTATTGGGATATATAATAAACAGGAGCAATATAAATCAATAAATAAAAGGTACTAAAATGTTAAGTTTGTCCCTGTTTATACCTTTACTTAACCGATTCAATGCGGTGGTGTTTTTAGCAAACTTTTGTGCCTGGTGGCATACAAATGGTACATGGCTCATCTGGGGCGCTAGGCGCCAGGGACTTTGATGACTCCTCTAGGGTGCCATCCGCCATAAATTATAAGTTTTTGCCTATTTTTTCTGTTTATACCTGTTATACGTTAAGCTGCCAACAGAATTCGACCGAAAGCGGTTTAACAGTTTGCTTAAAAATTACTATCTACGTTTATTAATGGAAATGGAAGGTATGAGTAAGTGACATTTCCATCGGGTGTTATTAACCTTTTGTACCTTACATACTTACCGTTCGTTATCGGTTGGATGTGATTTTGACCTATCACGGGACACGAAAAAATGCATCAAAAGAAATCGTTTTGGTCCTATTAATAATAAACTTTTTTATTAGTACTTGTACTGCATAAATAAAATAATGATTGATGATGAAATATTTTTTTTTACTTGTGACCCCCTCGGACTGTCACACCGACATTTGCGGCGATGCGGTGTGACGGAATTTAAAAAAAAGAAAATGAAATAAAAAAGTAAGAACATAATTATTTATACAGTAATTTTGTACCGTTATATATTTGATATTGTGCGCTTTTAACATTCTGTTTTTTTTGACAATTTGAGATTGTTTGTCATATTGCGCCTTTGATCATATGTTCCTATACCCGTAAGCGTTTCACCTCAGCCCCCCCCCCCCCTTATTTGGTTAACGGACGACTTGTTTGGTGGTAAATTCGACGAGAACGCCTTAGGCAATTTATGCCTAACAGGCACAGCACAGCTCAATGCACTTCTTGTGTCATCTCGTCTCAAATGTGGTAATCAATCTGATGGTACCTATATTATTTACACGTAAGTAAACTTTGTGTGCTCCAAACATTCAGGCTTTTTAAAATTTTCAGCAGTTAGACATAAAAATATAACATGCAGACACACAGATGGACAACCAGATTGGCATTGATAGTAGTAACAATGAATATACGAGTATATATTAGGTCTTGTAAAGTGGCTTCATTGATATACTTCCACATTTTACTTCCATTACATTATTTAAAATAAAATCTCTCAAGGGGTATTTTTGACGAGCAACCCTCTTTTTCTTTGTTTTATAATTATTGTTAACTTTTATAACCTTAATATTCTTTATTAAAATCTAATTAAATTTCTTTATCTTTTCATTTTTAGTTTAATGTTAGCGTGAACTGCGTTCGCAGATATGATTGTGTGTCTCTTCGTTAGATAGTTGCTGGTGATCGTCTTTATAACATTTGTTGGGTTAATCACTGTCTTAACCAAGCTGTATAAATTGTCCGATTCTAATTTTAGGCTGTAAACCGCTGTTCTCGAGCGTCGCGCCCTATTTCAAAAACCTAGAAAGCCGCATTTACCGTAACAAAGCCTAGTAAGTGCATGTTACTTGCTAGGTTTTGAAGTGGTAAAGGCGATTTTGGTAAAGGCTATGTATAATAAGTATGTATTTACAAAAAAAAAGTATATATGTACATATTTATATCAGTTGTCTAGTAACCCATAGTACAAGCTCTGCTTAGTTTGGGACTAGGTGGCGTTGTGTGAATGTGTACAATGGTACAATATTATTATTATTTATGATATCTTTATGGCAGTGTGAAATATGCACAAAAAGTAAGTTCAGAAAAAATGTCCCTTACTGAGTTTTGATCTGGGGCAAAATTGTTGTAAATCGACTTTTTCAGTATTTCTTCTTAATTGAATAGAACGGCATTAATTCTCCCGAAGGCTTTTTTATCAGTTTTCTTGAAGTTTCGCAAAAGAAGATCTTGCTGAAATTTTGTGGCCCAACTGAAGGCCCCCAAAAAAAATTTACTAAATTTGTTGAAATTAATCTACGTAAAGAATATCTTTATGACCATAGCCTAAACGTACGCGTACTTACTCCACAAGCTGTGTAATTTGTGCATATACATCAAAACAATTTGTAATGTATTATATTAAATTGCTTTCATCAAGCAATAATTACCAGGCGTCTACCAAGGTGAAAATTGAGTTAAAACCTTGTAACTCAGTTTCAGATTAAATAGAAATAGACGACGTTAGCACATATTTAACTCAACATTATTATAATAGTCAAGATCAAGAACTACGTGAAATGTTTTAGATAAATTCATAACAGTTAAATACTTCAGTTTATAAGTATAAATTTTATATTGAAAACTAGACTAAAAAAAATGGCACAACATGTGAGTATTTTAAGCTTTATTCCACATCAAAACTGACCGCCCATGCTTCTTAAAGTTTTGCAACATTGCTAATATTATATATAGCAATGTTCAGCCTTCTTATCAGATGAAGCGTCAATCAATCACGTAGAATGTTCCCTGTTATAGAAGAAATCGTTTTCTTTAGAACGAGCACTTGGAGAAAGTCTCAAACCCAAACGACTTAAAAATACGCAGAATTAATTACTATAATTATTAACTCCGCTGGAGGCTTTCCTCGCAGGCAGCTGAAGCGCCGCAAACCACATCGGCTGGTTTTAATGTATTGATTGATCGGAGTACAACAAGGGCGAATCCATGTAAATGGTAAATCATAATTTATGATCTTATCCCGATGTCTTGTACTAGAACCGAAACCAAGAGTTAACTCTATTTAACTACGCAGGATAACGGCACAGCAAAGAGAAGGAACACTTGAAACAAACCCTATACCAACCCTTTTGGCCAGCGTGGTATACCTAGTAGGCCGAAAGCTCCTTTCTAAGGAGAGACATATGTCCACCAGTGGACTATTATAGGCTGTTGATGATTTAGATGGATGTAGGGTTAGGTTACCATAGGGTCAGAAATACCTACTCAGAGTGTATCTAGTGCCTAATATTTTACTGAACTGTATTGTAGTACTGCTTGAACAAAGAATGAATAGTTCACGAAGTCGGAGTTGTGGGAGGGACATCAGAGTAACAGATTCTGAGCGAAGATTTCTGTCGTAATTAGTAGACAGGTAACGGAAGTAGGGATCAAGGTAAGTATGTGAGAACGGTGAGTTGAGAAATGAAAATAGAGAGGTAAGGTTTGCGACGCAAGCGAATAGACAACCAGTTTAAATGGGAACGCAAAGCAGACACATGGTCACACTTCCGAAGATTGAAGATGTGTTGAATGCAGTTATTGAGAAGACGGTCCAGCTTATTTAGAAGGTCTGCATTCAGGTCGAAATAACACACATCACCGTAGTCAAATATTGGAATTATTAAGGACTGCATGAGTTTAGTTTTAGTTTTAGGAGGTAGGAAATTCTTGAGACGATAGGTATAATTATTATTATTATTATTATTCTATAATGCACTAGCAGATCACAGATCTGATGCGTACATAGCACTGCACTTGTGTTCGTTTTGTTGTTTTTAAATGTTCGTCTAGTCTGTTTTTAAAAATGTTTACTGATCCAGCACTAATTACACTTTCCGGTAAACTATTCCAAATGGTCACCACGCGATTTGGTAGAAAGTGTCTTCTAGGGTTGCTAACAGACGGAGACCTGGTGAGCTTCAATGGGTGTCCTCTCAATCGGGTATTAGAATTCATAGTGTAGAGGTTTCCGATGTCTTTCACATTGTAGTGTCCAGTTAATATTTTATATGTTTCAATCAGATCTCCCCGTTGCCTGCGTTGCTCCAGTGTAGTTAAGTCTAGTTCAAGAAGGCGTTCCTCATATGACATGTTTTTTAATGATATAACCATTTTTGTAGCCCTCCGTTGTACTTTTTCGAGCATTTCTATGTCTTTCTTGAAGTATGGATTCCATATTTGAAATGTGTACTCCAAGAGCGGGCGGATATATGTTTTGTAGATCTTTATAAACAAGTCTTTTGTTATGATGTTAAATGCTTGTATACATTATAATGTTCGTAAATTGCCAGTTACTTTCTGACTCACGCTAGTAACTTGAGCTCGCCAATCGAGGGTTGAGTCGATGAGTAAGCCCAGGTCTCTGACTGCAGGGCTGAACGGAATAATTAAACCATTGAAGACGATCGGTGGGATAGAGGCAGTTTCCAATCTGCTCCTAATACGTTTGCTGCCTATTATGGTTGCCTAATATTTAGTTGGAATAACAGAAAGTCCAAACCTCATGGACTAGGATTCTGTGTACCTCCAGATCCTTATTGACCTCGTTAATAGCTTGCGTTATGTCCTCTACTCTTGCCTGTGAGTACAGCTACAGATCATCAGCATACAGATGATATGCACACTAAAGAAATTATGTGGGTCTCTACGGGTCTCTTGTATATTTATATATATTATAGTAATGGGTACCTAGGATATTAGGGGGTCATCTACATGCCGTGGATGGCCTGGGATACGTCGGGGTACCAGGAAGGTACCCCTACGTATCCCACTGCTACTGGTACCTGAGACGGCGTGCGGTTTTTATTCGATTAGAGTCCGACACAATATAATACCACCGGTGTGTGGTAAAGGTACCTGGGATATTAAATTACACAATCAAATGTAAGATTAAAAACAATTACCAAGAAAGCAAAATGCTAGCCGCCGGCGTGTTATGATACTGGTATCGTTGCCTATTACTTTCTAACACCAAAATATCACTTGTACGTTGCAAACCGTGTTAAAACTTTGTTTAAAAATTGTGAATATTCACAGCTAAATCCTATTCTATTTTTAATTATTGGAATCATTAAGTAAATACTTTAAGAGTGGCAACCTATACGATAACAACATATAGGTACATAATATATAATAATTCAAAGTGTAGCAAATCCGCCCCTATCTATCTAACAGCCATAAAGACCAGATTAGGTACAAAAACACTCACATGGCCTGTTTTCGCCCACACACAGTCCGTGTTATCGTAACGTCAAAATGACAATATAAATAAATTACAACCATAGTATTAACTAAAAAATATTTCGAGTTATTTTAAAAAATAAAAGATTTTATTATAAAAACATTAATATAATTGATTATCTACTTTTTTCTTTATATATAAAATAAAAATCTGTTAGAAACGTACCTACCTACCTTTATTTTCGGCGGCCATTGTAATTTTCTGCCCACGGGGAGTGGCTCATTATTATTCTTGATAACAATCACATTGCACAGTGTTTAAAACTGTAATAGCACGTTAAAGTGTCTCACTTGTTTTTGAAACGTGTTTACTATACAACTGATACCTTGGAATGGGTTGTTTGTGGAAAAATCGATGTGTCGCCGCGCGCAGTGAGCCGCTACACGCAAATGATAAGAGCCGCGCCATCCAGCGACAGCCTGCCTCTCTGTAGCTATCCCACCTATATATCTACAAATTTTCATATTTGTAGGTACCGTACTCTAAAACTTGGGTTAAGTTACCGACCTATGTTCCCGACTGATTTATGAGATATAAAGTTAAAACGCATCATGGAATAATTATAAACTTACCTATAAATGGTGTTCTACTTCTTAATTAAATAAAATGCCTTCGATACTGCTGTAACTTTTAATAAGCAACCTACAAAGATTTATTACAGTCAATGTGATAAGAATATTTTTTTATGATTTCGTAACAAACCCTTTTACAAAACATAATATAATTTCATGTAGTTAATTTATTGTTCATTATCTCATTATATGTGAATTATTTCTTTCATAATTCTAACCCATACATATAGAGTTACATAATAAGCAATAAAAAGGTTGTTTTAGCTAAATACTTTATAAATCAATGAAAAATTAAACAGATCCGTAAAAATCTGAACTTAAGAATAAATCAATAAATTTGAATTTTGCCACGTTTATGGATTAGTGTTGCTATATTATCTTGTTCCTTAAAGGTGTTGCCAATGATTATACCAAATCACCAGTAGGTAATAGTAGAAAATAGTAATGTAGATTTCGATTTAAACCACACTTCTTTTAAAATAACTACTAATTAAATAGCTGTGCCCTTTAATGCAAAGCTCTAAATTTGCAATTATCTAAGTACGATTAAAGGTCTAAAGTTACATAACTCGAACTCGAAAAATAAAATCATGGAGCTCTTTTCAATATTTTACACTCCTAAATTTTAAAATTTCATAAACATAAACATAAACGTTTCTTATAAATACCTATAACCAAGATTAACATCTGATTTACATACCTGTAACGATTTATTCGATTTTACTAAATCAAATGTTTAAATTCAATTCCTGTTATTAAATTTACATGAACTTGCTTTAATAGGTACAAAAATATTAAATAATCAAAGTAAAAACCCGAAAAAAAATGCTTCTACGGCTTCATTTCCGTCCCATTTCACGAAAACATTCCCACAGTTTAAGGGGAAAGCGAGAGAAAAGATGTTACGAATCGATGAAAATTCGAACTGATTGAGCGTAGTATACATAAAAATCGTTTCAACGCCAACAAAAGACCAATTAAGTGGATCTGAAAGAAAGAATAATATAGAAGAAAACAGCGTGAAATAGTAGATTCTGTTGTTCACTCTTTTCTCCGTTATCACCTCTGTAACACTGATAACTGACATTTTTGTTGACATCTGACAGATGGTAATGTCGAATGACTAGAAAATCTACAGAAATAACGAAATAACAGAAGAAAAATAAGCAATAGAGAACTATTCTATTCTTACCCAGTGCCTACTGTTTAAAAATTTAACACTATATTAAAATATATGTTAATGGTAAAAAAAGACGAAAATGAGTTCACATCACTCTTTGCAGAAGGGTAGAAAAACGGACTATTGAATTTTTTACATTTGTAGAAGATCACAGATTAAGAGATATGTATATAGTCACAAGATCTTATTTTATTGTGTGAGCACATTATTTTCATTATTATCTGTACTTTTATTGATAAGAATCTGCTCCTTCGTTTCGGCAACTATATAAACCAATTATTGCTACGTCTGTACAGCTGGTCTGTTTTTTTAAAGACTGAAGTGACGACCATTAACCACATCAAACCCTACTACAGTAAATCCGTGCCTGGAAAGCAGATTTTCTAGTCTAGGAAATAATCAATAATTTTTTTATTGTATGCAATCTTTGTAGTAAAATCAATTTCACAATTTCTGGTAGTTGCTTGTTACTAATTGTGTAATATTTTTTTAAATAATCTAATGAGGAATAACTATAAGATATAATAACATTATGCTATGACCAATAGGAGCTGTGCATCAATGAAAAATGATGCAAAAACGAAGGGTACCAATGAAGTTGTGCAGGTCAGCTAGTCTCAAAAAAGTAGCATCATAGGTTTATCGATCCATATATTAAGTGATGTGACTGACAACACAAAAACTCCGCATTATTTAAGACACATGGACTAACATTATATATCAAATTGTGTCATTGAACAGGATAAATCTGTTCCAAATATGTACAAATTGCTATGCAATTCTGAGTTGATCTTATCAGTACCATTAAAAGGAAATCACACATATAAAACATTACATTGTGACCTATTTTTAGCAATGACTAATTGTTTTAAACCTAAATAATTTACTTTATTCATAAAGCTACTTAATATGTATACATATTCATATTATTCCAATGTCCTGATTTATACAATCTTAATTTTGTAGATACTAGAGTAAGAAATTAACTTATAAGTAGTCTGAATGATTAAAAAGTTGTAATCTGTAGGCTATTTTTTTAAAAAAATACTGTCAAAGTTCAGTTCCGATCTTCTCTCGATCTCACGTCATGGAAGGTATTTTCATAGGTGATACATTACAGCACAACAATGATATTAGTAAACCTATTACACACTCAATCTTTATTGCACAATTTCAAAATTTGTAGTATAAAAGATTAAATACCTACTATAGAATGTAAAATTAATGTGGTCTACCGGTATGGAATGTCTGAACGAAATTGGATGCAATTTGGTACCGAGATAGATAATAGTCTGGATTAGGACAACTAAACTGTTAAGTCAATCAAAGATCAATAGATGTCATTATTATGATTCTGACATATTAAAAATATATTAGACAAGAGAATATTTGGTTTAGTTTCAATATCTGTTTTTGCCGTTACCAAGAAAATGCCGCCTATGTGCCTACTATACCACGCTGGCCAGACGGGATGGTGTCAAGTTTTCCCCCTGTTTGGAGTGCTGTTGTCCTGCGTAGTTTACGTCTCCTACGGGCTAAATAAGGATGGCGACACTCTTTATGATTAAACGCCTACATTTTGCCGACTAATTTTAGCCTTTTCTTTATGTGCGGCAATCCCTGGATTAATCGGAATCGGATATCACCCACCGGTGGGGTGATTATGTCGGACTCGAACCGACCAAAAAGCGTATGCCGTCTCAGGTACCAGTAGCTGCTGAACCAGATGTACCCTAGAAAAGCAATCATATCACCAAGCGAGAGGACTCCCACTCTGATGTCGAGGTCACGCCTCTGCTCTACCCACGCCCGGCAATCTGCAAACGTGTGGAGCGGCGTGTTCACGGTCCGGCCACTGCAGTGGTGGCATGGCTCCTTGCGAATCAGACACAGGTGATCTCCGAAACATACTTTCCCCGTGATCCCCGTTTGGTTGCCCAAGTCGTTCCTGATTTCTCGAGTCTTAGGACACACCAATACAGGGCCTCAAGGGCTCTCGCCTTCAGGTCCGACGGTGGATTTCCGGCCTGGAGACGGTACTCCCTTATCACCCTGATGGCCAGCACTCGCTGCGATCGTCGCAGTAGTGGGACGTTGCTGGCCTTCAGGGCCCCCGCCCATACTGGGGCCCCCATGTTGGAGCCGCGCAAGTGCACTCGCTGCTCCAACCAACTTAGAAACCAGACCTCGGAAATGATGTCCGAAGGCTCTGCACAAATTCGAGGCTTTGTTTTTTTTTATGTTAGAGGGGGCAGACGAGCAGACGGGTCACCTGATGGAAAGTGACTATCACCGCCCATGAACGTCTGCAACTCAGGAGTCACAAACGCGTTGCCGGAGTGAAGTGGGCGGCGCATTCCATCAGGTGACCCGTCTGCTCGTTTGCCCCCTATTCCATAACAAAACACTATGTCTAGGACACAGAAGAAGTCTTTCTCGTCCCACAATGTTTATCCTAAGTAGAAATCAAACCCACGACCTCCGGCTTTAGCAGTCAGTAACACTTTAATACGGCACGCACTTTAATATAATATGCCTCTGCTTTTAATATGCCTCTGCTTACCCTTTTGTGGATATAGACGTGAGAGTATAATGATGACATATAACCTTCTCAAAGAACGCGTTGAATTATTCCAATTTATCAGCAATAATCATACTTATGTTGTTTATTTGTATGTATAGGTATAGAGACATTAACAATTGTTCAATCATGCCAATTACTCGACAGCAATGACCTAATTGTAGTCATATTTTATTCTAGAAACAACATAGGCATAGGGACATAAATTAGGAACGAACATACATAGGGAAGTACATTTAAAACGTTAGGCAAAGCTATTAAAAATAATCGCAAACGGACGCAGATGATCCCAAACGGGGCCGAGCCTGTACTATGCTAAACAGAGCTGCTGATAAACATATTTATATATTTCCAAATACATACATATAAATTACACACAGATACCGAACAAATGATCTTACTCATCACACAATTATATTTTTTCAGTCAGGAACAGGATTATCGACTAGGTCAACAGGCATATTTGCCTGTTGACCTAGTCGAATTCAATAAGTATATAATATATCCTCAGAGAGCCTTTGCCGTCCTAGGTTAGGGGTAGGCTTTGTACTACGATGCGGCTGAACTTCCATATTTTACGTAGAGCGACTGTCATCAGACCTCCACAACCCAAGTACCTACTAGGCAATATCGAAATTCTGTAGATAGACCGTTTTCGGACTTTTTAGGGCTCCAACTATCCGTAACGATTGTCACAGATGTTCGTATCGCAACCGGGACCGACGGCTTAACGTGCTCTCCGAGACACGGAAGGTGTTAAGAATGGACAGCCATCTATAGACTGACCTGGCTAGGATTGCTTAACTTTGCAATGTGCTTACCTACTCGGTTCCCACTTAGCCACAAGCCTCTTACAATTCAATAGGTACCTACATATATTTCACATGACTTTTTATATAATTTTGCATTATAAAAATTCATGAAGTACCAGATTTAAAAACATGCAGCAAGATTATCCTGAGCATGAGTATACTTCTGAATCATTTTTCACTTTTTTTTTGTTAAAGGACTTACTTTTAGGAGTGAATACACCTTTATAATGGGAGATGGGAATGAGCGTTCATGGGCAGCGGCAGTCACTTTTCATCAGCATCAGCTGACCTGTCTGCTCGTTTGCCACCCCTTTAAGAAAAAACAACATTCCTTTTTTTTTGAAGAGTAGTGGTCTAAAAAGTGATTGACAAGTTTCCTGTATAATAACATATTATGCTAATCATATAAATGTACTAATCACAAAGTGTGTTTAAATTGTATTTAATAAAAGCAAATAATTAGTTTAAATAACCTTTTAATTCTCATGACTCCACACATATCATGAATACGGAATAAAATTAAACAGTGAACCATAAATCTTGGTTTATTAAAATTTCATATTCATAACTTGCATATATAAACTTCAATTTGATCAGTTTTTCTTTAAATAAACTTACAAAAATCCTGCATGCTTACTATCTATATATTACAATTTTAAAGCTTTCAGCATAATAAAAATAATTTTATACAACATACATACAATACATGTAATCTAGGGACTATTCTCATAAATATTCGTTACTCGTGTATTTTGTGATGTTGGATTTCTTTGGTGGTGCCACATATACACCAAACTTCTTAGCGAGACTAACTAGCTTAGCATTTTCATATCCAACTTCCTCTTTGTAACATCTGAGCATTAAAGGCATTACTGTGTCTAAAATAAACTTAAAGTTTTTCTGAGCATAACTAGAATCATTGCCCAAGGAAAGCATAAGGCGGGAATTGAAGACGGCATAGATGCACTCATCTAACTCTTTCATACAGTCTTTAGTGACCAACTTCAATCCAACTTTCTGTATAGTAATAACAGACTGGGCAAACCATATTGTACTACTTGATAAGTCAACCCATGTTTCATTAATTATGTACTTAGCTAATATAAGGCCCAAGTTCTCCATCTGCAATAAGAATTTATTTACTCCAGCTTTTGTATGCATATTAACAGGTGTCCATTTATCTTCTGATACTTTCCCTTTCATAGAATCCATAATTTTCTCTTTGTATTCTCTCAAAGCTTTCACTATAGAAGACCTTAGACAGCTATTCATCTGGAATCTGAAATCTAAACCAAATTCACAGAACAGTGTACACTGATCTCGTAAACTCTGTACACATTCCAACACCGAATCTAAAGCACATTGCGGAGTAAATATCTGCTTTATAATTTGACTCATTAATATTCTAAGTTGCTCACTAGCCCACACTACGAAAGCACTAAGTTTGTTCTTAGGAAATAACATAATGAACTCTGTTAAGGCATCACTTAATGAGCAAAAGAAGACTTCACCCACTTGCTTTACATAACTATTAATAGATCCTTCTAGTTGGACCCCCTTGACATGAACCTTTACTGTATGACTGCAAATAGCAAGGAACAGTTCACATGCTTGACTGGTCATGTTAAACTTATTAAGTATGTGTACAGGCTGCCGTGAAGACTGTAAACCTCCCCTTGGACTCCAATTATGTGTTACATCTAGTTCTTTTAACAATATTTCAATCAAAGCTTTCTGCTTCAGCTCAATTCGCTTTAGGATGTCCACCCTTTGTGGGTGGTTTTTATATTCCTCTGCATTTAGGCCCTTTTGTGCTGACACCAAGAGTTCATAAGTTTTCTGGAAATGTCTTTCTACAATAAGCACATCTAACTCTTCCGTTACATCAGCTAACCACTCTGGTAGAGGAGCTACTTGGGGAGATGGTAGTTCTTCATCAGAGAGACTAGGTGAGTCTAGTGACTCTGGTTTGGGCTTATCTTGAGTTTCCTTTTTCTTCTGCTTAGAATTTTCTTTTTCAACATGAATTTTTTTTGCAACATCAAACTTATCCAACCAGTCCTTCTTAATGGCAAAACTGTTGCACTGAAATACCCTTGTATCTGGAAAAGCCAAAACTTTAAAGGCCTGCTTGACACTTCCCAAGTCTCGCACATTAACCACAGCTATAGTACTAATTGGATAACAGGATTGAAACTTATACCTATTAGGACCTCTACGATTAGATATCCATGAAGTCAACATAAGGCAATCATTAAACAAATACACATGCATTCTTTGCACGGCAGTATTTTCCTCGGCGTCTATCTCGAGTAAGTCGCCTTCGTGAAGCAAAGTTCGGTCAGGAACATCTAATAAATTCATGCAACCTTCTACTTTCTCAGCTATGAGGTTGAGTTTATTTTTACGTTGTTCTTCGGCACGTTCCGCTTCAACGTCGTGATTGTCAAGTGATTCGCGGGATATAGCATTTTCGTTACCTAAAATTGACGCGTGGGACAGTGTAGTAAGCACAGTACGCTGCTCACTTAGCAAGTGAGAGAGCTTATACATTTCAGCTTCTAGGTGGGATATCTCTGTAGCGGTCTCGATAAACTGCATGTAGTTCTCATACACATTTTTCTTAAGGGCGTTTGCAGTCTCTTCCGCTAATCCTTGTATTTGCTCCTTCTGTTGTTGGAGCTCCTCCCCTCCGACACAAGACCTCGCCAACTCCTTAACATAGCGCTCGGGCACAAAGTCTGGCACGGCGAACTGTTCCATAACGATGTCTGACATTCTTTAACATGCAATATTTACAATTTCTACACCAATTTATGAGTTAAAAACACTGGCTCACTCATCATTCGATAATCGGACGACAGAACGTATCAACCCATCAAATTCAAATGTCAGTTTCGCCTTTCGCGTTCCGTTAGTCCGGGTAAAAAGCAGTAGCGTAATGGTTTTAGCTTTTATACATTTTAACGTTTAATTTATTTATTCTTTATTGTACATAATAAGGTGCGTAGATTTAAGTAATAAGGAAATGTTATGCACAAGGCGGAGCTTAATCAAAAACAAAAAACTTCATCATCATCATGGGGTGCCATCCTCAAAATGAAGTTTGGAGGTCAGCAGACGGTACACCCCTCGATCATGAGCGGCCTCCTTTAGTTGGCGATATCGCAGTCCGGTCCAGGCCACGATGTCATCTATCCACTTCCTTCGTGGTCGACCTGGTGGCCTCCTGGCTGGTATTTTTCCTTCTAACAGAAGCCTCAGGAATTCATGTTGCGGGCCCCTTTGTATGTGTCCAAAGAAGGCCACCTTCCTTTTCACTATAACCGCCATCAGTTCTCTCCTGCACTTGGCTCGCTCCAGCACCTCTACGTTGGATGTAAAACTAGTCCACGGGATTTTAAACATCTTCCGCAATAACCACATCTCGAAGGCTTGCAGTCGGTTACATATGTCTTTCCTTAAGACCCACGTCTCACACCCATACAACAGTGTGGACCAAACGTAGCATTTCATGACGCGGTGCCTCAAAGGAAATGGGATTTTTGGGTCGCATAAAACCTTAGACATCTTGAAGAAAGCAGTCTTAGCTTGTCCTATTCGACATTTCACCTCTTCCATATGGTCTAGGTCATTCGTAAAGTATCGGCCAAGATATTTAAATCCACCAACGCCTGCCACATCTACCCCCCGAAGCTTTATATTTGGAGTGGGCATCATTGTCTTCGCTATAACCATGGTCTTCGTTTTATGAACATTAATTGACAAACCCATAGCTTCTCCCGCAGTTGCTACTTCATCTAATAAAGTTTGCAGTCCGGCTTCTGAGTTTGCGATAAGCACTGTGTCATCTGCATATCTTATATTATTGACCAGCAGTCCATTGACGCGTATTCCCTCTCTTTTATAAAAAACTTCACTGTTATCTTATTCCAGTGAAATTTAAAAGTGAAAAGCGGTCATAGCGGATAGCAGAGAACGATGAACAAAGTCAAGGAACATGTAGAAAAGAAAATATTAGGTCTTTACCTATGCAGTTGAAAATTTTTATGTGTTGAAAATTTTAAAATATAACATTCAGAATTCCCTAATTTCCATACCGATTCAGTAGTGCTGTGCATGCTGCGAGGCACAAGTTTCGCTGATGGTCGCTTAGTTCGTGTGGCACCCACTCATCTAGCTTTTCATCTTTCCGATTTGACGCAAGTGCTTCAATGTTATTTTGACGTTAACTCCAAATCCCGCAGCTAGCTCACCTCATTGAGTTATATCCGCTTACATTATCGCCTTCAATTCGTCGTTGTTGACTATAGTTACCGGCCGACCGCGAGGCTCGTTCTTCAACTCAACAGACAACTTTCCAGATCTAAAACGGTTGAACCAATAATGGACCGTGTTTATGCAGTTTTAGGCCCGTTCACGTCGTTAGTGTTTCGTCTTGTCTGCGCACCGTTTTTTCAACACAATTTAAAAAAAACAAAACACAAATGACTGAATTTTAAATTAAAATAACATGGCTTTCGAATAAATTTATTTGATTTACAATTGATGTCAATCAACAAATATATGTAGTTAAATCTAAAAATGCTGGTTTTTTAAATCTTCAACTTCATAAGGTAAAGAACAATGCCAAAGACTTATATATTTATTTGTATAGAATATATATTATGGATATAACCACACACATACAAACTCATATACTTACATTATAATAAGCCCTTTATTCTGAATTAGTACATACACGTTTAGATGTTAAGTTTATAAAATATCTCTTAATTCAGAGTGCCTCTTGGCATAGGCCTGCTCTAGCACTTTCCATTGGTTACCCTTCTGTCGATGTCCAGCTGTTAGATCATCTGCCCATCTCGCTTGTTGGCGTCCTTTGTTTCTTTTGCCATCTCTGGGGTACCAGTCGCATATAGTTGTACTCCATTTGCCATGCTTGTCCCTAATTATGTGTCCGGCCCATCTCCACTTTATTTGGTCTTTTCGAGTGAGAATGTCAGCAACTTTAGTTTTTTCTCTTATTGTACTACTTGTTATTTTGTCCATCCTCCTTATTTCTGTCATGCTTCTCTCCATGGCCCTCTGACAACGTTCCAGTTTTTCTCTGTGGAGTTTGGTGAGTGCCCATCTTTCACAGCCATACGTAATGACTGGAAGTATGCAGGTGTTGAAAGCCTTTCTTTTTATAGACATGTTTAACTCGCTTGACTTCATGATTTCTTTCAGTGACCAGTATTTCCATCCATTTGCTATTCTTCTATTTATTTCTTTAGTTGTTTGTTCTTCGTGAGAGATTTCTTGTCCTATTATAGGTAGATATATTCCTGTACGTATTCTAGTAGTTGATTGTCCATTTCTATAGGTGTTGCTTTAGAGTTTGTGAGCAGTTTTGTTTTACTCATGTTCATTGAGAGGCCTACTTTCTTACTTTCCACATTAAGTGATTTTATCATTTCTTGTAGGTGTATCGGATTTTCTTCAAACAGGATTATATCGTCCGCAAATCTTAGGTGGTTTAGTTTAGCACCGTGTATGTTTAGGCTGAAGCCATCCCAGTTCAGTTTGCGGAAGATACTTTCTAAAACCGCTGAGAAGAGTTTCGGCGACAGAGGGTCTCCCTGCCTAAGGCAGCTCATAATTTTGAACTTTTTACCTAGGGTTTCTAGTTGTAATCTAGCTTCACTGTTTGAGTAAATATTCTCGATGATTTGAATGTAATTTGACGGGACCCCTTGTTGTTCCGGGCTCTCGAATTTTGCTTTGTGATAGACACTGTCGAAAGCTTTAGAGTAGTCGATGAATGCCATATATAGGCGTTTATTATATTCGTTGCATTTCCCTACTATTTGTTTTACCGTGTTGATATGATCCAGGGTCGAGAAATTTTGTCTGAAGCCGGCTTGTTCACGTGGTTGGTTTTCATCGAGCGTTTTGCTTATTCTTTGCAGGATGACTTTAGAGAATTCCTTATAGATGTTTGACAGCAGACTATAGTTCCCTATATCTTCTTTTTGACCTTTTTTTAATATAAGGATGATATGGGATATTTTCCACTGCATAGGTATTTTGCCTGTGTCCATTATTTCGTTGAATATTGATGTCAGTATGAGCAATAGTTCTTGCCTTTAAGAAGTACGTTCATAATTTTGTCTGGGCCTGGAGCTTTCTCCATCTTTTGACTGCATATAGCTTTTTCTATTTCGCTAGGTAGTATTTTTGGGAGAATTTCATCGCCGAGGTGGCTTCCACTTTGGTCGTCCCATCGGTGCACTTCATTATCTGGGTTGGAATACTTACAGCTCCTGGTAAATCTTTGTGGCTGTTTCGTTTATGCCCTTTCTGTTTGTAGCTACGGTCTTCTTTTTGGTTCTTCTCTCAGTTCTCTTAATGCCTTCTTGATCCCTCCTGTACTTTGTATGTTATTTTCTAGTGTTTGTAGCCTCTTCTTTTTTCTATCTTTTCTGATGTTTTTCCTAATTTCTTTGCTCAAAGCGGTAATTGGTTTTAGGTTTTCTTTCCTCGGGTGATTTGTGAGCAGGTTTTTTCTATTCTCCATAAGTTGGAGTGTAGTGTCGGTTAATTTGTATTTGTTCTACCTTTTGTACCCAGTTTTAGCCAAAGTCAGTTGTTTTACCAGCTTTCCGTATTTTGTGAGGATATCGGTGTTCTCTTCCGTCCTTGTAATTTCATCTTTTTTTACGCTTAGGGACTTGGCAATTTCCTTTACATTTGTGTCACAATTTTGGTCTGTTTTTTGTCCAGCTATATACTTTCTCTTAGCTTTTGGTGGTTCTGTCTTTACGGAGCTTCTGACCATGCGGTGGTTTGTGTGAAAGATGAATTTTGAGAGTATCGACGTATCTGTAAAGGCTTTTGGATAGTTGGTTGCTATGTAGTCAATCTCATTTTTGTATCTACCGTCGGGGGATAGCCAGGTCCACTTTTTTTTCTTGTTCTTCTAGTACATACTGTTTAGAAGTGAAAGGTTGTGTTCTAGTAGTAGTTCGACAAGCAGTTCCCCTTGTTCAACTTGTTGATAAACTCGATAGAGAGGGCCCGTGGTCACCTTTGTATCACGAATTTAAGGCGAATAGATCAATCGACCTTGCATACATACAGAACATTAAAATTAATAACAGATACCTATACCACAGGAGTAGAACAAACAGCAGAATATCTTTTAGACTCACTCGTACCTGACGATCGGCCGGAGAACGACACTGATCATCACCGACAGATCAGGCAGTGGGCCATCGAACCACCACTGTCTCCAATGTCTGATTTACCATCTTCAGACGAATTTCTCGGTATCATTAGATCCTTGCCACTAAACAAGGCTTCGGGCGATGATAAAATATCTAACAAAATGATAAAAGAAGCTTGTAAACTTTCGGGTGACACGATTTTCACTGTCTTTAAACGTTGCATTGCTGAAGGAATATTTCCTCGTATATGGCGGTGCGGTAATATTCGTATAATACCAAAAAGTGGCGACAAGCCACCGGATGATCCTAAATCCTACCGACCAATCACATTGTTACCATCGTTAGGAAAGCTGTTAGAACGTCTTGTAGTGCCCCGGCTTCTGCCAGGTGGAGTCAAATTTCATGATAGACAATTTGGATTTACGTTGGGTAAATCGACAACTGACGCTGCTATATCGGTTAGAAAGTTTGTCACAGGGTCAAAATTTCAATACGTGCTGGCTAATTTCTTAGATATATCTGGCGCCTTCGACAACGCATGGTGGCCCATGCTGTTGCTGAAATTAAAATCACGGGGGTGCTTTAAAAATATTTATTTCCTTATCTCTTCGTACTTTTCACAAGGTACAACTAAACTAAGACTTGGTCATCATTCTGTGTCGAAGGCGCTTACAATGGGATGTCCTCAGGGATCGGTGCTAGGTCCATACTTGTGGAATATCGGCTTCAACGATTTTCTTGCGATACCAATACCATCTGGATGTACTCTGAACGCGTATGCTGATGACG
Organism: Arctia plantaginis; assembly: GCA_902825455.1. Lineage (NCBI taxonomy): Eukaryota > Metazoa > Arthropoda > Insecta > Lepidoptera > Erebidae > Arctia > Arctia plantaginis. The sequence goes on along the minus strand of CADEBD010000327.1, from coordinate 9,366,082 downwards.
GCTTATTACTGGTGGAATCTGATTCTAGGGCGGGGCTTGAGAGATTAGCCAATAGATGTTTGAACTTGATATCTCAATGGGGTGAACGTAATCGCTTAACTTTTGCACCCAACAAAACCTTCCAGCTACTTTTAAAAGGTAACCTCAAATCACCGCCGAGCATTAGATTTGACAATGTTACTGTCAAAAATAAAACCACAGTGTGTTATCTAGGATTAGTTTTAGAAAGAAACTTTCCATTTATCGAACATATTAAAATAGTTAATGAAAAGTCTAAAAAGAGTTTTTGTGCATTGACAAGGATATCAACTGCGACATGGGGTCTATCATTTAATACATTAAAGATCATATACGGAGCTACTTATTTAGGTTCTATGTGCTATGGTGCACCTGTATGGGCCGATAGGGCGACCGTAGGCGCTGTCCGTGGCAAACTGTTACAAGGCCAACGACTTGCACTGATATTTTTGTGCAAGGCATATAGGACGGTTAGCACTGAGGCTTTGCCGGTGTTGGCGGGTGTGCTTCCGGTCGATCTCGAGGTGCAGAGACGTGCAGCCATTGTACTATTCAAGACAAAACATGGAATGCGATTTCTTGGGCGCGCGGGATCGCGGTAAAATTACAAGATTGCTTCAACAGCAGTCCGATGTCTATAATGACCTCATAGACGAATGGCAGCAACGCTGGGACGAATCATCCAAGGGGCGCCATCTTTACCAATTTTTTTCCATCTGTTCGCGAACGGTTGTCGAGGACATGGCTTGAGGTGGATCACTCAAGTTCTTACGGGTCATGGTAACTTTAAGAGCAAGTTGTATTCATTTAAATTAGTCGAGTCACCATTGTGTCAATGCTCAACACCTAACTCTCATTATGAACAATCTGCTCAACATATCCTCTGGGAATGTAGTCTTTGGTATAATGAACGTAATATAATGCTGAATAGCTTGCAGGTGACATCTGGGGCGGTATACTATGGGGATCTTGTGTCAACTAGGGTGAATTTCCGTGCGTTTAGGCGATTCTGCCATACATATTATAGAAATCAAATATAGCTCATGTAGGACCCGTAATATTTTGTGGCCGTGGTGCTTCCCTGTTTAAAAGGGTGTATGCCTATTTTACTTCATTTTGTCTCTTTTGCTTTGCTAAGGAGGGAAGTGGATTTACTGTATTTCCAACTCCTCCAATTTTCTTCTGATTAATTTCGTTGCGGGTTCTAAGACAGTTTAATTTCTTCCTGGGACTTCCCGAGTGTCATAACTCGGTGTGTTCGTGGGTCACTGCTGTGGATCCTGGTGTACAGGAGTTACAGTGGTGGGCGTGTGGGTGGGATTAGTCCCAAGCAGTTCCCCATTTGTGCTTCTTTTTCCTTGTCCAAATTTTCCAAACACATATTCTCCTCCTTATTTAGTTTTTCTCCGACTTGTGCATTGAAGTCGCCCATCAGTATAATGTGGTTGAGTGCATATTTCGTTAGTGTTTGTGATAGTTTGTCATAGAAGGGCTTAGTTTCTGCTTTTATGTCTTGTTCTGTAGGTGCGTATACTTGGATAATTGACTATGGTTTGTGGTATCCTGGTATGTCGAGGTTGAGCACGGCTAGACGATCGTATATACCAAAGAGGTCTTGAATATGTTGTTTCATTTCTTTTTTAATTAGGAATCCTACGCCTCTTTGGCCAGATATTTTGCCCTTGTGGAATAGGATATAGTCTTCACGTTCTTCAATTTTCTCTCCAAGTCGTCACACCTCGCTTATACACAGGATATCACACTTTATGTCGTCTAAAGCTTTTTCTAATACATGTAGCCTTTCTTCTGTTCTTGTAACCTTCTCCTTCTTCTTGTAACCTTTAAAATTGCAACACTTAATGCTTGGACCCTCAAGCATTAAGTGTTGCAATTTTAAAGGTTTTGTTTCTTTTTGCTAAAGGGTAGTAGTCTTCTTTCCCCACGGTGACCAACTGGCTTGGGGTGTTTGCTTCGAATGTTAGTGTGTGTGGAGTTGTGGTATTTGGTTTTGTTTGTTGCCAATTGCCCGCGGTCGTTACAAGTTTTTTGGAGTCTCGAGCAGTGAGGCTGGTCTAGCTCGTTCGATATAGTTAAGTATGTTGGGTTTTATGGTGTCTTTTGGTGTAGCTCTAGCAAGTGGATAAGTTGGATTTTCCTTTGAGTTAACTTTCTTAAGATTAATCGATACTTACATAATAAAAGCCTAATTGTTGTACAGACTGAAATTATCATTTTGTTTTTTTTTTCCTAATCGCCTCAGCCATATGTGCAAGACATGTTACAGTCTATAAAAACATAGATTTTAACTTTTGTTGAATATGATATAACAGTCTTGTTGTAGAAGACTGGAGGTAGTAAAGTCTGGTCTAGTCTACCACCAATAATGATAGCTTGAGTTTTAACAGAATTACCAAGCAGCCCAGACGATTTTGCCCATTCAAAAGACTCTGTAGATCATATAATGATGGAGAAGTGACAGCTTCTGTAACTTCATTAATCTTAAAATATCAGTTTAGCTGCAAATTGTCTACATAAAAGAATCTATCTTTTATCATCTACAATTTTGATGACACCATTACAGTGATACATAAAACGAGATCTCGTCACCTGCGTAAAAGGAGCTAGATCTCATAAGATGCAGAATGATAGTCAAGTGAAGAATCAAAAACCGTTAGGTGTTAGGTACTAATAGATCTTGCGTAGCCATCGCTTTGACACATTCACACCAAATCAATAATTTGTACACAGGGCTTTGTTTTACAAATACAAACAGGCCATGCTCCGATCTATTCCGATCAGGATAAATAGTCTGCGTCATAATTAGCAAATAGTAGCATCGTTTTATTCATAAGGTAGTTGAGCACCGTACTGTAAGTAACACCGGTTGATTCACTGATGACTTTTTTCTAAATTCTGTTATACTATTTTCTTTAGCAGTTCGGTTCGTTTTTTTTTTAATATATTAAAACAAATAACAATAACTACTTTGAACCTTTTTCAAATATGCGTTATCACCTCAGTCCATGTCCCATAGAGCTTACCTATGTAAAAGTTATGAAATAACGCATGATACCTCCATTTTATTACCTGAAATTGAAATGAAATAAAATATCGCAAGTGATTTAATTAATGTAAAACATAAATTGAAACAGAAAATATTTGTCAATTTATTTTTACGGTATAGTAGGCAAACGGCCAAGCGGGTCACAGAGTGACTATTGCCGCCCATGGACATCTTCAACTCAAGCAACCCCTTCCTTTGAGTTAAAAGGATCGGGAGGTTGGGCCTCCGATAACCTCATGCATTCGCTGAAAAGCAAAGAAAGACTTGCTTAACACCTTAGTTTGGTTGTGACATATAGTTTTCCGTAAGAGCATGGCATCACTCCAATCAAGCTAGACCGCATGTTGCTGACCGTTTTGGCCTACTATACCATGCTGGCCAGACGGGTTGGGATTAGGGTTTGTGTCTTTATTGTTTATTTTAAACAACTCTTTGCAATGTACCGTACCTTTTTAACGTAAAGTTTAACGTAACGTTTTAGTTAAAAGTGTAATATCATCTCTAAGTCATAAAGGCGCACGTGAATATATCGGGGCCCTTATCTATCATTCAATGATTAATTACCCTTAGGTGAGCATGGAGAGAGTAGATTATTTTGTCAGCCTGCCCTGTTTTTTTTTGTGTAGTATACCTATTTATAATATGGGTAGGCGGTGAAATCTGTCAAGATACTTCTCAGAGGTTATTTGGTTCCGTCAACGGGTAGAAAAAGGCAGCTGGTCACCTTTCAATCAATTTTCTATGACGGCCTACCCGCAAAAAAGATGACGAGTGCTTCCATGATGGTGAGCTAGTAAATATTAACATTTGAAGCTGATTGACTAGCAGATTAATGATAAGGCCAAATTAACAATGAGAAAAAGTACACGATTGCGTAGAGTAAGAGAACACTCTGACTACCTACACTTTAAAATAAGAGTAATGCGTTAGGATTGGCATAGTGACTAGAAGGTTCAATAAAATATTACTAACAATAGTTAAATTTATTTGAAATGGCAGTTCTTTCGTATAAATGTTTCTGATTAGTATTTACTCCATTTCTATACATAATAATTAGCGTGTAGTTTTACAGTTTTTTATCAAGGTTTCAAGGGAAAAAATTAAAGCATAATGTATAGTTCGAACTTCCAATTCAATTTAATAGATTCTTCTTTTGGTGAGTGTATTTACTACTAATTATTGTGAACAATCGGGGGTTATTTTTATCGAATTAAAAGTTCAAACTATTGTTGCCACAAATCCAATCAACATAGTATAGTAGTAACAAAATCATGAAGGCTTGTTTTTTTAACAAACTAAATGACACTATAGTTAGACAATGTCAATGTGACATTTGTTTTTGTCTTAACAAATCACGCTTTTGTTACATCGAGTTGTTTAGTCGACTTTAAGTAGTAACATCTATTCTTCTTTCTTCTTGGGTTCAGTACTTTTTTTCTTTTCGAGTTGAGCGCTTTCAGTTTTTACTTCAGTGACCGCGGCAGGAATCTCGGACTCCTCGGTTGTGAAGTTACCATTACGCTTGAATCTGTAGTATCGGCCAGTTGCGACGACTGATTCAGTGTTGTAGCAATTGATTAGAGCATCACCATGACGGCCTAATAAATGTTAACATTCAAATTAATAATTTTGTCCAAAAAAATCGAATTGATTAGTATGTTTGGATATACTAACGTAAATTACGTTATTATTACGAACTAAACGCAATATAAGAAATAATGTGTAATTATTATTATCCTAAATACATTTAAGTATGCAAATAACTCAAATCAAATTTTAATAATGCTTCGTATCCCAAACAGATATTATTCATGTCACAATGGCATAAATTATGCGAACGTGCATTAAAAACGTCGAAAAATCTATCAATCATTTATAATTTGACTAGTTTTCCATAGAACGTTTGTCAGCTTTTCCGTTAATTATAATTTAAATAACTATAGAAAATATACGTATTTTACACAGGCGAATATCGATTCGAAAAGATTATAATTACCATTGGGGCAGGTGCAGACAGCAAGATGTCTACGCGCCATGCAAACAGCTCCAGAACCACACTGTGAGTTGCCGAGGCAGGGATCCACGCAGTTGTAGCCGACACACGCCAAGTGATCAGCGCACTGAGAGTCCAACTCGCATTCACCCTGAACATTTTCAATAGTCCAATTAACATCTCAAAAGCAATGTAACGTTTTAACCCATTTTTAATTTCCTTTAAAACTTACACGTTCACAATTGACGAGAGCGTTGCCTATATATCCACTGGGGCAGGTACAAACGGGACGCTCGGCACCAGTGCGATCATGTCCAGGTGTACATTTTGCATTGACACCACAAGGATTTGGTTCGCAGAGATCGCCTGTACATTAATGAGGCCGTAAAATTATGGGTCCAAGACCATACCTTGGGAGACACTATTTAAATTATTTTAACAAGGTTTGAAATATCATTCAATGTTGATTTAGGCAGAAATAATTAAATAAAATTGTTGATGAACTCAGGTACTTTTACAAATAAGCGTAATCATTATTATTCGCGTCATTCAGTAACTAAACTTCAACTTACGGGCTTCGAAAGGTCTACAATAAGTAAAGGGATCTCCAGTCATATTTCTTGGGCAGGAGCATACAGGAGTCAGGCCACGGAGGTGACATTCAGCGTTAACACCACAAGCATTGATGCAAGGATCCACACATGCGTTGTAGAGGCAAGCGGGCTTGTAGCTTGGACACTCAGCGTCGGATGTACATTCGGCGGTACAGGCACGGTAGGGGTCCCCAAAGTATCCCTGTGAAAATAAACATCTTTGCCTGAGTATAAATTATTTCTCCGTAATTTTTTAACGAGAATTTAACCTAGGCTTTTCGTCTAGGGTAATATATGTGCCATACCACACATTTATGTCTGTGCCAAATTTCATCCGTATTGGTGCAGCCGTTCTGGTATGATTGATTAAAAAACATCCATCGTCTTAAACTTTCGCGTTTTGCAATATTAATGAGATGTGCTTTGGGAGCAGAATGAGATCCAACGTTTTATTTAAGAAGGAATGAAAGATCGATATACCTACTGTGAAGGTAATAACACTGAGATGAATGAAACATACCCTACATAAATTTCGGAGTAGTCAGTTTTTTTTTATTGATTTTCGAAATGATATTAAAATGAAAAATAAGTGTAAATACTGAATAATAAGTTTAATATTTAATAATTTTTTGTTTTATTTTATTTTACTTACTCTTGGGCACTTGCAGACAGCACGGTGAGCAGCGACCGTCTCGCAGTCAGCGTTGAGGCCACAGTCACTGCAGGGACTGGCGCACTTGAAGTCACGACACGACTGAGTAGTAGGACAATCGCCATCTGAATCGCACTCGTGACGGCAACCCACCAAGGGACTGCCCTGTGGATAAATAATAATGCTATAAATGTGACAAATAATTAGGTACTATCTTACTTTTATAAAGACGTACAATATTTGAAAGGAAGCACCTTTATCCATCTTGATTGGTAGGTATATTGGTATATGAATAACGAAATAAAGTCTTCTACAAACCGCAACATAAACGTAATCGCAAACAACCGATATTCGTTGTTACCTTACTGACTATTATCACAGGAAGTTCTTAACCAATACACACTAAAACATTCCATAACTATATAGCAACCCATAAGTACGTGTTGCCAAGTTTTAAATTAAGACTTATTTAGAATTCATAAAATTAAGATTATTCACATGTACATATTGTATATTAGTACTATATTTAATAAATGATTACTTAGTCTAAAAATAAATGATCGAATATAACAGTAACAAACCTTGTATCCAGGAATACAGGTACAAATAGCTTGGTTGTTGGCTACGTGACACTGGGTATTAGCGCCGCAGGGAGACGGGTGACATGGCTCCTCTGTAAGTACAAACACAGCATGAGGTACGAATTTATTTGGTAGATATCATACATTTACAACTGATTTAGACCTGGGTCAGCGACTCTGCAAGAGCTGAAAGGAGTGCCAGTATATCCTGGGGGACAAGAGCACACCGGAACGTGGTTTCGGACCTGCAGAAAGAAAAGATTTTGGAGTAAATTATCATTTCACGTTTCATAAAACTACATTAACGATCTCATACTTAGTACAAGAAGTTGTAGGTATATAATGATCTAAAATTAGAGTACTATCACATTAATTAAACACGATTATTGAGTTTAATACAGTTAGATTAAATTAAATTTTTATTGTAGTCATTAATGTACATTTACAGTGAAAAAAGAAATATTTTATAGTGCAATTAAAATATTTACACTATTTAGATACAATCATCAAAAAATTCCTCCGCATCATCGACTACTGGTAGCGTTACCAGAAGACTGGCAGCAATGCCACGTTGAATGGCAATGTTAATTCTCTGTTCTGTAAAAAGGCCGGCAATCTGTTTACGAGAAGTATCGATCGGTTGCTTAGCTAGTACATAGCACGAGCACTCGAACCCCATGACGCTAGCGTCTCGACCGAAAACAGTTCAAAAATTTTGATTAAACTTTATAGAAAGAAGACGTTCTATTTTGAGGTACTCTAAACAAAACCTACAACCTACATTCTCTGTCTCTTCGTGAAAGTACTGTTATATGTTTTAGATATTTTGAAATGACAACAATTTTACTGTCTAATAGTAGAAGAGTTGCGGGATGTGAAAAGGTAAAACTTACATCACAGTTAGCGTTTGTTCCACAAGTACCGACGCAGGGATCTACGCAGTGTTGGTTTACACAAGTCTGGGTAGAACGGCACTCACTGTTGTCTAAAAATTTCAATTATAGGGGTTATATGATTCTATAAAATGATAAGTGTTCCGTTTCGATTTTTTGACTAAGCGTTCATGTACTCACCAACGCACTCGATCTTCACGCACGTAGAGAGAGCGTCTCCAGAGTAGCCCGGTAGGCAGGCGCAGACAGGCCTCACAGCACCGTGGATACAGTGTGCTCCCACACCGCAAGTGTGAGGCCCGCACCTTACCAGGTTATCAGAGATGGATCGTCCATGTTCGTACAAATTTCGACCCAGGTAGTTGTTGTAATAGCGTTGACCTAAAAAGTAACATATTAAAGAGTATTCAATAAAATTTGTTTATTAAAATGAATTGATAGATTTTTGCAGGTTTTTGTTGGAATATTAAAAAAAAAAGAGATCTAACAATATTATATATAAGAAATATTTTGCAACTTACGCTTTAAGTTATTATTGATTTGTTAAATTCCATTAAATTGTTTGTTAGTCTCCAAAGTCTCTAAATGTCCGCATTATTTATTTGTATATATGACCTATTTACGAAATTAAATACTCGACAGCTAGTATTATAACCTACCTTTTAATTAGAACTCTATTCAAGAAGACGATAATAACGACTAATGAAACGATCCATAAATAAAACACGTTCATTATTCAGGAAGCAGCATACTTAATTACACAAGTATGTATGTAGAACAATTGCTTACAACACAAATAACACATGCTTTTCCAGCAAAAACGTTTTCGCACCCCACGCTCAATCAATGTCTTGTTGATGGCAGTCAGCAGAACATCATTAAGAAAAAGAAACACAAACAAGACCTTGCCAACTTGCCATATGTGTGCGAAGCCGCGCCTACGTAGGACCTTACGTCCTTGTCATCGAGTAAAATAATAAGCGGATCTAGAGTAATACTGAGTTAAATAACTGAGGAATGACAAAACGTTTGTTTAATAATCAGATACGTAACGAACATGCTAACTTTGCACTTGAATTATTTAGTTGCCAACCGTAGTGAAGTATAATGGGTATTATCTCATTTGGGCGCGAGTCATGAACAAATGTATTGACCATTGGAATGGACAAATGTATTGATCGACGAAATCTACGAAATATTGTCGAACAAAGTGTACAAAGTGAATGTAACGATAAGTATAGATATATAGATAATAGAACTGTAAGTTATTTCAAGTAGATACTAATCAAAGTCTGCTTTCTTTTCTTTTGATTTAAATAATATTAGTGACTAGGACCACACAATTTTCTTTTTATCCGCAACCAATTCATCGCAAATTCAACAACAGAAGTCACGATGCTGCTGTTTTATTGTATGTGTATTCATACATTTATTGCATGTGTAATGTAATGTTAAGCAGATAAAATGCAGTGTTCTGATAAATGGAAAGGAATGAGTTAAATTGCAGTGGGGCCCACACATTGATGGATTGTCGAATAGACTCACCTCTGCAGCATACGCGGTTTATAAAATTCGTCAATTAACCGATGTAGACTAGTGTATTTTAGCTATGAAATGCTGCTGACATTTAGAGTATCTTATCTGTATCTTTATGTTGCCAAAAAAGAGCTATTCGCGCAATTTATAATCTCAGTAAATCACTGAAGGATAAGTTTAAAGAAATTGGTGTTATGACAGTCGCATCTCAATATATATATAAAAATTTAGTGTATGTTAAGACAAATATTCATTTATTTACAAAGTTTAGCGACTTTAATAATATAAATACTAGAAATAAAGATAAACTCGTGTTGTTAACAACTAGACTACAAAAAGTAAGCAAGTCTTTTCGATGTCAGGGTGTGCGATTCTGGGGGTCGTCTACTCGTCTGTAGATGACCCGAGGTATGTCGGGGTACCAGGGACTTCCTTTCTAGGGTATACCTGGTTCCCCGGCTATTAGTACCCGAGACGGCGTGCGGTTTTAGTCGGTTCGAGTCCGACATGCCACCGACAGGTGGTATCCGAGGGGATTTCCGCACGGAAAAAAAAAAAAAAAGGCTGTGCGATTCTACAATAAAATGCCAAGCAAATTTCATGAATTAAGTATTAACAATTTTAAGTCCTTAGTTAAACAAAAAAAAAATTAACTTTTTGTTGTAATTCGTATTTCGTTTGTTTTCAATTTGCTTTTTTGAAATTTAATTGTATAGTATTTTTTGTTTTGTGTAAGTATGCACCTGTGAGTTTATTGTAGGCTTGTAAATGTTAGTTCATATTTTAGTAACTTTCTGGTGGTTTTTAGTGTCCACGGCCTGCTCAAGTGTCCTGCAGTTCCTGTAGTGTCGTGTTCCGGGTTGTTGATCCTGACTACATCGGTTAGGCTACACAATGGCTGGGGCTCGTATGCCCTCTGTATGGACGGGCCGACTTAATACTATCTTTCTTCAAAAGGCCAACCCAGACCCTATACTGCACTCACATAGTCCTCATTAACATTGTACGCGGACTTAAAAAAAAAGCCACCTATGTGGTTTGTTTCGACGTTTCTTCCCAGAGCGAGTCTTAGGAAATGCCGAAAATATCTGAAAAGATTTTCTTGCAGAAATAAATATTATTTCATATCATGAGAATTTGAATTATGAGATGGATAAAGAAGAATAAATTTTCATATTATAACTGAAGCACGGGTACGGAATATGTTGGTTTTATCCGCAGTGTGTGAGATATGATTCAATACGAAAACTAATTAATTGATATAACTAACTGATAAACAGTAAGGACGAAAGGTTCAAGAGTTTTGACCACAGACTATAAGATATCTCGTTGTCCCACTTAATAGGAACAAACACTTTAGCCAATATGGCATGGAACTGTTAATTAAATACGGCCTAGACTGCTTTTGAGGAATAGTTTTCGAGAGCCTATATTTAGTAATGGATGTTCAAAGACTAAAGAATCATGTTGCCATGATTGGGACAATACTTATTTGAAAAAGAATAACAGAAAAGCCTTAAAAAAAGACCTCTGAGTCGTTTTTATGAATATTCTTGACCATAATAAGATTTGATTAAATCTGTTGAATAAACATTTTTTGTTTTTTGGCATAAGCCTTGACCAGGTTACATTGAATCGTTTTAAACAAAATGCACAAATGAGAAAGATATAATTTTACTAAATAGATGGATTCATTCACAATTCTAGTCAAATAGCATATTACAGGTACGTTATGTTTACGCACTCATTAAAAAAACTGGGCAAATGCATGTGTAACTAGCTCAATGAGGATGTTGTACCAACTTGCTTTAGATCATTCACTTCTGAAATTGTATCTCGAAGAGTTTTGTCCCTTTGTTCCGAAAACTCTGTCATTCTACATAACTGTCATTCTACAAATAAGTTGGTACTCTACAACGCATAGATAGACTTCAAATCAGTTTTACCAAGTCCCAAATTAAAGTTTTAAGTGCCATAACAAAAAATGGATGATTCATAATTAATGACTTTCGGATAATTCCTCTTTACTTCTTTTTAAAAAACTATTTTGTGCCTGAAGATCATGCTTCTTCCAAAATTTATTGTTTCCCGGCCAATGCTAAAAAAGACTAATGCTACACTTTAGGTTTTGACTTACCTACCTGAAGTGTTGAAATTGTTTTAAATCTAAGTCTTGAATTGAAGTAGATTTTTGTAGTTTCAAGGGACGCAGATAGTATTTGAGATTTTTTACCTTGACAACAAAGACATAGGTACAAACTACTAAATTGTCCATGTATTACGCATAAAATTAATTAATATATTTAAGACGGTCCTTATACAGTTTGCTGATTCATAAAAACGCACTAATTAAAATATATTTTCAATTAATTATTCAAAGCATATTATGTCATTGTATTTTGAAGGTCACTATACACTCTCATGCTGTGTATTGTATTGACCACGCGGAATACGCCCACAACTATCCCCTTCACATCTTCACTGCATAAACATAGTCGTATGCATACAGACGGACATTTTGAATAGCTCACACAAAATAATTTAGATCCCACAATAGAGTTTGTTTAATAGAACCTGTATATTTAAACCATTTATTTTTGCTACACAAGAAACATAAAACATACACGGATACAAGGCACATTACTAAAACACAAAATTAATTTTATAATACATTTGGCACAATGTGTAGCAAGGGCTACCAGCTCAGTATACGTTGCACGAAAGCACAACACTGATTTTCAGCTGGCGCCTGACATTTGCCCCAACAGTTAGAAACTAAAATACTACATATAAAATCACATGCCTTACAGACTGATTCATCAACGCAGGAATTAAGAAAGAATGTTTGGAAATATCACCCCTAAGGGGGTAAAATAAGAGATGAACGATTGTATGAAAGTTCGTCATTTTCAAAGTTAGAAACAGGAAATAGGAAATAATCACGAGAGAAGCCGGGGACAATAGCTAATATTTTAATAAGATAACTTCAGACATCTCACACACGGCCGTCAGATCCCAAACTAGGCAAAGCCCATATTTACCAGACCGCTGAAAAACATACTTATATATTTCTAAATACATACATGTTATAAATTAATTACACCCAGACACAGAAAAAAAAATCAAGCTCATCACACAATTACTTGTCCTGGGTGAGAATCGAACCCACAACCTCTGGCTTGACAATCAGGATCACCAACCACTCTAGGGGTTCCAACAGGCCAGGGGAAGAATATAATTGTACAATATTTTACCATGACAAATAGATGAAAAATTGTAGATAAAAGCTGGTGGAACAAATCATTTCACTGTTACGTCAGAGTCCCATTTTAGGTCAGTGCTTATGTTTAGGTAATTTAAAATATGTATTTGCATTGTTCCGATTATCATGAAATCTTGTTCGGGGGTTTATTAATTATGCTATCATGAAAATAATAGCATAATTAAAAAAACCTAAATAAAAAAACAACTGCTCATTGCGACTGTTCTAATAAACCCAAACATAGTATATATGCTGTAATTTTCTGAGAAGTTGGCTATCCCGACTATTTGATACAGCATCAAGTTCCAGGTTACCATGTTGTGTCTTCAAAATTTATAGCTAAAAACCATTTCGATCACATCGGCTTTTGAAACAAAATAAATCCGCATCGAAATTGGTCCATCGGTTCGTGAACTATGATGACACAGACATGTTACAGACAGATACACAGATACGCAGATACACAGACTAAACTTATAACATCCCTCGTTTTCCGTCGGCGGTTAAAAAAAGGTTTCCCACAACAGTTTCATAAGATTCTTCTATCTTACTAAATAATAGATATACTTCAATGAATGAAAAATAAGTAACTTACTAAATTTTTGTGCGTCCTAAAACACTTAGTACAAGCTATACTTAGTGTCAGTATAGTATAGATCAGATAATTCTGTGTAAAATAAAAATTAAAAAAGGAACATTCTTGAAGTGTAACTTACCATCAACAGTCCCTAACACTAAAAGCACCAATGGCGCCAACATCAGTGTCTGAGCCATCTGTTGAAATATGCATTACATTAGCGTTAAACTTCACTTATTTTATAAATATAAATTAATAATTAATAAAAAAAAAAAAAATACATATAGCAGAAACATAATAAATAAAAATACAAAGGTCATTAATTTCAAACACGATATGCAACTTCAGAAATGCTTATTTAATGAATGTGCAAAGGACTCCCGCTCCGGCTCGTTTCTGGTGCAAAGAATGTCCGTTGCAATTCAGCGAGGCAATGCTGCCAGTATCATGGGCACCTTTGCACCGGGAGCGACGCGGGGCGGGTTATATGATCTGACTTGAAATAAAAAAAATAATATATAATTGTAACTTAAATGTATGTATTAGATTAACATGTATATACTTAGAAATAAATAGTAAACAATCAAATTAATATTGCTTGTAATTATTAAATATTAATGTGCAAAGTATCGCTATTAAAACCAATAATTCTAAGGTTGCAGCCACATTCAAAAACTCAAAATTGTTGTTTATGTTGTTTTGCAGTTACTTTTCACAAATAAACTCGCAAATTATTATACAGTATTGAAAATATTCGCCAACTCTAAATTTAGAACTTACTTTAAAAATGCATGTGTAAGCTTTAGTAGAGGAATGAGAAATAAAATAATAGGTAAACTTCTTTCTGGCGGAGTCGGTTGAAAACAAATGTTTTACAGTACCTCGTTGTGTCACATTAAAATATAAGTTGAGTTCGTGTGTTCCTCTTACATTACTGCACTTTATACGTAACACCCGTATCCTGTTCATCTTTGGGTATTAAGTTACTCAATTGAAAGAAAAAAGCCAGATAATTACCGTATTAGATCAACGCGATCTTTACTTTTAAGCTATAAAACTGCAAAATATTATATTGAAGGTGCTGCTAAAGCTACATTAACTTTTTTATGTATTTTGCTCGTAAAGTTCTAGCTGCATATATATTAAGGCCTTTGCAACAATCAGTTAAAAAGCCTTTAAATAAATGACATAATTTCCTCATCGAACATTATTAGTTAACAAAACATATTATCGTGAATGAGCTACATCACAAAGGTTTATTACTGTCCACTTTGTCCTTCATGTAAATAAGTATAAATAGGTTGTTAACGTAAAGTGCTGACCTCGACATTTTGAGCTCAGCCAAATATTAAAGATTTGAAATTATTACAAAGATTGTTCAGTACCCACATAACTGAATGGTACCTGCTTAGATATAAAAATATTTACTCATGGCATAATATGTCATAAGGTAATGAAAAATAAACTTTATTTTATTTTGTTATGGAAGGAACACCGAACCTTACTTTCTTTTCATTAATAAAATGCGTTTCACTAAAACCGTAGTAGGTTTTTTGTTGTATTACGGTGTTTAAGTGAATATTTAATATATTATATTATATATTAAGGAAATCTTCCTAAAATATCTGATTGTGTGACATATAATATGGTTATAATTATATTAAAAATATATTATTAGTAGGTGTGCATGTTATTCATTTAAAAAAAGATACTTTTTACACATATGTTATAAAATAAGTAAAATCTATTTGCACTCACTTCACAAACATAAAACTGCTAAACGATTACTTTTTCATTTAATAACACAGATTTTTTTGCGCCACTAATGACACTTACGTCTGTTCGTATTTTGTCTGGCGCAAAGATATCGGCCTGCGAGGCACAGAGTCCGTCCTTATACTGCCTGGGCCGCCTACGCTACCGCCTGTAGACGCGTGCCTGTGCTACCTTTTTACATAGGTACTTATTTATGATTATGGTGGGTCACTAGACCAAGTAATTAGATCAGGAAATGAAATAATAATCTAGTTTAAAACAAAACGCATGAAATAATTGTATTTGATATAGATTTTAATTGATAACATAATTTGTAACCTCTATGCGTACGAGATTTCTACACTACCCCAAAGGTTAGTTGTTTATAGGAGAATATTATAGTGCATTAAGTCCCCCGATGTACAAAAGTCATCTATAAGTATCTATCTGTTATTCCGGACCTCTTACAAATAGCGCTGAAGGTTATTTCCTTGTTTTGAAAAGGATATCTACTTACGACTTTTTAAATTTTCTCAGAAAAGTGTGATAAGTTTCCTCCTTACTTATAAAGATCTATTTACTAGTTAAGTGAAATCATGCCTTTGCACCATTACTTAGAAGTCACTAAATAAATAAAATCCATTTTAGAAAATAATATTTTTATTTTCAGTTAAAAAGGAAAACTGACTAAATAAATAAAACATAAATCTCAAGGTTTCATTGACCTTGAGATTTATGATTTATTTCACCAATACCGGCTGGTACAGAGCTTCTAAAAACGTAGTATTTTATGTCCCATGTGTTTTCCCATTGTTGTTTGTCGTTCGCGAAACTCACAGACCATGATATCAACAGACACAAATTTCGCAATGATGTCATTCAACTACTGCCCTAAGATCAACAGGTGTTTTCAACAATAATAGTCATAAGCTCCTAAATTAGGCGTGCTTAGTCGAACTCTTGCTTATTATTAGGTATTATATAATTGGGTCTGGCCCAATTCGGCCCATCCTACACTCTCACTATTGCGACTCTAATACTTCAGGATACGACCACGAGCTACGAGTAAAGTTGATACGTAGAAATTTGTATAAAACAATATTATCTCTTAGTTAGTTACTTCGCAGACTACGTCTTAGCCTTAGCTACTTACTACATTTATAGTATAAATCCAACAGTCAAGTAGAATTAAAATGCCCATAATACACCGCAATTTTTCTTATTGCTAATAGGAAGAAAGTAAAAAAAATCGTGAATGTTAATATGCAATTAAAATAATTGTTTACAGCGTACTAAAAAGGATATTAAATTTTTAGAAATACTAAAATGACGGACATAATACATTCTAAACTATAAAAAAAGTAAAATCCGAATCAATACGACGTTCGAAGCCTACCCTTAAATACCGGCAAGACACTTGTGTGTGTTAAGTTGCATGTCTCAATGGGCGGCGCAGTTACTGGGCCTCAGATGACCCGTCTGTTCGATTGCCCTCTATATCATGTAAAGAAACAGACTTATGTTTATAAACCTCGACCAGTTTCGCCCATAGCGACCGCTTCAGGTCCTTATTTGGCGTTGATGTGCTTGTACGTGTAAACATTTGGGCGTATTGTGAATATGCGATAACACCGTAAGTAGTTCTCAGTAAATTGTAGTTAATTACTACATGTGCTAATAAAATAATTGTAATACTTTACATAAAACCCTAAGAAAGAATTTGCTAGATACTCCTAGTATATGTAAGTACTTACCAACCTATTTCATAAAAATTTATTGTTTTAAATACGCCCATAAAACCAGTTACAGACTAATATATATTATAATTTCGCCTACGCAACATGCTTGGTAACAAAAAAACACTTCGTACAATACCGACATCCCATAATAAGCGCATCTTAAAAACATATAATATACAATAAAATCGACTCAATTATCGACTATATCCTGAGGATTCAGAAAACTGTTTAGTTTTAAATATCGAATTTAGCATATATTTTTGGCAATCGGACGTACGGACATTTGAACTGAGTCAGTTTTCCACCCACACAATTACGTAATATGGACCAACGCTGTTCCTACGGGTTCCGATTGAATATACGCTTAGAAAATAACATCTAAATTATAACTTTCCAGATCAAGCTTTATTTTACTCACAAATTGAAAGTACAACAATGGAAACAGTATATACCCATAAACATCAGTAATACAAATGTTTACACCTACACACCCAATATGTACCTGTTATGTTGCAGCTATACGCCTATAATTATATGACGTAAGTAATATCTTTACTCCAAACATAGTAGATACTGAGTAGGTACATACATGAACAGCAACAACAGAACTGTTGCTAAAGGCATTCATACAGGTTCATAAACAAGTTTCCTCTCATTACAAAATAATTATAATAATCTCACACATCTTTTACACGGCCGTCTAATCTCAAACTAGGCAGTGCCTGTCCAGAAACCTGGCAGTGCTGCAGATTCTCCGTCGGCGTTCCGACCGATATGCCTGCTAGACGAGGTGGCGAAACTCTTTGAAAGAGTTATCGCCGCCCGTATCAACCAGCACCTGTCGCGAGTGGCCCGACTTATCAGACAACCAATTTGGCTTCCGACAGGGACGATCGACGCTGGACGCGATCGAACGCGTCCGCTCTTTGTCGGAAGAGGTTGTCTGTAGCGGGGGAGTGGCGTTGGCCGTCAGTCTTGACATAGTCAACGCCTTTAACTCTCTCCCGTGGTGGGCGATTAGGGAGGCACTGGTGTATCATCAGTTGCCACCCTACCTACGAGGGCTACCCTACATTATCGGGGCTTATCTCCGCGACAGATCCATATCGGTTGGGATATGAACGGGTCAGGACGGAGAAGAATGTCGAAGGGAAGTTACATGCAAGGGTCTTAGGACCACTTCTGTGGAACCTTGCGTATGATGCCGTTCTGAGGATCAGCCTTCTGGTTCCACAGGAAACGCAGAGGTGCAGTTCCCACCCGCTCACTTATTAGCGTGGGGGGAACAGAGGTCGAGGTTGGTCAACACATAAAATACCTTGGCCTCACCCGAGACAGCCGCTGGAGCTTCGGGGAGCATTTCGGGCGGATGATCCCCCGAGTTCGTGGGGTGGCGGGCTCCCTACAAAGGCTGTTGCCTAGGAAGTTCGCTGCCTCTATTGTGCGTCGATATCGGCCAAGCGCCTATCGGCCTCCTCCCGCTGCCGAGATAAGCTCAATCAAGCGCAGCGGGTAGCGGCCATTCGGATCGTACGAGGATACCGCACTATTTCGTCGGAGGCGGCGACAGTCCTGGCACGTTTCCCCCCCTTTGATATCCTGGCGGATATGGACGCGAGGATCTATGACCAGACTCGCGCGATCCGCTGGGGTGAGAGCGGGGAACACCAGGACGCGCTCAAAATGCGGCGGAACGCTCACCGACAGGCACTGGTGCAGTGGCGCGTGCGGCTGGAACAGCCACAGAATGCACGCCAACGCGCTGTCGGTGCTGTTCTGCCTAACCTCGAAGCCTGGGTAGGTAGGGAGGGAGGTCGCGCCACCTATTGACTGACGCAGGTACTCACTGGGCATGGTTGCTTCGGTGAGTACCTGAATCGTATCGGACGCGAGGAGACAGCACAATGCTAGCACTGCGCAGCCGACTGGGACTCCGCCCAGCACACGCTGGAAGACTGCCCGGCGTGGGCGTCTGAACGCGAAGTCCTGGTCGGCCAAATCGGAAGAGACCTGTCCCTGCCAGCAATCATTGCTGCCATGCTGGCGGGTGAGGAGGGATGGGGCGCAGTGGTCTCTTTCTGTGAAGCTGTAATGCTCCAGCAAGAGCCGCTGAACTGGATCGGGAGAGGGCCCATCCCGAGCGTAGAGGACGTCGGCGACTATACCAGCCGCCGACGGGGCCGCTGGCCGCCAGTGAGTGGGGACCTCTGGTGGCAGATTGAATGCTGCGGTAGGGGATAGGATGGCGGCTCGATTGCATTAAGACGAAATTGGGCCGCCACGTCGCGATTGAGGGGGGAAGTGATTTTCCCCTGGGATAGGGCCTGACTAGGCATGGTGTCAATTCGGGGAGGACCTGAAATAACATGGTCCAGGTCCTCCCAGAATAGGGCACCTGAGGCCGGCCGTCGGGGTGGTTTTTAGTGGAATCACCACATACTCCTTACCTCCCATACTCCCCGAGGAGCAGGAGATCCAAAGGGATTTTCCACCCCTTCAAAAAAAACAAAAAAAAAAGGCAGTGCCTGTGTATGGTAACCAGGCTGGTGATAAACATACTTGTGTATTTTGTTACTTATATATTTAGAAATATATAAATTTACCTCATTTATATAATTTCTGTATACCTATCACCAGTTCAAATTGAATCCAGCCCATCCAAAGGTTGCCCGGAAGAAACTAAATTATTTGCAATTATTTGCCCTGGGTGGGAATTTAACTAACTAAGCACTAGAAAAGGCCGTCATTATCTGCTTGTTTGATTATTTGCTTATTTAAGCCCGGTAATCTGCAGAACTATCAGTTTGATTTGATTTTTTATTATTGGACGGATGATAAAGTATTTATTGAAAATGGTTTTAGGTAAAATCACGCTATAACCCTTAGGATTTGAACAGTTATATTCAACGTGGTAATAAAAATCATTAAATACCTGTCTGAAAAATGAAATCAATTAAATATTTTTTCTTCAATAATTTTAAATTAGGTCTAAAATGTGGAACATTCCCACATTGGTAATGCGTAACCTATAACTTGGTTTGATACTTGGTTTGATACTTGGTTTGATAACTATAGAGTTGGTTTTCTCTTAGAAAAGAGCTGACAAAACTTCTGTTGTTGTCAGAGAGTAAAGTGATCTATTTAGCCTACTTTATCTCTTAGTGTTATCAAAAAATATAAAGACCTCCTATTAATTATATTACAGCATGTATATGCATAGCGTGCCTTAGCATTATTGGGTTCGATTCCCACCCAGGACAAATATTGTGTTATAAGCACGATCATTTGTTCTGTGTCTGGGTGTTGTTTATCTATGATATGTATGTATTTAGAAATATATAAGTATGTTTATCAGCAGCCTGGTTACCATAATTCAGTATCTGCCTAGTGAGATGGGTGAAGGTATTATTATTATTAGGTATTAATAAGCACCTGCACAATGTTGCCAAGAATAATCACGAGATATGTACATTAATATATTTCTCCTTAATGTAGATACTCGTGTCTCTTCGTGTCCATAAAATTTAAACAATGAATGTCATTAACACATTGTAAAATCAATGAAACACAGGTAATACTTGGTTTATGTTTTAAAGGTAATCATTAATTTTTAATTATTAAATAAATTAAATTAGATAAAACTATCTATTTCCATAGAAGAAGACAAATAAGTTTAGGTTCACCAAACTTCTGAAACTTGAGATTGAGGTAGAATACGTGCTATTACTTAAAGAATTTCAATCAACTCTGGTTTCCCATCATAATGCAGAAATCTTTTTAACAATTTCAAGAACAAATAACCGGTTTTTTTAAATTTAAACAATAATACTACTGAATTTGCATAAACCAATTTATTTTATTGCTGTTTAAAACATGACAGAACCGGAGCAATAATCAAAAACCAAATCATAGCTACGATTATACTTCTTAGTTTTTTTATTTGGTCTTATAAATACTTATATGTATTGTTTCTGGGTATCTATGGAATACAACCGTATGCTTTGATATTTCTAAAATAACTTACACCTTTAGTTAACTTTACAGAATCGAAAATCGTTTTCCAAAAGAAAAAAACAACATTGATTTTGCAGGTCAGGTATCTGCGTAGTTTTTAAAGCATTCTTTTTTTTTGTAAACCTACTACTAGAGGAAATAAAATACCATCGGTTATACCTAATATTTTAATTTAATGAGAAACTGATGACCACCATTCTGGCTTTCTTGACTTTACGTGACGACATCTCATGTCATATAGAGATAGAGCTATGCCTGGAATAGACGGGTCGATGCCCGACCACTTCAAATTGCTATATACGTGCCTATACGAAAAAGTTGAACCCATGGGGAAATTGCCTAAACCCTCTAACTCTCTTCTATTCTGCGATCTTTTTAGAATCTATGAAACTGGTCCTTAACATAAAAGCGGATAAAAACAGAAGCGGATTAAGTATTAAGAGCGCCCTAGGCAAGCATCTCATCGGCGGCCCCTGACGTGTGGATACGTGGGTACATACATGGGCTGTCCCTCCACCGGGGTTTACAGTGGGCGGTGTATCGGAATCGAACCGACTAAAACCACACACTGCGCCTGAGATAGGAGGAATATATAGCCGATAACAGCTTTTATTAAGACGTCCGAGCCTTTCTTTTTTTTGGTGACAGTAGCTTGCCCGTTCCTCTTCAGGTTCCGGTCCACCCTCTTCTTCTCGAGCATAACTTGCTCGCAGAAGGAGGTGGCGGACCTCCACGCGCCAGCTGCAGGCGCCATTGCTCCGTATCATGGCCTCAATCATGGTACCGAGCTAGAGAATTCTCACTCCAATGGTCGTCACGAGGCCACGCCCCTGCTCCACCCACGCTAAGCCATATAGTGCCATCGACTGGACAACCCTGGTCTATTACTATAACTTAAGTAATCTCCACTACAGCCGAGGTTGTAGCAACTGCATTTCTGTGCACACGTACTAGACCCAATCTTCGTAGGTATAAGAAAATGAAAGCAAAGAAGTAGTGGCAATTACGTAATATTGATCCTAGATGTCAACGTTAAGCTTCTCTTTGGAATTAAGGGTTTTTTTTTTATATTTTGTAAGTATGTGCATACTTACTGACACAGTTCTAAAGTAAACACACACAGTAAAGTTTTATAAAAAATACTGCGCGCTCGCCCCTTTTTAACCTTTTGCGCCCCTAGGCACGTGCCTACTTTGCCTTACGGTTAATCCGCCAATCCTTCTTCAATTTCTTCAAGTTATGATTTAAATGCTTCCAATTACGTCAACCTAATAGAACGTGACAAATAGAATTTTAAATGTGAATTCTATGAAAAGCAGAACATAATCATTTCATTCAATTTTATGGTAATTTCCAAGGTCTTATTCTGATAAAATATTAAACAATAAATCATTATATACGGCGTAGATCACCATATAAAAGAAATTAAACATTTTTCATTAACAACGCGAGTCTCATCTTCCATTGAGAATCAAGATTTTAAAACTTAATATTTTTGAGACTTGATTATGCAAATAGGATTTCATGAATAAAGAGGCTAGATAGACGTAATTGTTAATATACTTTATGTTTCACTCCTATTTTAAGTTGCTCTCCTTTTTAGTCGGTTAACTTATACTTATTTGGAAACTAATCGACTTGAACGTAAATGAAGAGGATTTTACCTTATTTGGTAATCATATTAAGCATTTATGTATAGACTTTTTTGTACTACGAAAGATTATTCATTTTTCTTAGAAGTAGTGTTAGTATAACATTAATGTTGTTTATAGAAAAAAAACATGTTTTTTTTATGGTATATAATGTTATACTTAAAGTGAATCTGGCGTGACAACTGCGAATTATATATTTGATACAATACCACAAAGTAAATACATGTAAATGATTAGAGGGCCCGGACTTTTTGGTCATAGACAATTTCACTTAAAAGTAAGCGACCCGGAACTACTCGAGCCATTGCTTACATTCCATAACCTAATAACATAAGCAATTTCCCTTTCCTGCCATTGGCTTTCTTTCTTGTCTCCCTTTTTATTTATTTATTTTCAGTCTCCAACAAAAGATATACATAGTAATATCACAGTATATAATGAGCATTAATAATGCCATGTACTCCCTCAATTTCAGGAGACTTCAGCATGCGAACTAAAGTAGCAACAATCACTTACATAGGGGAGACCGAAGAGAGTTGAAACAATTTTGATATTTTGTTTCATTCATCAAATACTATAGACAGAAATCGTATTAGTACCAATCGATAGGCCACGCTTACCACGCTTACGCTATAGGGCGACCGTAGGTGCTGTCCGTCGCAAACTGTTACAAGGCCAACGACTTGCACTGATATTCTTGTGTAAGGCATATAGGACGGTTAGCACTGAGGCTTTGCCGGTGTTGGCGGGTGTGCTTCCGGTCGATCTCGAGGTGCAGAGACGTGCAGCCATGTACTATTCAAGACAACAAAACATGGAATGCGATTTTTTGGGCGCGCGGGATCGCGGTAAAATTACAAGATTGCTTCAACAGCAGCCCGATGTCTATAATGCTTCAGTTCCGAGTTTGGACAATGGCAGGTCGTCCGGCCACTGGCCCTTTATTTTGTAAAATGGCGGAGGCAAGGCGAGTTTTTAAGGCCAAGCTTAAATGGTGTCAGATCAGACAAGATCAGCTCAAAATGGATCTTCTTGCCTCAATCCATACCACTAAGGATTTTAAGCAGTTTTGGAAAAAAACAAACAATATGAATGTGAGGCCGAGTCTCCCGGTGAGCGTCGGTGGTATGACTGATCACAAGCATATTGCTGATGCCTTTAGGACACACTTCTCTGTGCGGTCGCCTTTGAACTCGGGGTCGTATGATAGGGAATATGCTGGGGCTAGTGTGACCGGGCGGATTACTAAAGTACCAGCTAAGACAGTCGCTAAAATTGTTTCCGGAATGCAACATGGAAAATCGCCGGGTCACGATGGCCTCAGCATAGAACATTTTAAGCATGCAGGGATGCACCTGCCTAAAGTACTCTCTCTGTTTTTTACCCTATGCCTCGGTCACTCTTATTTACCCGAACCGCTTATGCGGACCACTGTGATACCTGTTGTTAAAACCAAAACGGGTGACACGTCCGATGTAAATAACTATCGACCCATCTCGCTTGCCACCACCGCGGCTAAGGTGCTTGACGGTGTGTTGAACGGTTGGACGGCTGCCTTTCAGATCACGTTGAAGTACACGATGCCCAGTTCGGGTTCAGGGGCGGCTTGTCCACGGAGAGTGCCATACTTAGCCTAAAACACACAGTCAAGTACTATACATCGCGGAGGACGCCGGTCTACGCGTGTTTTCTCGACTTGTCAAAATCTTTCGATCTTGTTGCCTATGATGTACTGTGGGACAAGTTGGGAGACACGAGTGTTCCGACCGAGTACACAGCGCTCCTCAAATACTGGTATGCTCACCAGACAAACCGGGTGAGATGGGTCGGTACTCTCTCGGATGAGTACAGAATGGAGTGTGGTGTGAGGCAGGGGGGGTTAAGCTCACCTCTATTGTTTAATTTATATTTGAACCAGCTTATCGAGCGACTGAGCAGCACACATGTAGGCTGTCACATAGACGGCACATGTGTCAATAATTTAAGTTACGCGGACGACATGGTGCTGCTCAGTCCTTCGATAGGTGGACTGAGAGACCTACTATCGATCTGCGAGACGTATGCGGAGATGCACGGCCTTAAATACAACTCTAAAAAGAGCGAGATTTTAATATTCAAAACGCAAAAACAACAGTCACGCCGTGTAGCTCCGGTATATCTCAATGGCGTAGTGCTAAAAGTTGTTGAGAAGGTCAGGTATTTAGGCCATATTGTCACCAGTGACCTTCGAGATGACAGCGACATAGAGCGGGAGCGCAGGGCGTTGGCGGTGAGGGGCAATATGCTCGCCCGTAGGTTTGCTCGCTGCACGGCAGACGTTAAAGTGACTTTATTTAAAGCGTTCTGTCAGTCCTTCTATTCGAGCGGCCTGTGGGTGTCATATACAGAACGGGCCTACAACGTCCTGCGCGTACAGTATAACAACGTCTTCAGGATGCTGTTGCGGCTGCCGCGGCATTGTAGTGCATCGGGCATGTTTGCCGAAACACGCACCGACGGGTTTCATGCTCTCATGCGTAAAAAATCGGCTTCCATGCTAAAGCGCTTGCGAAATACCCGGAACAGCGTCCTGAAGATGATTGCTAGTAGGCCAGACTGTCCTATACAAAGGCATTGGGTGGCAATAGCAATAGGAAAGCATAGTTGAATGCCTTTCTACTATTAAGTGCCGTTACTAACAATACTAATATAGACGTTAAGTACTTTCTGTTTCTAACCCATTACTAAACAACCTATGGACTGTATATGTCTGAAATAAAATTATTATTATTATTATATTATAATGACCTCATAGACGAATGGCAACAACGCTGGGATGAATCATCCAAGCGGCGCCATCTTTACCAATTCTTTCCATCTGTTCGCGAACGATTGTCGAGGATATGGCTTGAGGTGGATCACTGTGTCGTTCAATTTCTTACGGGTCATGGTAACTTTAAGAGCAAGCTTTATTCATTTAAATTAGTCGAGTCACCATTGTGTCAATGCTCAACACCTAACTCTCACTATGAACAGTCTGCTCATCATATCCTCTGGGAATGTAGTCTTTGGTATAATGAACGTAATATAATGCTGAATAGCTTGCAGGTGACATCTAGGGCGGTATACTATGGGGATCTTGTGTCAACTAAGGTGAATTTCCGTGCGTTTAGGCGATTCTGCCATACATATTATAGAAATCAAACATAGCTCACTTAGGACCCGTAATATTTGTGGCCGTGGTGCTTCCCTGTTTAAAAGGGTGTATGCCCCTTTTACTTCATTTTGACTCCCGCTTTGCTAAGGAGGGAAGTGGATTTACTGTATTTCCAACTCCTCCAATTTTCTTCTGATTAATTTCGTTGCGGGTTCCAAGACAGTTTAATTTCTTCCTGGGACTTCCCGAGTGTCATAACTCGGTGTGTTCGTGGGTCACTGCTGTGGATCCTGGTGTACAGGAGTTACAGTGGTGGGCGTGTGGGTGGGATTAGTCCCAATTTAAAAAGGCCACGCTTGCGAATGACTAACATAAAGAAATTGTAAGCGTTAAATATTGTGGTGAAAAATCGACTTAACCGTAACAAGCCAACTTGTTTTAACTCACCTCATACTGAGGTAAGATGAAACAGGAGTCGAGGAGTTGGAACATATGGTTTTTGAGAAGTACTAATATTAAGGGCTGTAACATAAAAATGGTGATATCATCATCATCATCAACAGTCTATAACAGTCCTCCACTGCTGGACATAGGCCTCACCGTAGAAAGGAGGTTTTGGCCTACTATACCACGCTGGCCAAACGGGTTGGTATATGGTTAGTTTCAAGTTTTCCTTCTCTTTGCAGTGCTGTTGTCCTGCGTAGTTTGCTCCATTAGTCGGCTCTTACGACACCCACGGGATGAATAGGGGTGGTGACACTCCGTATTCTTAATCCGTCCCTCCGGTATTTATTAAAATAAAACTTTAAGTACAAATCATTTTTTTGTATTAATATTTTGTACTGATTATCAGTAAAGTAGGTAACTACAGGTGTAATACAAATATTTAACTCCTAAAGTAGTAAAAAGTACCATAACGTACTATTCGTAACATTAATTAAAATAACAGTAATCTGACTGACCAAATGTTTTACATTCTTATATCTATACATATATTTTAATCTTTGACATAAAATAATTATTAACTTTCGTCGTTTCTTAAGTATTGCAAACAGTCTTGATCAATATTTCTTCAAATATTTAAGTTACAATAATCTCACAAACGTCAAAAATATAAATTTTATGAAAATAAAAAACGTCAATCTGACAAGCAGTTGTGGCAAACATATGAAAATTCCCCACCAGTGCAAGCTTCATAAGCCCAGTATTTACATACCAGACATTGCACCCATTTTTCTTTGCCTCTCTATTTGAATACGGCTCAAAACAACTAAGGCAAAAGGATCCTTCTTCTTCTTCACTGTCTTCGTTTCCTCTTTGTTTCTTGACAACCTATATCTTTTTAGTTGTAGTGCCCAGGTTTTGTTTCTTCAAAGTTGGGTTTTTTCACCTTTTTCTTAGCCGTTCAAGCTGCTTTGATTGCAGCTAGTTTATCCTTTACGGGAGTGTCGATTAAGATAGCTAATTTCACTTTGCGTCTATTTGTTTGATTTCCTTTCTTTGGTGGCCTTTGGCAAGGGTCTAAGAGTTTCAGGTAAGAATAGAAATGCTGTCACAGTATTAGTATCTCGTGATGATCTACATCACACATCTACAGGTGTTATATCAGACTAGATTCTGTCTACGACTTCGTCCGCGTGGCCTATAGCCTATAGGCTTCCTCGATAAATGGGCTATCTAACACTTAAAGAATTATTCAAATCGGATCAGTAGTTCCTAAGATTAGCACGTTCAAGCAAACAAACAAACAAACTCTTCAGCTTTATAATATGAGTCTAGGCTGTAAAGGGAACAACGGATCCAGTTGTAGGCATCGTGATAGTTTTAAGCATTACTTCAGATATCGCTATATCAGGTGAATTGAATTGAATGTCGCAAAGTTACTTACTACGCCATACCTCTGTCAGTCTTTCTTTTATAATCAGTAGCATGCTGAAACAAAATAAACAAAGTAAATGTACAAGATAAACTTTTTTGTGCCGGTTATTAACTGCTCTGATATAAAATTGAAAACGATGAAAAGTTTTTTCTTACCGAGGAGATTTGAAACAGGCTGTTTCAACTCTCCTCGGTAAGAAAAAACTTCCTTATTTTTATTTAATCCACAATCAAAAAGCAAATAGTTACACAGAAATCAATTGTACCAAAAATCTTCAGTTAATGAGCTTTTGAATCATATATAACTTGAATCAAAATACAAAACCCTTATCAAAATATAGGCATCCTACAGAAATGCCGAATCGTTCTCTTTTTACACGCTTTATATTAGCTTCACTTGTATGTTTGTATGTTTCTTTGTATGTTTGTTTGTAACTGACTCCTTTGGGCGTGATTTTGACTGACTTTGAACGGTCAGAATTCCTTCAAACTTATTAGATATGTCGAGGACCGATGACAAAACACTAATTTAAAAAAAATTGTTTTAAAAAACTAAAAACACGCTTTTATAGAAAACCAAACTAAAAAAATAGAAAATAAATTTTAACAAATTTGAAAAAAAGCGTTGGGTGCCTGTTGTCAATAGTAAAAAGCAAATAAAAAAAATAGTTTTAGTTTCTTAAAACTATTTCTTTTGCTTCAAAAGAGATCTGCCACGCCAAGGTTATAAAACTATGGCGTTACCTTCCATTTCTAAGTAATTTTTAATCAAATTATTACTATTTACTCATTTTTTATGTCGTCCTGCTAATCGCTATCACCGAGCGATAGAGTTGTTACCGGTTTGTAAATAGTTAGATTTCGTCCATGTCTCTCGTGCATATTTTCATTTTTGAGATTGTTTTCTGATATAGTATAATATTAATAATTGGAACGAAGTTCCTTATCGCGCGTTGTGAAAGGGGGCTAGACGGAAAAAATCTATCGAATAGATAGGAAATCATTACTTTTCATCTCAGTAAAATTAAAATTTATGTTCTTAGGTTGAGCAAAAGTATTCGACATCATTTCTCAAGGAGATTTTACCAATGTATAAGTTGTTTTAATTAGAAACCAACTGAAAAATATGTAGGTAATAGCCGCTTTCATAGATGGCGTTGTAATTAAAATCGTGTCGAATCAGTTTTACTCGATCGTCACAACTTCGTTCCTATCGGGTGTCCTACGACACCACACGGCTTTTATTTAATTTGATTAATATAATTACGTGCATTGTGAGCTTTTTTTTAATAGGTACTTTAATATTAAAATTGCGTCCAATCAAATGTAATACACTATTTACGAGTATTAACACATTATAATTAAAATTACTAAGTGTGAACTTTGTGAACGTTGTGAACGACCACATGGTTTTTATTTATTTTTTGCAGGTTTTCTAAAGATCCAAGTTTAAGGGCAGTGGCCTGTATTGCTCTATAAATATGTAAAGGCAACGAGAGACATGGATAATACTTAATGAGGGGACTACACACACACTCTAGATTAGAAGATATCATTAACTCATTGTCATCCTTTTTACTTTCGCATAAAAGAGACAACGTTATGTGTGTGTGAGTGACGACGTAAACAAGAGTGCGAGCGAGTGAGTTTGGTTTTAAACCGAATTAAATTGATCATTTAAATTGTTTGAAAACAATGAAAAAATGTTTATTTACCAACACAGAGTTTTTAACTTCTCAATAGAGTTTTTATAACTTAGGTAGGTAATATCTACGCTTGGCCGGACAAAGCAACTAGAACTAAACCCGCTAAGTATATCAATATCAGTATATCACACAAATATAAAATTGATTTTGGGCTATAGGCATGAATGTATGTACGTACTTACCACAGATTATATACATCCAGGGTATGGATGGTAGAGGTAAGGAGAACCATCATTGTGTATGAAAAATGACCGTCAAAATGCGTAAAATTGGGAGCGCTACAGTAGAATCAAGGTAAATTTTAAAGAAAGCGCCAAAAGTCATAGAGTAGGATAGAGAATTAAACTCAAGCCGAAAAAACGTTTTATATGCGTTACTCATGCAATTTCAATAACTATTTCCGTAAAATCATGGAATTATGTAACTATTTTTATTTTATCACAAGATGACCTTAATGACTAAATATAAATTTAAACCTTTAAAACTAAGCAAAAAAACCAGTAGGTATACACAATGAATAGCTTTATTTTGAGACTTAGTTTCTAAGTCACATAGTTAGACTTTTAACCGTAGTGTTGCGACTTTTCGAATTTACTTGTGTATGAATAATCACTACAATGTACGAATGACGGAACTTATTACTTTTTTTTAATCCAGGCGTCTTTGAGTATTTAATAATATTTAATTTTCAGCTGGCATCAAACTCTCAACGAAATCGCATAATTAAAGTTAAAAGTATGTCGATAATAATATAATTTTCGATTTTGATTAATTTGATAAGTAATCTATTTTTTGATCCCGTCCCTATTCTTCAAACTGTCAGAACTGTCAAACGGTACTCCTTAGATTAGATGGACTATAGACTGTGTACTAGACTGACAGATGAAATCGTTCTTAATATGAATTTTACGGACAATAACAAACTTCACTCCGGCTGTAACTGCAATGTTCTGCAGTGCTATAAGCGTCATTGAGGTCGGCTTAAGAACTATTATTCATTGCTTTTTAGTGGACGGGCACTTTTTCGGTTTGCCGTCCATACCAGATAGTGCTCCTTAACTCTACACTCCATCTCTAATCTAGGGGTATAATATGGTTTTCACCAGGGACTTCCTTTCTAGGGTATATCTGGTTCCCCGGCTATTAGTACCCGGCGAAGGCGTGCGGTTTTAGTCGGTGCGAGTCCGACATGCCACCGACAGGTGGTATCCGAGGGGATTTCCGCACGGAAAAAAAAAAAAAAAAAAAAAAAGGGGTATAAAATGGAACAAGGCCCCTGTTGCAGAGCACAATTAGTGTATTTTACTCTAGATCTATGCATGTAGCAAGATACTTTAGACAACAGGAAATCTAAACATGTGAACTTCAGTAAATTTATAAGTAAACAAAGAAAACATATATTATTTTATGTCCCCTGTTCAACTAGTAGCAAATCTTTTCCTCACTTTGCTTTACGATTGTTGTTTTTAATGTTAATGTGTTTACGTAATATCTAGTACTTATTTTGTGGCCGAAATCACAAAATAGAAAACGAAAACTAAATATAATCTATCGACTTTTTTTACGTTATTACAATTTTTTACCAAAAAAAATATTATTAAGCTACTTTAAAATGTAACTAAGACTTTTTGGGATCACTTGGTGGGATGGAATGGGATGCTAATTTAACTTTTTTTTTATTATCATAACAATCCATAACCATTACAAAACTGCATAAATCGGGTCGCACATGTTTGTCAAAATGACAGAACAGCTGACCGGACTGAAAAAAAAACCACTCGCAATGATTATCAGACATCTCCTTTTCAACACCACCGACTCAACTAACAAGATGCATTGACAAAATAGTGTATCGTAATTGGAAATCAAATCATTTTCGTAAATAATCCGATTAGTGAAAATCGTCCAAATCCATTTCGCATTTACAAACATGTCCACTAGTAGGTTAGATGCTGTCTACAGAAGTATACTTCTGACGAAATTTTTCACTAAAGGATGGGGGAAACCAGAGAATTTGCAAAGGTAATTTTCTAGTAGTAGTTGCAAATGTTGTGTAGTGTTGCGGTAAATAATTACCGCCAAATTTGAATTTGTGTAACTAGCTAAACAACAATTTTTGGTTTACGTAAACATTAAATTTTTAGGTTATTCGAGTTTAGAAAAGTAGTATCAAACCGAGAAGAATGTTTCAAATTAGTGGATAGAGACTACCCTGTTACAATCACTAAGGTAAATATTATTAAAATGTAATGCAATACTCATTAAAGTATGAAGAACTTTGTATGTGTCATAAAACAATTGCAGGAACAAAATTTAAATGACTGTAAACTTGTGGAAGGTTATTTTGTTACACCACTGGAGCGTTACCTGCCTGGAATAGTACCTGAGATAGCACAGAAGGCCCACTTCCAAGCTTTGCTGCCTATTCACTGGCCTGAACCAGATTGTAAGCCAGTCTGCCTGCATTTGGCAGGTACTGGAGATCATGTAAGTGTAAATGTCTATTGAGTATATTAACTTTCTTTCATATCCTTTATAGCAGTTTACAAAATTGGTTATTAAAACTATTATATAGGGGAGTGTAATTAAAAGACAACTAGTAAGTAGCATTGTTCATGAAAAATTCAATAATGTCAAACTAATTTTAAATGCATTAATATTAACAAAATAACTCAGTAACAAAAAGAACACACATCTATTCTCTTTTAATTCTCTTTGTTCTAACAAAGAGAATTTTCTGTTTACATCTTCTGTAAAACCTTGCATCTTGTCAATTTCATGTCTCTAGCTTAAAATTATTTTTTAGGCACATTTTTTAATGTTAATATTTGGATATTACTATTCTTTACATATAAGCAGATAATGAATTTATCCTATATGGATTCCTTATTTTTTTTAAGTAACTAACCCCATTCATTGTGTAGTATATGTATATGATGATCTAAAATTCCTAACAGATATATTTATATAACAAGTAAAGAGTTAGGCCGACTTAAACCATAGTATGTAGAGCCACATATTACTTAAAACAGTATAGTCTTGGCATTCTGTTTTTATGATTTAAGACAGTACCCACTGAAAGCTTTTTCCATGTTTACAACATCTGATGTTTATCTGGTGTCTACATTTATTGTGGGTGTTAATTAGTGATAATTTAGCATACAAGCAAGTGATAGACATTAAAGTAAGTACATGTACTAGTGACTCGACAATGTTTGTCATCTAAAGTACGAGTACTCTTAATCGCCGTTAATTTGTCATCGTCGAAAATTAAAATTATTTGCTGTAACTGATTTTAGAGTTTTTATTACAATGATTCAGGGATAGGTAAATAATTACAAAAGTCTTCCTTTTCCTGACATACTCCTTAATCAAATTTAAATGTGATAAACATTTGATAAACTATTTTAGCTACCTGTTCCCTGAATCCAGATTCTTCAATCAACATCTTTTGTGCTTTTCTCAAAATGCAATATTATATTATTACTAAATGACACGACAGCCTCATGACCGGCTTTACGGCGCTGTATAAGTTTGTAATAAGTCTAAGTTTAGTTGACGCCGAGTCCGACTTCAAATTAGTTTAAAAGCAATATAAAACATGGATATTGTTTGGTTCCCTCGTCCAAACCTACTAGCAAAAAAATAAGCACTAAGTTTCTCAAATTACATATATGTGTGTTAAATTACATATCAGACCACGGTATCGAAGGCCTGAACAACATAACCTTGATTAAGGTATTTACGTAATCGTTCCTATCGTGACTGATAACATTATCAATCATGAAATGGTACAATATTCGTCATAATGCTAGCATGTAGGTAGTATGTACATTAACGGATTTCTGTACGTAATAATGTTGCAATGTTATGTTCCAATAAGATTATACAGGAGTGAGATTATTTTTAACAATAACTATTATTAAAAATCATAATAAATTGTAAATCAAATCTGAGCTCATCTTACGCAGTTCAATAGATCTAAGTGTATTTAAAAATAAAATCGTTCAATCTTATGTATTTCGGTATCATCCCTAACTATCCCAGTTCACAAAACTTTTTAAAGTCTAGTATGGATTTATAATGATCAGGATTTTCTATAAAACAAGATAGTTATTTTGCATCTTTGAACAAGTTCTGTTTGCCATGTTACGGACCTCAACTGTGACGTCCATCGTCAAGTATCAAATTTTTCGATACACGACAAACTAGTAGGTATGCTATTAAAAGAACATTTGGTACTATTAGTATTATCCAAGGGAGAAGAGAGATCCGTAACCGTATCCGTATCCGTGACTTTTTTGGCGGATCTTTCAATACATATTAAATAGATGAAATTCTATATAGGTGATTTTGAATTCACTGTAAAGCTCTTAGGTATGTGTTTGTAACACTATAAACAGCAACTTTTTTTCTGGCCAACGTCAAAATGAAAAAAAAATTGGTTCTCCATTCAAATAACCAATCAAATGTTGTTAGTTTGTATGGAGAAACAATTTTTTTTCTTTCGTTTTCGGTGTTAGTCCAGAAGAAAAGTTGTTATTTATAATTTTACTAATTTGCACTTCAGAAGTTTTCAGTAAATTTAAAATAACCCTTAATAATGGTTATTATGTAGCTATGAAAAACTATTGAATTCTGTTCTGATTACTCTTTATTTCTTAAAACAAACGGCACGTTTGTATTGCAATCATTTATCGTACTATACTAAATCAACTAGGCAGGTCGTAGGTACTGAAAGAGCTATCTTTATAATGAGATCAATCAAACATCTTTGAATTAGCTTATTAAAATAATGAAATATTTAAATATCAACGGCAAAGCGTCAAGTGGCGACAACTATCAAGGTCACGGGCTCCGATTGAGAAAGAAACTTAAGATCCGTATCCGCGGATCTTGACACCAAATATCCGTATTCGGATCCGTATCCGCGGATATACTTTGTTAACGATCCGGCACATCACTAGTACTAATAGCAAATTAAACTATAGGTAGCTAATATTAATCCTAAGTAACTGTAGGCTTGCCAAGATAAATTATGGACTATTATTGTATTCATAGGATTTTATGACGTAAGAGAGAATAAAAAATATGTTCTGTGGTGTGGTGCGAAACCCGTCTGGTAAGTACTATTCCAGACATAAGAGAAGATAAAAGCAATTGTTTTGTTCGTCAGTTTTTAAGTTTCACCATCCGTAGTATTTTAAATGTGAGAGTGATAGTGCAGTGCTATTTTCTACAGCGCTGCCACAGCGTCGAACTTCAAACGAACTTAGTTTGAAGTTCGACGCTGTGGCAGCTGCTGATCTAGGTAGATTTATATAGAGTAAGATCAGCATATCATACGATCAGCGCATTGTAA
The DNA here is from genome assembly GCA_902825455.1 of Arctia plantaginis. NCBI lineage: Eukaryota > Metazoa > Arthropoda > Insecta > Lepidoptera > Erebidae > Arctia > Arctia plantaginis. The sequence continues at coordinate 9,331,671 of CADEBD010000327.1, read as the reverse complement.
GATCAGTGACTACCGCCTATGGCCATCTGCAATTAGAATGAATCAGGGCGAGAGGCTGTTTGGGCTTAGGTAACCGCACTCACTCGGTGAAAAAGTAACGAAATAATTGCTTAACATGGTTTGATGTGAGTCAATGGTGTTGCCCACGGCTAAATCAATCAATGTGTTTAAATCTAGTTAACAATCTGCTAGTTATAGTCAACTATAGGCAATCATGGACCTGTATTATTCCAATATTGTTGGCATAAACAAATTGGTCAAAATATTTACACATAAGATTGGCAATAATAAAAATAAATAATGACGTAGGTGTGTACAGTCAATATGATTTCTTTGTTATTTAGACTTTATTAATATTCTCTCTCGAATATTTTCATAATGCTCTACGTGATCACCTGTTGTAACGAGAGTCAGTAATTAGTAGATTATTCTCTATTGTTTAAACTTTGAAAAAATGCAGTTAAATCAAAAATATTCCTTGTCATTACTACGAGTAAACATACGTAGCAAAATTGCCACTTTTGTAAAATGCAATACCTTCTCGCCATAGAAGCCAAAGAGAATGGATTGACCATTAGAATACTGTGCCACTAGTATTCTGAAAAGGACATAGAACATTGTCTGTAAAGCTCCAAAAGGGGTTTTTATCTTAGTTGACTCTACACTACTCTACAGGCCTCAGGCCTCTCCTCTGATTGCCACTGCTAAACTTAGGCGTCTTGAATTTTATTTTAAACAAGGCTTATAGTTACACAACTATTTATATAGATTATCTTATCCACCAAATCGATCTTTAAAAGGTCGAAAAACACATCGTTAAGATAAATCTAACGTATGTAAACAAATATATTTATATATTTTCTTTATAGATAGAGTGATTCGTCTAACGTGATGAAGGACGATGTAACTGTAGCAGAGCAAGTTGGCTGACTTTTAGTTCATTCAACCTAAAAAAAAGTCGGTTTGAGTTAAGAGGATTAGCTGTATCTCATTTAGATACGATCGCATACTGACGCTGTTCCGATAACTTTACATATTGACTGAAAATAGAGTTATTGACGGACTATAACGAACAGAAGTCTATAAAATTTATATACCGAGATCCTGGATGACGTTTAACCATGTTTTGACACATTTGGGCCGGCTCCGGCTCTATGGGAGTTATACCGCGGTCTCACAGAAAATTTTTAAGCATTTCTTTCGTTGCTTTTCACGGAGTCAATGAGGTTACCAGACACACAAACCGCGTTTATCTCATAATCTATCTTAGGGCTGGGGCACGCATAGAGCAGTAACGCATTAGTGTTTCTTGAGTTACAAGTGGGCAGCGGTAGTTACTTACCACCAGGTGGCCTTCTTTTATTAAAACACTTTGAAGGAACCTGTTTCTTGGTTTTTGTGACAAAGAAATAATATTATTATTTCAGCACGTTAATTCAGCGCTCACCGTGACGATCGAATAAACTCTCACACGGGCCTCTGAAACACAAGGCCATTTAGTTTCAAACTAAGCAGAGCTTGTACTATGAAAACTAGATTGACTGATAGAATACTTACATACTTTTTTTTGTAAATACAAGTACATAGGTATTATACATAGAAAACACCAAAATATTTTGATATTACAATTACATTAGCCTGAGAAATGCCGGTGTGAACTATGCTACAATTTGCTTTTGCGACTTTGTTTATTAAAATCATCTCATTAATACCAGCCTCTGGCTCAAACTCGTTAAGAAAAGTAACTAATTATTTATATATTTTTACGTTACGTTACGTATACGAGTATATAATATATATACGAGTATATTACGGTACGTTACGTATATATATACTTCTGACTATATTTTTTCTAGTTTTTTTGGCGACGGCGTAACTTAATGGTGAAGCCATTGCTGAAAGAAGCTGGCCTGGGAGGTATTATACTAGAAAACCCTTTTTATGGACTCCGAAAACCTACCGATCAGATGTATGTATATTTATTTATTTTATAACTTTATACACAAATATATGAATCGGCGGACTTAATGCCTAAGGCATTGTCTGCCAATCGACTGATTGGGCGACCAAGCGGCGAAAGAACGAAGTAGGTGCACTTATGGGAAGGTAATAAAAGAAGAAATATTTATTTGTATCTTGTACTTTACATTCGTTTCGCATCGCTTAAAGTAAGTGTTTGACGTTTGTCTTGACTGACATCAGACGTTTGCTTAGGAACTAAAAGTAAATATAAAAAGGAGGAAAGTTTTATATGAAGTTAAACCAATGACCTGCTGCTGACCTTATCAAAGAAATCGTGGAGGGTCCAAACTGTATCCCACTTTTTCATTAGAAACAATAAAGCTTTTGAACAATTCACGTCAGTTTTTTATAATTATTACAATTTATATAGTTTGCAAACAATATGTGTGAATTTGTGTTACTGGCATTGATTCCTTGCACTACATTCACTAAGTTGCACTGCGATTGTCTTCATTCCACGTTTTACAGATTTTAGTTCCTAGTAATATTAGTAATAGGGTCCATAGACACTTAAGAGTCCAGAGTCCCAAGAATAGAGGACCAAGGTATGTAACAGTAGAGCTCGTTGGGTTATCACAATTTTAAGTGCCGTATTAGTTTGCCACTTATATTAGTAAACAATTTCTATCTAATTTAATAACTAAAAGTAGTGACTTATTTTAAACCTAACTATGACGAGGGTATTTGAATATTTATTTTTAAATGTTAATTCAAAAAAGTAGAAATCGTCGTATTTGGTAAAATTTTCATTCATAATTATTTTTTAATAATAATCTTTGTCTTTCGTACAACCTTCAAGGTACATTTGGTATGCTACAATTCAACTTCTAGTTTAGCAAACCATTTTTTGCTATAACTTTTTAGCTTTCCTATTTAATTTGTTTTAGTGGTACCCATGATTATTGGGGAAAACCGATAATCATGAAATTACTTATATTAGAAAGTATATTAGGATAGGATATTATATTAAGTAGATATAAAGTTCAATATACCATACCATAAGTAAGAACTTTCAATTTTAACAGATGATTAAATTCCAAAAGACTATCAGGTCTCATGTGGTGTGTCTCGTTGTGTTGTGATTGAATAAGAATTTATTTAAACATATATATTTTTTCTATTTTAGTGTGGAATCATGTCAGCAAGGATTTACTGAGACAAGTATAAGAAGTAATATAACACTTTGACTGTTACTCGCGGCCTGTTAGTTCGATAGCAAATAGTACTCCATAATTAATATACCCATCGGCATCTACACGAATTACTTAAGGACTATTTTCCTTTCGTTAGTCTGATTCTGTGATTTTTTTATAGACAGTTCTTAAATTTTTACAAGATTTCAATAGGTTACCATAAAAAGAAAATCATACCAATTGACATAGCGATCGCCGATCATCGTCTTTGTTTTGCTCTGTAACACATGTACAAATCCCGGTCTTATACCGTACACGCTAAGACATAAACTCACTTGTCTCTGACTGGAGACATTTTCATTTTCAGGTAGCGTCTATCAACAGTCAATGTGTTAATAAAGGAAATTTAATTTAAATATGTCCTCCAATATTTCTCCTAAATTTTCAGTCGGTCATCGCTACATAATGTGTCAGATATATTTGTGATGGGCGGTTGTTTAATCCTGGAGTCGTTGGTGCTGTTTCACTGGTGCGAACGGAATGGATTAGGTCCGTTAGGTGTTACTGGACTCTCTATGGGTGGCCACGTGAGTATATACTGTCATGAATGTCATATGTGTCATATCATGACAATTATAGAAGAAAATAATATTTATCTATGCTTCCTGGAAAAACTGGTAAGGAGTTACAAGTTAAGGAGGATTAGTTAACATATAAAACTATGTGATAGTAAAACGGTCCACAGATGGCGTCACTTGCAGCGACAAACTGGCCGAAGCCCCTTGTTTTGGTTCCATGCCTCTCTTGGTCAACAGCATCGGCAGTTTTCTTACAGGTAGATATAGTATCTGCAATAATAATAAAAAAAAAAAAAAAAAATTCTACCACCCACATACACACAACGCCATCTAGTCCCAAACTAAGCAGAGCTTGTACTATGGGTACTAGACAACTGATATAAATACATATATACTTTTTTTTTGTAAATACATACATATTATACATAGAAACACCCAGACCAAATCAAACATCAAATGTTCATGCACACAAATGTTTGACTTGAGCGGGAATCGAACCCGCGACCTTTGGAATAGCAGTCCGTTACACAAACCACTACGCCATCCAGTCGTCAAATAATGTTAATCTGCGACAGTCATTGCATCTTACGAGTCTAATCAAAAACTTCCAAGAACACTCTTTTTCAATTATTTTTTTAGAAGTTACTTCTTATCATTTCATTGTTTTTTTTTAATGAATAACATATATAATTCTTTAATAATTTTTATCTTTTAAAATAGGGTGTAATGGCTCAATCGATAAACTGGGATCTGCTAGAGGACCAGTATCTCTCCGACGGCAAGTACAGGGAGAAATTGTCAAAAATGGTGACCATAGTCGACGAGGCATTCCTGGCAGGTAAAAAATTTGCGCGCACCTACTCGCAAACGGTTACAAGCCCTCAAACAGAGACTATAAGTGACAAAAGTGATAATAATAAAGAAATAGACATAAGCTACAAAGAAAATAACATTAAAAGTGAAATATGTGATACAAAAAACAAAAATACTGTTTACAACAATGAATCGAATAATTTAGACAGTACAAAGTTAAAATTTAATGAAGTGCCAGCAACTGTTACCTCTGAATCTTTAAGTCAGACAGAAACCTTCAACGCCAAATTAAAACAGTTACGTGGTGAGAACAAAATTAGTGAAGTGCTATACAACAAGTTGATTTCCAATGAAAAGTTCGTCCTGGATCCGCAAGATATTAAAGACATCAACACCTTAACGGAAGAGATGATTAGGGAAGTGTTATTGAAATGTAAAATACTAGGTAAGTAGTAACTGCCGCGTTATATACATAACTAGGTATATGTGAGGGACCATCGCCCTTACCACTAACCTATTTCTTATAATTTTTTTAACCTATTATTATCTACATTTATTTAACCAGTGTGTCTAAATAATAATCTTTTACTACACTCTTTTTTTATTATTATTATTTTGTTTTTAAGATTAACAGAATGAACATAATTTCAATATTTTTTTAAATTTTAAAACAACTAAAAATCGTAAGTCAAATTTGTAATGTTACAAAAACAATACTCACATAAATCATTGAAGGGTCTAGCGGGATAAGGTAGGGTCAGCGACCCCAGAAAGATATTTTGAAATAACTCATTAAGCAATATGCGCGAGGTGTAAAACTACAATTAACCGACCCGTCTGCCCTTTAACAAAATATGTTAATATAAATAAAACATGTTTTTTACAACAAATCTTTGAAATTCTAGTGTTTTCTCTGCTATCATATACATGTATCATACATTTAAACTTTTCTCTTGCATCACTCTCTATTGGTAAAAACCGCATTAAAATCCGTTGCTTAGTGTAAAAGACCGGAGAAAAAACCGGTCAGGTATAAGTCGAACTCATGCGCCGAGGGTTCCGTAAAATTCGCAAAAATTTGTAAGTACCAAAATTTCTCTTAATTTTCAACTTTTTTTATTTTTTGGAATTATACCTTTATTTGTGCCATAAGACGTTTCTTTTTGCCAAATTACGTGATTCTAGGTCAACGGGAACTCCTATAGGGTACTTCCGGTTAACCTAGAATTGTCAATTTTGATTAAAGGCAAGGTCTGGGTCTGGATTAAAATTCAGAAAATGAAAAAAAGTTGCAAATTAAGGTACTTATAAGTTTTCGCGAAAATCGAAATTTGTGTTTTTATCGTATTGACTCAGGACCTTGATTTTTATACACCTAATAGGGACCATAGACCTCAGTATTTGGTATAAATTTCAACTTGTAACAGTGGCGGATTAGCCACGTAGCAAGAGTAGCAAATGCTACGGGCCCCGCGCATTTGGGGGCCCCCGCTCTTTCTGACCGTAAAAAAGTATCTACTTACTCGTATTTCGATCGGAGTGTGATAATATTTTTTCAAACCAATAAAGCCAAAATTCTTATCACGAAAGAGTTGCATCTAAATGTCAAACTATAATTTGACGGGCCTGTTGGTTTAGTGGTTAGTGAGCCTGCTAAGCCAGAGGTCGTGGGTTTGATTCCCACCCAGGACAAATAATTGTGTGATAAGTACGATGATTTGTTCTGTGTCTGGGTGTAATTTATCTATAATATGTATATATTGAGAAATATATAAGTATGTTTATCAGCAATCTGGTTAGAATAGTACAGGCTCTGCCTAGTTAGGTAAACATACAGACGTGTGTGTGATGTGTTAAGTAAAAAATTTAAACTTTTAGTACATTTCTAAAACTATGTTTTGCACTGCGACCCAACGCTGCGTGTGACACCCAAGCCAAGCAAATTGCCCGCGTGTGCTGAGCCGCGTCCTCACTGCAATCGGAGTGATGACAGGCGGGCTTCAATTCCCTCCTATCGAACGATTGCAGAATCAGCCGTACCCAGAAAGAACCTGCTCTGCTCTGGACGCTCTGCCCACTCAATGATTGGCCTCAACTCAACGACCGGTTGGAGTGCCTCTACGGCGGCAAAGCGAGCTCGTGGAGCCTCCAGGCTGGACCGACCAACGAGCCATCGTGGCTCGGCGAGAGGCTTTACGCCCCTCGCGCTCCTCTTCGGGTGGGGGCCGAGCACTTCCTTCCCAAATCCCACGAGAGTGTTCCGGCCAGGCGTCGACACGGTGCTATAACCATGGTTCTAACTGCCAATGCCCTCTAAGGGCGCCAGAATAAAATATGTTTTATAAGCTCAGACTTATTTTAACAGTGGCGTGCAATCATTTTTTGTATTAGGCTGAGTAAACATGCTTTTTATATTCAAACCCAGAATAATATTAATATTAAATCTTAACATTTGGTAATAAAAATCAATAATGACACAATAGTAAACATACAACACAAACTGCACAATAGACATTGAGATAATATGTCCATAATCCATAGCACTTACATAATTTTGGTGAATGCGCGCCCTATGCCGGGCGGCCAGAACTGCCGTCCACACTGGGGCACCGTACAGTGCCATTGACTGGACAGCCCCGTGTACAGCTGTCTTGAAACGATGCTGGGTGGGCAAAAGTCACTTAAGAGCAGACGCAGTGCCGACCAGTTTAAGGGTAAGCTCATCGAAGAGCCATCTCCCGTCAGATATCAGGCCCATATCCTTCATCTGGGCCTGAACCGGTACGTTGACCAAGATGACCACGATTGAGGCGCCAGGGGGTGGACTACAACTAGGCCCAAGAAATAAGAGGCCTCCGTCTTATCCAGGACCACCTTTAAGCCAACCACCAAAGAGACATCCCAGGTCCCCCTCCTACCCACAGACAACCAAAGTGTCGTTGGCGTAACAGATTACGCCCAGCCCGGGGGAAGTCTCCTCGAGGGGCCTAGTCGTACCCTATGTTCCACAGGAGGGCCCAAGACCAGAGCCCTGTTCAACACCACATGACATGGGCCAACGTCTCCAAATTGAAACAAAAACTATAGGGCTTGTTTCTTGAAACTTAAAACAAGCCCGAGTAGGGTTTGTTTCAAATTTGAGACTGGTATAACCAACCCGTCTGGCCAGCGTAGCATAGCAAACAAAAATCTCCTTTCTAAGGAGAAGCCCATATCCAGCAATAGACTGTTGAGGATGATGATAAATTCGATAAACTAGATAACCTAAAACCACCCAAGGGGCCCTTGGTAGAATTTGCTACAGGCCCCGCACTGTCTTAATCCGGCACTGACTTGCTAGGTCTACCCGTTCCTGAGAAAATCGGTGACACACGGACAGACGGACAAGAAAGTGATCTTATAAGGGTTCCTTTTTTACCTTTTGAGGTAAGGAATCCTAAAAAGCGATTTATGCACTTTTGGTACTAATACTAGACATAGTAAACTACATTATATATATTTTTTCTGTGATTGTACCTTTACGTGAATTATGAATAAAAATTTTTTTTAGTAAACACGACAGATAAATAAATTCCATGTAAAATATATAATGTAGACTAATATTTTGTCTAACGATCAGTTTTTGTTTCATTAGTGCAGCTGTAATAGTTTTCGAAAAAAAAAAATTTGAAAAATACCCACTCTAGCGTCTTTTTGATCAATTATCTCCAGAACGCAAAAAGATGAGAAGGTGAATTTCTGTTAATTGTAGTTTTATACTTCACCGATGTATTTTTTTTTATTTAACGACATTATATTAAACGTACTTGATTTCGAGTACAGAAAAACAGTGCTTAAATAAATTACCTTCCAATAACTGACTTTATCCTTTGTATTTTCAGAAGCGACCAACTGCAAAACAGATGAACATCAAAATACACCACCGGCAACTATGGAGAACAAAAAAAGTTCAGTTCCAATAAACGAAGATCCAGATATAATTAGCCAAAATCCAAACCCCTTAAAAGATCCTCTAAAATCCATAGACCTGTCTGTAAGAAATGAAAAAAATAGAGCAGGTTGGAATTTATCAGAGTTTACTTCAGATCTATGGGTGAATCTGCCATTCCTGAGTCGGTCGAGTGTGAAAAAGATAGATATAAGCAAAATACACTGGAGGGACAGAGAGGCGTTACAGTTCATGAGAGGGATCATGGATGAATGCACGCATCTTAGTAACTTCTCTGTTCCTTATGATACCTCTCTAATTATAGGTATGTAATAACGATACCTGTACATAGAATATATACTTACAGTCCTAATGATTAGTAGTGAATGTCATAACCTAACATTAGAAAATAACCAAATAAAAATGGCGAAAGACATTGTTTAACTGAAATGGGTGTGTGAGTTTTGGCTCGTATATTTCATTGCATAGGATTAATTGCGACTTCATGGTTAAGAGTTTGCCAAGGATATATATATATATGCGTTATAACGTTTTGGTTTACAACTTCTCCACATGTATTATCTACATAGTTGCAGTTTGGCAACAACAACTTGGCTATAAGACAATATTTATTCTCCTAAATATAGATAGATGTTTTTCATGTTATGACGTTGACTGATGTTGTTGACGGCCAAATGGCGTGATTGTGTAACGGACTGCCGCGCGAGAGGTCAGGGTTCGATGCCCACTAAAGTCAAATTAAACAAATGCGTGTATAAACATTTAATGTTTGATTTGATCTGGGTGTTTCTATGTATAGTATGTATGTATGGGGTCTACCAATAAGAACGTCCTGGTTTAAAAATTGAATAAAACACAATTTTTTATGAAAAATGCATCCGATTGATTTATTTGATAGCTAATTTTATGCAATTTATGTTTTAAATAATATATCGGCCAAATGACCGCCGCGGCTCTTTTTGCAGACGGTCACCCGCTCACGCCAATTTTCGATGACGCGGTGCACCATTTCGGCCGGTATGTCGGCTATGGCTCGTCGAATGTTGGTTTTTAGGTCACGAATTGTAGCTGGATTATTGCTGTACACTTTAGATTTAACGTAACCCCAAAGAAAATAGTCTAAAGGTGTTAAATCACACGATCTTGGTGGCCAACTGATCGGTCCATTTCTCAAAATTAACGACTCACCAAACTTTCCACGCAATAATTCCATGTTCACTCGAGTAATGTGAGGTGGTGCACCGTCTAGTTGAAAATAAAGGTCGTCTGCATCAATATCATCAAATTCCGGAAAGAAATATTCGGTTAACACCGAGTTATAGCGCTCGCCATTCATAGTAACAGGGTTTCCTTCGTCACTTTCAAAGAAGTTTTGGACAATTTCCAAGCTTTGGTTTAAAGTGAAACGTGACATGATAAAATGGCAAACCTTACTGAACACAAATGTCAAGAGACGTCAAAGATCCATCATCAAACATGGCCACTATGAGCTGTCAAAACCAGGTCATCCCTATAGGTAGACCCGTTACTACAATCGAATTTAGTGTAACAAATATATCATACCATTTCAATATCCTTGTTTATCCACTTTTAGAAAAGATATTTATTATATAGGCCGGGGTCCGTTGTCTGTCTTGTGATTCGAGAGACGAGGACTAGTACTTATTTTATTTTCCTTTTTTCGAAGTTTTTTATAAGAACATGTTGTTGCAGCTGTATGCGCTAAACACGACGCTTACGTGCCGCGGGACGACGTGGGCACGCTGGAGGAGATCTGGCCCGGTGCCGAGGTGCGCTATGTTGACGCCGGCCACGTCTCCGCCTACATATTACATCAGTCGCTCTTCAGGTAATATCTAACTGCAGGATAGAGCAACAATAGAATCTCCTCACGTGAAAATTATATTTTATTTTTTATTTATTAAATTCGTATTTGAAAAAAAATCAATAAGATAAGAGTTTCTGCGGGGCGAAGTGGGACCGGGAGGGACTTAAACCCCTCTCCCGGCTAATGTGTTCCCGGCTCCCGGATTGGACCAGGTAGGCGGCTTAAGCGCTGGTGCTCACTGAATGATCTCCGCCCTTAATAGGGTCGGCGCTGACTGACGTCGCAACACGGTACGGCTTGGTAATTTATATTACTGATCAAGTTCTTTTTATCCTTATTTCCATGTCTTTAGACTTCATATTATTTTACTTTTACCTTTTCTATACAACTACTCCGCGTCACATCTTGGTATATAACAGCCATACTAATTGAAATAAGGTTTAAGCCCGCTGGGGCGATGTTGTCGGCGAATGGGTGTGCGTTACCCCAGCAAAATAATGTCGAAAATGGTCATTTAAACTTTATAGGTAATTAGTTGCTCCCCTTCTGTAATTGTTAGGCACATTTTTAAATTTGTTTCACTTAAACTTTTTTAGTTATTTCAAAAAAACATTTCCTGCTGGGGTAACGTTTGAAACGTTACCGCAGCCAGACATTTTCTTTTTTAATTGTAATATTGAAATAAATTTTAGCTAGATAATTAGTTATCTGGACTAGGTAAATGTTACAACTTATTTGGTATTTGTATTTTCTTCGGCTGCGAAGTTATTCGAAATCCTGCTGGAGTAACGTTTGTGGGTTTGCTGGATCTCTGAAACGGGTAAGCGGATTGTAACCATCTTTTGTGCATAACTTCTTAAGGATTAGTTTTAATTTGTTCGACAATAAAATAACAAAAATAATGGACCGTTTAAAAATTATTTATGTAAGTATGAAAACACTTCAATACGTCCTAACACTTTAAATAAGACCTCTAAAGACTTACTTGAAACGTTATTCTATTGCTTGTAACTACCTTCAAATGTATACGAATTTTCGTAAGAATACTGTAAGTGACTAAAAAGTTATGATGAAATGTAGCTCTCCACGTTCACGATCACAATGTGTGCGGCCTTTTTTGGCCACCGATAAACCTGTGTGTGGATATATAAACTGAATGTTATGCCAATAATTAGTTGTTTAGTTCAGTTGTCTACCTGTAGAATTTCAGCGTCGTACATATAATAATTTACGAGATAATTAAATAAAAGTCATTAGAAGGTGCAAGTCCGTGGTAATCCAACCATGTTTAGGTGGTTACAAAAAAGCGATCACCCAGTACATTGCGCTGTCTTTTAAAATGTTTAGTGTAATACACCTTACGATTTCGGTACAGTTGCGTACAGTTTTAAATACATTCAATATTTATTCATTATTATTACCTATTATTTATTTTGTTTTTTTCCCTAATTGATCTTAAGCACTTGTTTCTTTACTTAAAATTTATTTAGTCTTTTTTACTACCGGAGCTACAATCAACAGAAAATCTGCACTGGTCCGCTAAAATTATAAATATGTAGATACATGTATGAACGTTTCACCTGACTGCAATAAAACGAAAATTTAAACCAATAAGAAATCGTTTCATTTCTTTGATTTTTTTTTGTAAAGAAATAACACTAAAGTAATTGTATTTTATTTTGGGGTGTATAGAGCTTAGACTTGAATGCATCAAAATATTTAAAGCAACAAGTCATCTACAATAAGTTAAAATAGACCGAATAGTAGAAGAATACAGTTGTAAATTAGAATGCATCAACATTGCATCGCCCAACAGTCGTATACCTCGTAAGAGTAGGTAATATTGTTCTGTGGTCTATATTTAGAACCGAGAATTATCTATACCTATGTACCTACCGTTAAGCGTTGAGCCCGTGACTGTTGATTTCTGTTTCTGTTTTTGATATAATAACGGTAATTTAATTTATCGAGTGAAAGTGATACATTTTTGTAGATAAAATTATTGGTCAGATAATATTTGTCAATCAAGAATCGCTGATAACACATCCTTCGCTAGAACGCGGGAGGGGAGGGGCGAAGGGATACTTCATTGTTTGCCTTTTGCATCTAGTGCACTAAACTTGACCCTTAGGCAGATAATATACGTGTTGTAAAGTACGTGTGCGCTTCCGCTTCCTATTTTTGCAAATATTTATCGTATTCTTGAGAGTTCTTCAATATGTGTGTACCTAATTACTAATAATAGGCATTAATGCTAATTCGATTCAATTTAAGTAATTGTCAATTCTTGTCTTAGGATATTAATTACTAATGCTAATATTGAAATTTCGTTCAGGGTGAACAAATTAAAAACGATCATAACTTTTAGGTAGGTATATCACTTATTACTAATTTTACATAAATAATTTATTTTATTATAATTTAACTCACCGCGATTTGTGCGAGTGATCAAATATTTTATTTTCTCCAACATTATTACAGAAATAATGCAATACAGAGTTTGTTCGCGATATGCAAGCCTAAGTCGATTCATCACTTAAAAAAATCCCCATCTATTCACAAAATACCTATTTACAACGCATACGTTACACTCTTCAAAACTTATCATTTCATTTCATATTTCTTAAATTACCTATACCTACCCTAAAATTAAACTTCAATTAACAAATACTACGCAGGTACCAATTCTATGAACAACTATAAACAATTCACCTAAACATTACGAGAACACAAAAGCATTCAAAACAATACCTAATCTCCCGGCTGATTACTAATTATGCAATAAACAATCCTAAATAAAAAATATTTAAAAAACATGTAGTTTTTTGTAACACTTATGTACATATCCGTAGTAAACTTCCAAATAATATCCTACATATTTTAAAAGCCAGCACAATGTACTGGGTGATCGCTTTTTTGTAACCACCTAAACATGGTCGGGTTACCACGGTCTTGCACCTTCTAATGACTTTTATTTAATTATCTCGTAAATTATTATATGTACTACGCTGAAATTTTACAGGTAGACAACTGAACTAAACAACTAATTATTGGCATAACATTCAGTTTATATATCCACACACAGGTTTATCGGTGGCCAAAAAAGGCCGCACACATTGTGATCGTGAACGTGGAGAGCTACATTTCATCATAACTTTTTAGTCACTTACAGTATTCTTACGAAAATTCGTATACATTTGAAGGTAGTTACAAGCAATAGAAAAACGTTTCAAGTAAGTCTTTAGAGGTCTTATTTAAAGTGTTAGGACGTATTGAAGTGTTTTCATACTTACCTAAATAATTTTTAAACGGTCCATTATTTTTATTATTTTATTGTCGAACAAATTAAAACTAATCCTTAAGAAGTTATGTACAAAAGATGGTTACAATCCGCTTACCCGTTTCAGAGATCCAGCAAACCCACAAACGTTACTCCAGCAGGATTTCGAATAACTTCGCAACCGAAGAAAATACAAATACCAAATAAGTTGTAACATTTACCTAGTCCAGATAACTAATTATTTAGCTAAAATTTATTTCAATATTACAATTAAAAAAGAAAATGTCTGGCTGCGGTAACGTTTCAAACGTTACTCCAGCAGGAAATGTTTTTTTGAAATAACTAAAAAAGTTTAAGTGAAACAAATTTAAAAATGTGCTTAACAATTACAGAAGAGGAGCAACTAATTATCTATAAAGTTTAAATGACCATTTTCGACATTATTTTGCTGGGGTAACGCACACGGCGAATGGGGTGCAGCCTGGACTGGGCGCGTGGGCAAAGGAGGAAGCACGCGCATCATAACTCACACTGAGTGTCTCTCGTGTTCTCCACAAATGATGTACCCAGAATTGTTTCTGATTCAATATATCAGTTAGTGTTTGTCTCTCTTCATCTTCAAGAACTGCTAATAATACTATAGTCCATCAACGTCGTGCGCGACCGTCCTGCGGGGTGACAGACGGTGGCGGGGACGAGGTACTTAAGATGTCAGCGGGTAGCGGGTGGTGTAGCGGGGAAGGGAATCGTGTGTAGCCGTGTGCTAGAATGACGCGCTACCTCGCCCCCGCCACTGTCTGTCACCCGCGGGACGGTCGCGTACGAGATTGCCGGGTGGTCCCGGATGAATCCCAGTCAATCAGAACGACGCAACCAACTTTGTATTCGCGCAGACGAAACTGATTGACTGGGGGGCTATTCTGTATAATTCGCGACATATGGTAGCATGATAATCTGTAGAATGAAACCGCATGACACGACATGCTGCGGCGTCCTGCGACGTTCCAGAACATGATGCGGTATGATGGTATCGAAATTAAATAATATGATTTCTAAACTCATTGAAATAAGGATAAAAATAACTTGATCAGAAATGAAATCCATAGCCACCCCACCGGCTGTCCGGTGGGGGATGTCCAAAGGGCGATTTCCGCGCGGAAAAGGGGCGGCTTCAACGGTATTGCAAGCGGGCGCTCGAACAGCTAGCGGTGCCCCTTTGCTGCCTTAGCGGTGTAATACGATACGTGAGGCCTCGGGTTCGGTTCTCGGATCGGGCAAAATTTTATAAGGTTTTTCTGAGGATAAATCCTTTTTAAAAAAAGTTGAACCGGCTTTTAACTATCCTAAGGAGACTAAAAACCTAGCAGCAATCGCGGATTTGCTGTCATTTTTTGAAGAGTTCCGTTGTCTGTCTCCAAAACTCATCATCATATCTATATGAAATTTAAATGACACCATTTTGGAATAATTTAAAATATTAATGGATTGAAGCATCATGGCAAAAAAGTAAATGCAGCAACACTATTACAGTGTTGCGTTAATAAACGGTCAAATAATATAGATATGTCAGCTTGTATTCCAGCTGTGTGGTGACAGATTAAGACAGACCTATTCATCCCGTGGGTGTCGTAAGAGCCGACTAAGGGAGCAAACTATGCAGGACAGCAGCACGGCAAAGAGAAGGAAAACTGACACAAACCCTATACCAACCCGTCTGGCCAGCGTGGTATAGTAGGCCAAAACCTCCTTTCTAAGGAGAGGCCTATGTCCAGCAGTGGACTATTTAAAGGTTGTTGATGTGATTTTGAAATAAACCCCTTTCGCACAAAAAAAGAATTTTGCATATCCGTCCATATATGACGAGAGTTAGACGTGTACATAAAAAAAAAACATCCGAATTGACAACCTCCTCCTTTTTGAAATCGGTTAAAAAATAGCCTAAGTTACTCCTTATATAAACGGCTACCTGGTAGTAAAATATCATCGAAATGCAAATAACCGTGTGAGCATGAAAAAAACCTATTATTTTCACATTACAAACAGACACCTCAATTTTATTTATTTGTATAGACTAGATGTGTGTAGCTTGGTGTAGTGTAGCCGTATTGAAACAATTTTTAAATATATCACTCATTCTCCAAAAAACAAATGTATTCAACATTCCAATTTTAACGTTCCTCCACATTCACTTTTATTTATAAATGTATCATATACAAACCGGTAAATAAAATGTTTTTTCTTATTTCCATTTTATCTGCCTAATGTTTATAGAAACGTTTCTGTAAATGTGACATTCTTTACAGATCCTGCATTAAGGAAGCTTTTGAACGATCAAAGAAAAGATGGAAAGACGGTAAACACATTGATTGATTGACGAAAGTATAATTCTAGTCTTGACTAGTACAGGTACTACAATCTGACTGGTACTGGTATGGTGCTACGGCTGTTGGACATCTACACTCAGTGGATAAAATAGTGCTTTATACAAATGTTTATAGATAATTTGTTACAATTTAGTTACTAAATTCGCGCCAAATAGAGCGTAAATATAATTTATGTTACTGTTTTTATCATACAGCCTGACTCTGATAGTATAAAATTGACGACTAGATTTGCAATGAATGATATATATTATAGGACTTCGCACAAAAAAACGGTGCTTTTAATGTAAACAGGAAATGCAAATACTTTTGCTCATACACACCTAGTTTTGAGGTGTAATTTCTGATGTGCAATGCTTTTTACAGATGTTTATTGTAAACGTTTTTTGATGTATATAAGAGTATAATATAGTCTCTATTGAGACTGTAAAGGATACAATATATTTTTATAAATAAAATATATATGTTTTCAAATACTTGTTTCATTTTTAATGGTGAATTAGTCTAGCCTAATAATGGTAGAAGCAAATTGATGAAAAAAAGAAAAGTTACAAGACTTAGTACAACAAAACTCATTTATTCTGATAACCTTTCGACTTCAATCACGTTGTAACTTAAAACAAAAAAATATATAAAACAAAATATATATTCTGTTCTAAAAAAAATCAGAACTGTAAGGTAGTAGGCGTAGACTGTGTAAAACGGACAAACTGACGCAGGCGATGACTTTTCCATCTAGTTTTTCGTAAAAGACTTTAGTTATTGAACCTTTTGCGTCAATAAGTCGAAAAAATGTGCTTGGGAAACCTAAATATTGCTCTTAGTTTTAGACTAAATTTAATCATTAAAATAATAAGAAGGTAAAAGTATTAAATACAGTAACAACAG
The DNA here is from genome assembly GCA_902825455.1 of Arctia plantaginis. Classification (NCBI taxonomy): domain Eukaryota; kingdom Metazoa; phylum Arthropoda; class Insecta; order Lepidoptera; family Erebidae; genus Arctia; species Arctia plantaginis. The sequence goes on along the minus strand of CADEBD010000327.1, from coordinate 9,314,799 downwards.
TTTATGTTACTTACAAAAGGAATATCAAGTAGGTAGACGTTCTTAGTCCTTAATATGAGGTATGAATGAATGCCTCTCGATTTGCAGTACTTAAAATATTAAAATTGTAAGTCTTAGAATATAAACAAAAATTTATGAATAATAAGCCCTAAGCTTAGAGAATTATGGTCGACAATGGGGTGTATGTGTATTTATCAAGCGTTGTAATAAACATTTTACAATAGAGTAACTGCTAATAACATGGTGCTAATCACCTGCAATACTTTAGTGCGAAACAGTGTCGAATAATTGAAGTCTGTACACTAACAGGAGAAACTGCACCTATAACATGATCTTTATGAAAATCGTTACAAAAATGAAAAAGATTTAATGGCCTTTGTTCCTTCTATCCCCGAGCAGCTTAGTAGAACTCATACATTTTTAAGAAGTTATATAATTCTCAATAACATAGACATATAAATATTCTCCAGGTGAAATTTGAAACAAAGATTCAGTTTTAAACCTGAAATTTTGGACATAGTTCGCTATGTACGGCATACAGAGTTAAAGTACTGCATTTGCAAGCTGTCTAGTGACTAACTGATCGACCTCATAGCCTCGACTACGTACAGACTAAATATTATTATGTTCGTTTGTCCTGTTCTTGAGCGACGAACTATTAACGCAGTAGAAAATAGTGACGCATCAATCAAGCCTCGCACCCTGACCAGGCTTTCGCACCAAACAATAATTTCTTGGAACTTGATTGATGCGCCACTTTTTTGTTAACGCGAATGGAGTACAGTATCATTCATCTTTTAAGAATGTATACTTGTCTATCTCAATAAATCGAATACCCTATTCTTACTCCAATAGCTGCACGATACATTACCCTAATTCATCCCACTACTTGCATTCATTAGTTTTTGTACAGTTCTTGTGCCATGAACTCATGACTCATGGATTGCACACCCATTATTGCAGATAATTAAATCACCCTTCTATATAACTCTTATTATTATTATTACTAGCAACTATGAAATTACTTACACAAATAAGTACTCAATGGGTATTCCTTTCGTTATTACCACATAAATAGCAATATTTATAATCAAGTTTTATATGATAGCGTCAATCCCACAGGCTGGTTGTAACTTTCTTTACAAATATACACTCACACCCTTTTTACTGAGTGTTTAAGCAGAGCGGTACTAAATAAAATTGGCATTATTAATTCGACCAGTATGTCGGTTGAACCACATTGACCACTTTCTGAACAATACGGTATTTTAACACACCTAATCTTTTGTACAAAACCAAATACCTATCTTATAGCAACCAACAAATTCCTTGTAAAAAATATTTTGTTTGGCAGTGAACACATATCAAAATTTATGATCTTCCAAGATATTTTTAATTTATAAAAATAAGTAAAATTTCTTTACTTAATCGTAGTGTATCTTAGACACACTAATGGCTTTTTTAAACCATTGTTACGTCAAAGGGTCACACGTATATTGCTCAATTCACTAACCAACCTGCAGAATATACGTTACAAATGATACTTTGATGTTGAAAAATCACACAAGCTTGAAGAATATCTTTAAAACTGTATTGTGAATTCGCACTGTAATGAAAACTTTATCAAACAAAATTTTGTTTTATTTACAAGACTAAATTGTTAATTTACTTGTTATTTCTTGTTGAGCAGCAGTGAGCGGAAATCGCTGTTGCTTAGTGGTCGCTTCTCATCGCTATTGCTATTGCTGAGACTGCCATTGGTTGTTTGGCTATCGTTGGCTGGTGACGTAAATGTGTTTATTGTTACACCGCTCGTCGACGGCCTCTGTAGAACGCTTGGGATGAAACTGCTTAGTTGTGTTCGTCGCCTAGAAAGTAATATTTTATTTGATATACATCTTTTTAGTAGGTAAGAACGTCAAATGCGATACTGTTTAAAAAATAATAACATTATAATTAGCAAAAACATCTGTTATCGAGTAGCAAAAATATATATAGACATATATATATATATTTATATAAAAATATATAATATTCGATTAGATATTATAAAAACATGAACATTCTAGGATACGAGTGGATAATTTTTCGCTCGCCATAAGAATTAAAAAATACAAGTTTAGTTACGAAAACATATGAACGGGGTCATATATTTTATGCCTGGAGTCGTCTTTAGACCTCGTTTAGAATCTGCAGTCGTAGGCCGTTTAGATCGTACGTCACGTTGAGCGGGCACCATCACGGCTAATCGTAAATTCATGTAAAGGGCTCGCGGTCCTGGAACGGTCTATATCTGTGGCAGCAGTATCGGTAGAGTAGAGGAGTGACTCACATGCCTCCCCCCGCGTCCCTCTTGGGCGCGCCGAGCGCGGGCGGTGCGAGGGGCGGTGCGAGGGGCGCGGCGCGCGGGGGCGGCGCGCTCAGCGCCACGTCGAGCTTCCTGTCGCACAGCACTAGCCCGTGCGCCTGCTCCACGGCTCGCGCCGCCGACGACTCGTCCTCGTATTCTATATACGCTAAGCCTTTCGCTTTGCCGTCTCTGAAATTAATTTCAATAGTATTGTTACATAATTCGGTCGAGAACCTTCCGAGAGCTCATTAACGTGAACATTTTAATAATAACGCAGTACAGCACTAGACTACTATTATACGACACTTTATTTCTGTACACCTAAGATCGGAAATAGATTGTCGCCTGACGTTGTTTGCTTTAAAATTACCTATCCTTACCTAGAACTACCTTAAGGGAACTACCATTGAGTAGGAGTTATAATAAATACGTGCACGTTTTCACCGATTAAACAGTTCAGTTTGAGCTACACTGCGATAAATATCGGTGTGTTCGGAATAGTAACATAGGGATCTCGACCATCATTTTAAAACTACTATTGAATATTAGATGGACTCATTTCAGTGGACATATATGTTGTGAACATAATTTTTCAATCGTTTATGCTAAGGTATTTAAAAAAACAAACATTACATTCATTAAATATACTTTCTTTCTATTAAAGTAACCGGAAATATATTATTGATGATAATTCCTAGATAATTCCTACAAATAGGATCCAATTCAGGACATATATAAAACAATTTGTAAATGATTCTTTGAGACGCTATGTTTTTTTTTTAAATCCGTTGCGTATTTTAAACACAAAATTAAATGTTAGAAAAAGTTACACTAAAACTTAATTAGGTGTTACTTACTTGTGTGTGACCACCCTTATATCCTTCACTTTGCCATACTTATCGAATATTTCTCCAAGTGCTTCTTTGTTACATTTTGAGAAGGGCAGGTTCTTTACAAACAATTTATTTTTCTCAGCTTCTGTAGAATATTTGAATGTAGGCTTGCCCTTTTTTGCCGAATATTGAGAGAAGAACATAGGGCGACCGTCGAGGGGACTACGGTCGTGTTTCAAAGCCTCTTCTACAGCTTCCTGTAAATCAAGGTAATTTTCAACATTATCAAAACGTTAATTATCAAAAACTTGATTTAAAAGTACAATACGAAAAATATCTCTGTGACAGATCCTCGTCTTATGACCATGACAAAGAGGACATTAAGAGAATTCCTCTTGATGGTATTGCCCAAAAAAAAGAGAATATTGATGGAATACCAAAAGTGCTGAATTTAAAGAAGACACATGCAACATATTTTTAATTTGAGCGCATAAAAAAAGAATAATCTTTCAGGGCTGTAGGCTGAACATATCAGCTATTTTACTAGATCTCTCTGTCGTTAAAGTTCTGCCTGGTGACTACCACTAAAAGTACAGTCATTCAGAAGCTAGAGAAAATTCTGAAGAGCTCCCTTGGTGATGATGATGAATTTAAATTAAAACTCCCAAATTCCTAGTATTGCCAAGTCAATTCTTAAACAGTATTGCCCCATTAACATCCAATAATTCAGTATATTAAACAGAGACCGTTTTCATGAATCATGATTTTTAATGAAATGAAATAAATAGGATGTAATAAAAATAATGGTGCATTAAATATTTAAAATACTTGCTGTTGTTTTATACTGGCAGTAGCAGATGGAGCCACCGAAAGCTTTGATGCCTTTTCTGACGCGCAGTGAGATAATGTCGCCATACTGTGATAATATATCTCTTAGTTTCTGCTCATCGACTCTGTAATGTATTATAACAAATTAGCATTATGAACAAATTAACACTCTGCGAACTTGGGAAAGTCGCTGAACAATAGATTCATAGATTTTTCGAATTTGAAATTCAGACGTCATTAGAATTAATAATTATTAAATAAAACGCAATTCCTGCTTAGGTGCGTCGGGGCCGTAATCAAAACGATTTCTGTTTGCTTCTGTTTTCTTTTTTTGGACAATAAGGTGAGAATATCAAAGAAAGCACTAACACTCATGTGACGGGCAGCATAAGGATTTATTTCGGTTCATGCTTTCAGTTTGCAGTTTCTGGTGCTTTTTTTAGTCAATCATGAAGTAACTCAACTTCAAAGTTGAGTAAATCTGTTTTGCAATTTTGTACAAAACTTACTTAAATTCCAAGTTGCTAACAAACAATGTGCAAGCGTCTCTTGTGCCAAGACGATGTGGACTTGTTGAATTTTCAGTCCTCTGACGTTTTGTTATGTCTCCATCTGTAATCATAAGTATTCTCAATCGTTTTCTCAATTTGTTATTTAGGGTAACCTCCTTTATGACAAACAAAAATGTTTAAAATTTTATTAAAACAATATACATATAATTAAGTATATTAATGAATTATGAAAACAATATTTTATCTTGTTGACCTCTGCTGCTATTCTTAAATTGAGTTGGGCCTCTGTCTAACAAATGTGACGTAAACAGTATGTCCCTACAATATTTATAAACCCCGAGCTGTAACCTGCCACGCTTCGCTGTGGGAAATTATGGTTGCAATAAATCAATAAAAACCATCCGCTTTGAGCGTATTGTACAACATGTAAAAATTTGACCTAAATAGGTGCCAAACTATTTGTTTTTGAAGCATACATGCCAACTTAATATTTTTATATAGATATAGATAATTCGCACATGAATGTTATTTATTGCTAAGTTATACTAATTCAGGGTCAGCGTGGGAGAGCCATGCTTCGGCACGAATGGGCCGGCTCGACCGGAGTGATACCAGGACCTCACAGAAAACCAGTGTTAAGCGATTCTTTCGTTGCCTTTCTGAGTGAGTGAGGTTACCGGAGCCCAAATCCCCCTCCTGCCTGCCTGCTGCCTCGAGCGGGAGGGGCTAGGGCGGCAACGCACTTGTGACTTTTGAGTTGCAGGTGTCTATAAGGCGGTAGTTGCTTACCATCAGGTGACCCGTCTGCTCGTTTGTCCCCTTATACAATTATAATATTATATATAAAAATAAACAATAAATAAAATAATTACCCTCATCATCATCATCTTCATGCAACCTCTTCACTCCTCCACCACTGTCCTTGTCAACATCCATTTGCATATCTTTCTTCCTCTTCACATAACTATCATCATCTTTTCCGTCTGATTTTCTTTTACCCTTCTTATCTTTAGCTTCTTCTTTCATAGCCTTCTTTTTCTCTACCTTTACTTTCTTGTTCTCCGGCTGTTTTCCTTTTTGTTTTTTACCAATCATTTTGTCTTTCATTGCTTGATAGCTGTCCCGCCACTCTTTGATTTTCGCCTTCAAATACGTAAATTATCGTGTGAGGAAATAAAAGAAAACACACGACGCATTAATAAAAATTACGAATTAGAAAAATAGTGGGACATATATACTGAGCAATTTATTTTAGATATAGGTATAGTTACACTTCAGTATAGTTACGCTGTATTTGAAAATCGTAACTATATGCTGTCCCACTACTGTATACTGCAGTACAAGAGTGAGGAGGCCGCAGTCTAACTTACTGAATTAGTGCAGACAGCTGGGTATTTGCTATATATTATTATCTCAGTAGGTTAGTTGAGTGAGTGCTGAAAGACGCCATTGTAAAGGCAACGTGACAGATCTCTCCATAATTTAATAAAAAGTCATTGATCATAAAACTAATAGGGCAACATCACAATACGCCCGTGATCTTAAGCATCTTAAAAAATGTTTCTACTGCTAGGTTCCATTTTTTCAGGTTTCTAGATTTAAAATAAACTTACCTCACAAGCGTCCAAACACTCTCTCAGTGTATGCAAATGACCATGGTCCCTCTCATAGTCAGTCCACAGCCTGGCAATAGACGGAGGATAGTCCTGAACAGACCGTAGCGCTCTACGCATTAATTCGCGTAACTTGTTTTCTGATAGTTTGGGTGAGCGATTACTTTCTAATGCAATTAGTGCCTCCCAATACTTTGACATTGTTTTGTTTTCGCCATATTCTGAAAAAATAAACTTTTCTAAATTTCCAAATATTAAAGCTTATTCACTTTAAGTGAGATTCCTTCATCGATATGTGTGTAACATATTCGCAGAGAGAAATTACATCTACCCTACAGTGGCTACAGTACAATAGCTTGCGAAGGACTTTAGGGCCCTCGTCATCTTTCTGTTTCTGTTTTACATCTATTTGGCCTCGCTTGTACATGTAATTTCATTGTCACTTATTTATTGTACACACAATAAAGAATAAATGAAAAATGAAATGAATCTCTCTAGAGAAGAGGTTGGCAAACTCCAAATGGCAATGATATTGTAAATACCTAAATATAACGACGACGGCATTTCATATCATTACGGGCCGTGTGGTTGTTTCACTTTCGTATTTAAGAAATTTAGATCCTTACATAACCTGACATATCCTCAAGATTACTGAAGACTACTACATCATTTTTAAAATACGAATTGATACTAAATTATAACTTACTGAATAGCTCCTCGAATATCTCTTTGCCTTGTTTGGGCGCGTTCATAAGTTTGTACTCCAAGCGCGCCCAGTACAACGGCACTTCACAATCATTAGCTTCGTCGCCCCACGCCTGAGATAAAAAAAGCAAATCTCTTTACATCTAGTCAATTGAGTAACATGGACACAAACGTTTACGTTTCTTGGTAATAATTGTTTATTAAATGCAAGCACTCTTATGTTAAAAAATAAACTATACACAGACCTTTTCGTTATCTCTTTCAAAAAAAAAACATTCAAACTGCTTTAATGACAACTTAAAAAGTTAGGGCCATAGGCCATTTTAAGTTAGTGTACTCTAAGTCAAGAAAGCGAAATTTCTTGAGCTAGGGAGAACGAATTGTTAATGTGCGAAAAGTCTGACTGAATATGAAATTGAAATTCGAATACCTTTATTTGTGTGCGTTACCCCAGCAAAATAATGTCGATAATGGTCATTTAAACGTTATAGATAATTAGTTGCTCCCCTTCTGTAATTGTTAAGCACATTTTTAAATTTGTTTCACTTAAACTTTTTTAGTTATTTCAAAAAAACATTTCCTGCTGGGGTAACGTTTGAAACGTTACCGCAGCCAGACATTTTCTTTTTTAATTGTAATATTGAAATAAATGTTAGCTAAATAATTAGTTATCTGGACTAGGTAGATGTTACAACTTATTTGGTATTTGTATTTTCTTCGGCTGCGAAGTTATTCGAGATCCTGCTGGAGTAACGTTTGTGGGTTTGCTGGATCTCTGAAACGGGTAAGCGGATTGTAACCATCTTTTGTACATAACTTCTTAAGGATTAGTTTTAATTTGTTCGACAATAAAATAACAAAAATAATGGACCGTTTAAAAATTATTTAGGTAAGTATGAAAACACTTCAATACGTCCTAACACTTTTACTAAGACCTCTAAAGACTTACTTCAAACGTTATTCTATTGCTTGTAACTATCTTCAAATGTATACGAATTTTCGTAAGAGTACTGTAAGTGACTAAAAAGTTATGATGAAATGTAGCTCTCCACGTTCACGATCACAATGTGTGCGGCCTTTTTTGGCCACCGATAAACCTGTGTGTGGATATATAAACTGAATGTTATGCCAATAATTAGTTGTTTAGTTCAGTTGTCTACCTGTAGAATTTCAGCGTCGTACATATAATAATTTACGAGATAATTAAATAAAAGTCATTAGAAGGCGCAAGTCCGTGGTAATCCGACCATGTTTAGGTGGTTACAAAAAAGCGATCACCCAGTACATTGCGCTGTCTTTTAAAATGTTTAGTGTAATACACCTTACGATTTCGGTACAGTTGCGTACAGTGTTAAGTACATTCAATATTTATTCATTATTATTACCTATTATTTATTTTGTTTTATTTTCCTAATTGATCTTAAGCACTAGTTTCTTTACTTAAAATTTCTTTGGTCTTTTTAACTACCGGTGCTACAATCAACAGAAAATCTGCACTGGCCCGCTAAAAGTATAAATATGTAGATACATGTATGAACGATTCACCTGACTGCATTAAACCAATAAGAAATCGTTTCATTTCTTTTTTTTTTGTAAAGATATAACACTAAAGTAATTGTATTTTATTTTGAGGCGTATAGAGCTTAGACTTGAATGCATCAAAATATTTAAAGCAACAAGTCATCTACAATAAGTTAAAATAGACCATAATAGTAGAAGAATATAGTTATAAATTAGAATGCATCAACATTGCATCGCCCAACAGTCGTATACCTCGTAATAACTCGTAATACTTAGGCAGATAATATACGTCTTGTAAAGTGCGTGTGCGCTTCCGCTTTCTATTTTTGCAAATATTTATCGTAGTCTTGAGAGTTCTTCAATATGTGTGTACCTAATTACTAATAATAAGCATTAATGCTAATATAATTCGATTTAAGTAATTGTCAATTCTTGTCTTAGGATATTAATTACTAATGCTTATATTGAAATTTCGTTCAGGGTGAACAAATTAAAAACGATCATAACTTGTAGGTAGGTATATCACTTATTACTAATTTTACATAAATAATTCATTTTATTATAATTTAACTCACCGCGATTTTGTGATCAAATATTTTATTTTCTCCAACATTATTACAGAAATAATGCAATACAGAGTTTGTTCGCGATATGCTAGCCTAAGTCGATTCATCACTTAAAAAAATCCCCATCTATTCACAAAATACCTATTTACAACGCATACGTTACACTCTTCAAAACTTAAATTACCTATACCTACCCTAAAATTAAACTTCAATTAACAAATACTACACAGGGACCAATTCTATGAACAACTATAAACAATTCACCTTAAAATTACGAGAAAACAAAAGCATTCAAAACAATACCTAATCTCCCGGCTGATTACTAATTATGCAATAAACAATCCTAAATAAAAATTATTTAAAAACATGTAGTTTTTTGTAACACTTATGTACATATCCGTAGTTAACTTGCAAATAATATCCTACATATTTTAAAAGCCATTGTGTGTACTGGGTGATCGCTTTTTTGTAACCACCTAAACATGGTCGGGTTACCACGGTCTTGCACCTTCTAATGACTTTTATTTAATTATCTCGTAAATTATTATATGTAGACAACTGAACTAAACAACTAATTATTGGCATAACATTCAGTTTATATATCCACACACAGGTTTATCGGTGGCCAAAAAAGGCCGCACACATTGTGATCGTGAACGTGGAGAGCTACATTTCATCATAACTTTTTAGTCACAAATCAAAATCAAATCAAATTACAGTATTCTTACGAAAATTCGTATACATTTGAAGGTAGTTACAAGCAATAGAATAACGTTTGAAGTAAGTCTTTAGAGGTCTTATTTAAAGTGTTAGGACGTATTGAAGTGTTTTCATACTTACCTAAATAATTTTTAAACGGTCCATTATTTTTGTTATTTTATTGTCGAACAAATTAAAACTCATCCTTAAGAAGTTATGTACAAAAGATGGTTAAAATCCGCTTACCCGTTTCAGAGATCCAGCAAACCCACAAACGTTACTCCAGCAGGATCTCGAATAACTTCGCAGCCGAAGAAAATACAAATACCAAATAAGTTGTAACATTTACCTAGTCCGGATAACTAATTATGTAGCTAAAATTTATTTCAATATTACAATTAAAAAAGAAAATGTCTGGCTGCGGTTACGTTTCAAACGTTACCCCAGCAGGAAATGTTTTTTTGAAATAACTAAAAAAGTTTAAGTGAAACAAATTTAAAAATGTGCCTAACAATTACAGAAGGGGAGTAACTAATTATCTATAACGTTTAAATGACCATTATCGACATTATTTTGCTGGGGTAACGCACACCCTTTATTTCCAAAAAAAAAGGAATGCCATAATTTGATTCTATACTTGTTAACAAAGTTAAAGTAGCTTTGGATAAAATATGTGTAGCATAGCTACATTTATATATATATATATATATATATAACGTGTCCCAAAATTAGCGTCAAAGAATCTTGGAGGCTGCAGAAGATATGAACAGACGAGGATATGCGAGACTGTGTATGTGTTGACGTAGATGGTCACCAATTTGAACATTTAATTTAAGTACGCAATAAATATCTTAATTTCTCATTATGACTTTCATTGAAACAGTCTCAAAACCCTTTTTTTAACAGTAGGTAATGTTTTCAAAAACTAAGCTAAATAATCCTGTTGATAAGAGAATTCTTAGAATTTTTGCAAGTGTTGTCATAGTATTGCACCATTTTAGAATTGTGATGAGTTGCGCTAACTTTTGTAATAACATGCTATAGTACATTTCATACATTTTTTTTACACAGTAGCATGTCAAAGTTAAAATATTTCAAGAAAAAAGATTGTTTATTTTATTTTTATATTAAAAACTACAAATGTTTTGGTCCTATTTGGAACTGCAATTAATAGTTATGTTACTTAGGTAGCTAATACAAAAAAAAATGTGGGGATATGTTTACATTTGTAACCACAGTATCTAATCATAGGGTGTAGGGTATCAAATTACAACATTTTTCAAAAAAATTAATGTAACTTTGAAAAAAAAAGAGCTGGATTTTTGTATTATTTTTCCATGGGTATTTATTGACCCGACCATACACCGGTACCGGCTTATTGTTGAATTTTGGGACACGTTGTATATATATATATATATATTTAATATAATAATGTAAAATAAGAGGAATGCAAAACCGGTTTGTTCAATCATGAACATAATTGCATCACCCAGCACACAGCATCTATGTCACACGTGGTGCGGCGTAAAGTCGATGCACTGTCAACATTTCGGCATGACCGAGATTAAGGCAGCTGCATCAACACAACACACGGATGGCACAAAAGCAAATAGCCATCCGTGTGTACTTAGAGTAAAATAAGTATATAAGATGAACTTTATGTAAATAAATTAGTCATTTTGTCTAATCCGACTTTGACTCATTACCCTGTCCCACCTCTCACTGCGGCCAAGACACCGTTAGCCTTCAGTAGATCGGTCTTGTGAGCCTGCTCGACCGGCAGTGAAAAAATCATCTCCTAAACCCTGCTCCCTTCACGTCTCCGTCTGTTACTCTAGGTCTCCAGGTAACAGACTTCCCGCACTATCTATATATGTATATATATCCCTCAGCGCAGGGTCACATATTGGTAGGGCTAGGGAATTTAGGGATTTAGGTACTTAGGCGTAGGTTACGTACGAGTATTGCTCGGTTCACTACGATGCCCGCTCGATACATAGGCTTTCGGTGTTACACGTACAAGTGCTGATTGGTATACCACGGTTGCCCGTCCGCACCCGTACACGGTTTGTTACGGCGAGCGGCCGAGGGCTTGCGCCCGCGCCGCGCGCCTGTCGTATAAACACTTCGACAACTACTGCATGTCGAGCCCTTACCAATTGCATCCCTCATATCGCTTGTGTCATCTTATGTTTAACGTTGCCTAAAAAACTGGACCTAGTTCTATTAAAATATAATAGTTAACCACTTTAGTTCGTTTCTCCTTCTAATCTACTCTTGTGTCTTATTATAACTTTTTCGTGTGTGGCTTTAATAAATTTCTAATATAATACATATATATCTTATCACAAATAGACTATTTATTGCTTTTAACTACCTCATATGTTTCAGTTTATATCTCTGGATTGACAAATAATTTAATAATAAAAGTAATTTTTTTTTTTTTTCAATGATTTTTTTATGTACAGCCTGTTCTGAAGTAGGGTAGTGAATTGGTAAGTTATAATGGTAGAAACGTTTTGAGATGGGTTTTTATAAAATTCTAAACCTTTCTGTGATAAAATAAGTACACCTTAAATGATAGTAACTTTGTTACCTCAGCCAGTGAGTCCCACGCTAAACGGAAGGTACGCCGTAGCCTCTCAACTTCGGAGTCGTTATCGAAAGCAGTGCAACGCCGGGTATACTCCAGGTAGCTGAGCCACAAAGCTTCCGCTTGTTTGTAAGTCTCCATGCCTTTGGACAGCGCATCCTCGAATATTGTTTTAACCTAAAACAGATAATTTATTGCATGACTAAATATTATAATTTTTACTTAATAAAATTACTTTTTTGGAAACGTGTTTCGTCATTGGAAACAAAATAGAAAAGAATTACTATAAGACCACAATTTTATTTTTAACTGGCTGCCCCGATCGACTTCGTTCTGCCCGAAGTTATATGCCTTACACAGTCTAATAGAAAATATTAATAAATAAAACGTATTTCAGACTGATCACTGTTATTTTTATAAAATCATTTTCTTTATAGCCTAATCAGCTTAAATCAATTAATATTTTGAATAAGAGTATAAAATTAGATCGTTTCAATTAAGTTTTACATATGATCACATGTATAAGTTAAAAGTACCTCGTCGAAGCTCTTCTCCTCGTGCTCGGCATGCTGCATTTTGAGTGTCCAGAAAGTGGCCTTCCTGGGGCAGCGCCGCACGCACACGTCCAGCGTGCGCGAGCGGCGCGAATCGCGCGCGTACGACACCAACAACGCGTACGCGCCGGAACTGTTCAGGCACTCGTACGTCGCGCGATCGTATAGCACCTACCGGACAAGTTACATACACGGTCATTAAACTTCGCGACCGCATCAGAATACATATTAGGTTCTACTTTAGGTGTCATAGATTACATACTATTTTATTATATTTAAATTATAACTAAGTAACCGTTGCAAAAATTTCACTCGAATTTATAGTCAGTGTTCCGTTAATAGGGATCATAGTATGATTTTAAATAGTTTGAACATTTTATTTTTTTTAATCAGAATGGTAGTGGGGACTTCAATTTAAAATAGCCTAATTACCTTAGTATCTATAAAACAAAAAGTGTATGTAGAACAAATTCATTTTATAAACTTCAATGTTAACAGCAACTATTATATAAGAACAATTGCAAGAACGATTAGGTACCTCTGTTAAATCAATTTATTAACTGTAAGTATTGTATATCATATGACTTTGTATATAAAATTGCTGCTACTAGTTACTCAAACTTTCATGACTACAAAGTTGAATTTCTTTAATTGCATTTGAGAAAACGTAACAATTATTCAAAACTGCACTTCACTGGCTATCAAAAATTCATTGTTATAATACTTAAAAGTAAATGGAACAAGGTAGGTATTGTTTTTAAATATCAAGAAGAGAGGAATAGCTACTCCAAAGAGCTCTTTTCAAGCCTTCTTCAAAGAGCTTACTAATACGACGAAATCGGTCTCATTATGTATGAAAATATATAAGGATACTATACATACATTTTTTAATATTATCAGTACAAAACGGGCAAATAGAAACACACAACTTACTCTGAGTATTCCAGCACTGTCACATTCGGAGTACTTCTCCTCCTGAGACAACACTTTGACTGTGTCTATATATTCCTGGTACACCGTACACTTCTCTTCGGGATTTCTACAAAAATTACAACATCCACTTGTCATCTTAAGTCACTAATGCTGCTATATACAAAAAATTATACAAGTATACATTGAATTAGCCACAAATAAATTTAAATAAATAATAATTATTATAGTTTAATAAATAATAAACAGTATATGTATAACTTACAGACTAATCACGAAATTGCGAAAACTACTTGACCTATAAAAATGAAATTATTCAGGGAGGTAGTAATAGATATTGAAGAGTTTCTTAGAGGTCTCTGTAAATGTGTTGAAAATGTGCGTGATTTTTACAATATATTACTTACTCTATTGTCAGTAATTTGTCCTCAAATGGTGTTATTTTTTGCAAATAGTCCATTGCAGCATAATGTTTAACTTTTATCTGAAACAAACATTCTTTAATTATATTTATTATTTTAATTGCACTTAATCAAGTATCATTCTAAAATATCTAAATTGAACTATAAAGTAGTTTTTTTAGTATTCAACCAACTTCAAGTTAAATAATTAACAAAAACAGATTATGTAACATTCCTAATAGAAAGTAAAACACTCCAACCAGTCATGATTAATTATATATAAATTTTTTTGCTCAGCTTCCACTAACATTGGTTTCAAACAAACCAAATTTTTAGTACTTTATGTACTTTGTAAATCCAAATAAATTATTCCTCAGACAGTAACAACTGGTTAAATACTTACATTATCAAGGTATTGGTCCCCATCACTGTCAAGAAAAGTCAGCGCAAATTCTTCTAATTGAACAAGCGCCTCGTCTCCTCTTAATAAAGGCCTAGAGAGCATCTCCACAAAACACCACAGAACTCGCTTCTTCTGAGCACTATAATCGGCATTCTTTTCTCTGTTAACAAAGAATAAATATAAGTATATCATCCCATGGGTGTCTTAAGAGCTGACTAAGGGAGCAAACTAAGCAGGACAACAGCACTATAAAGAGAAAGAAAAGTTGACGGAAACCCTCTACCAACCCATCTGGCCAGAGTGGTAGGTGGTGGTGGCCAGGTGGTGGTGGCCAGATGGTGGTGGCCAGGTGGTGGTCGCCCTCCTTTCAAAGGAGAGGACTTTATCCATTAGTGGACTAATAAAGGCTGTTGATATAGAATTACTTGTGTTATGGGAAATATATTTTGATAATTTATAATGCTGAAATCACAGTATATTTTTAGGAATCAGTATTCAATTTTAATTCCTAGCTATATCCTGTTTGTCTAACTGTACCTCCTAAAACTCTTAAAGCATGTATGACAATAATCCACACTGAGGTCAAAATTGACTTACACATAACAGAACAAGCAAAAAGATAATTTTTACCTCTCAGTCTCTCCAATAGTCTCCCTCATAGATTCCAATTCAGTCTTTTCAAGTTCGAGCTTGGCGTTCCAAAATATCTTGCCTGAAAGAGGATCAGGACCAGCTCGATGTAAAACTTCTTCAAAGTTCTTCCGGGCAAACTTCGCATCACTTGCGCCTATTAACCAGGAGCACCACTCGCTCAAAATGGGTATGGCTGTAAATTAGTTTAATTGATGTAGTGAAAGTTGAGGAAATTCAATGTGAATAAACAACTTGAAAAGCTGAGCTAGCAAAAATGAATCGGGTGAAAAATACTTTACAACCTATTATCATACCTAACAAATATAAAAAAAAAAACATTGAAATCAGTTGAGCCGCTATATTATTGAAAAAAAATATGTGCACAAATGAATAAAATGATGGATGGTGTTGTTCAGGATCACATTGTACTTGATTTAGAGTTTCATGACAGAGCTTAACTACGTCCACTACTAATATACTGCAATATTCTGCAGCATTCTGTTAACAAGTAGTTTTGCCAGGGTTCCATTGAAGGGAGAGATAGGTTTTTCAAAACAAGTGCAGCACTTGTTGTGTTTCTTGGTAGACATCAGTAAAATAAATCATACTGCATGCCAGTAAGCAGACTACTTGGTTTAAAACTCCTGCAACTTGTACTGACATATTTGATGTATAAAGGCAGGGCTAAATAGCAATATTGTAACCACAGGTAGACTTCAACCTTCTAAATGTTAATGTGTTATCGTGATTTAGTTCCTACATGAAGTTGTATTGTACAAATATTTTTATTTTTTTCTGAATTATTGCATGTGTACAAGTGTTGCAAGGACTATAAATAACTTACAGTAGCAGTCCAGTGTCGCCTGTTTGAATAGTTCAACCATCTGTTCACGTGATGCATCAGTATGAGCCAATGTTTCCTCTGCCTGTAGGCGCATCAGCCAGTGCTCTGCCCGCAGTGCTGAAATCTGCTTCAGACGATCGAAAGCAGCGCGCCAACGTTCCAATTCCGATAAGCCCCTGAGTAAAATAAAGTGTCTGTTATAATTTGTATAAACGTGCACTATGAAACAGAAAAATTAACATTGACAGCTGTCAGCTAACTTTATACATAAAATAGCCTCTTTTATGACTGACTTGTTGATAGTAATTAATCAGCAGTCATTTGACAGGCTTGTTGGTCTAGAGTGGTTGATGAACCTTACTGCTGAGCCAGAGCTCATTTCTGTGAGAATTGACCTTTCTTCCCATAGCACAGGCTCTGCCTAGTTTGAGATCAGATTGTTATTTGTGAGATATTTCAAGTTGTTATTATATATATATATACATATATATATACAAAAAGAGTGTGCTTTAGAGCACATGACTGAAGTAAAACTTCTTGGCTATGAGAGAAAGAAAATGTGTGCTCACACCGGTCTCTCTTGCCCCTACAGTAATATACAAAACTTAACTCTCTCTCTTTCTATCTTCACTAATTTATTTCTCCCTCTGAACGTCCGTTCACCTTGCCCAATCACACTTTTCGTAACACTCTCGTCATGTATTCACTAGCTTTCTCCCCAAGTCAACCTTGCGTAAAGAAGTTTTACTTCAAAACTATTATGAAAATTTATCTTATTTTCATGAAAGCATAGTAGTAAGAAATGAACATACCATAATGCTTGAATCAATTCAATATGCTGGTCGTAGTTGTAGGGATCTTCAGTAACCCTCTGCTCCAACTCGGCCACTTTCTTCTCTAGTACCTCGAGATCATCATCATCGTCATCATCCTATTGAATATTATGAACTATAAATTTGTATACTTACTTAACAATGACACATTTTATTAATTTCATATAGCATAAAAGCAAATGTATTGTTGCTTAAGTCATCAACTACATTATCAATAACTTTTTTCAGATGAAGCCTATTTGAAGGGATGTTTACATTTTGAATTTTTTTATGATTATCTTGCCCTATCAGCTCTTTTACTCTTATCTTGGCCATGCCATGAACATTTTTATACCAGTTTGAAGCCCCCAAATATTTGTAGTACTATTCTCATATATAAGTTTGGAGCTTTTTGAATACACACTGATTAGTTTAAGACCAATTCTTTTTCTCTGTAAGGAATATCATAATTAAAGACAAAGTATGCCAATAGTTTGCTAAACCTATTATTTGTCAAAAAAATTCTAATCAGAAATAAAAAATAGTAGCAGTACATATTTTAACCATTTTTTTTTTACATTAAAAAAATACAATCTAAAGCTGGATTAAGACGTTTTGGTTGGTGACTACTAGTCCAGCAAATGTTGGTATTTGTATCCATGTTATTATAAAATTGATAATCTATTAACAACTTTATTTAGTGCAATAGTATAGTTATACCACTTTTAATCATATAAACAAGTATATACCTCAGTGTTTGTATTAAATGTTTCATCATCATCACCATCAACAGCCTTTAACAGTCCATTGTTGGACATAGGCCTCTCCTTAGAAAGGAGGTAAATGGTTATCAAAACAAACACCTACTTAAATCATTATAACTCCCAAATTACATATTGTCCCCATAGAGAATTGAATTTTGATAGATTTCAGATAGTCAGTCCATGAAACATGATTATTTAATAGACTAACTGACAAGTTGCAGTACACAGTTCAAACTACAAATAATTTACTCGCGGTCTCAATCACCTTGAAATTATTACAAAAATACAAATTCATTGATTTTGTTTTCAACAAATACAAAACAGAGATAAATAATACCTTCGTTGATTATTATTACGAATTAAAATAGAAGTTTGAGAACCTCGAATAAACTGTATTGTTTTCGATGACAATAATCAACCATTGGCAAAATATTAAAAATAATAAAATATATTTCGAAACACAAATATGTAAGCAATGTGACCAATTGTATGTTGTGCAGACATACATCAGAATCATCGGAATCCTGTTCAGGGTCGTCCTCTTCCACTACAACTTCTATTTCATTTTCCTCTTCGGAATCATTTATAACTTCGTCTTCTACAACAGCCATTATTTAATGCAAAACAGTAAACACTTTAACGTTTTAAGTACGCCTGCTGTTTGATAACAAATTCCGCTAACGATTATGGCGGAGCGGACGAGCAAACGAAAGTATTTGTCAGATTTAGTGTTGTGCTTAAGTTAGGAAGAAATAAAATCTACTAATTTCTATTACTATTCGTTTTTTCAGATATTTTCCTAAAATGTGTGTGTTTTAAAATAAATAACCATAAAGAATTAAAAGGGATTTATCACATCAGAAAATAAATTGAATAAAACTAATATATAATATGAACCAAAAAATCATTCTATCTAAGTGGAGTGTGACATGTAAGTCGATAACGTAAGGAAGTATTTCTATCTTACAAAGTAAAGAGTTAAGACACACCATGATCCTAATGCTCTGTTCTTGTTTTCACTTGAATCATGTATTATCTATGACTTGAATTAACACACGTGTTTATACCATTCTTGCAAATTACCTAGTTCAGGGAGGGTTGCCCATGCAAAAACCGCTTGAGCAAAGTACTATGTTAAAAAGTGCTTTATGTTCAAATTTATTTAGTAATCCTGATCTCAGATCTGCAATATAAGTAGATGGTAGATAAGTAAAAGTATGAATGGTGAAAGGTTGGGTAACCATGTACCAACTTAAAAACACATTTTTATTGTTGCATTTGCTATTCCTTCGTCTACAAAAAACTATACCTAACTGTTAAATGTTTTGCTTACCGATTATACCGACATTAAGCTGCTTACAGTTTTTATGATTATTTGCAGTTTTTGATATACCACTTTTTGTGGGGGCAAACGAGCACACGGATCACCTGAGGGTGAGTGACTGCCACCACTTAAAAGTTCCAGGTGTGTTGCCACCCTTTAAGCTTACCACCACTAACTCACCAGAATCTGGAGGAGGGGCGAGAGGGTGTAAGCCGAGAAGGAAAAAAACCGTGTAAAACCGTAATAAACCATTTTTTTTCGATTTAATACGGTTGGTGTTGATGACTACTTATGTTTTTCTTAATTATAACTACATATTCTTGATTTTACCGAGGTAGAGATAGAAATACACTGTAGAGATAGAAATAACTATTAACTTTGTAAAGATTTTTTATATGTGTGATATAGGTACTAATATTGATATACTTAGCGGGTTTAGTTCTAGTTGGTATGTCGTTGTCGCTTTCATGCCCAAGTACAACGGACGGCATTGTGTTATCTTCTAATCTAGTAAAAATAATAAGTACTAGGTGTGGAGGAACGGGTGTCATGTCCCTCCAACACAAAGGGAGGATCCTCCGACCAGGCGAGGTGATCATGCCTGGCGGGCCGCGGCCCAACGGTTGATGTTGGGAAGTTGTATATATGCTAATCGGCGAGTGAATTCATTATATCGCGATACAGGATTAGCAATTCTTATTTTTAGTAGTTACTCCGTAGTTCGGTGTGTCTTCATTAGATGGCGCTGTAGTATGTTTATGTGGGAGTCGCCACATCACTCCCCTCCAAGACCGGAGGTCGATATATGATGAGTCAGCTGTCTATGCCCTGTTATGGAGCGTGCCAGTGCCAGTAGTGAGTAGTTCCAGTGAGTCGGAACTGAGTGCCGCTAGTTCCAGTGGGTCGGAACTGAGTGCCGCTAGCCCCAGTGAGTCGGGGCTTAAGTCCGCTGATCCCAGTGAGTCGGGATGGCGTGCGGTGGGCGGTGCTGTGGTGAAGTCCCCAGTGAATCGGGGCGGTTGCTGCGTAGTGGCTGGCTGCTGCGTAGACGGGAGAGAAAATGCTCTTCTTACGTGGACCGTAGGTGCAGTGTGCTGTGCCTAGACGCTGATGAGGCCGTAGAGGTAACCAGGCTGGAGCGGTCGCTACCTGCGTGTGGTATCCCTGTAGAGGCCGAGGTTGCTGGCTGGCTGAGACTTGATTACTGCTCATCGCTGTGGGAGTGTACCCGGTGGTGCTGCTGATGATCTGCTCCTTTTGAAGGCTGCTTCCAATCACGTCGGGGTCACCACTGTGGAGGAACGGGTGTCATGTCCCTCCAACACAAAGGGAGGATCCTCCGACCAGGCGAGGTGATCATGCCTGGCGGGCCGCGGCCCAACGGTTGATGTTGGGAAAATGTATATATGCTAATCGGCGAGTGAATTCTTTATATCGCGATACAGGATTAGCAATTCTTATTTTTAGTAGTTACTCCGTAGTTCGGTGTGTCTTCATTAGATGGCGCTGTAGTATGTTTATGTGGGAGTCGCCACACTAGGTATGCCTACATACTTAAGTCTTCGTGTAGTAGGTAGGTAGGTACTTTCTATTGATTTTCTAAACCAAATAAAACAAAATATGACGTCAGGTAACCAAAAATTGCCAACAATTAAATTTACACAGTTCTATTCTTTTTGTTAGCCAGTTTTCAACGGTTTAAAACGAGTTATTTCGGGTTTAAAACGGCAACATTTTATTTAAAACGTTTTAAATCGGTTGTTTTATATCTATATTTGGGGGCAAACAGACAGGTCGAATGATGGTAAGGGGCTACCCCGACCCATGAACACCTACAACTTAAGAATCACCAGTGCATTGCTGCCCTTTCAGTCCCTCTCCCCAGAATCAGGGGAAAGGGGAGGATTTGGGCTCCGATAACCAACGAAAGAACTGCTTAACAAAGGTTTTCTTTGAGGCCGTGGTGTCACTCTGGTCGAGCCTGGCCTATATGTGCCGAAACATGGCACTCCAACGACTAACTCATCTTATAGCTGTTTTTTACGCATAAATAATGTTGAATTTGTTTTGTTTTTACTTGTAACTTACATTGTTTTAGCTTCGTTTTGTTAATTTTTATTTAAATATTAGTTTACCATAAAAGAGATTGTTCGTTTCATATATTACTTAGGCCGTATTACAGAACGTTTCTCAAAACTCAAGTAATTTTATAAGGCGAAAACTAACCTCATGCGTTTCTAGACT
Organism: Arctia plantaginis; assembly: GCA_902825455.1. Lineage (NCBI taxonomy): Eukaryota > Metazoa > Arthropoda > Insecta > Lepidoptera > Erebidae > Arctia > Arctia plantaginis. The sequence continues at coordinate 9,293,670 of CADEBD010000327.1, read as the reverse complement.
TTTGAGTATCATTTTGGAATACGATCCTTAGAATTATTTGTTTGTAGGTATTTAATTGCTCTTTTCATGAAATTTAACGCCGTGCAATTTTTTCTTTGGGGTTTTTGTGTAATCTCGAGTTTATGCGAATAAACCAGAAACAACTTGAAACAATTCTTGAGCTCAAATCAGTGTAAAAGTCATGGAAAAATTCATGAAGAGTGATGGCCTGTCATCAGAGCCGTGGGGTCCATTTGCCGGTTATTTTATTCCATACTTAATCAGAACATGTCTTCTTTACAATCCAATAAATAAAATATCACAACTCTTTCATAAAATAAGTGTTTTTATTTTAAAATGAAAAAGTGCACTTTTACTGAGACACCCTTTAGGTACCTCACGCGATAGGCGGGACAACTGTGCGAGTTAGCTGACTAGGTCATTTAAACGGACTATACGCGTTTCCTCGTTGTTACAGTTAAGCAACTGTTTTTTTTTTATTTATTTAAGAAAGACTACGCCCGCTCTAAGTACATATCATGTGTCGCGGGGACTTTACTAACATTCATGAAACGGACACAAAGAACACCCAGACTCAGAACAACAATTTATGGATCACACAAAGTGTTGTCCAACATGAGGATCAAATCCACTACACCCAGCACTGTAGGAAGTGGAAAGGTAAACACTTAAACCACTGCGACATCCGTGCAGTCGAATCGAATTTGTTACACATAGTATAAGTTTTTTGGACAGTTAAAATGGTACCTGTGGCCTGTCATCTGAGCCGTGGGCGCCATTTGCCGGATATTTTATTCCAGTCTTAATCAGAACATGTCTTCTTTACAATCCAATTAAATATCACAACTCTTTTATAAAATAGGTGTTTTTATTTTAAAATGAAAGAGTGCACTCTTACTGAGACACTTTAGTTAATTTAGAGGCTGAATTTTTTGTATTTAGTACCTAGCTACGTTATTTTTTTATCTACCTACCTGCCATGTGTCTACCTTATTACAGTGGTATTAGGTGGTATCTAGGTAAAGAGCTAAAAATACACTAGATTTCAGTATAAAGTCGAAATTTTAAAATGAGTTTGAGTTTCGGTTTCGTTTGAATCGGTAGGTAATCTACTAGTCTTTAGTAATACTTTAATACGAAAAATCCTTTCATGTCATTTGTGAGATCGAGAGTGAATCATACTAGCCCCGCAAGTTGATATTGGGACGGAACCTTGTCACAATAAGCGCTGCGTGACTTCATCCATCGTATAAAGTACAGTTAACAAAAAAATTGTAATTAAAAGTAAATAGACTAGAGTTATAGGTTTATTACATCTTATTATAATAATTTTATAAATACATAATTACATACAATGCAAAGTGTAAACTTAAAGAATTTCAAAGGACTGAGATTTTTTTATTAGGATGAATAAATATGTTTACTATAAAAAAAATCTCACGAGTCCGGGATCCGCTTTTCTTTTCATCGATATTTTCCGTGAAGCGATTATCATATGACCTCCCCAACCATTACGGTACGGTATCCAAGTATTTCGGTTAGACTAGTTCAACTTTTTAAGGCTCCAACTACTCGTAACAACTGCTATAGATGGCATTTCCGTGCTATTCGCTGTAGATTTATTCACGAATATAAATATTTGATTGAGCGGGAATCGAACCCGCGCCTCCTGTAGTACATCCGAATATGACGCCCCTGGTGTTGCACACGTCCATAGGCCTCGGTAAGCACTTTCTATCAGGTGGGTTTCTATCAAGCACATAGCTTGTCTTGCTTGAACAACTAATAAAACAAAGGTATTTATGTAAAATCAATGTTTATATTAATATGATATCTAAGATAATAATATGAGCTAGCCTAAGATTATTCGGCTAATTCTTCAATTCCACTCATATCTGAATCAGAATCAGTTTCAGAGTCAGTGTTGTCAGATTCACTATCTGCCGTATTTATAATAAATAACTCGTCAGTTATTCGGTCTTTTCGCCAGTACTCTTCTTCGATTCTCTTGACATGGTTTATTTCTATCTTCCAGTCATCTGGAGTTATGGACGACAGCGCCTCCAAAGTCAGGGATTCTATCTTACTCTCCAATTGTTCAACATTTTTTTCCGAAACTTTTTGTTTGACTAAGTTCCAAATATATGATTGGGTTGTTATACGAGGTCGTTGTTATACGGTGGCAATCTTACTACTTCATGACTATTGTCAGCTAATAGTTGGTCGATTATATAATTTTTCGGTGGTTTGTGCTGTTTTATTAACATGTATAACTCTGGTTTTGTGCAATTATTTGAAAAGTCAATGTTATGAGCTTGCAGCCACTCAACCATCACTTGTTTTCTACAATTCATAGCTGGTGGTTTATTTTCTTCTTTGCTGTGGTACGGGCCGTTGTCCTTCACAATGATGGAATTAGATGGATGTTGGGTATAAGTTTTTCAGTGAGCCACTTGGTGAAATTCTCGGCATTCATCTGATCATGATAGTCCCCGGTTTTTGTATTAGGCTTCAACATCAAGAGTGCATTGTTAACCGTATATTGTGCGTGTATCCATGTTTCATCTAAATAGATGTCAGGCCTTTTGTTTACACCTAGTGACTCGTTTTCCTTCATGCGGCGTAAATATCTAGCCCTCCACGCTTGTATTTGGGGTCTCTCTATTAGCAGCAGCCTTTTTTGGTAACATCTCTTAAATTGATACCCTAAATATGTTTTTATTATTTTTCTTAAGGTAGTTTCACTGCCTGTATAATTAAGATCCATATAGAGTGTATGATATTTCTAAGAGCCGTTAACGAAAATCTGTCAAAGCAATCTTTTCTTTGTCGTTTTACTTTGGTCGGGGTCTTCATTTTGCTGCCACTAGTTGTAGCAGACTCGTGCTCTCGTCTTAATTTCGTTACTGTATTTTTTGTTATGCCCGTAGCACATACCACACGTTCCGTAACTTTAGTAGAATTTTGTAAAATATTCAAAATGTCAATAACAAGTTGTTTCGACATTACCATGTCCTCAGTAGTGTCCGAAGCATTTTGTAGGGCACGGTTTACATTTTGAAGCACTTACTTAGCGTCCTCTTTCTCTTTGGCAAAATAATTGTCTACTTTAATAATCATTTCCCGCGCACGGCTGTTAATTACTTTTTTACTCTTTTTAATAGAGTAGCTAGAAAACAATACGTAACAAAACAACTTAACAAAGAAACTTAACAACAAAACTCAACAACAAAGATCAATAACAAAAATATAACAGGAAAGAAAACAAAAAGCTTTCAAAACACGGTAAGTAGTACTCGATGCGTAGCGCGAGCGCGGGCTGACCTTGCGTTGCGAAGCTGCGAACGGTACTGACGGCTCGACTTCGCATACGTCACGAAGATGGCCGCCAATCCCAATATCAACGTGCGGGGCTTATAACTGAATTACGATCGAATTTTTATTACGGGAATTGGCCTTCTGTATAGTTGAAAGCTGTTTTTCTGCTGATGCGATTGTTAACAAAATTGTGTTTTATCAAAATGTTATCAAATTGTTATGCCATATTGAATAATCTTAAATTAAAGAAAATAAATAAAAACAGTGATATCGGTATGATCCTTTATATTTATTATAAAAATATGATTACATAGAAGTTTCTTTTACATACAATTACATGAGTACTTAGGTGCTAATCTGCGATCAAATCATTCAACTACATTGTCTATTTTATGAAATTCCTGCATTTCGAAACTTTGGCACCGTTTCAAATTTACAACTTATAAATTTTATATTCAATTGTTCAATAATTTTACAATAATATACTTCACAATATTGTTATAGTACAAAATAAATGCACCAATATGGGAATGAATCCTAAATATTTAAGATACTAATTATTACTTTAGTACCTATTAAAGTTCAAATTTGATAATTCAACTAATCAAATTATCCAATAACATTTCAGCCTTCTATTCAATACAATCATTCCGTTAAAATCTTAAAATAATAATTAATATATTTTGATGGGTGTTTTCTAATACAATACTAACAATAGAGGGTAAATTAACATTATATAAAAAATGGAATACTCAATTTTATAACGTCAGTCAGTATTAAAGTAAAAACTACTTTTGTCATGAGCGGAAATAATAAAGAAAGAAATCATAATACTACTAATCTTACTAAAGGCCTTCCTGAAACCTGACAAGGCCAATTCTAAACGAGGCGAACAATTCTAATCGACTAATTAGTCGCTTCCCCCTGACGTCAGATAGCGTCAACACGGGTGTAATTTTTTCCTTTTTTTTTTGCTATTGAGATGTAAAATCATTTCCATATTTGATTTTGATAGCTATTAACGTTTGGTACATTAAAAAAAAAACTCGTAAAAGAAGTAGGTATTATTTGTTTTTTTTTTTGTTTTTGGTAGGTTTTTTTTTTATTTTAACTTTAAATACCTATACATGGCATTATTATGACAGCTGGTTTGATTTGGATGTAGACTATAAAATGAAAATCTAGCTAATTTCATATCTAAGAAAGAAATGGCACAGAGTAAATATAAATGCTTTTCAGATCAATAACGATGCTACTCTTCGGCAATCTAGTTTTATATATCTCAGAAGGAACAAGCTTATACTAGTCTTTTAAAAGTTTAAATGGCCGTAATTTTTAAATAACAATGGACAAATCTTATGTGTGAGCTAATCATTAATTTCTACTGTTTATATAAAGTATTTTCTGGAATAAACAATTTTTAATTTATTTAGACTGCACCCTGGGATTATAAGCATAGCGTGGCAGATCCTGACGTGCAATGGTAAAGTTGCAACATTGTTTATAATTTGACCTTCGATCTTGCATCTCAATACATTGACATTATAAATCCCGGACGCGGCCTCATAACTGTCATGATATTTATTATTTCAAGTCAAAAGCCAGAAATACTGAGATTCAGATATAAAAGATCCTATACTTAAATCGACGGGTACCAGATCCTCAGGAACTGTCAACTTTGCTAAATTATTGCCTGTCGAAATATTCAAGAATATAAAAAGCAGCAGACTACGGATATCGAATATATTCGATTTTAATTCGACACGAAGACTGATGTAAATATTGCATGTCAATTAATTTTAATACTTATCACTATAGAGAGATAAAATATTATATTGTCTATAGATATGGTATATCTATAACACTATATCCTATAATATAAAAGGCAAAATAATATTTGAGTAAGAAAATAATACTTCTGCTGTAATGTTCATATAAATACATAGCTTCAAATGAGATACTTGAGAACCACTTTACAAAGAAGAATTATTCGAGATGACATAAATGACTAAATATGGTCAAATGTGTTGCCACATTAAATAAATTTATGACTTATATATATTTTAGGAGACAGAGTTCTAACACTATTTAGTTTTAAAATGTTGTTTTCATGTAGAGTTAGATCATTTTTAGATATGTATGAGTATGAATATTACAAAGCGTACGACAGTAAACTTCTAATTGGAAGTGACGCAATAAGGGATGACACGTAGAATAGAATTGACGACATCGCATGAGCCTGGAAGCTGGACAGTCGTACTAATGTCCAACTGTGCCACATGAAAAAAAGAAAAAAGTTAAAATTTGACACTCACTCATAGATGTATAAAAAAACCTAGACGATAGTACGTGTCGTGGCTATTAACAGCCATTAACAACCACCTCCAGGAAGGTGCGTGTGTGTTTGTTAGTATGTGTCTGTGTGTGAGATACACAATCAACTATGAGGTTAATCAGTAATCAGGTTTTGCTAGGGTGATTCAGGGAGATAATTAAAGAATAAGGCGTGTGTATATATACCTGGGCGTTGCGCGTACACTATGCAGTAGAAGTAGTGCTGGTGGTTGTGGCGGCCTGCAGTTGCATCTGGCGCTGCATCTGTTCCAGCATCTCTTGCATGCGACGAAGTTCTGCTTCCTAGAATGTAAGTATAAAACTTTATAGGTTTCTTGCTTTGATATATAGTATTTTTATTTGCCATTCCTAGTTGAGTTTCTAAGCGTACCAGTTTACCAGTCATATGTTATAAAAGAAACATTGAGAACTTATGAAGGAATTAAACGAAGAGTGCTCTATAGCACTCTGGCCTAATAGAGCACTCTTCTTTTAATAGTAAAAGAAATACATTATAAGATCGTTTACAACTTGAAAGTGCACAACTAAGTATTTATATATCATATTTACCTTCTCACGGAGTACACGTTCGCGATTGGAAGTATCCTCAGATCCATTTGACAGCCCATTAGATTCAGCCTCACTTAATCCACTCTCCGTTGACCTGAATTAAAAGACACAATATAATATGTACTCCTCCAGTACACCACGGTCAACAGCAGTGATCTACAAACACACCGAGTTATGACACCCGGGAAATCACCGAGAAAATTTAACTGTCTTGGAAGCTGCAACGAAATTAATCAGAAGAAAATTGGAGGAGTTGAACTTCATAAATTATTACTTATATTATTTTTATTTCGTAGTATATTATGTATAAAATTATGCACAAAATGGCACTATAAATATATTATACCTTCCTAAAATTATTAAAAACATTGAGAAGTCCGCAATACTAGGGAGAGTACTTTGCTATGTGTTTAAGGAAATAAAGTAAAAATAGAATTTCCCATTACATTCATACAATAACTAAACTACATTTTCCTGTTTTCCGTTGTACAAGAACAAGAAATAGACCTAGAAGCTGCTTATTATTTGGAAATGAGTCTTTGTTGTATTTTACTGGTGTTTTGTTAAATTGTTATGTAACAATATCTTGTTATTAAAACAATAAGAAACGCGAAAAGAAAGTACTACTTGGATAGTTTCAAAACGTGCGAGAAACACACGAAAAAAATGTGGAATTTAATTAATACGCTAGCAAATAACAAACACATAAAAAAATTTGTTCCAGTTAAATTAACAACAGAAAATAATGTAATAACAAATGGTAAGCAAATCTGTCAATATTTTAATGATTACTTTTCCACAGTTGGTTCTAAGTTAGCCAATAATATACTACAAACACAAACAAACCTATACACTCCAAACAAGTTAAATATAAATGTGACACAGTCACAAAAAAATACAGCTACATTAAATACACTACATGCTTGCACAAAAAAAAGAAATCAGTAAAATAATCGATAACTTAGATATAAATACAAGTAGTGGTATTGATGGGATTACGGTTAAAGATTTAAAATGCATTAAAAACTTAATAATAGATAACTGAATGTATAAGTAAGTGCCTCGAACTGGGAATATTCCCTGATAGTCTTAAGATTGCCAAAGTGACTCCTGTTTACAAGTCTGGAAGCAAATCTGATCCAGGTAATTATCGACCAATTTCCGTGCTCCCGGTCATCTCCAAAGTCTTTGAAAGAATAATTTACATCCGTCTTTACAACTACCTTACAGACACAAATTTCTTTTTTGTGAACCAGTATGGATTTAGGCCAAAATCAAGTACTTTATCCGCTACTATGGATCTAACAACAAAAATTAAAAATGCTATAGATAAAAAACAATATGTCCTAGGTGTCTTTATAGACCTAAAAAAAGCATTTGATACAATTAGCTACAATATGCTTTTAAACAAGTTAAGAGATGCAGGAATATCAGGAACAGCACATAAAATTCTTAGGTCGTACTTAGAAAGCCGGAAACAAGTAGTCAAAATTGAAAACCATGTAAGTTTGCCTGCTAAACTAACATACGGAATTCCTCAAGGATCGATTCTCGGCCCCCTGTTGTTTTTAATTTATATTAATAATATAAACAATGTTAAAACATCAGGCACCATTACACTTTACGCAGATGACACCTGTCTCTTTTATTTTGGACCCAACCTGATAGATATCGTGAAAGAGGCACAATATGATTTAAATATTTTAAACAACTGGTTTCTATCTAACTTATTAACTATTAATACGAAAAAAACATCATACATGATCATTGCTGCAAAAAATAAGAAGATTGACCATCAAATCCAACTAACAATGAATAAAGAAAATATTACAAAATCAAGTGGTGCAAGATATTTAGGCCTCTTTTTGGACACAAAATTAACATGGAAACACCATATTGCATATATTAAATCCAAAATATCTCCTGTTATTGGTGCACTACGTCGGATGTCATTTTGCGTCCCTAGTAAGGCTCGAGTAATGATCTATAACGCTCTAGTTAGACCTCATATAGAATACCTGATTGAGATATGGGGCACTGCTTCGAAATCGAATATCCAAGAAATTCAAGTCTTGCAAAATAAAGCAATAAAAACACTTTATAGCTACAACTACCTAACACCAACACTTAACATCTACAAGGATACCAAAATCCTAACAATTAGACAACTATACATTCTTAAAACTTGTATACTAATACATAAAATCATAACACAAGGTACACATTCACAATTAAGCTTCAAAGAAAAAACCTATACATACAACGCTAGGAAACGAAAAAAACTAGAAGTGACAAAGCCTAGAACCAACTATGGTAAGAAAAATATATTATATGAAGGTATAAAACTTTATAATGAAATACCTGATGGTATTACTAAAAGTGATAGCTTGTATAAATTAAAAAAAAAATTAGGAGATTACATTAGGATAAAGTACTGACTCTAATGAAGTTGTCTGTATATCTTTAGGTTTATCTTTAGTTTTATTCTACTGTAATATGTGTTTTATACTACTGTGTATTGAGATCACAGAGATACTTAACTAATTTATTGTGTTGTTACATTTTCTCATTATGTAAGTGAACTGTATTGTTCTTTTTTATGAGAAATAAATGTCTCTAAACCGAACAATATCTTCAAATTATTTATGTAATTAACTAATACAAAAGCAAAATATAAATGTTATTTAAGCATTATGTTACTAAAAAGTTGGAATTGTATGTTGTGTTGTAATTGTAGTTGTAATGTTATAATATTGTTTAAAAGACTTGTTAAAACTGTACTGTTTTTGTTAAGCGCATTGTGAGCCTGACACAATCTATTAAGAGCAGTATAACTGAGAATCGTGAAAATTTGGAATACTTTAACATAATAATATGTAGAAAAACAGTGCCGAAAGAGGGCTAGGAAGCTACAAGTCCAGAGTCCAGTATATTGTAGAATTGGCTAACAGTGGTTTGTTCGTTAATACAATAATTGTTAAATTATACTGGTAATTCTGGTTTAAATTCGTGCATCAGGCAATCTGTGTGAATAGATTTTTTGGTGAAGTGAACCAGCGGCTCTAGCTAGTATAACTTACGTGTGTCGTTTTGGCACTTGTCCGCTGCGCGCTAGTCGTTCGGAGCGATAATTCTCGTAGTGAACCTCTTGGGTCACCTCTTGAAGATCCTGCATGTGAGTTCTGGAAGAATAATGTTTGGAATCAAGAGCTATACATTGATTAATACTTGAAACCCAATCTAAGACTCAAAGCTAATTTTTTGGCATATAAGATGCGAGATTTTATTATTATAATTATGTTTTGTGTTAAAAAGACAAGCAGGGTCTCAATTCTGCTATTTTATGTTCACGCCAAGCCACTGTCATACCACTGACACGCTATTGAGATGCCATCGAGGGGCCATTGGCATCGGTATAAATATCGGTAGTCTAAACTAACTCAGTGTCTTTACAGTGGCGATAGAAAGGCAGTGGCTCATCAGTGGTGATATCAAAGAGATTGCCATATTTGGAAAAGTAAATAAATCATTTCCTTATAATTTGAAAATATTGTAACGTTGCATTTCTGCACCATTACAGAAAAGTTAATTATCGACGTGTTGTTGATTTGACAACTGGATTTTCTGACGTTTCAGTAAGCTCCGAGAGTTGGCGTCACAGTCGAGATTTTTTAGTCTATTTTAATCGACTTTTGTATTGATTCGATTGCAGTTTTTTTTTGCACTTCTTGCTTTGGCCACACTATTTTGTCGCATTTGCATCTTCCTGGACGATTGCTCTGGCAACATTTATAGTCGCCTTTTCATTTTCCTGGGCGAAGTAAACAGGGTAGACATGTTGTGATTTTTGAAAAGATGGAAATGTAATCCGTTTCCATCTGTTATAATCAGAGGGTTAAATCACCTTTTATTGTTGGCCAGTCTTGTTAAGGAAACGAGTTTTTCATTGGAAATGTTATTTTGCCTGTTTTGGAATTATTAGTAATGCCTCCGATTTATTTGTGAGACGTTTTGGAACCCTGTGCCGTAACAGGGTTTTTTTTTTATATTTATGGTTTTTCTTCTTAAAGGGTCCGCCAAATAACATTTTTTTTTTGAAAATGCTATAAAAAAACTACTGAATATTTTCTCAAATTTATTTTTTTATTTGAAAGTACAATCCTTCCGGTTAATAATGGAAAATAATTTCATTCAAATGGCTGCCTCGGCTGGCCATGCAGTAGCCTACACGATCGGTCCAATTTTTAAGCACATTATCGATTGTGTGCAGCTGTATTTCACCAATGGCTTCACGAATATTGTCCTGTCTCTGGCTTGTCGGCGTAACACTTATCTTTGAGGGCACCCCACAAATAATAGTCCAGCGGTGTCAAATCGCAGCTCCGAGGTGGCCAAACGACATCAGCTCTGCGGCTGATAATGCGATCTTCAAAAACAGGGCGCAAAACATCGAGTGTAGCTTCGGCTGTGTGGCACGTAGCGCCGTCCTGTTGAAACCAAATGTTGCCAATTTGGAGGATATTGGCAACATTTCAATTTTTGTGAACAAAAATTCGTTCAACATGGCCCGATAACGATCGCCATAGACTGTAACGGCCACTCCTTGCTCATTTTCGAAGAAAAATGGCCCAATTATGCCTCTGGACCAAAATCCGCACCAAACATTGACTCGTTTTGGGTGTACCGGCTTTTCAATGTATGCGTGCGGGTTTTCTGTGCCCCAAATGCGACAATTTTGCTTGTTTACATACCCGCCAAGATCAAAATGAGCTTCATCCGAAAAGATGATTTTTTGGCTAAATCGGCATCTTCTGTAAGTCGATCGCAGGCCCACTCAGCGAAGCGAAAACGCATTGGATGGTCAGTTGGCTTCAACTCCTGAACCAATTGGACTTTGTATGGCGTCATACCAAGGTCTTTATGCAAAATTCGTCTCAATGATGTCTCCGAAATGTTCAATTGTTGAGAACGACGGTGAATTGATGTTGATGGCGCTTCACGCACACTTTCTGCCACAGCATCAATATTCTCGGGTGTACGCACTGTTTTTGGCTTTTAACGCTTTGGTTTATCGATTAGGATGAAAGTTTCTTTCACTTTTTTCACAAGATAACGAACATACGGAGCTGACGGTGCTTCTCTTCTTCCAAAATCCGTACGCAATTTTCGCACACATTCTGCAACATTACCATGATCTTCAAAGTAATGTCGCAATATTTCCCAGCGTTGTTCAAGCGTATACACAACCATATTAGATTAGATAAAACTAATTATCTGACAAATCAGACATGAGCTAAGTGCTACCATTCACGAAATAAGCACTAGTTTTTTACCTCACAACCTGCCTGATCCTGGGATTTAGTTTGCTTCGGAGAGTGGATTTCCTTTCCTAAGTACCACTAATGGCAGGAAAAGTCCTCTGACTGTAGCCCATTATTTGGATTCACTTGGGACAGGAACCAGGAAGATTGGGTTACTTACCCCGCCACGACGACAACCACGTGGAGAACAGGAGTGAGCGTTTTAAGAGTTAGTTTTACCATAGTTCCAAATGGACTGAGCCGGCGTAATCGGTATGTCTTTTGTGTTTATAAATTTTTATTGGCGTTGTCATAACGGAAACTGTGGGCTCTAAGGGGCGTTACGATAACTACCTTTAGTTTCTTTATGTATTGAACAGTCTTTATGAGACTTTTAAAGATATTTTACTTTTAATTTGTATTATCAAGGTAAACAGATTGCATTAATGACAGTACTAATTTGAGAATAAGAATTATTTTTCTTTTCTTTCTTTTTTAAAAAAAAAAAACAACTCCCGCATTAGGCATATATCCTGTGTCGCGGGGGACTTTACAAACATACATGAAACGGACACAAATAACACCCAGACTCAGAACAACAATTTGTGGATCACACAAAGTGTCATCCCATGTGGGGTCCATGTACTCTACAGACACTACGTCATAAATAAACTGCCTCTTAATCTTATAACATCTCTTTATTTAATAGCTGCCCCCCACCCTAGATTAAAAGTCTAAGCGCTGACCGAGCTCTTCCAGGTATTTATTATATTTGTTATTAGTTGTCTATGTTCATTTAAGCCGGCACCTGGCGCCCGAGATTATTGGTTTTGTTAGAATTTGAGGTGCCGAACTAGTTAGTTTATTCATTTGTATGCAACATAGACATACATTATTTAAAATCATATTGTTTTATTTCTTAATATTACAATATATTACGTTTTTTTGAGCTCAATAGCGATGGCATCTCAATAGCGTGTCAGTGGTATGACAGTGGCTTGGTGTGAAAATAAAATAGCAGAATTGAGGACCAGTTTACTTACATGAGCATGGTTCGTAGTTTGATAAAATCGCAATGCTCCGGGTTCTCCACTTCAACCACCCCCCAAGGGTACAGTCTTCCGCGAACTCTTCGGCCGCGTACTTCCAACTGCTGGCCGGCGCCGCACACCGCAAATGGCACAGCTGCTTTTAGTTGGCGGACCTAAATAGAAAAAAAAACAAATGTAAAAACCATAATTTGAAGGATTGACCACTAAATAAAAAGTAAAGTTATCATTTCCTGTCAGTCAGTCACTAATGATACAAAGGTAGAGTTTTTGTGGTAATAGAAGTAAGTAAAAAAATGATACCTATTTTACCTAAGTCCGGCGGCAAAACGAAACCTGGTATTTTCATTTCAATATTAGTGTTTCTTTTCAGAAAGCACATTAAGCCGTCGGCCCTGGTTGTCTACTGCATATATTTTTACAACAAATAGATAACAAAACAGCTGTGCTACGTAGTCGCAATCCACCTCTGGCGACTAGACGCTGCAAGTCGCGAGACCACTGGTCGTCAGTCGCGGGCATGCTGCACTGAGCCGTTTAGTTCTATCCGTACTATCAAGTCGGCGCGACATCGTTTGCACTCAGCTCTCATTAAAACCTCATTCTTAAGGACATTAACAGATATTGCAAATTATATAGCCTATAGTGCTTTCGAAGTACAGAAAGTCTTACAATTTAACTGACCTGTTCCTTGTAGTCTTCGTCTTCATCGCTGTCGCAATCTGGCAGCGGATAAATCTTGATACCCTCACGCTCGATTTCTTCCATTACCTACATAGAGAACGGTTTTATTCCACTGCAGACTAACTGTTAGTAGGTATTCTTGTCAATGGGCAACGTACTAAAGTATGTTACAAACTTGAACTTTTAATTATTTTGACATTTTCGATTATTCATTATTTAGACATATTTAGTTTGACTTTTTTGATTGTTAATTATTTGACATATTGAGTTTGACATTTTTAATTATTTTAACATTTTTCAGCAGCGTTTTACCTGAAATAAAACGCATATTAAAATACTTACCTCACTGGAAGCTTTATTATGAGAAGGCATTTCCGTTTCCGTCATAGTTCTACCAGTTTACCCTCTTTTTAGTACCTTGTACATCCGGTCCAGTAGCGACACCTGGCGGTCGTGCGCTTTTAGTTGATGTAAAACGTTTGGGGCGCCATTTTTATCATTGGCTCAGTGAATATGCACCAGGCAGATATAAAGTGAAAGCTTCCAGTGAGGTAAGTATTTTAATATGCGTTTTATTTCAGGTAAAACGCTGCTATTAAAACACTTGACCGTCACTGGAAGCTTTATTATGAGATCTGTTTGTTATCGCCTGGTGTCGCTATTTGTAATTTCTTATTATTATAGAAACGCCAATGTGACGATAGGGTAAATAATAATAAAATGTATGAATGAATTATATATATTTATTTTCCGACAAAAATAATTGAATATCATAATTATTATGAAGACTGAAATTATTACAAATTTCACGTAATCAAAATGTGTTTATGAATTAGTTTTTCTAATCAAATTAAATTTTTAGATTGATTATTAGGTACTACTTCTCGTCTGTAGTACCGCTGGAATGTATTGGCAGATCGCCAATTTCCTCGGGCTAGTATTTCGTCACAGGGATGGTTTTCAATCCAGCTTTTGGAAGCCACAGCAGACCGACAACTTCCAGGGGCTGCTGCAATGCCTGCTTCTTTGAACAAGGTTTTTACCCAACCTGCTATCACTGTTCGACTGGCAGGCTTAGCCACACCTTTTATGGTTAAAAATAGATTTAATGATTTTGCTGCAATTAGTCTTTCAGTCAATGATGTTATCATTTCTTGAATCCAAAATAGGGGATTTAAATTACGATGATTAATATTTGGCAAGAGTTTCCAACCCGATTGTCGATAATTGCTGCTTTCTGTTTTAGAGCCAAATTGTGGCCAAAATATTATACTTTCATCCGATATAATACAATGCTCCGCATCTACTGTGAGCAACGTAAGGTCATGTATACGTCTACCGGAACAAAGTAATAACAATATCGCGGTATGACGCGATATTTGAAACCAATAATTGATGTCTATTGTATAATTAGTTAAAAATGATTTTAACTCACTAACGTTCCATATCGGTGGTTTGGAAATGATTGGTTTTTTAAGAGCAATCGATTTTAAAATATGTTTTACCAATACATGAGAGCTAAGACGACTCGATGTTTCAGTATTACACAGTGTGGAAACTACAGACTTATGTAACAGTATTGTATTAAATGACAATTTATTAATCAAATACAAATCCGATAGAAATTGTGCTTACTGTGCCCCAGTTGTTTTGGATCGACTTTATTAAAATTAGCCCAAGAAATCCAACGTTTCCAAATTACTTCATAAGTTTTAATAGCAGACTTCCGTCAAGAGTATTTAAGCAAACCTAATTGTTCAGTGTTCCACGAGTCTATCGCGGACGACCACCCCCACATTTCCAAACTTCGAGAGTTATGTCCTCGACCATCACAGGTGGAAGCCCCGTTGACGTGTCGATTAGATGTGTCTGAGGATTTTTCAGAGTAAATGGTGCTGTCAGTGCTCTGGATCTCAGATCCGCTCTCCAAAACACCATTTCCCAACGTGGAACAACTACTAGGAATATGCCCGATGACTGGTTCAAGTGCGCAAATGCTTTCGGAATGAGATATGGAGGTGGAAATATCTACGCCAGTGGGTAGTCCCATGGGTGGTAGACACTGAATGCGTCGTGATATAATGCTTGACGGTCCTTCAGGTCGCGGGACACGTAATTGCAAATTACATGCGCGGTTTTTGATGCAAACAGATCGATCATTGGGGTTCCCCACTTGGCAAACACTTTGTCCACACAAGCTGGTAATAGATGCCATTCCGGCAGTTGTTTCAGTCGTGACAGATGATCGGCATGATTGTTGTACTTGCCTGGGATATAGTGCATACTGACGTAAATTTGGTGCTGATCTAATAAATCTAGAATTTGATAAGTTATTTTCATTAGAGGAAGCGACTTTGTACCTCCTTTTCGTAGATGAGCAACTGCCGTCTTGTTGTCGCATTGAATGAGAAGCGAACTTTTCTGCAGCAACTGGGCTTGGCTTTGAAGAGCGTAAAATATAGCCAGCATTTCTTTTTGGTTGCTGTGTAATGCTTTCTCTTTTTGAGACCAGACACCGGAGAGAGTCTGGCCATTTAGTAGTGCACCCCACGCCTGATCTGACGCGTCCGTCACGAGAAAGTTTGTTGGAGGTGGAAAATGTATCAGTGATGACGACCGGCAATTCTTTAACCACCACTTTAGTTCCTGGAGAATATTGTCTGGTTCTTGATGTGTAGCTGGTTTTTGTGGGAGCGAGTGCATTAACATCAGTAACCTACTATTTTCTGCAAATCTTTTAACGTTGCAACAGATCTTTGTTCTGGTTTTGATTTACAATCAGAAAGCCGTCTAGATAAACTAGGATTCTTATATTCATTTTTATTCGTAGCATTTGAGCCACCCAATTCGTCAGTATAGCGAAGGTTTTGGGCGCTGTGCTTAACCCAAAAGGGAGACATGTCATTTCTAAGAGTTCTTGGTCGTATACAAGGCGTAGAAATCGTCTGTGCGACTTTGCTATACTCAAATGAAAATAGGCTTGGGAAGATCTATTTTGCATAGCCAATCTTGGGCCTGCAAAAAATCCGGAATGCGATACATGTTTATCAAGTGAAATGTTTCGCTCATCACGTAACCGTTTAACGCTTTCTGATTGAATATTTGACGAGCCGATCCGTCGGGCTTCGAGACCAGAAACATTGGGGATACAAAGCTTGGAGAGCGCTGCACTACTTTTAAAACGCCTTTGTTTTTTATTTTGTATATTACAGCAGACATCTCTAGTGAGACGCGAGTGTAAAACTGATCTTTTGACATTGGATATACAAGTGGGGGGGGGGGGGGGGGGATTCGAGCAAACGGAATGCGATATTCCTGAGTCAACTTTAAAATTATTTGCGGGGCCCCCATTCTCTGTCATTGTGGAAGGAAAAACTCCAGCTGGGGTCAGCTGGAGTTTTTCCTTCCACAATAGCAAATTGCCGTTCCAAGCGGGTGCTTGGAATGTCAACCTGTCATTGTTTGTATTTCCTCTGCCACTTCTTGGAACATTGTAGCGTTCATGATTATTCCCGCGTTCGGGCCGCGAGCCTCGATTGTGAATTGAGCCTCGTCCATTGACATTACGGCTCTCGTATTGAAAGTTATTACTTTGACCTCTGTTTTGATAATTATTGTGGTGACCACCCCACGAGGGTGGGTGGTAGTTAGTAAAGGAATTGTATTGTCCTTGAGGGGTTATGTAAGTTCCACGCGATGGAACTGCAACTGGTCTTCGTATGCTTTGCCCCCGCGAGGGGCGGCTATTGATTTGATTGGATTTAGCTTGCGAGAATATATCTGATTTAGTAGGCCAAAACACTTTGCGAACGCCCCCAGCCTTTTCTAATACGGCAGTAAATGGTTCAGACTCAAATATATAAGTTGTGGATGGTCTGATTAGCGAGGCTTTTTTATAAAAGGATCTCTTACTTGACTTGTAATTGATTCCCGGCGTATTTCAATAGTTTTAGCACGATGACCGCGAAATAATTGAAGAAGGTCCGAAGAAACCTTATGCAATTCACCGTTTTGGATTGAAGTCTTTTATTTTACTACTCAAATTCTCAAAATTTAATTCTGTATGTAGTGGCCAGTTAAGAAGAGTACGGATATTCTCCTGTAATACTTCTTTTTGTTTTAAAATGCAAAAAGTTATGGCTGCATAAGATTTTTCGGTGTTCGATAAGTGACGTAAGGTGTTGTATATTTTTACCTCTTCATTTGTATCAAGGTCTACGAAACCTGGAGAGTAGTTATAAGTCTTTTGTGTGTCAGCGTATCTTACGTCTGACCAAGAAGTACTGCCTAAGCGTTGGACCTCGCGTAACATTTTTAAAAACTTCCTTTAACTTAGTTTCAATATCGAATGTGAAACTTAACTCGCAATCGGAATTTATGGCCCTCATTGTAATGTACCGATTGTCTCTCAGTATCACATTGTTCATAGAGATCACCACTAATCTCCGAGTGAATTTCAATATTGCCATTACAAGGCTGATTATTTTTACCAGATATTATAAACTCCGAAACGAGGTTTAGTAAATCACTCATATCCTGAATCAGTTTGTTCAATCGAGGGTCATGCTTACTTCGCTTTGAGTTATTTCGGCGGCTGTTACTACTCGATCCGCTTCGACGTTTACGAGCCCTACTTGGACCGGCATCAGTGACAGTTTGCACTATCTCTTCATTAATATTATCCATAATTTTTTTTTTTTTTTTTTTTTTTAGCCAGCTACCACTAAAATATGTACGTTACTTTTCACGAGGAAGGAATTTAATATCAAAATAGAAAATACATAAACAAAATTAACCAAGATCAATTATAATCGAAGTTCAAACATTCTAACCTCTAACAACCACGTGTTTCTAATGATTTTTTACATACATTAAGAACAGTTATACTGGTAGTTATTTGTTATGAAATATATTACATTCGAACGGCATAACCGTTAAAAAGCAAAACTTTATTGATTAAGTACTCACCAGAATATAATAAATGCACTATTCTTTTTCACACAATTCACTCTTTGCTTTATTGCAATACTATAATATCACTTATATTACTGTAATATATTAAGTGCAACAGTAGCAGTCACAGAGCAGCTGCGTATGTGTTGCTTCGACGGGAAACGAAACGCCAATGATAAAAATGGCGCCCCAAACGTTTTACATCAACTAAAAGCGCACGACCGCCAGGTGTCGCTACTGGACCGGATGTACAAGGTACTAAAAAGAGGGTAAACTGGTAGAACTATGACGGAAACGGAAATGCCTTCTCATAATAAAGCTTCCAGTGACGGTCAAGTGTTTTAATCATCATTTATCAATATCAGTATGTTATTTAATTGAGAAATCAAATCAACGTCTACAACGCTACCTCTGGTGCTCCGAGGACTCCGAGCATCTACCAACATTACCCTCTACAAATTGTATTTTCTTCTTAATGTACCCACATTTTAATTTTGGTTATGTGTCAACTTAATTTTGGTATTGGTTTGTACAATGCTTGGTGATACCGTCAAATGCGCTCGTAGATTATAAGTTTACTTTTAAGTTCATAATTTGTAAATCTCAATATAAGTGAATTGTATTCTTTTGAGTAATAAATATCTTAAACCAGAAATTGCTTCCGGCTGAGGACGCCTGGAGACCAGGGCCCTTACTCAGGAAACGCTGAGGCGGTGCCCCCCCCAATTGTCTGCCCCGCCGGGTAAACGACATTGAAGGTACCGGAACACCTAATACCGGTGTTCATCAGCTCCTCTAGGCTGTGGCCACCCGGTACCCGAAGTTCCGTTTTCTTTTTTTTTCTTTTGTGTTTTAATATAAGTAATACCAAGGGACTACATTTGATTTGACCAAGCTCCACCACTTAACGTCTTAAGCATATTAAATAGAGATTTAAGTGACTAATTATAATACTTTAACTCTTGACACCAATTTCTCTTTAATTTTTTTTTGTTTATTGTTCAGAGAGGTCGTTACGGACCTTAGGTTTTTTTTTTGTTGTATTCTGTAGCTATAAAGGGTATTAGATATGGTTTATGTATTAGATTATGGAAATAAATATTAGGTAGCGGGACACCACAGCCGACTTTTTTTTTAATCCTCAACTATCCTGACAGGTATAACCTTGCCCTAGTGACCCCTAAGGGGTGAAGATACGTTACAATTTTTATTGAATTGAATAAGTATATGATTACTGGACTTTAAACAGTTGTATTGTACAGGAATAATGAAATCCTTTATCCTTTGAATTTACCTGTGTTTTACGAAATAAATGATTGATTGCTTGGTTACCTTTGTAACCATTGTTAATGAACCTATTTTATTTCTTTTAATATTAAAACTGGCCAGTAGTTATTACTGTTATTGTACTATAAGAAATCCACACCTCAAGCCACTTTTAGAAGTAGAAGAAAGTATGGTATTATTTGCTTAAAAATTATTAAATTCTCTTTTTTAGAATAGCAAAATACATTAGAGAAAAAGAAGGGTAGAAGAATTCGCCGTGGGACATAACAGACAAATAAAAAAAATGCTTGTGTTTTATATAAACCATTTTGGTAAATAATACGTAAGGTCTATTAACTTTCTTTATTTTTGGTAAGGTACTTACTCGAGACTTGAGCCTCTGCACTTCTTTCTTAGTGAGACAGTCAGCCTTAGCGATGACAGGAACGATATTCACTTTGTTATGGAGCTGTTTCATAAACTCGATGTCTAGCGGCTTCAATCTATTAAAAAACACAAGTTCGTACACACTTCCTAGGAATAATATGAAGTACTTATAAAGTACTCGAATTCGCTGAATTACCGATGTGTTTTTTTTACACATACTTTTACACTAGCTAACCCGCGTAATTTCATCAGCATCTCTCATAACCTCCTCCTTTTTGAAGTCGGTCGGAAAAAAAAAAAAAAAGTTTTTGCAACCTATTGAGTGTAGCATGATGATCTATAGCCTATAGCCTTCCTCGATAAATGGGCTATCCAATATTACTATCCTATGTCCTTTCCCGGGACTCTAACTACACTCAATGTCATCTAAATCGGTTCACCGGTTTAAGCGTATTACCTAAACAGACAGACATGAGACAGAGTATGGAGAATCCGCTAAAATTATGACAACAGTTACAGCTTTTGACAAGGCAATTAACCTTCTACGGGGTTCTTATAAAGGTTAGTAGAGCGCCTTTGTAATATTTCCATTAGTATTCCGAGCCCCAGTCGCGAGTCACACGTCCTAATCCGTATAACTTATCTAGGTCAATTTCGCTTTTCTATTTATGACTATCGATGAGTAAAGAATTCAATCGTGATACGATTGTTAAATATCAAAACTGATTCAATACACAAACACGAAAATATCGGCAACGATAGTTTCGTACGAATTATTTCATTACTATCTACGTAACTATCAGTGCTTTGGGAATATTAAATCATTAATAAACAACAAATTAAAGTAATGTCAAAACTAAATTTATAACGTAAACGTAAAAATCGTACGTTTTACTATTTTTTTGTTATAAAACTTTCAATAGTGATAACCCTTAAAAGGAGCAATATGTAAAAAATATTTTCAAAAAGTATATGATTCTAGACTTCTAGCAGTGATTGTAAATCGTAGTATAATAACATGCTAGCGACTGTACTACAGACTTCACTTTAAACATAAAAAAGACGAACGTTCTACAAGAAATTAATACATGTGTTTAATATGTATTAATTTCTTATATTAATTTCTTGTAGAACGTTGAACCCATGAATGACAAAGAGCGCTTCAAATTGGTTTACGTTTTAAAGTTTTTGCAACGCTTTTTGTTGCAATAAAACTGTTCGATCATGTTGACGGGCCTGTTGGTCTAGTGGTTAGTGACCCTGACTGCTAATCCAGAGGTCGTGGATTCGATTCCCACCGCGGACAAATATTGTGTGATGAGCACGATCACTTTGCTTTGCTTTTATTTTACTATTGACCTAAAAAAGCAATATTTTTCAGCAGCTTTAACAAAAAGTCAATATTTCCTCATAGTTTTTAAATAGCTATGTTAACAAAGTAAATTTATGTATTTATATATATACAAAATTAAGCAATTTTAAACTTTGACGAGTCCTCCTGTAAAATTGCTGATTTGCAAATCCTACATTCTTAATAGGGATGGGCGATATGTCAGTATATCATAGTGTCAGCAGTCTGGTTACCATAGTGCAGGCTCTGCCTAGTTTGAGATCAGACGGCCGTGTGTGAGATGTTAAATTATATTATTATATGTAGGTCAAACGTATTGGTTTTTTACTCAAATCTATACTAATATTATAAAGTTAAAGAGTTTGTTTCAACGCCCTAAACTTAGGAACTACATATTCAAATTGATTTTTTTATTGAGTTGCATAGACTATTTATCAAGGAACGCTACACGGATGGCGTACTGGTTTAAGCGGTCGCCACGCCACTTTCTATTGCGCTGAGTGTTGTGGGTTCGACTCCCACAAGGGAAACACAACACTTTGTGTGATCACACAAATCATCAACGCAAACTAAGTTGCCGGTCGGCTAGTAATTAATATACTTAGATTAAGGGTCGCACTAAAACAAATAAAACTAATGGAGTAACTTTATTATGCTGGTGTGACTGACAATTATGTTTTACGCGAAACAGTATTGTTTATAATAAGCATTATTGTTGCCTAGTGTATGCATAGTGGCCAACAGGTGCCCACTAATTAAGACACTACTGTATGGTGTAGAAGTTAATTTGTTCAAATACACTCAATGGGTGCCTAAATTATATAATTGATTATATTACCCGTGTCCAAACGGCGATATGAAGTAAAAGCAGCAATGAATGCGGTTATCCACAATGTTACGCCGATTAAGACCACTCTCGTCGCGGAGAAATCTCTCAAATTGTTCGTCGATGTATTGAATTATTGACTGTGAATAAACAAAAAACATTTAGCGAACAATGTTAGGCATTTCCTTTAATCTATTTAACAGAGTATATTCGTAAAATTCTATTACTGAATTAAGAATGTGATTAACATATAAGCTATTATATGTATCTATGTTCTGTGCAAATAATTGGAACGGTACACTGTGATTTATTCAAAAGGCAATCAGTCACATTGTTATCTATTTTACGATTGCCTAATTTGAAATTATAGTTTAATAACGATGATGTGTATGAGACTTACTCGGTTAAATTTTAATCATCTTCATCATCATCTGCCTACCCTTTTCCCATTTTGGGGTCGGCGCAGTATGTATGATTTTTCCATTCTACTCTGTCATGCGTCATCTCACTGTTTACTCCCTTCCTAGCCATATCCTCCCTCACGCAGTCCATCCACCTTTTCTTCGGTCTGCCTCTTCTCTTGTACCCTTCAACTCCCATACCTAAAACTTTCTTCGCCACATTTTTCTCATCCCTCCGCATGACATGTCCATACCAAGATAACCTATTACTTCTTAACTTTTCATCCAGTGGCGCTACTTTCAGACTCCCTCGTACATACTCATTCCTAACCTTGTCCATCTGAGTCACACCACACATCCATCTCAGCATTCGCATTTCGGCTACGTTCAGGCGTCTCTCATCCGTTCTCTTAATGGTCCAGCTTTCAGAACCATAAAGGACGGCAGGTCTGATAATAGTTTTATAAATTTGTCCCTTCAGTGTTAAGGGGAAACTGGGGTCACAAGTTGTCGCCGTTACCTGCCGCCACTTCATCCATCCCGTATTGATTCGATGCTGTACAGTTCGATCAATCTCACTATCACATTGTAAGAGGGAGCCGAGGTACTTGAAATTGGAGCAGACTGTTATCGCTATCCCATCCAGCGAAATGGTTTCAGGACTGGAGATACCGCCGAAATCGCAGAACATGTACTCAGTCTTGGTTCTGCTGAATTTCAAGCCAACATGCTCCAGCCTTTGTTGCCATTTTTCCAGTCTGCTCTGGACCTCAACCCCATCTTCACCGACCAACCGACCGACGACCCTATCATATGCCTTTTCGAGATCCACAAACACTATATGCAAGTTTTTGTGCGCACTCCTGTATTTCTCACATAGTTGGCGCATTGCAAATATAGCATCTGTTGTCCCGCGTCCTGGCATAAACCCAAATTGACTTTGGGTTATCTGACTCTCATCTCTTATTCTTCTCTCAATCACTTTCTCCCAGACTTTCATAGTATGTGACATGAGCTTTATTCCTCGATAGTTGTTGCATTCCTGAACATCTCCTTTATTTTTGAAAATGGGTACGAGTTGGGTTTGACACCATTCCATTGGGATTACCTCTTCAAGCAACAACATATTGAAGAATAGAGTCAGCCACTCATATCCGTCTTCTTTCAGTAGCTTCCAAACTTCCACTGGTATACCGTCAGGGCCTACTGCTTTTCAATTTTTCATACTTCGTACTGCCAATCTAACTTCATCTATACTAATCTCGTTCACCAGTCCGACATTCACATCCACATGCTTTAGCACTCCGCTCCATTTATTCTCTTCATTCATAAGTTTTTCAAAGTAAGTTTTCCATCGCTTTTTTATATCTTTATCTTTAAGCAACACTCTCCCCTCTTCATCTTTTATACATCTCACATGCTTCAGGTCTTTTGCTCTTTCTTCCCCGTTCTTTGTAATGCGGTAGAGTTCTTTTTGACCTCCAGGTTCATGTAGGTGTTTTAATATGTTTCCGAGAGGGGCGTTCGACGATCGATGCCGTGATGCGCCTTAGGGCCGTGACCGAGGAGGCTGTGAGCTGCGGCGGAGTGGTGTTGGCGGTGTCCTTGGACATCGCCAACGCCTTCAATAGTCTGCCATTCAGCTGCATCAGGGAAGCGCTCCGCTACCACGGAGTGCCAGAGTACCTGAGGCAGCTAGTGGCAGACTATCTTGAGGAGCGAACCGTCATGTACGAGGACCGAGATGGCGTCTTGAGACGCAGGGCCTAGAACCGCTCCTGTGGAACATGGGGTACGACTGGGCCCTACGAGGGCGTCTCCCCCCAGGCTGGGTGTAATCTACTACGCAGATGACACCTTAGTTACGGCCCGGGGGGCTAACTTCCAGGAGGCGGCGCGCCTGGCCGCCACGGGAGTTTCTCTGGTGGTTGGGCGCATTGAGGCGTTGGGTTTACGGGTGGCCCTGGATAAGACGGAGGCCCTAATATTCCATGGGCCCCGTCTTGGTCCGCCCGCCGGCGCCTCAATCAAGGTTAGCTCAGTCCGGGCCCAGATGAGGTACCTGGGCCTGGTCCTGGACGGTAGATGGCTCTTCGACGAGCACTTCCGACAGCTTGGTCCAAAGTTCGTGGACACTGCCTCTGGATTTTTGCCCAATTTGGGCAGGGCCAGTGTTCCCACGAGGCGGCTGTACGCGGGGGTTGTCCGGTCCATGACGCTGTATGGTGCACCGGTGTGGGTGGCGGCTCTGACCGCCACGAATAGGGCGCGCCTCTGGCGCCCCCAGAGGATATTGACGGTCAGAGCCATACGCGGATACCGCAAGGTGTCCACCGAGGCGGCTTGCGCCTTGGCCGGAACACCCCCGTGGGATTTGGAGGCGGAAGTGCTCGCCGAAGTCTATCGGCGAGTGGCTGACTACCGGGCGGAGAGCGGATTTCGCCCTCCACCCGAAGACGTGGAGGTGGACATGGTCGGTAGCGACAGTGTTTTTACCGCGGTCGCAACCTTCTGCGAGGAGGTAATCTCCCAGAAGGAGGCGGCGGAGAAGGCCCGGTAGGACGACCTCCACACACGACCCTGCGCTCACCTGCGCCTCTTGCCGCCCTGAGTGTGGCCGCAGGTGGACGGTATGGGGTTTCCCCTCCACCCGCATTAGTTTGGCCTGCCGCGAGGGGGCGGCTTCCGCGTGTGCCGGA
Source organism: Arctia plantaginis (assembly GCA_902825455.1). Taxonomy (NCBI): domain Eukaryota; kingdom Metazoa; phylum Arthropoda; class Insecta; order Lepidoptera; family Erebidae; genus Arctia; species Arctia plantaginis. The sequence continues at coordinate 9,268,532 of CADEBD010000327.1, read as the reverse complement.
CGTCGCCTAAAGAGAGGAAAAAGTTGAGACGGAGCCCGCGCCAGGAGCGGGCCGGCGCTGGGAGGGGTTCAGAAGGCGATAACAACCTGGACCCCTCCTAATATAGAAGCGCAAAGAGGGCACACCGTGTGGTTTTAGTCGGTTGGAGTCCGACACACCGCCCCGCTGAATAGAAAACCCCGGCGGGGTGACGGCACGGGGATTTAAACGTAAAAAAAAAAAGGGTGTTTAAATATGTTATATTGAGCTTGAGCTCTGGCTACCGCTACCGCTTTTTTTGCCTTTTTCTTCCATTCTTTATATTCATTCAATTTGACTTCCTTCATTCTCTCCCAGACCTTTTCATTTTTCCACGCTTTAAAGGCATCCTTCTTTTCTTTTAGAGCTTTCTGTCTCTCAGCACTCCACCACCATGTATCTCTTTCAATAATGCCTTTTCCTTTTGTTTCCCCAAGTACTTCTCTCGCTATCTTTCGTATATAATTTGCCATTTCACTCCACCATCCATCCACAGACTTATCTAGCCTTGCATTCATTTTAATCATTTTTTCTACCACCTTTACCTTAAAGTTATTTGCATACTCTTCTTTCTCTAACATTCGCCACCTGATTCTTGGAGAAGGTCGGTTCTTCCTACTCTTACTCAAAGTCTTCCATTTGATCTCCATTACCAGCAATCTATGTTGCGATACTACGGGTTCCCCGGGCACCACTTTGCAGTCTCGGACACAAACCAACTTACTTCTTTTTATGAGAAAGTAGTCGATCTGTGTCGCGTGGCTACCACTTTTATACGTGATCAGATGTTCGTGACGTTTTTGGAACCATGTGTTAACTATTGCCAGGTCAAACGAAGAGGAAAACTGGAGCAGAGACTCACCATCAATGTTTCTACTTCCTCCATGTACTCTTTCATAATCCTCATTCGTTGTTCCCACATGACCATTTAAATCTCCACCTATCAAAAGTTCTTCACTTTCAGGGATACCTATCAAAACCATGTCAAAATCGGCCCAAAATTTTTCTTTCACTTCATCCTTGCATCCAGCTTGACGTGCATACACGCTAACAATACTCATAATTACGCTCTCCCATACTAATTTTAGTACTATTATTCTATCGTTCACTCTCTTTACATCCGTCACACACTCTTTCAGGGCACTATCCAATACTACACCCACTCCATTTCTCTTCCCATCACTTCCGCAGTAATAAAACTTGTACCCCTCTCCTATCTCTCTTGCCCTTTACCCTTCCATTTTGTTTCTTGCAAGCATGCCACGTTTATTCTTCTTCTTTTCAACACATCTGCTAGCTCTCTCGCTCTTCCAGTCATAATCCCTACATTCCAACTTGCATATCTCAACCTCACCTCACCTCTCAATCTTCTTACGTTGCACCTGCCTCGGGTGGTGCAACAACCCTTGTCCACTTATTCGCGTAGCCGGGTGCTGCTACCGCGCGTCGCTTACGGGGTACGCCCTAGCACTGTCGCACTCAATTTGTATCACACTCATACTGCATTATAATGGTTTTGGCTAATTAATTTTATGGCCGGCCGCCTGCCTGTCGCGAACCCTCCTTGGGAATGTAGTCGTTTATACGATAGGGAAGGGAAAAAAGGAAACATCGGGGGTGAGAGGATTGGATGAAAAAGAGGAAAATTAGAGTGGGGGAATACCGCAGTACTAGAATGGGAGACAGGACTTAGACTGCGGTATGTACCAATATCCAGCGCTTGGAGAGGCCACCAGGACAAGTACCGCACGGACTGTATATATACTGTCTGATGATAAACAGTCCAAAGATTTCCTCAGTCGCCTTTTACGACACCCACGGGAAGAGATGGGTTGGCCTTATTCTACTCCGCCGAGAACCACACGGGATACGTCAAATATTAATATATATTGAAAAAGTGACAAACATTATAACAAAGATAGTTTGGTTTAAAAAATTTGATACTTACACGAAAGCAGTCAGTGTTGTCGATAGCATCTCCATATCCAGGCGTGTCGACGACTGTAAGGCGAAGTTTCACACCTCTCTCTTCGATCTCCACAGTAGATGCGTCAAGTTTCACAGTTTGGTTTGTTTTCTCTGTGAAACATTTAAATGAGTAAACAAAACAGGGACCACTACAGTAATCCGAGCTCAATAGACATATATTCGTAACAGTTTTCTACTTCACATACATATTTTTTACAAAATTCAAAAGATTTTAACAGAAGCATTCATATACATATAACGCTCCTAAGCAATATTGTAACTGTGAAGTGATTTTTATTATTTATGCTATAGGGGACGAATTTATGGTTCTCCTTTGAGGCGGCGAGTCTCCTGGCCGGAACTCCACCGTGGAACCTGGAGACGAGAGCCCTTGCGGCTTTGTATTGGTGGGTCTAAGTCCTGAGACTCGAGAAATCGAGGATCAGAAATCCCAGATCCGCCAGGTAGAGGAGTAGAAGGAACGACTTGGGCAACCGAGCGCCGGGCACGCCGTTATTGCGGCGGTAAGACCCGTTATGGACGATTGGCTCGAGAGGCGTCACGGAACCCTCTCATACCGGCGGACGCAGGTGATCATCGGGAAAGGTTGTTTCGGAGATCACCTGTGTCTGATCCGCAAGGAGCCAACGCCTGAGTGCCGCCACTGCGAATGGTCGGACCGTGGACTGAGATTAGTAATAATGGCTACAAATCCTAAGTCGTAGGTACTAAACTCACTCCATCAATTTCGGAACGCCTTGCTCGAGGCTTGACCACACGCAGACGGCGAGTGGACCACTGAATCACGGTACTATTATAATACAGTACTCCAACTTCATACAAACGGACGAAACGCGAGCTATACCTACGCGCCTCGATCTCGGGGTGCGCTCGGGGCGCAGACAGTCACGGCTGTGCCGCAGTGTCGAATGGACGTCGGTTGTTTTTTTAACAATAACCGCGCGATTTTTTCTCTAAAAATCAGTTAATATGACGAGTAGGAAATATTGTGCTGTTTTTGGTTGTATGAATTCGTCAATAACGCATCCAGACATAAGTTTTTTTAAATTACCTGAAACCTCTGAAAGGTAAGACTATAAAATAATTTTACTTACTAGTAGGTAGGTACATAATGTGTGTCTTTTTAATGGATAAGTATTTCCTTTTATCTCACGAAAAAAAAGGTGTTTGGTTTATAAATAAAGCAAATAGAGTAACGGAAAGTTATTGAGACGAGTGAAATAGGTAGTGTATCAAAATTTATAGGGAGTGAATCAAAAAACAACACGCATTTTTATTGAACACTTCCTATTCAAAATACAAAGTATTTCATTTATTTATATAAAAAGGATATTTACAATTACAAATCTAAATAGAAACAGAAAGTAGGCAAATATAATTAAAATGCTGGAGACGGGCAGCCCTAACGCATGTTTACGTACCGCGCGGCTGTAGGCATTTATTTCTATCATGCGGCCGAGTTACAATACTGTATTATAATTGTACCGTGACTGAATGGACCATACTGTAAAATAACGCTTCCCCTCGAATGTGTCTGTTGCATTGTTTTCTTTTTGACAACAAATGTGTCGTGTGGGTGTAATGAGCTATGACAATACTACTTAGTAATTACTAACTAATTATAGATAATGCATCTAGTGAGATATACGAATGAAATTTAAAATATAATTGAATCATTTTAAGAATGTAAATGAATCATAGCTCAATGAGTGTTATCAAGATGATACATCCAGAACACAAAACAAATATTAACACCAGAATGAGTGAAAGTGATGATTTTGGACTATGTATTTAATAATAATAACCTCATACATCTTAAACATAACTAACTGGTAGCTATGGTAACCAGACTGCTGGTAAACAATTTCTAAATACAAACATATTTTAGATAAATTACACCCAAAACTGAATAAATGATCATGCTCAACAACCAATTATTTGTCCTAGGTGGGAATTGTACACACCACGTTTGGCTGACTGCTAGTCCGACTCAATAACCACAAGACCGTTATTCTGATTACATTACAAAATATACACTTTTAAGATATCCATATAGACTAAACAGTACAGTACAAAGTATGTCAATAGCATGATAGTAGGGATAGTAAAAAAAGCCTTCTTACATGTTTAGTATAGCGTAAGTGATAACAGCATTAATAATTACCTATAGCATCTGGTATAATCCGCTCCGGGTACAAGTCAGTCAGGAACAAAGAGTTAACAAGTGTAGATTTGCCAAGTCCACTCTCACCGACTACCATGAGCGTAAACTCAAAGCCTTTCTTCACAGATTTACGGTGCACTTGGTTTGGCAGGTTTGCAAAGCCCACATAGCCCGGGGTTTCCAGATTAGAAAACTATAACAAATAATATATTTAATAAATCTCTTATCTCTAACTCTCGTGTCTTAAATATAGTACAAATTGAGATTAAGTTTGATTTAAATAATGATTAAACATTAGTTAAAATAAACTTAATCTCAATTTGTTAAACAAAAAATATGCAGCAACTGCAGAAAAATAAATAACCATAAAATAAATTGTTTCATTTTTCATACTTTATAAATCTAGCAACTACAACCCTGTTTGAGGCAATTTTTCCCAAACTATAAAAAAAAAACACGAATAATGTCAATTAACCCTTATAAATAAACAGCTAAGTTGTCATGATGTTTTCCTAAGTTTTGTGATACACTAGCTTCTTATCTAGTACAAGAGAAATAGATGAAACTTAGATTATAAATAAGAAATGTTTTTAATAAATACATACAGTATTATCTGTGAACATAAATAACATACCGTTATATTCCTCATTATGCAGTACGCTTGATAAGGTCAAACTCGTTCAAACCGATAACAAGAACAACTAACGGGGACTCGTATACTTATAACTAAAGGTTTGTACAGCATCGCTTATTCATTAGTAAAACATTCAGTCTCTATACAAACAATCCAGCTAACATCCGCAATACACATTGCAACTTTAAAGAATGTTATAAGAATGACAAAGGATATTTACACTTCTAAAATTCGCTACACATAGCATAGATTTTTTTGTAATTTATACTTACATTTTTATTTGCGGTTTCACTAGACATTTTGTTGTCCGCCGACATTTCACGTGTTAAGTTTTATAAAGTAGGTACTATTTATTTATTTTATTATTGAACGATTAAAACTATAACAACTTGGAATACAAATGGGTTTGATTTGATGAATCTGATTGACAGTTGAGTTGATTGCACAGAACATATATACCCCTAAAGGGGAAGAATAACGACTCCATACTATTTTTATGAGGAAATTTTTCCTTACCGGCCGGCGCCATCTATGCTCCGCCCACCAAAACTAGACAGTAGAAGCTAGGGCGGGAATTTCAAAACAGATACTTTGTATTGCATTTTATGCACAAGTACAGTGCGTTTCTCGATAGTGTTCATCAAGATGGTCAATTATTTCTCAGCAAAAACAATTGACATCTAAACGACATCACTATCGAGAAACACACTGTACTTGTGCATAAAATGCTGAAAGCAATATTTATGGATCAGTGTAATAAAAGAAACATTAGTATTTGACTTTTTTATTTAGCATAATATTCATTATAATTTATCAGATATTCATATTATAAGCAACTATATACTAATTTTACATGAATAAATGTGTTTTTGGATTATATATTCATTTGGGACAAAAGGTGTTCACAAGTATGTGTATGTAATTTTTTTGCGTGTGTTGTGGCCACCCTCTAGTGTCAGAGCTTATTAAGTCGCCTCTGGGAATCCCACAGGCCTCTGACATGGCGTGTATGTAATGATAATTAATCACAAAATTTGTCGCTTAATCTAAACACAAATTAAACATAATATTCTAAAAATGAGATAATACATACAATTTGAAAATACAGCAAGCATCTTCGACCATATGGTCTATTGCATACAATTTTAACATCAAAAACCTAGACAAGTTCAAACACAAGTTTACACTTTACAGACATATATCATAATATTATATAATATGTATCATTTCAGTTTAATAAAATAAATAAAGAAATGGTTAACAAGAGAGATAGTTATTATTTTTGTTGAAGGTAGACAGATCTGACCAATTTAGCTACACTATCGTCCATTAATAAAACAAGTTGTAAAATAATAAATAAAGCATAATCAGCCTATAATGAAATGAAATGATGAAATTATATTTATTTCTGTAAGTAAATCTTTTCAGATATTTTTACAAGTCGGACTTTATAGCTAGAAGGAGCCGGCATTTCCTAAGACTCACTCTGGGAAGAAACACCGAAACAAACCACAGAGGTGTCTCTTTTTTTTTAAGTCCGTAAACAAAGTTAATTAAAACTGTGCGAGTACAGTATAGGGGCTGGATAGGCCTTTTGAGGAAAGGATCATAGTTTTGAGTCAACCTGTCCATACAGACGGCATACAGGCTCCAGCCATCGTGTAGCCTAACCGATATTGGTCAAGATCAACGACCCGAAGCATGACACTACCGCCAGCAGGACATTTGGGTAGGCCGTGGAAACACTCAAAACCACCAGAAAGATAATAAAAAATTAATTAACATTACAAGCCTACACTGTACTCACATTTACATACTTACACAAAAAATAAAAAAATACTATACAGTTCAAAGTCAACGAAAAATAAAATACGAAAACAAAATACGAAATACACCAAAAAATAATAATTAAATGTCCATCACTTTCAAACTTAACAACAAAGATGTCTACGTAAATGTGGGAGTGAGCAGCATCAATCCGAAGCAAATTTGTCGTCTAAATAATCTGTAATAGTGTAGTAAGCCTTTTCACATAGTTTTAGCTTTACTAAAGACTTAAATTTATTAATACTTAATTCATGGAATTTGCTTGGCACTTTATTGTAAAATCGCACACCCTGACAATGAAAAGACTTGCTTACTTTTTGTAGTCTAGTGGTTGGTAACACGAGTTTATCTTTATTTCTAGTGTTTATTTTATGCATGTCGCTAAACTTTGTGAATAAATGATTATTTTTCTTTACATACACTAAATTTTCATATATATATTGAGATGCGACTGTCATGATACCAATTTCTTTAAACTTATCCCTCAGTGACTGCCTATAACTAAGATTATAAATTGCTCTTTTGCAACACAAAGATACTTTGAATGTCAGCAGCATTTCCCCACAACAAAATACCGTATGACATTACACTATGAAAATAGCTAAAATACACCAGTCTAGCTGTTTCTACATCGGTTAATTGACGAATTTTGTAAACCGCGTATGCTGCAGAGCTGAGTCTATTCGACAATCCGTCAATGTGTGGGCCCCATTGCAATTTAGAGTCTAGTGTTATACCTAAAAACTTGGTGGTGTCCACAAGATTCAACTCCTTTCCATTTATTAGAACATTGGTCTTTACCTGTTTAACATTAGGTGTAAAAAATCTAATACATTTTGTTTTATTCTCGTTTAAAGTAAATTATTAACATTAAACCAGTTTACAACCTTAGAGAGAGTGCTAATCACGACATCAGTTACTGATTGCTGTCGTTTAAGTTTAAATAACAGTGAAGTGTCATCCGCAAATAGTACTATCTCCTGATTATCATTTTTCCACAAACATAAAAAAATGTAATAAATGTTCTGTTCTGTGGATTTTTTTTCCTCTTCTTAAATCTGATGTCGACGCGTTTACTCCATCAAACAGTTCATCCATGTCTTTAATTAAATTACCCGTTGCCACTGCTCCAGTCGGCATGTCTCCTGAAAATTCACAATAAACAAATTAAATCAATATAAGTACAATATAATATGACAATATAATTATTAGATAGTTTCACCATTTATAAAAGAGACAACCCCACATTTTCATACTGTTGAAACGAATTTGTAAGACTTGTTGTTAAATGTGCATAAGTATCATGCATAATAATTATGATGTGTGTGTATAAATGAGTTGGACCATGACTATTAAAGATGTCTCTTACCTTTAGCTATTTTGGAAAATATTCCTGCTGCAACTGAGTGGCTTAAAACTTGTGCTGCAAGTTTTACCCTCATTTTTTGCTTGGTATTGGGGTCAACGTGTTCTTTAGTTAAGAGTGGTGCATAAACAAAATTGGGATTATTATTGTCCAGTTCATAGAATTGTCTGATGTGGCTCCATTTAGCGATTCCTGTAAAGTAATTATTAAAAGTAAAATTATCTATACTAATATTATAAAGCTGAAGAGTTTGTTTGTTTGTTTGTTTGAACGCGCTAATCTCAGGAACTACTGGTCCGATTTGAAAAGTTCTTTCAGTGTTAGATAGCCCATTTATCGAGGAAGGCTATAGGCTATATATCGTCACGCTAAGACCAATAGGAGCGGAGCACCAATAAAGAATGTTTCAAAAACGGAGAAAATTTATTACTATTGAAAGACGCAGACGAAGTTGCGCAGGTCAGCTAGTTAAGTATAAACTACATACATATTATTAAACACTTTTTTTAAACTAAATAACAATGACTTACCAATTCCTTGTTTGTTGTCTGATGTTATATTGGTCATAAACTTTACATCATATTTCATGAACAGATTTCTGAAGCACTTCAGCAAGTGTGGTGTGTCAAATAGCGTGACTACTTTGTGATTGCTCACTTCTATATAGGGATTCTCTACAGAAGCTCCCAATAGACACAGAGCTTTCTTGTTGACTCCATCCAAGTCACAAACTGAAGCGCATATATTAAGGCCAGCATTAAAGCAACAATTTAAAACCTGAATTTTTTTTAATTCAGATTAGTAACTTAACTTATTTAACATAAGCATGATCATCTTTCAAAATGAAGAAGAAATGCATACCTCCTTAATCAAAACAGATAGTCTGTCAGCTGTGACAAATCCACTTGATAGGTAATAAGCCACTGGCTGTTTAATTGGCTTCCTAACTCCAACCACCATAAATACAAGCGCATATGAAGCTGCCTGTGGAGATCTACCTTGTGTGGCATGGTCTTGAAAACCCTCAATTTGATCAGACTTAGTTGTACCATAAATTTTTTCTTAATGACATTTCATCCCACAACAATATGTACTCTCGTTCAGATGGCCCAAAGTGTTTTGTCATCTTTTTCAACATTGTAAGTGTTGTTTTGTGTATCCCCACATTCATCCTAAATCTGCTTAAGAGGGATTTTAATGTGCTGGGTGCTGGTAAACAAATCATTCTCCTCAATAACTTGTAGCATGTTGGTGACCTTTTATAGAGCCTCAATGCTATTATTTTAGCTTCCATGTTCCACCTGCGTCCAGGTTTCTTCCTCTTATAATTCTGCAGTTCTCCTTGCAGTAACAGGGCAAATGATGAACTCATTTTTTTATTGAGGATTTTTTTTACTGTTTCATTGTTGGAGATTTCATTTAAAAATGCTTCATTTTTTAAATATTTTACAGTTTTTTGTAATCTATATACTTTGTTCATACTATTTTTCAGTTTCCTTATCAACATTTTGTTTTTCTATCTCCTTCTTGTTTTGAAGACTCGCACACAATCATTCCTGAACAACTGGTTGGAGTGATAATGTTTGCATTATGTTCTCTTAAAGGATAAATTCTGGATGGACCGGCAACAGGTTCAAATATGGCAGGTTGATCTGGCAGATTAGAAATTGTTGTGTCCTGAAAATGAAAGGTTAACATATTTATTTTAAATAAATTAATTTAAATCCTTAAATTAATATAAGTCATAGTTGAGGTAAGCAAATTATATATATAAGAAATATTTATAACTAGCTTCTGCCCGCGGCTCCGCCCGCGTAAATGTCGGTCATCGCGGTAAAAATGCACTCCCTCCGCGTAAATGTCGGTTATCGTGGTAAAAAGTAGCATGTTTTTCCTCAAGAATCAAAGTATCTGCATACCAAATTCCATCTAAATTTATGACTCATTTTGCATGTTTGTAATTGCCCAAGTTTTCTTAAATTTAATGTTAACAACATCATTCTGCTACATAATATTATGTGTTACACATAACATAAAGTCTGTATTTCTCTGCAATGTAAATAGCTTTAAATACACTTTTAAAGTATTAATTGTACTAACCTTATGGCATTGAACACCAGGTACAGCTGTTCTGAACAACTTCTCAATAAAGCATGTGCTTTCAAAATGTTTGCTGCAAAGCATCTTATGTTTTGCATGGAAATCATCCTGGAATTTTGGTGAAGACCAGGCTTTGTATGGAAAGCAATACTTTGCCCATAATTCACACCTGGAAATTAAAAAAAAATTAAAATTAAAAAATAAAATACGAAATTAAAATTAAAAAGGAAATTAAAATTATTTTATCTCATCTGCATTGCAATGATAAATGTCCAAATGCCCAGAGACTGACAATGAAAAATGCTAGTCAGAATAGAAAGACTTCTACTTATAATACTGCGGATGGCGACCCTTCAAAAAGGCGCAAATCTGACTATTCTATATGTATGGGTAACAGAGGCATTCATTGGTCTACATTCGTAGAGAACAGGGGAAGGTGTAAAGTTTGTAGCTTGAATAAGGTTCAGTCGAAACCTCATAGTAAATGTTCGCATTGCAACGTGTTTTTGTGTGTAAATGAGAAGAAAAATTGTTTTGTTGAATACCATGAGGTTCATCTGTAATTAGAAACCTAATAATTTAATTATTACTAAGTCAATATTGGATCTCATTATTTTGTAGTTTCTATCCAAGTTCCTAACATTGTGATAACACGAAGTTCCTGACGGCACTTTTAAGTCTAGATCTTGGAAATAGTACTTCTAGGTATAATAAAAATCTAAAAAAAATCTGTGCGTATCGTTTTACTTACCTTATTATGTAAATAAAGTTCAAAAGCGAAAATTTGTTAAAAATCACTACCCCGGGGGATAGGGTTAATAATCATATTTTTAATTAAGTTTTATCTAAATAACAATCTAAACTTTCTGTATTTCCTTTGATTGAAAGAGATTTAAAGGATGTAAACGAATAGCATGGAAAGTACTTAGGTAGGTACATACCGCAGAGCATTTTTTGAGCCAGGCTTAGGAAACCGATGCAAAGTGATGCTGGAATCTTTAGAAGGTGAAGATCCACACATGCAACAGATTCTAGTGTTTTCTTTCTGCGAACTCATTGCGAAAATTAAACACACAATCAAACAAGAGTCACTATCTCAACACCGAGTCTATATCTCACAAACACACACTTAATTTCACCAAAACACAGCCACGGAGGAGCAAACTCGACTCACGGTAACAATGTATGTAGAATTAAATGCAACTAGTTTATTTATTACAAATAAATATAGGTACAAGATAAAATGGTGCGGAAACCGCAGGCAGACATTTTTCTTGTGACGTCAAACGTGTTGCCAGTAGTTGCCACACATTTTCCCCCTTATCTTTTTTTTGTTTTTGTGTATTGATCAATTAAATATATTTTATTTCTTAGCAAAATAATTTTTTTGGGTATCAGAATAATCACAAAATGTATTTTTAAGGGTGACTTTCTTTTTTAGCTCATTGTTTTGGAGAATACGAAATTGTATTTTTGGTGGCAACATTTTATAATTTATCTCTTTTACTCTAATGTTGTTGTCTCTTTCTTGTTTTCAAGCCCACCTACATCTTGTTCTAAGAACAAAGTTGACAGACCCTGGTTGATTGTGTTAAGCTTAAGACAATCGATGTTGCCCAATGGCTTAAATTACCAATAAAACCATAGATTATAAAACTACCAATTGCAGGCAAAATACATCTGGAACTCATTAATGCCAATGATTTATTTTTATTATATTTATTTTTCAATAAACTTTTTAATAATAAATATTAATTCCATAGTTTCGGTTTGTTCCCTCTTTTCTCTCCCTTCCCTTCGCGTGCATATTTTAAAATAGCTTAACCAAAGTTGACAGGAATGTAATTGTAGGTTAAGGAAAGGAATTAAAAAAGACAGTAATTATCGGATTCGGATGACGCATCCTGACCAAGAAAATTTTAGCAACCTAGAGGCGACTCACGCTGTTTCTTTACCATAAGTGACCTTGAAACCCAGAAAGTAAAAACCATTGGTTAAAATGTAAATATAGACATTAAGCGAAATATGAACAAATTAATAAAGTAACAAATTTATTCCTTATGTTCTTTTATTATATTTTATTGTTGTTTTTTCTGGTATCTCGTTTGAAGCAGTGAAGAAAGTGACTGAGCCCGGCCTCAAAATAGTATTAAACTGGCTTAACAAAAACCTGCTTGCTGTTTTAACCCCTGCATTAGCTCTCAGCCTCAATCTGATTTTGTATCAGGATACACTGCTCTGCCTTGCCAATCCAAACCACTGTAACTTTTGAAAACGACTTTTGACCTTGAAAGCTCTGTTACAGTTTTTTACCATGTTAAAACCATAATTTCAATACAATACAGTATTTAGATTATTGTCTCTTCTAAATACAATTTAGAATGTCAAAAGTGTTGATCAGGGGTACTAAACCGATGTAAAGAAATTGATTTAGCCAAAAGATTTTAAGGCAAAAGACTGTAAGTCGAGTTTCAGTCTTTTGCATTGGCATGGCAGTGCTGCTCAAACCCACATAAACTGACTTGTGACTGCTCTCTCATTCAAAAGGTCAGCTGTACAAAATATCTCGTTATCATGGTCGATCAAAGACTGAGCTGGCATCCTCAAATTGATGTTATCACTTCTAGAATCAGGAAGCTAATTTCAATTTTTTTAATCCCTGAGATATTTAATGACGGAACTAATATTAAATAAAATCTACATTGACTTGGCAAAACCCGTCATCACTTACTGTATCCCGGTATGGGGTGTGGCAACAAGACCCACATTCTCGAGGTAGACAGTTTTTAAAGGTCATATATTTACACCCCTAAAGGTACCCCACGAACATCCTATACATGACCTGCAATCTTCTGTCGGTCAGGAAATTATACGTAATAAATTTCATATTAACCCTTCACAGATTGATTCCATTTGATCATGACATACAGAAAAAAGATAAATTACTTCCCACAATTCCCGTCCGTACTACTTTCGCTCAACGTCAATTAAGATGTCAGTCTGCATACATCTATAATAAAATAAACCGCACAATTGAAATATATCCTGTGCTAACTTACATTTATAAAAATACTTTGATAGATTGGCTAAACACGCTCTCGTATGAAGAAGTGGAAAGTCTCCTAATAATTATTACATAAAAATGAATTATATTAATCAATACAAAACTTAAAATACTTACCTGTATGTGGGTACATAATAATCGATCCCAAGGAACTAGGTATCCGTAGGTCATACAACACACACACACACACACACCCATTTAAGTTTTGTTAAGTATCATTTCTACTAAATTTGTTACTGAAGTACATTTGTTATTTTATCGAAATCTAAGCAAACTCGATTGGAAGCTGCGAGTCACTCCCAAGTACTCCCAACACAAGTATCGAAAAACTTACTAACATATGTTTTTTTTTTTGTTTTATTTATATTTACACAATGAACTCATTTATAGAGTTTCTATAAGATAATGGTGCTAATTCTGTTCTTTGAAAATTCGCTAAGCAAAACTAATTTTCGAACAATAGAATTATCACCAGTAACTATATAAATACTATTGTATTCCACTACTAATCTAGACTCTATAAAGTTTCTATATACGACACTATTGGTTACCTACCTTAACTAACTATTTTTGACAAAACAATGCCATGATTTTTGTTGTCTCTTACACAGAATTAGGAAGCGGGAATGTGCGCCTCCTTGACATGCTTATAGCATTGTTATAGGTTTTGTATTTTGTTGTTTTCATTTGGTTACTTATAAAAAACAACAAAGAAGTTTTTTGTAGGTAGCCAAGTTTATTACTTTGTGACTAGCGCTATTTTGCAAAGAACATCGTGCCATGAATCATTTAGAAAAAAAGAGGTGTTCCTATCGGATTTGGATGTTTTTGATGTCACTATGAATTGCCAATGCAATAGAAATTAAAAATAAAATATCAGCTATAGCTGTTGTTAATCAGTTTATTTCATACTAGTAATTGAATTGATTTCCTTTTTTTTATTCATTGACGTTTTCATTACCACATCTCTAGTAACTTCAACTCTGAAGAGTATTTTACGAGTACAATGTTTGTTCAAATCAAATAAGACTTGACTTAAAGTGCTTAGTTGCCAGGTCATTAAATTAAACAAAAAAAAAAGTATTTTACGTCCCCGAACTTATTTATAATATTATTATAAATAAGTTTTCTAAGAGGTGTAAAAGTAACGAAAAAAAAACGTAGCCGTATGTATTCGTTACCATACGTTCAGTACTCGTTACTATCGTATCGTTACTCGTTACTCCTAATACCTCATAACATGCTGTTATGCTAGAGAAACAAATCGTTAATCGAGTCGTATTGCGTACGCGTACAAGCGTGCGATTTAATTATTTTTTGAAAATTAAGTTACAGTGAAATAATTTTAAAATTTCATGAGAGACTAAAACTTTCACTTTCGTCTATTTCATACTATTACATAAAATTTATGAAATTTTAGTGGCAACATTTTATGAAAACACTTTTTCATAAGTATATACTTTTTTTTTACTGCATACTCTGTTAAAGAAAACTTTGTTTTGAATATTTGAAATTTTGGCACCATAATGCGCGCACATCGGTTCAAATATTTTTGAAGTATATCCGCACAAATTACATATATTTTCATTTTTTTAACCAATCACGTTACGAATGGTTTGCGAACATATTTTTCATGTTCTTTTTATAATTTTATTATAAGATATGAATGTATGTACTAGGTGCGGCATCGCAGCATTCATAATTTCAATTTGTAGAAATAATACATATTCATTACATGCCAAACCGCATTTTTCACTTTGCCGTAGTTTAAACCAGACTTATGTTTATGTTATAATGAAAAAGCTACAAATAGGCGTCCAAAATTATTTATTATCAATAAAACTTAAACAGCATTTCAACCATAAATCAACATAAAAATAGTTTTGCTTAGATTGAAATTAAACAAAATTAAATAAAAAAGTTTGTATCAATTAAAATGACAACAAACTCTTTTGTTCTTGGAATGATATTTTAAACAAAACTAAAATAACAAAAAATAATTATTTCTTAGAACGAAATTAAACATAAAATTAAATAAAAAAGTTTGAATCAATTAAAATGACAACAAATCTCTTTTGTTGTTGAAGTGAAATTAAACATAATAATCAACGCAGCGTTACATTGCGTCATTGAAACAGCGTATGTAACCATGATACGAAACATGCGAGTAACGAAAAGTATTCGTGAGTAACGTTTCGTTACTCGGTACTAGATGGCGTACCCGTTACTTAGTAACGAATACATACGGTTTGCTACAGCGTGGCTACAGCTCTGTAATAAATGTCACAACTCACACGTATTGTTAATATCACCAGTGAGATTCAAAAAGCTACGTATTCGAGCTTGAAATAATTTGTTTAAACTAAATGGAAATACAGTGTTGTTTTGATTTTACTTTTTATATCTTAATATATTAGTGTACAATAATTGCATGAATATATATTTCTAGGCGAAGTTTTTAAAGATGGGTGTGTATTTTATTTTTAAATGCTTATGTACTTTTTTTTAACCTTTTGTTGTCGGTTTTTTATTTGACAAAATTCGCAATTTTAAATCTGAAATGAAAAGATAAAAATACATGTATTATTTCTTTACTGTCTGTAAAAACAACTTACGAGAATATTTCAGCAACTGATGAATTAAATACAAATATTATTGTGAGTATTAAAAAAATTGCATTATTGTGAGTAGCTGAGTAGGACTCATCATATAGACTTAAAAGTTGGGGTTAGTTGGTTGGTTAGATAATAAGCGAGACTAGAAAGAGACGCGAGCTGGGCAGGTTATACTAGTTCATTTAGAAGATTTAACATACCTAATATCACTCGACTTGTTATAGCATTCAAAATACTAAATAGGTACAATATATTCATAGCTTTTATTGCGGCACTAGAACTTTGATAAATAAATTTAAATTATTGATTCAGTATAATTTTTTGTGTTTACAAAACAGACATCACGCATGAAAACTTCTTATTTCGAATTATTGTTGGTTTTATTTTGAGTTATTAAGCAATACTTGAGAATCTTGTTTTGCCATAGCACCAGAACAAAGGAGGGTGTACAAATGGCTTAGTGGTTTAAGCAGTTGTATCGCCCCTTCCTACTTCACTGAATGTTGTGGGTTAATTCCCACATGGGACAACACTTTGTGTGATCCACAAATTGTTGTTCCGAGTCTGGGTGTTCTTTTTGTCCGTTTCATGTGTTTGTGAAGTCCCCTGTGATATAGGATATGTTCATAGACATGCACATAGTTATCTTTTTAAAGGAGAAGGAGGAGAACACTGTGTGCTTTTAATTAGTATGATTATGATATAAGTACATCAAATGTTGCGTGAGGTTTTATACTTAGAATATTTAATTATAAAATCATCAGTAGATCAGGTTAGTCATTCTCTCTATTGCACACAAAAAGAGAACATTCTCAGTAATTTCCAACACTAAAAATATAAATTTCTATAGTTTCTATGGTGTAAATGTAAATAACGCACTTGTGACCCTGGAGTTGCAGGAGGAGGTGCAGGTTGTCACTTACCATCAGGTGACCCATCTGCTTGTTTGCTCCCTTATACCATAACAAAAGTAAAGAATTTAGTAGGCATTTTTTTTTGTTTTAGCTTGGGATAAAAAAATATCTAAAAATTTATTATTAATCATTGTGGCAATAATAGTTGCAACTAGTCTGCTCATTATCGGGCTGGTACTAATATTGGTGCATGTTAAGGTATGTAACATTTTTAACTTTATCTTAAAGTATATCACTCAAAACATATTTTCATCCTCAATTTATGACTGTTAATTTAGGTTGAATAAGCTTGTGGTATCAGGCTGTGTCAGCAAGTGCAAACTGGTAAAAAGTTACGCAATTGAAAGTCATATAAAACCTATTGTTTGAATAAATCCTAAATCAATAATAATGCTGTTTCATATTTTAATTGTTTTCATGAAGCAAAACTCAGAGTTTAAATTAACTGGGTTAACATACTGTTGTGTTTGACTATATTAAGTGTAGACATTATAAGGATACAGAAAAAGACAGAAGATAGTAACCTTCTGTCTTCCGTCTAAAAAGGTACTGTTTCAATGTAATGGATACAACATTACAACAAGACAAGTAGCAAAAGCTAGCTTATATTTTACTGCCAATAGAAACATAAATATTTTACTGAAGTGTATATTTTCTAAATGTATTAATCAACATCACCATATTTGTTCAAATGTCATTAATTTTTGTTACCAAATAAGGGGTTGTTTTATTTACCTATATTATAAGTCAGAATATTATTTTCAGACTGTTGGCACAGAAACTACAATAGACTACACACAGTGTAAAGATGAGTATGCTCCAGACTACACCTGTGATGTACAAGTTAGCAAAAAGAGGATGCCACACTGTGTCTGTTACACAATTATTACTCTAAGTGAACCTATCTTAGGGCCTGTTACTGTATACTATGAATTGCCTGACTATGACCAAACTCGTCCGGAATATGTGACTTCTAAGTAAGTATTACACCATGTTTGAGTCCTTGAGAAACAATTTTGACAATTTCTTATTACTCAATGGTCTCAAAAAGGAATAAGTTTAAGAATTAGTATGTATGTCTACAGCATATATTCTATTATGAATTTCCACTTATTAGGTGTCTTCTACCTGGTCTTTGTAACAATTTTTGAAATGACATAGGGTATTTTTTGACGGAGTAGAGTTAGAATTTATAATAAACTAGCTGTACCTGCCACATGACGATTTCGCACATTGTGGTTCCAAAAATAAAAACCATTTTTGAAGCGTGTTATAAATCGTGTCAAAATTTGAGCTCAATCAGTGCAGAACTTTTTGAGTTTTTGAAGCGTACAAAAACCAACTTAACATTCAAATATTACTCGTAGATTGAGTATAATATGTGAGTGATATTCATTGTAGTAGGTACTATGTTATACTGTGATTCTATATACATATAAACGGCTATCTTTAACTTTGTGATATCTATTCATAAGATCAGATATTTTTATGTATACTAAATTTTGATATTCTGAAAACTTTTAGTTACAGAATGGGCACACCTTATCAAAATCATTGGATTTTTCCGAATACAATGAGGAAAGATCCAATGATTTTGAATACAATGAGGAAAGGTTAGCAATACAAAAATAAAGTACTTATCTACCTAACTGTCGCGTACACGGACTTGTACATGATCTATCGGCTATGATCAAATTATACATAAATGTAGTAAAAGTTTATTATCCACAACTTTTTTGCTATATATCATCAGTACACGTCATCAGATCTTTACCGATATTAAAGATAACCTCTCTCGAGCTTCTATTTGAAATCCATTACGATATCTACGTATCCGGTACTCAGCCATTGGGACACGAGTAATTAATGCTAGACTAGTCCACTCGCTACTTACATTATACTTACTAAAAAGGTAATGTTATGACTGTTTAAAGCAAACTGCAAAGGCCATCATTGCAATTAATTAGAGAGCCGCTTATTAAATACAGCCTTGGCCAAAAGTATTAGTTGGAACAAACTTGACCTATTTCAGTTTTTTGAGGAGCTGACAATACTCCATAGGTTAGTCTATTTCGATAGGATCCGGTGTCACAGAATCTCTGAAAAGCGTATTGTACGGATAAATTTATAGCTTGGAAAAACTCTGCGTCTCTGCCTGGGATTTCCCAGCAACTTTAGGTATGTGTGTATTGTGAGTGTTGTTATAATGAAGGACCGTTTCGTTTCTGCATAATACAACGATATCACTTGCATTATGTTAAACAAAACTCGCATTATGCGAGCATTAGTAACGAATGGATACATAAATACAAGAATGGTAAATAGAACGCTGCAATGTAAGTTTTTAAACATGTTTAGGTGTTAACAACAAAATCCTTAGACAGGTTTTTTATTGCCATATTTTACGGAACGTATTGTGCACGTGCGAAATAGTAATGTGTAATACAATGCCGATTCAATATCTATATCTGTATTGTAACCGCGTAAAGCAAAATATCGATGACGAAATGTAATAGATAACGCTTTGGTAATTTAAAAAAAAACACAAAAACCACTATCTGCCGTGCCAATCCAAAAAACTAACTTTTGAAAACGACTTTTGACCTTGAAAGCTTTGTTACAGTTTTTACCATGTTAAACCCCTAATTTCAATACAATACTTTTTAGATTATTGTCTCTTCTAAAAACACTTTAGAATAACAAAAGTGTTGATCAGGGGTACTAAACCACGTAAAGAAACTGATTGAGCGTTGTTAAGCCAAAACACTGTAAGTCGAGTTACAGTGTTTTTAATGATGATGATTTTAATGTTTGGTATAGTATTAGAAAATGTTGATAATGGATGCCAGGTCAGCACAACATAGTGCAGTAATCTGTTATATTAAATTTAATATTTGGTAGTGCCTCCGCCAAGTAGAGCAAAAAATCATTTCAAGGGTTAGTCGCACTGTTTGTTTTTCAAATTTTGACACAATTCATGTTTATTTATTTTATTTTATTTAAAACTTAATGCACATGTTGTACAAAGGCGGACTTAATGCCATTAGGCATTCTCTAATAGTCAACCTTCAGGTGATGTAGAAATATGATGCGGTAGGTGCAAAATAAAATATTAAATTTGAGATAATTAAAGTTCAGAGACATACACAATATATAAACACACATACATAAGTAAACATACATACATAAATTTAATAAAATATATAAATACTTAGTCGGTACTTACTAGCGTTCTCATTGTTCTGCCAATTCACTCCGAAAAAGATCGCGCACTTTTCTCTTGAATGCAAGGCGGTTTGTGGACATCCTGATTCCAGAGAAGAA
Source organism: Arctia plantaginis (assembly GCA_902825455.1). Classification (NCBI taxonomy): domain Eukaryota; kingdom Metazoa; phylum Arthropoda; class Insecta; order Lepidoptera; family Erebidae; genus Arctia; species Arctia plantaginis. Next base: position 9,248,517 of record CADEBD010000327.1, on the reverse strand, counting down.
CTGACTGGACGTAGAAGGAGAAGTTGATGAAGTTGGAGGTATGAGGAGGGCATAGAAGAAGCATATTGTTGGTTGACCGAAGATTTCGGTCGTGATTGGAGTATAAGAAACGGAAGTGGGGTACAAGGTATTCAGGTAACGATGGAGAGTTGGTGAAAGAAAAGAGAGAAGTCAGTGCTCGCAAACTGCGGCGCTGACGAATTGGGAGCCATTGTAGCTGGGAACGTAAAGCAGACACGTGGTCATACTTGCGAAGATTGAAAACGAATCGAATGCAGTTATTGAGAAGACGATCTAGTTTATTGAGAACGTCTGCATTCAGGTCGAAATAACACACATCACCATAGTCGATTAAGGGAATAATTGAGGACTGCATAAGCGTAGCCTTAGTTTTAGAGGGAAGGAAGTTCTTAAAACAATATAAAGCACGGAGACACGTGGTGACTTTCTGGCTGACGTGTGTAACCTGTGCTTTCCAGTCCAGTGTCGAGTCGATATATAACCAAAGATTATTTACCACTGCACTAAAAGGTATAGTCACATTGTTGTAAACAATTGGTGGGATGACCGCTATATCCAAAGTACTTATCATTTGTTTGCTTTCCACGACGATCACTTGACATTTGGTTGGATTTATTGACAAACCAAACCTCGTTGACCTCTTTATAAAGTCCATTATGCCATTAAGTCCACTATGTCAACTCTCCTTTAAGTCTTGGTTGACTTTGTCGATGTATGTATGTCGATGTCTTTGTATTTTATGTTCAACCCTTGACTATGTGTAAGTCATCAGCGTACAGGTGATACGTACACTGAAGGTGCTGGGTTATGAGATTAATCAATATTGAGAATAATAAGGGAGATAAGAATAGAATATACCGCCTTGAGGGACGCCAGTGAGAAGATCATACCAACTCGACGACAAGTCATCAAAATCAATCAAAGCCAGCACTGTGACTCTAGTGTCCTCCATACTCTCCCTAATATCGCCTGTCACTTTGAGGAGAGCGGTGGTAGTGCTGAGACCGGGTCTGAACCCAGATTGTAAAGGACTAAAAAGATTCTGCTGTTTTATAAACTGTGAGAGCTGCTTATGTAGGCCTCTAGCACTTTAGAAAGAAAGAGAAGTATAGAAATTGGTCGAAAGTGTTCGGGGAGAGAGGGGTTAGTTTTTTTGGGTAAAGGGATGATGAAGGCCTTACGTCAGAGGGAAAGGTTGCAGAGTCGAGTGAAAAGTTGATGATATGAGATATTGCTGTAAGAACGTGATCCAGGATAGTAACAATCATGCGACGGCTGATACCGTCACATCCCACAGCATTGGAACGAATGGATAGGATAATCTTTTTGATGTCCTCAGAAAATACCGGAAAGTCAAAGGATTCAATATCAGGATGAGTTAGACTAGCTATATAGCTCAAGGTTTGACACTTGGTTTGATGATCCAGCTGAGGTGTAGCTGAGCCTATAAAGAAAGGAAAACCTTGAACATGCCGTAATTTCAGTCCCGTTTTCTATATATCTAATCTGCATAAGTTCAACTGCATAACTGCATCCAAGTTACGTTTGCAGTTCATGAGATAAAGCGTCACTTGCACTAAATGAAAAAAAAAAAAAATAGATAAACAGTGAATATAGCTATGTTGTAAGAGACGATTGAGCGTTCATTTAATTTTATTCTATTTATTTCAGAAATAAAGGTGTCCAATACTAATATGGTTACTATAAAATGTTGTTAGATAGTTAATTAATGACGTTCTGAGGTAGTAAAGTTGACTTGCATTTTTATACATGTAGTTTTTGATGAAATTGTCTGTTAAAATACTAAATATTGGTTCTTCATACACATGCTTGAAATAATTATGTCTGTTTAATTGAAATCAGGGATGACGAGCAGCTCGCTGGGAATCTGTCATCAGTTATTTCGCCAAATTGTGGAAATAATTCGTACGCGGATACTGAGGGCAAGAAACCAATCGCTCCATGTGGAGAAATAGCTGATTCTATGTTCAAAGGTAAATTTCGTTTTATGTAAATTAAAAGTACGAGTACAAATATTAACATTTAATATCTATTATAATGCACATTCCATGCAGGTTGCCTATTCTATTAATACTCTCATCCTTTTCACTATTGTTCATCTACCAGATCATTTACTAGAATTAATGTTTAACAAAAGTAATTAGATTAATTAAAATTAAAATAATATTGAGTATAACTTATTGATCTGAAATCTCGAACGAAATTTTACAATAAACTGATGATACTGGACATATTCCTGTTACATAATAGAAACGTAAAAATAAAAGAATAATAAATTAAATAATTTGGCCGATTAACAAATCGGCCAAATTATTTAATTTATATTCTAATTATTTTTTTTATAATTATAATTATTATTTATATTCCAATTCTTACTTTTTAAGTTAGATAAAAATCTAACCTAAAAAGTAATATATTGTATGTTTATTAAGCTAGATCAAAATCTAACTTAAATAGTAAGACTTCACGAATAAAAGTAATTGCAAAAATATCCTTGTTTCACCGGATTTATTATAATCTGAAAATTACATGTAATTTTACAGACCAATATACCCTATTTTACAACGGCAGTATTGTACCGTCGTTCAACACAGGATTGAATGGCATTACCGAGGAGGACAAGAAAAAATACCGAAATCCACCCAATGGTGATCTGCAAGCAGGTTGGTGGTTCTCGTATCTCTTGTTTTTCAAACTATAAAAAAATCTAAGTTTTCACATACGAGTATTATCTAACTAATCGAGACTAGCATACTTTTTTCACGTGTGAAACCCCAAGGGCCGTCAACCCACCGGGATTTTCGGCAGGGCGGTGTGTGGGAATCGAATCGAACTAAAACCACACGGTGTGCCACTCCGCGCCTGAGATAGGAGGAGTCCGGGAACAGCTGATATAGGGATATCCGGACCCCTCCCAGCGCCTGCCCGCAACAGCGCAAGCACCAAGTTCGTAATTCTCTATTTATCGACGTATGTACGCCACACGCAGACGTCGCCTCCTCGCGGCTGGTACTATTGTGGATGGAGGGGAAAACCCGTCCCCGTTCACCCGCTGACACACTAAGGGTGGCATAAGGCACTGGAAAGCACGCCTCCTCCACCCGGTTCGCCGGCACCGAATTGGGTCCGAGTGAAGGATATCCCCTCGGGCCCGCTCCGCAGCCTCCTTCTCCGTAATGACGTCTTCGCAGAAGGTTGAGACCGCGGTGAAACAACTGTCACTACCGTCCATAGAGCGTATGACGGCCAGTAGCGAGAGCCGAAATTTTTGTTTATACTGTATCGGTTGTGAACCGTCACAACCCTATTTTTAAGTTAACACCATGTTTTGAATTTCTTCTTCTGAGCACGTTGCCTAAACTTCTATTAAATATTTAGATAGTCGCTTGCAGTGTGGTCAAGTAGTGTTTGAAGTCGAACTTCTGAGCAGGTTTCAAGTCTGGTGCTACAAATATGGCCAATGCCTCTTTAGGTGTATGTTTTTTACTAATGTTTGCTTACAGGCTGAAGTTATTACTTTGCGAACTTTTATGCCTAGAGTTATTTTTGATGCATCAAAGTATGTTGTAGTAATCTAAAGTATGTTGACTCATTTTAGCTGCAAATGTCAACTCTTCGACAGGGACCTCCTCCCACAGGTCTTTTGTTTTCCCCCGCTTACAGCGCTCACTTAGCTCTCTAACATTTTTAATGCTGTCCTAGTTTTTATAGAACTTGCAGGAAATTCAATCAGGGACATAACTTATTGTTCATTGTTTTTCAAAGAGCGCTTATGTCTATAACTAGCAGCAGTTCATCTTTTCTTCAAATCACTCTTAAAACACCTAAGGCTCAGCTGAATTTAGATTAGAGAATTTATCCTTCATCCGGACATTTAGTTGCTTCAACAAGCTTTTCTTCCAGTAACAAATATTTCTCACACATTTTCGTGCATTTAAATTCATTGAGCATACCAAACAATGCTCTTATAAATTGCTTAATAGTTTCTGAAGAATCTACAACGAAATTATTATAATACAGCCTTGGCCAAAAGAAATAGGCACCCCAGAAAAATGCACAATTCATGTTTACTGATTGAACAACGAATGACTTATCTTAGATGGCATGCCGGGGTCACAAATAACTTCCTAGAAAAGCAAGCAGCTATCTGTTATGGTCATAAAACACCTGGTGACTGAAAACAAAAAAATTTGTTTTTATGCGTTTTTATCAGTCAATGTTTGGTCACTTGTGTTCAGGACTCTAACGGGTAAACAAGATTTTATTTCTAACATAGTGATTAAATTGACACGTAATTTATTTAAAAATGCCGAAAAGAAGTGAAATTAGTTTGGAAAACCGAGTAAAAATACAACTTTCCATGAACAAGGGAAGTCGCAAAAAGAAATTGCTAAGTTAGTGAAATGTTCGCGTTGCGCTGTGCAATCTGCTATCAAACGGTTTGCTGAGACTGGCAGTCACGCTAATAAACCAAGAACAGGCAGAAAACGTGTGACTTCGAAGCGCGAGGATAGAAAATTAATACGCCAATCTATTAAAAGATCGGAAGAAAATATCATCAGAGTTTGCTGCTACATTGTCCGAAGAGGCTGGAAAGCCAATAAGTGCTCGGACCACCAGAAGAAGACTTGGAGAAGCAGGCTTAAAAGAATGCAAAGCCAGGAAGAAGCCCTGGCTTTCAGAAGCTAACAAAAGAAAACGGCTTGAATGGGCTCTACGGCATCTAAACTCTTTTGTTTGAGAATTTTAAGGCAAATTAAACACCTGAATAACAGTTAAACTGATATAGTTGTTAAACACATATGTAGATAAATAGTAAATCTATATATTTATATATTAAAATGCCGTACATACCTTTGTCTGCCATATTCAATTGCTTTATTTTGTATAGTCTACATCCCAAACGCACAATATCACTAGAAACAAATACTACAAATGAAAGTGTCGAGAACACAAGACGTGCGACTTTGACAATGACTAAGTTCCGAGTGGCACACGACTAGAAGGAATAGAGAGATTTTTTGTGACTTTCATTCAATGCAACGGTTATGTAGCTTATTTAGCGTTATATTGCATAGGACATAAGACGATTAATAGAATTACGACTTTTGACCAGTTTTATCAGGTAAAACTACGAGTATAGTTAGGTAAATATATAATTCGGCGAGCACTTCCGCCTCCAAATCAAAACGCGCGGAGTTCCAGCCAACTCGCACGCGGGATTTTGACTAAAGTCATAGATCAACACACACAATAGCAACAATCTGCTTTGTCAAATATCTAGCAAAATAAATGTATCACATCATCAAAAATTCATTAAATGTGTTGTTACAGTTATAAAATAACTGAAAATAATTTAGTGGTCTTATCGCTAACTATACTAAAATAACATTTACAAACACATACGTACACACATATTATTTAGAACTACACACATCAAAAAAGTCTAAGCAACTTGCACGGTTTTGAACTTTTGAACGGTTTTCACCATTGTAATATATTTATATAATTCTTTCATAAATAATAACTAAGCATTCTTTGACGCATTAGTGACTAAAGCAACAAAATCCCCCATTCAATTGTTCATTTATTTACAATAATTAACAATATGTGTACCGTAACTACGTATGTAGTATAAAGCTAAAGCGAAATTAACCTTTTCATGTTTTACAAAATTAAATAATGTCATTTTTTAAATTATTTGGTAATTCAATACAAAGTGTGACCGCCTGTTTAAACTTGTCGGCATCGATTTTTCATTGAATTCATAAGATTGTTTATCTGATCCTGCAGGAATCGCTCGCAATGGTATTTTAACAAGTCAGTTAACAAGTTCAGTTGCTCGGTTGTCGACACTCCGTCTAGGTTCTCTAGAGTACGTCTCTGGAGTATGTCCCATGAGTGCTCGATAGGATTGAGGTTTGGCGATTGTGCAATACTCGGATGTTTTCCATTGCCAAGTACTCTCTGGTCCGCTCGAAGGACGCGAACACGTATTGTCATGTATCAGCGTGAAATCTGAGCCAAGACTTTGTGTTAAAGGGTATAGGGCCCGGGGACATCTTCGACGTAAGTTTCAACGTTCATAGCAATCCAGCCATCCAGAACTGTTCGTCTGTTCTTCATAACAAGCGCCCATACCATTACTGTGGAGCAACTGTTAGGGTGCACTTCGGATGCATTTCAGCTGTTCAGCATTTACGGGACGACGATACATTCTTACCCTTCTCGTATCAGGCCTAAATCAATACCTCTCGGGACTTTTCGCAAAATAAAATTTTGTCCCATTGCTTCTGGGTCCATGTCAATTGTTCCCTAAAAAAATTGGTTTAGACGGGCGCGATTCCCATGGCGCATAGGTGGGCCTGTTTGCTTGTGTGCTCGTAGGCCATAATCATGCAGTCTATTTCTCACGGTTTGGTAGCTAACAACAACACCGCTTGAGGATTGTAGCTTTAAACCTATGTAACATCGTTAACATCGGTTGATATCTTGCAGTCAGTTGTATGTATCGGTCCTGTCGAGCAGTTCTATTCCTTCCACGTTCTGGGTGCTGCTCAGCAGGATACCCTGTACTTACATAACGCTGCCAAATATGACAAATCATGCTCCTATTGATACCAAAATAGAACTGATATAAAAAAATATATATATAATGAATTATGAATTTCTTCCCGCTTGTAGAATTCCTACAGCACTCTGCATTTCATCAGTCTCACCAAAAAAAAAACAAAGCTGTATATCTCAAAATGATAAAAGTGAGATAAATACCTATTTTTAAAATCAGTCAGTATATGTTTCCAAGAACAAAATATAGGGTAAGTATACCAATCTACTTTGCTAAGAAACAAATAAAATATGAAAGAAAAAAATAAAATAACATGCAGTTTCTGTAAAAGATGCCTGTTTCTTAGAATTTTGAGGACGTGTACAATGATTTATTATTTACATAGTATTCAAAGGGAAAACGATCAGTCTCATTCAATTTTAAAACAAATCTAATTAAAAACATCATTCCAAAATGCAAGGTTGTGGTGCTTAGCGCGCTAATGTCAGCAAAAGGTGCACGTAGGGAGGGGGGGGGGGGGGAGAGTTTAAAAAATCGTGCTAAAAATAGGGTGGGGGGGACACAATTATTTTTGACATATGTTTTAATTATTGATTTTTGTCTTATTTTCTGCAAAAACGCTTGGGGTCGATTTGGCTTCCCCCAAGGCCTGGCTTGCCGCGGCGTCGATCCGAGGGGACCTGCAATAACATGGTCGGGGTCCTCCACAGAGTAGCCTGAGTCCGGCCGTCGGGGTGGTTTTAACACCACATACTTCTGGCTCCTGCATCCCGGAGAAGCCGGAGATCCTCCACCCCGTTAATAAAAAAAGTCATGTTCAACACATAAACAAAAGACTTTTGCAGTCGCATTAAAAGGAGATCAAACAATTTGCAACTTACTTAATAGGGCAATGGCGGGATAGAAGCAGTAGCTCTTGTTCATTCAAATCCGTGTTCGCGAGCATTAGTTTAGTTTTTACTCTAAAGAATATGTCGGAGGTCACACACGTTAATAACCCTCTATTAGTGATTTATTTATTAATATTTTATGCACAAATGTGACAATCTGAGGGCGATGCATGCTAAAACAAGTGATGTGTTGGAATAAGTATTGTCCTTGTTTAAACTGTTTTTCTTTATATGGTTTTGAAGCTTTGAACTTGATGTCAGGTATAAATTTTACAGGTTGCATTATGATATTTTTAAACAAATGAATTTAGCTTCTATTATAGTCATAACAGGCATGTATTTTGATTATTATCAGCGCCGACTCTCCAATATACAATGGCAGATACTCCTAGCAGCATCGAAAGTCGATGTTAATGATTGATGGTTAGTGATAAAAAGAATACAAATTGTCATCACCCCAATTCATCCCGTGGGTGTCGTAAGAGCCGACTAAGGGAGCAAACTAAGAAGGACAACAGCACTGCAAAGAGAAGGAAAACTTGAAACAAACCCTATACCAACCCGTCTGGCCAGCGTGGTATAGTAGGCCAAAACCTCCTTTCTAAGGAGAGGCCTATGTCCAGCAGTGGACTAGTATAGGCTGTTGATGATAAAAAGAAAGAAACTAATCATAAATAAACACTTATATTTCTACTACATAGGTCTACTAAACATTAAAAATGTTTCTCTAATGGGACTTGATAAAGTAAGAGAAATATAAACTTGAAAAAAAATATTCAAAAAAAGTCGGGTATAAAAATAATGCGATGTATTTTATAACAATACTAGCTGACCCGGCAAACGTTGTATTGCAAAACAAAAAAAAAATAGGTATGGGTCACCCTTACCATTTCGGGGTATGAAAAATAGATGTTGGCCGATTCTCAGACCTACCCGATGTGCACACAAAATTTCATGAGAATCGGTCAAGCCGTTTCGGAGGAGTACGGGAACGAACATTGTGACACGAGAATTTTATATATAACAATATAAGGGCGCAAAAAAATGATTATATTAACTATCAAATATAATATTAATGTCATTATTAAACAGATTGTTAATAAATGAAACCTTTTTGCTATACTTATGTTTCTTTACTGGCAGTTAATTAACTATTGCCGCTAAACTGTAATTATATTCCAAAACAACAGTTGTATTCCGGGTACAGTGCATTTTTGTAATAATAAATTGTATTCGTTACATAAATTGAGTATGATTCAAAATATTTACTTTTATATTGCAGCATTTAAAGATTTCGAGAAACCGAAAAGCTGGGAAAAAAAAGTGACGCTACTTGACCCATTAGATCCAAACAACAATGCCTTTCAGGTAATAATAAAATATTACAGAATAGTATACTTACTGCATATTATCATATATGTAGGTGTATATGAGGCCTGATTTAACTTATTTTTTTTACGAAGCATATAATATTGCAATTCAACTTGCAAGTCATTTTATCATAAAAAATATGAAGACTTTAATTTTTATTATTTTTTAAAATTTGGTCTGTTACATAAAAAAATATTGTTCTTAATATGTATGGAAAATCGAAATGAAGTATTATTTTATTTTTAGTTAGTTTAATATAATTGGCAACGCCTAAAGTACACTTTGTTTACAGAATGAAAGATTCATAGCTTGGATGAAGACAGATATGAAACGAAAGCCGGCTTTTCGAATTAATCAAACGGGGATATTTGAAGATGGTCTGTTTGCAGGCAGCTATAAGTTTCGTGTCATATATCGTAAGTAGTCATTGTAAACCTAATATATAGAAGTGGAGAATAGCGAAGAGTGATTCTATCTTTAATAATAAGAATATAATCATTCTCCGCTATTCTCCACTTCTTTAGCGGTTTCAAGTGACATAATGACAACGTGATATTAAAATCGATTACATTTTATGAAATTTATAACATGACTTTTGTTGTTTCAGTACCTTCGAACTACATAACCGGGCCACGAATAGCAGTAATAAGCTCTATGCATACCGTTGTCAATAACGGCCAACTAATCACGGGCATACTACTAATGCTTATAGGTATATGCTCCCTGGGCATAGTCGCTTATTACAAACTAGTTAACAGATCTTATGTCCCGTGCAAAACACAACCGGCGGAATGAGAACAAAAGCTTATCAAATGTATGTATGTCACTTGGCAAGCTACAGATATCATAGACTTCTTTAAATTCTAATAGACCTTAGTTCCTAAGATTTATTATATTTGCTTAGTCGCTAAGCAATTAGACTTGGCGACACTCAGGAAATTCCTACCTGTGTGTCGCCAAGTCTTTATTGTTAATAGACACGAAGGATACTCAGTCTCAGAATATTTTTGCACGAATTGTCGATGTCACTCGGAATAATTTTCTACTAATTTTCTCATGTATGAAACTCATATGTTATATGCTTGCAGCAGTTATACAGTTTCAAATGTATTGTTTAATGTTAATAGAAGATTTTGTGTCGCACCAAAAATGACACTTGACTGACACATGAAGGTCTGGTCAAACAGATACGTCCATCCGTGTATGCAGAACGATCACATACCAATATTCCAGTCAGTCTTTCTCTCTTCTCAGATCTAATGTTAATTTGTCTTTTCACTAGTCTATACAGCATTTAGCCCGTTTCTCCGGGTTGAATAGGATCGACCGGCCTGTTAGTCTACTGGGTGTGACTGTGACCGTTAAGCCGGAGGTCGTGGGTTCGATTCCCACCCAGGACAAATAATTGTGTGATGAGTACCATCATTTTTTCTGCGTCTGGGTGGGAATTTATCTATAATGTGAATATTTATAGAAATATTTAAGTATGTTTATCAGCAGTCTGGTGGCTCTGCCTAGTTTGGGATCAGACTGCTTAGTGTGAGATGTGTGAAGTTGTAAAAATGCTGCATAGACTAGTGAAAAGTGTGTAGTGTATCACAGCATAAATTAGGTAGTTACCCCCATCGTCGATTAAATCGATATCAATGTTTATTGATTTTGCAAACAAGTGGTATACATTAATATATCTATATAGATCTTAATCTAGTCTTTATTGTTTAGTCTAGTGTTTTGTAATATTGCATGGCAATGTGTTCAGCACTAATGTTTTTATATCATTGTATGGTTTATTTACAGTAATAGGTTGTAATTATTCTTTGCACGTACCCCTGTTTAAACAAATATGGCGCACAAAAGAATATCGTATTTGGAATACTTAATATTTATACGTAGAAGTTCAAACATTAAAACAGTTTTGGATTGCAATAATACCTGTCGCATACCACATCATTTTTTTCTTAACATATTATATTTACTTAAAAAAAAAGTGTAATCATAAAATAACATTTTGCCGTCGAGGCTTAAAAATAGCAGTAAGTTGTACCAAATAATGTTAGAAGCTAAAGTTTTTATACAACCTTGTTCATTTATTTATCAAGGATTTTTTCAGATGCTACATGTTTTTTAAATTTGTCTATAAGAAGTTAAAAATATAATAGACGTTCTATAATATAATAATATGTATAACAATCGCTTTACCAAACTTTTTGTTTATTATAGAAAGCTTATAATCATATTTTCAAAAGTACATATTGGTCCAAAACTATAAAATATTTATTATATTAAAAATTTAGACAACTTTTTTAAACATCATCACTGTGAGTCGATTCGGTAAGTTAGCCTATTTGGCCAAGATATTGCGTAATTTACACACCCAAAACAGTCGAAATCGGAACTTTTTTGAAGTCGCTGATGTTCTTCTAGTAATTCTGCATCGTCTCCAGCATACGAGTTGTAAAGATTACTTAATTACTATATTAGAGTAATCATTCAGTCATCAGTTCCACTTCACCAAATGGGGCTCCATTTGGTGAAGTGGAACTGATAGCAAATGCACTAGTTACTATATCGCTAATCGAATCGAAATCGCTACCGGTATACGTAATATGTCAAGAGCTTCCTTGATTTCTCTAGAATGTCATATGCTGAGGCAGAAAGTAAATCCTTTAAATTGAAAAATAATTTTCACAGATACGCAAAACATAAAATATTGTAATGAATTGAAGACCTTAATTTGAAGTCTGTTAAGATCATCCATCAGAAACCGACACTCAAATTGTAGACTGAGTTTTGCATTTGTTTATAATATTTAACATAACATAGTTTTACATGTTGTTAATCACTCTAGTTTTTCATAGCTGAACTGTGAATCTTTATCGAATATTGAATTGTGAGTTAAATACGTTCTAGGAAATATTGATAATTAAAACGACACAGTGTACTACGACATGATACTACTTATATCTTTGAAAGGATTGATACGTCATGTCAGCGACACACGCAACTTTTTCAAGTTACCAGGGCCTCAATTCTGCTATTATGTGTCAGCCACTGTTATTCCATTGACACGCTATTGAGATGCCATTAAGATGCCAATGATATGGGTATTCTACTAACAAAAATTCACAGTTTCAATAGACTGTCGAGACTATATCGACAGTCTATTGAAACAGTGAATTTTTATCTATATATAGAATATAGGTTATCAATGGAGATATTAACAATATTGCCATATCATGAAAATAAAAAATATCATTTTCTTTGTTATCTTAGTTTCTATCGTTTACCAAACTATTACAAAGACATCGAGGACATTTGTATCAGTGACAAGTCATCGGGAGGCCATGGGTCTTACATAGTTAGTAGAATAAGAAGTGCAAAACTATTCCGACGACATTCCATCGACTACAATATTAAAATAGCAGAGTTGAGGCCCTGATGTCATGACCATGGAGGTTAGAGAGAAGGAGAACGATCGTCGAACATATTGTCCCAGAAATATGGACAAAATAAGTGAGGCGCTGCGATCGCTAAGTTGTCTCAATAAAAGCGGGCTGTTGTGCGCTGATTTGAAATGATTTATCAATGTTTAATATACGTGTATAATATCATTCAAAGAAAAAAAAACGAAAAAATTATTAATTAATATTATTATTATTTATTAATAAATAAATTATAAATTATGTTTTTTAATGTTTCTTTTGGTCAAAAATTAAAAAAATTACGGAGCACGATTATTTTCTCACCAATGCCGCGAAGAAAATTTGTACATTATTCAACTACCTTCATCTACTTGTACTCATAAACAGCTAACTTCACAGATACTACTTACCGACGGCAACGCGGCTGGTGGCTGAAAAATGAACTATAAATTCTACAAGTTTTCCGGGACAGGCGGGCTAATGCTTTAGCATAGCGATCGTTCTCCTTCTCTCTAACCTCCATGGTTCACATTCAATTTATGATAAATGTTGTTTTTTTTTATTACAATTTGAACCTTCTTTCTTGGATAGTTTTAATCTTGTAAGCTAATATTTTTCCGACCGATGCCTTTGGGATCGGAGATAGTGTCTAAGTATGTCTTCCAAGTAGAGCTCTATTTTTGAGACTGGTGGACATTTGTTATTAGAGACAACAGCAAGAAATCTGAAGATTTATTCTGATATTAGAAGACATGGTACCCAAGACTGGAACCGTGTCTGAGGGTTCATGAGTCACCCGTCTTTTGCAGCCGTTGTTTATAGGGGGACCCAAAAGTCTAAAAGAACGTTTCTTTTTTGGAAACAACTGTTGACGGATTTCCTCTGTAGCGAACTTGTGACAACGCGGAGTAAATTATACAAAGCAAGTATTGGACATCTCCGCAAATCGAAGACTTTCCTGACATTAATGATAGTCAAATCGCCGTAAACTTAACCCTCCCGATCGGGAGGGGGTTTACGCTATCAACCAATTAGATATACTTCGTAATATGACATAACTGACTAAATCTATGAATGTATAAACTGTAATTGATTGATGATATTTTGTTTAATTAATAAGTTTATAACAAATAAATATCTTCAATAACAAAATTAAGTCGTACAACTTTAAAGTCGTTGCTGGAACAATCCTGCAGATTAATTAGGTATAAGTTCTTGATCACTAGCTAAATCGAATTGGATTTTCCGTACCCAGTCTTCCGATAACTCTTTTGGTTCCCCCTAGAATCTTTTTCCAGTCTTCTGGCGTTACTCTACACAAGCTTTATTTATCAATGTTAACATTTTAATTGCTATGAATGGCGGCGCCATATTGTGTTTTTTATTGTATTATATTAAATAAAAACTTGAAAAAAATTATTGCACAATATGCTATTTACTTCAAAACACTTACTTTTAGTGACACATATATTTCCATAATTCACAAGGGTATGGTATTGCGACGAGTTGAGAGAGATATATATATGAACAGTTTACTACAATGCAAAAAAAAAATACAGACCTTTGATTTGGCCCATATAAGGATAAGATTTAAGCCAACGGTAAAGAAACACAAAAAACCAAAAATATAATTAGTTATCGATTATTGTATGAAAATCTCATCATTCCTTCGGATTCATCTCATTCCTAATTTTTGACGTGATAACTTCTTATGGGAGGGTAAACCGCGTCGTTACGTAACGCGTTATGGCGCCAGTCTGTCTCCCTCCCTTTCTCTCACGCATACGGCAGCGGTAGGCAGGCTCCTCCTCTCACTCTTACCCACAGCGCTAGCCATATTTCGGACATACGCTTTACATAAAATTTAAGTAATAACTTAAGCTTTTCTCAAGTTAAAGAATATCAATATATTTTATATATATAATGTACAACTCACACACGGCCGTCTGATCCCAAACTAGGCAGAGCCTGTACTATGGTAACCAGACTGCTGATAAACATACTTATATATTTCTAAATACATACATATTATAGATAAATTACACACAGACACGGAACAAATGGCCATGCTCATGACACAATACTTGTCCTGGGTGGAAATCAAACCCACTACCCCTACTACTAACTATATTAAATAGTTCAACTTAAATTATTTTAAGTTATCATTTCTGTCGGGCATCCCGCGACGCACACGTTTTTGTAGCATTGGCATAACCTTTTAGGAGCGTAGGTAATCATAAATTTATTAATAATTTTAATGTGTACAAGAATAAGTTTAATGTTTCTATTTTACTCAAGAACTAGGTAGTAATTGTTAATAAAATATATTTAGCCTTAGTGAGTTTTGACAGCGAAAATCGAGATTCCTGGTGTTGTGAAACGAAAGTGTAATTAAGACGTAGAACACTGGGACCCGTTCATACACGTAGGAACATAATGCTTCATGCTCGATTTTCAAAATTAGGATATTTTAATACACAAACTATGTAAGGGTAGACTTAAGAATGTATCACAACCATTGTATAAATACTGGATCAGTAACTGCTATCTGTTGTCCAGTGGATCAGCTCTTAAGTTTACCATATTCGCAAATCAATAATTATCAGATAACGTAGTTACGATAATAAATGTTGTAATAGTCAACAAACTCACGTAACTACGTGAGTTTGTTGACTATTACAACATTTATTTTTATGAGTAATCATCATATTTTATTGAAGTGCATCATATAGCTGCAACTAGGCAAGGTCTGGTTGTTCTAATTTTTTTTATGAACCTCTTATCGTCCACGAAAGGAAGGATTCTTCAATGGTAGTCTCCTATTTAAGTCTAAAAGCAAATCAGGTGACTATCGTGACGACATAAATTTCCAAAACTTCAAAAAATGAACAAAGGAAAAGCTAGTACCGAACCTACCACCACATTCAACGGTAGTTTTAGAAAACGCATCGTAAATACCATAACGTTGAGGTTGACTAAAAGCCTGTCAAATCAGCATTTGTATATGTATATGGATGTACATGTGTGTGGCTGCGCCCACCACGTTCTGTCCCGACAATAAATCAGTGTGCATCTATCAAGCATTCGTTTCACTCGCTCCCTAGCTGTCATCGAGCTGTGTCGAGCTAACGGAGTCGTTGAGAAGCGCTCGAATGGGGGCGGGGGCAGCCAGAACACCTGTTCAAGCTTGAACCACTAACATCGAAAAGAGCGGTATTCGGTAGAAAAATGTTCAGTGTGCGGTCGGTCAAGTCATGCGTCCTCTCATTGTCGGTTCGCGAGTTATACGTGTAAGAAGTGTAACGTACATACTCTTTGAAGGTGACCTTGCTCACCTTCAAAGAGTATGTAAAAAATTGAATTACACCGAGACGGTCAATGAGGGTGATGACGGTAAGATATTAAAAATATCATGTGTAAACGGCGAACCCATGTTTGAAACGGTGACAATTTTGGGGGTACAATTGAAATTTGAAATTGATAGCGGTTCCGCGGTTACGGTTATATCGAGTGCTATGTACCTATAATAGATTATTTTCAAAAAAATCTGTTATACATAGCACTCGCTATAACCGTAACCGGAGGAACCGCCAACAATTTTCAAAAATTAATTTATCCATGGCTTATAATCAATTTGTTTTGGACGAGGATTCTCAAAAATTAATTTGCATTAACACTCATCGCGGCCTTTATAAATATACGCGCATGGTGTTCTTGCTTACTAACGCTCCATCTATTTTTCAGAAAGCAATGGAAGGTATTCTATCAAATATGGAGGGTGTGCTTTGTGTGCTTGATAATTTGCTCGTCACAGGACCTACAAGGGACGTTCACCTACAAAGACTTACTGCTGTGCTCGAACGATTACAAAGTGCAGGGTTGGTTTTGCAAAAGGATAAATGTGAATTCTTTAAAATGAAATTAGTTATCTCGGTTACACAATCGATAAGCATGGTCTTAAAAAGTCTCCCGAAAAGGTTAAAGCGATAGTGGAGGCTCCAGTACCCACAAATGTCAACAAGTTACGGTCATTCTTAGGGTTGGTAAATTATTATAGAAATTTTGTTAAAAATGCTTCAAGTATATTAAGTCCCTTTGTTAAAGAAAGGGGTTAAATGGAACTGGAGCGCATTACACGATAAATCATTTAATCAAATTAAGCAAATATTGTCTTCGGAACAAGTTCTTGCACATTTAAATCCTAATGCTAAATTAATCCTCACTGTTTATGCGTCCCCCACGGGGTTGGGCGCTGTGCTGGCACAGGTTGAAGTTGATGGGTCGGAACGTCCCATATCGTTTGCATCTCGTAGTCTCAACGCGGCCGAGAAAAATTACGCACAAATATAGAAGGAAGCCACTGCTATTATTTTTGGGGTAAGGCGCTTTCACCAATATTTGTATGCGCGATCTGATCCTTTTATTTTACGCACAGATTATAAACCCCTAATCTCTATTTTTGGTCCATATAAAGGCATTCCTGAAGAATCGGCGAACAGGCTCCAACGATACGCGTTATTTCTTAGCGCGTATAATTATACGATAGAATATGTACGTATTATTGATAATTGTGCAGATTATTACATTAAGAGAATTATGCCAAGAAATTAAGAATGATAATGTCATAAGAAGCGTAATTAAATATATCCTAAGTGGATGGCATAAACGCATTTCAGATGAACGATTGCAGCCATATTTTCACTCTCAGTTACAACTATCGTATGAAAATGGGTGTCTTGAGAGGACATAAAATAGTGTTGCTTGAAAAGTTACGCATGAAAGTTATGTCGGAGTTACACACTTTTCACTTAGGGATAGTGAAAACAATAGATAGATAGATAGTGATAAACTCCTGCAGTGTTTGCATGCAATTACGGCCCTCTCCGTCCCGCGCCCCTCTTTCTCCGTGGATAGACTTTTTATGCCCTATTAATAGGAATATGTATTTAATAATAGTAGATGCGCATTCTAAATGGGTAGAAGTTTATAACATGAAGACAGCGTCGACCTCTTTAGCCGTAATTGATAAGATGTATGATTCTATGTCGCGATTTGGATTACCAGAAACAATTGTAAGTGATAATGGTACACCATTCATATCTCAAGAATTCAACCAATTTTGTTCGTCTAACGGTATTGTACACATGACCTCACCAACTTACCACCCCGCTAGTAACGGTCAAGCGGAGAGTTATGTTAAAATCGTAAAAAAGGGTATTAAGTCATGTATATTATCAGACAATAATACTCGGCAAGCGAAATTGAATCTGTTAAAGTATCTTTTTGATTATAGGAACTCCATTCATGGTACCACTGAATGGTCACCCGCTCAATTAGTGTTTGGTCATAACTTAAGATCACGTTTAGATATTATAATCAACCCTAAATTGCCTCCTTCGTCACACTCATCAGACCGTATTCGTAACGTTGTGAAAAAAAACAGTGTTTATAGGTTAAGTCATATGGTGGTAAAAACAAACAAACCTTTTCAATAGGAAATAAGGTTTTATATAAGAACATAATTAATAATACATGTGTTTGGAACAAAGGTATTATTCTAGAACGAATAGGCACGGTTATGTATTTAGTTCAAGATATTTATTCTCTTTTTAATGTAAGGAAGCATAAAAACCAAATAATTTTGTATAAGGGTTTATCTACTGAGTTTGATAATATACCGTGGGATGGCGACAGCAACGCGGAAGGGTTATTACAGAGAGAAAAAGAAAACATCTCGATCGATGTAACGGCACCTGGTTCGGATAGTGAGGATGACGTGATAAGGGAAGGTGGAAGCCAAGTGGAACCACAACCACTAACGGTTGGATCTGCCGGCAGTTCATCGATGATAACTCGGCGAGTCGACTCGGCTCGACCGGTAACATCGCCTACTCCAGGTGAATCTGATGAGGAGCGGATTATGGAGGCAGAGTCAGGCAGCCAGAACGAGCCAGCCGAAGAGCCTACATTCCGTTCAAAGGAATAACCCCTTATCGCGTATGCTGTTGCGGAAAATCCCACGCATTGACTATAAAGGGTTTTTGTAAACATCATATGAGGGAGGAATGTTGTATATGTATATGGATGTACATGTGTCTGGCTGCGCCCACCACGTTCTGTCCTGACAATAAATCAGTGTGCATCTAGCAAGCATTCGTTTCACTCGCTCCCTAGCTGTCATACATAACAGAAACAAACAATTCTTGATTGACTACAAAGGCATAATATTGACTGTACTGTGTCGTCCAGTCCGCGCATATCGAAAAATTGTGATTGATGAAATTAAAAAAGACACGGTCACAAAGTATTGTGTCTGCCGCCATATCACGCGGACTTGAATCCTATAGAGTTGGTATGGGGTCACTAAAAGGTCAATTGGCGTCAACAGATCTTACCACCAATTCGACGCAAAAGTGGGAAAAGTGGAACAAATATTCCCCGCTTACACACAAGCCTAATGGGACCAATGTATTGAACATGTTATTAAAGTGAAAAATGAATATATCCAAACAGATAATCTAATAGACCAAAACTATGCCGACACGTATCGACCGTTTGTTTTAAATTATCGGAAGACACCAATCTTCGTCAGAACGAAGAACGTTAGAGTCACGAAGAAAATTCGGCTTGATTTTCATTTTTTTTTTATAAACGTTTCCTTTGGTTTTTTATTTTAAGTTACTTGGTTAGTAGAAGTTCTCTATTGTCCGTGTGGTGACGGACTAAAAATACTAATAGACTGTCACCACCCTCATTCATCCCGTGGTTGTCGTAAGAGCCGCCTAAGGAAGCAAACTACGCAGGACCATAGCACTGCAAAGTGAAGGAAAACTTGAAACAAACTATACCAACTCGTCTGGCCAGCGTCGTATATTCGGCCAAAACCTTCTTTCTAAGGTAAGGCCTATGTCCTGCAGTGAAATATTAAAACACCGGAAGTAGCTTGATTCTACTGCAATACACATCGATTTTAACAAAACTTTGGGTCTCGCTGAAAGGTTTGAACGTGCTTAAAAGGGTAAAGAGTTATCAAAAGAAAAACGATGTTGCTGAAAAATTTGGTCTACCAATGAGTACTCTGTCAACAATATTGAAACGCGAATGAAACATCTTGAACAAAATTGAAAATGGTCAAAGAAAACATCTAAACCTTAACAAGTCAAAAACTCTATAACTCGAATTATTTGGCGTCTCTTTGAAGTTCAGCTTACTGAGGTTCTACTGTTTAAAGTTCTTATAAAGAATATTTATTATTTTACTTTATTTTTAAATTGTATCTGAATATAATAGACCTGATAAAGATAAGGTGATTTTATTAGAATTATTAAATGTATTAAATTTTTATAATTAATCATAAAAAAAACTTACAATACTGAAATTATAATACATGGAAGTAAATTACATTTTTATAACATCGTGTGTAGACAAACAAAACAAATAAATCCAAAGATATAGAGTTATAGGTACAGTGAAATTAGTCTCGAGAAATTTTTGCATATGTAGTGGTGTGTATATTACTCAGATCTTAGAGCGCGTTTCCACTATATCGTTCTGGCCTATACAAAAATGTTTCGATATCCTAACATTACTATTTAATCTTATACTTATCCCTAGCAACACTCTGATTTTTATTTTCAACAAAAACAAGTTTTTATTTTAAAGAAAAAGGTTTTGACTTTATAAAAAAAAAGGTGTGTGTGCGATTCACACACGATAGAAGTGAAACTTCAAAGAGGAGAGACCGATATTTAATTTTTTTTTTCCTTTCATCTAGGTTTTTAAAACTCCGGGGAGTCTACAGGGGGGTCAAAATTTTTGTTATTTTTGGCCTAGGACGCACCGTTTCCGAGATATTTCAATCTAAAGCAAAAAATCGTCACTTGATAGTGGAAAGTGGAAACACGCACAAAACCAGAATAAACCAGTTTACGTCGTCCGCTACCATACACTACTACAAACGCAAAAAAATCTCCAAGCTAATTTACCTGTATGCAGTGTATAGCCGAGCGCATCACCCACCTCGCGTCCCGCAAACCATAGGAAGGGCATTGCGGCGGTTTGACTATGGTTGGTAGCAAAGTAAATCAGTTATATGCTAAAACAGGGCAATATTGCCACATATTTAAATAATAAAAAGATGTTAGGTTTGGGCCGTAGTGGTTCTTAACACTCCCAATTAAGTTAAATCCTCGTATCATCATATTCACATTAGCAGTGTCCTAGGTGGGATGCAAAAATATACGTACCACCGCTTTGATAGTGAAATACATATTGCTAAGTAAATGGTTCAAGAGAACAGTATTTTATTAAGTAAGTACATTAAATGTTTAGTTGTGATAAGTTAAAATACAGATGATATTATATTTTATACATAAAAGCAAGTGTTTTATTTATTAAAATGCAGTGATAGTCTAAAATAAAAGTTACGAGATCTAAAATGTTTTTTCCTTTACATACCATTAAAAAAAAAGAAAAATAAGTCAGAACCGAGTGTCAAGTGCTTTAATAAAATAAAGCTTATCTATAACTATGTGTAGACCCCGTTCAGGATTATGTTGATTATAATGGACAATTCCAATACCAAATTATATCAGATGAGATGTGTCACAAAAGTCGTATTCCTGAACCAAGTCGTCTTATCGGCATCGTTACCTATATCCGAGTGATTTAGGTATATTATTATCGTTATTCGAATATCGAATGTTACAGGTGTCACGACACTATTCTGAGGTATTTTTTTTTGAATTAAAAGGAATTTAAACATGTGTTCTGAAATATGAAAGTATTGGTACTCGCAACAAGATTTATATTTTTTTTTAAAGGCCAACTCGACATCTGACCGAAGCTATTAAAATACAAGCACTTAATATATAAACACTAACTACGTAATAAAACTAAATAGATGGCAATAATACACAAAAAATACATTTTAATATCTTACAAGCGAATGATGAAATTAGTGAAAACATTCGTTTTATGTCATCAAACAATAATGTAATTTGTAGATTTGATATTTATAATACACAAAATTATTTGCGCATATTAATTCTCGCACAAAGCGAAAGTCCTACAGCGATTGCTGATTCGCCTTCTTTCATTTACGAAGTACACTTAAGTACTGTTCATTTTTTGTATCTCCACATTTGCGCAACTTTTAATAACAGAATATAAAAAACGTGTTAAATACCGACTTTCCGATTAGGTTCTATCATACATTTGTAGATGCTACTAGATGAAACTTTCACGAACATGATTTTTGTCGTAAACTATACTATACCGTAGATTATCTACAGTAAAACAACGGAAAATCCGATCTTTTAACATTTTAAATACTTACAAAATAGAGATCAATAAAATTACTTGAACAAACTGGTATGTCAGTAAATATAAAGACCAGCAGATAACGATTCTTTTTGTCACGCAAATTTTGATGTTCCGTGTGCAGTTTATATTTATATTTCCAAGTAAGACATTCCCAATGATTATTACAAGTGCTAAGATGGTGTTAATAAAACTAATCTACATCACAATATTCACTACATAATAAGTAATAATATTTAATTAATGACTTTAAAATTATCGTCGTTAATAAGCACAAGTAGCAATATTATAATACATAGTACCATTATTATAGCAATAGTGATAAACAGCTCTAATTAATTTTTAAAAAGGCACTTGTGGAAATGGATTTATTTAAAAAACTACAGCTATTAATAACATTAGTTTTTATGTGTAATTTTTCACATTATTACACACTTGGAGTTGATTTAAAATACCTTGCTCATAGGTTGTTCAGTTTGTAATGTCGATCAAATCTTAACCAATACCCGTCATATAACACATGTCACAGTAGCCAATAGTCATTAAAGTACCCACATCTAAATTATAAAAAATGCAAATCTAACGTACGTACGGTACGCATAGACAACCCTATATATTCAATCATGACGCACTGGCCATGTTAATAATATAACAACGCTACAATATTGTTTGTTAAATAGTGATAATTATAGGTATTTTTACTCAGCATGATTAAGAAAGAGGTATATTAAAAATAGTGACTTGTATCGGTAGTAACTACTTACAATGTGACCCGCTTATGTGGCTGGTGTAAAGCTACCGAAGCTTATCATGCCTGAGTGCATTAGGTACAGGAACAAAATTTGAAATAAATAAATAGATAATACACTAATCTTAAAATAAATACATTGTTTATACTCTTAATACAAAGGATGTTTTTATAAATATTTAAAAGAAATCAATAACAACATACAATTTGTTGATTAAAAACAATTACATAAAGTAAGTAATTTAACAACTATGACTATAAAATAATTTCTACCACAACTTCTATAGACTCGTTAGAGGCATTCTATTTAATTCTACGATACATTCTGCCGCATCTATCGAATGCACTTAATGCACAATGACATTATCTTATATGTCATTAGCATATCATTCAGTGGCACAGGCGTACAGTTATTACATAAGCTTGACATACTGTGGCCTGATGTAACCAGCACTTATTAATCAATTCGCTTCTACATAACAAATATCGATAAAAAGGGAATCTATTCAAAATAGTCACATATGCGCTTGGTTTTGACAGCGCTTTTATTCGTATTATCATCGATTTCTATTACGACTCACATTAAAAAAATTGTACTACTCAGTGACGTCATCACGTTCCATTCTATGAACTAAAATAAACTCTTTGGAGTTGACGTGATTAAAATGTTTAAGATTTAATTAACAATATGCTTAGACTCCTTCTTAAATGCAGGAATGCATTTATTAGGGTAAATTTAACAAAAAAAGTTATAAATAGTGTTCAGGAAAATTACTGGTTATAAAGATGTTAATAACTTTAGAGCACTAGACAGTCTCTTTTTTCGCTAAGTCCTCAGCAAATTTGTCAATGTTCAACTCTCATAAAATGTTGCAGACTAATCGACTCAAATTAAAAAAAAAAAGTATTAACTCATAACCATCCTCCCTTCCCCGATTACTTCTTACGTTAAATGTCTGCATCTAACGGCCAATGAGTGTTTTTGAATTAGGATTAAAAGTCGTACCACAATCTGCTTTTATCTGTTATTTTACCATCTGTTCTCGATATTCCATTTATTATTGTAATGAGATATTTAAAAAAAAAAGTGTATTCACTATGGTTCTTTCTTCACCGTCGTGGAACTGATGTAACATCATGTCTAAGAGTAGGGCGTGCGTGGGTTCACGTTTATCATCTCGGTTGTGCTGCAAAACAAAATAGTATGAATAATAATATCAATAATAATAGAACATCACAATATTAGATAACAATTTTTATAAATATGAAGGTCCGATCAGTTGCGATAGAGACATTTGAAAAGTCAAGCAGTACCTACGCTACAGTATTAGCTTCGTCTGTAGCGATATAATACACTCAGCATATAATAACTCTGTACCATCTAAACAGAAACTAAAGAAATCGGAAGCTAACTAGAACAAAACGATTTAAATTTTAAGTAAAAAGTTTTTACACCATTTAATGTTGTATGATAGTAGTATGGATCTCAACGTAAACTAAACTACACTGGGTTCTACTGGCTAGACGAGCAGAATTATCTAGCGTAGATAAATCCAAACATCCCTCAACTCCAGTTTATTAGACTAGAAGTATGTGTTAAGAGATACAGTTACCGGCACGGATCTTAAGCGCTCGGCGAGTGGGGATCGCTTTGCGCATAGAGCACTTCAGGATATAAAATGCACACCCATTTATTATTATTTATTTAGCTACAATATCGCGATGTGCACTGAGCCAATTACTAGACGATACTATGATTCCCTCGCTCCCCGCTCTACTATTACCCACTTAAGGGACCCAAAAAACTACACCTGCGCAGGTGACAGTCAGCGCTCAAGATCCGTGTCGAACATTATACTAACTTTATTAAAAAGCTAATAAAGTACAGCACATTTTTTATACATATGAAGGACTTGAATAAAGTGAAAAAGTATAAGTATCAACTTAAGTACAAGCACAGATGATTCATAGTTTAAAGAAAAATTCAAGTACCTTTTGAAAAAGTAAAATAAAATTATATGAACTTACGAAGAGACAGCGACATTGTTGGAGGTATTCGGCTCTTCTAGGAAGTAGGATTGGGGCATGGGGTGTGCATATCTGATGTTACAACATGCATTATACATCTGTTACTATGTTAGTCACCAAGCTTATACTAAAGTCATGCTGTTTGAATACTATCGTCGAAATCTAAGCCTTTAGGAAAAAGAGTTTACAACAAGCTTGTGTTATAACCTCTAGTATTTTGTACATATGATTTTGTCTTTTAGTGGCCGACATTATATAAATAAAATCATTATTATTCATAACAATAATACTAATTATTATTAATTGTTAGTAAATCATTAAATTATTTCGGACATCCTCAGTTTGAAGTACTCAGATTCTTCAAGTTAAATATGTAAATTTCAAAATAAGATTTCTGTAAGTATAAAAGATCGTATATTTTTTCTAAAATATTGAAAGCGCTTTATAGGTCATTCACTGGGTCTAAATATTTATTTATATATTTTTACACATCATGCACTTTTGGCATTGCCTAAGGCATTCTCTACCAGTCAAAATTTGAGTGATGCAGAGAAAACGGTAAAAAACCAATTTACACCTTTATGAAGGAAAATGGAATGAAAGATGACAAGGCATGCCATATTGTTAATCGTTATGCAAATTAAGAAAGGCAATAAGCAGGCTATGAAATGAAACAATCAAAGATTGTACCTCTTGGAGCACTTGACATGTATGACGAGAAGCACGATGCCCAGCAACAGACACATCGTGCCCACTACTACGTACGCCACGCCCAAGAACGGGTTCTTGCCGCCGAGCAGTGATGTTGTCGATATTACAAAGGATTTTTTTCCGTCGAAATCGATTACAGGATAGCCTAGAAATAATAACAGTATTTAGTTGACATGCACATATTTATTTATTTTATAATCTTATGCACGATATACTCGATATATAAACGATATATATATATACAATATGGGATGGAGGTTATCACAAAAAAATAAATAACAGATAACACGGTTCAATATACGTCGGTTAAAGTAAAAAATAAAATAATAAATTTTGAACAAAATAAATACAATAAAATAATTGCCGACTCTAACGGCAGTGGCGTGAACAATTAATGTTATCGTGTGGGCAAGACTTTGTGTTGTAACGAGTCCCGCTAAATTTATTTTGAAAAGTGCCAATATTAGGTTCTGTGTATAGTGTAGTGTTAAACTGAGTGAATTATCAGTTTTTTGATTTTATTGGGTTATCGATATCAACATCCATAATGCTGTGAGTGACCTTCACAGCCGCGGAATATCCTGACATGATGTTAATTTACGGGAAACTCTATCAAAACACATCTTTAGATTTACGGACAGGTTTGGAATCAATCGTGTATGTCCTACAGACTGGCGAATTTTTGTAAGGGCGGTACAAAGATTACGAGACAACCAAAGTACCTACTTAAGGAGTGACACGTACTGCCGAGTCCGAAGCTAGTCGAGCGTTTTGTAAAGTGATTAGTAGGTAGGTAATAAGAATGTAAAGTTCAAGAAAGCCTAAGTAATTCCTTAGGTAGCTGTCTACATAAGGAATAACTTAGGCTATTTTTCCTCTCAGAAAAACAGTTTAAATTTTTTCCTGGTCCGGGCATCGAACCCAC
Organism: Arctia plantaginis; assembly: GCA_902825455.1. Classification (NCBI taxonomy): domain Eukaryota; kingdom Metazoa; phylum Arthropoda; class Insecta; order Lepidoptera; family Erebidae; genus Arctia; species Arctia plantaginis. The sequence continues at coordinate 9,222,491 of CADEBD010000327.1, read as the reverse complement.
TAAGGCTTTTCACATCCCACGCGAACGAAGTCGCTGGTACCAGTTAGTAAAAAAGTATAATAATTCTCTAGGTGATGAATCTGCCATTTACTCAGTAAGAGCTCCTTCACTTTCATCTTAAAAGAGTATCAATTTGTAGCCATCCTGATCTCAAGAGGAAGCGCATTCCACAAGAGGACAGACTGAACGAGGAACAAAGGGCCGACAAACCCAGTGGTGTGAGATAAGACAATCTAACTTGTTGTGGAGATCTGCATTCAGGCCAGAGTAGCTCACGTCACCTTACTTACTTAAAGGGAAGATAAGAGATTCTGCATGTAAAGTGGGAAAAGAACAATACATTTTTTTATTACTTGATCCGATCTAACCCGATCTAACCAGAATGTTGATAACATGGTTATATAACTAGTACATACATAGATATTATTGATAAATTACAACCCGATGCATAACAAATTATAGTGCTCATCACAAAATTATATATCCTGGATGGGAATTGAACCAATGAGCCACCAGATCAACAGGTCCATTTTAGGTTCATTCTATCTGATGTATAGTGCAGCACAATCATGTTAAGCAGTGGATGATGAGGATATTATAATAACTTGTAAAGATGAAGCACTCATCATCCCATAGACAATTATCTTTGTCTCTGCCTTGAAGCAAGCAAGCCTTCCAATACATGATGTTCCTACTTCCTACAGAGTGAATATTATTTAGGAACTTACTGTAATTTACGACAAGTATATAGCTCCCTTTGACGAGGCCGTCTCGAAAGCCATCCATTTCGTGGTTAACACGACGGTACAGCTTGCGGAACGATGGCAGCGCGGCAGTTCTCATCCACACTATCAGGTCTTCGTTCTATATTTCAGTTGAAAGATAAGTAAATATATAAGTAAGTGTAGTGAGTTCAATCCGCACATGGGACGACACTGTGTGATCCACAAATTGTTGTTCTGAGTCTGGTTGTTCTTTGTATTGTTTCGTATTGTATTTGTTTAGTTTGTATTCACGAATGTTTGTAAAGTCCCCCGCGACACAAGATATATTCCTAGTGAGAGAGTTATAAAAAAATAAATTATTATTAATTCACAATTTACATTTTTATTATATTGCGACCGGGAAGTTTTTTTTATATTTTGTGATGATCATCGTTACTGCTCTGGTGGTTTAATGTTACCTATTTTTTTACCAATAACCGGATATTTTTTCTACATCTATCGTTTCTGAGATTATAGTATCGAAACCTGAAAACAATTTGCGCCAAAAACAAGAGGGTAGTTGATAATCCAAGTTATAGTAAACGATTATAGGTGCCGATAAATATTCATAAAACTGAAAATTGTGTTATTTTATTTCTATGAACTTACTAGCCAGCAGAAAAAAATATTTTAAAAAAAGATAAAAGGCTGTTGTAGGGTAAAGTTGTGAGTCATAACCATTTGACTTGAACATGTACTTTCTTACTATGTTAAACGAATATTACCTGGAAGCCATTGTTCTCTTTATTGGTAGGATCCAACTCCCAAACGTGTTTGCGCCAGTTAGAAGGTTTCGTGAAATTCGCGAAAGCTGAAACAAGTAATTTTTATATTTAATAAACTTTACAAGGGGATCGAATTTTGCATAATAAAACGAATGGTGTTTATTTCTTAGTTATGCTATTACGTATTGACTACATAACATCATTAAATTTGGGCAAACAACTTGGGAAAATTCGTCTAGAAAAATATGTCGAAAGTTAGTAGGAAATATATTAAAAACATACACACCAATTTTGAGGTCACCTGCAGGATTCCTAAACTTAATTTCTCTGTCAGAGGTCCAGGCGATGCCGGTATTGAGGACAGGTACAGAGAACTGTCCGTCTGCAGACTTCACCTCCAATGTATCTGGTATTTCAATAATATGAGTACTTGTTTTATCACATAATATTATTTGTACGTTATATTAGACTCCAAAGCCGTTGTGCAAACTGAAGGCTAATTCTCGTAATAAAAGCTCGGTTACGATTAACTCTCGATCTCACAACATAAAATAATTATCAAAGGTACTTTCTTCATAAAGGGTATTTTCGTAGTAAAGTATTGAACATCCAACGTTGACTGTAATATGATTATATCGTATTGTAACCGAAAACTGAATCGGTAATCTTCTAGTCTTAGCAATACTTTCCTATTATCGAGAGTTGATCGGAACTGAATTTTAACCTAAGTTTTATAACGAGAATTGGCCTTCAGGTGCTTGGTGTTTGACATATTAGGTGTAGTCGAAAAATGTTTAACATTTTGATATTTTTAACATTAGACATTAAAAAAAGTCATGGTATTTTGTAATTACCACAAATAAAATGTTTAATGTCAGTTTTAATAAAAAAAAAATGCCCTGAACCAATAATAACTTAATAATGAACTTTTAAAAAAGCATAATCATTGCCTTCAATGCAACTACATCATGTTGAATTATAATAAATTGTATTGTTCATTCCTTAATTTTACAGCCTAAGGGATGGTATTTGATCTTCAAATTTGAATTAAACCAAACAGGAAGTATTATCTCTCAAATAAACAAAGAATTTGCCAAATACAAAAATTTAAGCGATATATTATATTGACAACCTCCTCATTTCATTTGAAGTTGGTTAAAAAGATAGATATTATTGAAAAACATTGTTTGAGCATGTTTATTATTCAGTCATACGAGATGTGTGGGAGACGAATCTATTGCCAAAATATCTCACTCCGCACAATACAATATAGTACAATGACCACTAGCACCTGAACTAGGCCGAGCCTGTATCTCAGATGCTAGTTTCTTCCAGAGGCATTATTCATGTATTTTCATCCAGCGTATAGGTCGGTTGTAGGATATCTGAAGGGTTTGAAGGTCCTTCAGTAATGCTCTTTGTGCTCTTTCAAGTTTATTCATGAGCATTTTAAATGCACCGCTATAAGACGTAACACAGAACAGAATGAGCAAGGGCAAAGTAAATTGTTTTTATTAGATCGTAATTAGCAACGTGTCGAAGTTTTTGTTCTATCTGTAAGTTGGTTAATGTGTGGACACCATGTCAGTCTCTCATCCAGCATTATTCCCAAGTATTTTATGGTTGGAACTCTATCGAGGAAGGCACAGGTGCAGCTGTTTTCTATTGTAGGCATGTTAAGGCAAGAGTTATCATGAATTTGTAGGGCAAAACTCGGCGGTACGGTACGCTCTGTGTTTACAAAAATAATATATTTTGTTTCAGCAACATTTAGTGCCAGTAGGTTTGCACTTAGTCATTCTGAAATAATATTAAGTCCGACTTCGGCCTGCACTTTTGACCCTTTTCACGTGTTTCCATAGAATATAAGTGCAGTATCATCTGCAAATGTGAAAAAATTGCAATTTTTTAATTTCAGATTACATATATTATTGAAGTAGATCAGAAACAAAGTCGGGCCCAGAACTCTGCCCTGGGGTACGCCATAATGAATACGGTTATCACTACTAATGAGGCCATCGATCGTAATCCTTTGGTTTCGATTTTTAAGATCACTAGCAAATAGCTCCAGCGTTTTACCTCGAATACCTACTTTTTCCATTTCGTCTAGCAGACTCGGAACAGAGACCGTGTCAAAAGCTTTTACGAGGTCTAGAAACACACCAATACATTTTATTTACTTATATATATGGGAAGCTACACAGTCCACGAGCTCGGAGACCGCCTGCTTTGTCGATCTAGCAGCTCGGAACCCGAACTGGTTATCTGATAGTATGTTTCCTTTTTTCAGATAGGACATCAGTCTCCTGTTCATAATTTTAGACAAAGGAGGCAGTACCGCGATCGGTCGATAGTTGTTGACACAATGTCTGGCTACCGCCTTATAAGCAGGATGGATGATGGATATTTTAAAAACTTGAGGAAAAACACCAGTTGTTTAACAAAGATTAATAATATGGGTCATAATAGATGTAACTATACTTTTAGCCATTTTTAACAATTTTGTGGGAATACCATCCCAACCCATGGCACTCTCACTCTTTAAGTTCCTAATTATAGACTCAATTTCTAGTTCCATTGCTTCTAATAGTATCATAGAATTAACTGGTGAATATGTGATTTAACCCTGAATATATTGTTTTTAACTCTTTTAGATATTATTTCGTTTGCCAGAGCGGTTCCAGTATTAGACAGGTACTCATTTACTTTTTCCACTGCTACCTCGGGTGTGCTGGATATTTTAAGGAGATCATCAGCTGGTTTGTTTTTACTTTTTTTGGTTTGTTTTAGAATCAATTATCTTCTATTTCATTTTCGGGTCTTATGCATACTTTCCTAATTCGTTTCTGTCAAAATTTCATTTTAATCGTTTTAACAAGTCATTGCAAAAATTCTTGTATATACCGGGTCTACCAATAGGGATGAACTGGTTTTGACAGCTCATAGCGGCCATGTTTGATAATAGATCTTTGACTTCTCTTGACATTTGTGTTCAGTAAGGTTTGCCATTTTATCATGTCACGTTTCACTTTAAACCACCGCTTGGAAATTGTCCAAAATTATTACGAAAGTGAAGATGGAAACCCTGTTACTGTGAATGGCGAGCGCTATAATTCGATGTTAACCTAATATTTCTTTCCGGAATTTAATGATATTGATGCAGACGACCTTTATTTGCAACAAGACGGTGCACCACCTCACATTACTCGAGTGAACATGGAATTATTGCGTGGAAAGTTTGGTGAGTCGTTAATTTCGAGAAATGGACCGATCAGTTGGCCACCAAGATCGTGTGATTTAACACCTTTAGACTATTTTCTTTGGGGTTACGTTCTCATCTATCATCTAAAGTGTACAGCAATAATCCAGCTACAATTCGTGACCTAAAAACCAACATTCGACGAGCCATAGCCGACATACCGGCCGAAATGGTGCACCGCGTCATCGAAAATTGGCGTGAGCGGGTGACCGTCTTCAAAAAGAGCCGCGGCGGTCATTTGGCCGATATATTATTTAAAACATAATTTGCATAAAATTATCTATCAAATAAATTAATCGGATGCATTTTTCATATAAAATTGTGTGTTTTATTCAATTTTTAAACCAGGACGTTCTTATTGGTAAACCCCATACTATATGTAATTTTTACTATTTCATTTTTAGGCTCTCTTTTACCTTTCATATGCATACTAATACGCTCTGTTGTGTAAGTAAAACACTGTAGAAGATTTTTATTGAAGTCATTGTATTAAACTATTCACAACATATAATTACGGGAACATTCATTGTTTGGACTAATTTATCAAGAAGACGTCTAATTAAATGGATGCATGAAAAGTATCTATTGCTATCTGGTGCCACTATTTGATGCAAATTTTTTTAGGAAGGTGTATCCATTATATTTCATAGTATATATCTAACTGTTTATGTTAGATAAATACTCCGATACATCAATATTTGATGTATATTTCATTTGAGTTTTTTTTGTACCTTATAACTTACCATTAAATAATGAGTTTGCAATAGCGCCACAAGGTGCTACAGGCTTCACTTTCCCGTCCTCCTCAGCATAAGCGAATGGTTCGCAGTCAGTCGATGGGTTCAGTGACAGGCGACCGAGAAGTTGATTGTCATCTCTACAAAAAAAAAGAAAATCAGAAATATTTCCAATTGGAAATTCTTGCTCACTAAGAACTTGAAAGTTTTTAACATTTGTAACAGTTATCAAAACCACAGCACTTAGCAAATCAACAGATGTGCACACACACAGCCTTATTTTATTATAACTGAATTTGTGCAGACATGGGGCAGCACTTTGGCATATCGCAACATTTTCAATATTAGGTCTAGTGGTTATTGACCCTGATTGCTAAGCCAGAGGTTGTGGGTTTGATTCCCTCTCAAATCAAAAATAATTGAAATACAAGTGTCATTATTTTTCTTTTCTGTGGAACCTCTAAGGCATACAATTCTTAATAAAAGAGAAAGAACAGCAAGTGATCTCACTAAGGGGTTTATATCATTGTTAAAGGTATGAGGGCAATAATGCAAATCATAGACATAGTAGGATTTAATTACCTTGACTTAACATATCGTCTATGATTCTGGTAGTAGTTACCAAGTCCATAATAAAAGAAAACATCTTTTTTATAGTCCTCTGTCAGGTTGAATTCAAGGCGGCATATGCAGGGTTCCAATGTGTGCTTGATGAAACTAGCACATGTTATATTATCATTTTCTTTCATACAGTGTGTATAGTCTATAACATGTTCTTTAACCTGAAAATTTGATTTATTTACAGCATATGCATGTGTTTAATAAGAATTTTCACCACCCCTATTCATCCAATGAGCCTTAAAAGAGACAACTGTGGGAGCAAACTATCAGGACAACAGTACTGCAAAGAGAATTACAATTTGACACAAACCCTATACCAAGCCGTCTGGCCAGTGTGCTATAGTAGGTCAAAAACTCCTATCTCAGGAGAGGCCTATTTAAGGCTGTTAATATAATGTTGATTGATAAGTTTTCTTTAAATAAGAAGTATACACTGATAAACCAACATTCCAAACTAATAAAATATTTCAAGACACCTTACACACATTCAAGAATTATGTTATGTTTTTTACATAATAGAATTTATTTATCTCATTGGCTTTAATAATATACTTGCTAAACACAGCTCTGCATCACTCATAGGTTGAAAATGCCTATGGCCTTAAGTCCGCCTTATGCAATGTTTTGCAGGAAGTTTTTTTCCTGCTCAAAGCACTGGTACTATGAGGAGGAAAGAGAGAGAAAATGTAGATAAAAAAATACTTTAAACCTAGGTAGTAAATACCCATAGTGTCACTTGACATATACATGAATCACAAAACTTCATATAAATGTTACTTACTTCATTCTGTGCTACTGCTAGACATAATATTGTTTAATGTCAATTTCTTAAATATTTTATTAATGGCAAATAAAAAAAAAAGTAAAGTTACTACTTCGCTGCATCATAAATTAGAAAAATAGGTGATTAGGAAATAGGTGTGACAACTTGGTCATACGCAAATCGTACCTCATCTGAAAAGTAGAGCAAACCAATCCCAACAGGTATAAATGCTATCCCTATGACGAAGAAAGTCGGCAGAACAGTGCCAGCAGTAAGAATAGGCTGCCAAGCAGGCAGACGTTGCTGCTTGAACGCAGATTCTGTAAGAAAAACAATTTTCTAACTAACAACTCACTAATCGATAACAACACAAGGCACTATCTTATTAAATGAGTCTCACCTGCGGGGCGCCTAGATTGCCCGTTGTGCTCCGAAGTATCACTAGGCGTTGCCATGGTCGCTGAATACTTTTAAGGTTTGTAATTTGCAGAAAATGAGTTCAGCTAATGTAAATTATGATATCACATCCATTCGCGTATTTTGACATTTAACTATTTCTCTCTTTCTCTCTCTATCAGTTTATTTTAGTGTTGCTAACACCTCATCTACCGTAAATGACAAAAAGTAACACCACAAAAAATAATAATAAGACCATTTATTTGCAGAAAATGACTATGTGATGTTTACAATAGGTGATTCACATTATTAAAAATACAAAATAATGTCAAGTATAAAAACATTGACTCGACTGCAATATAGCTGTTTTCTTCTTTTGTAAGGAACACTATCTTGAATAGGTGGTAAACCAATGTAAAAAGCAGTAAATACAAAAATGGGTTTAGTGAAATGTGGAAGCATTTTTGATTTCTTCTTTGAACAAAAGTAACTATCTTGGTTTAAGTAACTAACTTTGTGCACGAGTGAAATTCCTGAAGACCTGACTCGGAATCAGGAAGGAGAATAAAATGAACTCCAGTAAAGTTTCTTTTGCAATTTCATTGTTTTTAATCATTATTTCTTCGGAGTCTATTAGTTTTCTTGGGTATGTTACCCCGATTTATAAGGTTTCATAACCAAAATGGCAAAATGGCGGACATGACGCAACTATAAGGGTTTCGCCTTATAGTTGCGTCATGTCCGTCCGTCTGTAGACACTATATCTCAAAGACTATTAGTGCTACCTGTAAACCTGTTATTTCGTATGCACATACATAATATTTACCCCAACTAAGTGGTAAAATAACATCTGTTTTTTTTTGGATAAGTACCTCTAGTACCTACCTTTAAAGTAGGTACTTTTAATATTCATCCATCCCGAAATGGCACGCCACCGCAAAGAACACTGATAAATTTTATTTTAGATTCGCAAATGCAATAAATGAAAAATGAAATTGCTTCGGGTCATTTACAGACTATTCATCATCAGCTTATCGCAGTCCATTGTTGGACATAGACCTCTCCCATTGCACGCCACTTAGATCGATTTTGGGCTTCTCGCATCCAGCTTCTGCGAGTCATCTTGCGCAAATCGTCATTCCACCTGGCCTGTGGGCGTCCTACACTACGTTTACCGAGACGCGGTCTCCACTCAAGAACTCGTTTTCCCCAACGGTTGTCGGTTCTGCGGCTAATATGGCCAGCCCACTGCCACTTCAGCTTGCTGGTCCGGTAGGCTATGTCGGTGACGTTGGTTCTCTGCCAGATCACATCATTCCTGACGCGATCCCTTAAAGAAACGCCGAGCATAGCTCTTTCCATAGCACGTTGAGCGAGTTTGAACTTGATGACCAGCCGTACCACGTTTCGGCTCCGTATGTCATGGCGGGTAGGACGCACTCATTAAAGACTTTCGTCTTAAGACACTGTGGGATTGACGATGAGAAGACTCGACGTAGCTTCCCAAACGCTGCCCAACCCAACTGAATTCTTCTGTTCACCTCGTCCTCGAAGTTGTTTCTACCTAACTGCAATGTCTGCCCGAGGTACACATAATTTTGAACAACTTCGAGAACGGCACCGTGTACCGCAATCGGTTCCGGTAGTACATGTTCGTTGAACATGACCTTGGTTTTATCCAAGTTCATCCAAGTAGGCCGATGCGTACTGAAGAGTCAGCTAGGTCGTTTAGCATTTGCTGTAGGTCCTGCAACGTCTCTGCCATGATGACGATATCGTCTGCAAATCGCAAGTGAGAGATGTATTCGCCATTGATATTGATGCCACGCCCTTTCCAGTGCAGCGTCTTGAACATTGCACTGGATTTGTGAACAATTTCGGGGAGATAACGTCCCCTTGTCTCACTCCTCGATGCAATGGTACGGGCCTTGTTTGCTGATTCTGTACTTTCTCATAGTCCACGAATGCTAGACACAGGGGCTGATTATATTCTTCGGTGTTCTGCCGCACTGTGTGGATGTGGTCTATGGTGCCATATCCGCTCCGAAACCCAGCTTGCTCCGGTGGTTGGAATTCGTCGATTCTTTGCGCAAGACGATTCGTGATAACTCTCGAAAACAGCTTGTAGACGTGGCTTAGAAGGGATAAGGGTCGATAGTTCTTCAACATGGTCTTGTCACCCTTTTGAAGAACAAGACAACCACACTCCTACTCCACGCTTCCGGAGTTCTCCCTTCAAAAAGGACAGCGTTGAAGAGCTTTTGGAGCTCTCTTAGTACGGGTTTACCCCCGGCCTTTAGCAGCTCTGTTGTAACGCCATCCTCTCCAGAGGCTTTTCCATTTTTCAGCTGTCCAAGAGCCATCTCGATTTCGTGAGTGCTAACTTCTGGCAGGTCTTCGGTGTAGTGACGTGTTAATGTGGCTCTAGAGTCCTCATTTTCAGGATCAGGTCGAGAAGCATGCGACGACTATAGATGGCCATAGAAGCTTTCCACTTCCAAAAGGACTGCCAGCTTCGAAGCAACGACTTCTCCACTTTCTGTGGTCAACTTTGTCAGGTCAACTTCTTCCAAAAGATTGTACGAACACTTTTGACCCCCGATTTTGCTCGATCGCTTTTTTAATTGAAAGAGTATTGGAGCACCGGAGGTCGTGTCGTACGAGTTTACTGATCTCTCGGTTTAGAGTCCGCTTTGCCGACAAAGTGACAGGTAGGTTTTCACGTCGTTTCTTCATCAGCCCTAGGGTCCTTTCTGAAAGCTTCGACTTCCTGCTGCATTTCACAAAATCTCGTACCTTCTTCCCTGAGGATCCGAACCACATTTTCGAGGTTTTGGTTTACGTCGGTTGTGGTTTCCACGGCAGCGAATCGGTTTTCCAGTTTTGATTGGAACGTTTCAGATCCTGTCATGGCTTGGAGCAGAGTCGGTTGGAGCCTGGATTTCATTAAACAGACACGTTCAGCCTTAAAGGTAATATTCAGAGAGCCCCGGACAAGTCGGTGATCACTACCGGTATTAAACCTATTGATTGCTAAGACGTCTCTGAATATGTGCTTCCTATCCGTCATGATGAAATCGATCTCATTTTTGGTCATGTTTCTTGAAGAAAGAGTTCATCAAAAAGAGCCCCTCCCGTTCGAGGAAGTTGACCAGCATTTGTTGACCTACTACCGATTCGCTGCAATTCTGTACTCCCACTTTAGCGTTGAAGTCACCCATAACAACGTTGTAGTGGGTCTTAGTTGTGAAGTGGAGGGCCCTCGATTTGTTATCGTACATATCCTCCACCTCGTCGTCCGAGTGTGCCAAGGTCGGTGCGTACACTTGCACAACCTTGAGGCTATACCTCTCGGTGAGCTTGATAATGAGGTACGCCACCCTGTTCGACACACTGGAAATTTCCACAACGTTGTGAGAAAGGAACTTATTTACCAGAAACCCAACGCCACCTTGGGATTGTTAGTCTCCCTCGCAGAAGTACATTAGGTATCCTGACTCGAGGGTTATGGTGTCCTCCCCCTCTCTTCGGACTTCACATAGCCCTAGGATATGCCACCTAATCTTCCCAAGTTCCACCTCAAGTTGCGCCAGATGCGAGTCAAGCCGTAGCGTGCGTCCGTTGTACGTAGCCAGGGTCAGTCGGTTGTGGTGGCCTCCCGTAGCCCGGAGATTCTTCGCACCCTCTGCCCCGCCGTTACCGTGGTCGCCACCATGACCAGGAAAAACGGGGCCGCCGGGAACTGGGGGTAGTGGCCTTTGTTGCGTCTGCATGGGGAGGGTTTGCCCATAATCGCCACCCTGGGCAGGCGGGTTGGCGATTATTATTATTATTAATAAAGTGTCAAATTGCCGATTTGTACTGGGTAATTGAAACTCGTTTTTTTTAAGACGTAAAATATTTATTTAATCAAAATATTTACCCTCCTTATTTATACATTGCTGCCATCTGCACGGAATTATGCATTTACGATAGAACTCTGGGGATCTAGATTCAACAAACGGTTTGAAAGCATTTTGTGCAAAAAAAAACCCAGGGGGCCCTGGGAAGAATTTTTTTATCACGTAGAAAGTTGTCCAAATCACGAAAAAAATGGTTTGATGATGACTTATGGTTTCTAAGTGCCGCTCCTGTAGAGTTACAATGGTTTCTCGCGCAGTGTGGGGTCTTGCGTTATCAGCGAGCAATAATTGTGAAGATCGATTCACGAGTCGGGGCTGTTTCACTGCTAGTTTCGCCATCTTTGTTCGAAGTTCAGCTCAGTAAACATCTGCTGTTATTACCTGACCAGACCTGAAAAAGCTGTAGTGAATAACACCATGAAGAGACAACCTAACAGTAACCACTACCTTTTAATTGGTAAGCTTTGCTTTAGAGCACTGTTGCGGCGTTTGACCTGGGTCAGCCATTGCATTTTTCGCTTACGGTTATCGTAATCAATCCACTTTTCATCACATGTCAAAATTCCAACAAATATTCCTTAATTTCTGTACCGATTCAAAGAGGCAACACAAGTTTCAACACGCATTTCTTTCTGCAGATAAGTCAAATCCCGAGGCACCCATTTTTCATATATATATAATCCTTGATATGATGGCATTTCATGGCATAATGCCTGTGTACACACACCCTTCGCACAATAAAACATGTTTAGATCACACACTTCTTAAAACCACATTAACAGCACGTTGTCTTGTCCTATAAGCAACTCTTGCCGATCATAATAGTGTTGCCTTTTACATAGCTGTTCTTCCCAAATCTAAACCTGCTAAAATAATAAAACGCATAGATTATAACTTTTTGAATACAGAACAAATGTCGATTTTGGCTCACTGGACGCAATCGGAGATGCTAACGAAGCTTAGATGCTAAGAAAATAAAGAAGTATCCTGAAAATGAGGTCCTAAAACTAAGTACAAACGGTACCGTAATTTCTCTTCGACTCAATCTAAAAAAGTGAGAAGACTTCAATTTCAACACGCAGGTAAAGACAGTGAAAAGATTTGGAAAAACATTATAGAGATTACCAGTGCGACAATTCAAAGACAGTCCATTAGATTTAATAGACATAAGTGACCCACAAACATCAGTAAATTACGTCAACAATTACTTTACAAGTGTAGGAAAAACGTTACTGAAAACATCCAAAAACATAACCTACAAACAGAATTTATCACTTTAAATTCATATTGTCGTTCTTTCACTCTTCTTCCCACTGCTGATGATGAGCTCAGTACTTTAGAGGCTTAGAGAGTGAGTGCTCAGTTGGGCTAAACGGTATATCTAGTGTCATTTGACATCCACAAGCCAAATATGCATATTTTAATATCACCGATAACGTAGGTACATATGTAAATAATCTGTCTCTCACAACCGAAGTACTGCCGAAAATTTAAAAGAATCACGAATTTATCCAATACATAAGTGTCGACAGAGGCTGTGTCAAGAATTATAGACCTATCTCCATCCTCCCTATTCTCTCAAAAATACTAGAACGCATTATTAACAATAGACTTAGACGATAGAATTTAGAAAATAAAAATCTTTTGTCACAAGCACAACATGGTTTCAGAGCAAAAAGATCCACAGCAGATATTGGATCTTACGAGCTATATAGTTTACAACGTAGACACTAAAAAAAAAACTAAGAAATATTTTTAGATTTAGCAAAAGCTTTTGACACAGTCTCTGATACTATCCTGGTAAAAAATCTTTAGAGCATCGTTGTTAGGATTCTTCAACTGAAACTCATACAAGATTACCTGACTGATAGAAGGCAATGTGGAAAAATCGGTAATACAACCGGGGAAGAGACACCCATTACTTTTGGTGTTCCTTAAGGCAGTATCCTAGGTTAGACCTTGTTCCTAGTAAACATTAACGATCTCTGCAACATTGAAAATGAAACTGCTTTACTCTTTTGTAGCAATTCATGGAGCAAAATACTTTTAAATGCCCAGAGAAAAATGAATACTGTTACAAAAATGATTTAATAAAAATATGCTCACATTAAGTATCGCAAAGTCTACTTATATAACGTTTTCAACTAAATCTAATGACACACCTGATCCCTCGCTTCGTATAATCTCACTTTCGTGTCTTAATGTCAATGGTACAGACTCCTCATGCCCTGACCTTAAAGATACTTCATCAACCAAATAACCCTAACTGCCTTAGCCAGTATTGCCATCCTAGGCATCGAGATATCGCCGGCTGGAAGGAAGCCAGGCTGGTACTTATCCAGAAATCTGGCAGGGCTGCAGATTCTCCCTCGGCGTTCCAACCGATATGCTTGATGGAAGAGGCGGCGAAACTCTTTGAAAGAGTTATTGCCGCCCGTATCAACCAGCACCTGTCGCGAGTGGGCCCTGACGTATCAGACAACCAATTTGGCTTCTGACAGGGACGATCGACGCTAGACGCGATCGAACGCGTCCGCTACTTGTCGGAAGAGGTTGTCTATCGGGGGGGGGGGAGTGGCGTTGGCCGTCAGTCTTGACATAGTCAACGCCTTTAACTCCCTCCCGTGGCGGCCGATTAGGGAGGCACTGGTGTATCACCAGTTGCCCCCGACCTGCGAGACATCATCGGGGTTTATCTATTTATATCGTATATGGGTCGGGACGGCGAAGATTGCCGAAGGGAGGTCACATGCGGGGTTGCCCAGGGGTCAGTCTTAGGACCACTTCTGTGGAACCTCGCGTATGATGCCGTTCTGAGGACCAGCCTTCCCCCAGGATTGAGTGTCGTCTGCTATGCGGACGACACTCTGGTACTGGCTGGGGGGCATGGCTTCCAGGAGGTCATAGAGCTCGCCGAGTCAGGGGTGGCTTGTGTCGTCCAAAAGATCAGCGGTCTGGGTCTAAGGGTTGCACCTCATAAGACGGCAGCCATTGATATAATACTTACATAGATGAGTAATTACCGCCTAAAATCGTTGCTACTGCACATATGTCCACAGGCATATGCGTAGCAAACGTCAATTCATTATTCAATGTGGCGTCAACCGAGTTGAACATAGCGACACATGACAGTAACAATCGCCAAAATGGCTAAATGCGTAGTGAAAGAATGCGATTCAAGGTCACAAAACATTAATAATAATAATAATAATAAATTTATTTATTTTCAGACATTAGTCCATAGATATGTTAGTAACAGTAATCTTACAACTATGTTAGTTCTACATTAACACAAAACAAATTAAAAAATAAATCGTGGGGATGCGCTAGCATGCAGACGCATCCACCTTTGTAGGATTGGAAGATCCCACCTCTCGGACAATACTCTCAGGATGCCATTGGTGCTGCTTAGCAGTCGATTGGACATTGACGCGCTCCGCTTCCTTATGATTGCATAAAAGTCATCGCAACGTGCCTCCGCGAACATGTTTGATGCACTGCAAAACCTCGACAGATTCAATAGCATCCTGAAAGCATTGTTGTACTGGACGCGTAGTGCGCTGTACGCCCGCTGCGTAAAGTTAGTCCACAAGCTGCACGTGTAGAAGGACTGACAATATGCTTTGAAAAGAGTAACTTTTACTGGTGTGGTACAACGTGCGAACCTGTGAGCCAACATATTACACCGGACAGACAGCGCCCTACGCTCCCTCTCAATATCAAGGTCATCTGATAAGTCATCGGCGACCCAATGCCCAAGGTACTTAAACTTATAAACTCTCTTTAAAGGAGTTCCGCAAAGAGTGACTGGAGGTACAATTGAGTAGCATTTGGTACCAGCTTTAAAGATCATAAACTCGCTCTTTTTGGCATTATACTTGAGACCATGACTCGCCGCATATGTCTCACAGATACCTATCAACCTACGTAGTGCACCAATCGATGGGCTCAGCAGCACCATGTCATCAGCGTAGCTTATATTATTTATGCACACACCGTCAATAGAACAACCTATGTTTGTGCTACTAAGCTCACCGATCAGCCCATTCATATACAGATTAAAGAGACGAGGCGAGGATATACCACCTTGCCTCACGCCACACTCCAACCTGTACATGTCCGACCGCACATCCGACCATCTTACCCTATTTTTCTGCTGACTGTACCAATATTTAAATAGAGATACAATCTCACGTGGTAGATTCGTATCACATTGTAGCTTCTGCCACAGCCTGTCATAATTAACAAGGTCAAAAGCTTTTGAGAGATCTAAATAACAAGCGTATACAGGTGTATTTCTAGCTGTATAGTACTGGACAGTCTGCTTGAGACAGAGAACAGCACTCTCAGTTGATAAACCGGGCCTAAACCCAAACTGTGCGTCATGTAATTGTAGGTGCCGTTCCAACTGCCGGTCAAGCAAACTGTCCAGCACCTTAGCAATAACAGTCGCAAGTGAAATTGGCCTATAATTAGACATATTCGACAAATCGCCAGTCTTATCCTTTACGATAGGCACAACGTCTGTATACATTAAATCGTCTGGCAAAAAGCTATGACTAATACACATGTTGAACAAGAATGCAAGCACCCTCGGTAGATGTATGCCCGCATACTGCAAATGCTCGATGCTAAGACTGTCGTGACCTGGGGATTTGCCTCTTACCATATTTTTTATAACTAGGGCAACCTCCTTAGCGGAAAACCTGATGTTAATATACTCGGGACGACTGTCCGCAGCGAGCATTTGCGACGAGGGTCCGAGAGGTGATGACACACTGAAGTGACGCTGAAAGGCACAAGCTATATCGTGTGGGTCGTGAACACTACCCACACTCACCGGAGAGCTCGACTTAGGGTTCAACTTACTCGTATTTTTCCAAAAATTAACATAGTTTTTATTCGAATGGTGTTTCGCAATAATGTCCATCTTAATTTGAGTTTCATTGTTCTGACAGTGCTTTAATTTAGATTTAAATATTCTTCTAGTTTCAGTCATATTGTTATATATATACCCCGAACTAGGTTTGCCGTAGGTCACCCACGTTTGAAACCAAAATCTCGCTCTCCTGTGTGCATCACTAACATACCTATTCCACCCTATCACATATTTATGTTTCCGTGCAACCCCTTTGCGGCTCAGCTTAGCGGCTTCAGTAAGAATACTGACAATCTCATTATACATTTTAATTAAGAGTATTTTATGTTGCTCATTATTACACACTTTACCAGCGCAGTTAGAAAATTCTGTTGGGCAGTCAATTAATTTTAATTTAGAATTACAATAGGTGCTATATTCTTGAATTTGACAATAATCTCTCGACCCCCATTTTACATCATTAAGCGAACTAACACTGGTTGAAACTTTAGGCAAAATAACATTTAAGTTACATTGTATAAACAAAGGATGGTGATCGGACCAATATGTGTCATACAATACTTTCATATTTACAACCGTGCGCCTCGCTGCGCTTGTTACAACACAGTGATCGAGCCAACGGCGGCACCCGTGTGACTCACTTACAAACGTATAGGTATCGCGCGGCATGCATTCAACGTCTACAAGCGACCACGATCGCTCAGAACAAAAAGTTATTAGTTCGTTAGAAAACAGCTCACCTGGGTGCGCGTTGAAATCACCCAGAATAAATACCGATTCCACGTCACTACTTTCAATTATTGCGTTTAGTTCACTTAAACAATCCGTAAACTCCGCTAAATTTTCCATAGAACAAGTAGGCATGTAAATAGATATCACTATCATAGACCGGTCGTTGAGCACAAGCTTTATCGCCGCTAGGCGCACACTTCTACACGGTAACACTGACACAGAGGGAAAAACCGCTTTTCTCCAGAGTAAGGCGACACCACCGTAAGGTCTCCCTCTGAGTACGCCATCTGACGTATCGACAGCCGACTTCGAAGTAAACGAAAATTCGTCATCAATACCACCAACGAATTGTATATCATGGGGCAACAGCCAGGTCTCCTGAAGCGCAACTATATCGGCCTCCTTACATAACTTTCTTACACATTCTACGGACCTGATGACACTCTTACAGTTGAACGTTACAAGCGTAGTTGTACTATCCATCAATTGATAAATTAGCTCCATTTATCTCCCGATAAGCAGGCGTACCCTGCTTTCGTTTAAAATCAAAGTAACGGCGGTATAAAATACCTTCGGGCCAGAAATCGTCTTTCAAAAATAATTCTAGCTTTTGCTTTGGTACAAAAGCTATGTACCCGTTATAGTCCTTACTTAATTTCATGTTTATTTTATCAATCTTTATGTCTAAGTTAGTCTTTTGCAGTAAATAAGCTTTGATGTCACTTTCAGTTGTCTCTTTAGACACATTGTATACATATATTGGCACTTTAATATCCGCTGCCTTAAAATTACTATTTAAGTCGAGAATTGCTTTTCCTGTACTTCCTACAAAACGATTTCTCAGTCTCCTTTTTTTTTGAACCAAAGTCCACTCCTCTTGGACAGTACTGGACTGTTTCTTCGGCCGTCCATTCTGCACAATCGCAGAGAACGTCTTTTTACTGTCGTTACTAACATACGGGGAAGCCGCCGGCAGGGGCGGTGACGGTGGCGGAGGGTCGCTGTTAAACGTACAGCTGGCGACAGATGAAGGTACTGGAGCGTTACCAGTCATCACATCGCCAGTCGGCGAGCGATCAGCTGTTTTCTCTTGGCTGTCAGGCACCGTTCGGGTAGTAAATACGCGCGGAGATTTAACTTTACGCCTTTTTGACGTCAAATTACGCTGTTTCGAGATGGGTGTCATCACAGTAGCTTGGGTTTCTGTGGATGTATGCATACCACAAACAGGCGATAGCCCCATGGGCCCACTTTCGTACTCATAGTCGGTGCGTAGACCGGCGTCCCGTTTTGCAATTAAATTTCTTGGGAAGTTATTGACAATTGAGGCATTTTTAAGTGCTTCAATCTCCGCCTGCAGCTCCTGCAGCTGGTTTACTGGCGCGTACTCAGTGGAGATACGATTCAATTCACTCCGAAACCACACCAGGTCCTTTAAAATACGGGTCACGTCAACATGATCGAAAAGAACTGGGGGTAGTTTTTGCAAATCTCGAGCAACAAAAATAGGAATGTCCTCAGGATCCGTTTCCTTTAATAAGCAAACTATATCATCAATGTCACGTACTGCCTTTCCTTGTCTTCTTCTTGCCTTCTTTGGTTTTGTTGTTGATATAGAATCAAACAACAAATTTTTAGCATCCAAAATTTCACTTTCAGCAAAGGCACTAACACAAATGCGGGTAATACTTTGTTCATCCATCACGTCTAACTTATTACAAATGAAAGCTAATACTTCATTTATAACTACGTTGCAATTAGAACACTTCACAATTTGAGAAGTCATTGTTTACAACAAATCTTTTCACGGCGAGCAGGCGACCGAACACGGCGCGATGCAGGCACACCTGTCGACAGCGCGTGCGACGCGTGACTGTAATAAATCATGCGGAATTACTTTTCACGTGTAAGTTTATGGTTTTTGTATTGATAATATCGTAAATAAGGCTATAATTGAAATAAAACACTGATAATTGTAATTTAGAATCAGTGTTACCATTAAAAAATCATTTTGGTTTTCCCACATTAGTGGGAGAATTTATAATTTATGAAATAATATGCTTTATACTGTTTTTAAACATTTTGCTTAAAATAATAAAATATAGGAAGAACGGTAGTTGTTAGGGCTGGACCGATTCCTTTTTTTAGGGACCCGTTGAACGTTCACTGCGAGCTTGGCAGAAGTGCCAAGCTCGCAGTGCTGGAGACTTTTGTAAAAAAAAATTAATTCATTGTTTTTCTTAATTTATTATCAATTTTAAATAATAATTGTACAAAATAATAATAATAATAATAATATATGTTTATCATAAAAATAAAAATATAAAATAAAAAAGTAAATAAACATAAATAATTTTTTTTATAAAATATATTTTTTTTTTTTAATTTGTTTTTTAAATTATAATAGAATTTGCAATACACCCTGGGGATTATTTATTATCAGTACAAGTTGATCATTCACTTTTATAATTAAATGCTATTATTTTTACATACGTAAAAATAAGATTGTATAATGAAAGTAAAATATCCACACAAACTTATAAAAAAGAGTCTAAAAGACAATTGTATACAAAACTGATGCTTCACAGCGCAGTTTGATTTTACACTGAATATAAACCCTTTTAACCAACTATTTCCAGTTATTTTATTATTTATACCTATTCTATTTAATTCGAAATATATTATTTAGAATATTTAAATTAATTTATTTTATTACAAAATTGTTTTAAAAAAAAATTGTTTCTTAGTTGTTATGGGTAAAATTTCATACGGTAGTCAACACTGGCCCACCATCGTAAAGTTATATCTTTGTCTTTGTCTAATCCGAGCGATGGTATTGTTCTTGTCTCGCGTGTAAATGAGACATAAATATGTTTACTTTCAAATGTTTAGTGGTATCAAAGCTACGTCGTCAAAGTTCAAAAGTGGTTACACTTTTTTCGACGTGTGATAATGAGGTTTGCTTCTCTAGTGTTGTTTTAACTCAATGACGGCAGCCCTGTGGTTCCATAGGAAACGCAGAGGTGCAGTTCCCACCCGCTCGATTATCAGAGTGGGGGGAACAGAGGTCAAGGTCGGTCGGTACATCAAATACCTCGGCCTCACCCTGGACAGCCGTTGGAGCTTCGAGGAGCATTTCGAGCGGTTGATCCCTCGAGTTCGCGGAGTGGCGGGCTCCCTACAGAGGCTATTACCTAATCTGGGGGGTCCGCAGGAGGAAGTTCGTCGCCTCTACTGTGCGGTGATACGATCCATGGCCCTCTACGGATCGCCGATATGGGCAAAGCGCTTATCGGCCTCCTCCCGCTGGCGAGCTAAGCTCAATCAAGCGCAGCGGCTAGCGGCCATTCGGATTGTACGGGGATACCGCACCATATCGTCGGAGGCGGCGACAGTCCTGGCTCGTTTCCCGCCTTTTGATATCCTGGCGGATACGGACGCCAGGGTCTACGACCAGACTCGCCGCCTAGGTGAGAGCGGGAACGACCAGGACGAGCTCGAAACGCGGCGGAACGCTCACCGACAGGCACTGGCGCAGTGGCGCGCGCGGTTGGAACAGCCGCGGAATGCGCGCCAACGTGCTGTCGGTGCCGTTTTGCCTAACTTGGAAGCTTGGGTAGGTAGGGAGGGAGGTCGCGTCACCTACCGACTGACGCAGGTGCTCACTGGGCATGGCTGCTTCGGTGAGTACCTGACTCGGATTGGGACTCCGCCCAGCACACGCTGGAAGACTGCCCCGCGTGGGCATCTGAACGCGAAGTCCTGGTCGATGAAATCGAGACTTGTCCCCGCCAGCAATCATTACTGCCATGCTGGCGGGTGAGGAGGGTTGGGGCGCAGTGGTCTCTTTCTGTGAAGCTGTAATGCTCCAGAAAGAGACCGCTGAACAGGATCGGGAGAGGGCCGATCCCGAGCGAAGAAGACGTCGACGACGTAATGAGCAGCCGACGAGACCGCGGGCCGCCAGAGAGTGGGGACCTCTGGTGGCAGATTAATTGCTGCGGTAGGGGAAAGGATGGCAGCCTGATCGCACTGAAAATGTGATCGGGCTGCAACATCTGGATAGGCTGAGAGGCAGGGAGAAGCCACTGGCTTTCCCTGAGATGGGACCTGGTTAGGTGCGGCGTCGATCTGGGGGACCTGAAATCACATGGCCCGGGTTCTCCCCAGAACAGGGCGCCTAAGGCTGGCCGTCGGAGTGGTTTTTAGTGGAATCACCACATACTATTGGCTCCTATAACCCCAAGGAGCCGGAGATCCGAAGGGATTTTCCACTACGTCAACAAAAAAAAAGAAAAAAAAAAGGCATCGAGATATCGAGCGAACTCCAGTTTCGCGGTCATTCAGAGGGTAAGGTCAAATTGGCCTCGAAGAAGCTCAGTGTGCTGAATAGATCGAAGCAGTATTTCACTCCAGGTCATCGCCTCCAACTCTATAAGGCGCAAGTCCGACCGCATATGGAATACTGTTCTCATCTCTATGCAGGGGTACCACAGTACTAGCTTCTCCCTCTGGACCGCATCAGACGAAGGCCGACTCGAATTGTCCATAGCCCAAAGTTCTTCGATCGGCTTGATCCCTTGGCGTTACGTAGATGAATTTATTGTTCCACACGGCAAAATTTTCACCAATCCCTTGTATAATTGGCGCTCCACCACTTTGCGTTTTCCCGGACCGATACGACCTTCAAGAAAAGAGCGTACTTTCACGCTTGTGATTCCTGAGTTGCAGGCTGCGTGCGTTTATGGGCGGCGGTAGTCACTAGTCCATCAGGTGAACCGTCGGCTCGTTTTGCCCCCTCTTCCTGAAAAAATAAAATAAGTTTAAAGACACTGCGTAACTCTCTTATGGAATATGCTTTTTTTGTAAGGCGTTAGTTGTTAACAAAAATAATTTACGACGTTTGCAGTTTTCGGGTGAAAAATATCGGGATAAGACCGTTAGGCGAGGCGTCGATCGAAATGGAGCGGTCGGTATCGCCTGGTCGGGGTCCTTCCCAAATAAGGCGTCTAAGACCGGCCATCAGGGTGGTTTTAGGGGAAACACCATATACTTATAGAGCTCTTTCAAAGGTAGGACCGTGTGATTTCAAAGTCTCCTCTGAAACGACGCTGCGCCTTTTCAGGCAATATCGCGGGGAAAGTCGCAATCTTCCCTTCACCAGGCATTTTAAGACATGAAAAACTGACAAACTCACAAAAATACACTACTTTGAAGACAAAAAAAAGATGTCATAATTTCGTAAAGGTACTCTTGCAAGTAAAAGATATTAGTTTCGTTTATTCTCCTCAACATTTTCATGTTTTTCTTATCCGACTAAAAAACAACTCAAAAAAACATTACAGGGGTATTCGATATCTCTCGTGACGATACTGATGGGGCAATTCAGTTTTGTCTGTTAGTTCCACACAGACATTCAGAAACCAGGTGTATATACCAGAGCACTGGTTTATAAACTGACAAATCTTTCAAAAAAGTAAGTTTTACGACATTTATTTATAACAATTTTTTTTTTATATTATGTAGGTATTATATGACTGAACATGCATGCTAGTCCAATGAAATGTAGGGTGCATAATTTAATGCCTATTAAAGTTTAAATTTCTATGATAAGTAAGTACATTACAATTTAATGGCTCATGCAATAAGTTGTTCTTGCGAATTTGCCATTAAATTCCTAATATGCATTGTACACATGTACGTACCTAATAAAAACTTGTGCTATATATAGGTACTTTTAAATGTTTTTTTGGATTAGCATCGAAATGACAAAAACTAAATCGACCAAAGTACGCTTCTGACTCGCATAACGAGGGTTTCTTAAAAACTTGTATATACGATTTAGACAGCTCGTGAATTATCGCCTCGAGAATCGGTCATAGAAGATTTTTGGTAATTTTTATTTAAAGATAAACTTAAATCTGCTATTTAAAAATACTACCTCTTACATTGTATACGTCTCGGTCAATTTCAATAAAAAGTAAACGGATTCCTGAAAGAAAAAGGAGAAACAAATAAACAATTTACAAATATTTGTGTTTTACAAAAATATAACCAGTGTAGAGATACATTTTAGCTACTTATGATTCTTTTGGCGCATTTAATCTGGAATTGTAAGAAAATATGGCTAGAAATGTTCAAAAGAACGTTCTATAGGGACGATAAGGCAATTGTTTTCGAAGCGGAGAAAAATCGTTCTTGATCACAAAATTGATCTCGAATTCTTATAAGGTAGGTATAGTAAAAACACATTAGCAAAATAATAAATGGCATTTAAGCATTTAAATCCATTCGATACAACGAAGTTCGATGGTATAAAACTAATTCAACTGGACTGTTAGTATATTATGTTAGTTGTTATTTTAATATGGTATTACGACCCAAGGTTAATTTTAATCTACAAACTATTAAACATATTATTATTTTTAAACGTAACTTAACTACTTGACCTTAGGTATAAATATTGATAATTTTAAAAGCCCATCACAAAAGTAAGTAATCTTGACAGTTTGTGTTTAATATGCAGAGTTTGATGGTGTGGTACGTGATTTTGCTAGTGAGCAGTGTATGTGCTCAAAATAATGGACTATTTGAGCTAAACATTGTTCATTACAATGACTTTCATGCCCGGTGAGTTCCTTCCTTCCTTCTTCCGAGCCTTTTTCCAAACTAGGTTGGGGTCGGCTTATAGTCTACTACGCCGTATGGCCAAACTTTGATTTTTTATATGGAGCAACTGCCATGAAGGACTGTTGTCGGACTTTTTAGGGCTCCAACTACCCGTAATGATTGCCACAGATATGGTATGGCAACCGAGACCGACGGCTTTACGTGCTCTCCGAAGCACGGAGGGGTCTCAATGTGTTAAGATTGGTCACCCATCCATAGATTCAACTGGCTAGGATTGTTTAACTTCGAATGGGTTAACCTACTTAGCCACAAGCCCAACCATGACTTTCATGTGTGTGTCATGACTTTCATGAGTGAATAACTAAATATTATTGTTAAATATTGGTTTTATTTATAGGGTATCTTATGAAACGGTTTTAATAAGCGCCTGGTGTGTTCGAATTGTATTTAAAGAAATATATTTAATTACATAAATATTACAGATTAATAGCTACTTTTAAATAAGAAAAAATATTAATCGTGCTTATATTTAAATCGTCATTCATTATTCTAAAGCGGTTGAGGAAAATTCAACAATGTAATCGTCCGTCTTTAACTCTGTGTAAACAAATTGTTTACCGGGCTATTTCGTGTTTATATTTGAGAATAACTTCTAGTTGGGTGCAGTTTTGCCTCTAGGCAAACCCTTAGATTGGTCGCTGGTGCATTGGTTTGGGCACTGGTAAATTTTGACTTTCATCCACAGCAGCAGCCATTAGAGAAGAGGTTCGACCGTATTTGAAGGTTTTTGAAAACAATTTTACCTTACAGTTGATGAAAATGATGATAAATGAATTTAATCTGTTGACAAAGATCTGACAGAGATCTGTTGACTGTAAATTTCGGACCAGTTATGTTCAAAAGAATAGGTAATGTAAGTCTCTAAAGACGTGACATTTTTTATAAGTATACGTGTGTCTCTTCTCTGAAAATCAGGAGATCTTTACAGTGAAACTGGGTATATGATAACTTTCTATTAATTGTGGACTGCCGGAATGATGATTGTATGGAATTATTTTTAGATCTTTGTTCATAGCTTTCCATTCAGTAGGATAAAATAAACATGACGAGTCATAATAAAAAAAAAGGGTTGTGAAAAGAAATGGCATCGTTTTTCTAATTACAGGTTTGATGAAGTCAGCCCAAATGGTGCAGCTTGCAATCCAACCATTGCCCCGTGTATTGGGGGCTTCGCAAGATTATACACAGCTGTTATGAACACATTTAAGGTGGAGCCTGACTCATTGTTACTCAACGCGGGAGACAATTTCCAGGGCACAATTTGGTACAACTTCTATCGATGGAACGCCACTCAGCACTTCATGAATTTACTGCCTCATGATGCTCATGTGCGTATTCATAAAACTACTGCACCTAAAACAATTTTCTTGTCCAAAACATAAATGTGAATGTATAAATGTTCTTCGTAACTAAAGAAAGGAAACAATCTAGACTTCAGCGTCCAGTTTAAGCATGTTTCAATGGAAATTAAGAAAAATAATTAGAATTTGGCAAGGAAATCATGAACAACCAAAAACCAGCAAAGTTTACACTAAATCCATACAATTTTAAAGTAATCCATATTAATTATACACAGGTTCTTGGCAATCACGAGTTTGACAACGGCTTGGAGGGCTTGCTTCCTTACTTGGAACATTTGAAGGCACCAATGCTTGGAACTAATGTGAACACTATTCGGGAGCCAACGATGTCGGCCTATATTAAGAAACACATCATAGTCAAACGTCGTGGTAGAAACATTGGTATCATCGGCGCACTGCTGCGTAAGGTAAATAAGACAAGATAGAGTACTATGCAAACTTACCATAAAAAGACATCATACGGATCATCTCGGTAAGTTCATTTCTGGGGACAATAGGTATGTTGCCGGAGACATAACGTGATTTTAGTAACAGTTGACAAAATAGTTGAGTCCCCTCCGTACCTCGGAGAGCACGTTAAGCCATCGGTCCCGCTTGCCACACGAACATCTGTGGTAATCGTTACGGGTAGTTAGAGCCCCTTTTTTTCTTTACTATTAGACAACTCCCGCATTAGGAATATATCCTGCCATTAGACTTTACACTAGCCAGGAGACTTTACAAACATACATGAAACGGACACAAAGAACACCTAGACTCAGGACAACAATTTGGGAATTACACAAAGTGTCGTTCCATGTGAGGATGGACCTCAAAACACTCAACGTAGTTGAAATCGGCGTGGCCGTGACCATTTAAACCACTACGCCATCCGTGCAGTCAGCCCTAAAAAGTCCGACAAGAGTCTTTCTACAGAACTTTGGTTTCGCCCAGTACTTCGGTTGTACTAATGGCAGTCGCTCTAAAATCTAAGCTCAACCGTATTGTAGTATAGACTTAAAGCCTTAAAGCGTCATACTCCTAGAGTGAAACACATACTCGTAAGTGGAATCTATCTATTATCTTTATGAAAAAGGTTGTAGTATGCTGGAGCTATTTATAGTTGCATATAAACAGTGTAAGACTTAGGCTTATGAGGGAATGCTCACAAAGATAGCTAATGTCAGCAAGAACTGACTTACCAGTTAATCATAAGATTTTATCATTTGGTTGCTTGAAGGCAGCAGGCAAAGATTTAAGATTTTTTAAAGACTTGTTACACTAGCTGGCACTATCACTAGCTTTGTTACACTATAATAGCGTATTTCATATAGTTTTTAGTGTGTGTGTTCACATATCATTAATAAACTTCTTTATACTATTTTCTGTCTACATTATATTTTGTTGCTTTTTATTTTCAGTTCACTGGATCAAAAGGCCAATTGGTAATTGAGGATGAGCTAGAAGCAGTCAACCGAGAGGCTGCAATCTTAACTGAAAAAGGTGTAGACATCATCATTTTGCTTACTCATATGGGATTCAATAGCGACTTGTGAGTAGCGATCATTAAAGGTTTACTTATAAAAAATTGTAAAGGAACGGGTTTTGTGTCTATCTAACACCAAGACCCAGACCAGTTTGACCAGGCGAGATGATCGCACCTTCTTGGTCGCGGTACAATAATTTTTGATGTTGCGAAGTTGTATCAGCAGTTCCTCCCAAACGTACTCGATATACACCCTTACTGACGGTCCCATTTGCTTCAACAAAATATTGTATAATGCCACCATTGACAGGCATGACAGTTACAATCAAACTTTTAGCTCACTGGATCCCTTATCTCTACCGCAACTCTTTTAAAAAAACATACAATCAAGATTGTATCGCAGAATACAAAAATACGAACAGCTAACATCAGGGTGTCTAACAGGGTATTTTCTTGGATTTTGCCAAAGCTTTTAACACGATCTCTGGGCCTGAAATGGTATTACACTTAGCATATTTCGGGACTATCTTACAAGGAGAACACAGAGAGTAAAGGTTAGGTCATATATTAGCGATGATAAAGAACTTGTCTTTGGTGTAGGTTATTTAGGTATTAGGCCTAGTATTACCTCAGGGTATTTAGGTATTAGGCCCTACTCTCTTCGTTATATATGTCAATCGACTTTGCCAGCTCTCGATACCCAAGTGCAAAATACTTGTATATGCAGACGATACTGTACTTATTGAAAACGGTAGCACTTGGGACTCTGCATTACACTCTGCAGAGAAAGCACTAGGGATAGTGTTAGAATGTTTAAATTCTCACTTGCCTACGCTTAATGTTGCTAAAACGCATTACATCACTAGTACAGCAAATAGCATAACTCAACCAAACATTCCTAACATTAAGGCTCACAGCTGTACTCTGTCCACTCGAGTAGATTGCAATTGTCCTTCCATCCAAAACACATCGTGTCCGTAAGTTAATTTTTCCAATAAAAACATTACAAAAGGTAGCCGATGCTGCACTGCTTAAAACCATCTAATTATCATTAGTTCAGTCTTTGGTAACCTACTGTATAGATATTTCAAGACCTCATTGTTGCGTTTGGAGAGAGCGCAGCGGGCTGTCTTGAAGGCAGTGCTAAACAGGCCTTACAGATACTCAAATTCGAACTTATACAAAGAATTTCCTGTACTGACTGTGGGACAGCGGTGTGTCTTCCATATAACTCTCCGCAGACATTCTTCTCTGGGTTTTAATCCTCGATCACAGATGGATAAACGGCGTAAAGCCATTATATATCCAACACATCATGTAAGGACGGACTAGCAGGTAGACACTACCTGAGTCTTTGTGGTCACCTTTATAACAGACTAAATAAAATCTGTAACTTGTACCCTTTAAGAAGAATGGAATGTAAGAACGGAATTACTGGGTACGTTAAAAACGCAACGTATGAAGAGACAGAAAGCTTGCTCATGAAAGTGATCTAAAGTCGTCATGGTGTACACTACAAACCACACACACAAACACACACCACATAGAAACACTCGTACACACATAATGTGTTACACGCTCATCATACACAATCGCGTACATACAGTTTTACAATACACACCTTTTGTTTTTATGTTATTTATACCATTTCTTACTGAACATACTTTGACTATTTGTAAATGTTCTAAAATTATATAATTTGTCACATAGTTTATACTGGCACAGACATCGCCGTTAACTCTAGTTTTCAAAGTGTCATAAGAGCCAATTAAATTTATAACATTAGCATAGATTTAAAGATAGGAAATGTTGTATTCCTGATTTCAGTCAATAAAGAATTATTATTATTACTAGGGCCCTCGCGGCGCGTGTTTCCTCAACTGTGGACATTATAGTGGGTGGCCACACAAATACCCTACTTTATAATGGTGAAACACCTAACGGTGAAACACCTCAGGGCAGATATCCTACAATTGTTCAGCAAGTTAGTGGACATCGGGTACGTACTGTTCTCGTTTTTATAATGTCTAGTAGTAAGCATTAACTTTTTTTCTTTTTTTTTCTTAAAAACTGTACTGTTGCAATGGATAAATCTCGATCTTCCTTACACTGATCGACAGACATAAATCACTGGCTTAATAGAAGGGTGAGGAAGTTTCAAATTTTCTACTTGAAATTATTACACAACATTGATCAGTATTGAAAAATAATCTTAAATAATCGTTCTTAAACATTTTTAGATTGCAGTAGTACAGGCGTCGTGTTTCACACGTTTTCTGGGTAACATCAAGTTCTTCATCAATGATAAGGGTATAGTCGAAAGATGGGCAGGTTTTCCTATATACCTAAATTCTTCTATTGTACAAGGTCAGTACCTACAACCTCATTTTGCCTCCCCCAAGGAGCGCCAACTATCTTGGGCAGTCCACATTCATCCGCTGCCAGCAACTTTACTTTAGTCGTTGTTGTCTTATACTCTGGCCTATACCATATTACTGATCAAATCGATAACCAATTTTCGAACACAGAATAGGTAGAATAACATAAAACTGTTGATAGTGACTGCTAGCGACAATTTTACTGCAAGCATGAAAAGGCTCTTAGTAGCTTTTAGTGGATCGTATAAAGATAGTATAAAATACAATATTTGCTTGCAATTGCAGTTTATGTCCTTATCCGAGAACTCTCACCTTCTAGTACTGCTTCGAGCTTAGTATAGGTAAAAAGTCAGTAAGTAATTGTTCTTTTAATGATTTTGGTTTTACTAATGCAACCTAATTTGAATTTGTGCAGATCCTAATATCCTGAGAGAATTGGCACTGTGGCGCCAGCAGGTAGAGGCGGTGGCCAAGGAAGTGCTGGGCGTGTCAAGTGTCACGCTAAGTAGATCTTCTTGCTGGGGAGGTGAATGTAGTCTAGGAAGCTGGGTCTGCGATGGCTTCTTGGACGAGGTACTTACACAAAACATGAGACGTAGTGAGAATAGACGTCTCAGGAATTGAGTTTTAGTGGAGTTAGGTTAGGGTACATATCTACTTTATACCATAGTTGTGCCCCGACTTCCTTCGCGTGATTGGCAGAAATTGGTTCACGCAGAGATCCAAGTGAGTTCTATTTTTTATGGCAATCGACTTGGAGAGTTTACAAAAAGATTCTTATGACTACCAACACGTGAAAGAGCGAATTACCCAAAAAATATATTCCGTGGGATAAAATCAACCAATACTGAAATGGTTTTTATCTCACAGCTACCAGGGGTACCTCGGTAAAGAGATAATGTTTTGCTCTGAGCTATTTTTTGTTACTAAATTAAATCAGGTTTTTAAAATACGCGCTGGTAGACTGTGTGTGTTCGGGTAATCTGAAAAACTGAATCTTTTTCTATAACGGTATTTATCAAAATCGTAATCGTCCTTTAATAGGCTTGTTGGCTAGTGATCCTAACTACCAAGCTAGAGGTTGCGGGTTCGATTCATACCTAGGACAAATAATTATGTGATGAGTACGATCATTTGTTCTGAGTGTAGGTGTAACTTATTAATAATATGTATGGATTTATAAATAGGCTTATTAGCAGTCTGGTTACAATAGTACAGGCTCTGCCTAGTTTGGAATCAGACGGCCGTGTGTGAGATGTGTGAAGTTATTATTCTTTACTTTCTCCTGAAATGTAATTCCTAAAAAAATATTACTTGTTTGCATAGCAGAACAACCTCGGTCATTCTCGAAATCTGTGGGATTCTGAGGATAAGTAAAAATATTAGTTTTTTTTTTATTTTAATCTTTTATAGACTACATAACATTCGTAAATGGAAAAAACGAAGCTTTTGTCAACACGCGGACTGGCGTTATTACTTACTTTACTTGTTGCCTTAACGGTCATGATATTTATTCTGCTGATTTAAAATATAAGTTTTGCTTTAGAAATGTTTAAGAAATCATTCGACTTGTTTCAGCTTCTGTGGATGCGCCAAAACACAAGTCACAGCAATGATGTGTACGTTTGCCTGCTCAGCGTTGGCGGCCTCAAAATGCAAATAGACCCGGGCAGTTAGTACACTTGTTAAATATTACCGATGTTAACTGACTGAAATAAAAGAAGCAGTTGAATAGGTACCTAATAAATACCTACGCATAACTTTTTTCTTTTTTAAAAAGACAACTCCCGCATTAGGAATATATCCTGTGTCGCGGGGGACTTTACAAACATACATGAAACGGACACAAAGAACACCCAGACTCAGAACAACAATTTGTGGATCACACAAAGTGTCGTCCCATGTGGGGTTTGAGCCCACAACACTCGACGTAGTAGGAAGCGGCGTGGCGACCGCTTAAACCACTACGCCATCCGTGCAGTCAATTAAGACAAACAATTAAGATAGAAGTACTCTTATATTTAAAATGCTAATGTTAAATAGTAATGTGGTTTATAAAATCAGAATAATTTCATTTATAAGGGCACTAGCTTCTTGCCGGGTTTAGCTTGCGTAAAGGCATTTTTTCAATCCCTCGGAAACATTTTTTTTCTAGATGATAGGAGACCCCTTAAGGTGCAAAATTTCATGATAATGAGATAAGCCCCAGCGAATCACGAATTACGGAGGACTGGCTAAACAATTACTACTTACTAAAACTTAAGACTAACTCCGACAATGCGATACTAGTACCGGAGTGTCTTAAAATTTATTATTTAAATTAAATACAGTTTCGTCGGGATCATCTCTTTTGGCAATTCGCGTCACAAGAAGTCGTTTCAACAAAATTGATATTTCACAATCGATGGTAAATCATATTGACGTACGAAATAATGGCACGAGGCGTGGATTCAGCAAATTAGACGTTGTAATAGATTCAGAATCTTAAATTATACATAAATTTATTATCATCACTCTATCAAGCGGAAATGGTCAAGGCAGGATACTTAACAAAAAAAGTACGAGTAAACAAAAACAAGTTTTTGTATATTAACTTTTTCCGTGCGGAAATCGCCGAAATTCCTTCGGATACCACCCCGGCCTGCTTCTGCTAGGGTGACAGATGGCCTCACCTGTCACCCCTAGGCCTGCGCTTATGGAGGACGGAGGTCGTTCTGCGACCTCCGACGCCTGAGTCGCCTGCGGTACCTGGCCCGTTCCCGTCTGGCGGGCCGGGAGAGTCCTAAACCTCTCCCGGTCCCGCTCCGCCGTCTCCTTCGCGAGCATAACTTGCTCGCAGACGGCAGAGTTAAACGCACTCTCGCTCCGCACGATAGCCGCAATCAGGCTATCGAGCGAGAGAACTCCCACTCCGATGGCCGCCACGAGGTCTCGCCTCTGCTCAACCCACGCCGGGCACTCTGCCAGCGTGTGGAGAGCCGTGTCCACGGTCTGGCTATCGCAGTGGTGGCACTCAGGCGTTGGCTCCTTGCAGATCAGACACAGGTGATCCCCGAAACATCCTTTCCCAGTGATCACCTTCGTCAGTCGGTATGAGAGGGTCCCGTGACGCCTCTCGAGCCAATCCTCCATAACGGGTCTTACCGCCGCGATGACGGCGTGCCCATTGGTATATTACCCTGACATATGTTGACAGACGTAACTACCGAGAGTCTCCTGATGGTCTTACCATACGAAAACCTTCTTCAAGTCTACGATATTAAGGGCCAATATCTTCAGGAAGCGCTGGAGCTTGCTGTTGGCGTTCCTTGGACTCACACCTTCGCCAGCAAACATATATTGCAGATCGGGGGTAAGTTTAGATACTGCACGAGGCTCAAATATGCAGTATCCTATAAGAATTCAAATTTAAGATTAATATGTGAAAATGATTAACCTTTACTAAATTCTTTTGTACTATTCAGGTCTCCGCATCGTCGTAAACGCATCTAAGCCGGTCGGGTCCCGCGTTACAGCCACGGCTCGATGTACGGATTGTGGTGGATCTGGATACCTACCCCTTGATCCTAACAAGACGTATAAAGTTGTGTCTTGGAATTACATTGGTGACGGACGCGGAGGGTTTACGGTAAAATCTCTAGTTTAAACCTCACTTATTTAGTTCCCTATTTTTTGATAATTATTTAAGATCCATACTTGTAATCGATTCATACAAACATCCAAATGCATCTACAACTGCTTGTGCTGTAAACCTAGCAGAAGCAGGCCGGGGTGGGTGGCTGCGGAGCGCGCACGCCCTTCGGGGGCTGGAAGGGAACATCGGGGTTCCCACACAGGAGGTTTGCGGTTTTTAGTCGGTTCGAGTCCAACATAACCACCCGGTGTGTGGTATCCAAGGGGAGTTCCACATAGGAAAATCAAAAGAAGTTTTTAATCACATTGGTTCCAGTATTAGACTACACCCTGCTCAGACCATGTCAGTCCAAATATTTATGAGTTTAAATAATAATATATATTTTACAGATGTTGGCTAAGCACAGAGAAAATGTAGAAAACTTGGGAGTAGACTATGTATTGCTACAAAGGTACCTGAGAAGACAGCAAAAAGTGGCTAAGGATCTCGATGGCCGGATACAAATAGTCTATTAATATTCTCCTCTAGTTCCTGTCTTAGAAAAAGAAAAATAATAAATCAGACTACAGTTTAGCGAAATAGAGTAGAAAATTACAGGATAGTTTAATATGAAATATAATACGATGACGTATGTGAAACGGATGCAAAAAGGAAACAAAGAATCATTTTTAATCATGTGTTATTTTTAGCTCATAATTATTTTCTACTTTTTCTTTTCAAACCCCAAAAATAAACACTGCATATTAATTATTATTTTCTCTTAATCTCATCTTGTACTATTTCATAATAATGTATTAAATTAAATAACCATAAACCTACATATTACCGTATCTTTACATTAATTATCATGTCCAATCGTGGGGATTATATGTATATCCCACGGCTGTACATGATAAATGTTATCTAATAGTTTTAGATAAGACATGGCTTAATAATGAACAGTCCAGTACTAGTTAAAAGAATATAAAAAAATGTTAAATATAAATGTGAGTTGATCCAATACGATGATGTTTAATAAAATTATAATTCTCTATACAAGCAACTGTCGTTCTCTCTTTTTGTTTCAAAGTCTATCAGCTAACCAAATATGAGGAGAAACGGAATAAGTCACAATCAGTCTCAGGTCATCATATCCAACAGTATTAGAAGCACCAATCAAAGTCCACTTAGCAATAGTTAGTCACGAATAAAAAAAGGAAACAGTTCAAAAATACAACTTCTACTTTACAAGTATTTCATATAATTTAGAACTATTTCTAGGTTCAAAATATACTTACTAATTATTTTATACATTTTCTGACATAAACACCCCGTATTAATCATTTTTATCTAACGTAACTTTTTATCTTAGGTATTACTGAATGTTGATAATTTTGGCAGTTTATCTCAAAATAATCTTGAAATTTTATTTCGCCATTCATTTGACGTGTGGAATTCAATAGGAAAAGCATTTTAATATAGTGGATAGAGGATATAGAAGCGAGGCAGGCAAGATGGTGTGGTATCTGCTTCTTTTAGCGAGTTGCGTGCTCGCTCAAGATACTGGACTCTATGAGCTCAATATAATACATTTCAATGACTTTCATGCCCAGTGAGTATTTCGATTTGTTTTTAATCAAGAGCGTCTGTAAGGTCTTGGACACATTTTTGTAATTTTTAAATAAAGAAGCTTATTTAGAATTTATTCATCACATCCCCCATCATTTAAAACCCGTAAAATTTTAAAAGGGGTTTCCACCCCCGGGGGGGTTGGAAACAAATTTTTTTTTTGGGGCCTTTTCCCCCCTTAGAAAGGGGGGGGGGTTTGCATTTCCCCATTTTTTTCCGCCTGGCGTGGTAAATCATATTGACGTACGAAATAATGGCACGAGGCGTGGATTCAGCAAATTAGACGTTGTAATAGATTCAGAATCTTAAATTATACATAAATTTATTATCATCACTCTATCAAGCGGAAATGGTCAAGGCAGGATACTTAACAAAAAAAGTACGAGTAAACAAAAACAAGTTTTTGTATATTAACTTTTTCCGTGCGGAAATCGCCGAAATTCCTTCGGATACCACCCCGGCCTGCTTCTGCTAGGGTGACAGATGGCCTCACCTGTCACCCCTAGGCCTGCGCTTATGGAGGACGGAGGTCGTTCTGCGACCTCCGACGCCTGAGTCGCCTGCGGTACCTGGCCCGTTCCCGTCTGGCGGGCCGGGAGAGTCCTAAACCTCTCCCGGTCCCGCTCCGCCGTCTCCTTCGCGAGCATAACTTGCTCGCAGACGGCAGAGTTAAACGCACTCTCGCTCCGCACGATAGCCGCAATCAGGCTATCGAGCGAGAGAACTCCCACTCCGATGGCCGCCACGAGGTCTCGCCTCTGCTCAACCCACGCCGGGCACTCTGCCAGCGTGTGGAGAGCCGTGTCCACGGTCTGGCTATCGCAGTGGTGGCACTCAGGCGTTGGCTCCTTGCAGATCAGACACAGGTGATCCCCGAAACATCCTTTCCCAGTGATCACCTTCGTCAGTCGGTATGAGAGGGTCCCGTGACGCCTCTCGAGCCAATCCTCCATAACGGGTCTTACCGCCGCGATGACGGCGTGCCCATTGGTATATTACCCTGACATATGTTGACAGACGTAACTACCGAGAGTCTCCTGATGGTCTTACCATACGAAAACCTTCTTCAAGTCTACGATATTAAGGGCCAATATCTTCAGGAAGCGCTGGAGCTTGCTGTTGGCGTTCCTTGGACTCACACCTTCGCCAGCAAACATATATTGCAGATCGGGGGTAAGTTTAGATACTGCACGAGGCTCAAATATGCAGTATCCTATAAGAATTCAAATTTAAGATTAATATGTGAAAATGATTAACCTTTACTAAATTCTTTTGTACTATTCAGGTCTCCGCATCGTCGTAAACGCATCTAAGCCGGTCGGGTCCCGCGTTACAGCCACGGCTCGATGTACGGATTGTGGTGGATCTGGATACCTACCCCTTGATCCTAACAAGACGTATAAAGTTGTGTCTTGGAATTACATTGGTGACGGACGCGGAGGGTTTACGGTAAAATCTCTAGTTTAAACCTCACTTATTTAGTTCCCTATTTTTTGATAATTATTTAAGATCCATACTTGTAATCGATTCATACAAACATCCAAATGCATCTACAACTGCTTGTGCTGTAAACCTAGCAGAAGCAGGCCGGGGTGGGTGGCTGCGGAGCGCGCACGCCCTTCGGGGGCTGGAAGGGAACATCGGGGTTCCCACACAGGAGGTTTGCGGTTTTTAGTCGGTTCGAGTCCAACATAACCACCCGGTGTGTGGTATCCAAGGGGAGTTCCACATAGGAAAATCAAAAGAAGTTTTTAATCACATTGGTTCCAGTATTAGACTACACCCTGCTCAGACCATGTCAGTCCAAATATTTATGAGTTTAAATAATAATATATATTTTACAGATGTTGGCTAAGCACAGAGAAAATGTAGAAAACTTGGGAGTAGACTATGTATTGCTACAAAGGTACCTGAGAAGACAGCAAAAAGTGGCTAAGGATCTCGATGGCCGGATACAAATAGTCTATTAATATTCTCCTCTAGTTCCTGTCTTAGAAAAAGAAAAATAATAAATCAGACTACAGTTTAGCGAAATAGAGTAGAAAATTACAGGATAGTTTAATATGAAATATAATACGATGACGTATGTGAAACGGATGCAAAAAGGAAACAAAGAATCATTTTTAATCATGTGTTATTTTTAGCTCATAATTATTTTCTACTTTTTCTTTTCAAACCCCAAAAATAAACACTGCATATTAATTATTATTTTCTCTTAATCTCATCTTGTACTATTTCATAATAATGTATTAAATTAAATAACCATAAACCTACATATTACCGTATCTTTACATTAATTATCATGTCCAATCGTGGGGATTATATGTATATCCCACGGCTGTACATGATAAATGTTATCTAATAGTTTTAGATAAGACATGGCTTAATAATGAACAGTCCAGTACTAGTTAAAAGAATATAAAAAAATGTTAAATATAAATGTGAGTTGATCCAATACGATGATGTTTAATAAAATTATAATTCTCTATACAAGCAACTGTCGTTCTCTCTTTTTGTTTCAAAGTCTATCAGCTAACCAAATATGAGGAGAAACGGAATAAGTCACAATCAGTCTCAGGTCATCATATCCAACAGTATTAGAAGCACCAATCAAAGTCCACTTAGCAATAGTTAGTCACGAATAAAAAAAGGAAACAGTTCAAAAATACAACTTCTACTTTACAAGTATTTCATATAATTTAGAACTATTTCTAGGTTCAAAATATACTTACTAATTATTTTATACATTTTCTGACATAAACACCCCGTATTAATCATTTTTATCTAACGTAACTTTTTATCTTAGGTATTACTGAATGTTGATAATTTTGGCAGTTTATCTCAAAATAATCTTGAAATTTTATTTCGCCATTCATTTGACGTGTGGAATTCAATAGGAAAAGCATTTTAATATAGTGGATAGAGGATATAGAAGCGAGGCAGGCAAGATGGTGTGGTATCTGCTTCTTTTAGCGAGTTGCGTGCTCGCTCAAGATACTGGACTCTATGAGCTCAATATAATACATTTCAATGACTTTCATGCCCAGTGAGTATTTCGATTTGTTTTTAATCAAGAGCGTCTGTAAGGTCTTGGACACATTTTTGTAATTTTTAAATAAAGAAGCTTATTTAGAATTTATTCATCACATCACATCATCAGCCTGTAATAGTCCACTGCTGAACATAGGCCTCTCCTTAGAAAGGAGGTTTTGGCCTACTATACCACGCTGGCCAGGCGGGTTGGTATAGGGTTTGTGACAAGTTTTCCTTCTTTTTGCAGAGCTGGTGTCCTGCGTTGTTTTGCGCCCTTAGTTGACTCTTACGACACCCACGGGATGAATTGGGGTAGTGACATTCCGTATTCTTAATCCGTCACTACACGGACTTAAATCACTTTCCACGTGTTTAAAACTACATTTTTTTAAACAACAGTTACATACATGAAAATTTAACATTTTAGGGAAGACAAATATTTTTTAAACAACCACTAGAATAAATAACTTCTGAATCTACCTTGAAAGTCTAGGAGAACAAAATAAGAAAGAAAAAAGTTGCCTTTGTGTTTGTTAATCGACTTCAAAAAAAGGAGTAAGTTCTCAATTTGGTGTTTTTTTTTCTGTTTTTTACCTCAGAACTCCGTGAACCGATAAACCGTTTAGAGAAATATTTTATTTTAAGGCGTATCCTTCCTGTTTGGTCTCATTTAAATTTGAAAACAAAATACCCTTCCTGAGAGCTGAAAATAAAGGAATGAAGAACAGTTTATTACAATGTCATAACGATATAGGCGCAATACGCCTGAGTATGTGATACTTTTTAAAAGTAAATTGCGTATTATTTGATGCTAAACTTTACACATTTACTTTTATCAGCTATTATTACTCAGCTAAGCAATTTTTTCATTGCTTTACCACTCGGTGGTTTTCCACACTACCCTCTGCGGCTTGGGGGAAGAAATCTAAGAGCGACAACGGACATCTGCATCTCAAGCGTTATAAGTGTGACCCTTGAGATGGAGATGTCCCCTAGGGGCGGTAGTTACTTACCGCAAGTTAACCCGACTGCTCGCTTATACCATAGGTACAACCCCCTTATACCAAGAAGAAAAAAGCAGAGGAAGTGATTTTTTTTTTTTGTCACGGGTTCCATGCAGCTTTAGAAAAAAGAAATAGTAAAAAAACATACAGTACCTAACCCTAAAATACCAAATCAAACACACCGATAGCTAAAAAACCCAAGTTGTATTAATAAAGTAATCTCTTTGTTTGATTTTTGTGACAATATCTGACATGAATTAAACATAATCACCTCAATTACCTCAATGTACTTAGCACTTTATACAATACGCTTGAACAATCGATAAGATTATTCTATTTAATTATTTTTTTCAAATTAATCCTTCGTTTACCGATCATTTTTGCAAGTAACAGACTGTTTTAAAAAAAATAGAATAGATGTTTCTTAAATCACAAAATTATATTAAGAAGCTTATAACAAAACCTAGTCAGGTTATTACTTATGTTTAGATCAAACTCGAAAAACCTTATACGGTGTTCGCTACTATGTGCACATTATTAAATGTATCTATCTATATGGTTTCGCTTGCTTATGTTTAATATAACGTAGTTATCTTCTTAAATTAAAAAAAAAAGACATCTAAACAGTTGGTAAAGAAAAGGTACTTCATAAAGTATATCACGACACACACAAACATGAAATGCAGAATATACGAGCTATGTTCGTGCTTAGGCATTCACTATTTTATTGACATTTCATCGTTGATGGCAAGGATCGGTGGAATCAGATTTGCAAATTGCTGCTGCTATATCTGTATCTACTTACACGAGTTTTAAGGATTGTCAGATCCTTCATTTAAAGTCTAGTACCAACTGGTGTTGAACAAGTTTGATCATCCAAAGCGAGCGAGTGTCGAAAGATACGATGAAAGCTGCTTGCAATGTTAGTGGAGTATATATTCTTCAATCAAAATCAATTTAATATTAGAGATTTGATCGTATGGACTCGTGGAACAAAAGAAGACAAATTATGAAACGACTCGCCTGAATTCCTTCATTTAATGCTTTATTTGTATCGTTTAGTTCTTTTTATAATAAAAATATTGAACATTTAGGAATATCAGATCCCTTCAATAATTATAATCCTAAATATCTGCTTTTTTTTCAACACAGCTTTGACGAAGTAAGTCCAAGTGGTGGCGTATGCAATCCGACCGTTGCTCCGTGCATTGGGGGTTTCGCAAGGTTGTACACAGCGGTTCAAGAAGCGTTTGAGGCGGAGCCCGACTCATTGCTACTTAACGGTGGAGATAGTTTCCAAGGCACAATCTGGTACAACTTCTTGCGATGGAATGTCACTCAACACTTCATGAATTTGCTACCTCATGATGCACATGTTAGTATTGTTACAATAATGTTTTTTTCTGACTTCGCGACTATTTCAAAAATAATGCTAGCAACGTATCGAACGAGGCTGAGCTCTTGCTTTACTTTGACCTTTTGCAAGAGTTATAAAACCATCCAATGCTGAAATTGACAAAAACACAAATGTTAAAAATCTAGGCAAGTCGTGATTGTTTTTCTTGAGATTTGCAAAGATGTAAATGCTTTTGAGGGTTAAGAACCATCATACATAAATACGTAAACAGTAAAACGCAAATCTATTGCTCATCTTTGCGTGCGAATCTGTTCTGATTATAGCAAACAGTGTAAAGTGTAAGAGGGTCAGATTTAACACGTTATTCGTATTTAAAAAAAATGTAATATTATATATGTATATTACTAAAGTATACCAACTTAGAATCCTTCAATGTTCTGGAAATGATTAATGACTTTACAAAAAAAGTAACCCACGCCTCGTGTCTACACGTTTCATATAGTCATTTAATATTTGTCTTTGTATAGGCCTAGGGCCATATAAGTGCACCAAGTAACCAAGAACCTTTTTAACACGCTTCACCTGTATGTTTGTTTGTTTGTATGTAACCGACTCCTTTGAGCTCGATTTTGCCCTACTTTGAACGATCAGATTTGATTCAAACTTTGCACACCTGTCAAAGGTCGATGACAATGCAATAATCCGATCAAAATATCCGATTATCCTAATTAATTAATTTCTTTCCGCATCCTTTGCATGCGAGTAAGAGAGACAGAGCTAGTGCGCGAACTACGCATGCGTGCAGTTCCAGACTTGCTCTTTCGGGCACTCAGTTCAGCACAACCTTATAAAAACTAATATGGTAGTTGCGTCTTGTTCCTTATACTTACATATATGTCCCGACAAATCTAATACGCATTCTATTATCATTTTATAATATCCATAATATATTTATAACCGTGATTTACAGAAAAAACTTCGTATTCGCAACAAAACAAAATATTAAGGACAGAAATATCTATTTATTTTGCGGCATATAATTCAGTTACCAGCATGAGCTTGGATCTGCAGTCGATAAGGTCACCAACTGTTAAGAAGATCAAATTTTCGGAGAGGGAACCTGAGAAACGACTACCGTATCCAAGGAAGGCAGCAGGCACCCAATTTCCCCATTTATCTGATTAGTCACTGTCTTATAAAAACTAATATGGTAGTTGCGTCTTGTTCCTTATACTTACATATATGTCCCGACAAATCTAATACGCATTTCTTCCTAAAGTATTGAAAATATTCGTAGGTTCGAAAGTGATGCTAAGGTCGAACATTGACGTGTCAAAAGGTTTAGTAAATGGTAACATGGGTTTTATTACAGAAATTATCTGGCCAAATTTTCGCAGGGGCCAAGTATATGCTGAAGATATTCCGTCCGTTCGTATCGATTTTGGTTCGGACGGAGTACACGTAATTAAACCAATGTCGATACAGTTCCCAGCAAAATATAGCTATGGAACTGTTGAGCGACGAATGTTGCCATAAATCCTGAGTTGGGCGTCGACCGTCCACAAGATGCAAGGTTGTACAGTTGATCATGCAGTCATTTATTTGGGTCGCTGCTGGACAAGCTTATGTGGCACTTAGTCGTGGAAGATCCTTGGACGGTATACGAATTGAAGAACTTGATTGTTCGAAATTAACAGGAAGAACTCCATGTAACAGTGAAGCATTGAATGAAATGATTCGATCACGAGATAAACCATAAAAGAACCTGCAAGAAGTACCACAAGTAATCTTCTAAGCTACGTAATGGAAATGGTACCAACAGTGGACAATGGGGGGCAGATCGACGCCGCATACTTCGACTTCAAAAAAGCTTTCGACTTGGTCGATAATGACATGTTGCTGAAGAAGTTGGCAGGCTTCGGATTCACTCCGCATCTACTTAACTTCTTTGCAAGTTATATGAGTGACAGGCAGCAATATGTGGAGTATGCAGGACACAAAACGCGACCATATTTTACTAGATCTGGCGTCAGTCAGGGAAGTAACTTGGGTCCTTTGGAGTTTTTATTAATGGTTAACGATCTGCCGAGTGTCATACAAGAGGCCAAGTGTTTGTTATTTGCAGATGACCTGAAATTGTCTCTCGCTGTTGGAAGCATTGTGAAAAGCTGCAGAGGGACATAGACAGAGTCGTTAGTTGGAGCAAGCAGAATCGGTTGCAGTTTAACGTGTCGAAGTGTGTGACTATCTCATTCTCACGTGCACGCACACCTATCCAACACAAGTACACGATGGAGGGGACTGAGATGACCAGGGTAACTGAAGTGAGGGATTTGGGAGTGCGTTTTACCACTGAGCTAGCGTTTCGTGATCACGTACTCAAAGTCTGTAAAAAAGCTTATAGGAACTTGGGGTTGGTACTTCGTATGGCTAAAGATTTTACCAATATAAAAGCTGTTACAGCATTATATAATGCTTTAGTTAGGAGCCAACTGGAGTGTAATGCAGTTATCTGGGCTCCATATGAGACTAAATATAGTCTCATGTTGGAGCGGGTGCAAAATAAATTTATTAGATTTATTTACATGAAGTTGTACGGAGTCTATCCTTTTTATCCGTTAATGTATCCTACCCTGTTTATATTAGGTATGGTTGGATATAATGAACTGAGGGTCAGGAGGGAACTCACACTCGTAACCTATATCTTTAATGTGATTAGAGGGGGAATACATAATGCAGATGTATTAGAGAGGGTGGGTCTGTGTGTCCCAGACGGCTACGCGGGACGTCGGCGGCGACCGCGCCTTCTGGCGGTGCCGCGCGCACGCACTAACTTACTACGCGAGGCACCTTTGACGCGCGAGCTGCGCACACTCAACCTCATAGCTGACGATGTGGATATATTTTGTTGTTCTTTGAGTGAATTTACAATTATAGCACTATGTAAAATTGGTTAATTTAGTTTGTAATTTGGTTTAGTTTGGCTGAAGTTTAATTAATGTGGCTACAATATCGCCTTGGAATACTACTGTAAAGATATTGTAAGAAAAAATAAAAAAAATAAAAATAAAAAAAAATTTACAATCAGTCACATTAATGCTTGGG
Organism: Arctia plantaginis; assembly: GCA_902825455.1. Lineage (NCBI taxonomy): Eukaryota > Metazoa > Arthropoda > Insecta > Lepidoptera > Erebidae > Arctia > Arctia plantaginis. The sequence continues at coordinate 9,180,078 of CADEBD010000327.1, read as the reverse complement.
TATGGAATTTTCAATCCGTTACTACTCTACATGATACTATAATTAAAGGAGCGAATCTGTTGGCGGCAATGAGAATGAGGATGAGTGTGAACCACCCCACGCTTTTTTACAATAATGTACATTCATTTTTTTTACACTGTACTTAATCAAACTTAATCAAATTTACACTATTCTTAATCCAAATTTATTAAACTTTATTTTCTGTTTTTTAGTTGGATTTTCTATAAAAGCGTGTTTTTTTTAGTTTTTTTAAACTATTATTTATTTCAAAACACAAAGACATCTCCCTTTCGCGAAAGGTTCTACTACCAGTAGAGAACATTATCCATCCCAGTAGATGAGACGGGTAATTAATCGATCGATCGATGGCGCGCTCTTTTGATTCATTTTACCGCCTCTATTTCGTGAAAGTATAATACAGATAGTTCTAATCTTATTTCTTGCATTTAACGTGTACTTCTTGTTGAATTGCTCTCAATCCATATAATTAAAAAATAAAAAATTTTTAAAAAAAAAAAATAAACCATGTTTTTTAATTTTACCCCCGGGGTAAAATAATCCCGGGGGTTTGAACCACATTCGTACTAAAGACAATAGGCGTCAGTGCGTCAACTTGCTCTTTCGGGCACTCAGTTCAGCACAACCTTATAAAAACGAATATGGTAGTTGCGTCTTGTTCCTTATACTTACATATATGTCCCGACAAATCTAATACGCATTCTATTATCATTTTATAATATCCATAATATATTTATAACCGTGATTTACAGAAAAAACTTCGTATTCGCAACAAAACAAAATATTAAGGACAGAAATATCTATTTATTTTGCGGCATATAATTCAGTTACCAGCATGAGCTTGGATCTGCAGTCGATAAGGTCACCAACTGTTAAGAAGATCAAATTTTCGGAGAGGGAACCTGAGAAACGACTACCGTATCCAAGGAAGGCAGCAGGCACCCAATTTCCCCATTTATCTGATTAGTCACTGTCTTATAAAAACTAATATGGTAGTTGCGTCTTGTTCCTTATACTTACATATATGTCCCGACAAATCTAATACGCATTTCTTCCTAAAGTATTGAAAATATTCGTAGGTTCGAAAGTGATGCTAAGGTCGAACATTGACGTGTCAAAAGGTTTAGTAAATGGTAACATGGGTTTTATTACAGAAATTATCTGGCCAAATTTTCGCAGGGGCCAAGTATATGCTGAAGATATTCCGTCCGTTCGTATCGATTTTGGTTCGGACGGAGTACACGTAATTAAACCAATGTCGATACAGTTCCCAGCAAAATATAGCTATGGAACTGTTGAGCGACGAATGTTGCCATAAATCCTGAGTTGGGCGTCGACCGTCCACAAGATGCAAGGTTGTACAGTTGATCATGCAGTCATTTATTTGGGTCGCTGCTGGACAAGCTTATGTGGCACTTAGTCGTGGAAGATCCTTGGACGGTATACGAATTGAAGAACTTGATTGTTCGAAATTAACAGGAAGAACTCCATGTAACAGTGAAGCATTGAATGAAATGATTCGATCACGAGATAAACCATAAAAGAACCTGCAAGAAGTACCACAAGTAATCTTCTAAGCTACGTAATGGAAATGGTACCAACAGTGGACAATGGGGGGCAGATCGACGCCGCATACTTCGACTTCAAAAAAGCTTTCGACTTGGTCGATAATGACATGTTGCTGAAGAAGTTGGCAGGCTTCGGATTCACTCCGCATCTACTTAACTTCTTTGCAAGTTATATGAGTGACAGGCAGCAATATGTGGAGTATGCAGGACACAAAACGCGACCATATTTTACTAGATCTGGCGTCAGTCAGGGAAGTAACTTGGGTCCTTTGGAGTTTTTATTAATGGTTAACGATCTGCCGAGTGTCATACAAGAGGCCAAGTGTTTGTTATTTGCAGATGACCTGAAATTGTCTCTCGCTGTTGGAAGCATTGTGAAAAGCTGCAGAGGGACATAGACAGAGTCGTTAGTTGGAGCAAGCAGAATCGGTTGCAGTTTAACGTGTCGAAGTGTGTGACTATCTCATTCTCACGTGCACGCACACCTATCCAACACAAGTACACGATGGAGGGGACTGAGATGACCAGGGTAACTGAAGTGAGGGATTTGGGAGTGCGTTTTACCACTGAGCTAGCGTTTCGTGATCACGTACTCAAAGTCTGTAAAAAAGCTTATAGGAACTTGGGGTTGGTACTTCGTATGGCTAAAGATTTTACCAATATAAAAGCTGTTACAGCATTATATAATGCTTTAGTTAGGAGCCAACTGGAGTGTAATGCAGTTATCTGGGCTCCATATGAGACTAAATATAGTCTCATGTTGGAGCGGGTGCAAAATAAATTTATTAGATTTATTTACATGAAGTTGTACGGAGTCTATCCTTTTTATCCGTTAATGTATCCTACCCTGTTTATATTAGGTATGGTTGGATATAATGAACTGAGGGTCAGGAGGGAACTCACACTCGTAACCTATATCTTTAATGTGATTAGAGGGGGAATACATAATGCAGATGTATTAGAGAGGGTGGGTCTGTGTGTCCCAGACGGCTACGCGGGACGTCGGCGGCGACCGCGCCTTCTGGCGGTGCCGCGCGCACGCACTAACTTACTACGCGAGGCACCTTTGACGCGCGAGCTGCGCACACTCAACCTCATAGCTGACGATGTGGATATATTTTGTTGTTCTTTGAGTGAATTTACAATTATAGCACTATGTAAAATTGGTTAATTTAGTTTGTAATTTGGTTTAGTTTGGCTGAAGTTTAATTAATGTGGCTACAATATCGCCTTGGAATACTACTGTAAAGATATTGTAAGAAAAAATAAAAAAAATAAAAATAAAAAAAAATTTACAATCAGTCACATTAATGCTTGGGTATGGAATTTTCAATCCGTTACTACTCTACATGATACTATAATTAAAGGAGCGAATCTGTTGGCGGCAATGAGAATGAGGATGAGTGTGAACCACCCCACGCTTTTTTACAATAATGTACATTCATTTTTTTTACACTGTACTTAATCAAACTTAATCAAATTTACACTATTCTTAATCCAAATTTATTAAACTTTATTTTCTGTTTTTTAGTTGGATTTTCTATAAAAGCGTGTTTTTTTTAGTTTTTTTAAACTATTATTTATTTCAAAACACAAAGACATCTCCCTTTCGCGAAAGGTTCTACTACCAGTAGAGAACATTATCCATCCCAGTAGATGAGACGGGTAATTAATCGATCGATCGATGGCGCGCTCTTTTGATTCATTTTACCGCCTCTATTTCGTGAAAGTATAATACAGATAGTTCTAATCTTATTTCTTGCATTTAACGTGTACTTCTTGTTGAATTGCTCTCAATCCATATAATTAAAAAATAAAATACATGTTATTAATCACAGGTGCTAGGTAATCACGAGTTTGACCACGGCGTGGAAGGCCTAGTGCCTTATTTGGAACGTTTGCAGGCGCCAATGCTTGGCGCTAATGTGAATACCGCTGGTGAGCCATCTATGACACCCTACATTAAGAACCATATTATTGTCGAGCGACGAGGTAGAAAGATAGGAATCATTGGAGTGCTGCTGCGACAGGTAATACAAAAGTTTATCTAAGTATACTATTATATGTTAATTAATTTTTCAATATCTGAAAAATAACTTTTGCTTTACGTTTAGTACATGTACCTGCTATCTATAAAATTATGCTATAAATTGAATTAGTAATTAACTATTTGTTTTTAGAAAAAACATATAACTGGCTATTTCGGTTTTTTTTTTCGATTTTCTGTAGCAAAAAAGATAAAAGAAATACCACCAAGCTCAACATTTAAGCAGCAAAATTTTTGTTTTCCTTACTTATTTTTATATTTTCTATAAAAGTTCCTGGAGATTTTTACCCGAACTTAATATATTTTAGTCTGCTGAGAATATGTTAACTTTACGTTCTTAGAATCTCTTCAAAGTTTGCAAATAAATGATAACGCCATTTTGTTCCAGTTTTCTGCACCCATTGGAAATGTAGTAGTGGAGGATGAGTTGGAAGCTGTGAACCGCGAGGCCGCCATCTTAACAGAGCAAAACGTGGATATCATCATTGTACTCTCACATATTGGATACACTAGTGATTTGTGAGTGTCGATCAGTTGATGTCATTTATTACTTAGTATATTCTTGTATTGACATAACATTGATATAATTTAAACTTTAGACATATTGTTAAAACATCAAGACAATTTTGACTAAATCAGCAGCAGCATGTCAGATATTCCAAAAATACAGTTTTAGAATTTCTGACAAATTAAAAACGAAAGGGTTACAATTGCCTTCTAACTATCTTTAATTTTTGCCACTTTAATGTCGTTCTTGAATACTAAATAATATTAAATCTTGTAGTAAAATAATATATAATACAATGACATTGAACCCTTCGTACGGAGCTCCAATTCGACCTAGGGCACGCCGTTATCGTAAGACGCACGGAGGATTAGCTCGAGAGGCATCACGGAACCCTCTCATACAGGCTGACGCATGTGATAACCGGGAAAGGATGCTTCGGAGATTACCTGTGTCTAATCTGTGTCTGAGTGCCACCACTGCGACGGCCGGACCGTGGACACGGCGCTCCATACGCTGGCAGAATGCCCGGCGTGGGTGGTGCAAAGGCGTGGCCTTATGGCGGTCATCGGAGTGGGACTTGTCTCGCTCAGTAACACGATTGCCGCCATGGTACGAGCCGAGCCGAGCGAAGTGCATGGAACTCCGCCGTCTCCTTTTGCGAGCAGTAATCTGCTCATTCTTAATTCTGCAAGCATAACTGTTTGCGAAGGCGATGGCAGAGCAGGACCGGGAGAGGTTCAGAACTTACCCGTTCCGCCAGCCCGCTAGGAAGACAGGTGAGGCCACCTGTCACTCTAGCAGAAGCAGGCCATCGGGAACATCATAAGGAACATCGGGGTTCCCACACAGGAGGGGGTTAGGCGGTTTTTGGTCGGTTCAAGGCCAACCTAATCACCCCACTGGTGGGTGGTATCCGAGAGGAGGTCCGCACAGGAAAAAAAATTCTAATTCGACCCGCCTGGATCCTGTGAGAGTTGGATTTGCATGCGAAGGGTTTTTTGTTATTATGAAATAATTATGTGTTCTTAGGTGTATGCAAAAGAAGAATATTATAGCAACTTTTGTCAATAACCAATATGAATTTTAATTTTTAAGAACTTTTTAAATTGATTCGACAGTAAGTACCTACTTACAGTGAGAATTCGAACAACTTAACTTGATGGCTAACTGAAGCTTCCATATTGAATCAAATCACAAGACAAGTGCAATGATTGTTCAGTGGGACCATACTTACGGCTGTAAAAAAGAAAAAGAGTATGCTTTATAAGAGAGATCTATAGGGGATAAGCTGGAAGAGAGAATCGTTTTCTAAAACTGTTTTTTAAACAGGGCATTGGCTGCAAGAGTTTCGCCTACTGTGGACATAATAGTGGGCGCGCATTCACACACCTTACTTTACAATGGAGAAACACCAGATGGTGCCACCCCACTCGGTACCTATCCTACGATTGTAGAACAATCAAATGGACACAAGGTACATATTATTCGTAGAACATTTTAAAAATATAAATTAAGCGTAACACAGATAGAGAACTAAGAAGATTGTCATTCTTTATACATAAAAGAGTTATTGCGTAATGTGTAATGATTTATCGTGTGGAGACCTAGATGGGTTTTTAAGCATAGTTAAATTATTGAAAACATGAGCAATCAAGCAGTTCATGGTTTTTAAGGGTCAAGCTTAAAAAAAAAAGTCCTTTAATAAAATATACAGTAATGAACACTTTACGTGTCCTGATGTCTCTACGCTTACGCCCCGCGATGAGTTCGGTATCGCCTGAATTTGCGTTGTATTCCAAATATCAGTACCTTATATGTTGAAATAGTGCAAAACTACTTAAGTACGCATATATTATTTCATTATCTTTGCCTTACTTAAGGTGAAGCTGTCTGATGTTTAAAATTTATTTTGTCGTTAGATTCCAGTAGTTCAAGCGTCGTGTTACACTCGCTACCTGGGCAACATCAAGTTCTTCATTAACGAACAAGGCATCGTTGAAGATTGGGAAGGGTTGCCCGTCTACCTGGGTACTTCCATAGTACAGGGTCAGTACCTAGTAGCATTGTATGTTAATTTTTTATTTACTTTATTATAGAGTATCTTTAATCCAAAAAACGTTATGTTCCTGAGGGACAGAAAAATAACTGCTATGTTAACAAAACCTTTTGTTAGTGGAGCTAGTGGAAAACTTTATTCTCCTCTAGCTTTTGCCCAGAGCTTGGCTAGCCACTATTGCTTAAATATTATTTGAACACGTCGTTTTATCAACACAGATCCTAAAATTCTAATGGAATTGGAACCATGGCGCCAGCAGGTCGACACGGTAGGCAAGGAAGTGCTAGGTGTGTCAAGAGTCACTCTAAACAGGTCGTGGTGCTCAAGTGGCGAATGCAACCTTGGCAGCTGGGTCTGCGATGGCTTTTTGGAAGAGGTACTTACCTATTTAGGTAGCTTAAACGAAAGCTTCTCTATACACCTAATAATGTTGTGAACCTTCACCAGCAGTTTACTTTAATAATTTTTTGCCAACGACGGCGAAATTTTGTGGTTATAATCACAGTTTCTTTCAGAAACTCCAGCTATTGTAACTGAAATCTAAATGGCCACTTGGTCATGTTATGATGACCGATTCCCGTCAGACACTTAATATAGTGGCCGGCTAATACAATTTACACCTTTTTATTTTTCTTACGCTTTAACCTGATTCAGAATAGCGATTTACATTCTTTTATTTGTTTTCGTTGTTACAGCTCATGTTAACGCGCCCAGGTACCGGTTGGAATACAGTAGACGTTTGTCTAGTCAACACTGGCGGACTTAGGGTCCAAATTAATCCTGGAAGTTAGTATCTTAAATTACACAAATGTATGTTTATACACCAAATCGTGTATGGAAAATGTTTATGAAAACTTTAAAACGGCGACAGCGCGTCTCCTATGAAATAGCATGTTTGTAACATTTTTTATTTTCTTTCGTTAACAGATGTAACCACCGAAAGTCTGCTAATGGCGGTACCATTCGAGAATTATGTACAAATCTACGACCTGAAAGGCCAATATCTCCAGGAAGCGCTAGAGTTCGCCGTCGGCGTTTCTTGGAATACCACATTTTCTAGCGGACGGATGTTGCAAATAGGGGGTAAGTTCACCATTACAGATTTAACTTATACGGACGAAGCTGGACGAACCAACAAAAATTAAGTCCTGTGTCAAGAACACAAGAGTTAGAACATAAAGAGATTTTCGCAAATTTTCCAAATGTAACAAAATCTTTCATTTCAATTAAACTAATTAGTCAGTCAGTCAGATTACTATCAGGTTAATTGTATAGAGAAGAACAGGCAAGACTAAACCTGCTTACTTGTTGTTGTATCTATCAGGTATACATATGGTTGTCAACGCAAATGAACCCGTCGGATCCCGTGTCACGGCCACCATTCGGTGTACCAACTGCGATGTGCCACGTTACCTGCCGCTTGAACCTAACAAGACGTACAAAGTCTTGACCCAGAACTACATTGGCGATGGTGGTGGTGGTTTTTCGGTAAGATATTATTAATTTTGAAAAGAGGAGTCGCGATCGATAGTTTAAGAGCTATTCCAAACTGCCAGATGATGATTAGGATAGAGATGATGGTTAGGTTAGTGGGCAAAGGCATAATAAAGAAACAGTAGAAACTGCAGTGCAGCAGTCAATAGCTAGAAATGCTCTTGTTGGACACAAGATGAGACAATAAGACGATACCGAAGTATCAACCTAGGATTGCACGTCATGCAACCGTAGGAAATACAAGAAATCACTCCTCCTACTATCTGTAGGATTCTCGAAGCCTCAATCCTGACAAGTGAACTATAAAACATTCCACCCAGTTTGTAGACAAATCTTTCACTGTGCAAGCAGTAAGACTCTGGAACAACTTGCCTGAATCAATCCGACAAGCTAAAACTTTTTTTTTAAATTATTAAAGGATTTTTATGTGTCATTATAAATACTGTTCTGGTTCACTATTTAATATATTATATATTCCAAATATGTATGGGTATGTGTGTATGTATATACATATGTGTATTTTTATATGTGTAATGTCCATAGATGTATATTTGTGTATGAATGTGTTTGTTTATGTTTCTGAATATTTTTAAATATTCATGTGATATTGTGTTACGTGTATGTATACTACTCTAAATGGTTAAATACCTAAAATCCGTGTTAAGGTTGTCTGGAAGAGATCGCTGTGAGCGATAAGACCGCCGATTGTTACGTTTACTTATTTGTAACTCATCTTCTGTTATTTTCTATTAAAGTGTATACAATAAAGATATAAATAAATAAAGTTACAGTGAGCGCAGACCAGAAATAATCGAAGTTGCAATATACTATAATAAGTTTTTGACAGTTCGATAAAGAGTCAATATGTTAACCACTGGATCACGTTGCCGATTGGAATATTTCTCTAAGTTTGAACTTGAATTTTAAAGTATTGATGTTATAATTTTTCGTAACGAATAATAAAATTAAGATTTAACGGCCCAGATGCGTTTTCTATGTAAACACTATAAAAATCCCAACACGCAAGCAACGCACGTTATGTGAGTCTGTGTACCAGTTTAAAAAAATTGTCGATATTTTACAGATGTTAGCCGAACACAGAGAAAACCTAGAAAACTTGGAAGTGGACTACGTGTTACTGCAGAGGTACATGAGAAGACAAGGAATCGTGGTGAAGGATCTCGATGGCCGAATAGAAATAGTTTATTAATATTTTATTCTATGACCTCTATTAGCTAAGAATAATAACAGCAAGGGAAAAATGACTATACACCTATGGCATATAGTTGCGAGTATACAACAATCTCAGCATAATTGTGAAACACGAATAAAAGTAACGGGGCACTTTCTTGTTTCAATTCTTCTGAAGAGATACCCATCTATGAATGTTATCTCCGACTCCCTTGACACATGACAAATAAGATAAAAGTTATTAAAATATGTGGTACCTACATATATCAAAAGCTTCTGATAAAGAGGTAATGATAAAGAAATTACGCTAATAATTTTTATCCTTCATTAAACAAATACAAAATACTTAGCTCTTATCTTTTACAACCAATATAACTGATAACATGTCAAATCGTAGCGGATTATTGCCCATATGCGATAATAACCTCCAATGTGAAAAGGATTCTCCCATTATACGTAGTTTAGCACCCGTCGCTGCGCCTCAGTTTAGGGGCAAGGCCTTCTACAGTGAGGGCGCCCTTAAGATGTGGTGCAGCGACGAATATGCCCTACAGTGGCTTCGCCGATCCCTGGTAAGGATCCCATCACCACGTGAAGGCACCAAACTGGTCGTCAGGAGGCAGTCTGAGATCCCGAAAAGGATCAAGGCTGGACTCCTGGTACCACAAATCGGACCAGATGATACACTGGTCCGTATTCAAACGAGGCTAAAGTACCAAAATAGCCAGTACAATGTGGCCAACTGGGCCCTCTACCATGCCGAGGCGCAGGAGGAAAAGAAATGTCTCTTCCTAGTGCTCGGTATCCCAGAAGAGGACGTCGTGAAGCTCAAGGCTAGCGAGCGTAGAGTATACTACAAACTGGGTAACCTCTACGTTCGCTTCCTTGATGAACGTCCCGCCCCACCAACTAACCCAAACGAGGAGCCATTCGAGGGGGGAGGAGAATCGGCCCTACAACACCCTAAGGACGGCAATGGAGGGGATCCTCTGAGACCCGTTGAGGAAACAGCCTGCCGGGGTCCACCTCCTGAGGAGTTGGAGGACCTACCGGTGGGCGAGAGTGACCTCGACGACATAGAGGATATGCTGAACAGCGATGATGGCGCTGTCTGCACCCCCCCATAACACCCTTATAGCCATCCAAATCAACCTCCAGCACAGCCATACAGCAACGGCTACCCTACGCAGAGAGCTGGAGGTAAAAACCAACACCGTAGCCCTAATCCAGGAGCCGTGGATTAGGAAGGGCAGGATCTGCGGTCTAAATAATATTGGAGGTAAGATACTTCTCAACACTACCATTGATAACCCGCGCACTTGTATTTATACACCAAAACATGCGTGTACTACCTTAATGACCGAGTTCTGTTCCAGAGACCTTACCTCTGTTAGGTTAAAGGAACCCTCATCAAACCTGCCTGACGTGGTGATAGCATCAGCCTACTTGCCGGGCGATGCTGACATCCCCACTCCGGAGCTGGCTGCGCTGGCACACCACTGCGAGCGCGAGGGTCTAGAGCTGATCATCTCTGCCGACACCAACGCGCACCATGCGCTGTGGGGCAGCAGGAGCAACAACCGGAGAGGTGAGGAATTTGTATCGTTCCTATTATCAACCAACCTTAACATTATCAACGTGGGCTCGGAGCCGACATTTGTCACGTCCAGGGCCCAAACTATAATTGATCTTACATTAGCAAGTGAGCACGCATCGCAACACATATCGAACTGGCATGTTTCGAACGAAGCATCGTGCTCAGACCATCGCTGGATCAAATTTAACTTTGAAATGAAACTTAAACTACCCGATCCCCGACGGAATCCCCGCACGATGGACCGGAAACGGTATGAACATCTTACTGCGGAGAATCTGCGAAGCATCAACCCAACATACGCTACGGGGACTGTTAAGGACATTGACAGTCATGTTGTCAACCTTACACAGACACTGATCGATTGCTTTGAACAAACATGCCCACTTTCCACACCCAGAACTGGACCACAGAACAAACACCAATGGTGGGGTCCGGAACTGGAAAGACTACGTCGTAAAGTGAGAAAGTTGTTCAATAAAGCAAAAAACTCGCGATTAGACCAACATTGGGATGCCTACACGCAGGCCCGACAACAATATAAGAAGAGAATCAGAACCAGGAAAACTGAGTGCTGGAGAAACTTCTGTACTAACATAGAGAACAACAACCAGGCCAATAGAGTCAAAATCATACTGTGTAGTAGAGGCGAACACAATCTTGGCTCACTGAAGAAGCCTGATGGTGAGTATACCAAAACAGACTCGGAAGCCTCAGAGCTGTTATTAAAAACACACTTCCCTGGATGTCGCATATCAGATGTGATGGAAAAATGGGAAGACAGATGGGAAAAACCACCAGATGATACAGACTGGGATACGGCCCGCAAAGTTGTCACCCATGACAAACTAAGATGGGCAATTAACAGCTTCCTACCATTCAAGGCGCCAGGACTAGATGGTGTCTTCCCAGGCCTACTGAGATGGTCTGATACGACATTACTGGACCATCTTATAAAAATCTATAGGGGCTGCCTGGCGCATCAGTACATCCCCTTGAAATGGAGAGAAGTTAAAGTAGTCTTCATCCCCAAACCTGGTAAAGGTGACTACACACAACCCAAATCACACCGACCTATTAGTCTCACATCTTTCCTACTAAAGGTTCTTGAGAGGCTAATAGATAGGGAAATCAGGGAAACTGCGTTAGTCAGTCACCCTCTACACCTCAATCAACACGCATACTCGATGGGTAAATCAACAGAATCTGCCCTACATCGAGTTGTTTCATATATAGAAGACAATCTAAATCACAAAAGGTCAACACTGGCCACCTTTATCGATATCGAGGGAGCCTTTGACAAGACCAACTTCACCAGCATTAGCCAAGCTCTTTCTAGGCATGGTGTTGATTCCACAATCTCAGGGTGGATTGACAGCATGCTAAGATATAGAGCTATACAATTCACTGTGAGCGAAGTGACTAGAGGAGTGGTGGCTAGAGGTTGCCCCCAGGGCGGTGTACTCTCCCCCCTTCTATGGAACATTGTTGTGGATGAGCTCATCGCACAACTCAATGACCAAAGATTCCTCACAATAGGCTATGCAGACGATCTTACCATTCTCATCAGCGGTCCTTTTGAGAGCATTACATGCGATCAAATGAGACTTGCACTGAAGATCGTGGAACAATGGTGCGCAGCACACAACCTGACAGTGAACCCATCCAAAACAGAGATGATCATGTTCACAAACAAACGCAGCCTAGGAAATCTCAGACTTCCCAAGCTATTTGGAACACAACTTACTCTTACCAAAGAGGTCAAATACCTAGGAGTAATACTGGACAGTAAACTCCTGTGGAATAAGCACCTCGATGAAAAACTGAATAAAGCCTGCATTATTTTCTGCCAATGCAAGCGGCTACTCGGCAAAAGCTGGGGACTATCACCCAAAATTACTTTATGGCTATACAGGACAGTCATAAGACCAATAATCACTTACGGTGCTGTTGTCTGGTGGCAGAGAACAGAGCTAAGCACCGTCATAAACAAACTGCAGCAATTCCAGCGACTCCCATGCTCCGCGGTCACTGGCTGTATGCGCACAACGCCTACTGCCGCACTGGAGGTGGCTCTTGGTCTGCCACCCCTGGATCTATTCATACAGCAGGAGGCCGCCATGGCGATCATCAGACTCAAACACCTGGGTCTATGGCACAAAAGGGAGGGATCGCACTCTAAATTATGGGATCAATTGGTGGAATACGAACCACTGATAGCAGCTCCATGCGATAGAATCCCAAAACACCATATCTTCACAAGAAGATACTACATCCAGATACATGGAAATGACCGTGATCAATCCGGCATTAACGAAGTCCGAATTTACACGGACGGTTCCAAGACTAGGTCAGGAACTGGAGCCGGAGTTTTCTCGCAAGACCTAAATATAAACATATCACTAGCGTTAGGCCAACACAGCTCCATATTTCAATGTGAATGTGTGGCAATAACTTACGCCGCCACAACGGCCATGTCAAGGGGTATCAAGGACTACAACATCCGAATAATATCCGACAGCATGGCCGTCTTAAAGGCATTGGAGGGCAACACAATGACCTCTGGTGTTGTCCTCGAATGCCACCAAGCACTGGAACAGCTCGCTATATTCAATGGGGTACTCCTCCAATGGATTAAAGGGCACAGTAACTCACACGGGAACGATGCCGCAGATGAGTTGGCAAGGAGGGGATCGGCAACCCCAACCTCTGGCCCAACCCCACTTCTGCCCATATCGTTTAACCAAATACGATGCTGGGTCAGGCAACGGACCTGTGAAGCACACAACCGGAGGTGGAAAAACTCACCCGGCTGCAGACAGTCCAAACTGGTGCTGAATCAAGTCACGCCACGACTCACCTGCAGACTGATCAGTCTTAGCAGACCGGACATCAGAATGGTTGTCGGAACTATTACAGGACATCTAGCTCTGAACCGACAACTATTCATAGTCAATGCGACGGACAGCCCCCTGTGCAGGGGGTGTCTGGAAGCTGAAGAAACGGCCGCCCACGTAGTCCTGGAATGCGAGGGAGTGGCCACACAACGGGCAAATATCATTCCTGATATAAAGTCGCTCCTAGAAGCCTGTGAACGCCCCAGGAGGCTTCTGCGCTTCTGGAAGGAGCTTGGCTGGCTCACCTAGTCAGCCAATCCCCGACGCATAAAGGACCACTCTGAGTCTAAATGCGGAAACCGAGGCCCACAACCAATACCAATACCAATATACGTAGTTTTTGTTTCAAAGGTGACTCCAAAGTATGTTTAGCTATAATTAAAGAAAATCTGTTCAGATGTTCGAAAATCATTAGCTTTTGCTGAACGATGAAATATGTTTTGTGAACGGGTATTCTAAACATTTAATTTACGTTTATAAGACAACAGCCGTTTTAGGAATCATACTTCTCGCGTGGTACTTTACTTTTAAATTATGGGTTTTTCCGTGCGGAAATCCCCTCGGATACCACCTATCGGTGGCATGTCGGACTCGAACCAACTAAAACCGCACGCCGTCTCGGGTACTAATAGCCGGGGAACCAGGTATACCCTAGAAAGGAAGTCCCTGGTGCGGGTCAAAGAGCACGTAGACTCAGGATAACTATGTGAATTTTATACTTAGAAAAATTTGAACGGTGTCAAAATTGTCAAAAAAAAACCAAGCAATCTGTCGTTACTGGATAATGTAGGTGATATACGTAGCAGTTTTAAATAGAAATAAAACAGATAACATTGAGTCTATTTAATTTATTTTCCATCAAACAATTTAATATTAATCACTTCTTTAAAAAGTTACCAGTGTAGGTACAACGTCTCGTTGTAACAAAATAAAATAATATTTAAGTACAAATATTTACAATAGTCATATTCTAATTTTTCATGTCATTACGTATGAGTTACATTTTTATGTACAAAATACAAAATAAAGCCTTATCAATAGCACACTCATTTTAAATACTTAATTAACCTAAAGATATAAGTTACTACAACACTACTGTACAGAGAAGTTGAGACACCACCAGCCGAGTAAAACAACTATTGACAAGTATTGAAGACTTTTTATTATTGGTTAATGGTAGAGTTCATTCGAGCACAGTAATGTAATGTAATATTGTATTGTTTTACATCAAGAACTGTGACAAAATAAGGGAAAATATGTGTTAAATTAAGAAAAAGTGTGTATAAGAAGAAATATTTATAAAAGAAAGAAAAAGAAAATTCAAGATGGCTGTTCGCAATTTAATGATTATATTGCTGTTCGCTTTCCCTGCAGACTAAATAACGTTAAATGATTCGGTTCTGTCAGTGGCAGTAACGGTTTACTGCCGTGTACACACACTTGGCATAGCATCAATATTGCAAAAAAAAAACAATTATTTAAATACTGAAATTAAAACACAGTTGACCTGTGAATTGGTTTCGTGGTAAAAAATATCATATTGTACACTTTATTAGACTACAAAAAAAACAAACAGTGTAGGTATCCTAGTAGTCACTAGTATTTAAAAAAATGAACTGCAAAATGTGAATATCGAATCATTAACACTGTGTCAGATCAACTTTAGGCACAGAGATGACAGACAACTCCCGTGTGAACAAGTCGATATTTTTGATGAAGTCTGTGTTGCTCTCCGTGGTGTCTCCGATGGGCTGGCTTGCGTCTAAGTACACGAGGCTGTAGTTTTTGTTCTGTACCTTTGCAATAGTGCTGTTCTCTCCTTTGTGGCCCATTATCTAAAAATAATTATACTTTATTAAATTACCGTTGATGATAATAATAATTTAAATCGTGTTAATTAAATATTGCTTGCTGCTCATATCTTGCTCAAAAAATTGGAAACCTTATAATTCGATTTCTATTTATATTCTAAACGTGAGACGTTTTTAAATCTTATTATATTATATATTTTTTAGACCTGATGCTCAAATTAGCTAAATAATAATACTTCACACATTTCACAGGTCTGATCACAAAGTAGGTATCTCAGAGCCTGTGCTATGGTAACTGTAACGGCACGGTAACAGACTGCTGATAAACATACTTAAGTGATAATGAATGATTAGGAATTTGTATTTTTTGTTAAAGGGCTGAACTCACAGACATTGCCACGGTTGAAAAATTCAGGCATTCTAAAGGTATACATTTACATCAACTAGATGTTTGTTTTGTTCAATATGTATTTTACACATCTTCAACATAATACATATATGTTTTAAATTCTTTTTTCTTTACTTATTATTTTACTTTTCTCATACAATAATAATTGATATTTTTCTATTGGAAAATGTAACCAGCAAATGATAGTCCCTACTTGTTAATAACTTGAAATAAATAATGTGTTAAATGTTATGTAATGACGTCATACCTGTACGGACAGTTTTCTGAACTGTGACTTGTTGCCCGTAGAGAAGTGGTTTTCCACCCAACTCCTGATGTCCGACAATTTAATTTTATCTATCGCCTCGGCCTCCAAAAACAGCCGGCGAAATTGGTACTCCCTGCTCACAATCTCACGCCAATTTCTTTCAACCTATAATCGACATGTTTGATACTTAAAGGGTTCTATACCTTCAAAGGGCTGGGAGATCACCGTCATTCTAAAGAAGACTTAGGTAATTCTAAATTTCTTTTGTGTTTTGACGTAGCAATGTATAAACTTTTAGCAACCACGTAGGGTACAATTTCTTTTTGGTTCTATAGAAAGATGTACTCAAGATGTCAGCGGGTAGCGGGTGGTATAGAGAGGAAGGGCAACGCGTGCAACTGCGCGTCAATACGTGTTGTAAAGTCTGTTATACTTCGGGTTCGACGCACACGTGATTACGATCTCAATATAAGTTAGACGATTACGCGACAGGATAATGTATATTAAGTCTACAAATTTCTTAAAGTCACAACATGACGTCATTCGAATGTACAAACGACATTAAAAATATTGTATTTTTTTTCATGCTGTAACATTCAAGTTAATCAGTATTGCTTTTTGTAAAACCCATAATATTTTTCAAATAAAATGAATTGAATTAAATAGACATTAATTTGGTGGAAACTGTTTCTGAAGCGACGGATTCCTCGGCAACCAGCATAAAAAAATTGTAAAGAAAGCATGGAAGCAGAGGTCAGTATAGTCACTTTCCATTCACCAGGGAAAAATCTTTTTTCAAACTTTTTTGACAAGCAAACAATTCAACTTACAATCGCATTAACAGTATTAGCACAGTAGTTTAATTTAAATATTTATTACCTCCTCCTTAAGCTCGTAATCAGTGGTATGTTTGAGTTGCACGAGCGATTGTTTGGTGGCGGCGAGAGTGCGCTCGTTGAGCCGTTTCATATCGCGAGCGAACTTCTTTAGGAACGTTTCAACCCGCGTGTCTACGTGCGATACACTTGAATGACAGAAAAAAAAATCATTTACATAATAAGGTTTAAATAACAGCTGTAGGATTGAAAACCGTATATCTGTTGTACAAATTATTTATTTATTGTAGACACGCCAGCATCATACATATATAACATTGTTCAAAATACAGTTCAACATAAAGGATAGTTCTTATACTCGTATGTATGTAGACCAATTAAAGGCATGCACAGTATACATCACTAAATAGACGCACATACAAGTAATAGCAAAATTAAGATTACAGTTAACGAACACACAAATCATTTAACAAATAACACTTTTGAACAAGAAACCTTCAGTGACAAACTATATTAAAAAAATTGTGTTATATATGATATATATGTGCCATCCACATGAGTCGTCATCAAACAATACAATCAGCGAAATCACAATACTCAAATACAACTCTGAACCAGAAGAATCTCAACAGAGAATTGCAACTCTGTAACCTTTAAGGAATCATTCACTAGCTAATTACGAAATGTCACATGTTGTCTGTAGGCTATATATGTATATAGGCTGTTATAACTAAGGAATAAAGTATTAGGTATTAGGGTTAGGCAATGTGTACGTACATCCATGATGATCCATGTGGTGACGGATTAAGAATACGGAGTGTCATCACCCATATTTATCTAGTGGGTGTCGTAAGAGCCGACTAAGGGAGCAAACTACGCATGACAACAACACTGCACAGAGAAGGAAAACTTGAAACAAACCCTATACCGACCCGTCTGGCCAGCGTGGTACAGTAGGCCAAATCCTCATTTCTAAGGAGAGGCTTAGGTCCAGCAGTGGACTGTTAGTAGCTGTTCATGATTCTGAGGGTAAGGAAAAGATAGAGTGAGATAATATCTGTGATCAAATTGATTAGGTGAACATACCTAAATTTGTCGACCTGAGTGTTGACAGTGACGGAGAAGCCTAACACGCCAAAAGTGTATCGCATCATGCTGAACACGCTGTATCCGAGCTGCTCCTTCGTACGTAGGGAGTCGAACACCGGCTCCTCCATCAGTAGCTGCCGAAGGTATTAAATATGTCAAATATTGTCTTTTTCAGTGCGGGCCAATCGTAGCGCCGAACGCGGTCACCGTGACGATCGAGTAGATGTGAAATAAACTTGCACCTAGGCCTCTGATATCCACAACCAAAATAATCGATATCTAGGGTCTGTAGAAAGACCGTTCTCGTACTTTTTAGGGCTCCAACTACCCGGAACGATTGCCACAGATGTTCGTATGGTAACCGGGACCGACGGCTTAAAGTGCTCTCACTGTGTTAAGAAATGGTCACCCATCCATAGACTGACCTGGCTAGTATTGCTTAATTTTTAATGTGTTAAACCTACTCGGTTACCACTTCACTTACACTGTGAGGTAATTATTATTACTGTCCGAAAATATAACTTCTAGAACCCCGTTGCAAAGTCTGTGTGTACTGGGTACTGGGATTTATATATTTAAAAAATGTGAAATAGTTACCATGAGCACTTCGAGCGTGGCGGTGTCTCGCGCCGTGGTGGCCTCTCCCTGGTAGTAGTTCGTCACAATGCTGTTAGTTGACTGGTCATTGAAGCTCATCACGCGGATCTTACGCTCACCTAACGGCAGCTGGACTACCTTCACCTACAAATATAATTTGTATCAATATGTTAAAGTGGTCAGAAACAGCAGGAGCGATACAATGAGCCTGACTGCGTGAAAATCGTATACTTAATTCACTAACTTAATTATATTTTTACATCTTTTTTAGCATTTCTCGTTCCAAATTACTTTTAAATATAAAGGTGGAATATATTTTTGTAAGACATTTATGAAACCCTTTACTCGTTTTGAAAAAAAAACTAAATTTGGAGACAAAGTGACGCCAAAACCGGTCATTTTAATTTTTGTAATTTCAATTAAGATAAATGTAACGAGCCAAAAACATCAAGCTGTTAAGGCTATAGTGCGTGAAGAACAAATGTACACAACCCTTCTTCTGGCACACACCCATGAAAAACATAACTTCTTTTGGTACAGTCGGATAACAAGCGAGTTTGAGCCCAATTTTTCAGTTAAATTACAAGATAATTAAAACTATGCTTCAACTTTCAAGAACAAAAGCTGTGACAATATAACATGATCAATGTTAGATACATTGGGCTTCATAGTTTCCACAGTTAAGAATTTTATTGGTAAAATGTTAAAAAGTGTTTTCCCTTACCTCAGGTATTTCCTCTTCACTAAGTCCATTCCATTTTATGTTATTGAGCACGTTGTCCGCTATTTTGATGGCCTCGTACCACGCTACGTTGCCTTGCATCAGGATCTGGCATGTTACATATGAAATTAGACATGGAAAGAAATCTTAACATAAATGACGCTTGCTTTGAGTGCTAATAGTATTTTAGGTGTATTATAAAAGTGTGCTTCTACTTTTGTTTTTCGAGTTATATCCGAGCATTAAGCATGCGATCACTATGAAATTATTGAAATAGGTGGTGTCACTAACCTGGCAGTACATGGTGCTGAGGAGTTTTTCGCTGAATTGCTTTAGATCAGTTAGCGTTAGATCATGTACAATGGTCGCCTTTTCGCGGGGAGACACGTACGGTTTTAGTAAGATGTTCATACGAACGTCCCTGTATAAAAAAAAAATACAGTTATGGTAAAACTTATTGCTAAAGAAATAATGATTGTTAGAAAACTGCCTTATTGAAATATTTTAGGGTTGTTTGCTAATAGTTTGGCACTTGACTTGTTTTCTATATAAGTTTAGATCATATTTTGACTTATAAGTATTCAAGAAGTATATGGCCGTCCTAATAGTAATCAGTGCCTAGAAAGTAACAGCAGGGGGTTTTATTATCGTTCTGGTGTTAAGAAACCCTGTCTATGATAGCAGACTTGCTATCTCAGACTTTCTTAACATAGAGTAAAACTCAAACTGTAATTGACACAACAAAACAACTGTATTTTATTTTTATTATACTACTACAGAAAAAGTGGGTCAGTAGTGTGTTACTAGTATTGGAGTGCAATATACAAGTGTCTCACTTGGCAAGCTTGTGCGGTTTGATGAGCACGTTGTGGTAGGTGCGCGCGCGCACCTCGCGCACCGCCTCGAACATCGCGTCCGTCATGTTATGCGTCGACGTCTGCATCCCTCGAGTTATCAGCTCCACTAGTAACTGCCAATATATATATTTTCAAATACCATGGTACATGCAGAATTTATCTAACCATTTTTATCTTTTAATTGGTATTTTTTTGATAGATCTATACAGATACTCAATTTTTTTTTTTAATGTGTCCATCACTATTATATATTCTGGAACACTGATAAATATTTATGCATTAACTATAACTAACTTACATACTAACAGTCGAATCAACTGCCCCATTACAAATTGCAATTTTACATTTACAATTTGGAGCTAGAAATCTTACAAGTTACTAATAAAAGCCTTTATAACTGACAGAACTGACACATTATTCATTGGAAATAATTACTGCTGCTTTTCATATACTCACATGTAGATTTTCACTATACCCGCTGACCTTCATAGTCAGTCCTTTGTCGCCGACATACAGTGAGTGAGAGAGGTCTGCCATGTTGGCTGGATACACGTCTTCCTACAAAACATAATAACGAACTCATAATACAAAAGGAAGTATGCATACAATCTGATGAGATGAGAAGAATATTTTTAGCCAAGCAAGTAAAGGGGAAAGTTTAGTAAGTGTGCAATCATCCTCTGTATATTAACTTGCTATTAAAGCAGTACATCATTTATCTCATCTCTAAGTAAAGAAGTCTATGTCTCAATGCTGATTGATTGAGAGCCGTTACCTTCCTTATATAAAAGGATCCCGTTATACTAATACATAATAATTAGATATTTTGATAGTTGAGGAATAGAAAACCTACTGTCATACCTATGACACAGTTCCTTTTAATTATTGAAGTGAAAACTTGGGCATTTTTGAACAACAAACGAACGTATTTTATGGGAAACAACCATTGAACTCGCGACAATGTAACCGTTACCGACATCTCTGTATATAAGTATGTAACTTTCACTTCTGTCGGCACTCGCGGAGTGCCACTGCCTTTTTGCATATTTGATTTTTTTATTGTAAAAGAAGGGGAAGGGGGAGGCAAACGAGCCGACGTGTCACCTGATGATAAATAACTACTTCCGCTCACGGACATCTGCTACTCAAGTGTCATTGGTGCACTGCCGCCCTTAAAGTCCCCAGATTGAAGGGGAGCCTGAGTTTGGGTTGCGGTAACCTCACACACTTGGTGAAAAGCATTGAAAGAATTGCTGAACAGCGATTTCACTCAAGCCACTGTGGCAAGGCATAGCTCTCCAACGCTCCCGCAATGTCTAACCATCAAATCCTACGTACAATATAACAGGACAATTTTTAAAACCATCAACCAGTAATAAGTTATCCCGTCTGGTGCACTCTTATTAATATGCAGTATTTTATATACTACTTCTTCACTACGACGGTTGATAATCGTATGTAACGTGCAAATTTTTGCATACCTTGAGCCCTTGTTGCAGCACATCTGTCCATAGATCAAGTAAACATGACCTGTGAATGACAAAGCCTTGTTTAATTTGTACATTTAACAAACGATACAATAGGCTAGTTGACTCAATTTGAAAACTTGGTTAATTTTATACTTTAATATCTATTAATATCTATTTAATTTTATCCTAAAAAAAGCAAGCAATATTTACATTACGTATTAAAAAAAAAAACAATTTAAATTTCGATTAGTTTAGGAAACGCTGAATAGTGTCATGGCGTCTAAAATGACGTTACAGTCTGTGAAACAAAACTGTTTACATCTGTGTCCAGTTTCAACTGAAACTGAAAAAATATGCCAAAAACGAAAAACAATATGGAGTAACCTGCTCTGTTGTATGAGAACGTCAACAACAACAATGATGTTTTGCGTGGCGTGACGTAACACTTTCTGATTGGTGTTCGCTGTCACGTGACCTAATGCCTCTTTGTTCGAATTTATTTGTAAAAAAATATTAATAATCTTAAACATTTATGAGAAATAGACTGGTTTTTTCTTATCTATGTATCTTCATTTATAATTTGAAACTATAAACCAAGCAATTTGTTATTAGTGGACACAAGCCTATTCTTGCTTGCTATCAGGCATCGATACGTAATACGACCCGGCAACTTTGTTTCTTTTTTAATGTACCCTCGTTTCGGGCAATCGTAGATTATAAGTGAATTTTATTCTTTTTGAGAATTAAATATCTTAAACCAGAACAAACCTAATACACGTCACACACGTCTACGTATTTTACGCTTCTGTATCCTAATATCTATCCTGGATCCCTATCGACTAATTATAAAGCATCCTTAAATAGCTCATTATAATACTTACTCTCGAGGTGACTTCAGACTTAGCGGTGTGATGAAGTAGAAATACAGTAAGGCTGTGGGAAAACGAAACTTAAAGTCTGGCTTGTACCACAACTCCATGTGACGATTCTTTCGGAAAAGGTTCGGTTGGTCTAGTCTGTAACATAAAAGTAAAGCAGGGATTAACACTTACTTACACATGTAATAACTTAGCAGTGTATATATAGCTAGGATATGAATTTCAAATAAATTATCCAAAAGAAAGAAGAATATAGGATAAGTTATGACAATAGAAGTGTTGCAGTGAAATACCACAGTTGAAAACCGTAAAAAACAATAGACGATGGTTTTTTTTTCTATTAGTTATAATATTGTTAAAAAATACACTCATATTGGTTGTGTAGGATGTCATTGGAGTTAGCCAATGACATCCTACACATTAGTCCATTCTCGTTAAGAAAATAGTGACGAATCGATCAAGCCCCGCCTCTGACCAATCAGTTTTTTTTTATGGTATCCACCGCCACGCCACTTCATACTGCACTGAGTGTCGTGGTCTCGATCTCCACATGGGACAACACTTTGTGTGATCCACAATTTGTTGTTCTGAGTCTGGGTGATATTTGTGTTTGTTTCATGTATTTGTTTCAAATATTCATGTATTTTACATGAATGTTTGTTTCTTTTTTTTCTTTTAGAAAGAATAAGAGTCGCCAGTGTGTGGCCGCTCTTTGAGACCTCCTCTCATAAAAAAAGGGATTGGGTTCCGTTAACCTCAGTCGCTTGATGAAAAGAGAGCACATTTATGCCGAACTATGGCTCTCCCACGTAAGATTCCAACTCAAGGTTTTTCAAATTGTCGTCTCGTACGAAAGCTTGAAACGCGATTGGTCAGGGGACGGGGTCTGATCGATGCGTCACTATTTTCTTAATGCGAATAGACTGCTAATGAGATTCTATGAAGAATCACATATGAATACACACATTTGAATATGCATCTATTCAATAAGCGACAACAAATCTTACCTGAAGTTATTAACAGTAGCAATCAAATCGCCATGTTTAAATTCCTTAACTTTCTTTTTACTACTTTCAATTTTCTTACTGATATCTTTCACAGAAATATTCGACAACTCGACACCAAGCTCCTCAGCTTCTTCTTTGTAAACAGGGTCGGGTTCTATCAGGTCGAAGTTGGTAGTGAGGTAGATGTTCTTCTCAGGTAAGTGAAACTGGGGATATGGGTCTGCGTTTATCCAACGTTCAAGCCACTTGCTGGGGATATCTGTTAAAACAATAACTGGTGATAACATGATGATTCGTAATTAAACGTCTTCCTCCTAGTGTGTGGATGTCTAATAAGAAATAAATAATAAGGAACAAAAGTAGTTCACCATCATCATCAACAGCCTTTTATAGTCCACTATTGGACAGACATAAGCCTCTTCTTAGAAAGGAGGTTTTGGCCTACTATACCATGCTGGCCAGACGAGTGGGTGTTATTTGTGTCCGTTTCATGTACGAGGGGCGGCTGAAAAGTTCGCGGCCTAGGGTACTTAACGATGAGTAATTAGCTTGTTACTCATGTCACTAGTTGCGACACTCAGAAGTATTATAAAAGCAATCACTAATTAAGTTTGCACTCACAGTTCAATTATTTATCGAACAACAAACATCACCATGTTAGCCAAATCTGAAAATTCTCGGAATTTTTAACACCGCGCCGTGATAAAACTCCTCGTAAAGAAGGGTCGTTCAGGATTCTGCGCCTTCATATACGATGGTGAAAAAATGGACTAGCCTATTTCAACAAGGACGAGAGAGCTGTGAAGACGACCCTCGCCCTGGCCGTTCTGTCGCGGTACTGACCGAAGAAAACGTCTAAAAAGTCGAAAAAATCGTCGAATAATTAAATTGTGGCAGATTGCTGAAGAATCGCAGATAAGCAAAGAAAGAGTTGGTGAAATTTTATATGAATATTTGAACATGAGAAAAATTAGCACGCGCTGGGTAACGAAAATGCTCACACCGCTCCACAAGCAACGTCCACTCGCAAGTCGCAAAGATTTTTTGAAGCTAGTCGGCGATAACAAGGAAGACTTTTGGCAACGGATAGTCACCGTAGATGAAACATGGATTCGATAAAAAAAGGAGAAAGGTCGTGGAAGAAATTCAAGGTGGAAAAGTCGGCGTCCAAGCTAATGGCGACTGTTTTCAGGGATAGCGAGGGAATTTCGCTTATCGGCTACCTATCAGGGGAACTATGATGGATGGCCAATATTACGCTCATTTGTTGACTCAGGATCGCGAGGCTACTGTACAGAAAGGACGTGGGAAACTGACGCGCGGAGTGCTCTTTCGCGGGGTTCTCAGAGATTGACCACCCTCCATATAGCCCAGACCTAGCAATTAGCGACTTTTTCCTGTTTTCCAACTTGAAAAAGGGCTTACGGGGCCGGAGATTTGCAGATGAGAACGAAATGAAATCTGCGGTTGAAGCATTTTGAAGAGAAAGATACAGAATATTTTTTGTATGGGTTAAAGGCATTGTATGTGATATGTGAGAAATGTATTTCACTTGAAGGAGATTACATATATTAAAAAATAAAAAATAGAAACCATATTATTTTCTTTCATTAAGTACCTTAGGCCGCGGACTTATCAGCCGTCGCTCGTATGTATACAGGGTTACAAGAAAAGTCGTGCTAGATCCGTTAAGGGCGTGGAGTACCCATCATTTCTGACATATTTCACTATGAAACACCCTACCCTAAACTTAACCCTTTTCGAGATAATCGTCTTTTAATTTTTTTATTGAAATTTGCTGATTTTTAGGCTACTACATTTATTTTTGTTTATTTTGTGTATCTTATTATTATTATTTTTGCATTTTTACATGTGTAATAAGATGCTTTAGGACGTCAGTCATTATAATAGTTCATAAGTTAATTGAATAGATCGTAGTAGACAAGTGAAAGTAAAGAAATAAAAAAAAATATTAGAAAATTATTTTTCTCTAACGGATATCTAAAAACAATATGGTAATTGTTCGGCAGATATTTTTTAAAATATCTACGTTTCATCAGCTATCTAACGAGGTATAATAATCTAGGGTTTGTATTACATTTCGTGGAAAAAAAGTAGTTGGGACGCTCCAGGTAACAGTTCTAACGGTCCCGCGCCTATTGTCCTTCAAGTTAAGACGCACCAAGCGAGCGAGACAAGTGACGATTTATTCACTGTGATTCTGGACTATTTCTTCTGATTTGTGACTACTGTGCTTGTTAACCGGACTCTGATTTGTACCTGTGATACGGAAGTGTTGAAGATGACGTCCTACACACCTGAGGAATATGCTGATATGCTTATTTGTTACGGATACTGCGATTGTGTGTCTGCACAAGCTCGCAACGAATACATAACTCGCTACCCTGGTCGTCGAGTGCCGGATGTGGCCGTTTTTGACAGAGTTTATCGAAGACTTCGAGAAACTGGCTCTTCTTTGAGACGAAATACCGACAGACAATTTCTAAGGAGAGGCCTATGTCCAGCAGTGGACTAGTATAGGCTGTTGATGTGATGTGATGATGTGACAGACATGGGAAGACCACGAATTGACGACGAAGAATAGGACAATGAGATAGTGATTCCTAATGCGGGAGTTGTCTTTTTAAATAGAAAAATAGAATAGTTGGTATAGGGTTTGTGTTAAGTTTTCCTTTTAGTAGTTACTACTATGATAATTAAATTTCGGAAGGGTTTTATCCCTACTAATATTATAAATGCGAAAGTAACTGCTTAATCGATTTTAATCTGGCTTGGAGATACTTTGATTTTTGAGGAAGGACATGGGCTACTTTTTACCGCGATAAACGATATGCACGCAGGCAGAGCCGAAAAAGCTGAAGTACAAAATAGTTACTACCTATTTAAACATATTTTCCTCTCATTCTTATATTTCGATGGCATATAACAATAGGGAATAAGCATGTATTTTTTTTAAACGATTCTACTAGTTATTACATTACCAAAAATAAATATAACACATCCGAAATATAAACCGTTAAGCAAAAACAATTTTATTAAAATCACTATCATTTTGGGGCAATTTGAACACGTCCATTTTGGCGCGCTTTTTTTGTGACGTCAGATTACACTTTCAGACGAATTCGATGTCAACAACGGAGTGAAGTTCACAAAGTTTGTGAAAGTTAAAAAAGTGAGTGATAAAAATTAACTTATTACCATGGAAAAGCCAATAAAAACTTATTATAAATATTGTGCCGTTCCTTTGTGCCCAAATAATATCAAAACTGCACCTGACAAAGTATATTCAGTCATTGTGTTGAGTCTTTCTACACGGGAATTTAATAATTTAACACTGAAAACGTATTAGTTATTAACTTAAAATGAAACAAATAATCACCAGAAACCAAATATTACAAATACACACAACTTGTTGACACTCTTGACAGTGTGACTTCGTCGTTGAATAAAACTGTGACGTCACGTTTTATTCAACCAATAGCGTTGCGTTTTAGAAATTTGCGAGGGAATCTTAAAAAAGCCAATTTTTGATGATTAAATTTCACTATTAAATTATAATAAATTTCAAAAATCTATCTATCTATGGGTATCTTTTTTTAGCAATAAAAATTACAAATAAAAATATTTTGTCCATTTTGGTGTCACGTGCATATTCCCTATTAGCACGAAAGAATTAGAGTTCCTGGTAAAAGATCCTCATGTTCTCGAGTTATTGCTTACTCGAATTATTCCTAAAGCGATCCGCAAAAACTATCCCCTTACTACCATTGGCATCATATAGCGGAACATACCAGTTAGTACTGAGGTATCCAGACTATCCAGTACAGATTTAAACGATTTCAACTCTAAGTAAATGATACTACTTACCCATTTTCTTGTACTCAGTGCCGAACCATTTTTCCTTAGAATCGTAGGTTATAGGCGTGGAATGTTTATTCGACAATATCATTATGTTTACTTTATCTGCACTCATGCAATCCAATAAATCTGTTATGCCCTGGAAAAAGAAACAATAGACTTGTATATTTATATGAAACTACCTGTAGTACCCTGCCACGCTTGGCACATCAAAATTGCATTGATGAGAAATAAGGAATTGACGCAAAATCGATAAAAACAATTTTTGAAGCGGTTTGTTTATCGTGTGATGTTTGTGAAGTGTACACAAACCAACTTAACAATTTATATATATAGACATATATATATAGATAAACAATCAATGTTGTTTCAGTAACATTAACAGTCACCGTCTAACAAAAAATATAATATGCAAGGTTATCTTTTGTGAATTAGTGAAACCATATGAAAATATCTCGTAAGTGGTCCAATGGTACACCCAAAAGGAATTATTACATTCTACCAGTAAAAATTTAACAAATGCTTGCATATTAAAAGAATCCATGTCTATAATAAAAACATAACATTTCAAATATACATCTAAGGCTTTTACCTATGAAGCTTGAATTTGATTGCTTAAATTTTGATAATATATAATTGTGTATATAATTGTATTACAATGTTACAGTCAGAACTCAACCCGTCGAAAGTATTTTTAACCGACAAAATCAGCAAACGTATCGTTATAACCTCATCTAACCCAAATGCACTAAGAAAAGCAGCCAAAACTACTATTTCCCAATACCGGTTGAAAATACTTTTAACCAGTTAAGACTTCTGACTGTAACATATATAAATATTTCTATCTAACCAGAGGGTATAACAGTTCAATTCTAAAGAAGTTACAATAAACTATTAAAGACATAAAAAAAAGGAAAATTAAATAATGGTTATCAGTCTACTATTTATTATACAGAAATATAACGAACAACAAACCCCTGATGGTGTTAATTCAAAAACTTGGTCCCGTTTTAATGAATTACTCATTAATTCCATAAATCTATATGGTACTAGAGATGTGGAATGTCATAACATATGTTTTTAAGAATGATAAATAAAGAAAAACAAAATAAACAGTGTGTCCTAGAAAACTCACCTTGGGGTCATATTTATAATATAGTCTATCACCAGTGATGTAGTGTTCTGGCGGATAGAAGTGCATATTTTCTGCAAGTGTTTCAACGTACTCTGACGGTTGTGATTCTTCTTCGAATCTGAAACTTGTCTCTTCTATTGTCTGGAGAAATAATGATAAAAGAAATGAGTTAGTGGCCTAATAAAGCAGGGAATTTTACACAAATACATCTTTGATTCATTAGTACTTTGAACAGCAGTTGACTTAAACCCCCGTTAGTGTAATGGCACTGGTCCATTTGCTTTAAGAAAATAGTGACACATCTAT
Source organism: Arctia plantaginis (assembly GCA_902825455.1). Classification (NCBI taxonomy): domain Eukaryota; kingdom Metazoa; phylum Arthropoda; class Insecta; order Lepidoptera; family Erebidae; genus Arctia; species Arctia plantaginis. Next base: position 9,151,464 of record CADEBD010000327.1, on the reverse strand, counting down.
CAATACGGTTCGAAGAAATTATCGTTTCGTAGCTTAGAACCTGAATCTCGCTGCTTAATATATGCGTCACTGTTTTCTTGACGCGAATGGACTATGGTGTATCATAAGATGAAATACAATTAATTACCTTTATTTCGTCGTATATTCTTTCTGTAGGTCCAATTTGTTTCAGCATATTTATATATGAGAATATTGCTTCCAATACCTGAAATGTTACCAGATGATGTAAAAAAGTAAATTAATGCATTGGTAAAGAAATGGCCCTAAATGGGAGTTTAATATGAAATGAAAGAATTAATATTAATACGTACCTCGTCAATGTGATCCAGTCCTTGTTTAGTGAGCACGACTTGTGTAGAGAACAGGCTGTATATAGATGTGTAGTCAATGACTTTTTTTTTCAACTAATATATTTTCTGCTAATTATGATAACCTGGCACATATTCACACACACAGGTATGTAACAGTATTATAATGGAGTAGATGACCGTCAAGTCGAAGCAGTATCTTTGTATTAAACGTCATAGCAATAGACGTGACTTATTTTTGTATGAAATAATGTGACGTGATGTCAGAAGTAGCTATTTTCAGATAATTTAGTGTTGATTTTTATGAAAGAATTAATATTAATACGTACCTCGTCAATGTGATCCAGTCCTTGTTTAGTGAGCACGACTTGTGTAGAGAACAGGCTGTATATAGATGTGTAGTCAATGCCGCTTTCAGAATTACCTGTGTATATAGCTAACGCCCAAACCCTGAAAACGAGTAAAAAGTTAGTCTAGGGCCTAGTGTGAGGATATTTCACATAAAATAGTTAGTCACGGTGAAGAGTTCAGTGCAGGCCAATCGTAACGCCGAACGTGGTTACCATTGAAAGCGAGTTGATGTGAAATAAACTCTAGGCCCCTATATCCTAATACTATAATGCGATAGTGAGTTGGTTTGTTTGTTATGCTAGTTATAAATACAGACATAGGACATAGGGTATCTTTCGTAACGGAAAAAATATTTCTTTATTGTACACCATGTAACAGGTAAAATTGGTACAAGTGGCGGCCTTATCGCTCAGAGGCAATCTCTTACAGGCAACCATGCTGCCAAGTAGTGTACTGTGTACCGAATTTATTGCCAAAACTTATATAAATGCGAGCGAACACGCGCGCTGGCAGTAGCTTATTTATTGTTTACTGTTTTGTCTCATTTTTTGTGATTAGTATCTATACTAATATTATAAAGCTGAAGAGTTTGTTGGTACGGATTGAAAAATTCGTTTAGTGTTGGAGAGAACTATTTATCGAGGAAGGCTATAAGCAATGTAACATCACGCTACGTCAAATAGGAACGGAGCATCGATAAAAAAACACTCAGAAATGAGTAAAACTTGTTACTTGTGGGAGACGCATTTGAGATGAAGTTGCGGCCGGTGAGTTAGGCGCTATCAACTAAACACATAACTCTAAGCTGTAATTACTTACTTCTTCCTTAGATATGAGAGCAAACTGCCCTTCCCTTCATGTCCTAGCAAATACGATACGTATTGGTGAGGTTTTGACTCGTACTCGCGCAGCAACGATCGCATACACCATGTTAAATGGACCTGGAAAATTAAAGCGTTTTACAGGAAATCGTAAAAAAACTTTTGTCTTGTTTAATAAAAACCTTTATGTTAATATATCAAGAACATTATTCTTCAATACGATTGAATTGTCTTATCAAAATAAAAATGTGGGTACAAAAATATTGAAAAAAACTAAAGTGCTTGGTTATAAAAATGATAAAATTATATTTATTTCTGAAAGTAAATCTGTAAGAAAATTATTATTGACATTTACAGTTCAGAATGATTTATGGTGTTGTATCTATACTTAATATTATAAAGCTAAAGATTTTGTTTGTTTGGTGGAACGCGCTAATCTCAGGAACTACTGGTTCGAAATGAAAAAATATTTTGGTGTTGGATAACCTATTTATCGAGAAAGGCTATAAGGCTACACATAATCACGCTACGACAAATAGGAGCCAAGCATCAATGAATAATGATTAAGAAGAATGTAAATGTAACGGGACAATTTATTCCTTTTGAGAACCGCAGACGAAAGCTTTATGATCTTATCAACATTAAGTATGGTTGGTTAAGCTTACTATGATTTTAAATAAAATAATGTAACAAATACAGGTAGCATCTGGATATCAAAAAATACTTCAATAATTATATTAAACAACCAAATAAACAAACCAAACAGAAAAACTTTTTTTTTTCAACTAATATATTTTCTGCTAATTATGATAACCTGGCACAGATTCACACACACAGGTATGTAACAGTATTATACTGGAGTAGATGACCGTCAAGTCAAACCAGTATCTTTGAATTAAACGTCATAGGAATAGACGTGACTTATTTTTGTATGAAATAATGTGACGTGATGTCAGAAGTAGCTATTTTCAGATAATTTAATGTTGATTTGAAGATATAATATCACTAAAACATTAAATTGATAGTGGAGGATCATTCAAGGTGTACTTTAATTATTTAAACCCAGGAATCTACCCTATTATCGATATGTGAGTCTCGTTCCTTATGTATTGGAGGTAATCTTAAATTGATGTTTACAAATAAACCAGTATACGAGTATACAACGAATACCATAATTAATATAACAATTAAAGGATATCCTTATAAATATACGAACGACAATGTTACGAACCCCAATTACATACATCATCACCATCAATAATAATCAACTGCTGTACGTAGGCCTCTCCTTAGAAAGGAGGTTTTGGTCTACTATAGGTATCACGCTGGTCCGACGGGATGGTATAGAGTTTATTTGTATACACAGCACTGTTCGTTCGAGATTACATTTACATAACTATAATTTCTAAATACAGTTAATCTTACCTCTGTGGTATCTCCCACAGGTTTAACGTAGTAAATGCTGCGGAATTCTTCTGTTACAGAGTCAGGTTGGAAGGCATAACCGCTAAAGTCATCCGATGGCAATTTATTTGTAGGGATTTGGCCGAATGTGGTCGCTACCAGTTGCTCTAGAGCGGATAGGTCCATACGCGCCTGGAAATAAAAAAAAAAAACAAAATGAGCTACTAAAAATGGTTTCCAAATAATACCATGTTTTCATATATGGAAGCGATGTTCATGTTTTTTAAAAACATGAAAAGGGCGACTCCAGTAACAAAGATCGATTTATTGTGAGTCAATCAAAACAATCACTGCATTTGTGAGCCATATTTACTATACAATAATCTTTTATACACATTTATATGATTAATGAACCCGTAAAATCAATCATGTTTATTATGACAAAAATCAAACACAAACATCACTAATTTTATTCAATTTCAATGCCCGTGAAATCCATTGTTAAATGCATCTAATAAAAAAGGAGTGGATCTATCTTTTGTCTTTTCTACTATTGATGAGTGATTCTGACACACAAATATGCAACTAAGCAGTACAGAGATGTAGATACGTAGACATATGCAATATGATACGTCAATTACATTATCATTGCCGATGCTTTTCGTGCGATAAGTAGGTTTTCTGGAGGGTAGAGGCAAGGAAAACTATCTCAAAGGGGGGGGGGGGTAAGTTGAAAGTGTCCAGCTATTTACTGAAAAAAGCTACGATATGAACATAGCTGTTGAAGACGGAGTGAAGTTTGCTGAGTTGAAATATTTTAAGACTTTTATTGTCTGAAAGTTATTACACGTTTATTTATTGTCTGTAAAACTCATTGACTATTTTCGCAGTCTAGTACACAGTGTATAATTATTATTTAAGCCAATATAAATTTTGCACAATGTTTATTTCTATATCCTACTTTAACAACTTTTAGGGCTTTCTTTAAAAAAAATATCCTTATGCTACTGTAGCGCCCCAATTTAACGCATTTTGACGGACACTTTTCATACACAGAGATGGTTCTCCTTGTCTCTACCCTCCAAAGTACGTATATGTATAAAACAGATAATAATATATTTAAGCATAATATTATAGTAAAAATGCTTAAAACCGGACCTGTTGGTCTAGTGGTTAGTGACCTTGACTGCAGAACCATGGGGTTCCATTCCCACTCAGGACAAATGAATGTGTGAGGAGCACGATCATTTGTCAGCCTGATTATAGAACGGGTTCTGCCTAGTTTGGGATCAGTCAGATGTGTGAAGTTATGATTATTAACCTGGAGAATTCCACAAGAGAGGTTAGATTAAAATAAATACCTGGACGGCAACAGTCATGCGATGCGCACTGTAATGTCGTTTCCTAAATTCGTGGGCAGCTTTATGTAACTTTTCATCATCATTTATGTCATCACGGAGGCTGCGAAGGTTACCCCATGTGAACGTCCGTGCTGGATGACCTTCCGGAAACAGGCTGGACAGCAACTGGTCTTTGCGGTTTGAGTCTGATGGGGATGCTATTGCGAACTCTAGAAATAAAACATGCAACTATAGTCACTGTGCTGTAAATAAAGTACTGTTAAAATATTCCACCTCCGTAGGAAATTAGCTCTTCCCTTTTTCATTTATATTTGAAAAGACCAAAAAATATATTTAAATTAGAAAGAGGAAAGCAGTGTAAAGCCGTAAGCTTTCTAAGATGGGGTCCAGATTTCTTAATAACAGCAGTTCCCGGATCCCTCCTATTACAGGCAGAGTGGCACACCGCTTGGTTTTAGTCGGTCCGATTCTGACACACCACCCCGCCGCAACCCCCGGTGGGATGACGGCCCGAAAGGGTTTCCATACTTTAAAAAAAACCGGTCAGGTACGAGTCGAACTCGAGCGCCGAGGGTTCCGTACCTACCCAGATTTTACGTAGATTTTCGAGAAAATTTGTAAGTACCAAAATTTATCCTAATTTTCAACTTGTTTTGTTTTTTAGAATTATTCCTTTATTTGTGCTGTAAGGCGTTTCCCTCTAACCTAAATTTGTTTGTCTATTTCCTCATCTTTAATTCTTTAAGTGCACGGATGATAGCTATAGGTTTGCACCCTATTATGTGAGGGTTCCCAAAAAAATAATAGACGAAAAAAAAAACAAAAATTAATACGCCTTGTCCATCCATCCATATATGAATATATAAGTGTAAATGTAGATAATTCTGTAATAGGGTAATACTGTTTCTTATTGAATCGAATTCATACAAATGCGGGTGCCACAAAATCCTGACGTAACTTGTTACAATCGCAAAATACAGGCGACCATTAATTAATAGCTCTGTGTTGTAACTCAGTATTGTTAGCCTAGCTGCCTGCCGCATTGTTGCTACCTATTACGCTAACCACAAGGATTGACAGTTTCGTAACAAACTAAGTCATAATTTATGTAATTTTAGTGAGGAGTAAATAGTGAGCAATCCTAGAACAGACGGCTGAAAAGGTATTCAAAATATATAGCATTAGAAAACCTTGCATACAATTATTAATTTTCATTCATAGAGTGCCTGTCCCGAATAAAGACAGTATTCTATAATTACATTTATTTCATTCGCACGTTGTGATGATTGGTTTCAACCTTGCTAATATTAAATGCGAAAATAACTCTGTCTGTCTGTGTCTCTTACGCTTTCACAGCTAAACCGCTAAAGCTATTTTAATTTACATCGGCATGGAGATACTTTAATTCTTGAAGAAGGACATAGGCTACTTTTAACCGCGATAACCGGTATACACACGGGCGGAGCCAAGGGCAAAAGCTAGTTTCTCACAAAGTTCAGGCCTAATCAATCAATATTGCTAGTAGTACTTGTAGTTTTTGTTTAGCAATATATTTTTTAAATTAATGGATACAAAAATTTTAAGGTTACCTGTCTATTTATTATACTTGGCATTTGCATACTATTAAAAAAAAGATCCTCTTGACTTAAAAAGATAAGTGTACTGCTACAGAGTAAAGGTTTTACATTCAAGTGGAATAAAGATTACGGAACCGACTTATTGTGGAGGATAATTATTGATGTAACTATACAGGAAGAGCGCTGGGTATAATGGGAGAAAATTTGGAATCAACTGAAAACAGGCCTTATAACACGCTGTGCGTTTATTTATTCACAGATGATGGACTCGGTCTTACACAAGTTATTCTTTTTCAAGGTAACTGATCACAATCTAATTTTGCATGGAGACGAAATCTAAGTAGTACCTCGTAACCTTGTTCGACTGGCCTGTTGGTCTAGTGGTTAGTGACCCTGACTGCTAAATCAGAGGTAGTACTCCCACCCAGTACAAATAATTGTGTGATGAGCAAGGTCATTTGGGTGTAATTTATCTAAAATATATATGTTTTTAAGAATATATAAGTATGTCTATCAACAGTTTGGTTATCATACGGTCTGTACGGCTCTGCCTAGTTTGGGATCAGACGGCGGTGCGTGAGATGCGTATTATTATTAGTTAAAGTATTATTATTGTGTTGTTCTTTTTGTTTATTAGAATCTTATTTCTGGATTTCATATTAATTGAAACTAAAGATTGCGTAGCTACCATAATCGCCTAGCCATAATAGATCGGAAGAGGTAAAATGATTTAGGGATTTAAAAACATATCATGTTAATATTGACATATATGTACCTACAAGATTTCGGGTACACGAAATTAAACTATTCCTAGGTTGCACTACGTTACTAAAGAATTAGTGACCAACATTGTCTAAAATGCGCCAAATATTATAGACAGGAATGTGAGTACATTCATATATTCATTTTTGTATATCACTAAACATGTTAACACGTGGTCATCAATTCAACTCAATCATAAAAAAATATATTATAAAAATGTAGCCAACAAACTTCTATCGGCATCCTTTAACTTAGAAACCGAGTAACAATTCCAAGAAACCTATGTTTTATTTTTTTCTTTAACATCCTAGTGTATATCTAAGGCGACAGAAAACGATAATGAGAAAATTGAAATATTGTTCCTTGTTGGACCCCCTTAGCAAACGCGTCAGCACAGTTTACAGTTCGTCGATAAAGCTCAGTTACACTAGTTACAAATAACAAGGTTTTAAATATTGATTACTAAAATGGTAGAAGGATGAAGAAAAGCACATACCAGACTCGATGGCCTCTCTTTCACGCTGCATGGCCTCCTTCATCATGAGGGGGCTGACAAAGAATTGGCTGAACATATCCATAGCACGCGGTAAATTCTTCTCTTGTATTTCGAAATAAAAAGTCGTCACTTCGCAGTCGGTTGATGCGTTGTCTGAACCGCCCTTTTTCTAAAGAGAAAAAAAATCAATATCCAAGAGTAATCCTTACATTTTATATAAACTAACTTTTATACGCATCTTTTCTCAAGAACAGTCATGGGTAAAAGGGCCTTTGTTTCTTTCTCTACTACGAAACAGGCGTAGGCGTAGGAGTAGCGAAAAAACCTATCATACAGAAAAAATAACGTTTTCGAGGGAAACAAAAAGAACTTCAACAGCTGCGTTTAATGTCTAATAAGTCATACTTATAATTCTAGAGTACCTCACGATTTAAAATGTAATGGCTACTATATTATGATCTATGATATTGAGTTTAGCAATATATGTACAAAACATAATATTACTATAAATATTATATTTATAGTAAAGGTTATTTTCAAAATACAGTTATCAAGAAATTGTACAGGTCTTTTTCCTTTAGTAGGTACTGTTAAGAATAAAGCGGTTGAAAAAAAAATCAAGCTTTGTATATTATGGTCACTTTTATTTACTTGAAATAGGTGGAACATTATTATGTTCATTCCAACAATTCATTCATTTCACTGCACTGAAAATACCTATTTTAAAAGTTGCGAAATCGAGAACTGAATTTTGAACTTTTATTACGAGAATTAGCCTTCTGATTCTCGCCCCTAAGAATCCAGAATTGTGTTAGTAAAATACCAACACAATGTACGTCTTTTGTCAAACACGTAGTTTGTTTAGTTTTGTGTTGACGTCAAATCTTCATTTATGACGACTTTTCGCTTTATTTCTGTATATAATTTTATGATTAGTCATTAGTCCAACTACAAGTTATAAGTAGTTATTATGATCAAATGGAGAACATTTGAAATCCTCTGAATAATATTGTACAACGATTTATGCCCTTATTACTGGGAGAACTTGGTGAAAAATAATGGATACGTAAGGAAAATATGTAGCTGGGCACGAATTATCAGTGTTGCTGGCCAAGAACTCTTTATTTTTAGGTAACATAAAGAGAGTGATTCATACATATATAATTAAGTTGGAACCTAAAAATTCCTACAACGTATCGGAATATCGTTATTATATTTGCCTATTAATTTTTAATTGTTTTAGTTCTAATTTAAAGAAGTAAAATATTGGCTATCTTACCTTTACAAATGAATCGAACTCATTCTCCTTAGGGTACTTCGCGCTGCCCATGAAGACCATGTGTTCAACGAAATGCGCCAGGCCCTGTATATCCGCTGGGTCGCTGTAACTGCCCACGCCGACGCAAAGTGCACACGCCGCCTGAGCAAGTCAAATTTATATAGTACCTATAGGAAACATGTGGATCAGCTTAGCGGAAGATCAGATGCATGGATTTGTAAAATCTGAATAAAACATCAGTACGTTAACTGACCTTGATTCATAATACGTGGACTAGGGTTTTCTACAAGGGTACCCGGATCCAGGTATACCCGGTTATATGATTTTTTTAGTACCCGGGTACTATTTCATTGTCAGACCCGGGTATCCGGAGACCATAACTCTACAGAAGACTTGTTTTTTTCTACAAAAAAAAGCAGTAAATTTGCAACAATAAATAGAAACCGGCTTTTGGACCGCTCATTGCACCTTTTCTGTCAAGAAGAAAAAGGACCCTTACCACTAATCTCTAATAAGTTTAATTTGAACTTTGTGGTTTATGTTCAGTTTTTTTTAATTGTAAACAATCTTAGAAGAAAGAAGTTTTATATATTTTTTTAACATAAAAAGTTTTTGTTATAAAAAGTAGTTTTAGTTCTTCATTTCTTAAATGAAAACAAGACTGTTTGTCTGTGTGACTGATTGTACTATAAGTTAAGGAGACCTATTGACATACTTCATTCCTTCGTACTAAAATTAAACATTTTCAGTTTCTGCAAAAATTGTAAAAACCAGTTTATATGAAAAAATTATATTATTTGATACCCGGGTATTAAAAAAGGTCGGGTACGCGAAAAACCCTAACGTGGACTAAGGAAATTCTGAAAGGACAAATAAAAAACGGTGACAATTGATACGTTAAATTTTTTTTGCTCTAAATATTAAATTAGGCTTATTTCACAGGGTTCTCAATATGTGTACGAAATTTAAATAACACATATCGCACTCAACTACACACTCATATGACCTAATACACATAACCACAAATCAATCAATACTCTTAACTACTCTCTACGCTGAGCCGCCGATAATGTAAGTAATTTTCTAATACGTATACATTATGTACATTTAAACTTTTGCGGGGCATCACCCATTTACTATTTAAGTTTAAGTTAATAAGTATTCCAAATATTGCTATCAAATGTATTAACGTAAATTCAGCAATACATCCCATATATTTCTGTATCAAATTGCAGAATCTAATAAACTCATGGTGGTTTAACCAACAACAAAAAAAAACTTTGAAAATCACATCAACAGCCTATACTAGCCCTCTGCTGGACATAGGCCTCTCCTCAGAAAGGAGGTTTTGGCCTACTATACCACGCTGGCCAGACGGGTTGGTATAGGGTTTGTTTCAAGTGGGTCAGGATGTCTTAATAACAGCTGTTCCCGGATCCCTCCTGTTACAGGCGCTGAGTGGCACACCGTGTGGTTTTAGTCGGTCCGAGTCCGACACACCACCCCGCCGCAAACCCCGGTGGGGTGACGGTCCGAGGGGATTTCCACACGTTAAAAAAAAAAAAAGGGTTTGTTTCAAGTATTCCTTCTCTTTGCAGTGCTGTTGTCCTGCTTAGTTTGCTCCCTTAGTCGGCTCTTACGACACCCATGGGATGAATTGGGGTGGTGACAATTTGTATTCTTAATCCGTCACCACACGAACTTTGAAAATGATAACCAGTAATCCCCTATTTTACCCCATTAGGGGTGAAAGTTCCAAAAATCCTTTAAATAAAAAGCATCAACTTCCAATCCTTTACAGGGTAGTGCAACGTAAGTTAACCCGTTCAACGGATCGGATCGGATTAATGATACGGCAATACATAAAATACAAACAACCATTGATCTCTATACTTATAAGATGTTAAAATGAGATTGTTTATATATAACGCTTTCTCAACTCGCCTACTCATCCTACTAACTCGCCTACTGATCATAATAAAGCTAGCATCCTACCGCAGGTCTAGTAAGACACGGAACCGTTATCTATAAAAAATACTACTTTACCCGAACAATAAGAAAATAACATTAACGCAATAAATAAGTCACATATAAGTGATACTTTTAAGTTCTAAGATGTTCGACATGTTATATTTTAATGTAAATCGGTTTACTGGGTGATTATAGCAATTACTCTGTGGTTTCACTATAAAATCTTTACAACGAAATGAAATTTGACGAAGCAAGGTTTGAGGATGGACACAATTAGAGAGGGAAGAGTTCTCAGGTAAAAACATTAAGTGTAATCCTGGTTTAAAAGAGCCAGGTCTGTAAAGTAATTTTTTCTAGTTCCATAGTTTTTAAAAATATCAACGTAGCATACATTAGGCCATAACAGTAAAAGACTAGAATAAAATCTATTCGGCATTAAATTCTATTCGCAAGCGGGTATAGCAACTATTTTTGTTCGTTTTTGTGAATCTATTTTAAATTAATTTCATTTGATTTCTTCTCTTAAATTGCCTGTTATAAATTATTTATTGTAAAATAAACGTGTAAAACAAGGACCAAGTCTAAAATAAATATTATTATTTTTAAAACTTTTAGAGGAAATGGAACTCTAGACCGTGGACTATCAACAAAGTCACAAGTATTGAAATCGTACCGTGTCAAGCGTAAGCTGGGTAAATAACATCTTGCATCGCTTTTTAGATACTTTCTCGCATGCGTTCTTCAAAAATTTTAAAATATTTCGCCTGAGTCTGACGTGAGTGTGACCCTGTCGAAAGCATACGTGTTAGTTCCATAGATATATGCAAACTAACTAAGTAATATCGTAGTCAAAACTATATTTAAGACTAGATTTTACCCGCGAATTCGTCCGCGTGGAATTCGAAAAGCGCTGCCCTTAGTGGGTTTTATTCCCGGACCGGCCAAAATTTTCTAGGGTTTTTCTAAGAGGAAAAATAGTCTAAGTTACTCCTTATATAGACAGCTACCTGGTAGTAAAATATTATCTAAATCGGTCCAGCCGTTTAGAAGATTACCCGGAACAAACAGACGGACCAACAAACAACAAAATTTTAAACTGGTTTTTAGGCATAGGTATCGTGCAAACCATAAGAGCATACAAAAGCCTATTGTTTTGAAATTACAAACACAGACACTTCAATTTTATTTCTTTGTACAGACAAAACGAATTTGTACGTAAATTCTTGTAGATATTTAATTCGATTTTAAATAGCTACGAGATAAGGAGCAAACTCATGTCCTTTCTAGCTGGTACACTGTGTAATTGTCTTAGATACAGTACTTGTAGAGGAAATATCGAAAGGATGGCGGTTCGAAAACATCAAATAACGCAAAAACTGCATTCTGCTACTATAAAACATTAAAATATCGCTTTTGATACGTAACTTTAACTCGATGATATAATGAGCCGTATTATTATAATAATAATAAATAGGTTGCATAACAGACATTGGTGGCATAAAAATAACCAACATTGAGATATTTCGTTTAGAATTCATCTGAAATAGGTTTCATAACAAAAATTGGTGGCTTAAAAATAACCAAGATTGAAATATCTCGTTTAAAATTCATCTGTCTTATTGTTTTTTATTTATAAAACGCTGCGAAAACAATAATATACCTACCTAATATTTAATTAAGAGACAAAACAATGTTGTTTTTTTTTTATGCATTTAACTACCGAACCAGCCTCATGTCGTAAACGCTAACTAACAATAGATATATACCGAAAATATTTCATTTTATTATAGATCACAAAAATTAAACTAACATTTGTAACCAACACCATGATCTTCGCTTTCGACTCTCTCAAAATATATTACTTTTTACGTAAAGAACGCACTCGGAAATATAAAAGTCAATAAACAGCCGAACATAACAACTTTCACAAAAATATGGTCATGTTTGTTAAATCATTCAATTTGGATTAGACATTATTTTGTTAAAAGTGAAAGTAACACTCAATAACTCTCACATTATTCAAAGCAAAGCCATATATTCTATTCTGTCTATTAAAAGCAATAACACAATTGAACTGATTTCTACACAAAATATTTTTTTTGGTCTTTTAATTAACAAAGGCCAAAAAAAAATGTTTTTTTATGCATTTAACTACTGAACCAGCCTCATGTTGTAAGCACCAACTAATAATATATATAGAAAATATTCCATGTTAGGGTGAAACACAAAAGTTAAACCAACATTTGTATAATGACTAACACAATGACATTCGCTTTCGATTTTCCCAAAATATATAACTTACTTCTTACGTTAAGAACGCACTCGGAAATATAAAAGTCAATAAACAGCCGTACATAACAACTTTCACAAAAATATTGTCATGTTTGTTAAATCATTCAATTTGGGTTAGACATTATCATGTTAAGTGAAAGTAACACTCGATTACTCTCACATTATTCAAAGCAAAGCCATATATATTCTTTCTATAAAAATCAATAACACAATTGAACTGATTTCAAAACGAAATGAATTAAAAGTAAATAATAAGCATCTGCAAAACAGTTGGTAAGTACTAAACTAACACAATTGAATGGACTGTAGGCTAAGAAATGCTCGGCTAGAAAACCTCCACGTGCTGCATCGCAGGAATTTGGTAGCTTAGTTGCCTTTATACATTTATATCAATTGTGCCGACATGAGGTTGGATATCGGTGATTTTAATCTCGGTTGCCCAAATTGACGCAGTTTTATGTTTTCTTTTCTTGTAAGCCTAATTGTATATCGCTATTAAAAAAATAGCAGCTACCTCAACGTACAAAACGATAATTTCTTGGAACCTGATTGGTCGGGGGTGGGTAGGGGCCTTAATACGTCGCTGTTATCTTAACGCGAATGGACCATAGTTATTTATAAAATGCTACAAAAATGCATTTACGTTACTGTGTTTCAACAAATAACCATAGTGATAAATTATTTGTACCCTTACTATAGTCAAACCGCCGTAAGCTTGGCCCTCCCGATGGTTTGCGGGACGCGGGGAGGGTGATGCGCTCGGCTATACACGACACGATGTACTAACTCGATATCTTCAGATTTATTTGTTTGAGATTTAATCTATATACGATGTAATAAAAATCGTTTTTTTTATATATTTATATATATATATAGATTATAATTTTAGTATATATATATATATATATATATATGTAAGTATTATGATCAATTGTAAAATTTTAATACTTGTAAAATATTTTTTTATAAATCTTTATCATGTAAAATATTTCAGATACAACTTAATAATGAAGTAAAATAATAAATATTCTTTATTAGAACTTTAAACAGTAGAACCTTTGTAAGCCGAACTCCAAGGGAGTCCCCAAATAATTCGAGTTTTAGACTTACGGAGGTATCCGACTTAGGCAGATTTTGTAAGGCAATACGGTTACGGTACGGTATAGGTTTTGTTTAAAATTTTATTCTCTTTGCAGTGCTGTTGTCCAGCGTAGTTTGCTCCTTAGCACACTCGGGATGAATAGGGGTGGTGAGACTTCGTATAGTTTTCTACTGTATACTACTGTGTACTGTTTATTAATCAAGTAACTAAAAATAAAAAACGAAAAGAAACGTTTATTAAAAAAATGAAAATGAAACAAAATGTTCTAGAATCTTTTGGTGACGCAGAGTCGGCAGATTATTCATGTTGCAAAATAATACCGTGTGTAGCCTGTACCGTGTTTTCTTAAGAAAAACAACACATACAGTCATGCTTTCACGTCAGTCGCTGTTGGCGGATAGCGAAACACTAGCTAATTGGTTGAGCGTACCCCCGCCCCGCGTCTCGCAAACCATCGGGAGAGCCAAGCTTACGACGGTTTGACTATAGTCATACGATACATATAGCATGTATGTATGTGTATGTTTTCTTATATAAAATAGTACGTTACAATAAAGCATGACTAACAGAAAGGCATAGTATCAAATAAGTCAGTCACTACATGGTCAAACTGTGCTTAATAACAAATAACCTTTATAACATAAATATTTACATGATATTGAACGTCTTTTAACAAGTGTTGAATAACAGTATTGCGCTACAAAAGAAGTAGACTGTGAAGCTGTCCAATCATGCAAGATACAATTTCGACATCGACTGACACAATTGTTCTAATTGATCTAGACTTTGTTGTTGGATGAAAAAAATAACTGATAAATCTATTCTATCACCTCAATTATTAAGATACCAAGAGAAAGACTTATTTTTGTGAAAGATTTCAATGAGTCATTAAATTAAAAAATAAAACGACGATCTACGATACTTTGTTAGGCATCAGTTTCATGAAGGAAAATTACAGGGCCTATATTTCTCATCGACTACTAACAATAACAGTGAAAATGTAAAAGATGCGTGACAATTACATGTTACACTCGCTAAACGCCATGGCACAACATAGTTGACATACCCACAATGTTGGTGCGAGTGTGTCAGCAGAAATGAACCTTACTATCTTTTTGAACGCTTTCGGAGCTTTGACAGTAGATCGAGACATATCAATGATGTAAGAGTTTTTGTTCATACGTCGATGATAACACTGTCAAAACTGTAAAACCGCGTGGACTTACTACGACGTCAGGAGTCGATGTCATCATGACTTCTTGGTATAGCAATAAGTTTATTAAGTAAGGTGTGTTTCACTGGTTTACGCTTTATAATCGTGTCTTCTCTGTTGCCTTGTGATAATAGATATCATCATCATCATCACAGCCGAAAGGCGTCCACTGCTGGACAACAGGCATCCCCCAATGCTCGCCACAACAACCGCTCCTTTGCTGCACGCTTCCAACCGCCTTAACCGGATCGTTGGATCACCTTGTACGGCCTAACCACGCTCCGTCTTCCGGTACGTGACGCATAAGAACTTTTGGGCTCCATTTTAAATTTCTTTAATGTGCCCCGTCCACTGGCGTAATAGGTGTGTATTGTGATAAAAATTGATAAATGTCATAATCATCAGTTGGTCGCTCGCTTACATCAGAGCTTGTGACGTAGGATTCAGGATACTTATTTATGACCGCTTGCATGCTCACGATAATGATTACTTACTTGGTGTAACAGAGGATGTCGTTACAAGTTATTTGAGGGAAACATCATGCGCAAGATTCACTGTTAATGTGAATATATTTGTGATATTATTGATTATTTAATTACGTTTACTTTCCAAGTCAACTTAATCAAGGCGGTTATTAAAAACTTATATTTTAATTTATTTTGAAACTTTAGTAGGTAAATCCACAAAGTTATTAATTTTCACAAAAAAACGGCAATAGACTCAGTTAATTTGCTATATTCTACATCTAAGTTTATACGGAACCCTTTTTTTTACGTGTGAAAACCCCCTCGGGCCGTCGCCCGACCGGAGTTTGCGGCAGGGTGGTGTGTCAGAATCAGACCAACTAAAACCACACGGTTTGCCACTCTGCGCCTGTAATAGGAGGGATCCGGGAACTGCTGTTATTAAGACATCCGGACCGCAACGGCGCGGGCACCACCTTCGGGTACATTCTCTGTTAGGCGACGGCCTGCACACGCGGATGTCCGCCTCCAAATCCCACGGGGGAGTTCCGGCTAACGCGCATGCCGCCTCTGTCGACACGGTGCGGTAACCGCGTATGACTCTAACCGCCAATCTGGGAAGTCTTTACGGAACCCTAAGTGAGCGTTCAGACTCGTACTTGCCCTTTTTAAATACTTATTTGTTAGCTTGGCTTTTGAAAACCGTGGTGATAAATAGTTTCTTATCAGGCTAAGATACATGATCGGAGAAGATAATAAATTCATCTTCTTTTCAGTGTATGGTTATAGCGTAGAGTGCGGCAAAGAATTTAGTAGGCGGGATGGCTGGCAAAAACAGATAATAGCGATTTGACCCTTGGGCAAATAAGGGCGTTAGAAATCAATCAATAATTGTTTTTTTTTTTAAATTGGAGGCTAATTAGGATTATAAAGAATGTATACGCAATAATACACTTTACCAAAGGTGATGAAATATACAAGGAAATAGTGATTACTCTTACTACATGAAAAGGAGGATACAGCACAGACTGAACGTGCATGAGATGCAATATAATAATGTACTCGTACATGACTTAACATATCTTATAAGACAATACAAATGATACATCCTTTGTGTCTCGATGTGATTATCCATTTGCGACCTGCACTTGACACAGAATAAATTGATAGAACACTTGACACGATTCAACACATTAAAATGAATATCAAAGGACAGAGCTGCTAAATGGATCCCAGGACCAAAGTTGACTCTGTTACTTCGCCCTTTGCCAAAAAGCTTAGATATTATTTCGAGTTTGAGTCAAGTGGTTCTCAAAAATGTAGACGATATATTTTAAGTTCTATTATTTAGTGTAGACAAATCACTCACATTCGTAGCGAGATGTTGAATGCTCTCAAATATTTCTCAACACTTAAGTTTTTAAATGCAAATTTTTTTTCAGATCTCACGTTACGTCCAGAGGTTATCGCATTAAACAAAAAAACTATTTCTTTTGCTGTAGTAAATTATATATCTCAAACGTTAATTTAGTTATATAATATAGATTAGGTATGCTTTTTTACATCTACTTTTAATAAGCATACTTTAGGTAGGTACACTCGTTGTGGGATTTTGACTGTCTACGTTAAAAGCAAACATTAGAAGTTTGTCTAAATAAAAAATAACACCGTAATAATTGGCCTTAACCCAAGAATTTTATCTGTGCCGATAACAAATATTATTTTAAATTTTAATGTAATGCCAATTGTTATAGTTCAACACAATAGGTATGAATGCACCAATGGCTCCATCATTTGAAACATAACAGTGCCTCTCGCCAAGGTCTCGGAACACAAAAAATCAGTTTATAAATCACGAATTTGCTACGACATGATTTATTTAATTACTTGTTATTTAATACTAGCTTTTGCCCGCGGCTTCGCCAGCGTGTATGTCAGTTATGGCGATAAAAAGTAGTCTTTCCTCGACAATCAAAGATCTCCATGCCAAATTTCATTGAAATCGGTTCAGGTTCAGCGGTTCAAGCCGTAAAAACGTAACAGACAGAGATACTTTCTCATTTGTAATATTAGTAGGGATGGTGATTGTATAGGTATTTTTCAGTTCTATTCATTGTCAATGTATTGTGATAATGTGGCTTCTATATGAGTCGAAAGTACATAAACAGTGCACAGTGTATAGTACAACACAAGCAGAATAAGCTAATGCGTTATTGTACGAAGCTTGGCTTGGATATCAACAAGTTAACTATTGACTGAGCCCAAACAACAATATTTGACCATATTTAAACGGTTAAAATAAAATTAAACTTTTTAATGTGTGGTATTTAAAAAAAAATACTTTTATAAATATACACTAAAGGAATAAAATTAAAATATGCGAATATTTATTGGCATGCGTGTACTCTATCTTATTCAGTTTGAAGATTGACGATTGTGGTTCTTTGTAGTTATGAGTGATGTAAACTACACGTACAATTATAGCCTTCCTCAATTTACTTTTAA
This sequence comes from Arctia plantaginis, assembly GCA_902825455.1. Classification (NCBI taxonomy): domain Eukaryota; kingdom Metazoa; phylum Arthropoda; class Insecta; order Lepidoptera; family Erebidae; genus Arctia; species Arctia plantaginis. Next base: position 9,133,558 of record CADEBD010000327.1, on the reverse strand, counting down.
CTAAAGAAAAAAATGTGGCGTGAGAAAGCCATGTTTCGGCACAAAAAGGCCTTCTCGCCCGGCGTGACACCACGGCTTCAAGAGAAAATTAAGCAAGAGTATAAGAGTGCCTCTGTGACTATAATTGTTGTAATTTTTTGCAATTTAATGTAAGTTAATGAGGTTAAAATAAAAAGGTATCTGTACAAAAGTCACTTTTCTTCTTATTATTCATCTCACATTCTACTTCTTCTAAATTTTAAAGTAAAGCAGTTCTAATGTCTGTGCAATCTGCTATGCTAGCAAAAATCTCATTTCCCACAATAGGGACACCAGCGCAAGAAATAGGAGGGCTGCTACTATAACCCGTTCTAAATCAACTTGTGTCTGTAAAACGGTACCTACGACGAGTTATGTTAGTTTATGAAGACGATAGATTACCGTAATATTGTCATTAATTAATTGCACCAAAATTTCCTTAACTAATACTTCATGGAACTGATGATCATTATTGAACAGTTAAAGTAGTTGTTGCTCGATATTAAATGCTTAAAACACTAAACATATAGTTTTGTGGTCAAACAATACAATTACAGTAGGATTGTTGTAATGGTATGTTACCTACTAAATAAAAACATTGCAACAGTCAGATAACTTCATGGAAAATAGAGAAAAAAACAGAAATACTCTGATCTCGACATACTGCCGTTTGGCTAGGGGGGGAGGGGAAGGCACTTGACTGATACAGAAATCAGGGCCAAATAAACGCGCAACTTTGAGGGTACTAAAGGTAGACAAAACTTTTTTTTTGAAGCTTTTATTTTACCCCTATGTCGGCGTGATTAGTATACTTGTTCATGCGAAATTACAGGTTTCTAGCGCTAATAGTGTGGACAGACAGACGAACGGATGGACATCACGAGAATTTCGTACGTATGATTATATTAACTAATTTCGACGACATTCATAACTGTTCGTCAGGCGGTGCCGTGAACGCTGATGAAAATGCTGCCAATTCAAAACTCATGAGTAATTTATATAATATGGTTATAATGAGTGTAGTATTGTAATTAACTTTAAAGAATACAAATCGTTAATTTAATATATTAAACTAGGAGCCACCAAAATTTGAGGGTAGCTTTGAAACAATATGAATTTACTGGCTTTAACAAAATGGTATAATGTTAGTTGCTGAACTTAGTTACGGCTGTTTGTGTTCTTATATGCATAACACAAATACTTGAATTACATATAATATGTTATGAAAAATAATAACTTTTTTATTATATTACATATTGTGTTATATATGATATTATACCTTTTTTTTCTGTAAACTACAGTCTTTTTATAGTAACAAATTTAAAAATATGTCCTGTAATTAAAACAAAAATACCAAATAGTTAGCAGGCACTGAGGCTTGAACCGTCACCACTCATGCTCAGCGATCATATCACACAGTGGAAGCGAGATAATGATACTATTCTGCCACTGGTTCTAATGACTATTGTGATGAATTTTAGCATCGCTTTCAAATAGATGCTACCACTCAGAGTTCAATATGAAGAAGGGTATAAGTAGGTGTATTAAATTCTATCTAGTCATAATGCATAATTCTGTATTATTTAGTTAGAATGTGTATGTGCATTGAAACATAAAACATACAGAGCTTAGCTGAACATTACAGAGCTTAGCTGAAGAAAAAGGAATTGTAATGTAATTCTTAATTATTTTTATAATTTCTCTAAGTCTTACCAACTCTAAATATCAAACTCTTCCAAGTAACAAGCGAAATGCACTTCATTACAGACATTTCTATTCCTAAAAGGAGATGCCAACTGCTATGTTTACAAGCCAATGTGTATAATGAAATAAAACATTTTATGTTTTTTAGATCTACAATAAATTTAAATGTACCTCATTGTATTTGAAATTCTTACTCTGGGTATGCAACTGAGGGCAATTATGGTAAATTGCAAGCAGAGCACATCTACTATGGTTTTGGTCATTTTATGCATTTGGTATAGAACTAGGTGGATCTTTTTACAAGCAATCACTAATATGTCTAATAATTTAAGATAGCATTTAAAACTCCATCTTAAATGAATAGACAGGACCATAACAAAGGGTTCCAATCCCCTAATGATTCTTATTAGAATTTAATAGCAAATAAAGTGGAATAAACTAATGTGAAATTTGGACCCCACAAATGTATGGGAAAACTTCTATGTTTATCATTAACAGTTATCTAAAGACAAATTATACACAGAAAAATTTAATAAATTACTGAGGAAAAAATCTAATCCTAAGATGAGGTAGAAACTATCTTGAGAAAAAATATGTTACCATTTTTTTATCTGTGCTGTACCATTATACTATTTAATAGTAATTTATTAATAATAATAGTCTAATAAGAATAACCATAAATAATATATATTTTTATAACTAAGTTACAATTTTTTTTGTATTTTAATTATAAACCATAAAAGGTTATAAGAGGTTTTAATCTATCTTAATGCCAGAATTTAAAACGAGCTAAAACAGCAACTCACCAATTTTTCCTCATCAAATTCTCTTCTTTTGGTCCCATGATGATCACTTGCTGCAGACTGGCCTGACTTTCCACTGTCACTCTCAGGGTCTGTGGTGTCATCAGATCCACTACTTTCTTCCTCACTAGAGGTTGTCTCGTTAGCAGTAGCAGGACGGGTAGGATCCGAGATCAGTAAAGCTGTTAGGCCATTTTCCAGTCTTATCGTCCTTTTGAAATCACGAAAATACCGTCATGAAAGATCAAAGTAATTTGAGAAGAAATACAACAGTGATATAATTTTTATATTTAGTAAATAATAACACTCACTTGTATAGCTTTTTATCTGCAGCAGACTTGATAGGTTCAGGCAACACTTCAACTTTCTCTTTCCTAAAAGACATATTTATAGGTTGTTTCAAATTTTTTATCACCTTCACTTCAGGCTTAAATTTAGGAGCTCTGTGAAAACTACTTCTTTTAGACATATTAAGTGAACTGCGTTTGCCGACAAGATAACCAGATGTTTTTTGAATAAAAATGGACAAGAATTTTGACATTTATGTGTGCACGGACAGGGTGACAAGCTTGAGATTTACCAATTTACCAAACAGAACAGTACATAAGCTACCAGTTTTTTTCATTGGTATTATTTTTTAAAAAGAGGAGTCCTTGATTATGCTTCAATCATAGAGATATAAGCATAGAGAGACCACGGGATACAGCTGCCTGAGAGTGGAAACAATACAAGCAACGAAAGAGATGGATGCCCGATAGTTTCTCCTGTCTCTTTGTAGCTAAGCTGTGACTGGCTTTCGTTAAGTCGGCATGGTTTTGTTGATCGTAGAACAGGTGGGAGATTGGAAATTTCCCTAGCCAACCACAGAGCGCAACTAGGAAGAGATAGAGGGAATTATCCATTTTCCATCTACCTCGTTATTTATATTGCAAGATTGGGGCCCTTGATTCCTCTATGCTTATATCTCTGTGGTTTCTATTCTAGCAGTTGTCGGCGTAGGTAGTGCCCCGAGTGCCTACACAGCGAATCATGGTTTAACGTAAACATCACCCCACACATCTGAATATCCTGGGATTATAAAGATTCTTCTTTGATAAAATTTAACCTATATGAATTTCAGAACTGTATATTTTTTTGATTTTACGTACTTCATCATCAGCCTATCGCAGTCCACGGCTGGACATAGGCCTCTCCCATTGCAAGCCACTTAGATCGATTTTGGGCTTCTCGCATCCAGCTCCTGCCAGCCATATTGCGCAAATCGTTACGTACTTAGTTTTTAGTAAAAGTATAGCAGTTTCAAGTCGCTTCGAGTCGGTGCGACCGCCCCAACTCCTATCCCCAAAGCCTAGCCGACGATCGATGGACCGATCGACGATTGGAAGGTAATACGCGATCGGTCCATTACTATTTTATTTGTGCCATTTTTATTTGAGAGTATATGCCATGCCAATGTAGTGTTTGTATATTCTTTGACATTCGCATTACAGAATAAGGTTGGACTCGGTAATCCGCTGTCTTTTCTGACAAATACAACTGACACTTTTTTGTCACTGACAACATTTTCTTGACATTTCATTCAGTAGACTTAATGTTGTTGTTGGGTGCTTGACTTGTCTTGTCATTGTCATTGTCACATTTCAAAACTTCGACATAGAGTTAGGCGGTAACATAAACTTTAAAAGTTTGTTTTAATGTTTTTTAATGAATTGTGATATCAATAAATACTAAATATGGATGATGTTCACTCTGACAATGATGTAAGTCTTTCGCCATCACAAATATTGGAGCGATTACAAGTGTTGCGACAGTTACAATTAATGCAGCGCGGGAAGTTGCAAAAACAACGATTACAGTGCAAAGAATCTTCTGAGTCTTCCTCGAGTTTTACCGAAATTGTCAGTCACTTTAGCAACAGCACTAGCTATAACACCTTTCGCAGTCTACTACAATCTTCGAGTGATATTTCTGTTGAAGGTACTTCTCGACTAAACACTAATGATTCACAAAAGGTTCAAGAACGCGACCTAATCGAAGGCGTATCCGTTTTGAATCTGTCTCAGGAATCTGAATTCATTGTAAGTTCTCCTTTATCAAGCAGAAGCCGAGCCTCTGTAGCTTCCAAAGGTTTAGAATCTTCAAGGGAATACGAAAAAATACCAGTAAGAGATTCGTCACCAAAAGGCACTCCAAGAAAATCAACTATTTCCCCTGTGATTGGTAAGTCTAGTAATGGAATATCGAAAAAACAAATATCACTTGAAGACATGCCTATTTTATCACCAAAAAAAGATTTTGAGTCTCTTTTGGTTGAAAAACTGCAAACAGAAAATAGTGTTTCAAAATCTACAATTTCGACAGTGAAAAGTACATTGCCTGAAAGAAGTAAAAAGCCTTTTTTAAAGAGAGGTGAGGGTATTGCTCGATTTGGTCTCAAAAATAATGCTTTAGTTATACAAAGTACAAAGTCTTTGCCATGGAAAAGAAAAAGTGTCCAAAATAAATCTTTTGAATCACCTCTGAAACAAAACATAAAAGAACTAAGGCATAAATTACAACATAACCCATCTGACTTAATAGATCAATTACTAGTACCGGAAGTAAAAGTTGATACTTTAACTAGGAAACATAAAGAAAAACAAAATATTAATAAAACTGAAAAGGTCTCTTGTCAAGAAAGTAGTCAATCAAATATATGTGAGAAATTGCAAACAGTATCTAATTCTGAAAATAAAAGCAATGAAAACGGACCTACCACCTCTAAAATACAGCCTTTAAAAGCAGTACAAAAAATCGAATTTTCTAAAAACACACATCCACAACTTAATAAAAATGGCAAAACATGGGCTGCAGTATTGACCAAAGAACAAAATGACTTTTTAATGCAATTAAAACAAAGTGACTATTATAAAAATTTTTCTTCCCCAACAAAAAGTGAAGTGTCTGATGCAAGTTGTAATGACACAATGATGAGACTGCGACAAGAAAGAGAGTCTGCTGAACAACATATGTTTGAACTTCTTGAAAACAAAGTAAATAATGAAAGTTTCAATTTGGAGAATTCATTCTTCAATCGGTTTTTGAGAAGGAATAATTTGGAATATTCTGGTGAGAGCACTCCATTAGTTATGCATAAATGTCTATCAGAAAATCCGAACTTAATGCACGTACTATCAGGCTTGACAGCAAAGAAAAGGAATGAAAACTCTCATAGTGATGCTGAAACCTGCTGTAGCACCTGTACAGATAGTTGTAGTGATGCTGGCTCATCTGTATCATGTTGTTCTTGTAAAACAGTAGAACGAACTACAAATTCTACTCTAAACTTCACTGAAGGTCCAGAGAGAAAGAAAAAAGTTTCTGAATTTAAGAACAACAAAAGACAAGTAAATCAAAAGGAGGTTGATAACAAAACTGATGCAAATGTCACTATGAAAGAAACTGATGTCATGAAAGCAGAGATGGCAGAAATGAATGCCAAGTTAATAGCTACAAGTGAACTGTTAAAAGAAAGGCTGTCTGAATTAGAAGATGAAATAGAAACATTTCGGAAGGAAAATGCAAATTTAGCTAAATTACGTGAAGAAATTGATCTAGATAGACAAAAGTTTTATGAAGAGAAATCTGCTTTTGAACAGAAACTAAATGAAGAAAAAGTATTATCTGAGTATTATTTAGCTGAAGAAAAAGAGAAATTGTTAAAACAAAAACAAATGTATGATAGATATGTAAAAGAAATGAGAGGAAGACTCAATAAAAAAGATAAAGATGAGGTTATCAACCTGAAAAAGGAAATAAATGATCTAAAAGAAGAAATAAGAATAAAAGATGCAAAGTCAACATCAACAATAGCTAGACTACGTAATCAAATTAAAATTATGGAAAAGGAAAAAAAAGACTTACAAGATGAAGTAGAAAAATTAAAAAAGCTGAACAAGCGTATTCAACATAGTAATGAAGTTACACGAAGACTGACAAATATTAAGTATCTTGAAGAAATAAACAAGAAACTTAACAACATGGCTTCTAAAGATACTAGATCTGAAGTAAATGTGGATCCTAACATAAAGTATAAAGCTTATGAAATTGAAAGACAGAGCAGAATCAGAAAGGTTGAGCCCGTAACTAGAGAAACAATTAGACCATTGAAAAGAGCAAAAAGTGTTCCAAATCTTAATGTTACTTCTAGATATGCTAAATATTTCAGCCAAAGAGATACAGCCAGTCAAATTAATCAGAACAAACTCTTGGACATTGAAAATTACCTTGAATCCGATGACGACAAATTAGATGTTGATGACGAAATTGCATCTCATGATTCTAATAAAGAAGATACTGCCACAAATGATGAAGATAATTATTTAGAAAAAATGTACTTGGAGCGATTCAAATCCAACTCTCCTAAAAGTAATAGATCTAGTTGTTCTAGTTCTAATTATGATCACATCTTAACAGACAAACCACAACTAAGTGATAATATGAAAGACTTTTTTATTCCAAAGCCCAAGTCAAACTCACTAAGGAAATCTAAATCGCCGAGAACAAAATCTCCTAGTTATAACAGTAGTCAAAACCAATCTAAGTCTCCAGTATCTATTACTATGAGTAAATCACCAAATTTTGAAAGCAATTCTAATAATACTTATGATTGGAATCAATCCCAAAAGAATTCAAAATCGCCAAATTCCACATTTAATCACTCTTCACTTAGATCTGCTACTGTAATTCATAATAGCCAATATGGAAATGCACAAATGGCTGTTAGTCCAGAACCTATTGTTAGTAGAACTAGTTTAACTAAAACCACTATGAATCCAACAGAATATAAAAAGAGTGATGGTTCTACAGAGCTCAGATTTCCAAATGGCAATGTAAAATACATATCAGCAGATGGAAAACATAGCAAGTTTATGTATTACAATGGAGATGTTAAAGAGAACTTTTATAATGAGGGTAGAATAAAATATTTCTATGCAGAGACAAAAACATACCATACTACTCATGCTGATGGATTAGAAGTACTGGAATTTCCTGAGTAAGTTGCATTATGGTTTTATATTATTATGACAAAAACTAATTGATAATGTAGACATGCTTTTTAAGGTTTCAACAGTACTTTAATGACTGTCCCATTAAGCTTCTGTACAATCTAAAAAAAATTAAAAGGTGCATGACCTTTTAATTATATTTCATGTAGTATATATAGAAGGGCCTACAATATGAATACATCATATTTACTGTGTAGTTACACTGATTGCGATCACAAAATCTGCTGCTAAAAGATCTTGAAAGTTCATTATAATTTTAATTTGGGTATTAACTGCAAATAAAAAAATCTTTCTTTTTTTAAAAAAAAATCCGAGTCCTAATCAACAATACTGATTGCAAAACGAAAATAATTAGCTCCAGATATTATTATTATAGCAACAATTTGAATTCGTTATGCATTGCTATTATTTGAAAAGTGGAACTTTTATAACCCCTCCAACTATTCTGGATACAGATCGTTTCTAATAGCGATTCGTCAGTCTGATATAGATTGCCGTGATCGGGATTTACTTGAGCGTGGCAGATTAACATAAGGAGAAATACCGTACACTACCCAGTTGAGTACCTCCACCATACATATAGGGTCGCTCCTCTAGGGCAGCCAATCAGATTATTAAAAAGAAGAAGATGGTCAGACATACTCGAGCGTGTAAGATTAAGGTAAGTTAGTTATTACAAGCCTCAAAGGATGCATTTAAACAATCTGACGTGACATAAGGCAGTATGACCTTGACATTCTTGAGCTTGGACATTTTTCTTTATTTTGAAGCAAACTACAAGAAATCTTTAAATATCTACACAATTTTTCGTGCCTTTATTTGTCACATTTTCTGATTGAATAAAAAAATATAAAAGTGATAAGATATACATAGATGGATACATAAACATAGCATAGGCATGACGAAAACATCAAGCTCAACCGACTTTATAAAATCTAACACGTTCGGGTATTTCGAAATGGTGGTTTTTCGAATTTGCAGTTTGCATTTTCAAAAATTCGCTACGTGCTTGCGTCTTACTTGTACGAGCTTTAAAATCGTCAGAACTTTCAATGGGAGCATTTTTGGCGTCCAAATACCAAAAAATCTTTCAAATGCAATAGGCCCCCATGACGCTCGAGTAAGTCCCCATTCAGCATCATCTCCAATTAATTGATGGGTGTTAAGTTATTTGATGTGCATTTAAAAATATCCCTTTCAATTTTGGCAAAGCGGAATTACAAGCTGGGCATGAAATATTGAATAAAGACTACTTTATTAACACATTTTTATAAATATTTACAAAACTTACAGCATTGTCTATTATAGAGAATGGTTTATAAACAACAAAAATATAAAAAAGGTTAATTTGCTAAAACTCGATAATGATAATTTATTTCAGTGGTCAAGTAGAGAAACGCTACAAGGATGGTTCATCAGAGATCCGCCTTCCGAATGGTAGCATCCGGTATTTCGACCCTAAGAACGAGCATGTCCGAGAAGAGTGGCGGTTCCCCGATGGCGCTGCGCTCACTGTTTCGGCTAACGGGGAGCGACGCATTGTCTTTAGTAATGGACAAATCGAGGTGCACGCTAAAGATCACAAGGTAAACCTACAGATCTTAAAACTATTTTTATTTCGACTGTAATATAAGAAACCAGTCCACTGATGTGCTTCGAAATCATTGGAATATATATTATTGATATGTACTGTTAACCCATTAACTACTGAGTAGATATGCATTAAATACTTTAAATTCGTCTGTTCTGTCAAAGAAAGAAGAACATTTATTTTGTGCTCATACATATGATGTAACCACAGGTATACAAAATATAATTTATTAATGTACCATCAGTAGATATTTGTCAAATTCCTTTTTCTTACCCCCAAATGATGCTCAACATAAAAGATAGCACCAAAACTCTTGCATTAATTACACATTGCGCGGGCTCTAAATAAAATTGAGGAGGTAGGAAAATGATGATTACGATGATTGTTTACGTTATTATATGAAATAAGTGTATAATATTAAATTACAGCGTCGAGAGTTTCCCGACGGCACGGTGAAATTGGTTTACAACGACGGTACGTCTGAAACTCGGTACGCGTCGGGGCGCGTGCGCATTAAGGACAAGCACGGCAGTCTCATCATGGATTCTGCACCCGGCTGATGGCTAATAAGAATGTTCAACAAGGTTTCCCTACGAATAGTTAAGTTAAAGCTGAATGCAGTTTTCTCAGGCCTAGCCCCTTTTGTCACTGTTAAACTGTAGTTTTTAATGAATGTGATAATAAGAGAGATATTAAATATAGACAATAAATCTATGAATGAAATTTAAACTGAAAGTCTAAAGTAAGTTTAGCATCTTAAATGAATAGGCCTTCTGTAGACTACATAGAAGTTCTCGAGCCAGGCTCACCTTCCCAACTTTCGTTAACCATACCTCTAAAAATTTCGAAATTAATCTTAATTCGGCTTTATCTTTTTGTCTTCTTCCGTTGTTTGAGGTAAATTAATATAGACTATCTAATTCTACTTAAAGGAAATGTGCCTGATTCGAGCCCCAGTGTGTATTATGTCAAATTATTTGTTATGCTAGTATATTATTTGATGCTTTTATTCCTTTGATTTCAGTACTCTTAAGTACTAAAAACTATTACTTTTTGACATCTTAAGATTTTAAGGGATCCCAATATCATTACTCAAATTATGTTAAATGCATCACAGCACAGACATCAGACATATTTTCTCAATAATCACTTGGGGTACTCATGAACGGCGGGATTACGGTGAACGATGTGTTGGGTCTTTTCTTTTAACAGTTTAATGAATTGTGATAAATTTTCATTCTTATTTATACAATGTTTATAATTGTTAATATTTATAGGTAGGATTTATTTAAGTTATAATGATTGTAATAAAAATGTAGTAAAAATTTTGATGAATAAAAAATGTTATATATTTTCCTTCGTTTTTTTTACATTGTTTCTAGCAAAATCTTACTGGACTAGAAGGTGTCGGGGGTGTAGTTCGGTCAGTCAATCACTAGACTATCATCCACCATCTAGAACATTCAGTAAATTTTTATTCATATTAGAATCTGCTTGGTAGTATCAGTAGATCCCTTCTTTTACCGGACTGCGCAAAAAAGTAGAATTATGTTTTACGAGTATATATATGTTTTTAGTCTAAACGGCTTAATGGATTTTGCTTGAGGGGCTTCGTTGAATTCGTCTTAATTGTGAGAGAGACCCTGGATATAATATGTAAATTATAAACTGTAGACTGGATGGCGTAGTGGCTTGTGTAACGGATTGCTGTGCCAAAGGTCGCGGGTTCGATTCCCGCTCAAGTCAAACATTTATGTGCATGAATATTTAATGTTTTATTTGGTTTGGGTGTTTCTATGTATAATATGTATGTTTTTACAAAAAGAAAAAGTATGTATGTATTTATATTAGTTATCTAGTACCCATAGTACAAGCTCTGCTTAGTTTGGGATTAGATGGTGTTGTGTGAATGTGGTAGAATATTATTATTATTATAAAAATTAAAATCGCCGGTTTGTAAATTTTAAGTACCTGTACATTTTCATTTGGTTGGGTTTTGTTATTTTCAATAATTAGCTTGTTTAAAATATATGAACCACTCTCTCACCAACATGTGTAGAGACAATTTAACTCCTCACACTGATCAGCGCTCACTGGTGAAGGCACTTTACAGTGTAGTAGCATTTCGCTGCTTATGAGAAGATAATCAATGAGTTGAGCATTAATACTGTGGTCAATATACATAGGTACATCATAGTCCGGTCAAATTAGACCAAAAAATAGGAGCGAGGTTTCAAAAATTAGCACGCAGGTGAAAATTGGTAGGATTGTTTAAAACACCACTATAAATGAAATGTAAAAAGACTGGTCAGAACGGGAAAACCTGGTCACAAAAACGGTTTTTTGCGATTTTCAGCAAAACGGTATATTTTATCATAAAATTAGCCCAAAAATTGAATATCAGATAATTTTCTGTAAAAAATGTCTTAATACTTTTTAGTTTTAACGTTTAAAGAGCCACCGTTTTTGAGATATAACAAGTTGCAATCGTCATAATATGTATAAGTACACCACGCATATACATCACTGAAGCTGTAATACAAGTAAAAATATTATTCTATCAGTCAGTGTAACTTACACATATAAAATGTTATAAATATGAGTATGTCGGGTAAAAATGAATAGGATAGAAACAATATTAAATTTTGACATTTATTATAATTCTACTTCTATGTAACAATTAGATTCTTATTTAACTAGCAGAAATCTGGTATCGCGTCTGTGAAGCTGTCTTAGGTAGACCCTCGAGCTTGAAATCAATTGGTTTCATGTGGTCTTCTGTACCAAATATCTTTTTGAGGGCTGCTCTAGCAGCCATTTCCTTAGCAGTTGCTACTGTTTCACCATAACCTGGAAAATATTAGTGGCGTTGATAGGTGATGGTTTACTAATGACAAAAAAACGTAATATATATACAATTTCAATAATTTTTACCATCCATAATTATAGTAGGAATAAATAATAAAGCAAGAAGGCTAACCAACTCTTCTCATCCATAAAGTGTAATTATTGGATATCAAGTGAAGTGCTCTACATAAAGTACATACTATATGGTGTGGTCAAACAATTACCTGAAGATATCATTTTTCTGTCAATATAGAGGCCAACTTGGTAACAAGCAAGTAATGTGTTCTTGCCAACCTCCCCAATCAGCCTAGGCTCTAACTTTCCACCATCTTTTTCTACGAAGGTGTTCAGCAAGCTCCATGGGTCATCTATCTGCCAAAATTCGTTGATATCTTGACCTATAAAATTATAAAGTTGTAAATAGTGGTATATTTATTATAATACTTATATGAGATGATTATTGATCAAAGTGTACAATTTTTTAAATTATATGTTACTTACCCTGTAGTTGTGTGATAACAAAATCTCTGACAAATCGCCCAGTTCTCTCTTCCGCAGATGTCTCAAGTAATACACCAACAATAGCCTTAAATGTGTTTGCAAGAATTGATTCCTCCACTGGATATTGCTGAACAGGAATAAAAGATGTCGGATGTTACAAGTCTTATACATTATATAACACTTACTAGCTTCACTAACGCAGGCCTTATTTACTAAGAGTAAGCCAGATTATAAACTATGTATGTGCTAAATTCAATTCATATCTTTTCAACTGCAGTCTGGCAGAGAAATAGAAAAATATATATATTTTTAAATTGACATGATTTACTACATACATAAACTTATGCAGATATACACATTTACATTATATTTGTACACTATGAATACTAGAATAATACTGTAGTGTACTGTAATATTTCACAAGCCTAATTGATATGATTCTATTACACTATCTTTATTAACACTATTATTTTTCTTAACTGTTAATTGCCTTTTTCAATAATAATTAACAATAATTACCCATACATGTATAATAAATACTTACACTAGCTAGTATGATGTCTTTAGTGCCTAAATGCAGTGATATATTGGCTAACACAGCTTCACTTGTTAAATGTTTGACGACTCCTTTTATTCCTTCCAGTGGAAATTTAGGTAGAACTGATTCTAAGTAGGTCTTTATATAATGGCTCATAAATTCCTCTCCTAAAAGCAAGGCAACTGGTTTAATGCACATAATTAAATTAAAATATATAAATGAGAAACAATATAATACAAATAGGAATTATTTTTGTGTATAGAATACTGTTTATTAATAGGAATGTAATATATATAGGAAGTAAACACTTGAAAATAATTTAAGTAAATTGGTTTACTCTCGTTTTAATTGAAATGGTCATAAACAAATTGATCTCTTAAATTCAGAAACAAAGCTTTTATTCATTTATTCACTCAACATGTATTTTGGGGCCCATAAAGCAAATCTAAGTTACTTAACAAAGAAACTTGCATGCTGCAGAACAGTGCTGACAAAATACTGTGCCATCATCATCAACAGCCTTTAATAGTCCACTGCTGGACATAGTCCTCTCCTTAGAAAAAAGGTTTTTGCCTGCTATACCATGGTGGCGAGACGGGTTGGTATAGGGCTTGTGTCAAGTTCCCCTTTTCTTTGAAGTGTTGTCCTGTGTTTTCTGCTTCCTTAGTGGGCTTTTATAACAGTGTGTTCATGTGGTTAAGGAATAAGAATAGGGAGTGTCACCACCCCTATCAACAAAATACTTTGTATAAACTAATATAGGCCTTAGTTTTTTGAATGAATAGTACTTTACTACTACATTCCTAAAAAAATATTGTTACCTTTTTTTGCAAGCTCACGGTTATCATTCATTTTTATATCAATGCCCATTTTTTTCTGTTGTATTTCTTCTTTAATTACATAAGATCTGTCAGTAAATGCTTGTAATAATAAGTCTGGGTCGAAATCTTCATTAAGCCTTTGCCCAAATGCAAATAACTCTGCTTCTAAATTCCATTCCAAATAAGTGTTTCTTGGATAAGTCTTCTTCCCTCCGAGCTTATCTTCACGACGTTTTAATTCCATTAAGGTTGGCGCCACCCATCGATGTATTTTTTGACCTATAAGCATATAACTGAGTAAACAATGATCCAAAAGCCTGGATCCTCTGTCAGGCGCAGAGTGCAGACCCTGTTGGAGCCGAAACCAGTTGCTTTTTCTTACACAAGTATAAACTATCTATCAATAATAGTCAACAATATTATTCTTCTTAAATATTGTATATTTTTGAATGCATAACGATCGTGCTACGTACTTTGAACAGTTATTGGATATACTCTCATAACTTTAGAAAAAAGCGGCATAAACCGCCTAATTAAAGCCATTGTTGGATATTATTACAGTATGCAGTGTTAATAAACTACTTGATGACAACTTTGTTTCAAAACATTTTCTTTTGTTGAATTCTATAATACTCGTATGAACAAATATGTCAAACTTTTAAGGTTAAAACACTTTCAATTTAAGTAAGAATCGATGACTGACAGGCCTGACAGCCAGTCTTATCGTCGCGCGTCGTCGCTTGTCATCCAAAATCCAAATTGAATGTGTATACGGGTAACTTTGAATGAGTTAAATGCAGGTATTTTTTTATAGTCTTTTTTAATTATTTTAATTTTATGTTTTTTTTTTAAGTAAGAAGTAACTAACTACCTATTTGGCGACTTTGCTATGTGAATTATGTAATAGTGTATGTAACATGTAATGCTTTCTCAAGCTGATTTTCTAAGTGATTTTATGTTGATTATGTCTACAAAATAATTACGATATTTTTTATCTGCCACACATCCCGCAACGGCTCAATTATTTTTGTAATGAAATAACCGACCAAGTTCAAGACAAGGACGGTTCCGTAGTTTACGATCACCTATTGAAGTTATAACTTTATTTTATAACTAAGAAAAAAGAAATTTTATCTAAGAAAAAGCCAGGACATTTTCAAAAGTTGAGTGGCTACTACTATTAAACTAACAAATCTGTCTGTGTGTGTGTGTTTTTTTCATTTTTTATTTGTCAATCTAACAATTTAGCACTTTAATTTAGTACTTTAAAGTGTATTATTTTTAAAATGGATGATTAAGTCGAAAAACAGTAATTAAATTAATTCATAACTATTATTTCTTTCATTATAAATTTTTATTTTATACCATTACCTAGACTAGCCTACCATTATATGTTTGATGGCGGAAGAAACATATATTATGGGGTCGTTCAGCTGGTGATCCTCGCTATCATCTAACACAGGCGGTGGGCACAGGCGATCGAGAGGTGAGGCTTGTAGGGTTAGCTTCGAAATAGCGAAGGCGTTCGATGGGGTCTGACATAAAGCGCTTCTCTCGAAGTGCCCTTCCTATGGGTTGCCCGAAAAATTGCGTAACTGGGTCACCAGTTTTCTTCCAAACATAAGCATTTAGTTCGTTAGCGACGGTTCCGACGGCTCCGACTTTAAATCTGTTAATGCTGGTGTCCCGCAAGGCTGTGTCATGGTGCGGTATGTGCTATCACCCACGCTGTTTTTTCTGCATGTCGATGATATGTTGCAAACTAGCAGCACCCATTGCAGATCATACTTGGCATGGAGATGTCTTTTATACCAGCCGCACTAACATTTCTCAGGAAAATGTCAACGAGGGTTCGAGGGCCGAAACAAACTTGTATCTAAAATGGAAACTTTCTTAGCGGAGGTTTTAGATCGGGGTCGACAGAATCTAATCCATTTTTATTTATTTATTATTTAATACTATTGCAACGTCCAAAATACAATGTACGGTAATAGTTGCAGTAGTATAAACGGTGTTGCAACTATTAACGCCCGCTTCCCAACATGTATAAACACTACATTGCAGTATTCGTTTGTTACAATACATTTCAAAGTAAAAAAAGAGAAATATTGAATATTAGAACAACTAAAATAAGTGAAAAGACTGAAAACAGTACTGAACAAAAAAAAATTATAAAAAGGATGATAATAGGACATTTGGTCACTCGTGTGTGTTCGTGTGTGTGTATGTTCTTTTATACGTGTTTCAACACATCTTTATGATACTTTCAGTATCCTCATAAGACAACGCATATAGCTAGTCAGTCACCCTAACCATACAATTTTTTAATGTTAAAGGATATATATTAAGCTCTCTGTTAACTTTATTATAAAGTCTGGGACTTAGTAGAAGTACTGTTGGCCAGCTGCCGCACTTCTTAGAGTTTCAAGTTTACAGACTATCTGACCTTCGTGCCTTTGTAATGAATTCGGCGTCAAACGGTACAGTTGCATTCTTCCGTACAATTTTAATTTAAAGCACCCTGCAATGTGTGTAAAGCTCTGATGCAGAAAATGTTATAGGCTTACTCTAGCTGTCCCGGCAAACGTTTTGCCATTTACATTAATACAAAATTAAAAAAAAAAATTAGGGGTATGAAAAATAGATTCTCAGACCTACACGATATGCACACAAAAAAAGGGGTAAAAACACGTATTTTATGAAAGAGTTGTGATATTTTTATTGGATTGTAAAGAAATGTTCCGATTAAGTATGGATGAATAAATGGATGAAATGGACGAAGAAAATGTCTGGCAAATGGCCTACACGGCCCTGCATAAACACGCATAAACCCGAGATTTCACAAAACCCCGAAGAAAAAATCACACGATCTTGGTTGCCAGTTGACATCAGAATTTCGTGAGATAATGTGTTCTGCAAATTGTTGCTGCAGTAAGTCGATTCTTTCATGCACGATGTGGCAGGTGGCACCTTCCTGCTGAAACCACATCTTGTCTAGATCCATGCCGTCCAGTTGAGGAAACAAGAACTCCGTTATCTTATTCCTGTAACGAATGCCGTTCACAGTCACTGCAATTTTGGCCTCATCTTGGCAAAAAAATAAGGCTCAATCACGCCGCCTGACCAAAATCCGCACCAGGCAGTTGCTTGTTGTGGGTGCATTAGATATTTTATATTATTTGTGCAAGTAAGTATTTTAAAGTTACAGTTTGCACTGCCAATGTCACCGCAGAAATGACCACGAATAGAAAATGATTCTGGTGGTTGGGTTGCTGTCCTAAGTAAGGGAGGATGTACGAGGCATGCCTTTTAAGTTTTGTCGTTTGAAGAAAAAAAACACAACTAGAACCTTATAGTACTTTTTATTGTATTTCAAAGTATTCACCACGTAGCTTAATACACTTTTCCATTCGCTCAAACCAGTTATTATAACTAGAATTTATTCCACTCTAAAGTGGGGGTGTTCAAAATGGCTGACTTGAAAGCGTCGACTGCTTCTTCACCGGACTGGAACCTTTGACCACGAAGACTTTTCTTAATTTTAGGAAATGTAAAGAAATCGTTTCATGAAATGAGATGCCTGAGATGCCTAATAGAGCCTCTATCTCTCGATACGTTATATGACGATCTTCGAGAATAAGTTATCTCACAGCAATGATGTTATCTTCAGTGAAGGCGGATTTTGGGCGTCCTTCGCGAGATTTGTCACTAACACTAGTATGTCCACGATGGAATTCTAAATACCAACGTTCGACAGTCCGCAGACATGGGGCTTTATCACTGAACACAGATGTTAGCTCTTCAAAACACTGAAGCCGTGTCAGGCCTCTTCTAAAATTGTAGAAAATTATTGCACGAACATTTTCCTTAGAAAGATTCATTTTCGTACGTAACCTGACATTCCAATCGACGCTGTGACTAATCTGTGTGTGTGTGTGCATTAATCCTAATACTTTCAACTGTTTTGAGATTCAAAATTTAAACACATTCGAATATAGAACAGTTCAAAATTCCAAATTGCCGGGAAATATAGAAACGACAGAACTTCAAAGGCATGCCTAGTAACATACATGGATTTATCCAAGTTAAGAGTAAAGAGATTTTGCTTAAACCATTAAGTTACTGCACTCAAAGCCTTTTTTTAACTCTATTCCTAGTGCTATTATGAACCAGGCGCATTGTGTCATCCGAGTAGGCAACCACCCTACAATTGCTAATGTTAAATAAGCAGAGCTCATTTACATAAACAAGGCCATAACAAGTTGCGTTGGATTATGACGTCCCTTAGGGTGTCCCTTAAGGGACGTCATAATCCAACGCAACTGCATCATTAATGATGACACTTTTTGTGCCATTGCTGAGGTAGCTTTTGGATAAATTTAAGGCCAAACCGCGCACCCTGTTATCCAATTTCTGTAGAAGTTTGGAAACAGAGTCAGTGTCAAAGGCTTTTGACAGCTCGAGGAAAGTACCCACGACTTTCATGTAATTGTTAATTTTTGTTACAACCGTTTTGTAACCTTCAAAAACGACATCTTCCGTTGACCTTTTTTTTTTTTTTTTCCGTGCGGAAATCCCCTCGGATACCACCTGTCGGTGGCATGTCGGACTCGAACCGACTAAAACCGCACGCCTTCGCCGGTACTAATAGCCGGGGAACCAGGTATACCCTAGAAAGGAAGGCCCTGGTGCCCCGACATACCCGAGGGTCATCTACAGACGAGTAGACGACCCCCGCCCCGTGTGGGAACCCCATGTTCCCTGTGCTCCCTGGAAGCGAGCGCGCTTCGCAACGCGCTCGCCGCCACCCCGGCCTGCTTCTGCTAGGGTGACAGATGGCCTCACCTGTCACCCCCAGGCCTGCGCTTATGGAGGACGAAGGTCGTTCTGCGACCTCCGGCGCCTGAGTCGCCTGCGCTGCCTGGCCCGTGCCCGGGCCTGGCGGGCCGGGAGAGTTCTAAACCTCTCCCGGTCCCGCTCCGCCGTCTCCTTCGCGAGCATAACTTGCTCGCAGAAGGAGACGGCAGAGTTCCACGCACTCTCGCTCCGCACGATAGCCGCAATCAGGCTATCGAGCGAGAGAACTCCCACTCCGATGGCCGCCACGAGGTCTCGCCTCTGCTCAACCCACGCCGGGCACTCTGCCAGCGTGTGGAGAGCCGTGTCCACGGTCTGGCCATCGCAGTGGTGGCACTCAGGCGTTGGCTCCTTGCGGATCAGACACAGGTGATCTCCGAAACATCCCTTCCCAGTGATCACCTGCGTCAATCGGTATGAGAGGGTCCCGTGACGCCTCTCGAGCCAATCCTCCATAACGGGTCTTACCGCCGCAATGACGGCGTGCCCGGCGCTCGGTTGCCCGAGTCGTTCCCTCCACTCCCCTATGATGACCTGGCGGAGTTGGGATTTCCGGTCATCGATTTCTCGAATCTCGGGGTATCGACCCAACTCCTGCGCCTCCTTGCGCCACTGATACAGTGCTGCAAGGGCTCTCGCCTCCAGGTCCCACGGTGGAGTTCCGGCCAGGAGACTCGCCGCCTCGAAGGAGATCGTGCGGTACCCCCTTATGATCCTGATGGCCAGCATTCGCTGCGGTCGCCGCAGTATCGCTAATCTTCCGTTGACCTGCCATCTCTAAAACCATATTGATTGTTAGCAAGAATGTAGTTTTTGTTTAGATGATAAGCATTTTTTCAGATGAGTGAGAACAAATATCGGTCTCTAGTTGTTGACACTATTTCTGCTTCCATTTTTGTGTATTGGATGTATGACGGCTCTTTTGAGCGGATTTGGGAATACTCCTGTCATGAGACAGCAATTGAAAATAAGTTTAAAAATAGGATACATATGTAGAATGTGACGTTCAGAATTTATACTGGAGACAGATATTTAATCCCAACCATTGAGTTGAGTTGGCGCCACCGGATCACACCGCTGTTGCAGTGGGCAGTGTTGTTAGAAATTGAAGAGTTAAAAAGTTTATTGTTTGCAAGTTTCTGACCCATACCAGCAAAACAGTTATTCACTATATTTAGAGTGCTAGTAGGATTTTCTTTTAATCTGAGTAACTCACACAATCATGAGTGGGCCTTATTAAAATTAGCAATTTTATTAATGGTCGTCCTTGTAGCCTTGGGATTATTGCCGGCCCTCTGTAGTTCGCTTTCTCATATTTAAGTTTAATTTGCTTTAGTAAATTATTACAATAGTTCCTGTATTGAATGTAGGTGAATCTACATTCGATACAGGAACTAGGGTGTTATTTGTGCCATCGTTTTTACATTTCCGGAGTAAATTGTCTGTATTCCGAATGCACTATAGAAGGCCTGGAGTAATCCACGGCTTAAGAATTATTTTTCTGTTTGGAATAGCACGACTGCTAGAATGTAAGTAAACTAAGTACTGGTGTAAAATCAAGGTTCTTAATGGCTTTTAGAGTATCCAGGCGTGTGATGAGCACGGTCATTTGTTGTGTCTGGGTGTACTTTATCAATAATACATATGTATTTAGAAATATATGTAAGTATGGTTACTAGAGTACCGGCTCTGTCTAGTTTGGGATCAGACCTCCGTGTGTGAGATGTGTGAAAATATTATTATTATTTCTTTGAGTTCGAGGAAAGCAAGATGTGAAAATTTACTTACTTATTTAAGTTGAATTTTTAGTTAAAAACCCCCAGTTTTCTTTTAAATTAAAACAAATATTTTAGAACTTCATAATATACTTTCACACAGAAAAAAAAATAGTTTATAAAATGTATAAAAACATAAACTGTACAAGTATAAAAATATAAACAATTGTACAAAATATAGTCTCAGCTTTTCCGGTTCGTGAGAAAACCTCTGACAGAATTAAAAAATCCTCTTTTTATCTTGCTGTTTATTGGTAAAATTGTATGATTGCTGTAGAAGGATGCTGAAGTATCGTAAATAGAAGAACTCACCTCTACGGCCTGAAAAAATATTCAAAATCGACTTTAAGTTTGTTCATCATCAACAGCCTTTAACAGTCCACTGTTGGACATAAGTCTCTCCTTAGAAAGGAGGTTTTGGCCTACTATACCACGCTGGTCAGACGGGTTGGTATAGGGTTTGTGTCAAGTTTTCCTTCTCTCTGCAGTCCTGTTGTTCTGCTTAGTTTTTTTTTTAAGTTTGTTAACATTAAATTTTACCAAACTCTTTATGTATAGGGATAGGAAATCTGACACATAAGTTCCAAGCAGGAACCGGTAGGGTACCAATTTTTGGAAGTTTCATAATGGTTGCTTCATATCTTCTTTAATAAAAGTTCCATGGCTAAAGAACACTAAATGCACGGTACACAGGTACTATTTTTATAGAACTGTTTCGCCCACAACCGATGTTTATTTTAAGTAAGCAAGACTGCACTTACTCCAAGTGAAGTACTGATATGATATGAGTCAACGGAACTGTTGACACTGGGCATTTCTTGTGCAGGGGTGCTAGGTAGCTTGAGTACCGACGGTTTGGTCGACCGCATTACTAGGCAAGACATTAGTCGTCTCAAAAACGGTCTTTTGTTAGCTTTCACATCTTGTGGTGCCATTATAAACTTCGTGGATTTATTAGAATTCATTCCTTCCTCAGAATAAAGTGAATACATTGAAGTACCTAGATTTGGAGTGGGAGATTTCCTATGGCCTGAAAAAACATATTCAGTAGAAAATTCCACGAACTTTTGAAGAATATTATATACAATACTTTTATTATTTACAATATAATATATAAAATTATTACTTTACGCACTACCAATAGCGATAATTATAATTATCGCTTTTGGTAGCGCGTAATGTAATATTTATTAGTAAAGTAACAGAATTTCACTTCAACTCGTAAATCAAAGACATGTGGGTCTTATAAAAAATTGATAATGCAAAAAAAAAACAAAAGCATAAACAGGGGTTGGACACGGTGTTACAGGTGTTACACAGATCCTCTAAAATTTAACTAGCCACTACTCATAAGCGAATCCATAAGTAGGCACTGGCATACTCCTCGTTACGGCCTACGATTAGATAAAGCTCAATATAACTATCATCTATCTGTTGCAGTGTGGGACGACCGCTTACCCGATGGACGGACGACCTGGTAAAGGTTGCCGGAAACCGTTGGATGCAGGCCGCAATCAACCGTTACCGCTGGAAATCATTGGGAGAGGCCTATGTCCAGCAGTGGACAAGCATAGGCTGAGGTATATATATATATAACTATCACGTAATTTCATACAAAAAATAATATTCTAACCTCGAAAAATAGTTTGGATAGAGTTGACATGGCACAAGCTTGAGTCAGAATGCACTGCAACAGCAGAGTTTGTAGAATCGAACTTTTTCAAATACGATACACTCGTGTAATGTATCTCTAGGGATGAAACGGTTTTCTTAGTAGACCTATCAGCGTGATCGGTTTCTACATTGTCTTGTTTACTTTGGGAGTCAAATAACGTAACTGTTCTAATCTGTTCTTCATTTTCTGTGTGTTCAAAATGTCCACTGTGGTCTAATCTTTCCTCCATTTCAGCATTATATCTGTCACTTTTTTTTTGTTCTTCAGTATGTATATGATGTTCTACATTCAATCTGCAATATTCTAAGCTTTGTCCAAAATATTCTTCAGGTTTAGCGCTATGCTTAAAGTAATCTGGAGATCTTCTACTATGGGCGGAATATATTTCTTCATTTTCTTGTTCAGACACGCTGTTACGTTTCTCATATATTTCTTCTTCGAAGCGGGAAACACTTGCTTTTAAATTTTTATCAAGTATTGCACTATATGTTTGATGACCTCGTAATGATTTTTCATGTACCTCTAAAGATGGATCATATTCGATAAGCAGTTTGTTATGTTCTTCCAACGACTTGGTATGTTCTAATACCACATCTTGAGATTCATGAGTAGGTACGTAATGTTCCCATTTTTTGATAGGATGCACTTCAACCACTTTATTTACTTTACGAGTTTCTGTATTCTTTCTGTATTTTTCTGTATTCTGGAAGCTGTGGTGTACTCCAATATCACGAGTTAAACCTGCCTGATATTCTCTGGCTGGCGGGCGCTGAACGCTTATCGATTGAGGAACTTCACTTTTTATATTATATTCTCCACATGCTTTGTGACGTGTATGACTTATTATGACACGTTCTTTACTTTCATTGTCAATTAGTCCCCTTTTCCTTTGGCAAACAGCAATGGTTGGATCGTCACTGGCACTAACTCTAAGGAGTCCTGTGGTGTGATACTCTCCACTTTGTTTATAATATTTATTTACTGAATTAATGTATTCTGTATGTTTTTTGCTAGATTCGTGATGAGGCATATGTCTTATAGTATCTCTAAAATTAATGTAATCTGATTTGCGCTGTTCTTTAATTGACTTGCAACATTCTTTGTTTGGTTTATAGCGTTTACCACAATCTACACAATATTTTGTAATTACTGTGCAGTATTCTTTACTTCTCTTGCAAAAATCTTTAATTTGTCTTGGTTGTACTAATTTTTGTTTTATACTTTCTTCATCTGATATATGATGTTCTAAGCATTCCTTGCCACGTTTATTAGTAGATCTTTGATAATCTCCAATTTCAAAGCCGTTTTTTTCATTTCTCTTTGGGGATTCTGTGCATTCTTTTCTATATCTGTCATTTTGTTTTCGATAAGCTTTAGTTCCCAAGTGACAGTTTTCATTTAATATATGATATTTATCACACTTATTAAAATTATTTTCTTGAATCGTGTCACTTTGCATAAAATTGTCACCATTCTTTTGGTTTTCCCTGTGGTCATTTAATTTGATATATTTCATATTTCGTCTGCTACCTGTCAGGTGTTCGTATTGTCTTTGGGGCTTTACTTCACAATATTCTGCACTAGGCCTATAATATTCGTAATTTCGTGGATATAGTATGGTTGCTGGATGTGTTCTCTGACGTGCTTCGATATCACCTTTCGTGGCATTCTGTGAATAATTTTGAGAGCTTCCACATAAATCCCCAAATCCTTGATAAAAGTCCACGTAATTAAACTTATCGTTTCCAGCAAATCTGTCTTTGGTTAGATTTGATCTAGATGCCCTTGCAAGATACCTCACTTTTGATACCACCCTGGGTCTTTTGTATATTTTTTGAAAGCTGCTTTTAAATCCCAGCACTTCTGTTTGTATTTGTTGATTGCTTTGAAAGTATACATCTTTGTTTCTTCTCTGTCTAACTTGTCCTACTGTTATATCACTAACTCTCTCTTCAGATTTTTTACGTTTTTCTTTTTGTTTATTATTTAAAGCAGTTTGTATGGTTTTTTTTACTTTATCATATTGCTTCCTCGATAGGATAATAGGTTTTTGTTTGGAAAATTGTTCTACTTGAAGAAATACTTGTATGTTTCGATTTAGAATTAATTGTTGATATAGGGCAGAATTTTCTCTATTGCCTGCCATTAACGGTTTCTGATTATATCCATCGACATTTTTTTTATTACTCTGAGCCGAAATATTTACAAAATTCTTATCATCGTAATCATCATTATCCTGATAGGTTTGTGCAACATTACAAGTGGCATTACGACAGCAGTTATGGTGGCAATCAGTACGCCTTGCTAACTTAGAAATGGAACCAAGAATTGGGCAATATTTTACTAAATTAATTTCCGCCAGTTGCTTTTTCTCGCTAAAAAAAGGTTTCTAGTTTTACTTTATGTAATATTATTATTAATTAATTAATAAACAAATTTTAAAACAAAAAATATAACATAAACCATGCTCTCCTGTAGAAACAGTGCAACGGGTATTCGTCGTTTGTAGAAGAAGGTGCCTATAAACAATAAAAAATAATCAGAAGTAACAGAACACAGCCTTCATATGTACTTGATTAAGTAATTTTGCTACTTTACTGTGTACTATAGTTTTTTTTAAATTCAATTTGGAATAATAAACTATTATCAAATCTACTTTGGATATAAATCTGGTATAATAATTATCCATAACCTGTAGAGATTTGGGAACAAAACATCTGGATCTATTCACGCCAAGAAGTTCCCGGATTTGCTTGTCTCGTTCTACAGGATCACAAATAGAGCAAGCATCGCCTGTGTAGTGCTTGATTGGTGCTGAAATATAAATGAAATGCCTAATTTTGCAGTTTTGTTATTACGTTAATAGTAAATTTGAAGACCGTTTGATAGCTTTTTTATCTCCTGGCTTCGCACAGGTGCAATTTAGAGTACGACTCTAAATATTTTGGTTTCGCTATTTTGTAAGAAGGGATTTTATATCTATGGTAATTTAATTTTGCAAGCCGAGGTATTAAAAATTTGACTAAGAAACAAAACTACTACTGTGCACACAGTAATAGTTTTGTTTCTTAGTCAAATTTTTTTACCATAGATTTTTACCATAGATATAAAATCCCTTTTTACAAAATAGCGAAACCACGGAAAAAGTTAGTGTAGGTAATATAAAAAAATTAATAACATTTGTTACTGTGCTTTGTAAGCACAAATGTTAATTCCAAGGTTCCGCTAGCTATACTTCCGAATAATGGATCTTAAGATAATCAGGCGGGAGTTTTATTTATTGCGTTAGTATGTCTATATCATAAAACTCGTAATATCTATTTTTACGATTTCTGTGGCCTATGTCCATTATTCTTTGTTCTGCTTGGGGCGGGCTTGGGTGTAATCTAATAGGCTAAGATCGTCTGGAGCAGATCCGAACCTGGTACGTCGATCCTGTCCGGAGCCCGTGCACGGCGAATGGTAATGGGGGAGAGCGCAATAGTTGTGTAGATCCACATAGCCTCATAGTCTGGGTGTCATCCCTCTCGTGGTTGCCGCCTGTCTTAGATTTGATTCACTACGAAACAGATATAACTGACACACCCAGGCGCAATTCCATCCAATAAAACCCATCCTTTCCCACTTCTTTCTTATCTTTACCTTCTGCGGGCACTAAGTGGTTGGTGCCTGCGGCCTCATCATCGACAGAGAATGAGGGTGAGGGGGGAGAGTAACAACCCGCATATTTGTGCAGTGTCGTAGTTGACCCGAAAGTCAACACACTGCTTTGGCCTGGATTTCTCCTTACACGGGAGGCAGAAAGCTAGCCACCCTTCGGCTAGACCGCTGAACGCCCGCCCACGTATTCCTGGAATGCGAGGGAGTGGCCACACAACGGGCAAGTACCATACCTGGTACAAAATCGCTCCTAGAAGCCTGTGAACGCCCCAAGAGACTTCTGCAATTCTGGGAGGAGCTTGGTTGGCTCACCTAGCCAACCTCTTCTTGAAGCATAAAGGACCACTCTCGGTCTAAATGCAGAAATCGGAGCCCACAACCAATACCGATAATCTTTGTTCTATGCCTATATCCTGGCTTCGTCGTTATCGATGCTTGCTATCTTTACTCTGCAAATTTTTCAAGTCATTTTGTTTAAATATTATTGCCAATTAATATTTTCTATGCAATTATTTTCAAATTTATCATCCAATCGACACTTACGATTGCGCAATTAAATAAATTAGCTGTTGGTTTTTGTATGTCTGCTATCTTATGCTCAAACGGTGCATAGCAAATAAAATATACTCTCCTTTAAGCCCTTTACGCAGCTAATATATACATGGGTACATACATACATACATACTTATTACATAAAAAGAATAATTTGAAAGTTAAGGGTTTAAAAAACCCGCTTTTTAAAAGCAACCTAATGTAATGCTGCTACAATATAACAAAAAAGGGGCAGAATAGTCTTTTTGGTATAATAAATGCACCTATAAGTGTAATGTAGGTATGTTTATAAGTATATGAATAAATAAATACCTAAGAATGTGCTGTTATTCTTGAGATTTTCGGTGATGTGTGAAGGTATATTGTTCTGCTTACTACCCTTATCACACATTTGTTTCTCTTCACGACTGAAATACATTTAGCAAATAATTAATACACATTTTCTTACAAAACGAATCATTTTATTTTAAAGTACTTTTACTTCCAAACAAAGAAAAAAATAAAATTCTACCTAACATGTAAAAATAACAATACAAAAAAAAACTACCTGTGAAAAATTTCTAGACTATCTCGTATGGTCATTCCCGAGAGACGTATATCATTCATTGAACTTGCATCACATTGCTGAAAGTAAAAACAACCGGTCACACCTAGGGTTACACTTAAACAATATTAATTTATTGACAACTTACCTTATCACACAATGGAACAGACACTTGTTGAACATTTTGCTCCTTTTCGAACATCAACAGTAAATTTTCTAATGAAGGTGACATGGTTCTATTGGAACATTTCTGAGACTCAATTTTTTTTACTCTCCTATTGACTCTTAAATCTGTCGATAAATTACTTTGATCCAATAATACTTTGTAATATTCCTGGTTTCCATCTATGTTTATGGTGATCTTAGAATTGTCCCTCTTAACTGGAATCTTTTCTCTTTGACTTATTTGGCCATTGAACTGTTTTGTGTAGTTATCTATTAAATCTTTTTTAACTTTAACATGTTCTGTGTTTGTTTGTTTGTCTTGTGAACGAACAGGATTAATTCTCTTTAAAGGTGGTTTATTACTTTTGTGGACTGGTTTGAAACTAGAATTACCCACTCTTAAAGGCGCTGGGGCCTCATGCTTAATCTTTTCTTTAGCAAAATTTTTGTTCTTAATAACTTTCATTCCTTTATATGGTTCGGCATTTGTAGTTTGTGCTTTATAACGCTCGGCACTTGTACTTTGTGTTTTATAACGCTCAGCACTTGTAGCTTGTGCTTTATAACGCTCGTCATTTGTAGCTTGTGTTTTATGCTTATCATTTCTAGCTTGTGTTTTGTAACGATCATCATTTGTATCTCGTGCTTTATAACGCTCATCATTTGTTGCTCGTGTTTTGAAAACAATAGTTTTCTTTTCATTTTCAGGTGATATTTTTTTTGAAATATTATTTCTTACAGGTGATAGAGACCGGCTTGGAGATCGTTTATTGTATTTCTTAATTGGAATAATTTTCTTTTCTTTAGTCTCATCTACTGATGAACTTTTTATTTTCTTGATTGTGTTTTTATCTCCCTTTAATTTCTGCACATCTTGAGCTGAAAAAAATCAAATAAAGAAGAAACGAACAATCACAATACAGGTGTAATAGGTTTTCAAGGATTTGTGCCACGATTTGTAAATCTCACTCAACCATACTTATAAATGTAAAAGTGAGTCTGTTTGTCTATTACGCTTTCACGCTTAAACCATTAAACCGATTTTAAAAATTCTTTCACCGATGGTAAGCTAGTTTATGAGCGAATAACATAGGCTACTTTTTACCTCGATAACTGATATACACGCGGGTGGAGCCGAGTGGTTTAGACGAGAAAACGTATCAAACAAATTCACTTTCACATTTTAAAATATAAGTAAGTATGGATGTATAGAAATTTATATATTTCTTTATCTGCGGAAAGATTTTATCTAGATTTAGTTTTTTATAATGTTTGACCATAATTCCTAATATAGTAGAATAGTGACATAATTGTATTCAAACTTTCTTTTATAAGTAAATAGGAAATTAACTCACCACGAGAGTCCGTATTTACTCTGTCATGATAGTTTTCTGAAGTGTACTTGATCATTTCTTCAGGACACTGCTTGGGATACACTGATATAATGACTAATGGACTGTGGCTCTCGTTCAAGGGGCTTACTTCACATCTGTCCTCAGTCGTGCTACGTTCCACAATATTACTACAAGTACACTGTACATCCTTATCGACTCTCAAATTATTATAAAGGTTTCTTGAAAGGGTTGACACATTAAAGTTTACCTGTGTTCCTTGAGAATTATTGCTGTAAGTAGGTCATGTTTGAAATATTTTTTGCAATAACAATAAAAAATATAATGTGAGATGTATCTAGATATATTTATTACCGGAATTCAAAACCGGTGACCGTAGGTTGTTGGATTCGGTAGTAACTTCCATTTCCATGTTCAGCTTGAACACTCGCCTCTTTGGTAACCCTGCAATTAGTAACTTTTATTTTACACGAACCCTGTTAATTACAATTACCACAAATGGAAGAAATAGTTTGGATCTTACTCTGGGTTATCCTCATAAGGGCTGTACACTGATTCAGGAAGAACTTGTGGCAAAAAGTCTTGAGTCAATTGAGCAAAATCTGTAACTAGAACATAATAATAGCACTTAACACTTCAAGAATAATATTCAAATTTATTATAGGACAGTTTTTCTGTAATTAGCTTGCATCTATCTGTACTAAACCCAGTTTACCAGGCAAGTTTACCATTTTTTTAATTGTCTAATATAAAATTCATACATGCATAAAGTTATCCATTATATACACGTTAAAAAAAAAAGGGTATGTGGCTCATACTCAGAAAAAATGTACATTTGGCAATTTTTTTTGTCCCACTACTTTAATAGCAGATCTAAAATTTGAATATTATGGCACATATTTTTAATCATGTTTACCTCTATGTTTAGTCTTTAATAGGATCTTTTTTTTTATAAATAATATAATATTTTCGTCAAATCATAGTATAAATAGCATGGTTTTTTTTTATAAAATATCTTTCATACAATTTTTTAATGTCCCAATAACGATTTTTCTTAATAAAAGAGTAATTGTTACGACTATTAGCCGACTTACATAAGATTGACTGTAGTCATTTAGGTCTCTTTTAGTCCATCATTTAAATAGTAATACGATTTATTATTTAGAACGTTTAATAAAATTATTAAAATTCATATTAATGTTGTCCCAAAACTATTACATTGCGTTACTCAGTGTTAGTTACGTGCGTATAATTCTGAACGCAGTTGTTCGAAACTGACGGGAAATAATTTTCCTAATATTATCTTAATTAATATTGCTGCTTTTTATAATACACCGTACATACAGAGGTCATTTTGTTTCATCCGTACCCGGGAGTCATTGTGTTGAATTCGCATTTGGAAAAAAATACTGTCAGGGTGATAAACGATTTGAATTTCGGTAAGCATATATGATTGATTGTACTATTTTATGCCCACGTCTTAGTTATAATATATAATATAATATATAGACAAATAAATTCAGTTATTGTGTATACAATAAGTGGTACTAACAGAATTATTTTTCGGGGTTATAATTTCTCAGAGTTTGTCTTCAGTTTAGTTATATTGCGTTATGTTACGAAACTAAGAAATTGTAAAGCTGAAGCTGAGTACGAAGTTACTCTTATTTGAAAAATTAATTATTATCTATTAACATTTTATTACATTAATTTAGGGGAACAGAAGTGTAATCGTGGTACAATGAAAATGACGGGCTTGATTCCCGAACGTGACAATATATTTCTGTTGATCTAAAAAAAATATGATTGACTTATTATTTTACTATTTGTGTGGGTACTTGTACAGAGTAGTCAATAGGATCATTTAGGATATTTTTTATTTCAATAATATTATTATTTTGTTAAGTTGATTCTTCAGTTACCAAAATATTTAAATAATGGCGCAGTACTTAACGGTGATATCTTTTTGTTACAAATTTGTTTGTTATGGAGATTTGAGACTGATTTTCATTATGAAAGATTATATTACTTTTAAGAAATATTGTTATTACTATCTTGCTATTTTTTTTTCAATTTGGTCTTAACGGTTCTCGACAACTTGTTTTCTTTAGTTGCTCGAAATATGGAAGGGTCCGATTAAATTCTGACAATATTACTCCGATTATTTAATTGAATTTTTAGAAATGTTTATGATTGTTCTTAATTATTTTTATGTTTTGAACAATAATTTGTAATTTAACGAGAAAACTGTAATTTAATTTAATTTGTAACTACTACTAAACCTACAATTGCATATTATACTCGTACATAATGATTCATACAATTGAGTTTTTTTCATTATTTTGTATATGGATGGTCCCTCATAATAATTGCAATCAAGCCTTTAGGCGTAATGAGTAATTGAAATTGATTAGCTAAAAAATTATAAGATACTTAAAGTGTGCGTCCATTGGTACTTTTCTTATGGTTCCTACTCCAATGAAAATATACTTTGTACTTGTTCTTCAAGAGTAGCACTCGCTGCACTACGTCACACTTACTTAACTAAACAACTAAAAAGGCTTAGGGTTCTTTAGTCTTAATGATTTGTATCGTTGGGAATATTCACTTATTCCCATCGGGTAGGATGAGCCTGATTTAGATTTCTAAGATATTATGTTTTTATTTAGATTAATTATGCGTGTTCTGTTCAGTATGTACCCTGCTTTACAATATCAGTTTCGTCACATTGATTCTCCATTTCGTTACTTATCAGTTTAGTAACAAATGGCAAATGTACATTTTTTCTGAGTATGACCCATGTGTCAAGTTTTCCTTCTCTTTTGCAGAGTTGGTGTCCTGCGTGGATGCAATCATACGCGTGAGGGCTCTGACGGAGGAAGCAGTTTCCCGTGGTGAAGTGTAGAAGGTCATCGCCAACGCGTGTTCAACACTTTACCCTGGAGTTGCATCAGGGAGGCGTTCGTGTATCACGAAGTGCCTTTCTACCTCCGCCTCATAGTCGGGGTATATTAGTCGGAGAGACTCGTCGTCTACCCAAGTAGGACCGGTCTCGGTAGACGTGAAATCTCGTGCGGTGTTCCACAGGCCCACTCTTGTGGAACAGCGGCTACGACTGGGTGCTTCGTGGTGCCTTCTTGGATGTTGTCGCCGTCACGTGCTACGTCGTGGATGTTGTCGCCCAAGTCATTGAGCGGACCCGGCGGCTGGGTCTCGAGGTGGCTCTGCACAAATCCGAGGCCTTGTCCTTCCCTTGGCCTCGGAGGAAGTCACCTGAGAGAGCCAGCCTCATAGTAGGAGGCACTCGCATCGGCATCGAGCCCTCGATGAGGTATCTAGAGCTCGTACTCGATTGTCGATGGGACTTCGGATATCATTTCCGAGGTCTGGTCTCCAGGGTGGTTGGAGCAGCGCGTGCCTTGGCGCGGCTGCTACCCAACATGAGGGGACCCGATGACTCCTGCAGGAGACTTTACTCCGGTTGTGCGGTCCATGGCCTTTTATGGGGCCCTAGTATGGGCGGGGGCCCTGAGAGTCACTACTGCGACGACCGCAGCGAGTGATGGCCATCAGGGTCATAAGGGGTTACCCCGCACCCCGCCTCTTTCGGGAGCACAAAGGGAACATGGGTGTTCCCACACAGGAGGGTTTCAGCTACCCGCCGTAGATGGCCCAAGGCACGTAGGGGTACCAGGGGTTTCCTTTCTAGGGTACACCTGGTTCCCCGGCTACTGGTACCCGAGACGGCGTGCGAGTTTTAGTCGGTTCGAGTCCGACATATCCACCGGTGGGTGGTTTCCGAGGGGATATCCGCACAGAAAAAAAAAAGGTGATACGGATGTGGCAATACATGTGTTAATTAAGTGCGTAATCTACGGGGTAAGTAATATCATTGATAATATGTTGTAAATCTTGCACTCTTATAATATCAAAACCTAGGCATTTTTTGGCATTTAAATGTTTTATAATAGTAAAGATACATCATTTGTAGATTTATGTAAGAAGTGACAGGATTGAGAATTGGCGTGTTAATGTCCTCAACCCTTGACTATGTGTACACTTGTAAGTCATCAGCGTACAGGTGATACGTACACTGAAAGTGATGGGTTATGAGATTAAAGAATATTGAGAATAATAAAGGAGATAATATGTAATCACATCGGGCGAACCTTTAAAATATTTTATAATTATGTTATCAATCGGGTTATTTATTTTACCGCACAACCCGTTTATGATATTCCAAACTTTACGAGAATTATGAACATTACTCTGTATCTCTGTCAAGAAATATTTATTTTTTACATTATTTATATGTTTATTCGTTTAATTTCTATACTTATTATACAATAATCTATTCTGCAAATTACTTTGATCTTTAAGCCAGATATTCAATCATTCATCTCGTTTTTTACACATCTTTACTATTCACTAATCCACTTACTACTTTGCCTTCTGCCTTCTTTAATTTTTTCTAAAAAAGTATAAAAAGTACGTACTTTACTACATACGTACGTACACTTTATATCGTTTCTATTCTGTCGTTGGTGTCATTCTTCTTATTCCGCGTGATTCTGGCGTTGATACCAGTTTATTTAAAGACAGAAGTTGCATTATCGGATCATGATGCAGAGGTTCCTGCCTTTACGATTACCGCGGCGCTGAGCACTGATATCATCTGTAATGTACCTAGTAACCAAGGTTCCAATTGATAGCAAGGATGCGTCTACTGAAGGCAATATAGTTAAAAAGACCAAGGCCGGATGTGCTAACTCGACAATATTGAGGTTGGAGTGTAAATCCCATGTTGACATTTTGCGGAAGTCCAGAAGATCATATTTGCATTTATATCCTCACGATATGAATCTTCATAAGTGAAGCCTATTGTTTAAGGTACCTACTGAACGATCAATGAGGAAGTAGATAAAAAGCAGTGATGTGGTATGGGGGCCACTAAACGCCCAACAAAGTAAAATAAAATGGATTGAGTCAACTACATCAACGTACTATTAATCTACTAAGACACGTTTAATGACTAAGTTAACAGACAATCTTCTAAAGTACTAATTTAGTACGTACGTACCGTGTGTAGTTCAATAAAAAATGCTACATACAAAAATTATGAGATATTAAACTACCTGAACTTTTACCTGGTTTATCGTTGACTGTAGCGCCATATCTGAGGAAATATCGGTCATCATCAGTGACGCCTAACTGTCCATATATTCTTACTCGGCTTCTATTTGATTGTTTTTTATCGCTCTCTAGATTTCCCTTTGTTTCTTTAGCCTCATAGGTATCTATACCCTTACTTTCACATTGACATGTATCTTTACTTGCCAGATCAGTTTTTTCTATCTCGTCAGTATTGTATTCTTTCGTAACTTGCTTCTGTCTTTTGTCCATATCCAATGACTGGATTAGATATTTAACATTAGATAAGCCGTCAATCGAAATGTCATCTTTACTGTAAATATAGTTATCTACTGGATCAGAAGAAAAGGTGGCACTGCCTGTTGTCTTGATTTCATATATTTTGTTTCGTCGGCCAGCAATCACTAGATAAAGGTTATTCGTTTTTATAGAATTCTCATGGTTAGATGGCGTACTTTGCGCTCTTTTTGGTATATTCCTTCGCTTTCTGAGTGATTTCGCTGTCTTTATTTGATCGGTCTTAGGAATCACAGTGACCTTTATAAGTGGTTTGCTTTTAGAATCTACACGGTTACTAATTCTGTCTGACGTCGCTTTGTTTAAACACGAATGCAAATTCGTGTAACTCAGGACAGTGTATCGTTTTAAAATCTAAGAAAAAAAATGAGTTAGCCAAAATAAATACATGACAACAATAACTATGACAAGGTTCTAACCTTTCTTTCTGATGTCTTCTTTAAAACTAAAGAAGTCGAAGATTCTCTGCCACTTTTAGGAATTCTTCTGGCTTTTCTTTGTTGTGATTTTTCCTGTTCATAATCGACACCTCGCTCTTTTGATGTAAATTTATTAGGGATGCCACGAAACAGTTGGGCGCTGTGCGGCTCACCGTTATAGGAATAACCAAATAGCTCTCTGCTATCAACAACTCTTTTCACTGGTGGACTTAGAAAATCCAAAGAGTCTAAAAAAATATAAAAAAAATAAAATAAAGAAACTAGGATTATAGATAGGCCTTTAAATCTAAATCATGAAAAAAATTAATAAGGACCTATAAACTCAGACTCCGATTTGTAATAATTCATATTGAATTTCGATGCGATATATTAAATAGAAATATCTCTCAGAGACCACATATTTATAAAATAGAATTTTGACAATACTACTGACATTTATTAATAGCATTAATTAATATTAGTTTTCTTTTTTTGTGTGAAAAGTTGAGGTTTTATGTTACCTACATTGAAAATAGATATATTAACTACAATCTAGATAAATGGTAATCTTATATATAAAATTCTCGTGTTACAATGTTCGTTCCCGTACTCCTCCGAAACGTCTTGACCGATTCTCATGAAATTTTGTGTGCACATCGGGTAGGTCTGAGAATCGGCCAACATCTATTTTTCATACCCCTAAATTGTAAGGGTGACCCATCCCTAATTTTTTTTTTGTTTTGCAATACAACGTTTGCCGGTTCAGCTAGTAACTAATGTATATATACGAGTATACGAGGTCAGCGGTTTTCATGGCCTATAAATACAAATAAAACCAGCAGAGAAGTTACTCTCTCAACTCGTTATTATCCTTCACTGTTTTGTTCTTACTGAGACGTGGTGTGATTAATAATGGCCATTAATTCTAATTAGATTAGTTTAATTAATTGCGAATTCTTGTCTTAGCATGTTAATTACTAATGCTAATATTCTTTGCTAATATTGCAAATCGTACGAGGAAAGCAAATGAAAAACGCACACTTATAACTATATACATATCTCTTAATCTGTGATACACATTAGTCGTCCATTACGCTCGCAAACATCAAGACAGCGAAACGAATAACGCGGCGAAAACATATAGAAATACTACATGTTTTGCGTAGTGAAATGCTGTAAAAATGTCTGTACTGTCCGGAAGAAAAATAATCCAAGAATCACGATTTATAGGTAAATAAATAATTCAATCACTTATTTCCAGATTTAAAACATTAAAATTGATCAGCAGCTAGAACAAAATAATTCTTTATAAGCCCAGTGTTGCCAATTTTCACGTGTGTAAATTACTCG
Source organism: Arctia plantaginis (assembly GCA_902825455.1). Classification (NCBI taxonomy): domain Eukaryota; kingdom Metazoa; phylum Arthropoda; class Insecta; order Lepidoptera; family Erebidae; genus Arctia; species Arctia plantaginis. The sequence goes on along the minus strand of CADEBD010000327.1, from coordinate 9,097,890 downwards.
AACAAAGGAAATTTTTGTTAACTCAGTTCCGCTTCATACCGTGCCTCAGAGTTGCTCTTCTCAGTAGCTGAGTTGATCTGCTTTCAGTATTTATTTCACATATGCTATAACTTTCCTCAAAAACTTAGCTATCAAAGTAAGACTTTTTTAATTCGGCCGATCGTTCCACATAATTAGAAACAAGCTTTTCAGATTTTGAGAGAATACATTTTTGAACAGTTATTATGGTACAAATGGATAAAGATGGTTGCTACTTATTATACCTTTGTGGTTGTTAACCTGCCAGCCTTTAATTTAAAAATAAATTTTGACAGTTACTAATCATCAACAACGTTTCAGTATTTTGTAAAGTTTAATATAACTTTATGAAGTATAATTTCAAATCACCAATAAATAATGAAGACTTTAAATTAAAGTGAAGATGAATCGTATTGAATCTATGTATTATATACTTTATCAATCCCAAGCAAGGTTTTTCTAAGCCTAAATTGAAAAGTGGCTTCTGCCATCGATTTATAAGTAAAAGGAGTTTAAATAAATAAAATATAACTATGCATAAACAACCTGAAATTGATTTAAAACATTTACATACAACGATGAGACTGCCTGATACAATCAGATCGCGGATGATAATACCTGTATCAAAGAACACTTACTTTAACACAAAATGGACTCCGGTTTCTGCCCCGCTGTGTGCCTATGACATGCTGTTTCATCCACCTGACTACAATCCTAAATCTTCAAGGTCGGATCGTCAAGAACCAAAAATCATAAGGCGAAATATTTGGCAACAAGTAAATATAATTTTTGAGCTTTCACATTCCATGAATCCATTAACGTGCTTTAATTTCCCTGCAATGTGAAGACAGTAAGTAGCTTTATATAGGTAGATCATGCATATGTCCTAACAGTGCCACAGCTTTTGTAAGTAATTTGTTATCGCATCGTATAATATTTTTAGATGTTAACAGAGACAACCTCCGTAATGGCAATACTGCAGTATTAGGGACCTACTTGCAGTTTTAATACGTGAAGCTCGTTATTAATTTTTATTACAACTTATTTTTTCTACCTTCCTTTTTAAAGTTGGATTTCAAAACTCTTTTTTCAATTACTATCGTTTTGTGTGGGTCCATCTTTAGACTTTTTAACCGGAAACTTGTGACTACTTTTGTTTGTTTGTGTTTCGATTTATCTGCAAAGTGTTAAAATTAAAGCCAGGCTTGGCATCTCCTTCTTCGTTAAAGTTAGTTAAGACTGAATTTTTGTCAAAGTTCAATAGTTCAAATATGCGCGGGAGGATATATATGGGAGATATATGATATATGGGAGATATATGGGAGGCTTTACAAACATTAATGAAATAACACAAAGAACGTCCAGACTCCGAACAACAACTTCTGGATCACACAAAGTGTTATCTGTGACTGTTATTATGTGAATTACGTATAGAGATAGTCCGAGTCCAGGGAAAGGATATAGAGTGGTTTTTATCCCAGAAATCATCCTTTAAGGGGGTGAAAAGGCGGGTGAAAAGTAGTATGGGGAATCAATAACTACTAATACTGAACTGATTTAGATGAAATTTGGTATGGAGATACTTTGATTCTTGAGGAAAGACATAGGTTTTTTACAGCGAAAACCGACATATACGAGGGCGGAACCGCGGGCAAAAGCTAGTCAAGAAATAAATAAGTCTTTATTTTCAGGAGACAAAGAAGACAATAGCTTCTACAATTCACTTACAATATGGACGGCCTGCGTGGAAACCTTTTGACCTACCCACTAAACTATTCGTTAGATCTCAAGGTAAAATTCTAAGCATTCCAAGGATAATTGTTTTGAGTTCTAGCAATGTTAAATCATATAATAAACGTACACGAGCTTATGGCTCACGCTCTCAGAATGCCATATTCTTTGGGACTAATCCCTCACACACGCCCCCACCACTGTAAATCCTGTGCATCAGGATCAACAGCAGTAACCTATGAACACGCCGAGTTATGACACTCGAAAAGTCCCAGGAAAAATTAAAATGTTAAAGGAACCCGCAACGAAATTGATCAGAAGAAAATTGGATGAGTTGAAAATAGAATAAATCTACTTCCCCCCTTAGCAAAGCGGAAGACAAGAATTAAGTAAAACTAGGCATACACCCTTCTAAACATCGAAGCCCGGACATAAAATATTATTGATCCTAATATTAAATATAGGTCCTTTACTGTCCTTTAAATTAATAATGCTTATTATTATTATAGTGTTCCAATTCCAACACTGTATTCTCAAGTAGTAAGGCCAAATTGTAGATAATTTGTCGAATATGTTTACAGTCAAGAACGAGAACCCCCACATGCGCATACACCATGCGTTAAAATGGGCTACAATACTTTGCGATGGAAAACCAAGCCTCTGTGATTAAGACTACAACGATATTTTATAAAAAAATATTTGTATGCTTATACTTTAATTAGAATATATGTACATAAAAAATTATAATGTGTGTACTTTCAAATGTTTATTTTATTTCATAGTTCTTAACAGCTGAAAAAACAGTTTTTTTGTTTTCTTACGCTTTTGTTTGACCGTATATAGGTACCCACTATTTAGGAGAGGATTGTCAATGCAACGCAAGTTATCATATGAAAACATATATCATAAAAACATGAACTGAAACAGCTCGGCTGTCACTGACTATGTATGCAAATCAATATCACTACATGCGATTTGACAAGACCTCCGAATAAAGAATTTACTACTAGATAAGTATTAGAGAAATGTTTTTCAGGTAACGCTTTAAACGGCCGTTGATGGCATACGAACATGAAACTCGAAACTTGGTAAACTTCATTGAATTTCGAAAGTATTAAGTATGGAAAATTAACCTACATACACTAGCTACATGACCATCACTGCTTTCTAAGACCTATTGTAAGGGTTTTGTATTGTTATATCGCGATATTCTTTTCTATCATATTTCACAAAAACCAAAAAATCGTGTAGTTAACGCAGTATCGGAAGTACATTTACGTAAATATATTTTGAAATCTGAACACATTTCATATAATTAGCGTTGAAATTGACATGAAATATTGTTGATATTCTTATAAAATTAGGTTACACTAAGATTTTTAGGTTTACTATCTCCAATCCTTAGATATTAACAAAAATGTGTAAATAAATACCTAATCGTGAGAAAAATGTGTTTTGAGGTGAATGTAATAAAAAATTGATTTTATTACTGGGTTATCCAGGCTCGAATGGACCAAATGTTGTGTCTGATAGCTCAGAGACACGAAATTATTACAAGAAACCCATAAAACTGTGGCTTACGCCGCACTCACCGCTGCTTTGACCAGCTCTGCTCCCGAGTTGTCTCTATTGTCCCAGGACGATCGGCTCGAATATGCAGGGTGCACCACTGCTTGTTAGCCCGTTTTAGTATGATTTGAGGATCTTGCTGTTGGTTTTTTTAATTTTTGATATTTTTTACGCGAAGCGCGTGGCGGCTGCGCGCTTTTTTTTTGCGACAGAGGCGCCGCGCATGGTGGCGACGGAGGTCGGCGGCAGCTCGGCGCTCATTTGCAGTGATTGATGGATTGAAATGGCCCAAAACCCTACAATACTAGTTCTTATACTTATGTAGTCATCTAGGCACGTTATTTAAATGTCTGTGGCACCAATATCATTAGTTATATTTATTCAAAAGTTGTTCTCCTAATTTGCATTTGCTGTCCTTTACCCAAAATCAATATTTAAATCACATTAATGAAATTAATGAAAGTTTTAAAACTGTTACGCTGCACGTGCCTGCCTCGGTGGTGCAATGGTAGCGTATGCGACTGCTGTGCTGAGGTCTCGGAGTCGATTCCCGGGTATTATCTACAAAATATTAGTTTCGGAGTTTGGGTGTTTTCTATGTATTTATTTTGTTTGGTTTGAAACTAGATGGCGTTCTGTGTCTGATGTCCTAAATATTATTATTATTATTTATACTTAATTCGAGTTAATATATTTTGGAGGATAGATACTGCAGGTTGCTTATGAAAAAACAACAAATGGGTATTTGCTAAGAAATTGAATTTAAGGTATGTGTACTATTATCGTGTGGATAATTTTCGTCACAGCTTTGAAAATGGTTCTTGTATGGTGGTTTTCACATACTAGTGAAACGATTCACGACCATCTTTAGCGTGCGTGGCAGCCTTAGCTGTGCAGCTATTGTCAAGCAGAGAACACCTGTGTAAATTGTCCTGCTGGTGAACTACGAACGTAAGTTTAATTAATTTTTTTATTTCCCTAATTTTACGCTATTTATCTCCGAATTATAGCAACATATTGCTCACACATCAAGAATAACTACGAGTATGTATTACTAGGCGACATGAACATTGTTCTGTCCAAAAGTAGCGCAATCGCCATCTCGATCGTCCCCCCCCCCCCCTTTCAGCGACTCTCCAGCCCAGATTCCTGCAGGAAGTGGTTGAGGGTCTATTCCAACAGTGGGTGGAATACACACCCCTTTGGATGGCCTCCTTGTCGCCATGTCAGACCCCCTTAGGGCGGTGTTCGACGCTGAGAGCTGGAAGAGCGGGCAGCTGGTCTTTATTAACAATGCCGGGACAGCCTGCCAATTCGGTCACCAGCGACGATCGACGATCAGCGCTGTGCTTAACCTCAGGATCGTGACCGAAGATTCAGTGAGCCGTAGCGGTGTGCTGTTGGCGGTGTCGTTGGACATCGCCAACGCATTCAATAGCCTGCCATTAGGGAGGCATTAGGGAGGCACTGTACTATCACGGGGTGCCAGAGTACCTGAGGTGGCTAGTGGCAGACTATTTAGAGGAACGTACCGACATGTATGAGGATCAAGATAGATATCGGAGTCGCCGTCCATGACGTGCAGTATGCCGCCCTAGGCTCCAGCCTACTCAGCCTGCTGGTAAATCCGCCACTGCCACGCCACATATTTATCCGCGACTCAATAGTGCGTAGTGGTAAATATACACGAACCATAAGAACGGCAATGATAAACAATGCATTGGCCGACCACTTTCTAACCGGTTTTATAATTAATGATAACACGTACACAGGATGTAATAGCCAAACCATACTTAAACTAGACAACAATAAGGTGCATAGTCTAATGCGCAAGATTGACTGGAGCCCGTCGCTCGCTTACGACGATCCTAATGAGGTACTAAAATTCATTAGAAACAAATTTAGCGATATATATGATAGATGTACTTACAGTTGTAAACAAGTATGATTAAGCGAATTTTATGTTATTGGGTTGACGAGAGAATGTTATTATGTGTTTTGACATCGCCAACGCGTTCAACACTATGCCCTGGAGCTGCATCAGGGAGGCGCTCGTGTATCACGAAGTGCCTCTCTACCTCCGCCGCATAGTCGGGGCATATTTGTCGGAGAGAGCCGTCGTCTACCCCAGTAGGACCGGTCTCGGTAGGCGTGAAATGTCGTGCGGTGTTCCGCAGGGGTCGGTGTTAGGGCCACTCTTGTGGAACATCGGCTACGACTGGGTGCTTCGTGGTGCCTTCTTGGATGGTGTCGCCGTCGTGTGCTACGCGGACGACACACTCGTGACGGCGCGCGGCAAGACGCACCACGAGGCAACCCTGAGGGCCACGGCCGGGGTTGCCCAAGTCGTTGAGCGTATCCGGCGGCTGGGTCTCGAGGTGGCTCTGCACAAGTCCGAGGCCCTGTTCTTCCACGGGCTTCGGAGGAAGCCGCCTGAGGGATCTAGCCTCACGGAAGGAGGCACTCGCATCGGCATCGAGCCCTCGATCAGGTATCTGGGGCTCGTACTCGATGGCCGATGGGACTTCGGATATCATTTCCGAGGTCTGGTCCCCAAGTTGGTTGGGGCAGCGCGTGCGTTGGCGCAGCTGCTGCCCAACATGAAGGGACCCGATGACTCCTGCAGGAGACTCTACTCGGGGGTTGTGCGGTCCATGGCCCTTTACGGGTGCCCAGTATGGGCGGGGGCCCTGAGGGCCAGCAACGTCGCGATACTGCGACGACCGCAGCGAGTGCTGGCCATCAGGATCATAAGGAGGTACCGCACGATCTCCTTTGAGGCGGCGAGTCTCCTGGCCGGAACTCCACCGTGGGACCTGGAGGCGAGAGCGGCTCTGTATAAGTGGCGCAAGGAGGCGCGGGAGTTGGGTCGGTGTCCCGAGACTCGAGAAATCGATGACCGGAAATCCCAACTCCGCCAGGTCATCATACCCCTATTAGTGGAAGGAACGACTCGGGCAACCGAGCGCCGGGCACGCCGTCATCGCGGCGGTAAGACCCGTTATGGAGGATTGGCTGGAGAGGCGTCACGGGACCCTCTCATACCGACTGACGCAGGTGATCACTGGGAAAGGATGTTTCGGGGATCACCTGTGTCTGATCCGCAAGGAGCCAACGCCTGAGTGCCACCACTGCGATGGCCAGACCGTGGACACGGCTCTCCACACGCTGGCAGAGTGCCCGGCGTGGGTTGAGCAGAGGCGAGATCTCGTGGCGGCCATCGGAGTGGGAGTTCTCTCGCTCGATAGCCTGATTGCGGCTATCGTGCGGAGCGAGAGTGCGTGGAACCGTCTCCTTCTGCGAGCAAGTTATGCTCGCGAAGGAGACGGCGGAGCGGGACCGGGAGAGGTTTAGGACTCTCCCGGCCCGCCAGGCCCGGGAACGGGCCAGGTGCCGCAGGCGACTCAGGCGCCGGGGGTCGCAGAACGACCTCCGTCCTCCATAAGCGCAGGCCTGGGGGTGACAGGTGAGGCCATCTGTCACCCTAGCAGAAGCAGGCCGGGGTGGCGGCGCGCTCGCTTCCAGGGAGCACAGGGAACATGGGGTTCCCACACGGGGGGGGGGGGGTCGTCTACTCGTCCGAGGTATGTCGGGGCACCAGGGACTTCCTTTCTAGGGTATACCTGGTTCCCCGGCTATTAGTACCCGAGACGGCGTGCGGTTTTAGTCGGTTCGAGTCCGACATGCCCCCGACAGGTGGTATCCGAGGGGACTTCCGCACTGAAAAAAAAAAAAAAAAAAAATAAGTAGGAACGAATTGCTTAAAATCTGGATGAGCGATAGGAGTAACAAGGCAAATTAACTATTATTATATAATTTGTTATACTATAAATATAGAAATAAAACAAATAAATATATAAAGAAATTAAGAAATAATTGTATGAAAAGAAATGTGATTAGTAACTTCCACAATCCGAAAAAAGTATGACAAATTATAAACAAACTATGTGGCAAACTATCAAAATCTGGTGACGAAATAACAACTAATAATATAGTTTGGAAGACTTAGTAAATAAATTTGCAACGGGACTTAGAAATAACGTAGATAATGTTATTCCTGCATCAAACAATTAATTAAGGAAAATACATATGTAAATCATCCCAAATTAAGAAAGACATAAACAAGGCTAGTTATGAAGTTATTGAGTATTGACTCAATAACTTCATAACTAGCCTTGTTTATGTCTGTTGCATTTTTGTTTTATGTTGTTGGTTAATTATTGAATTAACCATTTTAGTAATAAAAGTCCAGGTTTTGATGAACCTCGTGTTTCTGACATAAAGCGCATTAGTGTACCAATAAGTCCTATAATTACGCATCTAATTAATACCTATATTACTAAGTCAGTGTACCCGGATAAACTAAAAATTGCAATTATAAGACCTACACATTAAAAGGGCACATACAAGAACATACACATAACTACAGACCGATTACAATCCTCTCATGCATAGAAAACGTTTTATAAATACTTTGGAAATGAAATAAATAAATACCTAAAAGCTTACAACATAATTCACTAACGCCAATTTGGATTTCAAAAAAACAAAAACACTTCCCAATTATTATGCAAATTTACAAATGAAGTAAACAGTTATTTAAATGATAAGAATCATGTAATTGCTGTTTTTGTTGACTTTAGTAAGGCATTTAAAACATTGAATTTCTTTACTATGTACTCTAAGCTATCACAAAATGGTGTACAAGGCCCTCTTCTAGATTTTCTTAAGAATTATGATTCTAACCGACAGACTACTGTAAAAATAGAAAATGTGTGTAGTAACTTCCTGAAAACTGAAAAGGGCATGGCCCAGGGTCGGGGAGGGCCCGACAGAATACTTATTATATTGTAATGACATGTGTAATGTACTCAAGAAGGGTTCAGTGACTGCACGGATGGCGTAGTGGATTAAGCGGTCGCCACGCCGCTTCCTACTACGCCGAGTGTTGTGGGTTCAAACCCCACATGGGACGACACTTTGCGTGATCCACAAATTGTTGTTCTGAGTCTGGGTGTTCTTTGTGTCCGTTTCATGTATGTTTGTAAAGTTCCCCGCGACACAGGATGCATTCCTAATGCGGGAGTTGTAAAAAAAAAAGAAGAAAAAAAAAAAAAAAAAAAAAAGTATTATACCAATTTGCTGACGACACATGTATAATAGTGGCCGACAAAAATGTAGTTCATGCACAAAATAAAATGCAACAGATCTTTGATTTATCATGTAAGTGGGCGCACGATGTGGGCTTAATCATAAACTACGAGAAGACAAAAGTCATGCAAGTACATTCCACATATCTAAAGACTATGATGAAGCCAATCACACGAGCGCACCATCATCAATGTCTCCATAACCCATTTGTACTAACATGCAAATGTCCAGCACTGGAAATAGTATCTCAGCACGCTTATCTCGGTCTAATAATTGATAACAAATTCAACTGGCGACTGCATATAGGCTATGTTTGTAAAAAGTTAAGAATAATACTATCGAAAATGTCTTTGCTCAAATTTAAATTACCATTTCATACTCTGAGAATGTTATACAATGCATTGGCAGATTCTTTAATAGGATACGGTCTTAGTAGTTATGGTAGAACATATAATACGTACATAAATGATATCTACAAAATGCAAGTAAAATTATTGAAAACGATTGTGCCTTTAGCTATTGGAAATAAATATAGGAACGATTGTTAGTTAAACACTGTAAAATCATAGACATACATAACAAGATAAAGATGTACATTATCTATAATGAAATTAAGAACATAGCTTCATCAAAAATAATCTACTTAGCTTGCCATATTTACCAAGGTATGTACTACCATCAGACAACAACATGTATGACAAGCGTCGTTGGCAATATGTTTTACCACAACTACGTAACGAACTGATGCAGACGTTCATGGGCGGCGAAGGTCACTTTCCATCAGGTGACCCGTCTGCCCCCTCTAACATAAAAAAAAACTAAAAAACAACATTGTAGATAAACTCTCGGAGGATCCACTGAAATGTAAAACGCTTCTCAAAAAGGTTTACTTACAAAGGATGTATCTGAAAATAAGACAAAATATATATAAAAATATAATGTAAAAAAATCTTATTCTAAATTATATTACATACAAAGCGAGTGATGGCAGTGATACATAAACCACCTGTGGTTTTGTTCACTGTTACTGTGTTTATATGAACTGTAACCTTGTGCCATGAATAAAAAAAAATACCTATTTTTAATTTTTGTGACGCACCCGGCCTCTAAGTACCGTTTTTCTCTTTAACTTTTTTGCTAATGCATTAAAATGTTGATCAATATCACATTTCACGTATTAGAACAAAGTATAAATCAATAATGTATAGGGTTTGTGGCATCTACGAGTATCTATACAGGGTGTAAGGGAGATCATAACGAATACTGAAATAGAGTATTCAGACCATGATTCTAAGTAGAAAATCATTGGAATTTTCTGCCTTCCATCCATCCATCCATCAATAATCTTCCATTTATTGGTTAAAAATGATATCACAATGAGTAAACAGAACATTTAACCGAAAACAAATTAATAAATACCGCATACGGTCAAAAACTGCAATGTAATTAATCAAACAGCCGAAGCGCGTGGGTCCTCCCCTCCGACCGCCAACTTGTGTTAGTGTGCATAGACTATTTGCAAAGAATACACATTTAGTTATTACTTTTGTGCGATACTTACGGGGAATGACCTTTACCTTTGACAGCTAATTGCACAAAAATTTTAATTTTGCGTTAGAAAATTCCAATGAGTTTAGACTCAGAATGTTGGTCGGAATACACTATTTCAGTATTCGTTACGATGTCCCTTACACCGTTTATAATCTTCTTCTATATAAATAAAATGAATAGCCGAAATGTACGAGTATGTACGTACATAACTTCGGAATGACGACACCAAATTGTTTAATTGTTTTCTTTTGTGTTCCTTATTGCCAGGACAAGTTTAATATAAAAAAAAACGAACAAATTGTTTTTTAATCTCATAATATCAAAAGTGAATGAGACAGAAGACTGTGGTGAATCTATCCTAATGTTATAAAGAGGTAAAGTTTGTGTTTTTGTTTGTTGAATTGAAAAATTCTTTTAGTGTTGGATAGCCCTTTTATTAAGGAAGAGTATAGGCTAGGTAGAACATCATGCTACGACCAACGGAGCCGAGTATCAATGAGAAAAATGTGCGGATTAATAATAACGGAGAAAATATAATCCCTTTGAGAGAAGCAGACGTAGTTGCACGGGTCAGCTAGTTTTTATTAAAATTCAGGTTCTACGTTTCCCTAATTTTCGTCACGATATTGAGTGATGAAAATTAGAATGTATAAAAACTAATAATGCACATTACTAAAATTAAGTTAGCAACTAGTATTTTTCAAGTATAATGAAAATAATAAGGCAAGTAAAGAAATAATATAATAACAGTTCGTAATTTTTGTAAAAATATGTATGTGTTACTAGCGGGTTATACAATAAATATAAGTTGTCGGTTAATTACTTTTATTGCACTGTATTTACAAACACTCAATATTATAAACAAGAAATCACTATATAACTCATTAGTCGCAATAGAAATTCGCTTCGATGTTAATTCCCTAGTACTCGATAGTCCTTGAAGACAAATAAGCGCCATCTAGCGCTGCAAGTATCAGAATTGTTGAACACAATCTCAATAGTTGTATTTCACTTGATACTATATGGCCTTGTCCTCCACATTGCATACAATTCTCGAACAATCGATGCTATGGCGCACCACTGCCCCCTCTTAAGACATGCTCGTCACGAGCATTATCGATTCCATAATATCGCGTCAATCAATCCCCATGAACAATATTTGGAGCGCTTCCTGGACACTTCTGTATCCGGTAGGTAACCAAATTGATTTTTGACACTATTATTTATTCATATTTATTCCATATATAGGTATAGGTATTCCAGTGATCAAGTCTGCGGACAACCGTAGTTCTCTTCCAAAGTTTGCGAAAGCTGGTGTTACTGAAGTACTTTCGTGGACTGCACTTCGGTATGACAGAAGAAACGGTTGGATGTGTTTATCCCAATCTCTTTGCCTACACGGCACAAAACTCGGTCCTGGATGACCAAAATATCAGTCAATTCTGGAATTTTTCTAACTGCGTACGCTGCTGAGCTGCGTCAACTCGACAATTTATCTAAATGTGAGCCCCACTGTAGCTTAGAATCTAATGTTATTCCTAAAAATGTCGTTGTATCCACAAGGTTTAGCTTGACATCCTTAATCATCCATCCGAGATTGTCCTTGGTGAGGTGAGATAAGTCTTTAATATATATATAAACAAAAAAGGGGCGAGAATAGAACCTTGTGGAACGCCCATTACTACCACAGTGCTTGGAGACCGCTCACCAATAATATCAACTTTCTGAATAATATTATATAGATATGAAGCAAAAAGTTCCAGTGCTTTATTTTTGATACCATAGTGCTGTAATCATACTGTATCACATCGTAAGGTCGGCCCATTTGTCCTGAAGCATGGCTCTCCCATGGAAGAATGATTTTTCTTCAACGTTTCAGTTGGTATTTGTCTCGAGCTGCTGAATGCCGCCCTGCAGTGCCGTGTTTTGCCGCGACGACTTGAGTAGTAGACGGGGAACCAGGTGTAACCTAGTAAGGAAATCCCTGAAACTCCGACGGACCCCGAGTGATCTACGGCTTACAAGTGGCCCTGGTGTGTGGTGACCACAGTTTCCCTCCCTGCCTCTAAAGGCGCTCCGGAGCGGGTCGCGTCCCCAGGCCTGCGCTTATGGATAACGGAGATCATTCAACGACCTCCGTCGCTTGAGCCGCCTGCGGTACCTGGTCCATTCCTGGGCCTGGCAGGCCGGAAGAGGTTTCTAAGCCTCTCCCTGTCCCAATTCATCCTTTCCTTAGTGAGTCTAATTTTAGCTTTTAGCCTAGAGTTAGCGGACTCCGCGCGCTCGCTCCGTACCACAGCCGCAATCAGTCACGGGGTCATGCCTCTGCTCCATACAATCCAGGCCATTCTGCCAGCGTATGAAGCGTTGTATTGACGCTCTATCGCAGTTGACTCTTTGCGGATCAGACACAGGTGATCTCTAAAGCATCCTTGTGTTTTCTCACGAGCCAATCCTCCATAATCGGTCTTACCGCGGCAATAACAGCGTGCCTGGATAATGGCTCCCCATAATTTCCCGAAAGTAAAACTATCGCCCGGTATGAGATATTTGGGAATTCCGCCCGCGTCGTAAGTGATTCAAATTATACATTTAATAAAGTAATTTGAAGCTTATAAGCCTTTTCATTTACTTTCGTACACCGATCAATAGATGTTACTATTATGATGACATAATCAAAATGTATTAGATATGCCAATTTTGAGAATGTTTCATTTTTGTTTAAATTTCTTCTGTTTTTGCCGCTTGAAAATGGCACTCGTGTGCGGTGCACACTCTGACCACCTGTACCCGGCGGTCCTGGCTACTAGTTTGCAACATGTCGTGTTGCACACAAGTCGGAGCATGCACCGTCGACAACGACCTTAATGCTTCTGTCTGCACGGAAACTGGTGACCCAAGTACATAATTTCAATATAGGTAAGGAACTTCGAGAGAAGTGCCTTATGCCGAAACCGAACTGCCGAAGGCCTTCGCTATGTCCAAACTAACCTCCAACTCCTGACCAAGAGAGGTCTCAATCGCCTGTGCCCACCGGTGTGTTATAAAGACGAGAAGATCACCAGCTGATTGACCCCGGCGAAAACCAAATTGTCGGTCATTAAGTAGCTGGTGATCTTCTAAGTACCGGAGGAGCTGCCAGTTTATTACGGGTTCCATAATCTTAGAGAACAAGGGAGTTATGGCCATAGGTCTGTAGTTAAAAGGTTTAGAGCGGTCACCTTTTTTAGGAATCGAATGCATAAATGCTACCTTCCAGGAGTCCGGGACTACGCGACGTCTCGGTCAGCGGTACCTTTTTCCGCATAATCCAAAATTGAGTGAGATGCAGAGTTCGCCAAGGAGATCGGCTTTCTCCTTGGCATCATTAGCCAACGAATTAATCTTTAATAATAATTATAATGCTTTAATATAAATTGGTTAAATAAATAATTGTTTTTTTTTATTTGTAACTAGCCGAGACCCGCGGTGTTACCCGCGTTTGTTGTTATAACCGCGGGCAAAGCCGCGGGGCGAAGCTAGTCTAAAAAAAGTAGTTTACAGTACGGTTGAAACTTTTTCTGCCTCAAGTTTCAATGGTTTGATATATGTTAAATACAAATTCAAAATATCTTTATTTCATAAAAAATTAAAATTGTTTGAAATCGCCTTTTCTTCTTATGTGTAAAAATGTATCACGTTCATGGTCAAGCTATGGCTTGACCATGAACGTGATACATTTTTAGCTTTGTGAGAAAATCACTTTTTACTTTAATGATTAACTAAAACTGATTAAGAGAAACACCTAAACTATTATTGATTTTGTTTTCTCAATAGCACAAAACTCGGGTAGTACTTGTGACGGGTATGAATTTATATCGATAAATGTTGAAGTAGATTTAATATTAAGGGTTTATTTATTGTCATACGAAAAACCAAAATAATTTGTGATTTAGCTTAAATTACTGGATGAGTGACGTTTTTTAGTTCTTCAAACGATAAATATGTACATATTGAAATACCTTGACATTAATTTACGCTTTCGTAATGTACCAAAACAAATAATAGGTATAAAACAAATATTTGAGGTTTATTTTAACCTCAAATATTTGTTTTATACCAACGAAGCGAGGCCTCGAAGACATAAAGAAAACTATTTGTATCTTTGTCATATGTCTTACGGTTGAGAGGTTCCCGCACGAGAGGAAAACACGTGTTTTTACACGCGCGATACTGGCTTAAGGTCTACTATCAGGCAGTTTTGACCTCACGCCGCAGTGAATGTGTTACATTGACTACTTCCTAACATGTTGAGTTTAATTAAATTATTGTTTAAATATTACCAAAGTAGGTTAGTTGCTCTTTAATGTTGGAAAAATCGAAGGAAACCTACAATATTTTAAATTTATTGTTTTTCGCTTCGGTACCTTTTATGAGTTAAAACAGTTCACAGTTAGTTTGAAAGTGTAGATCTTTTCATAACGACGTAATTAAGCGAGTTACAGTCAGTAAAAGTATGAGGCAATCGACATAAATTGTGATAACTCATAACAGGTATTACTCAGTGTACAAATCCAAATTGCAAAAAAAGTTATCTAATTTGTATGAAACATTTGTGATGATATAGAATAGCAGAAAAATTGAATATTGTACCTGAAAGTGTATAAAGTGAAAGTAAGTGATGCGTTTTTTTATAGAAGTATTTTATAAGAGGTTGTCATTTTACTGCAACATTAAATCTAAATTTTATATTTAAATAGACATTGCACTTTGTAAGGAATTATAGTAAAATACTTCGTCGAAATTAGTACGGACAAGTAAAGTGGAAAATACCTTCGGTTCTCCGGCTCCTAGGGGACGCAGAAGCCAGGAGTATGTGGTGTTAACCATAACTAAAAGCCACCCCGACGACCGGCATCGGGCGCCCTACTCTGGAGAGGACAGGACCATATGATTTCAAGTCCCCCCGAAACGTCGCAGTACCAACTAGGCAGTATCCACGCCCTAGGCCTCAGCCCCCTCCCGGTCCCATTCAGCAGTCTCCTTCTTTAGCCATTACGGCTTCATAGAAAATGACCAGTTCATAGAAGGTCTAACACACCAAAGAGTCAGTCTTAAGAGTTGTAGGTATTTTTAGCTGTGTTTTTTGCATTAAACGGTCAATTATTATGTTCTCAGTCTGAGAAACTATAAAAATTGTTTGGCACTGAAAGGGCAGCAACACACTTGTAATTCTTGAGTTGAAGGTGTCCATGGGCGGTGGTAGTCACTTATCATCAGGTGACCCGTCTGCTCGGTCGTTTCCTGTCCCGTCATTTATTCAAAATATCAATCCATGTATTATCTATGAAATATATAAGTATATTTATCAGCAGTCTGGTTACCAAAGTACAGGGTCTGCGAAGTTTGGGCTCAGACGGCCGTGTGTAAGATGTGTAAGGTTTTTATTATAATTGTTGCGCCATAGGATTGGGTGGGTCTTGTGTTGTGTCTGGAGGTCAGCGCCATCTAGTATCAAGTAGAACACAACGCTACGCATTGCTATTATGGTTCTTGATTCGGATACTTGCTTGCAGTGACATCTAGTGTCGAATTTCTGAAGATTATACAAATTTCTACTTACCTTATTGTACGTGATTTTGTCTGGAAGATTCCATCGGATTTTCGGGATTAGTCTAGTAATTTCGATAGCACTATAAAAGCCGAGCGTGTTGGCCGTATCGGGACAGTATCGTTTTTCGACATAGCGAATTAAAATCGAAGCGAATTTCTAGTGCGACTGACGAGTTATATAGTGATTTCTTGTTGGTAATAGTGAGTGTTTACAGTGCAATAAAAGTAATTAACCGACAACTTTTGTTTATTGTATACCCCGTTCGTAACAATTTGGTGTCAGAAGTGGGATAAAAGTATGCGGGTTTTACCCAAAGAAGACACGGAGCGCATCCGTATGAGAAGCCAGCGCCAGCAAGAGGCTGAAGAGAGGCAATTTGGAGGTGCACAACTGCCTACATTGGAGGGTCAGCAACCAGCATTGGAAGCCATTCCATCCACATCCATCCATCCACATATCACGGCTTTAATGGTGATGCTTCAGGTGCAGGCCCGCCGTCAGGACGAACAGGTCCGCCGTCAGGAAGAGCAGGAACGCCGATTGGAAGAACAGCTGCAGCGTGACAAGGAGGAGCAGGCCCGCCCTCAGGAGGAGCAGATCCGCCGTCAGGAGGAGCAGGCCCGCCGCCAGGAGGAACAGAACGCCGTCAGGAGGAGCAGGCCCGCCGCCAGGAGGAACAGAACGCCGTCAGGAGGAGCAGGCCCGCCGCCAGGAGGAACAGAACGCCGTCAGGAGGAGCAAATGCTCTTGTTAAAAGGCATTCATGAGACCTTCAGCAAAGAACTATGGAGTGAAGGATCAGGTTCTTCAACACGAGGTTGAAGAACCTGAACCTTCACTCCCTTGAGTTCCGTCTCACTGAAGCCGAAACTCAGATTGCAGACGTGAAGAAGGCGTTAGGGAACCTCAAAGTTGGAGCAGGGACGGCTACTACGGTAACTGTTGCTCCTTCGGTGCGAAGGTTCAAAGTGCCGCCGTTTGATGGAACATCTTCGTGGTTAGCCCACCAGATCCAGTTTGAGGCTGTTCTGAATGGCCGGCGAAAGGCTGGACTAAGATCCACGCAATGACCGCGCTCACCTTGGGTCTCCTTTATCGGGCCTTAACTGTCCTCGAAGCCCTCGGTAAGAAGGTAACCTATGAGCAACTGCTGGAAGCATTGGAGGCAAGATGTAAGAGAGCCTGGATATCTTGCCTGGATATCTTCTTCTGGAGCCATGGAAAGGCACTTGGAAAGGCGACCCCAATATGGTCGTCGGGTCTTCGCAATACATGTCCGTACCACCTCAGTCTGGCATCCACAAGTTTTTCAGTGATAGGAGCAACCTTGAAACTGCCTCTTATGTGCTCGTTAAGAACTTTATCCTTGAGAGTAACTCCACCCGCCCAGCGCAGCATACGCATTTCTGTGGTATGCAGTTTCTGTTCCTGCATTCTTTTTGTGGCCCACGTTTCGGTTTATAAGGCAAAGTAAACTTTGCCTTTGGTTCTTATAGGCATTTTTGGGTCGCACAGAACTTCTGTAAGTTCACGCCATTTATTCCATCCAGACGTCGTCCTGTTTGTTATATCCCCATCTATCGAACCATCATTTGAGATTACAGAACCCAAGTATTTAAATTTGTTTACTTTTGGAAGGTTTGTGCCGTCAAGTGTGAGATTTGCGCCTGCCGCACCAGGTCCGTCCGGGTTGAAACTACACACCATGTACTCGGTCTTAGTTCTGCTAATGCGCAGTTCATTTGACTCTAGAACTTCTCTCTATCGTTCTAGATGTTCTCGCATTTCACTCGCATTGCCTGCTATCAGAGCCACGTCATCCGCATACAATAGATTAAACGGTACAGGTTTCTGGGTTTCTTTCGTCTGGTAGTTCATGGTGATGTCGAAAAGCAAGCGGTTAAGAGTGCTTCCTTGATGAACACCGACGTCAACATCAAAGCTCGCTGACAACCCAGCTGGACTTCTCACATATATTTGTGCATTGTTGTACATATCCATTATAAGTCTTACGTGCAGTTCAGGGACATTTTGCGATCTTATGCGTTATAGAGATGTAGTCAAAATTAACTGTTCATGGAGGGGGCATTATCAGGAAAAGTGTAAAGCTTAAAGAAAGTTGTTCTTCCTCCCAGATCAGAAACAATCGTGCGAGTAAGTCTTCCTCATAACTCTTCACAATTGCATCGGTGTGTACTTATTGAAGGGTTAGTACTCGTAGTACCACTAACATGTCTGCAGTACGTGTACGTACTTAGTGAAAGGCAACACGTGATTCATAAGGACACACTGATTGGAACTTGCGAAAATCTGGATTGGATGCGTCGATGCCAAGACCTGACTACTGTAAATATTGAAAAGAATACAGGAATCAACGTGTCAACATTTTTGGAAGACTATCGAGATGTTTTGTATACGGAAGAAATAGACAAGGCTAAGAGGATGTTGGTTAAGTACGCCGATATTTTCTCTTCTACTGATATCGGAAAGACGGGTTTAATTCAACACCGGGAACGAGTTGCCTGTTCGTCAGTGACCAAGAAGATTACCGGTAGCACGAGAAAAGGAGGTGGAAACTATGATTGCTGGAATGATGAGGGACGGCGTTATAGAGTTCGTTCATTTTTCAAACGGCAAGTAAGCTTTTTAGGATATGTGGTTTCGAAAGAGGATGTCCAAACAGATCTACAAAAAGTGGCCGCCGTCAAAGATTGGCCAGTTCCAAGAGAAAAGACTCAAGTAAGAGCATTTTTGGGTTTGTGCTCTACTACTACTACGGGAGATTCGTATTAACTTTGCATAAATTTCGAAACCCCTTCATAAACTTACTGCAGAGAAAATACATTTCTGCTGGGATGAACGTTGTGACGTTGCATTTCAAGAACTTAAAAGAATACCTTTTTAAGTTCTTGAAATGCAACATCACAACTTTCTTAAACTATGCAACACACCTATCTTGGGGTATCCAGATACCGAATATGAATTCATGGTTGACACAAATGCGAGTGATACTGGGCCTGGCGGAGCGAACACAGCAGGAGGATGCAGATATAAAGCCGATTCTCGAGTGGCTTAAAACTGAGACTAGGAGTCTCAGTTTTAAGCCACTCGAGAATCACACAGCCTCACTGGAGCTATGTTGCGTCGATGAGTTTGACCAAGAAAAGTTATTGGACTAAATGGGATAGTTTGGTCATACAGGACGGAGTCTTGTGCCGCAAATGGAAAAACGCTAAAGGAGATAGATGTTATCTGCAAATGGTTGTCCCTAAAGCTAAGATACCGGCTATCCTACAGCTCTAACATAACGGATGTTCAGGAGGCCATATGGGAGATTATTATTATTTTAAGATGACCATTAAGATGACCTTGTTAAAGATAAGGGAGAGATTCTAGTGGATTTACTTACGTGATGATGTTGAGGACTGGTGTCGCACGTGTACCAGTTGTGCGGCCGTGAAGGGACCCCATACACGTAGCAGTGCATTGAAATTGTACAACGTCGGTGCACCCTGAAAAGGATTGCAATAGACGTAGCAGGACCGTTCCTGAAAGTGAAAGCGGAAACAAGTACTTCATGGTTCTAATGGATTATTTCATTAAGTGGCCAGAAGTCTTCGCCATTCCCAAACCAAGAGGCTTCAACAGTTGCAGATAAATTAGTGCACGAAGTCTTCTGTCGTTTTGGAGTGCAAAATCGAAGCAAATTTCTAGTGCAACTAACGAGTTATATAGTGATTTCTTGTTAGTAATAATGAGTGTTTGTAAATACAGTGCAATAAAAGTAATTAACCGACAAGTTTTGTATACCCCGCTCGTAGTATCGTATATAAAAAGACAAACAGCCGAGGGTACTTAAGTGGATGTCAATTCTTTATGAGAATAATGTTTCTTAACCCGATGTCATACTTACCAAGAGACATCGACTTATATTTTGTCACCAATATCCGAGACTCAGACGTTATTGACGCTTCTGCACGCCAGGCGAAATACTACAATTTGTATTCTCAAGCACTGACGATCAGCACGCAGACCCTGACTAAGTTCCCGGACCATTGCACCGATCCTTAAAGAGATGCTGGGATGTAGCCTGGTTACTGCGGCCAAAGCCTGAATTGAAAAAGGTTGACACCTGGTGCACCTAACTCGATATCTAGGCTGCCGCCCTGGACCCAAGGTTCAAAAACTGTTTTAAAGTTCTGGTACCAGCTCACAACGGTAGAACCAAGTGCACATTCGAACACACATAAAAAACAAACCAATTAGGTATGGTTTGTTATTTAATAAACAAAATAAAAATGGTACAGTCAAGGAATCTGTATCGCTGGGAACTTGGGACTACTATTTGTGGATTCTACAATTTCTTGTTTCGTGACAATAAAATTATTTACTTAGCATTTTTTTCAATTTTAATCGGATATGATTACTTCATTATAATTGTTCGTCTTTAGTGGAATGACCAACACTATTAATTATGTCACACCGACTGCTTCGAGTGCACTCGAAGCAGTCGAAAAAAATGCTAAGTAAATAATTTTATTGTTCAAAGACACACACAGTATAGAATTCGGAAATATAAACGTAAAATGCTTCAATCATTAGTGCCACATTATACTCGTACCTACATTCTTATCTACTACTTTTAACCAATTCAATTATTCAAACTTTACGATACCTACTTAAGTAAGAATAAATATCAGAAACATTTTATTTCTTAGATAGAACGGCAACTATGTGCAGAGAGATCATTTCAGCGCCGCAGGTGAGTTCAATTATATTGATCATCATCAGCCTATAACAATCCACTCCTCTCTTTAGAAAGGAGGTTTTGGCCTACTATACCACGCTGGCCAGACGGGTTGATATAGGGTTTGTTTCAAGTTTTCCTTCTTTTTGCAGTGCTGTTGTCCTGCGTAGTTTGCTCCCTTTTATTAATTTTATTGATTTTAATTATAATTTTTAATTATATTGATTAGACTCAATTTTTGAAAATGTTATGCATTATGCCAAACCAGTGGATCTACGAATAGAAAAATTTGTACATTTTATAAATAAAAATTAGTCAAAATCCATCCTCGATAAACAAAGCGCTTAAAAAAAATAAAAAATGAGACATACCAGTAAGTGACAATTTAAACACAAAGAAACGAAAATGGTAATCTTCTGTTTCTGTAGATTTGCGGCAGCTCTATAATCCCAGAAGGCCCATCGGTATATTTTTCACCAATATGTGGCCGTTATCTGTTTATGCTGATGTTGGAGTCATACCTTTGGGGCAGATGCCACATATCTACTCCTTCAAAACGATTGGAGTCGGTAGAACCGACGAGCAGCTATGACTTCATCGTAGTGGGTGCTGGAACAGCGGGATCGATCGTCGCAGGAAGACTTAGCGAAGATGGTAAATATAAGGTAAGTCCAACCTATAATAATAATATTTCAGATTCTGATTCTAAACATGATAAGTCGGATTAGTCGGATTGATACTCGATTTTCTTAATTTCTCAGGTGCTGCTGCTAGAAGCAGGTGGGCCGGAGCCGATTGCTGCACGCCCGCCAGGATTTTACAGATTATTCTGGAATTACCCTGGTGTGGATTGGAATTACCGGACTCAGCCTGGAAATTACTGTCTCGAAAATAAGAAGGAAGGATGCATTTGGCCAAGAGGAAAGGTTGTAGGTGAGTTTAAAAAAAAACTTTTTCTAATAGGCAATATTCATTTAGGCGTTATGTATAGTACCTAAGAAAGTCAAATTAGGTAAATAAGGGATAAATAGTAGCCTCTGTCCCATTCTAGACTATAATGTATATATGTACCAAATCTCGCCTAGATCCGGAAAGTCGTTTTGGCGTGATTGAGTAACAAACATTGTTACGTAATAAAAAGTTAAAGAAATAGTTTTCTAATCATTATTACTTTTGATAGAGAATATAATTATACTGAGAGTTTGGAATCGATAAGTTAAAAAAAATTGTTTCCCATTCAGACTTGCCCACCTTTTAAAGGTTGTTTTGAAAAATTAGTAACAACGATTTTTATTACTTTAAGAGTATTTACTATCAGTTTGAAAACGCTACTACCAAAAATTAAGCATGACAAAGAGCACTAAAAATGAAAAATAATTACAAATCTAAGTAAAAAACCTATAATAAGTGCCTTTTTTTTTCCGTGCGGAAATCCCCTCGGATACCACCTGTCGGTGGCATGTCGGACTCGAACCGACTAAAACCGCACGCCGTCTCGGGTACTAATAGCCGGGGAACCAGGTATACCCTAGAAAGGAAGTCCCTGGTGCCCCGACATACCTCGGGTCATCTACAGACGAGTAGACGACCCCCCCCCCCCCCCCCCGTGTGGGCACCCCATGTTCCCTGTGCTCCCTGGAAGTGAGCGCGCTTCGCAACGCGCTCGCCGCCACCCCGGCCTGCTTCTGCTAGGGTGACAGATGGCTTCACCTGTCACCCCCAGGCCTGCGCTTATGGAGGACGGAGGTCGTTCTGCGACCTCCGGCGCCTGAGTCGCATGCGGTACCTGGCCCGTTCCCGGGCCTGGCGGGCCGGGAGAATCCTAAACCTCTCCCGGTCCCGTTCCGCCGTCTTATAATAAGTGCCCTCAATATAACATTATAATAGCAATAGTCCCTTCTAGTCTGTTTGAAGTCCCATGATCCCGTCATCAGATCCTGATTTGGTGATAATGGGGCCACCTTAGGAGTATTCTCTTTCGATTACAAAAATAATTATGAAAATCGGTCCTCAATTGACGGAGATATCGCTAACAAACATACAAAAAAAACACAAACGAATTGATAACCTTCTATTTTGTGTTTTTGGAGTCGGTTAATAAAGAAAATTCATGTAAATTTCTAATATTTTTTCTCCCTATTTTACACGCTTAGGGGTGGCATTTTTGAAAATCCTTTCTTACTGCACACCGGCGTCACCAAAAGAACATTTGTGCAAAATTTCATGCTTCTAGCCAGCCTTCCCAGCGGTTTTAGCTATGCGCTGATTAATTAAATCAGTCTGTTAGTTTCTTATAGATATAATATAGATTTATTAAGATACGGTACAAGTGGATTCGTACTCCACTAGTTGCCTGAGAAAACATGCCACGAAGTGACGAGCTATGAAGCTGCTGGCAAGAACCGGCAAAACAGGAACTTGTAACCGAATCCAAAACGTCGGAGCAGCATAACCAAACTGTTGAATTATTGTTTTATGGTATAGAGGGGCAAATGAGCAGTATAAGTCACTCCTGCCGCCCATGGACCTCTGAACTCAATAGTCAGAGAATGCGTTGCTGCGTTTTGAGTCTCTCCTCCCATGAATCAGGAGAAGGGGTGGTTTGAGCTCCGGTAACCTCACTTATTCGGTGAAAGGCAACGACAAAATTGCTTAACCGGTTTTCTGTGAAGCCGTGGTATCACATGGCTCTCCCATTATAAAAAAATTAATAGACGAAAATATAATTTTTTTTGAAGAATGTTATACCTATAGAGCAGCGTGGTATAGTAGGCCAAAACCTCCTTTCTAAGGAGATTCTTATGTCCAGCAGTGGACTATTAAAGGCTGTTGATGATATAGAGCTGTTGATGTCTATCCTAGCGGGACGGATATATGAGTGCGTGATCTTGTTCTACTTCGAACTAGTCCAGACTCAGTCCCGTTTCCCCTCCAAGACTTAGGGTACACTCTACATTAACTTATTCAACTTTTACTTTTTTCTTACCCTAAGTTACTCTATTCCTTTTCCACTAGTAAAACGATTAAATCCCCATGGAGGGTTAATGTCAGACAGTCGACCCGCAATAAAAGAAATAATTTGCAAATCTACACAAAGTGCCAACGTCATGACGATGTTACTCACTCTCTTTGTTTTTGTCTCTGTAGGTGGAAGTAGCGTTTTGAACGGTATGATATACCATAGAGGTCATGAAGCTGATTACGATGCATGGGTTAAAGCTGCGAATAGCACAAGTTGGTCTTGGAAGGCCTTGCTACCGTACTTTGACATGAGTGAGGGCAACAAACAGATCGGGACCCTCGTTTCCAGTAAATACCACTCGGCAAAAGGACGTATGCCTGTGCAACGCGTGAGATATTTGTATAAACTATTTGTTTACAACTAAAACCAGTTTAGAGTGACAAGTTTGGTTTTCTTTTCCTTTTATGTATTGCTTCTGTATTTAAAACTGCTTGGTAATTTTACAGCCTTACATGTTACGCTAAACTGAAATGACATAGAAAAGTTACTTTCTTTTCCATTAAATGTTTATTACACATAACGCATACGGCACTATATCTCCGCTTCAGTTTAGACATCTTCCTACCTCTTTTGGTGTCGCCTAAGTTTCCTCTGGTTTCCAGAGACCGAGTGTGACTTAATTGCACACACACCTTGCTTCTCTCGAAAGAGCCAGACTTCTTCATTTGTGTTTGGTCAATTCCATTTTCCCTCTCTTTACTATGCTTTAAGACTGATTTAAAAATATAAAATGAATTGGTGTTTACAGTTTAACTATCAACCGCCGGAAGTATATGACCTCTTGAAAAGGCTGGAAGCTAATGGTTTTGAAATCATCGAAGATATGAACAACCCACACACCCCAGTCGGTTTCACAATCGTCCAGGCTTTCACCAAGTCAGTACCACCAGTTAAGCTTAAATGAGCCAAATGCATAAACAACACAAACTGGTATTACTTCCATTTCATTTCATTAGCGAACATTTTTTACCGTTAGTAAGACACGGGTCTTGCCTGAAAGTTACTATTTTTTTTATGGGACTAATGCTAACGCTCATTACCATGTACACCAGAATTAACAACAGTGACCAAAAGCCCACCGATTAAGTATAATCGGGAAGTTCAACGAAAATTTAAACTGTCTTGGGACCCGTAATGTAATTAATCAGAAGTTAATCGGAGGAATCGGAAATGTAATAAATTCATAAATTTAGTAGTTCATAAATTAGGAAAATTTACTTTTTGTTCAAATTTTTGTTTATCAAAATGTTTCTTTACCTACATTATCCATTATTCTTAATTCCCTAATATGTTTTTGTTTGTAAATTACAATAGTAACGGACAGCGGTACACGACAGCTCGTGCCTACCTCGCTCCGAGGTCAATACGACCTAACCTAAGCGTGACGATGCATGCCCACGTCACAAGGGTAATATTCCGAAAAAAACGAGCAATTGGCGTAGAGTACTTAGATGCTAAAGGTTACCGTAAGACCGTATATGCTGATAAAGAGGTAAGTAACCAATAAACCGATGGTTGGCTAAATAACCATCAGGGATGGTTTTCAAATTATTGCTTGAAGCTCCCCGCCATGTCTCATTCTACATTGCAATACCAAGCTTTTCATTACATTGTCCATCTTGTAACGTGTTTGGAAAATTCAGTTAACAGGTACCTACTTCCAAAACACCAGGTCCAGGTGACCTTTCAAATATTTCGTTTCTGTATTCTGAAAGATTAAGTATCAAGAACAAATGTAGACACCACATAGGCACTCCTTTAGTTAAAACTATAACATAGTTCCTGGAAAGGTTAGGTCTCAAAAGGAATAAATGTTGCCTGTTTCCGCAACATCTTTTATTGATACTCGGCTCCTATTGGTCGTAGCATGATATTATGTAGCCTATGTCCTTTCTCGATAAAGGGGCTATCCAACAATAAAAGAATTTTTAAATTAGTACCCGAATTAGTAGTTCCTGAGTTTACCCCAAACATACAAACTGAGATGAGATGAGATGAGATTATTTTTTAAATGTTCGTTTTCTTTATTTTCTTTTATACAAGCCTTATATTTATTATCAACAATTAAAAAAAAATCTAATTTGGTGCAGTCGTTCGGAAGTTATGCACGTAGATGTAAAATGATATTTTAAGGTTCTTGAGATAAGATCATTGCGAGATAACATCATTGTCGGTAACATACGTTCAGGGTGTGAGGGGGTGAGCCACCATCTTTCGCCCCAAGCCAACCTCATCTGCCAGCGGTCCATCCTGCTAAACGACGAACGAGGCTCTGGCAACCGACTGATGGCGGTATATCTATCCCAATGACGGACAGCAGCGTCACGTTGTGCAAGTGTACGCACCGACCTCAGTCCGCACACTCGGACGTCGAGGTGGACGTCGTATGTTCGATGACATATCCATAAACCATTGTTATGGGTGACTGCAACGCTAAATTGGGTTATGGGTGATCAGAAATGAGATCGATTTCATCATGACGTATAGGAAGCGCCTATTCAGAGACGTCTCAGTAATCAATAGGTTTTAATACCTATAGTGATCACCGACTTCCCAGTCAAAACTGGAAAACCGATTCGCTGCCTTAAAAACTACAACCGACGTAAACCAGAACTTCGATAATGTAGTTCAGATCCTAAGGAAAGAAGGTACGAGATTTCAAAAGAGACCCTAGGGCTAATGAAGAAACGAAGTTAAAACCCGCCTGTCAGTTTGTCGTCAAAGCGGACTCTCAACCAAGAGGTCAGTAAGCTCGTACGACACGACCTCCGGTTCTCCAATACTCTTTCGATTGAAAGAGCGATCGAGAGGGAATCGGGGGTCAAAAGTGTTCGTACAATCTCTTAGAATAAGCTACCTGACAAAACTGACCACAGCAAGTGGAGAAGTCGTTGCTTCGTCGTTGTTTCGTTGTATAACATAACCTATGTCCTTTTCGAAGGTCCTGTTCATCTTTACGGTATAAATAATATAAAATAGACACACAAACTGGCAGAATTACTTACGAATTTATAAAAATAAGTCAAGATTTAAGTAAAGTACTATCACATTTATGTTAAAAAGCATTGAGTCAGTAGTACTTATACCTAGAAATGTGACCAGAATTTAATATTTATAATAATAATAAAATATTAAATATTTATAAAAATCAACGATTTAAAAATTTCAGGTCATTCTTAGTGCAGGTACTTTAAACAGTCCCCAAATCCTGATGCTATCGGGCGTTGGACCAAAATTTCACCTAGGGAGGTTAAATATCTCAATCCTCGCTGACTTACCTGTCGGTCAGAACTTAAAGAATCATATTGGAGTTACTCTTTACTTAGTGACTAGTCAGGCTAATACAAGAACCTTGGATTGGAATGCCTTAACAGAGTATTTGCTTACCAAAGGAGGACCTATGAGTTGTAGTGGAATAACTCAGGTAAAGTATCTCTAATTTATCGGAAATAGGTATTAATGTAATTGTTAACCGTTTCTTTTTATTAAAATCTTTTAGTAAAATACTCACCTTATACCTTCTACTTCTACTATTAGTTAGTAGAAGAACCTTTACGCACAATATTGTTATTGAAGAGCTAAGAGTATGACGGACTTTGGCCAATTAAATAACCTAGGCAGAGTTAATGTATGAAATGAAGTATCACCGAGCGGGTCACCTAATGGAAAGTGACCATCGCCGCCCATGAACGTCTGCAAGTCAGGAGTGACAAACGCTCGCGGCGGTAAAATCATCGCGGCGGTAAGACCCGTTATGGAGGATTGGCTCGAGAGGCGTCACGGGACCTTCTCATACCGACTGACGCAGGTGATCACTGGGAAAGGATGTTTCGGGGATCACCTGTGTCTGATCCGCAAGGAGCCAACGCCTGAGTGCCACTGCGATGGCCAGACCGTGGACACGGCTCTCCACACGCTGGCAGAGTGCCATCAGAGTGGGAGTTCTCTCGCTCGATAGCCTGATTGCGGCTATCGTGCGGAGCGAGAGTGCGTGGAACTCTGCCGTCTCCTTCTGCGAGCAAGTTATGCTCGCGAAGGAGACGGCGGAGCGGGACCGGGAGAGGTTTAGGACTCTCCCGGCCCGCCAGGCCCGGGAATGGGCCAGGTACCGCAGGCGACTCAGGCGCCGGAGGTCGCAGAACGACCTCCGTCCTCCATAAGCGCAGGCCTGGGGGTGACAGGTGAGGCCATCTGTCACCCTAGCAGAAGCAGGTCGGGGTGGCGGCGAGCGCGTTGCGAAGCGCGCTTGCTTCCAGGGAGCAGAGGGAACATGGGTTCCCACACGGGGGGGGTCGTCTACCTGTTGTTGTAGATGGCCCGAGGTATGTCGGGGCACCAGGGACTTGCTTTATAGGGTATACCTGGTTCCCCGGCTATTAGTACCCGAGACGGCGTGCGGTTTTAGTCGGTTCGAGTCCGACTTGCCACCGATAGGTGGTATCCGAGGGGATTTCCGCACGGAAAATTAAAGGAGTGACAAACGCGTTGCCGGCCTTTTAGATCCTACCTTAAAGGCCGACAACGCGCTTGTAACTCCTCAGATGCAGGCGTTCATGGGCGGCAGTAGTCATTATCCATAAGGTGACCCGTCTGCTCGTTTGCCCCATATATCTTAAAAAATGAAACATCAACTATTCTATCTACTATCTACTATTCTTGACTATGGAATTTTCAAATTTATTCTATGAATTGCTGTCGCGCGATATATACCTACAATGCATCTTAGATAAATAGTCTAAGTAACGCACACTAACTTTTGCTAAAAACTACGTGGAGGACATCATTTAAATTCAGCCGTTTCTGAGTTAAAAAGTCATAAATTTCCGTCCATCAGTTATTACAATCTTTCACGTTTTAAATATTGAAATATTAATATAGTTTTATACCGTAATGTTTTAACCATAGTTTTTTTACATAGGTGACTGGACTTTTGTGCTCAAGCCTTGCTAAGTGGGAACGGAATCCAGACCTTCAGTTCTTTTTCAACGGCTTTTATGCGGAGTGCTCTAAAACTGGAGTTATTGGCGAACCCGCTACGCCAAATTATTTGGCTGGCACTAATATATCGTAAGTTAAGATCTAACAAAATTTGTGTACTGCTTGCAATTACTCCTAGGCCCTGATTAAGTAAAATTGCGTTTTAAAAACGTGATGTTTTTGAATACCAAAATTAAACTTTTCAAATTGAATTTACGCGTTCTGGAAACGCGGCGTTATTGAATCGAGGCCCTGATTTGGAAACAAATCTCAGACTAAGATTTAATCTCTAACGCATTTTGTAGTCTTTAACGGCGAAGTTCTTACCGAGATCTTAGGAGGTTTATTTATCACATTGCAAAGATGATTTTTGAAACGGTCGGTTTTTCATGAAACGGTCAACTTCTTATTCTGAAAAACAATAACACTTGTTGGGCACTCATAGGCCGGCTACACACTTGTGTATACTTAATATACGTATTTTAGTTTTTACGTAATCAGTTAAATACAGTAAATATACCTATAGTCAATAAATTGAATGACCTCTAACAATAAATAAATAATACGCAAAAAAAAACTTTATATTAAAGATATTTGTGATTCATTATTGTTTACCTATACACATACTTAGCCTTACTTATTTTGACTTGTACCATTCCGAACACCATTAAAACATTTGGCAAGCACTACATAAAAGCATTGCATATAGGTAAATAATGTACTCGTATTTCTAATGTTATGATCAATTTATGATAAAATTAAGTTGTTGTCAGGGCAAACGCTGTATCACTACTGCCACGCAGTGTTGGATACATGATCCTGAATTCTACGAACCCTCTGGACCCGCCACTTTTCTTTCCTAACTATTTTGACCACCCAGATGACATGGTGGTGTTGAAGGATGGACTTATGTACTTAAAACAAATATTCTTCGGCAAGGTAATTTCAAAGATTAAAATAAGTTACCTACTTCCTTATTGGCTGCCTCCGTTAAAAATAGGAGTTATTATTTGAGTTGTAAATAGGTATCAATGAAAATACTAATTAAAAATTAATCTATACTAAAATCATAAAGAGGTAAAGTTTGTGAGTTTGTATATTCAGGGTCATCTCTGGATTTACTCCGGACTAAAATAATTTTTCTATTCGGACCAGTAGTAGGTTCGATTGTAAAATTCTTCTAACATTGGATAGCCCATTTAGCGAGAAAGGCTATAAAAATTACGCTACGACCAATAGGAACCCAGCACGATATTTTTTTTGCAAGAACGGGGAAAATGATTCATTTTGAGAGACCCAGAAGAAGTTGCACGGGTCTGCTAGTCCCTCATAAAGGATCTTACCGTCGCACTCAATAAACAACTTAAGAAGCTCAATTTAATAATACTTAAAATATAGGTAATTGACCTGATCATTTTAGGGTACGTACAGCTCAGAAAATATAGACTATTATATTATATCTCTGAATATTTGCCTAGCACATAAGTGCTTACATAATAAATCTTTTGAAACGTTAACCCCGTAGCAGCATTTCTCTTAGAATTAGCAGTATACATTATCAGCAAAGTCCTTCTGTAGTAATTATAAATAATGAGATCACCTAACTAGTGGTTGATATTGTCAAATTAATGACATTCCAGAACGCTAAATATGAGAAACACAAGGTTGAGTTAGACCGAAAATACACAAAGGTTTGCGACGACACTGCCGAACCCTGGTCTGATGAGTGGAACGAATGCATTATTCGTGTGTACACTGACCCACAAAACCACATGGTCGGTACAACAGCCCTTGGCTCGGTTGTTAATTCAGAACTCCAAGTCTTCCACCTTGAACGTAAGCACATAATTACTTATCTATGCACTGAATTTGTAACTAATTGTGAATAATTAGGTCGGTAGTCTGAGTCTCAGTCTTTGAGCACAAATGACAACATAACTAATTAAAAATATAGACAGTCAGTCAGTCAATGATTATTTTTTTACTATTTAATTAAACTTAACAAATGATTAGATTTCAAAAACATAAACAAAGGTAACAGAATTAAAGTGTACTCAACAAGATCTAGGCATTCTAGGACCACCCAGAAAAGCTACGCCTCTTAAAAAATATCAAGTCAAGATCTTTAAAAACCTCTAGTTTCTTGAAGGTACTTAAAGGAACAATAAAAATCCAAGCCTGTCTCCTATTGTTCTCGTTAATCTACTTTGATAAAAATAACGAAAATTACACTTAGCGAAACCA
The DNA here is from genome assembly GCA_902825455.1 of Arctia plantaginis. NCBI lineage: Eukaryota > Metazoa > Arthropoda > Insecta > Lepidoptera > Erebidae > Arctia > Arctia plantaginis. The sequence goes on along the minus strand of CADEBD010000327.1, from coordinate 9,067,287 downwards.
AACGATAATTAAACTGTGTTGGAACAGAAGGCATATTTATATTAGACTAGCACACATATCAGCTGAACAGGTATACATATAATAATCTGTATAAGATGTAAGAGGCTTGGTTTTTAAAGGTTTTTAGTTTTGTTACACTATTCTGCAAATGAGATAATCTTGAGTATGTAGTGTGCGGCATTAAAAAGACAACTTAACTTTTTTAACATGCCTCCTATAGTGAAATAATTCACTTCATGTCTAATTAAATACAGTTGTCCAAAAGTATTATGATATAGCTTTGTTATTATTATTCCAGATATTCGCGTGTGTGACGCTGGCTCAATACCACAGCTGACTACTGGCAACATCCAAGCCCCCATAATGGCACTTGCCGAAAAATGCGCACATCTCATTAAAAAAACTTGGGAATAATGAATTCCTAATAATTATAAAATAAAGTACACGTCATTATTAACATCTTTGGATTATATTTCATTATTAACGAATTGTTGATAATTCCCCCAGCGATAGCCGTTTTTCTGTTTAGAAACTAATTTTAGAGTTTACAGTGAATAATTAATTAACCTACTGGTTAATTTCATTTTAAATTATTAAGCTAAAAAGTTTTTATTTATATACGTTAAGACAATGCTAGAGTACAATAAAATCATCATTATTATCATTTCGATAAAATATAAAATATTTTGATAAAATGTAGATAAAATAAAAAAAAAAGAATCAGGAGATAATAAAGATTTATATATTTATAAACAAAAACCGATACATACATGATATTGATTATATAACCTATACACACAATTCTGTTAATACTATGTATTGAGACCTACAAGTACCTAATTCATAATTTAAAAACAAAAAGTTTGTCATTCTAAACTTAAAAAAAAATACATTTTAGGAAAAAGAAGTGTTAGTACACCAATAATAATTAATAAATCAAGGAATGATAATGATACCAATTTCTGAAAATCTAATAACTGACAATTTAATTCTTAGAACCTAAAGGTAGTGCAAAAATGATAAATTTCGTGAAGCACTACTGTTTTTAATTAATTCGTCAATTCTGCTTTTAAAATCTTAACGCAAAACATAAATGCAATAAAAGGAATTAGCAGAATTAATAGTAATTTCAGTATTGGCATAAAACAACGAAATATGGAACTAAGTAATTCTGAATACATAGAAACATATCATACAGCGTTAATGTAGCCAAACATTTTATATTTAAATACGGTGGTCCAAAAAATATGGAATTACAATCAGCTATAGAAGTGGTAAGACCTAGGGTATATTTTAGCACCTCAGTATCCTTCGAGATTATCTTGAAATCCATATCAAAACTAACTTATATATCTACTGTTTTATCTTATATACCAATTTGTTAGTTTGGCAAATATAATGAATTATAATGTTTGTAAGAGCAGGTTGTATATATTCCAGCCAGGGTGTATGTTATACGGTGTATGTAAGTTTTATAGTCATAAATAGTATCGTTATTCAAAATTTCATAAACATGGTTTTTACAGTCAGCATAACATTTCAACAAATTTGTAAAGGCGCAATTTCTTTTCCACATTACATACCATGACCACAGATAACTTAGTTTTTTTTTATGACATTTAAATAAAAATATCAAAATGTTGACAGGACAATGTCTGACAAGTCAGCTTTAAATAATCAGTTAACATAATATAGATCTCATCTATATCTAGAGTACTCATGCCCTATTTTACATTGTATGAGGTATGATAATATTCTAAAAATGTTAATGTACTGAGCCTATCTAACTTCCGGCGTCACCAGGAGCAATTTAGTAAAAGCTCGAATGTTGCTTGAAACTCGCTTGTAGTTTCTAAACGTACGATATACAATAACCGATAGGCAAATATTTATGATAAAAGAGTTTTAATTAGACTTGCAACGAATAGTATATTCGGCAGTATACCGAATACCGAATATTCGGCGAGGCCCCTGACCGAATAGCCGAATATTAGGCAAAAGTATTCGGCTGGATTTTAGCGCCAAAAACTTGGACAGACTTGAATTAAATTATGTACCTGTTTTATGTACCAATGACTACCTAATAAATAATTATAAAAGAAATGAGAACCTTACCCTTCTAAATTTTGATTACCACAATAATTCAAATACATAGAATCCTCCATTTTTCCTATTCAGAAGATGATTATGTACCTGTGTTATGCACCAATGACTACTTAAAAGATTATAACAGAAATGAAAATATGAATATATACGTAATCAATCGATTTTAATTTTTCATTTTACCAATTATTTCTCAATGATAAAATATATTATTTAAGTATTCGGTATTCGGCCGAATCACATCATCATCATCACATCAACAGCCTTTGATAGTCCACTGCTGGACATAGGCCTCTCCTTAGAAAGAAGTCCGTGTAGTGACGGATTAAGAATACGGAATGTCACTACCCCAATTCATCCCGTGGGTGTCGTAAGAACCGACTAAGGGCGCAAAACAACGCAGGACACTAGCACTGCAAAAAGACGGAAAACTTGACACAAACCCTATACCAACCCGCCTGGCCAGCGTGGTATAGTAGGCCAAAACCTTCTTTCGGCCGAATAATATGTAGATATTCGGTATTCGGCCGAATATAATAAAATCAGCCGAATAGGCCGAATACCGAATAGTAACCGAATATTCGTTGCAAGTCTAGTTTTAATTGTGAACACGTTTAAGAATGCCATGGAACACAAATAAATAATGACTAAGTACTTTTGATGAGTCAACTGTCTTTTATATAACATATTTCTTGTTTAACTTTCAAATTAGCTGTATTTATAACAACCTGCTTATTAGTCAACATATTACTGTTCATCCTTTTCCTTAGCGCCATGCTTGAGTATGCGTGTAAACTCCACGTAGTCAAATATTCCATCGCGTATCGGTGCTTCACGCAACATCTCATCAACATCGTCGTCAGTGAAACGGTCGCCCATCGTTGTAAGAAGCTCACGTAGACGCTCCTCGCCAATCACACCTGTATTTTCCTCATCAAAGCACCTAGAAACAAATTATACGCCATTAGTAACATGCAGGTCAAAAAATATAGCTATCTAAAAAGGTTATACACTCTTGTTCGATATGATAAATTTAAATTTATTTTAAGAAAATAAATAATAAAAATTTAAGTAATTTAAATTTTTTGATCAATTTAATGTAGCTCTATTAATATTTGAATAAAATTACTTCTGTATTGGAAATTTTAAATAAATGATTTGGCAACATTTTCGTATGTTTCAATTTTTATGATGCAATTGTATTCTATATAATTTAATATGCAAATTAAGAGGACAGAACTTGAAAGTTAATATGTCATATCTCTCAGGGTCTTTTATTATTACATCACATAACAGTCCTGTTAGTCTAGTAGTTAGTGAACTTTTAACTGCTAAGCCAGAGGTAGGTTCGATTCCTTCCCAGGGCAAATAATTGTGTGATGATATATGATCGTGTATTCTGTGTCTCTTTAATAGTCTACTACTGGACATAGGCCTCTCCTTAGAAAGGAGGTTTTGGCCTACTATATCACACTAGCCAGACAGATTGGTATGGCGTTTATTTCAAGTTTTCCTTCTCTTTGTAGTCCTGTTGTCTTGCGTAGTTTGCTCCCTTTGTCGACTGTTACAAAACCCAAGGGGAGAACAGGGAATATGGGATGAATGTATTTAGAAATACTCGTACTTAAGTACGAGTATTTCGTACTTAAGTGGTTAACAAAGCACAAGCTCTACCTAGTTTGGGATTAGAATGCCGTGTGTGAGATGTGTGTTTTGTTATTATGTTATTATCGGACCGGATGGCGTAGTAGTTTGTGTAACGGACTGCTATTCCAAAGATCGCGGGTTCGATTTCCTTTCAAGGCAAACATTTGTGTGCATGAACATTTATTGTTTGATTTGGTCTGGGTGTTTCTATATATAATATGTATGTTTTTACAAAAAAAATAAATGTGTATTTATATCAGTTGTCTAGTACCCATAGTACAAGCTCTGCTTAGTTTGGGACTAGATGGCGTTGTGTGAATGTTGTAGAATATTATTATTATATTATCTATCTCATACTGAGTCCCATGCAATAAGGATGATATTAAAGATAGGCCAACTTCAAAGCTGAAGCATTCAAAGTATGCAGAGGTAGAACTTACCCAAATGCATTCTTAATGACATCTTCAGGATCAGTGCCCTGCAGGCGCTCCCCAAACAATGTAAGAAACATTGTGAAATTGATGGGACCAGGTGCTTCATTCATCATGGCTTCTAAATATTCTTCAGTAGGATTTTTACCTGTAAACAATACTCTGTGTAGAATATCAATACTTCATGAGATGAGATAACTTCTGTATGAGTTCAAAAAGTTTAGTGGTTATTCAAAATGCCTATTTCAAATAAGTGTATAATGGGACTAATCCCACCCACACGCCCACCACTGTAACTCCTGTACACCAGGATCCACAGCAGTGACCCACGAACACACCGAGTTATGACACTCGGGAAGTCCCAGGAAGAAATTAAACTGTCTTGGAACCCGCAACGAAATTAATCAGAAGAAAATACGAGGAGTTGGAAATACAGTAAATCCACTTCCCTCCTTAGCAAAGCGGGAGACAAAATGAAGTAAAATGGGCATACACCCTTTAAAACAGGGAAGCACCACGGCCACAAATATTACGGGTCCTACGTGAGCTATGTTTGATTTCTATAATATGTATGGCAGAATCGCCTAAACGCACGGAAATTCACCCTAGTTGACACAAGATCCCCATAGTATACCGCCCCAGATGTCACCTGCAAGCTATTCAGCATTATATTACGTTCATTATACCAAAGACTACATTCCCAGAGGATATGATGAGCAGACTGTTCATAGTGAGAGTTAGGTGTTGAGCATTGACACAATGGTGACTCGACTAATTTAAATGAATAAAGCTTGCTCTTAAAGTTACCATGACCCGTAAGAAATTGAGCGACACAGTGATCCACCTCAAGTCATATCCTCGACAACCGTTCGCGAACAGATGGAAAGAATTGGTAAAGATGGCGCCCCTTGGATGATTCATCCCAGCGTTGTTGCCATTCGTCTACGAGGTCATTATAGACATCGGGCTGCTGTTGAAGCAATCTTGTAATTTTACCGCGATCCCGCGCGCCCAAAAAATCGCATTCCATGTTTTGTTGTCTTGAATAGTACATGGCTGCACGTCTCTGCACCTCGAGATCGACCGGAAGCACACCCGCCAACACCGGCAAAGCCTCTGTGCTAACCGTCCTATATGCCTTACACAAGAATATCAGTGCAAGTCGTTGGCCTTGTAACAGTTTGCGACGGACAGCGCCTACGGTCGCCCTATCGGCCCATACAGGTGCACCATAGCACATAGAACCTAAATAAGTAGCTCCGTATATGATCTTTAATGTATTAAATGATTGACCCCATGTCGAATAAGTGTAGTAAAATAATCATAATTAGATAGATAGATAACTCTTTCTTGTAATTAAAACATAATAATAATACAGTTTTTTTTTTGGGACTAATCCCACCCACACGCCCACCACTGTAACACCAGGATCCACAGCAGTGACCCACGAACACAACGAGTTATGACACTCGGGAAGTCCCAGGAAGAAATTAAACTGTCTTGGAACCCGCAACGAAATTGGAGTTGGAAATACAGTAAATCCACTTCCCTCCTTAGCAAAGCGGGAGACAAAATGAAGTAAAATGGGCATACACCCTTTTAAACAGGGAAGCACCAAGGCGACAAAATATTACGGGTCCTACGTGAGCTATATTTGATTTCTATAATATGTATTGCAGAATCGCATGGAAATTCACCCTAGTTGACACAAGATCCCCATAGTATACCGCCCTAGATGTCACCTGCAAGCTATTCAGCATTATATTACGTTCATTATACCAAAGACTACATTCCCAGAGGATATGATGAGCAGACTGTTCATAGTGAGAGTTAGGTGTTGAGCATTGACACAATGGTAACTCGACTAATTTAAATGAATAAAGCTTGCTCTTAAATAATACAGTTAGTCCGCATTGGTGTAAGACTTATGATCTGAAGTTATACGACTGCACGGATGGCGTAGTGGTTTAAGTGTGTTGTGGGTCCGATCCCCACATCGGACGACACAAAAAGTCCACAAAAAGTCGCTCTGAGTCTGGGTGTTCTTTGAGTCCGTGTTTCATGTATGTTTTTAAAGTCCCCAGCGACACAGGATATATTCTTAATGTCCTAATGCGGAAGTTGTCTTTTAAAAAAGGTATACAAATTAAACAAAGAAAGAATTTCTTAATTACCTAATTAATAGTATTTTCTTTAGTGAAAGCTACTATTCTACCAGGATAATGTGTTTGTCTGATCAGAATATTCATTACTAAATGTATATAATACATACATAGAAAATAACTATGTGTAGGTATACTATTTACATTTATTTTCCTTACATCCATCCTCATTTACTAGATATTCAATGTTATATGTTTTGCATCTATAGTACCTTTGGAGCTCCTTTATATACTTATTTTGAATCTACATATCTTATGTCTATTTTATGTGAAAAGTGAGATAGTTTGGTAATTATTAATATTTAATGTCATGTCATGTCAGGTTACTGTACTGATGTAAAATATTTATCATACAATTTTTTATACAAACTGTGTTATGAGCAAACATTGTTTCACAATGAAAACAATACTGACCTGTGCTTGAGCTTTCCTCAATGAATCACCCAAGTTATTGCAACTTTATGTTGATTATTGAATTTGTTAGGTTATAAGGACAAAATATGTTCAAGGATTCCAAACTTACACAAATTGTTTAGCACTGGAGTCAAACTGAATGTAACTAAAATGTAATGTGTAAATTGGCTAGTCATGTAAAATTCTTTTTTTTTTTAATTAATAGGTCTATATAATATGTTAATTACAATTATTGTGCCACAACTTGAGGGTAATTGGCCTACGGACTCTACTAAACACTTTAAAACTTGATAAAATTCTGTAAGCTATTAAATTTAATATATTCAATTTTTTATACTCAAATATTTCTTATCAATTGTCATCAACAAATACTTATTGAAAAAGCATAGATCACACACATTATAATAAACAATAAACATCACTCAAAACATTCACTTTCAATAACATTCCACCTGGCTGATGTCAGAAAACTGCACTGTCCTGACAATTGCAATTACCTTTTTTTTGTGAAATCCCCTCAGATACCCACCCACAGGACAACCTGTGAGGTGGTTGTTATGTTGGACTCGAACCCATTAAAACCACATACCGTCTCGGGTACCAGTAGCCGAGGAACCAGGTGTACAGTAGAAAGGAAATACCCCGATGGAAGTTGCAATTACCCTGTGCCTCATACAGAAATGTAGCAACATTTCCTATGCGGTTGAACATAATTTCAATGTCATCCAGTATTATGAATGCCACCTGAGATGTGTGAGGTTATTATTATATTAAAAGATCACCACTCCATACACCACACAATAATTAGAAAAAAACAACTAACAAATGACCATACTAACATACAATGTTATATTGAAATGGTAACATATCTACCTTCATTATCAATAGTTCAAGTGTAACAATAAAGTGATACATGCCATAAAATGAATTTTCTAAATCAACTTATTCATACGAAAAATTTCATGGTGGATTATTACTACATTAGCAGATACCAAACTGAAGATTGTAGCTTCGATATACATACTAGGCACACATTTTAATTTTAAAAAATTATGCTGCCCTCATGGCAAATATGTGAGTGTCTTGTGCACTTATGAATCATAGGTGTTTAGAAAAAATAATATAATTTAGGTACTAGCAAGAATCCAGAAGAAATAGAACCAAGAATCCACACCACACCAAAACATTTTGATGGAAATGATACACATAAGGTTGCCTAGAAGAGATTGCTCTTAGCAATAAGGTCAACCTTTGTACATTACATATTTCATATTTTTATGTATGATACTACTTTTCTAAATTAAGAGTTTTCTATCTATCTATACAATATTTCCTTAATTTCGTGCACTGAATTGTGTAATATTATAGGGAAAAAGACTTAAATATTTGCTTACAGCAAGTATTGTAATAAATAGACTACTTATGTATTTGCACACAGTAATATTGCAAGAAATTTTATGTTATAGCACTTCAGGTTTCACTTACCAAGTGAAGCCAACATGTCATGAAGATCATCTTTGTCCACAAAACCATCTCTATTCTGATCGATCATATTGAATGCTTCTTTGAACTCTGCAATCTGAGCTTGATCAAACATAGCAAACACATTGGATGTGGCACGTTGGGCACGCTTTTTGTTAGTACCACGGCGTCCGGCTGTCTTACGTGAGGACATGATGGTATCTGAATTAAAAAAAAAAGAAATAATAAACTAGATGCTTAAATAGTAATAATTATTCTAAATAGAAATATATCGTTTACAGCATCTCCATTTATTTTTATCTATTTATGTACCTTTTCCTTTGTTTACTTTTTTGTCAATTCAACACTGTAAACTCAGGCACCGAGTACGTTACTAAAAATTTTCTCCACACAACAGTTTATAAATAAAATTATAATTAACTTCAGGTGTCACTCAGCTTATCGTCAAGTCAGTACGTTAACAAGAAAGTGAGTCATTGCCAAAACCGCCTTCCATCCAGTTCCAGTAACGAAGTTTATCTAGGACACACGATGTCAAACACCACAGATTACCTTATATGGGTGTGTTTTCAACACAACATCTGTTTAGTAACCATTTAATAATAAGACCCATATATATTAAGTAATACTTACCCTTATTTAGTTTACGATGCACAACAAAAAAACAACGATTTCGAAAATTGAATGAAATAATAAAATAAATTTTACTTGATCGCTAAGTATGAGTAATTTGTTTGACGTCAAATACGTGCGTTCCGAAACGTTGACTCTTTAATCTTTAAAATGACTCGTCTCGTATCGTACCTTACCGTAGTACCTAGTAGTAAGTTCTATAGCCCATCTAATCTAAGAGGTACCGCTTGACAGTTCTGACAGATTGAAGTATAGCGATGGGGTCCAAGAAATCGATCACTACAATATCAGATTCTTAAGCGATTTAAATTTCATCTTAGTATGTACCAATCGATTACAGTCTTTTGTGTGTAACTATAAAAACCCATATTGTAATGTTAAATCATAGGTTGCATTAGTACATGTTATTATACACTAGACTTGGTCACGCACAGACGATTTTTGCCCACAATGATTATTTAAAATTACAGTCCTTTACATTACATTCTTCATCATCATCATCAGCCTATCGCAGTCCACTGCCGGACGTAGGCCTCTCTCATTGCACGCCACTTGAGATCGATTTTGGACTTCTCGCATCCAGCTCCTGCCATCCATCTTACGCAAATCGTGACTCCACCTGGCCATTACATTCTTACATACTTTTAATTTTAATTATATGTTGTCAATGACAGTTGGATGTCAGATTAATTTTAAGTATTATTAAACACTTTAGGACGCGTGGATTAAAAAGGACTCGTTATTAAAAATCTCGATTTTCCATACTTTTTAACGATTATTTGTATTCAAGAGTCATTTTAGGGTTCCGTTCCTCAAAAGGTAAAAAAGGAACCCTCATAAGATCACTTTCTTGTCCGTCTATCCGTGTGTCACCACCGTTTTTCTCAGGAACGGGTAGACCTAGCAAGTTGAAATTTATACCAGATACTGAGGTCTAAGGTCCCTATTAGGTGTATAAAAATCAAGGTCCTGAGTCAAAACGATAATAAGATATGGGCAAATTTTGATTTTCGCGAAAACTTGTAAGTACCAAAATTTACCTTAATTTACAACTTTTTTTATTTATCAGAATTTTCTCTTTACTTGAGCTGTTACCTTGCTTTTCAAAATTGACAATTCTAGGTAAGCCGGAAGTAACCCATAGGTTTTGGGTCGAAAACCTATATGGTAGTTCCCGTTGACCTAGAAACACGAAATTTGGCAAAAAGAAACGTCTTACAGCACAAATAAAGGAATAATTACAAAAAATAAAAAAAATTGAAAATTAAGATAAATTTTTCTACTGGTAATTTTTTGCAAAAATCTACGTAAAATCTGAGTAGGTACGGAACCCTCGGCGCACGAGTTCGACTCGTACCTGACCTTTTTTTTTTCATTTGGCATATTAGTAAATAATAAGATAATGAATTGGTATTTTTTTTTTAAAAACTACAGAAAAAGGTATTGAACTTGCATTTAACTTTGAGGCATTTCATTTTATAAAAAGTACGGTTACATATTCCATTCAAAATTTAGGAAATGAGGGAAAATAATATTTAAAACATTTAAGACCGATAATTACTGCTTCAGATCATGTGGTAGTAACGATTGATAAATAATTGTCAAAAATGCTCTTTATTTTCTCTTCAATGCGATTTCACGTTTTTTTTCTTCTGTACGGAAATCCCCTCAGATACCACCCACCGGTGGGATGGTTATGTCGGACTCAAAGTGACCAAAAGCCGCGCCACCACCCCGGCCTGCTTCTGCTTGGGTGACAGATGGCCTCACCTACCACCTCCAGGTCTGCACCTGTCGTTCTGTGACCTCCAGCGCCTGAGTCGTCTGCGGTGCCGGGCCAATTTCCGGGCCTGGCGGGCCGAGAGAGTTCTAAACCTCTCCCGGTCCCGTTCTGCCATCTCCTTTGCAAGCATAACTTGCTCATATGAGACGGCGGAGTTCCATCTCTCGCTCCGTACCATGGCGGCAATCATATTACCGAGTGAGAGACTTCTCACTCCAATGGTCGTCACGAGGCAACGCCTCTACTCCATCCACGCCGGGCATTCTGCCAGCGTGTGGAGCGCCGTGTCCACGGTCCTGCCATCGCAGTAGTGGCACTCAGGCGTTGGCTCCTTGCGGATCAGACATGGATGATCTCCAGGTAGGGGTATTGGGGAATCCCGTGCCTGCGCCTTGTGTGATTCATATCCTTACGTTTATTGAAGTAATTCGAAGCTTAAAGACGTTTGCATTTACTTTATGTACACCGATCAATAGATGTTATATCAAATAATGAGACTTTTTCGTTTCGATTTCTGTTTTTGCCACCTCTTGCCGAAAATGTCGGCCGTGTGGTGTGCACGTTCTGCACGGTATAAGAGAAGAGGAAGACCAAAGAAAAGGTGGATGGACTGTGTGTGAGGATATGGCTAGGAAGGGAGTAAACAGTGAGATGATGAATGATAGAGTAGAATGGAAGGATTATACTTACTGCTCCGACCCCAAATAAAATAGGGATAAGGGTAGGCTGATGATGATTTACCCATCAGTATAGTTAGGTAGGTCTGACTTCCACATGATAACTAGAAGAGATCCCTTAAAGGGATGTATGCCTTTGTACATGACTTATCTGTACATACATTGTTTTTCATGTTTTATGTACAATAAAGTGTTCTAGGTACAAACGTGCATGAACCTTTTGATTAACTGCATTATATTGCTTAATACCAATGTTATTAATCCAAGTATACGTTCCTATATCTTCACTTGTAAAACCTAAGCGATCACTTAAGCTCATACAAGACACTTATGCACATACATGTAGTAAGTAGTTTTGCAGTGCCATGCATTGCACGATAAAGAACTGCTGATAAACTAGTAGCTTTGTACCTTTAAAGTATTTATTTATATTTTGACTTGATAAATCCTAAGCAGTTTAGTTAAGGCCCCAGTTTTTATTTTGCACCAGGAACTTTGTTTATCTAGCTACGCCTCTGTTTCAGGTGTACGAGTATATGGGTGGCAATAGTCACTTTCATAATAAAACCAATCATCTTTGCTATTATTGCGTTTATAAGTCTTTTGTTTGTCAAAGACAAAAGACTTTTTAACCAAGGCAGATCATCTGTTGCTTGTTGACATTCGAATTGACAGAAATTCACGACTGTGAAAAAATGACAAAATCAGATGGGATTTAAATAAATATTTATTTTTTTAGCCGAGGCATTCTTAATTGAATGCTTAGAAGGCATTATTTAGGTTAAATCTAAGGAACTCAGGCTAGTTAGTAACTTTTATACTTAAAGTATGGTTTTATGTTGTTTCATAAAAAATATTAAAATTAAGTAGTTATGTTTGCAGATGATCAGCCTAGGCAAGAAGAACGTAGTGTCAGGCGTTCGATCGGTTTTTCCATCGATTCGTTTTTACGCCAACCACTATGAAGTCCTTGGAGTCACACCGAAATCAACTCAAAGTGAAATTAAAACAGCTTACTATAAATTATCAAAAGTCCATCACCCAGATAAGTCTACTGTAAGACGGATTACATTATAAAATAGTGATTATCCTTTTTACGTAACACCTCGTAATTCAAGAGATTGTTTTAGGATGAAACCTCAGCAAAAAAATTTAGAGCAATATCAGAAGCATATGAAGTGCTAGGAAATGTAAAATTGAAGAAAATGTATGACAGAGGTTTGTATCATCAATAATAAGTAACTATTTATAGAGTATCTAACCTTGAATGATATTTTACCTCAATGTTATTTTAGGTAAAGTTACTACTAATATTGTAAAAAGGTAAAACAGTTTTCTATTTAGTGCTTATCTCTGTAGGACATGTTCTTATAAGAGAAGTGCACTAGGAAACTTTATAGAACCTTAAAAATGCCTGTGGTTTCTAAAGCCAATATGCATACCAATCTCTACAAATAAATGAAAAATTTGGTCTGTAATCAATCATTGACCTTTTGTTGTCTAGGTTTGTTAGGTCCAAGACTTAGTCCATCAAGGATGACATCTGAGCCAGAACAAGAGCCTACAGACCCATCCCTAAAGTTCTACAAGTCTCGCGACCGTAGAGGAATGGTACCAACTATGGATGGAAAAACACCAATTTATAACTTTGATGCTTGGTATGTTGTTCTGAAAGTTCATACAAGATTCAAACAAAAAGTATTAAAGTCTTTTGTATAAATAGGTTTGTAAATAAGTAATCTGATATTACATTTTCAAGTTTACCTCCTCCCATGATCCTATGAAATCCCACCATCTACCAGAAAAACGATTATAGTTTTTCTGTAATTTGTTCTTCTTCAGCTGAATTGCCGCTATAAAGAATATTTTTCTCATCACCCATTCCTATCAATTTTACTATGATCATGGTTACATGTTAACTTTTCAGGGCGAAAAATCACTACAGTAACTTATATGAAAAGTCAAAGTATGAAAAAGAGTTTCTAAAGAAGAAGCAAGAAAAACAAGCAGATGCAACAGTTGCCCATACACAAGAAACAGCTATGTTTGTTGCTATACTATTAGGAGGACTTTTCGTTATGTTTGCAATAAATGGTACATCGGACTATGATAAAGACCAAGTATCAAACAAGAAAGCAGAAGATGTTAAAACATAGTTTATGGCGAAAGTATCAAATTCAGCTTTAGAACATTTTCTACAGTAAATTAGTGACATCTGCAAATTTCGTAATATAGTGTAAATAAGAATTTTGAATTGGTGTCTTTTCTGAATACCTATACTATGCTTATAGTGCCTATGATATGTGCCTAGTGTTAATGGTATAATATTGTAACACAATGTGAGGGTCATGATGCAGTGACTCCAATCAAATTTCTTACAAAAAGATATCAAAATATAGTTAAAAGTAAAAAATACCGTATCTGGCAATTTAGTTACCAAAAAAAACTTTAGCTACCCGCATTTTTTCGGAAGCTTTAGTGACTACTCACCATTTAAAGTTACTAGACAAGTCTTATACATGTTCCTCCAGACCGCGAAAACCTTTTTAAAACCATTGGGGACCTTCGAAAACCTTCAAACACAAATATGCTGTTCTCTGTCTCTATCAAGTTTTCTATGTGTTTTACTGATTTTAGTAACAAAATTCAAGATTTTTTTCTCATTTACCGCCATGGAGCACAAATCTGAAACTATGCCCAAATCCACAAAATCACATCAACAGCCTATACTAGTCCACTGCTGGACATAGGCCTCTCCTTAAAAAGGAGGTTTTGGCCTACTATACCACGCTGGTCCGTATGGTGACGGATTAATCCACAAAATGCGACATGTTTATTTTTGTGGTACAAACAAATATTTATGTAACGTTTTTTAATAGACCTGTTGGGTTTTGTGAATTTGAACAGGTACTAGAATGAATGAACCACAAGTTCAAAAAACCAGAGAAAAGTGCATAGAAACCTTGTGTGAATAGATGAGAAGAAAGTTCTATCACTATTAAATGGTTCCATATATTGTACTTTAGATATAATAATGCTGATGTATGCTTATAATGGTATTAATGTATTATACATAAAATATTAGAAGCAAATCATTTTTTTTTTTGTTATATTGTACAAACATAATATTGTAAATTATGAGGATATTGTGTAGGAAATAAATGGTAAAAGTATGTTAACGTGTTACATTTCCTCTGCTTAAGGCGCTGGATTGATCAAGATATTTGAGTGTCCAGTGCATCTGGCAATGTTATTTGAACGTTTCCTTCCGGTGAGATTGCAAAGACGCGTGTGAGCAATTTACAAATACACGTATTAATATTATCTGCGACTCAAATTTGTTTGTAGGTGTGAAAAAATCTAGCAATATCTAATATACCTATAGAATAGAGAATTCTTATTATCAGAATATCTAATTTTGTAATCGCGGAATAGCAATTATCCCAATGCGTTTTTACGGTGCTCCCTTAACATCACTCCAGGGTAACCACAGGGAATAAATCCATAAAACTACTATCTTATTATTATTATGACTGCCTTGGTGGTGCAGTGGTAGCGTATGCGTCTGCTTCGCTGAGGTCTCGGGTTCGATTCCCGGGTCGGACCAAATGTTTGTATGATCTGCAAGATTTGTTTCGAAGTTTGGGTGTTTTCTATGTATATTATGTATGCATTTACAAATTTCATTTCATTTCATTTCTACAAGCTCTGCTTAGTTTGAAATGAGATGGCGTTGTGTGGCAGATGTCCGAAAAAAAAATTATTATTATTCTCATTGGTTCACCCGCCGTAGAGATTGAGTCAATTATCGCTATTAGTTTAATTGATAGGCTGTTTCAATTATAGTAATATCGATAACTAGCTCAAACTCTATGCTGTGGTTATCCAAGGGTAACGTATGGCTGCACCACCGGGAACGAGTCGTTTCATTATGGTACAGTCCGGTCCGGTTATAAATGAATGCTGCTTTTTAATTCAAGGTTTTCCGCGTTTTTCAGCAAAACGGTAAGTTACAGTTAAAACCATACAGTTTGGTGACAAACGCGATAAATCAATTTTTGAGACCTTTGAAAAAAAACGGGATCAATGGGTACTTTTTGGAATTATAATAGTGTTGATGCCAACTTTTAGCTCTTGCCTAATTATTGTATCCTTACATGTCTAAATTGACCGAACTATTATAGGTATAGGGGATATTCAAACCACAATCAACGATTTTTTATAATGATGCACTATCAATGTAGGACACATTGCAAGTGCATCATTATAAAGAATCGTTAGAATAGCTATAAAATGATTGCTTTAGTTTCCATTGCGAGATATCGTTTATTGGGTAAAACCGAGAAGGTGTATCGGACGCTTCCTATGGCGAAACTTGTGAGTGGCAGAATCAGTGGGTCAGTCAGGGAATCAGGAGGAATTGCCTTGCATGTTGCTCACCATACAGGAGACATACTACTCATTAATAATCCTATCATTATCATACGGATGTAGTGGAATGTAATTTAAAGAACATTCCAATAAAATATTAATTACAACGTAGTAATGTTCAATATCACTAGTTTTTTTATTCATCTCTCTAAGTACATAACTAAAACGCTAGTTCTTAGAAGTGGGTTATCGTGATAGTGTGGTGAAACCAGAACCTTCTGTTTGCTAGTTCGACGTCTAACAACTTCTTATACAACTTATATTCCTAGTAACTATCCTGAAGAAATACAGGTACAAGTCGCAAAAAATAATAATAAGTACATAAAACATTATCTGTGTTGTGACGGATTAAGAAAACGGAGAGTCACCACCCCTATTCATCCCACGGGTGTTGTTAGAGCGAACTAAGGGAGCAAATTATGCACGACAACAGCACTGCAAAGAGAATAAAAACTTGATACAAACCCTGTACCAACCCATCGGGCCAGTGTAAAATATTGGGCCAAAACCTTTCTAAGGAGAGGGCTACGTCCAGCAGGAGACTGTTGATGAAAACATTATTTTTGCTTCTTTTAATTATTATTGACACTTACTGTTCCTTTTTTTCAATTGCATTGAAGATTTGCAGCTTTTGTGCACGTAGGTGTTCAGTGAATTGTGAGCAAAGACCAATTAATCACTTTGCTCGTCCGATGACTCCTGCAGTATTGCTTTAATATCTTCGACGGAAGAGCCAGCTGATTCATTAGATAAAGGACTTTGCACATTCACACCGTCCGAATTCGTCGGATACTCGTGTATTATGACCTGATGACGGAATGGCGGTTTACCTGACTTGGCGTCTGTGCTGGTCGTGTGCCACGTGAACTGGGGCATTTCTTGCCCTTGTGTGGATGATCCAGAAGCATTGCTGTAGTAGCAATCGTTAGGTTTGTTATATTTAATATTTTTTATTAATTTCATAACTTTAAACCTGAAATCGAAATTTTGTCTCGCGTTCATGGACTTCATATCGGGTAGTATATTTAACAGAAAGTTCATATCAGGATCTCTTTTACGCATAAGCGATTTTTTTTTAACAGTACTACGAGGCATATTTTTTGACTGTTTGGACAAAGATGATTGATTCCTTGACCACGTAACTGAAGAACGGCTTCCATCAGAATCAGCTTCATGCAGTGTGTTATCATTTAGCTCCGTTACACTGCCTGATTTGCCTTGATCTTGAGATTCATCATCGCCAGGTTTGGGAATATCTAAAAATTGTAACATTGCTAAAAAAGGTGCCTTTCGTTTTCTTAATGGACGTTCGCCTTTAGTAGCTCGTTCCTTAGCTTTTTGGCGAGTGAAATAGTCGCGTAATCCCTTCCATTTTTTCTGCATGTGTCTAACTGTAAAGCAATGTCACATGCGGTATTATAAACTGGAATTTACTACTATAGTTAAAATAATTAGTAAAAAATAAATATGTTTTACTAATTATTATATATAAAACCGCAAAAGGGAAAGATGTGTATCTTCCCTTTTGCGGTCTTAGTGCAGGAAACAGAACTAAATATCCGCCATTAAAAATAATGGAATTCTCAACTAATTGTATTATCTTTGTTTAATTATGCAATCTTTACGTACATACCTATTTCACGTTTATTCCTTTCACTCAGAGATAAAAAATCTTCGTGTAGAGCGACTGCGATTTCGATCCACGCCTGATGCTTTGCATCTTTTTCATTGTAATCTACAGCGCTAAAATTCCAAATACAAGGCTTATTTTGAACTTCTGTAATGAGTTGTTCGGTCTCGATGAAGACTTGACTTTTTACAGATTTTGACCTCGACGAATACGATGAGTCGCTGTCTTCGGACTCTGGCTCAGGTCTTACACCGTCATCGGGTTTGGTAATATTTAGAAATTGAAGCATTTTTAAAGAAGGGGCTTTGCGCCTCTTTCGTCTGTCCGTTTCATCTTTGTTTTTTGGTGCGTTATTTCTTGCTCTAGCGAAGTAATCACGCAAGCCTTTCCATTTCTTTTGTATCTGTCTGACTGTAATAATAAATATTTAGCAAAAACTATTACTATTTACCATACAACATGATTGATATGGGATAAAAATGAATGTGATGAGAATGTACCTATAAAGTAAGCTTTTTATGCATATATACATTTTGAATGAACCGCCAAGTATATCCTCAATAATGTGTTTTCATTTCGTATATCCAAACACTTTTCTCGAAATCTTTTTATACTTACATATAATTTCTCATTTTACTCCAACATTCATTCACCTACTTGCATTCCAACACTTGATCACTACCACATCTATTAATGATGTCCTTGCATATTATTCTTTCTCTAAAATTAGATTCCTAATCTTCGGAGGGTTTCCTTTCTTTTATTGAAAACTTTAGTTTTGATCTAACACTAACCTTTTTCTTAAAAAAATATAACTTGAGCATTAGGAATGATTTACGAGTCTTACGAACAATTAAAAAAAGGATACAAACAATTGACTTGTATTACTTGCCGATTGCCTAACGAAAGGGTTTATCCCGTCATTATTTATCATCATATAAACTAATCACTTAGTTAATCGATATACAATAAAATCGTTTAACTGTAATACTTACGTTTTTCAGTTTTATTGGTTGCATCCATAGTTAACCAGTCTGCAAACATAATCTGTGCAACTTCATCCCAAGCTTGCTGCTTCGCTAATTTATTACCGCTGTAATTTTCCAAATTATTATTCCAGAGACATGGTCTCTTTTGTATTTCCGCTATGAATTTTACCGTATGAATACCCATTTTTTAATAACAATAACTATTCTTCTAAAGTTGAAGCTTGAGTATTATAATGAGCATGTATTGTAATGAGTGGTTCGCCGCTGATTGAACGACTTTTGGGTCAATACTTAGTGGCTACAAATAAAACAAGAACCAACAAGAGAAAACAAGAAAACATGCAGTCTGTTTTATAAAGACGCATTATAAGTATTACGTAGATATTTAATATTCGTTTTAAAATGTAACAAAAATACAGCGTAACCTATCAGCTAACAGTTAGCGAGTCGGCAACAAACTGTTTGTTAGACTGCTTATTTTGCCTAATGGCGTCGATTGAGGTATTATAGAGATGTACCTATTAAAGAATTAGAACAGTTCAAATAGTGCAGGGTAGTAATTTTCTATTTTAGTAACATTATCATCAGGAATTTGACCTGTAAATATTTTGCTATATTTATAGAATTTCATCTATTGCATTGCATAGGTATTACTACTGGATGACAGAAAAATTCTCATTTCACCCATTCTTGTACTATTTCATTTCCAGAATCTTAGTAAGAATTGTGCAAATGACTCATACTTAATAATTTTGGTACATAAAAAATTGACCTATGTAAGCAAGAATATATAAGTATTGTAATATGTATTATACTATCAAATAAATAAATATCTTTTTCTATGGTACTTTAGTAACTGACTAAGTATTTTATATTATCTGTGTTCTGTCTGTCACTCAACTCCTCCGCTAGGAGCTCAGAACACACCGAGCACGTTCCAGCCTGCAGATATTAAAATTTCAAAATAAAAAAAAACTCATTTTATAGATCTCAATTAGCCCTTTCGACCTACGTTAATTAATTTATAAGCCCGTTTTTCGTTTTCCCAGGAAAAATAGAAATATAATTTTCAATTTTCCTCTACTTAAAATAGCCATATCTCTTTGAAAAATGATTATTTTTTACTCTACCAAGCGTGAAAAAATTGCCCTTGCTCTAATTTAATTTGCCCGCATGCTAATTCTTAAAAATATTCAATAATTATTATTGTAAACAATAAAAAACCGTCGTGGCATTTCCCAGCCAATTATTTGCGCATTGCGCATGCGCGACAGAATAAAGGTGATACTCACATCGTCAACTGCAGATCAGCTGATGCTACACGCACGGAAGGACTTTAAAAGTTATTATATTACTGTTTCGGGAAGTTTTTCAGTACTATTGGATTCATTATTATGTGCCTTTGGTAGTTTGATGTGTATGTGTAAATTTATAATTAAAGTTTTCAAGAATTGAAACAAAGAAATAAACCAAAAAACAGCTATTTTATTAATAAATATTTACATTTCTTTCTTTGTTTAAAAATGTATGTATGCTTAAACAGGCCCAATCAACACGTACTATATAATTTTGGAGCAAATCAGCAGAAAGATGAAATCTCCATGATTCCGTGACTAGTCAATAACAAGTTTACTTTGTAAAGTCTTGAAACGCTTAATAGAAATGTAATGCAATGAAATGTATGCCGAAAGATGATTCTCACTGTAAACTTCCTGAGATACGATAGTTTTGCCTTTTAATGACTATCGATATGAAATTTATGCTCAAAAACGATTTTGACTATGAACTTTCGGCGACATGATGGTTCTACTTTTTAATTATTATGGATATGAAGTTTATGCCTTAAGATGATTATGACTTACAGACTTATGAGTTTCGAATGTATGATAAATGAGTGTCTTCCAAACGATTTTCTGCGAAATGTAGTTTATGCTATATGTTGTTTTGCAAAATAATATTGTGACATAATAAGTTCTGCTATAAAAGGGAATTTCAAACTAAGTTAGTTTGAAGTTTGACGCTGTGGCAGCGCCGTACGCGATGCTGATCCCTTAGAGAATGGCACTGCTGTGCTCGACTCACTCGATTCATAAAGGGCCCAGTACATATTGGACCAACTTGAGCCGACGTTTGGCCATATTGGCGCCCATTCGGCATGTTGTCGATTTTTGGGCTCACTTCAAAGGTATCGTGATATAGATTGGCCAGTGGTGTTTACACCGTAGAGATATAAACATTGAGAGAACACGGAGTACAGCTGCCTGTAAGTGGAAACGATACTGTGTATGATTAGCTAAGCTGCGATTAGTTACTTATTAACCCCTCATATTCCCCAGACATCCAAAGTTTAGAGAGGACTAACTGGGGCTCTTGTTCCCTCTTGGTTATATCTCTATGGTTTAGTTTGTCACCGACCGCTGACTATACAGCACACTTTTTAACTGACTTCAAAAACACAGAGGAGGAGGTTATCAATTCGACGGTTATAAAAAAAAAGTATTTCACTCCCAGTGATATTTAATCAAATATTTTCGTGATATTAATTCACACTTGAAAATGGCTTTAAATGGAACGCGCTATGACAAAATAACTGTATCCTGGATTGATTAAAACTTGATTTTACTTAAGCGGGTCCGCGAACTTTTCCTAGTTCTAGTGTTTGTGATTTGTTTGGCAATTTTGCTGACACCTACTTGCCACCTACCTCCTACCTACAAAACACGTAAATTAAAACAAAAACACAATAATGTAACTTTTGCAACGAACATGTAACATTTCAGAGATCAAAACTTACGACTCAAGGGTCCTGGCAACTATAGATTTGACAAAATCACAGTGAACTGTGATTTATCATTTGATATTTGGTTAAGGGTTGCTAGGTAAGAAGGTATTTAACGCTATTTAACAGGAAATCTAGTTTTGTTTAATGATTATGTAAAAAATGGAATGATTATTAGGAAATGGTAGCTATATAAAATAAAATAATTACTAGGTTTACTGTAAAAAATAGGCGATGCATAAATCTTTATGCATCGTCTGAAAACAGCTTATTGGCCACAACGCGTGATTATGTAGTGACCCTAACCTACGTACGAAAAAATCGAATGATAAATCACCGTTAATTCTCAGTTCACTGTGATTTTATCCCATGTCCAGTATATATGTGGTCCAGTATGTCCACAAGGTATTTATTTGAGTTCTTTGCCGAGTGGCAAGGCAAGGCAAGTAAGGCAACACCACAGAATACGGCAACACAACACAACACTAAGCGAAATAGTCTGTGCTCAGTGGTGTTACTTAAATTTATTTGCACTAATTTTTCATAACCATTTAAAAAGCGTGTTGTTTATTATCTCAGTAAGATATTACAATAATATTTTTGTGGTCAATAGTCTTCCTCGGCCTACATAATTGAAAACAAGATTAAATATGGATTCTTTAGTTGGTTACGGGAGTGACGACGAAAATGAATCTGAGCGATATGGAAGCCAACAAGCATCGGTAAGTTCTGGGCGTCCTTGACACTATATTTTGAAGTTAAACCATGTTATATTTACGAATTGCGTTTTAATATTAGCACTTGAGAATCCATGATATTAATCTGCGTTCTCTGCTTGACAATAGAATAATATTTTAGGTGGGGGCTGGCGCCAGCTGCAGTTTTCGACGCCGGGACGACGACACAAACTACGATGATGTGAACATGGACATGAGCGAGGTAACTTTTATTAATATTTCTCAACACCACTACATATCCTGCAGTAATAAATTCAGTCGCTTTACTCTTGTATTTGACTGATATACAGTGTATGGAATCCTGCAGTATTAATATTTATAATATATTGATACATAAGTAGTATATTTTTCCTTTAATTCTGGCGTTTATGCCAATATCTGTATTGAAGTAGATTCAAGCTTATTGGATTAGTATTACCAGTAATTTCACACTTCGTAAATTGTTGAATAAAAAACAACTTACATAAAGCTGTTTTCAACGATGATATTAACACTTTTATTATTTTATATGTTACCCATTTGTAAATTGACACAAAACAAAAGTCAAATACCCCTTGAGTACGTGCTGAGGCTTGAAGATGACCATCCGAGTCCGTGCAAACTGCGCCCCTTAACTACAAACGCACGTGAGTACATAGCTATATGATAAATGAATCTTATCTGTATATTAAACTTGAAATTTTAAGATTTTGATGAATTTCAATTTCATTGTCATATCAAACATAAGTTACATATATTAAGGATTATTTAAAACTTTAATTATATGTACATAAAATAGGTGGTAATTGTGATATTTGCTTAATATAATGGACTCTTGATTAATCAGACTAATTGTTACCGTAAGTCATTTGAGAAATTGAATCTATGAAGATAATTTGCTGAAGGATATCTTATCTGTGGATGCATGTTCATTCTAAGCAATAAAAACTAACTTAAACTGAACTTTTTTACCAAAACCAATGTAAAATGAGATTCAAGGCCAACTCTCATAATAAAAGTTTGGTCAAAACAAGTGAGGTTATTAGAACACTTATGCAGTGTTTTGTTTAATTGAAAATTTAAAGAAGGAAGTACAGTATTTTTGAAACTTGTTTCATACACAAATCTGTAGTATTCAAGATTATGTAAAAATACAATATCTTCAATTCTAACATTTGATTATCCTGTTGGACATGTGTGAATGTATCTGTTTAAGTAAATTTTTAATATGGTGATAGGATAATCTTGATATATGTATTTGTCAAAAAGGTTCTGCTCCTGATATTCATAAATAGAAATGTGGAAATTGTGTTTATTCAATATGTTAATACGTAATACAATGAAATCATGTGTCAATAATAATAATAATAATAACACACTTTGCTTACTTGCTACAAATATGCCAACAGTCAACCAATAATTTTGGAATCTTGCATACATGTGTTTGGCACAGAAAATGACAACGGATTCCTTTCATCCAGAAAAGAAGTTATGACCAATTAGTGCAATTTACAAAAACATGAGCGGAGTCATTATTATGATTGAAGCATAAGAGAATTGTGTTTGATAATTAGAACTTAAGTGTTTCTCTGTCAAATTTCTGGTCATTCAGTATTTGGCATCTTGCAAGCTGAAATCAGACCCAATATAGTCATCCAAACAATAGGTACATAGGAATATTTGATTCATGTTGATACAAGAATAACAAGATACAAAAATAAAGTAGGTTAAAATTAACTAACAAAATTATTTTACAGTTAAATATGTAAATTTCCTCAGGGCTCGATTGAATTGATTGACAAAAACATTAAGTTCCGGCACTTCACAACAAAATCTTTGATCCCCAGCCATGTAATTATCCTTGACTTCTCTATGTTTGATTTTTAAATGAAGTTAATGTTTCTTATAAGCTGCTCACAAAAATTAAGAGAACAAAAACATCTAAATGTTTTCGCGATTTTGACAGGCTTTTACTAGGTGATTGACAAATCTAAAAGATTTATTTTGAAGCTATAGTTTCTGGATTTGAAACAAAACTATGCATATATTTGGTTCTTTACTTCTGTAAGGAATTAAGACCCACAGATAAACAATAGTAACTCCTTATGTGTAATAAATACTAATAGATCGATAGTCTATTGACAATGGGAATTTATCTTAGTAAAATACTGATGGACTGACCGATGTCAATGGCGTCTCAATGGCATCTTAATAGCGTGTTAATAGAATGTCAGTGGCTTGGCGTTAACAGAAAAAAGCAGAATTGAGGCCCAGGAGTGTCATGTACATCAGTTTGGTGCGACACGAGATTGCTCGCAAAATTTTTATCATTTGATTAACTCACAGTAGTATTATTTTCTTGTTACTTTACCATTAATACAATATAAGAGAAAGAGCGTATAATAAAGCTTTCGATGTATTTGGTGTTTTAATACACATTTAATTACAACAATACTTATTATATGTTAATAATATATAATTACATTAATTTTGTGATTGAAAGCTGCATCAATCACATGCCAATATTTTCTCCAACAGAAATCACAAAACGAAAGAAACGAAATAAAATATTCGCCAATGTATAACTTTAACCTGTTTTGTATAAATTGTAAAAGTTTTTATCCAAAATTTTAAAGGAAATAGGAACCCTAGATGCTGCTATATAGGTTTAATATAGTTAAATTAGGCAAATGTTACTTTTACCTAGCTACCTACGAGCGTGATCGTTTTTGTGACAACCCTTGCTCATTTTTAGTCGAGACACTTGTAGGAATTTAGCAGTCTATTAAAGGTGTTCACTCACTGTTAGTGTTACACATATGCTAATTGTTTACTGTTCACACGTTCTTGTTATAATTTTTATTTTGCATAGTTCATAGTAAAGTATAAGAGAGATTAAAATAGTAATTTAAAGGATCGAAAAAGGTAAATCGCCTCATCGTCACCTTTCTTGAAGAGTCTGCTGCCTTATCGTCTAAACCTCCTGAGAAAATTACGTTTACAAAAGTACCTAGGACACTCATATGGTCATCATTAATTTTCACCCCTAGAGATGGAATATTTTTTTCAAATTGAAATTAGACCAATCTTGTGTACAACAAATTTAATTATAAATAATTATAGAAATTGTTTCTCAAATTGCGAACATATGCGTAACATTATACCTAAAATAATAGTGTCGGTTTGTGTTACATTTATTGCCAGCAGAGGTGGTACAGATGTAACAGCGGTATACATGTAACCCAGCAGATCCGGAACACCATCTACGGCTCTATCCACTTGAGGGAGAACAAACCATTCTCTGTGGAAAGCTGGGGACGCAACAAAGTAGCGCGTTGAAGTCTCATTCTCATTTCATCACAATGTGATAGAAGAGAAATCTTAGAGAATACATTAGTTTTTCTATAAATTTTGATCAGACTAACCACGACAGTACAGTAAATGCCTGTGTATAAATTTAAATAAATGTACTAAACGGTTAATGGGATATGTTGACATCATTTGAGTATGTTACACATCCATGTGTATAATGTTCATAAGTTATACGTATCTTGTCGCAGGATTCTCAGGATGCTGAGTCAGAACCCGAGCTGCCACCTGCAGAGCCTCCCTCTCCACAGCAGCCTTCAAGAGATCAGCGTAGAGGTTCTAGTAAGTAATATATGCCATTATGGCTCAGGTTAAACGAGATCGCGTCTTTATCGTTCTAAACCTAATGTGTTCTTACTTGGTGACGAAATGTTCTCTACCGTTAAGATGGTCTGCTTCTACAGGCTATCTGAATTTCCACGCACTTTGCCTTACTCATGGCAACATAGTACCTGTACTATGTTGGTTAAGGTAAACATTGCCTTATTTGTTTGTCTACAGATGACAGCCGAGAGCGCGATCGCGAACGGGATCGCGAGTTTGACCGTAAAGAGAGACGTCGCGAGTCCCCAGGCCGCAGTCGGTCTGACAGAGAACGCTCTGATAGGCGCTCACCACGTAGAGATGAAAGATACAGGTATTTCTTCTTCTTTTGATGTTATGAATTTCTAACGGTCATACGGTTTCACTTACTTTATATTTTTAGGGTTGCGTTTTACATGAAATTGAATTTGTGGGGGACCTTGATAAGTTGTCAGCCCGACCTGTGGCGTAGGGGTCTATCAAACCTTTTTGAGAAAAGTCTCCCCTCGCATATGTCCTTAATGAATAATAAAATATCTTTTCTGATAGCCTTTTAGTTTAAAACGATATCAGATAATATATTTTACTACGAAATTTTTAGTTTAGCAACTTATTCTATACTATAGCGCACATTATGCCTATGTGTTATTTCTGTCGTAGGGCATTTCTGTCGCATCAGCTTGTTGCGTCGAATACATGGATTAGATTTAAATGTAATATTATGACAACAAAGACAGCTCCTAGGCAGTTTGACTGCCACATTTTCAACAATTATTTTCATATTTAAACGGATCCGTTCAGTAGTTTTTGAGTATATATCACAAACAGACAGAACGACAGATTTGTCGGGAACTTTGTACTTATACATAAGTTATGTATGTACAAAAACAAAAGGTATTCTTGCTATAGAAACCGATTTGGCGTATCTTACATGTTATTACTGTTTTAAAACGGTTAATGTATTAACACATAGAACATACAATAAAAATAACACAATAGAAGTGTAGTGGCATATTTCATCATTATAAGACCATAAAGATTATAAAACATACGTACGACTGCACGGATGGCGTAGTGGTTTAAGCGGTCGCCACGCTGCTTCCTACTACGCCGAGTGTTGTGGGTTCAAACCCCACATGGGACGACACTTTGTGTGATCCACAAATTGTTGTTCCAAGTCTGGGTGTTATTTGTGTCCGTTTCATGTATGTTTGTAAAGTCCCCCGCGACACAGGATATTTTCCTAATGCGGGAGTTGTCTTTATAAAAAAAAAAAGAAAAAAAAAAAAAAAGTACATACGCCAAAATATCCTCTTTCGTAGATCGGATCGTGATCGCACTGGAAGTAGGCCGGAGCCCCGTCGCGGGTTGTTGGGCGATCGGCCTGATGATAAAGTGCCAGCACTCATGGACCTCAAACCATTTGCTGGAGATTTACCGACGGCTTCAGACAAGAGGTCACAAGATGCTCGGGATGCTGTATCGCCTAGGTATACTTACTATATTTATGAAATTTATGTAATGGGCTGTGCTACTGTCATATACTTCTGGCTATCACTTACTTCCTTATAATGTGCTGGGTGCACGGTGGGCTGAAAATCGTCTTTTATAGACTTAGGGATTTCAATTTGTAAGTGCCATTTTTTTTACCGGATATCGCTTCTATACAAAAATGACACCAGTGTTAATTCTGCACAAAGACGAAGGCATTAGATTTTTTTTACGAAAAATTTGTATGAAGCTATTATGAAAAATCTAATTATCTCTTAAGGCGAGGTTGCAGCGGTTTTGCACTTTTTTGAAGAGAAATAAATACCCTAATATGCATTTATCGTGCATGAAAATAAATGTTTTATAAAAATTAAACATATAATCTAAAGATCCGTAAGGATGGAAACATGATTTATGGAATTTGGCTCAATAAAAAAAAAACACAAACATAGCACTAACTCACGATTTCAAATAGAAATTGTTGTAAAATGCCACCATGGATTCACGTAAAAATTATACCAAAAAATAGAGCTTATTTTTTTTAGGGATTTGTAAGGATACATTTTGACATAATTGTACTTATAAAAAAAAGAACCAAAAAATATGTTTTTACGCTTGCTTACGGCGGCGAAGTTCGCCTGTCAGAGCTCGCTGAGCCTTGTTTGAGGTCGGACGCACGTCATTTTGCTCCGTGAAATTTCCCCCGCGCAAATACGTAAAATTCATTTTCACAAAGTTTACTACTGTTTACTGTTTGGTTTGTAGCCGGGCTAGTAAAAATAACATAACGCCTCCAGAACATAAATGCTACAAAAACTTTGATGGTCATCTACCTCTATGGAAGCAGATATAATTGCGGAGGGTTTTAAAACATCTATTTCTATGTACGGAGTAATATACCAAAGACTTATAGCAGATGGTGACTGTTCCACATATACTAAAATTTTAAAGGACACAAGGAAAAACACTGAATTTGACTGTTGAAAAAAAAGAATTTCCCAATCATATTTTACTAAATTATACTATACTTGCTATTATATACTATACTTACTATTATATATATATTATACTTGTCAAAGAGACGAAATTTTTCTAGTTGCATAGAAAAACTTTAACGAACCAATAAATAAGGGCTATGAGAAAATTATTTATTCGGTCGAAAAAATATCACCACCAGTCTGTTCCGAAAAACGATGCAGTCTCGGTACTTCATAAAGATATAACATATTCAGTTGAACACGCTTACGGAGATCATAGAATGTGCCATAATTACAACTGTGAGCATGATGGAGTAAAAGGTGACATTAGGCAAATACGGAATAGTACATTTTTATTAATACTGAATGCCATTGTTGCAACTGTGGCTGGGAAATCAAGAAGTTTGATTGAAAATGTTGATACCCACACGGTCGAAAGATTTAATAATGTTATAGCCATTGATATAATACTTACATAGATGAGTAATTACCGCCTAAAATCGTTGCTACTGCACATATGTCCACAGGCATATGCGTAGCAAACGTCAATTCATTATTCAATGTGGCGTCAACCGAGTTGAACATAGCGACACATGACAGTAACAATCGCCAAAATGGCTAAATGCGTAGTGAAAGAATGCGATTCAAGGTCACAAAACATTAATAAATCATGCGGAATTACTTTTCACGTGTAAGTTTATGGTTTTTGTATTGATAATATTGTAAATAAGGCTATAATTGAAATAAAACACTGATAATTGTAATTTAGAATCAGTGTTACCATTAAAAAATCATTTTGGTTTTCCCACATTAGTGGGAGAATTTATAATTTATGAAATAATATGCTTTATACTGTTTTTAAACATTTTGCCAATAATAATATAGGAAGAACGGTAGTTGTTAGGGCTGGACCGATCCCTTTTTTTAGGGACCCGTTGAACGTTCACTGCGAGCTTGTGAGTGCCAAGCTCGCAGTGCTGGAGACTTTTGTACAAAAAAATTAATTCATTGTTTTTCTTAATTTATTATCAATTTTAAAAAAATAATTGTACAAAATAATAATAATAATAATAATAATAATAAATGTTTATCATAAAAATAAAAATATAAAATAAAAAAGTCACATCACATCACATCAACAGCCTTTAATAGTCCACTGCTGAACATAGGCCTCTCCTTATAAAGGAGGTTTTGGCCTACTATACCACGCTGGCCAGACGGGTTGGTATAGGGTTTGTGTCAAGTTTTCCTTCTTTTTGCAGAGCTGGTGTCCTGCGTTGTTTTGCACCCTTAGTCGGCTCTTACGACACCCACGGGATGAATTGGGGTAGTGACATTGCGTATTCTTAATCCGTCACTACACGAACTACTTATACTACTACTTTACTTACTACTTTACTACTGACTACTTTACTTTATAAATAAAAAAGTAAATAAACATAAATAATTTTTTTTATAAAATAAAATTTTTTTTTTTTTTTTTATTTGTTTTTTAAAATATAATAGAATTTGCAATACACCCTGGGGATTATTTATTATCAGTACAAGTTGATCATTCACTTTTATTATTAAATGCTATTATTTTTACATACGTAAAAATAAGATTGTATCATGAAAGTAAAATATCCACACAAACTTATAAAAAAGAGTCTAAAAGACAATTGTATACAAAACTGATGCTTCACAGCGCAGTTTGATTTTACACTGAATATAAACCCTTTTAACCAAATATTTCCAGTTATTTTATTATTTATACCTATTCTATTCAATTCGAAATATATTATTTAGAATATTTAAATTAATTTATTTTATTACAAAATTGTTTTAAAAAAAAAATTGTTTCTTAGTTGTTATGGGTAAAATTTCATACGGTAGTCAACACTGGCCCACCATCGTAAAGTTATATCTTTGTCTTTGTCTAATCCGAGCGATGGTATTGTTCTTGTCTCGCGTGTAAATGAGACATAAATATGTTTACTTTCAAATGTTTAGTGGTATCAAAGCTACGTCGTCAAAGTTCAAAAGTGGTTACACTTTTTTCGACGTGTGATAATGAGGTTTGCTTCTCTAGTGTTGTTTTAACTCAATGGTTATAGCTAAATTTGTGGGTGGGAAAATAATTAATTTTGCTCTCAGACGCGGGTAAAAAGGAAGATGTGCAGCAGCAGTCGTATCTTTTATCAGGATTCCGCCATTTCAGCTGAGCAAAAAAACAATGTTAAATAGAAGTCCTTCAAGCAGAGTTTTGAAGTACATGGAAAAAAAGGACCCATAAACGTAAATTCGATTTGGAACATCCATTAAAAAAGATACGTAGATTTTAAAACGCTAATAACGACCTATAGCACGACTATGGTCAAGCTAGGTCGGCACCAGATTCGTTCGCTACCCCTGCCCTCGCCGCACGAGTAAGGAACTGGCGTGTCCTGGAAGAGGTTGAGACGCTCTCGGATCATCTTTATATCCGATTTGAGCTCTCCCGGACCCAGGACTCCAGTAGGGGTCACGTGGCGCGGCGTTTATCACGCTTGCCGCGGTGGGCTGTTGCCAGACTGAACCGGGACCTACTAGAGGAGGCAACCATAATTCACTCGTGGCTGTCTCCTCAGGCCCCGACCGAGGAGGTCGACGTGGGGGCTGGTCGCTTTCGCGATGCGATTACGCATGTCTGCGATGCGGACATGCCCCGCATTCGAGGTCGTCGGCCTCCAAGGAAGGATCTACTGGTGGTCCCAGGAGCTGGCGGACCTCCGTGCGGCCTGTACACGTGGCCGGAGGTCCTACACGCGCAGTCGGCGGCGTCACCGTGGAGACGGTGAGGAGAACCGGCTTCATGAGGAGTACCGAGAGGCGCGGAAAACTCTGAAGCTGGCCATTAGCCGCGCCAAAGAGATAAAGAGAAAGGAGATGCTGGAGGGTCTCGATCGTGACCCCTGGGGTCGCCCTTATCGCGCGGTGCGACAAAAGCTCCGCGCGTCGGGCCCCCCTCTTACGGAGACTCTCCAGCCCAGCTTCCTGCGAGAAGTGGTTGAGGGCCTTTTCCCGCAACGAGCGGAACACACTCCCCCGGCGATGGCCTCGTTGGCCGGAGACGGCGGGGAGCACGGGGAGGATGATGTTCCGCCCCTCCGGGATTCGGAGGTAGGGGCGGCTGTTCTACGGATCCGTTCCAAGAACACCGACCCTGGGCCAGACGGGGTACCGGCCCGAGTGCTGGTGTTCCACAGGGGTCTTGGACCCCTCTTGTGGAACATAGGGTACGACTGGGCCCTTCGCGCCGATTTCCCCCCTGGGCTGGGTGTAATCTGTTACGCAGACGATACCCTGGTGACAGCCCGGGGGGCAAACTTCAAAGAGGCGGCGCGCCTGGCCACAAGGGGAGTCTCCCTGGTGGTCGGGCGCATTGAGGCGCTGGGCTTACGGGTGGCCCTAGATAAGACGGAGGCCCTGTTATTTCATGGGCCCCGTCGTGGTCCACCCCCTGGCGCCTCAATCGTGGTCAACTCGGTCCTCGTACCGGTTCGGGCCCAGATGAAATATCTGGGCCTGATCCTCGACGGGAGGTGGCTCTTCGACGAGCACTTCCGACAGCTTGCTCCAAAGCTGGTCGGCGCTGCGTCTGCCCTAGGGCGACTTTTGCCCAATTTGGGTGGACCCAGCGTCGCGACAAGACGGCTGTACACGGGGGTTGTCCGGTCAATGGCACTATACGGTGCACCGGTGTGGGCGGCGGCTCTGACCGCCCAGAATAGGGCACGCCTCTGGCGCCCTCAGAGGGTAATGGCGGTCAGAGCCATACGCGGTTACCGCACCGTGTCGACGGAGGTGGCGTGCGCGTTGGCCGGAACTCCCCCGTGGGATTTGGAGGCGGAAGTGCTCGCCGAAGTCTATCGGCGAGTGGCTGACTACCGGGCGGAGAGCGGATTTCGCCCTCCGCCCGAGGATGTGCGCGAGTGGCGCGAAGCCGCTCGCCGAGCCACGATGGCTCGTTGGTCGTTCCGGCGCGAGACTCCACACGCTGGCTTCGCCGCCGTGGAGGCTCTTCTCGGAGGAAGCCTTAAAGTCTCGAAACAAAGATTTTACGAGGTTCCGGGAACATCATTCGCGGAAAAGAAGCGGACAAGATTCATATCAAGATATTATCCTAAATATAATTTTTGTTTCTTCGGATCCTTTCCTAACTGCACAAAAGCCTAAGTTGGATACCACGGAGAATGCAGAGCTTTTTACACGCTTATATATTAGCTTCACTTGTATGTTTCTTTGTAACCGACATCTTTGGGCGTGATTTTGACTGACTTTAAACGGTCAGAATTCGTTCAAACTTTGTAGATATAATGAGAACCGATGACAATACATTAATAATAAAAAAAAAATAGTTTTAACATTTTATTTTAACACTCATTTTCATTTGTGCACTTATTAAGAATCGTACTGTATACTAGGACACTTGGAAAAAGTTTTTGTTATTTAAGGGTTCGTACTGTGGGCTTATGGAATTGTCTAACATAGGATCTAGCAAATACGCGGTCAAATGAATGGGCTGAATACAAAATAATCTGTGTTCTTCAATATAGTTTAAATTGGCATCTTTCTTTTGAGAGCAATTTCAAAACAGAACAGTCATTCTGAAACACATCATTTCTCATTTGTTTCTTGATTTTTCGAAATGATGCCGGTACTTCCGAAGTCAATCCTTTATCAGAACAAACTGCAACGGAACTAAAACGTAAATTGATAAAACTATTTATGCAACTGACAACTAGATGTAGGTACAACAGGGGCCGGGGCCTCGGCTAGTCATAGATGGATATCTAAGTAAAATATACTAAGTACGTATTTGAAAAAAAACATGAAATGTATCTCGTTTAATTCCGTTTTTAAAAAATACATGCAATGCTGGCAAATTTTCTTCAAACTTTCGAATGAAACATTTAAAAAAAACGGATTTGGAAAGAAACGGGAATATACCTGAATTTTTTCAACGCTTATTTGGATTCGAACTCAGAATTGGAGTCAGACAACAAAAGATATAATAATAATAAATGTAAAGAATATGTTTATAAAATAAATAAAAAGAATAATAATAATATTTTGGACATCTGACCCACAACGTCATCTAGTTTCAAACTAAGCAGAGCTTGTACTATGAAGGCTAGATTGACTAATAGAATACCTATATACTTCTTTTCGTAAATACATACATATTATACATAGAAAACATACATATTATTAGGAAAATTTGTTATAATTCATATAGTTTCATGTTTCTTTTTGTTATTTATGTTAGTTTTTATACCAATACGTGTAAAATCCATTAATTATTCTCTTAAATATTTTGTAGAATTTTATTTATAGTATTTAAATAAAAGCCTCGCTAATAATAACCTCTGTTATATTCAAATTATGAATAATAAGAATAAACAGCTTTTTTCTTTCTTTATTTATATATTCTTAATATTTAGGTCAATAACATTCTTCATATCGATGTTCTTAACTTAGACACTAAAAGCAATATCTGGGAAAATATGGCACTTGCAAATTGATTTCAATTTAAGACTATGAAAGACGATTTTCAACCCACCGTGCGACGCATCTATCTTTGGGCTTGCAAACGCTATTTATATAAACAATGTAATATGTGCATGCCTTCTAGTACTAAATATCGAAAAAAAAAAAAAAAAATTTAAACAAGCTTTTATAGACTGGCTGTCATATATAGCTCCAAAGTTGACGAAACAAATCAGTAAAACTTGATGTTTTTATCTTGTTAAGAAGTTCCTATGGCCATATTTGGCTCAATCGTCAGAGCAGCTCCATGGTAAGATTATTATTGTATTGTAAGTGAAAATACATCATACAGTTTGAGCCCAATTGAACATCGGGAAGTGGTTCTAATTTAGCTGCCTAAATTCGTGCATACAAATATTGCAAGTAAAATAAAAGCTGGTAAAAAAGACAAAGACTTTTAGTTCCGATTATATTAATTGACTTGATTACTTTGCACTGCAGGTTTGTGGATCGTGATCGCCGCGATAGAGACAGGGACCGTGAACGGGAACGCGATAGAGATCGCCACGGTAGACGCTCAGAGGAAAAGAGGTAAGGTTCTTACATGCTTTTCACTTTTTAGCTTTTTTGCTTTTCAGGGTGTCACCACCATTAAGTTTCATACTCACAAACAACCTATAACTGCACGGATGGCGTAGTGGTTTAAGCAGTCACCTCGTCGGTTCCTACTGCGCACTACTATTCATGTGGGTTCGAGCCCTACATGGGCCAACACTGCGTGATCCACAAATTGTTCTTCTGAGTCTGGGTCTTCTTAGTATCCATTTCATGAATGGTTGTTAAGTCCCATGTGACACAGGACAGAATATTTCTAGTGCGTGAACTATCTTATTAAAAAAACAAACGAAAAAATTATTAACTTTATTAAACAAAACATGTTTTTTTTTAAATTAACACGCACAAATATGTAGTGTGTCAGGTGATGGTTTAAAGCTAGAAGTATAATAACTTCATTGCTTCGATAAAAGAAACTAAGTTAAGTAGATAGTGTAAAAATGGGAGATTATTTAAACGATTTGCGCCATTTATAAACAACTTTACAATGAAGTTGCACATGAGTGTACATCAAAGTTAACATTTTTACTTCTTGCAGGTCTTCTAGTCACAGACATGATCGCCGTGATAGATCCAGATCCCGATCCCGTGGTGCACCTCACTCTTCTAGTCACTCGTCCGGCTCTAGTGAACGACGCTCACCGTCCGGAGACTACAGGCCTTCGTCCTACAAGGTCAATAAGAAACTGGAAGTAATGGAAAAGATGGGTATGTATTTTTAACAATTTGCCCTGTTTATTTACAAACAATTGAATGAAAATACGGTCGGAACAATGATACAGATGGTATATCCACAACTGTGAACTGTATACATTCCCTTTTTACAGATCCAGAAAATTCATCTCTCTTTCTTTACTGTAATATCTATTTCTCTTTTGTTTAGGTTTACAAATTAAGACTCCAGATGGTTCCATGGCGACAGCTCAACAGCTGCGTGCTGCGGCCCATGATGCACCTTCAACCACTTCAGGTGGTCTGCCATCATATTACAATCCCAGCGCAGTCAATGCTTCTAAGATATTAAATCAGGTAACAGATACCCTTGTGTTCTTGTAACTAAAACATATTTGAATATCTGTCAATTAATTAGTAATTATACAGTGTACAGTTTTTCCTACATATTTTACTATGATTACTTTTCCTGTCTTATTAAATGTTAGGTATGTGTCAACTTTCAGGAAAATGGCACCTACCATGACTTACTTACCTTCTTGGCCTATCGTGCTACATCCTGGTATAATGAAATAATTTTTTACATCTAAGATGGTGTAAGAAGTCATCTGCCTTGGACTAATGAAACTAGATATATCAAAAATAACCATTTTAAAGTTTATTTGATCATTTCAGAGTTTCACAATAAATGTATTCAAACCGAACGTCGCTAAGGGCATGTATCACCTATAAATTTATATACAATTTACATGCATCTTTTAGGTACAGAAACGGAAGCTTTTATGGGGAAATAAGAATAAGACTGAAGCTGAAGAGGCAGCCAAGTGGAGTGGAACACGGTTTGCCCAGGATACAGATGGAAAGCAAGTCACCAAATTTATGAGGCTAATGGGCATAAAGGAACCTGGTTAGTCTTACTTATCTGTCTATTTATATTCTATTGTTTCTCTGAAGAGACCATAGGAATGCTTTCATATCTTTATAATATTAACTGGTTAACATATTTTCTGAAAATATCCCATTTAGAAAAAAAAACAGTTTTCAATTGCAGTCAAAAAGTGTTTCTTTACTATACTTGTACTCTATTGTGTGTATTATTGTTAACTAACGTTCTGAGTTTTAATGTAATATGATGGTAAAATTATGAGTATTATTACTATGAGAAATATGGAAATATCACTCAAGCTTATAAACCAAACAAGGTATACCATTTAAATATTGAAAAAATACTGATAACAAACAAAATACTGTTCTAAGAGTTAGGAAAATAAAAAGTTACGATGCCCATTTTCCCACAGCTGCCGTTAATGAAACACCAGACAAGACCGCCGACCCTATAAAGAAGCAAGAGGACTTATTTCAAGCAATGCAAGCTCAGTACGAAGTCGCCCGAGCCACCACACACACGATGCGCGGCGTCGGCCTCGGTTTTCAAAGAGGACAATATTAATTCACTTGCTACTGCAAATATTTGGAATATAATAGCATATACATTTGAATATGTGGCATCTTACATGTTTTCAGTATATGCTCAAGAGTCTAATATAACTGAGGTTTTATAAAGACTACATGTGTTAAAAAGATGTTACATTTAATATGTATTAATACCAACGACGTGACTATCCTTACTAGTTTGTCTGTTTGACATCTTAATACTAAATCCAATCAACCAAAAAACAACTATTATAAATAATTGTGAGAGATCTATGTTTTATTCAATATAAGAATGTCAAAAAAAGAGACAACTAGATTACAGTGTTTAAGGTGTGTCTTTGTGTCGCAAGGATGGATCCATGTCGAAACTCATATCAGGATAGTACAAACTCGGGACTTTGTATATATAAATATATTGCTATTTAACTCAAATACCAAGTCACTATTTTAGAGATCTCAAATATAAAACTGGATAGCTTAAATGCATCAAGGACGTCAATGACGCATTTAACAACACATTTCCTCAATTTAAAGCTTTACTCAACGCAATCTAAATGCGTTATTTCAGTTTATAAACGATAGTAACCTGTATATGTAACAAGCATATGCATCTGAAACCTCATAAAAAATGTGCATGTAGTGTTTGCTTAAATTGTAATATAGTAATTAAATAATGGGTATTACGAAAATAAAGAATTGCTACTAAAAGTAGTTACACCTAACCAGAGAGTACACTATCTCAATGAATAATTGAAAATATTATTATTAAGTATAACTGCACAATATTATTAGTTATACAACAATTGAATATTGCCAATTTAGTTTAAACACACTGTAAATATCAGCCGTGACGCGTTTGTAAGATGTCCCAAATGTTTATTTGGCAACAGCACAAGATATTTTTTCAGACAAATGTGGAAATACGTCACGCCGACTTGTGTAGGTAGAATGTGAATGACGCATGTACGTTATTTAGAAATTACCGCGTTATATTTTTTTTTGTATTATATTAAGAGTTATTATAAATAACAATTTCCTCTTTTGAAGAAAAATGCGTTAAAAAAACGCTATGGGGAAGTTTCATTTCTTTAGTATTTATAGTTACACAACATTAAGGCCCTGGTTTATGTCTATTAATACTACGGCACTTTAAATATTTAATTTTAAGTGTTAGATTTATTGCTATGTGTGATATAATATTATTCAATTAACTAGGCATTACGAAAACAAGTCATTGTGTGGGTTTAGCCATCGACATCTTCCTTTGTTCCTAAGTTAATATTATTTTGCCAACATACTAGTTTCCTGTAGTGGCTGCCCACATCATGGTTTTTTATTTTGTAGTTTAAGTAAATAAAAGATTAATGAAACCTACCTCATTTTATTCAAATCAAGACAAACCAAGGTATAAGATGGTGGAATAAAGGTGGTTCCCACGATAACACAGGATAAATCCAAAACCAAAATTCAGCTGCAACATGATATAAAATGTTGGACTCATCAACTACATAACCCAACCGGCCGTCCGGTTTGGGGATATTTAACAAGTCCATAGGGATTAACGCACTGAACAAAAATTTGTTCGTGTTCGTTCGAGTTCGTGACTGCCATGGAACCTTTGTTGCCGGCGCTGTTGCTGCGTCCGCAGAATGCCTCAAACAGGGGATACAGTGTGAGTACCAGGGACTTCCTTTCTAGGGTATACCTGGTTCCCCGGCTATTAGTACCCGAGACGGCGTGCGGTTTTAGTCGGTTCGAGTCCGACATGCCACCGACAGGTGGTATCCGAAGGTATTTCCGCACGGAAAAAAGAAGGATACAGTGGGTAGGTATTCAGGTTGTAGATCATACTCTGAATGCCATATCCGGCTTCACCGATATTTAGTAGTGATGGAATAATTAGTCTACACTCATATTTAATTGTGAATTCTTAATTAGCAGTTATCAAATTATCAGTAGTCGTGAAATTTCGTGAACCTATGTATTAATAGGTACGTACACGTCAACCACTTCAAAACTTTAATCATCTATACCTATTCTGTAATTAAACTTATTATTAATAATACAGGATAAATCCGAAACTAACTATTAGTGATATACCTACAAGTATACAACTTTTTATTACAATTAACATGCTAAGACATAAGAATTCGCAATGAATGAAATTAAATATAATAAGCATTAATCCCCATTACTAATATTTAGTATAACACCTATAGATGTAAGACCGGTTTAAAACTAATTAACCAATCGATTTAAAACCATTTTTTTTCGATTTAAACAGTTGGTTTTGAGACTATCTTTTTCTTAATTATAACTACATTTTCTTGATTTTACCGAGGTAAGGATATGACGGAGTAAACTGTAAAGATTTTTTATATGTGTGATATACTGATATTGGTACTAATTCTGTTGTTCGAAAACTCTCTAAACTAAACTAAAAATCACTAAAAATTACTTTAGTCCTATCAAGTATTACGTTTTCAGAATACCAAACGTTATTTGACAGGACTAAACCAATTTTTAGTGATTTTTAGTTTAGTTTAGACAGTTTTTGAACAACAGAATTAGCACCATTGATATACCTACTTAGCGGGTTTAGTTCTAGTTGGTCCGTCCGACCAAGCGTAGGTATTACCTACGAAGTTATAAAACTTCTATTGATAAGTTAAAGTTTGTTAAGTGTTAGTAAATAACCATTTTTTTATTGTTTTGAAACGATTTAAATAATCTATTTGATTCGGTTTAAAACCAAGCTCAAAGTCCTCAAACTCTCGCACTCTCGTTGACACCGTTGGACACCTCTTTCTTGCGCAATTAAAACAGTCGCATTTCGCAGTCAACAAACAAGCATTGTGTTGATCATCATCATCAGCCTATCGCAGTCCACTGCTGGACTCGGATAGGCCTCTCCCATTGCACGCCACTTAGATCGATTTTGGGTGGGTGATTGGATCACGCTTCTTCTGATAATGATGTCTTATAATCTAGTGTGTGTAAAATAATAAATAAAGTATATAGGTATACTATAGGTATATATATATAGGTGTAGTAGGTAATGTAGGTAGGTACTTTTTGTTGGTTTTCGATGAACTAATTAAACGAAACATGATGTCAGTTGACCAAAAATTGGCCACAATGAAGTGTAATACACAGTTTTTTTATTTTTGTAGGTGAGTTTTGAACCGTTTAAAACGATTTATTTGGGGTTAAAACGGCAACATTTTGTTTAAAACGTTTTAAATCGGTTGTTTTACATCTATAATTGCACCTACTATTGTACACTTAGTATTTGGGCACGCCGTTATCGCGGCGGTAAGTAAGACCCGTTATAGAGGCATCACGGAACCTTCTCATACCGGTTAACGCACGTGATCACCGGGAAAGGATGCTTCATAGATCACCTTTGTCTGATCCGCACGGAGCCAACGCTTGAGTTCCACTACTGCGATGGCAAGATCGTGGACACGGTGCTTCACACGCAGGCAAAATGCCCGGCATGGGTGGAGTACAGGCGTTGCCTCGTGACGACCATCGGAGTGAAAATTCTCTCGCTCGCTATACATTCCCTTTTTACAGATCCAGAAAATTCATCTCTCTTTCTTTACTGTAATATCTATTTCTCTTTTGTTTAGGTTTACAAATTAAGACTCCAGATGCTTCCATGGCGACAGCTCAACAGCTGCGTGCTGCGGCCCATGATGCACCTTCAACCACTTCAGGTGGTCTGCCATCATATTACAATCCCAGCGCAGTCAATGCTTCTAAGATATTAAATCAGGTAACAGATACCCTTGTGTTCTTGTAACTAAAACATATTTGAATATCTGTCAATTAATTAGTAATTATACAGTGTACAGTTTTTCCTACATATTTTACTATGATTACTTTTCCTGTCTTATTAAATGTTAGGTATGTGTCAACTTTCAGGAAAATGGCACCTACCATGACTTACTTACCTTCTTGGCCTATCGTGCTACATCCTGGTATAATGAAATAATTTTTTACATCTAAGATGGTGTAAGAAGTCATCTGCCTTGGACTAATGAAACTAGATATATCAAAAATAACCATTTTAAAGTTTATTTGATCATTTCAGAGTTTCACAATAAATGTATTCAAACCGAACGTCGCTAAGGGCATGTATCACCTATAAATTTATATACAATTTACATGCATCTTTTAGGTACAGAAACGGAAGCTTTTATGGGGAAATAAGAATAAGACTGAAGCTGAAGAGGCAGCCAAGTGGAGTGGAACACGGTTTGCCCAGGATACAGATGGAAAGCAAGTCACCAAATTTATGAGG
Source organism: Arctia plantaginis (assembly GCA_902825455.1). Classification (NCBI taxonomy): domain Eukaryota; kingdom Metazoa; phylum Arthropoda; class Insecta; order Lepidoptera; family Erebidae; genus Arctia; species Arctia plantaginis. Next base: position 9,026,729 of record CADEBD010000327.1, on the reverse strand, counting down.
CTAATGGGCATAAAGGAACCTGGTTAGTCTTACTTATCTGTCTATTTATATTCTATTGTTTCTCTGAAGAGACCATAGGAATGCTTTCATATCTTTATAATATTAACTGGTTAACATATTTTCTGAAAATATCCCATTTAGAAAAAAAAACAGTTTTCAATTGCAGTCAAAAAGTGTTTCTTTACTATACTTGTACTCTATTGTGTGTATTATTGTTAACTAACGTTCTGAGTTTTAATGTAATATGATGGTAAAATTATGAGTATTATTACTATGAGAAATATGGAAATATCACTCAAGCTTATAAACCAAACAAGGTATACCATTTAAATATTGAAAAAATACTGATAACAAACAAAATACTGTTCTAAGAGTTAGGAAAATAAAAAGTTACGATGCCCATTTTCCCACAGCTGCCGTTAATGAAACACCAGACAAGACCGCCGACCCTATAAAGAAGCAAGAGGACTTATTTCAAGCAATGCAAGCTCAGTACGAAGTCGCCCGAGCCACCACACACACGATGCGCGGCGTCGGCCTCGGTTTTCAAAGAGGACAATATTAATTCACTTGCTACTGCAAATATTTGGAATATAATAGCATATACATTTGAATATGTGGCATCTTACATGTTTTCAGTATATGCTCAAGAGTCTAATATAACTGAGGTTTTATAAAGACTACATGTGTTAAAAAGATGTTACATTTAATATGTATTAATACCAACGACGTGACTATCCTTACTAGTTTGTCTGTTTGACATCTTAATACTAAATCCAATCAACCAAAAAACAACTATTATAAATAATTGTGAGAGATCTATGTTTTATTCAATATAAGAATGTCAAAAAAAGAGACAACTAGATTACAGTGTTTAAGGTGTGTCTTTGTGTCGCAAGGATGGATCCATGTCGAAACTCATATCAGGATAGTACAAACTCGGGACTTTGTATATATAAATATATTGCTATTTAACTCAAATACCAAGTCACTATTTTAGAGATCTCAAATATAAAACTGGATAGCTTAAATGCATCAAGGACGTCAATGACGCATTTAACAACACATTTCCTCAATTTAAAGCTTTACTCAACGCAATCTAAATGCGTTATTTCAGTTTATAAACGATAGTAACCTGTATATGTAACAAGCATATGCATCTGAAACCTCATAAAAAATGTGCATGTAGTGTTTGCTTAAATTGTAATATAGTAATTAAATAATGGGTATTACGAAAATAAAGAATTGCTACTAAAAGTAGTTACACCTAACCAGAGAGTACACTATCTCAATGAATAATTGAAAATATTATTATTAAGTATAACTGCACAATATTATTAGTTATACAACAATTGAATATTGCCAATTTAGTTTAAACACACTGTAAATATCAGCCGTGACGCGTTTGTAAGATGTCCCAAATGTTTATTTGGCAACAGCACAAGATATTTTTTCAGACAAATGTGGAAATACGTCACGCCGACTTGTGTAGGTAGAATGTGAATGACGCATGTACGTTATTTAGAAATTACCGCGTTATATTTTTTTTTGTATTATATTAAGAGTTATTATAAATAACAATTTCCTCTTTTGAAGAAAAATGCGTTAAAAAAACGCTATGGGGAAGTTTCATTTCTTTAGTATTTATAGTTACACAACATTAAGGCCCTGGTTTATGTCTATTAATACTACGGCACTTTAAATATTTAATTTTAAGTGTTAGATTTATTGCTATGTGTGATATAATATTATTCAATTAACTAGGCATTACGAAAACAAGTCATTGTGTGGGTTTAGCCATCGACATCTTCCTTTGTTCCTAAGTTAATATTATTTTGCCAACATACTAGTTTCCTGTAGTGGCTGCCCACATCATGGTTTTTTATTTTGTAGTTTAAGTAAATAAAAGATTAATGAAACCTACCTCATTTTATTCAAATCAAGACAAACCAAGGTATAAGATGGTGGAATAAAGGTGGTTCCCACGATAACACAGGATAAATCCAAAACCAAAATTCAGCTGCAACATGATATAAAATGTTGGACTCATCAACTACATAACCCAACCGGCCGTCCGGTTTGGGGATATTTAACAAGTCCATAGGGATTAACGCACTGAACAAAAATTTGTTCGTGTTCGTTCGAGTTCGTGACTGCCATGGAACCTTTGTTGCCGGCGCTGTTGCTGCGTCCGCAGAATGCCTCAAACAGGGGATACAGTGTGAGTACCAGGGACTTCCTTTCTAGGGTATACCTGGTTCCCCGGCTATTAGTACCCGAGACGGCGTGCGGTTTTAGTCGGTTCGAGTCCGACATGCCACCGACAGGTGGTATCCGAAGGTATTTCCGCACGGAAAAAAGAAGGATACAGTGGGTAGGTATTCAGGTTGTAGATCATACTCTGAATGCCATATCCGGCTTCACCGATATTTAGTAGTGATGGAATAATTAGTCTACACTCATATTTAATTGTGAATTCTTAATTAGCAGTTATCAAATTATCAGTAGTCGTGAAATTTCGTGAACCTATGTATTAATAGGTACGTACACGTCAACCACTTCAAAACTTTAATCATCTATACCTATTCTGTAATTAAACTTATTATTAATAATACAGGATAAATCCGAAACTAACTATTAGTGATATACCTACAAGTATACAACTTTTTATTACAATTAACATGCTAAGACATAAGAATTCGCAATGAATGAAATTAAATATAATAAGCATTAATCCCCATTACTAATATTTAGTATAACACCTATAGATGTAAGACCGGTTTAAAACTAATTAACCAATCGATTTAAAACCATTTTTTTTCGATTTAAACAGTTGGTTTTGAGACTATCTTTTTCTTAATTATAACTACATTTTCTTGATTTTACCGAGGTAAGGATATGACGGAGTAAACTGTAAAGATTTTTTATATGTGTGATATACTGATATTGGTACTAATTCTGTTGTTCGAAAACTCTCTAAACTAAACTAAAAATCACTAAAAATTACTTTAGTCCTATCAAGTATTACGTTTTCAGAATACCAAACGTTATTTGACAGGACTAAACCAATTTTTAGTGATTTTTAGTTTAGTTTAGACAGTTTTTGAACAACAGAATTAGCACCATTGATATACCTACTTAGCGGGTTTAGTTCTAGTTGGTCCGTCCGACCAAGCGTAGGTATTACCTACGAAGTTATAAAACTTCTATTGATAAGTTAAAGTTTGTTAAGTGTTAGTAAATAACCATTTTTTTATTGTTTTGAAACGATTTAAATAATCTATTTGATTCGGTTTAAAACCAAGCTCAAAGTCCTCAAACTCTCGCACTCTCGTTGACACCGTTGGACACCTCTTTCTTGCGCAATTAAAACAGTCGCATTTCGCAGTCAACAAACAAGCATTGTGTTGATCATCATCATCAGCCTATCGCAGTCCACTGCTGGACTCGGATAGGCCTCTCCCATTGCACGCCACTTAGATCGATTTTGGGTGGGTGATTGGATCACGCTTCTTCTGATAATGATGTCTTATAATCTAGTGTGTGTAAAATAATAAATAAAGTATATAGGTATACTATAGGTATATATATATAGGTGTAGTAGGTAATGTAGGTAGGTACTTTTTGTTGGTTTTCGATGAACTAATTAAACGAAACATGATGTCAGTTGACCAAAAATTGGCCACAATGAAGTGTAATACACAGTTTTTTTATTTTTGTAGGTGAGTTTTGAACCGTTTTAAAACGATTTATTTGGGGTTAAAACGGCAACATTTTGTTTAAAACGTTTTAAATCGGTTGTTTTACATCTATAATTGCACCTACTATTGTACACTTAGTATTTGGGCACGCCGTTATCGCGGCGGTAAGTAAGACCCGTTATAGAGGCATCACGGAACCTTCTCATACCGGTTAACGCACGTGATCACCGGGAAAGGATGCTTCATAGATCACCTTTGTCTGATCCGCACGGAGCCAACGCTTGAGTTCCACTACTGCGATGGCAAGATCGTGGACACGGTGCTTCACACGCAGGCAAAATGCCCGGCATGGGTGGAGTACAGGCGTTGCCTCGTGACGACCATCGGAGTGAAAATTCTCTCGCTCGCTATACATTCCCTTTTTACAGATCCAGAAAATTCATCTCTCTTTCTTTACTGTAATATCTATTTCTCTTTTGTTTAGGTTTACAAATTAAGACTCCAGATGCTTCCATGGCGACAGCTCAACAGCTGCGTGCTGCGGCCCATGATGCACCTTCAACCACTTCAGGTGGTCTGCCATCATATTACAATCCCAGCGCAGTCAATGCTTCTAAGATATTAAATCAGGTAACAGATACCCTTGTGTTCTTGTAACTAAAACATATTTGAATATCTGTCAATTAATTAGTAATTATACAGTGTACAGTTTTTCCTACATATTTTACTATGATTACTTTTCCTGTCTTATTAAATGTTAGGTATGTGTCAACTTTCAGGAAAATGGCACCTACCATGACTTACTTACCTTCTTGGCCTATCGTGCTACATCCTGGTATAATGAAATAATTTTTTACATCTAAGATGGTGTAAGAAGTCATCTGCCTTGGACTAATGAAACTAGATATATCAAAAATAACCATTTTAAAGTTTATTTGATCATTTCAGAGTTTCACAATAAATGTATTCAAACCGAACGTCGCTAAGGGCATGTATCACCTATAAATTTATATACAATTTACATGCATCTTTTAGGTACAGAAACGGAAGCTTTTATGGGGAAATAAGAATAAGACTGAAGCTGAAGAGGCAGCCAAGTGGAGTGGAACACGGTTTGCCCAGGATACAGATGGAAAGCAAGTCACCAAATTTATGAGGCTAATGGGCATAAAGGAACCTGGTTAGTCTTACTTATCTGTCTATTTATATTCTATTGTTTCTCTGAAGAGACCATAGGAATGCTTTCATATCTTTATAATATTAACTGGTTAACATATTTTCTGAAAATATCCCATTTAGAAAAAAAAACAGTTTTCAATTGCAGTCAAAAAGTGTTTCTTTACTATACTTGTACTCTATTGTGTGTATTATTGTTAACTAACGTTCTGAGTTTTAATGTAATATGATGGTAAAATTATGAGTATTATTACTATGAGAAATATGGAAATATCACTCAAGCTTATAAACCAAACAAGGTATACCATTTAAATATTGAAAAAATACTGATAACAAACAAAATACTGTTCTAAGAGTTAGGAAAATAAAAAGTTACGATGCCCATTTTCCCACAGCTGCCGTTAATGAAACACCAGACAAGACCGCCGACCCTATAAAGAAGCAAGAGGACTTATTTCAAGCAATGCAAGCTCAGTACGAAGTCGCCCGAGCCACCACACACACGATGCGCGGCGTCGGCCTCGGTTTTCAAAGAGGACAATATTAATTCACTTGCTACTGCAAATATTTGGAATATAATAGCATATACATTTGAATATGTGGCATCTTACATGTTTTCAGTATATGCTCAAGAGTCTAATATAACTGAGGTTTTATAAAGACTACATGTGTTAAAAAGATGTTACATTTAATATGTATTAATACCAACGACGTGACTATCCTTACTAGTTTGTCTGTTTGACATCTTAATACTAAATCCAATCAACCAAAAAACAACTATTATAAATAATTGTGAGAGATCTATGTTTTATTCAATATAAGAATGTCAAAAAAAGAGACAACTAGATTACAGTGTTTAAGGTGTGTCTTTGTGTCGCAAGGATGGATCCATGTCGAAACTCATATCAGGATAGTACAAACTCGGGACTTCGTATATATAAATATATTGCTATTTAACTCAAATACCAAGTCACTATTTTAGAGATCTCAAATATAAAACTGGATAGCTTAAATGCATCAAGGACGTCAATGACGCATTTAACAACACATTTCCTCAATTTAAAGCTTTACTCAACGCAATCTAAATGCGTTATTTCAGTTTATAAACGATAGTAACCTGTATATGTAACAAGCATATGCATCTGAAACCTCATAAAAAATGTGCATGTAGTGTTTGCTTAAATTGTAATATAGTAATTAAATAATGGGTATTACGAAAATAAAGAATTGCTACTAAAAGTAGTTACACCTAACCAGAGAGTACACTATCTCAATGAATAATTGAAAATATTATTATTAAGTATAACTGCACAATATTATTAGTTATACAACAATTGAATATTGCCAATTTAGTTTAAACACACTGTAAATATCAGCCGTGACGCGTTTGTAAGATGTCCCAAATGTTTATTTGGCAACAGCACAAGATATTTTTTCAGACAAATGTGGAAATACGTCACGCCGACTTGTGTAGGTAGAATGTGAATGACGCATGTACGTTATTTAGAAATTACCGCGTTATATTTTTTTTTGTATTATATTAAGAGTTATTATAAATAACAATTTCCTCTTTTGAAGAAAAATGCGTTAAAAAAACGCTATGGGGAAGTTTCATTTCTTTAGTATTTATAGTTACACAACATTAAGGCCCTGGTTTATGTCTATTAATACTACGGCACTTTAAATATTTAATTTTAAGTGTTAGATTTATTGCTATGTGTGATATAATATTATTCAATTAACTAGGCATTACGAAAACAAGTCATTGTGTGGGTTTAGCCATCGACATCTTCCTTTGTTCCTAAGTTAATATTATTTTGCCAACATACTAGTTTCCTGTAGTGGCTGCCCACATCATGGTTTTTTATTTTGTAGTTTAAGTAAATAAAAGATTAATGAAACCTACCTCATTTTATTCAAATCAAGACAAACCAAGGTATAAGATGGTGGAATAAAGGTGGTTCCCACGATAACACAGGATAAATCCAAAACCAAAATTCAGCTGCAACATGATATAAAATGTTGGACTCATCAACTACATAACCCAACCGGCCGTCCGGTTTGGGGATATTTAACAAGTCCATAGGGATTAACGCACTGAACAAAAATTTGTTCGTGTTCGTTCGAGTTCGTGACTGCCATGGAACCTTTGTTGCCGGCGCTGTTGCTGCGTCCGCAGAATGCCTCAAACAGGGGATACAGTGTGAGTACCAGGGACTTCCTTTCTAGGGTATACCTGGTTCCCCGGCTATTAGTACCCGAGACGGCGTGCGGTTTTAGTCGGTTCGAGTCCGACATGCCACCGACAGGTGGTATCCGAAGGTATTTCCGCACGGAAAAAAGAAGGATACAGTGGGTAGGTATTCAGGTTGTAGATCATACTCTGAATGCCATATCCGGCTTCACCGATATTTAGTAGTGATGGAATAATTAGTCTACACTCATATTTAATTGTGAATTCTTAATTAGCAGTTATCAAATTATCAGTAGTCGTGAAATTTCGTGAACCTATGTATTAATAGGTACGTACACGTCAACCACTTCAAAACTTTAATCATCTATACCTATTCTGTAATTAAACTTATTATTAATAATACAGGATAAATCCGAAACTAACTATTAGTGATATACCTACAAGTATACAACTTTTTATTACAATTAACATGCTAAGACATAAGAATTCGCAATGAATGAAATTAAATATAATAAGCATTAATCCCCATTACTAATATTTAGTATAACACCTATAGATGTAAGACCGGTTTAAAACTAATTAACCAATCGATTTAAAACCATTTTTTTTCGATTTAAACAGTTGGTTTTGAGACTATCTTTTTCTTAATTATAACTACATTTTCTTGATTTTACCGAGGTAAGGATATGACGGAGTAAACTGTAAAGATTTTTTATATGTGTGATATACTGATATTGGTACTAATTCTGTTGTTCGAAAACTCTCTAAACTAAACTAAAAATCACTAAAAATTACTTTAGTCCTATCAAGTATTACGTTTTCAGAATACCAAACGTTATTTGACAGGACTAAACCAATTTTTAGTGATTTTTAGTTTAGTTTAGACAGTTTTTGAACAACAGAATTAGCACCATTGATATACCTACTTAGCGGGTTTAGTTCTAGTTGGTCCGTCCGACCAAGCGTAGGTATTACCTACGAAGTTATAAAACTTCTATTGATAAGTTAAAGTTTGTTAAGTGTTAGTAAATAACCATTTTTTTATTGTTTTGAAACGATTTAAATAATCTATTTGATTCGGTTTAAAACCAAGCTCAAAGTCCTCAAACTCTCGCACTCTCGTTGACACCGTTGGACACCTCTTTCTTGCGCAATTAAAACAGTCGCATTTCGCAGTCAACAAACAAGCATTGTGTTGATCATCATCATCAGCCTATCGCAGTCCACTGCTGGACTCGGATAGGCCTCTCCCATTGCACGCCACTTAGATCGATTTTGGGTGGGTGATTGGATCACGCTTCTTCTGATAATGATGTCTTATAATCTAGTGTGTGTAAAATAATAAATAAAGTATATAGGTATACTATAGGTATATATATATAGGTGTAGTAGGTAATGTAGGTAGGTACTTTTTGTTGGTTTTCGATGAACTAATTAAACGAAACATGATGTCAGTTGACCAAAAATTGGCCACAATGAAGTGTAATACACAGTTTTTTTATTTTTGTAGGTGAGTTTTGAACCGTTTAAAACGATTTATTTGGGGTTAAAACGGCAACATTTTGTTTAAAACGTTTTAAATCGGTTGTTTTACATCTATAATTGCACCTACTATTGTACACTTAGTATTTGGGCACGCCGTTATCGCGGCGGTAAGTAAGACCCGTTATAGAGGCATCACGGAACCTTCTCATACCGGTTAACGCACGTGATCACCGGGAAAGGATGCTTCATAGATCACCTTTGTCTGATCCGCACGGAGCCAACGCTTGAGTTCCACTACTGCGATGGCAAGATCGTGGACACGGTGCTTCACACGCAGGCAAAATGCCCGGCATGGGTGGAGTACAGGCGTTGCCTCGTGACGACCATCGGAGTGAAAATTCTCTCGCTCGGTAACGTGATTGCCGCCATGGTACGGAGCGAGAGTTCGTGGAACTCCACCATCTCCTGCGAGCAAGTTATGTTTGCAAAGGAGATGGCGGAACGGGACCGGGAGAGGTTTAGAACTCTCCCGGCCCGCCAGGCCCGGCAACGGGCCAGGTACCGCAGACGACTCAGGCGCCGGAGGTCGCAGAACGACCTCCGTCCTCCATAAGCGCAGGCCGGGGGTGGTAGGTGAGGCCGTCTGTCACCTTAGCAGAAGCAGGGTGGTGGTGAGACGCGCAGCGGAGCGCGCGCGCCCTTTCGGTAGCATAAATGGGACATAGGGGCTCCCACACAGGAGGGGGTCATTTACACGTCGTAGATGGCCCGAGATACGTCGGGGTATCAGGATTTCCCTCCTAGGGTATATCTGGTTCTCCGGTCACTGGTACCCGAGACGGCTTGCGGTTTATGGTCGGTTCGAGTCCGACATAACCACCGGTGGGTGGTATCCGAGGGGATTTCCACACAGAAAAATAAAGAAGGTACTAATTATTTCCTTTATTTTTATTTTCAATTTTATATTAGGAAAATATCGATACTATATTTAGATGCGTTAAAAAAAAGGAATAATTTTTCTGAAGTGAAAACTTTTTTAGCCGCGTTGTGCAATTTTTGGTAGGGGGAAAAACTAACTGGTTCGCGTCATTCATGAACTCGATATGTTCATGACGTATTGCGACAGACTATTAGCGACGCGTAGTTCCATTGTTTTGAGTTTTCTCTTCTATCGACAGTCTTTAAACAGTCAGACAGTCTTCAAACTACTTTTACTTCTTTCGTCTTTAAACTTCTTTAATTTATGACTGCCTCTGTTTTTTTTATCGATTAGGCAGTTTATTTCTTTGTGGTAGTAAAATTAAAATATCAAATACAAGAAATTAGCGATAGGTGTAAAATTTACGTTATATTTTTATAAACTTAAGTAAGCGTGTAAAAAAAGGTAATTTATGGATGACTTGAAATAATATGTCTTTATATTGATATAATGGAACGCTTTTAATCAATGATTTTTTATTTTTTTTAACGTGATATAAATACTTTAACATTCTCAATTTTGTTTAATGTTGTTTCTTTTTTATTTAATTAGATGAAGATTTTTTAAATTTATCGTATCTATATGCTTTATGTATAGTCGAGGCAAGGATTAGTCCCTCAATCCGTCACGTCTGGGCCCTGGTCGTACATGCTTTGTATTCAGTCCTCGTTTTGTGCTTTTAAAAAAAACGTGTTAAAAGTGGCATCAAAAACAAAACAACATCTTATGTAAATAATTTCATAGGCTTTTTTTGTATCTGTTGTTGGTTAGGGGTTTTTGTCTATTTAGACACGTCAACCCCATTGTATCTTTTATATCTATAGTTTACATATTGCGCGTCACTATGAAACATTGAACCGCTAATACATAGCTGTTTTGTCTCAGTCTCTCACAAGTCTCAGATATTGGTAGTGAAAGAATAGTCTGCGCAATTTCTACATCAATCTGGTTTAGATTCAATGTTTCTATCAGTGCTTTCTCTTCGGTCCTTGACACATTCCATTTGCACGTGTTGTACATCCTCTTCCACTCCACATAAGTTGCAATTCGGAGAATTTTTCTTTTTTATGAGGTATGCCAATTTATTGGGTGGAATGTGTCCAGATTGAAGTCTCATTTTTTTATAAACCATGGTATACAAAACGGTTCAGATTGTAAAGTGCTGTACCAAATTCCTTCTTTCAGATTTTTCCTCAAAGTGTACCTTCCATTTATTATGATTTAGTAGTTTAAATGTATGTAATACTTTCGATTAATCAGGTAGAATATTAAATGCAACTTCTTGTAAAGAACCCTCTTTAGCCATTCTGTCTGCTTCTTCGTTACCATGTAATCTAATGTGAGCCGGAACCCGTTGCAACCTCAGAGTTTTTTTGTAATTGTAATAGTTTTTCAAGGATTATTTTAGCCTATCAAAACATCGCTATCAGAGGCGCATTGAGCTACGTGTTGCAACCGTCAATGAAACCGTGTAGTTCCAGCCTTTATTAATAACGTAAGATAGGGCCTCAGAAATCGCAATCCGCAGTCATTATGGATACGTTAGTTTAATATTTTAACATACACTATGTTTTGCAGTTTTATAACATAAAAGGCTGCTCCAAGGGAGTTGTCTTTTTTTGAGCCATCTGTATACATTAAATGCCATCCCGGATATTTTTCATTAATCTCATTACATAATTTCCACTTAATAGAATATCCTTCATATTTAATTTTACTTTTAGTCATACAATCAGTACAGTGCTGCTGTACAGTGAACTTCACAGAGTTTGGTTTCATTATATGTTGACGCTAGTAAGGTTTTTATCTAATTTAGATATTTGTGTTTTAGAACTGTTGTCTAATAGAAAACTAGCGCAATCAATACAAATTGTTTTATTTTAGTGGTTTGCGGTTCAAAAAATAAATAAAATAAATTAGGAACTTTAAATGGACGTCGAACTTGAACGCACGAAAAAAGACTTACTGAGCAAGTTTATGGAATATTTGAAGGAACTCTCGACTTACTTAAGATTTCATTTTTTTGTTCTTTTTTTTTGGAAATTAATGACCTGGTAACTAAGACCTTTAAGTCAAGCTTAGGATTTCAGGAAAACTAATATAGGGTTGCCCCATACTAGGTATACCTAGTAGTAGTAGTACCTAGTATCAGCAATTAAACCTTTATAATCGCAGTTTGCCTATTTGATTTAAAAAATAATCGTTCTTTTCTTTAATATTAGTATAATTGTTAGATAATTCGAAAAATATTTTTAATTCGAATTTACCGTCATTATATTATGTCTAATAGTAGGGGAGCCCTAGAAGAGATTTCGGGATTTACTCGAGCGTGTCAGATTAACATAGGAGGAATACCTTACACCCAGTTGAGTACCTCCACCATACATGAGTTCTACATGTAGGGGGGATCGTCTAGGGCAGCCCATAAGATTAGTAAAAAAAATCGATGGTCAAAAATACTCGAGCGAGTAAGATTAAGGTAAGTTGAGTCAGTGTGTATTTAAAAAAATCAGACGATTTGAGCGTAACATAAAGCAGTGGTAGGGTCACAAAGTTCCATAAAAAAACATGACCTAGACATTTCTTTTTTATTTTGAAGCAAACAATGGAAGAAATCTTCTTTAAATGTCTGCATAATTTTTCGTGTCTTTGTCACATTTTATTAAAAATCCAAATATTTTAAATCGTAATTTAAAATACCCGGGAAAATAAACGTCAGTTTTTCTGCCAGTATGACAGAAACATCAAGCTGAACCACCTGTATAAAATTTTTGAAACCACGACCAGCTCGTGGATCTCTCTCGTTTTTGACGTCCCCAAAATAGCTGATGCGCTCGAAAAATTTTTTTCGATTTGCTCGCCTTACATTTTTAAAAACCTGTAGAATGTTTTGACACCACTGAAAATATCGTTTGTATTTGTATCGTTCCTATTATCAACTAACCTTAACATTATCAACGTGGGCTCGGAGCCGACATTTGTCACATCCAGGGCTCAAACTATAATTGATCTTACATTAGCAAGTGAGCACGCATCGCAACACATATCGAACTGGCATGTTTCGAACGAAGCATCGTGCTCAGACCATCGCTGGATCAAATTTAACTTTGAAATGAAACTTAAACTACCCGATCCCCGACGGAATCCCCGCACGATGGACCGGAAACGGTATGAACATCTTACTGCGGAGAATCTGCGAAGCATCAACCCAATATACGCTACGGGGACTGTTAAGGACATTGACAGTCATGTTGTCAACCTTACACAGACACTGATCGATTGCTTTGAACAAACATTTCCCACTTTCCACACCCAGAACTTGACCACAGAACAAACACCAATGGTGGGGTCCGGAACTGGAAAGACTACGTCGTAAAGTGAGAAAGTTGTTCAATAAAGCAAAAAACTCGCGATTAGACCAACATTGGGATGCCTACACGCAGGCCCGACAACAATATAAGAAGAGAATCAGAACCAGGAAAACTGAGTGCTGGAGAAACTTCTGTACTAACATAGAAAACAACAACCAGGCTAATAGAGTCAAAAGCATACTGTGTAGTAGAGGCGATCACAATCTTGGCTCACTGAAGAAGCCTGATGGTGAGTATACCAAAACAGACTCGGAAGCCTCAGAGCTGTTATTAAAAACACACTTCCCTGGATGTCGCATTTCAGATGTGATGGAAAAATGGGAAGACAGATGGGAAAAACCACCAGATGATACAGACTGGGATACGGCCCGCAAAGTTGTCAATCATGACAAACTAAGATGGGCAATTAACAGCTTCCTACCATTCAAGGCGCCAGGACTAGATGGTGTCTTCCCAGGCCTACTGAGATGGTGTGATATGACACTACTGGACCATCTTGTAATAATTTATAGGGGCTGCCTGGCGCATCAGTACATCCCCTTGAAATGGAGAGAAGTTAAAGTAGTCTTCATCCCCAAACCTGGTAAAGGTGACTACACACAACCCAAATCACACCGACCTATTAGTCTCACATCTTTTCTACTAAAGGTTCTCGAGAGGCTAATAGATAGGGAAATCAGGGAAACTGCGTTAGTCAGTCACCCTCTACACCTCAATCAACACGCATACTCGATGGGTAAATCAACAGAATCTGCCCTACATCGAGTTGTTTCATATATAGAAGACAATCTAAATCACAAAAGGTCAACACTGGCTACCTTTATCGATATCGAGGGAGCCTTTGACAAGACCAACTTCACCAGCATTAGCCAAGCTCTGTCTAGGCATGGTGTTGATTCCACAATCTCAGGGTGGATCGACAGCATGCTAAGATATAGAGCTATTCAATTCACTGTGAGCGAAGTGACTAGAGGAGTGGTGGCTAGAGGTTGCCACCAGGGCGGTGTACTCTCCCCCCTTCTATGGAACATTGTTGTGGATGAGCTCATTGCACAACTTAATGACCCAAGATTCCTCACAATAGGCTATGCAGACGATCTTACTATTCTCATCAGCGGTCCTTTTGAGAGCATTACATGCGATCAAATGAGACTTGCACTGAAGATCGTGGAACAATGGTGCGTAGCACACAACCTGACAGTGAACCCATCCAAAACAGAGATGATCATGTTCACAAACAAACGCAGCCTAGGAAATCTCAGACTTCCCAAGCTATTTGGAACACAACTTACTCTTACCAAAGAGGTCAAATACCTAGGAGTAATACTGGACAGTAAACTCCTGTGGAATAAGCACCTCGATGAAAAACTGAATAAAGCCTGCATTATTTTCTGCCAATGCAAGCGGCTACTCGGCAAAAGCTGGGGACTATCACCCAAAATCACTTTATGGCTATACAGGACAGTCATAAGACCAATAATCACTTACGGTGCTGTTGTCTGGTGGCAGAGAACAGAGCTTAGCACCGTCATAAACAAACTGCAGCAATTCCAGCGACTCCCATGCTCCGCGGTCACTGGCTGTATGCGCACAACGCCTACTGCCGCACTGGAGGTGGCTCTTGGTCTGCCACCCCTGGATCTATTCATACAGCAGGAGGCCGCCATGGCGATCATTAGACTCAAACACCTGGGTCTATGGCACAAAAGTGAGGGATCGCACTCCAAATTATGGGATCAATTGGTGGAATACGAACCACTGATAGCAGCTCCATGCGATAGAATCCCAAAACACCATATCTTTACAAGAAGATACTACATCCAGATACATGGAAATGACCGAGATCAATCCGGCATTAACGAAGGCCGAATTTACACGGACGGTTCTAAATATAAACATATCACTAGCGTTAGGCCAACACAGTTCCATATTTCAATGTGAATGTGTGGCAATAACTTACGCTGCCACAACGGCCATGTCAAGGGGTATCAAGGACTACAACATCCGAATAATATCCGACAGCATGGCCGTCTTAAAGGCACTGGAGGGCAACACAATGACCTCTGGTATTGTCTTCGAATGCCACCAAGCACTGGAACAGCTCGCTATATGCAATGGGGTACTCCTCCAATGGATTAAAGGGCACAGTAAGACACAGGACACAGATGAGTTGGCAAGGAGGGGCTCGGCAACCCCAACCTCTGGCCCAACTCCACTCCTGCCCATATCGTTTAACCAAATACGATGCTGGGTCAGGCAACGGACCTGTGAAGCACACAACCGGAGGTGGAAAAACTCACCCGGCTGCAGACAGTCCAAACTGGTGCTGAATCAAGTCACACCACGACTCACCTGCAGACTGATCAGTCTTAGCAGACCGGAACTCAGAATGGTTGTCGGAACTATTACAGGACATCTAGCCCTGAACCGACAACTATTCATAATCAATGCGACGGACAGTCCCCTGTGCAGGGGATGTCTGGAAGCTGAAGAAACGGCCGCCCACGTAGTCCTGGAATGCGAGGGAGTGGCCACACAACGGGCAAGTATCATTCCTGATATAAAGTCGCTCCTAGAAGCCTGTGAACGCCCCAGGAGGCTTCTGCGCTTCTGGAAGGAGCTTGGTTGGCTCACCTAGTCAACCAATCCTCGACGCATAAAGGACCACTCTGAGTCTAAATGCGGAAACCGAAGCCCACAACCAATACCAATACCAATACCACTGAAAATAGAAAAATTATAAATCTATTATGTATTCAATTACCTAATCTTTTAAATGCAATAGGTCCCTTTGGCACTCGAGTAAATCGGTTTTTCATTCTGGGGGGGGCTCCCCACTATCCCCGCTATTCAATACCAAACATCACAGAACTCATTCTGTGTAGAAAATAGTATTTTATAAAAATATGCAGAAATTACATGACAGCTCTTGATGGGTGCAACAAGAGAGATGGATAATAGATAGTTCCCTATTCTCTTTCTAGTCGAGCTCTGTGGTTGGCTGTGGAGGCTGGTAAATTTCGGATTTCCCGCCTGTTCTACAAAAAAAAAGATTATGGTAGAAAACGTTGGTGATTATTTTTGTCAGCATGATGCTCCAAATGTCAAAATACGTAGTGAAGTTAGTTACAATAATTAAATTTGTGGTCTGTGGTAGTGGGATTTACCGAAAGTGTTCAATAGTTCAATGTTAAATGTTTATATTTTCAAGTTTCAAAATTACTCTAATAAACGCTTAGTTGTTTAAAAAACTGGCAAGAAAACACACTTCGTTGCACAATAAAAAAGTGACTAAAATAAATAGGTTATAGTGATAAATGGTGTGATTGATGTGTAATATTAAAATAAAAGAAAATTAAAGTGAAGATATAAAATGGAAGACACAGAGACTAAACCGTGTCCTAATTGGTAAGTTTTGTACACAATATGCGTGTTATGTTGACAATACTTGTTCTATTTTAGAGTACACACGTTAGCCGGCTATTTATAGATTATTTAGAGCATCGCGAACATCGCAGCTGTCTTGAGTTCGCTTGTTTACGTTATTCAACAATTATTGTTATGAAAACCTTTATGAAATACTTAAGTTTAATATTTAAGCTATATTATCACCAAATATATTTATTCTTGCGAAAGAAATAAGGACTTCAGCTTACCTTTAACTAAATTAACATTTTTATTATAGCCAGAACACCTCAGGAATTTAAAATGTTGATGAACCCTGTGACCTCGTTTGACCTAATTGACCTATAATTTTATGTAAATTTACATTAAGTAACCCAATACCTACCTCACATACCTTTTTGATATCGATTTTAAAATATGAAAATTTCATAGAAAATTAATAATCAAAATATTATAATATAAAATATTAAGGAATTAAGATCACAAGATAAAAGCTGACCACACAGATTTATCTAACTTCAAAAAGCACATTTGCACATTTTTGTTGTAAATTATCATTTTATGAAACATGAAGGTAAAACTATATTTAGTGAAATACAAATATTTAATATTTTGATCGCGTAACAAAGTAAACTGATAATATAATAGACCACATTTTGCGAAAAAAGCGTATAGCCAAAATTTTATTTCACTTTCTTTAGTAGTTTTAACAACATCAAACTAAGAAAGGATTTTTTTTATTTTTACATAGTAAAGGTAAACTGTGCTAAAAACACTATGCACAATTTTGTGGTCAGATGTTTCACACCAGTGCTACCGTTTATGTGGTGCTTACAACTTAAAGTTTATATTTTACGGTCTTGTAGTCTTGACAGTTAGTTAACTGTCTTAGGGTCCAGTTAGTTTGCTACTTCAGATAAGTAAAAGAAAATGTTATCTACATGCAATGTAGTATTTGTTAGTGAAAATTGTAAATAAAATAAAATACCCTCATCCATAAATTATTACAAAATTCTGCAAAAGTGAAAATATAGCCAAAATGAACTGGCGTTTACAACCACTTTCATCAGTTTACAACCGCTAGTGAGCTGGTTTGTGACCACTATTTTATTATGACAAAAACTCCAATAGAACATTTATAATTGATATAAAAATGTTTTATGTATCAGGAAGAACTTCTTTCTGCATTAGGCCCTTAATCCAACTGCCTAACGCGAGCCTCTATAGATGTTGATCGAGGCTCTTAGCAATTAATCCATGGGCCTATATGACTACCGTTACAATGATGGTATGGAACGGTACCGACGGGCCTGATGGTCTAGTGTTTAGTGACCTTGACTGCTAAATCGGAGGTCGTGGGTTCGATTCCCACCCAGGACAAATATTGTGTGATGAGCTCGGTCATTTGTTCTGTGTTTGGGTGTAATTTATTTATAATATGTATCTATTTAAAAATATATAGCTAAGTATGTTTATCAGCTGTCTGGTTACCATAGTACAGGCTCTGCCTAGTTTGGGATCTAGTAGCCGTGTGTGAGATGTGTGAGATATCTAAAAAAAAATGATTAACGAATCAACATCCCACATGTCGACAATCTCGTGGGCCAAATCCAAATACTTTACTTGTTTATCTTTTTCAGCTTTCAAAAGATTGTCGTCATGCGGAATCGTACAGTCAACAATCATTGCTCGGCGCTCTAATCGGTCTATTACCACTATACCAGGTTTATATGCTTTCATCGGAACAATGATTGAATGAATTGAATGTCTGTTGTGGCGTCCTTCAGGATATACTTTCGATACTTATTCGGCATAACAACTTCATCAGTAATTGCAAATACAAAACCTTCAGTTTCTCCGAATAGATCACCGACACGTAGCCAGTTGGTCCATCTCAGGCCTGTTCAAGGCCCGATAAAACGTCCATGCAGCTCTTTGCACTTCCATATCTCCATACGATCAGTAATATATTATTACTGTAAATTTGCGCCAGTTCTCTTTACCTAGACCAAGCGGAGTGAGTCCGTTTTCACCTGCTACTACATTCCTATGCATATCCACATTAACAGAAAGGAAATAATTCCTGAGATTACATATTTCACGATTGTGGAGGGCCCTGGCATATAGAAAACCACGACTACCACATTTTCGTGGAATATATAACCTCATCACCGATGAACGTCGATGATGCATTCCGTATGCAGTAAGCAACTTACGAACTCCAGGGTATCTAGTTCAGTCTGAGTTCATCTAAGTATGCCAAAAGAGTAGGTTAGAACTGGTATGACCCAATCATTATAGGCCCTCACCTTATTACCACCTGACAAAAGACTATTTAATACTTTTTTCAGGCGGCTAGAGCAGCGTTCCTGTAACGATCGTTTCATAGTCAACTCATTTACACCTAACGCTTTTGACATACTCAGATATTTGTAACTTTCGTTAGCTGAGAGACACCAGTGCGTGGAATCTAAGAGTTCCAACCTATCAGATTCCACAACCCTGCCTCTGTTTACATGCATGATTGCACACTTATCTCTATCATACGCCTTTTTACAATCAATCCAATATGTGGCCAGATCTTTTCGGTTACGGCGAACTTGTATGTGAATAGTAGTGTCCATAATAAGAAGCTCTTTAGTGCCACGTGATCCACCTCTACATCCATTCTGGAAGTGAGACATAATAGAGTTGTTCGTAACATGATATGTTATCTTCACTTTTAGAATGGACGTTAGTAATTTATATAATGTCGGAAGACACGTTATTGGCCTATAATTTTTGGGATCCGTGGCACTACCAGACTTATAGAGTATGGGAGTAACGCACCTAAGTTACTCCCGTAGTCATAAAAGATGGAAGTGAACCTGATTCTAGGCATGATTGAAAATGAGACGCACGTACATGTGAGCTAGCCACTTTAACCAAAAGTTATGCAGTTCGTCCGGTCCCGCTGACTTCCAATTAGGTAGCGAACGAACTGCATAAGCTATATCAATGTCTGAAATTGATACTGGCTCCATTGTATTGATTGACTCACATGATCGTTCGACATCTCGCATCCATTCACCCTCTGTGTGCGTATAGATAGATAGTATAGTATAGATAGGCAGCGACCATATGTTACACCAAAATGTATTAGTTATTTTAACATCTGGGAAATGTCCACCACGCACTAAATCAGGCTGCTCCCACCTTCCATAAACCCACCTCTCGTCCTTTCTAAATGTGCGATTCTGAATATATCGGGCCTCTCTTTTTTTATACCTTCGTATACGGTTTGCCCATGCATAAACCTTCTGTTTTAGAAAGTCAATGCGCTCTGTGACTCGTGCCATATAATCACAGAACCTGATACCGGTTCTCGAAAAAGCCTGATTCACAAAGCACATTACTCTCGGGCGTGTGTTACTTAATCTGAAACAGATAAGCTTGCCAATGAGTACCCTTGCCTCTGCAATACGACGTTCAATCCTATATTGCTATGTGAAAACCTCTGTGATACACATTCAAGTCTGTATTGTGCGGCCATTACTTAAGTCTGTGGTGCTGAGACTTAAGTCGAGGAGCCATGTAATTCTTAGGAATTTGACACCACCTACTCGACATGCGGTAATGGCCACACAATACAAACTTGAATGTGTATCACAGAGGTTTTCACATTTTTCAAAAATGTTGGGAATATAGAATCAAGAGCACACACTAGCGCTTTATTTCGCTTCTGCATCGGCAAACCAGGTAAACGTGGTCTGTTTACAAAATTCATAGACCCATATTCCAGGATAGCACCTTCCAAAGTATTCGTTATTAAATCCTTGTACTGGGTACTTACAGAGGAAACATCAGTTTCCTCTCCCTCTCAGCAGGAGAAGCCTGTAGTAATTCAACGTCTTGATGTGCTTGTGAAGGAGGAAAAGTAGTATGGCTTATCTGTTAGTCGGAGCGTAGCCTTTCAAGTACAGAGCTATCCAACAAATTACATCGCTTAATAGCTCGCACTTGATCGGATAATCTTTGTACCGAAACGTTAATAGTTGGTTGAAATTCCTGAAACAGAGTTAGTAAACGATTACGATACGCAGTGAGATTAGTTATTATTATTCTTATTTAGTGCAGTTTTTCTCATTTTTTGGGGTTCCGTACCCAAAGGGTAAAACGGGACCCGATTACTAAGACTCCGCTGTCCGTCCGTCCGTCTGTCTGTCTGTCACCATTGTGTATCTCATGAACCGTTACAGTTAGACAGTTGAAATTTTCACAAATGATGTATTTATGTTGCAACAAATACTAAAAACAGAATAAAATAAATATTAACAGAATAAAACAACACAACCAAACGTGATGTTTTTGCTCGATATTGATAACGGCAACAGGTAGACGCTCGAAATATTCACAGAATATTTAGTTATATATTCTCTTTAAAAATGAATCATTAAATTAAAAGAAAACAAATACTTAAAGGGGGCTCCCATACAACAAACGTGTTTTTTTTGCCGTTTTCATAGATGATGGTACAGAACTCTACGTGCGTGAGCCCGACTCGCACTTGGCCGGTTTTTATTATTTATGTTTTCCAAGTAGAATATAAGGTATTTACGTTTTTTGGTTTCAGCAGAAAGGTTGTGACTACCAACTTCCATGTAGATTTTAGTGGGACAAAAACATCTACATCTGCTTGTTGGACTTTGTGAGTTGCGTTTTGGGGTAGAGCATATACATGATGCCAAGATTTTCACTCATGGCACTCAAGACCAATAACATGTGCGACTTGTGACCATCAATCAATCAGTAGTAATATACATATATTTTATTTGATACAGTTGTTTGCTCACCCAATTATTAAATTTGTGCTATATTCAAAAAATATGTCAGAGGATTCTCTATCCAGATCTAATTTGCCAAGACACCATTTTTTGTGCATTCTTACTTCTTATTAGACTCTTTCAAAAAGTTCTTATGGATTTTTTGGTTTCCCTCGCATTACCTTTGTTAATTCTGTCAGCTGCGTGGCATAATATACCGGGATAGCCTGGTACTTTAAGGTAATTTGTACTTTGGTACTGGTACTTTAAGATTAAAAGAAACTTTAGAACTATGCGAGAACCTTGTAGAGAATTCTTCTAAGTTTTTGAAACCCACCTTCGATTTTCTGTGCGACCATTGGTTGCAGAGATATCAATAAACAAAGAGAAAACGATCCATTTTCATTCTAAGTCCGACAGCTCAATAAAAATTATCGTATTGAGGCCTACAAAAAAAGAAATTGAAGCTAAATTGAAAAACCTATCAAGTCCATATGGTGTTCCTTATACCAAAAATGAGATAGAAAAAAAAATTTTTTTTTTTCATGATATTCATTAGGATTGTGCGATAATTGTTGATTGAAAAAAATTATGGTCACAAGATCCACAAACTAAAAACTTCAACCTTCAAATCGCTTTTTTTTCACTCCAATATCACCATGTTTATCAAAGATACAGCCATTTGAAAAATCGCCATAAATTTAGATTTTTTTGATCGATGTTTTTTTTTTACCTAGTGTATGTATGTTAAAATTTCCCTTGTTAATTAAGATCTAGGTTGAAACTTAAGTTCTATAGAAGAACGTTAAGGTACAATTAGTACTTTATAAACTAATAACGTAATTATCCTTGTTACTTACATTTATTTTCAGCAAACGCGA
Organism: Arctia plantaginis; assembly: GCA_902825455.1. NCBI lineage: Eukaryota > Metazoa > Arthropoda > Insecta > Lepidoptera > Erebidae > Arctia > Arctia plantaginis. The sequence continues at coordinate 9,004,735 of CADEBD010000327.1, read as the reverse complement.
GATTCCATGCGTGAACTTCACTATCCACAGCGTACATTGCGCACGCAACATCCGCATGTGCCCGGTGTGCAAAGAACCTGTACCCCACAATGAGCTGCAGGAACACCATGACAAACTACACAAACTTCGTACGTACTATTTATATCAACATGTCTGGATTGAGGTTCTTACTGTACTTAGGGGCCATTCAGACCGCCTTCAATTTAATTTTTACCTGTGGAAACCAGTGATGTGTAAATTGCATATTGCAAAGATTTGATACGTTTGTTCGTTGGTTTCAGTAGAGACTAAGTTAAGTTTTATTAGAACCTTATAAAAATTTTTAATAATGTTAACACATTATACTAATACACTGACTGCTAAGATTGACTGCTTAGTCAGAGGTCGTGGGTTCGATTCCCACCAAGGACAAAAAATTGATGAACACGATCATTTGCTATGTGTGTAATTTATCCATGATATGTATAACGGCCGTACAGACGGTGTGTGTGTATGAGATGTATTATTATATTTTATTGCAAGATTATCGAATTAAATTATTGAAATGTTGTCATTTCTTTCTTCAATTCGAAGTTTCCAAACCAAAAAGCCACCGTGCGTTTCTTTAGCGGTCTCCACTGCCGCGTTATTTCCACGTCGGAACTCGTATTCAAAAATGACTCAAATTTTCGAAGTATTCATTGAAATCCGAAAATCGAATTTTGCGAATTTTTTAAAAGAACAACCTCGTATCATGTATCATATCATGTGAAAAAAGTTTCACACGAAAATCTCACACCACGAAGGTTTTATGCCAATTCAAAGTATCTATTACCATTTCATACTTTAACCCCTATTATATAATAATGAGAAAAATTTAGATCTGCCAAAAAGTAACGGCTACGGATAAAGTCGGCAAACTATCTATTTTCTCCCTCGGATATCACCAGAACCGGGGATTTGGATGGCACGGTGTGTCAGCATAGAACCGTCCAAATGGCATACAGAATTGCACCTAAAATAGAAGAGCCATGGGAACGACCATCGTTATGACATCAGCAGTACCTTTCTTAGAATCTATTATTCACTATTTACTCTAGCCATTTTATAATTGAGATTTTTTTCGCAGGACTTCGTACTAAGGCGGACAATTTTAAAGTTTAGACGATATAAAAGATTCAATTAAACAAGCTAGCTTAGCTAACTATTATAACCTGACTCCAAACTCAACCAACAAACACATTTAACCGCTGTTATTCTTAATAATTCTTGCAAATTGAATTGTTATGATCCATCGTCCATGACCATACACTCTTGGTAATTTTATTTTTTAAAGGTATTGAAGTGAATATTGATTTCATTTTTAAAGTATTGTTTAGGTATTGACGGTTCCGAGAGAAAAGGCAATTTTTGTCCAAAAAGAAGTTTAGTTAAAATAAGAAGATACTCATTAGTACAAATTGCGCTAAGATCCACTCTCTTATTTGGCACCTCTGTCTGTTCTATTTGTAGTTTCTAGAACAAAGGCATTTCATTCAAGTGACCTACCTATCCAGCTTATAGCTCAACATAACAACATGTCATGCAAACATTTAATTCGCATTTACTTGTTATTATATAGTATACTAGCTGACCCGGCAAACTTCGTTTCGTCTAACAGTCAATGAATGAGCAGATTTAGAATTTTAAAATTAATTCAAAATTATCAAGTTCAATTTAAATCAACCATAGACAACATTACGTGAGCTGTCAGTTGCGTTTTGTAATACCATTTAGAACAAGTAAACGGCTAGACTGATGTTTTTTCATTGATGAATATCATATGTTACTTATTGTCCTATTCCGGACGAAGACAAATCCAAAAACACAAAAATCATAAAAATTGGTCCAGCCCTTCTTTAGTTATAAATGGTGTAACTAACACCACTTTGTTTTATATATATAGATATCAAACAGTTACTAAATTCTTGCTCCAAAATAGAAAATGAGCAGTCGCCTGTTTCTCATCATTTTATTATCTGTTTTTTCTCTCTACAACTCGAAATCTATCTTTTATGGATTTAAGGAGCTGCGGAGTCATCCTTCTTAAGATATGCCCGAGTCTCCTGTAATAGACCCTCTTGAAACAGAATACTCTGCGATTTTAGTCGGTTCGATGACAACTTTACTTGCGGCTACGCGGTTATTCATAGGAGTTTTCAGTAAAATCTTCAAATATATATAAATAATTTTGCCCTAGTTTGTAAAACTGTAAATTGTACGTAAATATTTGTTCTTCTATGTCAGTGCCGTGTAAGAAATGTGGGGAGAGCGTCTGCGGCACCGATTTGGAAGACCACATACGGGACTCTTGTGCGCACACTATTAAATCCTGCAGGTATGTAAATTTTTACCGACGATGAAATTTTTTTTTTTCTTTTTACTTTTACGATTTAATCCAAGATAGATGAAACAGAAGAAATAGCAATGTTAATTATGTAAGAAGTAAAATTACAACATTATTTCTAGATTATAATTATTTGAGCAGTTAATCAAACACTTACTAAATACTTGCACCTGTATTTGTCTTTTCTCCCTAATGTTGTATCTTATACAGTGAGAGTTGTAACTCTCACTGTATAAGATACAACATTAGGGAGAAAAGACAAATATTTCAACATTAATTTCTTCTAATCTTACACTACAGTGTATGATTAGAAGAAATTAATATCGCTCGTATGCTTGAAAAAAAAATCATCGGGCCAGTATGTCTTGTCCCTACTGTATGGAATATAAAGTATCACACTATACACACTATGTCTATGGCGTACATCATTAGGTCTTGTCCATCAGTGCACTGACATCCCCCACGGGTAAACAACACTTGACGTTGGTGGCTATTAAGTCTCGAAAAAAAACAGAACATACAATCATTTACAGATTCTGCGAATTAGAGGTCCCTAGACGTGACTTGCCTGCGCACGAGAATTACTGCGGTGTCCGCACGGAACAGTGCCCTGAGTGTAGCGAGTGGGTCATGATTAAATACCGTCAACTTCATATCGATTCTAACCATGGCTTCATTCGACTCGATGATGGTAAGTTTTTAGCTATTTATCAAAGCGGTAATCTATCGTACGTTTTACGTACTGCTATAAAGCGTAGTTACACACTAAGTGTTAAGTTTTATTAAAAAGAGTGCAGAGCAAAAAGAGGTAGGGGGCAGTATTAATTGATTTATCTACTATGTCCGTGCTCCACAATGTAACAGTTGGGGGACTGTGGGAGACCTATGCACATATGGGTCAACTCGACCGTAGTGATACCACGGCCTCACAGAACACCGGTGTTAATTCTTGAGTGAGATTATGGTCTGTCTGTTCGTCTGTAAAATTGCAAAAATCTTTTACAGATCCCACACCGGTCTCTAAAAAGGACCCTCCAATAACCACTACATCAAAGCCTTTAATTACTAAATTCACCAATATACCGTCCACAAGTAACGGCCATCTGCAGACAACTACCAAACTTGAGAGCAGAACAAATGGTTATGTTAAAAATGTCAACCAGGGACCCAACACTGAATTGAGATACTTTGACAAGCCAGGCACAAGTTCAATTCTCGATGCGGGATCTACGAATGGCTGGAGAACGTCGAATCCTATCAATGGACCTAAGCCACCCGTAAAAAGAACCAATGACCAGCCACAGATCAACACCAATGTAGCCGCGGAGAATAAAGTCGATAAGAATCTGTAAGTTTTTTACATTCTGTACAGTTTTATATAATACTGGGGTATTACCTATATGCCACAAATTAGTAGTTTGGTTGCCAAAACTGCTTGATTACAATTTCAAGGAAATCTGTTGACCTCACTCTAGTAATTGTTACTGTCGTTTCAAATTTTATTTTGCATTCAATTCAAATTTTCACAATAAGATTAGAAGCTTAAATTAGTTCAAAAAGTAATTAAAAGTTTGTAAAGCTATCACATTACATTACTTTCATTAAGGAAACGCCTGCTCGCATTGTGATTGTAATCATGACAGCATAGCTGGCATAGACTTATAACTCTCACAATATGCACAGAGGCATATCACGTGGTGCTGTCAAGAAACGTCCGGCTCCGAAACCACCGACTGAACCATCCACTTTAGAACCGCTCCGCGACCTGCCCTACTACAGTGCTTTACAACGGAAACAGCATGAAGAGAAAGCAAGACAAGAACAGACTGCTTATAACCTGTCTGTAGGTTAGTGATGTTTGATATTTAATTTAGAAATAAAATTCTGTTTCTGTACTAAGCCAGTTGATTTCCCTAAGGAAGAAACGACATAAGGGTATGCGATCTCAGCCTCTTTGAACTATTGAACTTTTAGGTCCGTGACCGTTCGTACGTTAAGAATATTTAAAATCTGATAGAGCCAAACAAACGATGAAGCAAAGAAAAATCTTCAGCTCTATTTTGTTGAACTAGAGATAGTATTATATGCAGATCGTAAGATACTGCAAATCACATCCGAGGTTTGCAGTATTTCTTACCCTTTTTTTTTTTCCTTGCGGAAATCCCCTCGGATACCACCCGTCGGTGGCATGTCGGACTCGAACCGACTAAAACCGCACGCCGTCTCGGGTACTAATAGCCGGGGAACCAGGTATACCCTAAAAAGGAAGTCCCTGGTACCCCGACATACCTCAGGTCATCTACAGACGAGTAGACAACCCCCCCCCCCGTGTGGGAACCCCATGTTCCCTGTGCTCCCTGTGCTCCCTGGAAGCGAGCGCGCTTCGCAACGCGCTCGCCGCCACCCCGGCCTGCTTCTGCTAGGGTGACAGATGGCCTCACCTGGCACCCCCAGGCCTGCGCTTATGGAGGACGGCGCCTGAGTCGCCTGCGGTACCTGGCCCGTTCCCGGGCCTGGCGGGCCGGGAGAGTCCTAAACCTCTCCCGGTCCCGCTCCGCTGTCTCCTTCGCGAGCATAACTTGCTCGCAGAAGGAGACGGCAGAGTTCCACGCACTCTCGCTCCGCACGATAGCCGCAATCAGGCTATCGAGCGAGAGAACTCCCACTCCGATGACCGCCACGAGGTCTCGCCTCTGCTCAACCCACGCCGGGCACTCTGCCAGCGTGTGGAGAGCCGTGTGCACGGTCTGGCCATCGCAGTGGTGGCACTCAGGCGTTGGCTCCTTGCGGATCAGACACAGGTGATCCCCGAAACATCCTTTCCCAGTGATCACCTGCGTCAGTCGGTATGAGAGGGTCCCGTGACGCCTCTCGAGCCAATCCTCCATAACGGGTCTTACCGCCGCGATGACGGCGTGCCCGAGTATTTCTTACCCTAGCTCTCTCGTATTTGTTTTTCTTACTCTAATTTACGCAGGACAACAGCACCGCAAAGAGAAGGAAAACTTGAAACAAACCTTATATCAATCTGTCAGGCCAGCGTGGTATAGTAGGCCAAAGCCTCCTTTCTAAGGAGAGGCCTATTTTCAGCAGTGGACTACTAAAGGCTGTGGATGATCATGACTAATTTACTTTTCGGTGTCCCAGAAATTGATTTAATTATTATTTTTATACATTCCCAAGGCAAGATGACGTTGATTAAGAGTGTCCCCACCCACTTTAGCGACTTAACCGAGACTTTCTCTGCCAATGACGTTCATGCCATCCTGATTTCGGAGACCTGGCTCAAACATCACCTACCCTCCACCTTATGTCCTCTCACTGGCTTTGTCCTCATCCGCAACGACCGTTTAGACAAAAGAGGTGGTGGCGTTGCTATCTACCTCCGTAGTTTCCTATATCGTAAAATTCTCGTCTCTTCCTCTTCCGATACTTCCACAAGTGCGGAATATCTCTTTCTCGAGGTTTGTGTCAAGGGAGTAAACGTAATTCTAGACGTAGTCTACTGCCCTCCCGTTATTAACTACTTCTCCAGTCTGGAAACAGTTGTGGAATCTTTAGTTTCTAGACTTACATCATATCATCATCATCATCATCATCATCATCACACATCAACAGCCTTTAATAGTCCACTGCTTAGAAGATTTTAGCAAAGACATTCTGGCCCAAACGCTTCCCGAACACGCAATCTCTTTCAAATCATCCAAACAATCAGCCTTCACGTCCTGCCCCTTGCCACTCGCCATAATACTGAACACCAAGATACCTTTTTTTTTTTTACCTGTGGAAATCCCCTCGGACCGTCACCCCGCCGGGGTCTTCTGTTCGGCGGGGCGGTGTGTCGGACTCGAACCGACTAAAACCACACGGTGTGCCTTCTTTCCGCTTCTATATTAGGAGGGGTCCAGGTTGTTATCGCCTTCTGGACCCCTCCCAGCGCCGGCCCGCTCCTGGCGCGGGCTCCGTCTCAGTGGACCCTCTCCTTATGCGACGTCCGGCACACGCGGACGCCGCCCCCTCGCGGCTGGCCAAACTAATGCGGGCCGAGGGGAAAACCTATCCCGTCCACCCGCGGCCACACTCAGGGCGGCATGAGGCGCAGGTGAACACCAAGATACCTGGCTTGAGCTAATGCTCACCTCTGCCCCTAACCTTGTGTCTTTTTCCACCATAACCTGATCTTCCTTTCCTACATCCTAAAGCCTCCCAAAGAAAATTTCTTAGTACATTAGGTATTGGCAAACGACAACATCCCGAGTTCAAAAATACTATTGGTTTGAATGATATCAACCGTCATTTCTCATCTGCAAATACGCTGGATCTTCAAACTAAGTGTCAAACCTTGAACTATATATCCGGCCTAAACATTTCCACTACTGACTCATTTGAATTTTTTGCGGAGCCTAATGAGGATATCAAAAAGATTATCCTATCTATCGGCTCTAATGCTGTAGGGTATGATGGCATTAGCCGTCGCATGATTGTTACCATCCTGGACCATATCCTCTTAGCAGTTACTCATATAATTAACTTCTCCCTCGATTCTGGAACTTTCCCCTCTCATTTGCGCAAGGCTTACATCATCCCACTCCCAAAAAAGTAATCCTTCACTTCCTGAACATTTAAGACCTATTAGAAGTAGATCTATTCTTCACTTTCTATCTAGAGGCACTGGAATGGTTCTCTACCAATCTTCAGGGGCGACAGCAGTGTGTTCGTGTCGAAGACGCCTCTTCAATCTGGTGCGACCTTCACTCTGGCGTCCCACACAGCGGAATATTATCTCCTCTTTTATTTTCAATCTCATCACACAACATCTTCAGTGTGCGTATCACCTGTTTGCTGATGATCTGCAGCTGTATTCACAGGCGAGGGTGGGGGACGTAGCGCAGGCCGTTAAAGAAGTTAGCAGGGACCTAGAATTCATAAATTCTTGGTCGATGAGATTCGGACTGTCGGTAAACCCAATCAAATGCGATCAATCAGGCGATCATTGTAGGCAGCAAACAAATGATAAGCGGATTAAATACTGCTTCAATCTCACCGATCGTCTTCAAAAGTTCAGTCATACCTTTCAGCCCTGTAGTCAAGGACCTAGATCTACTCATTGACTCAACTATCGATTGGCGAGCTTAGGTTACTCATGTGAGTCAAAAAGTAACTGTTAACTTACGAACACTATATCGCCTCAAAAATTTCCTGCCTCCTAAAACCAAAACTACTCTCATGCAGTCATTAATAATTCCTTTAATAGACTATGGTGATGTATGTTATTTCGACCTGAATGCAGACCTCCTTAATACATTTACAACCTTTGCAAGTATGACCACGTGTCTGCCGTACGTTCCCAACTGAACTGGTTACTTCTTTATTTTCATTTCTTATCTCTCCATCCTCACCTACTTACCTTGCTCCCTACCTCCGTTTCTTGTCTATTAATCACGACAGGAATCTTCGCTCTGCAAATAATTTGCTTCTCTTATCCCCCCTTTGCCCCTCCAACAAATCCGACTTCGTGAACTCTTCGTTCTTCGTTCAAGCAGTTCTATTCTGGAATGCGCTCCCGATTGAATCCAGGATGTCCACAAACCGTTCCGTAGTTTTAGTAGTAGGCTAATTTTCCTACTCATGGTGTACGAATATAATGCGAATATATGTTTGTATATGTGTAGATACACATATATATGTATAGTGTATGTATGTGTATTTATATATATATATATATATATATATATATATATATATGTATGTATATATATGTATATATGTGTATAGTGTGTATTTGTTTGTGTATAAAATTGCGTGTTTTGTGTTGTGTAATGTATATCTTAGTGATTAGTGTTATAACCTATGTGCGCCTACCACTCACGATTTCTACACTACCTAAAGGTTGACTGGAAGAGAATGTCTTGGTCATTAAGTCCGCCTATGTAAAAAAGTGCATAAAGTTATAAATAAATAAAACTAAAATGTTTGTGAACTGTTTTGCTTTACCTATACGTTTTTTTCATAATTGTATCTATAACAGTTCATCAGCAAGCTGCATGTAGTTCTTTAATGATATAAAATCCTATTATGTTAATCTGTTGCCACTTCCACATAATCTGTAGCTTCGATAGACTGTGTAAACTGCTCTGAAAAACTTTTAGTTTTCGAATCTAGCGAGCGATCAGCCTGTATAAGCCACAATTAAAGCACCAAAACTGCACTAGAATATATATATTGATGATTTCACTAGCAGACACACATCCATGTTATGGTATAATTTTTAGTTTTAAGGGGAAGACAACTAGGTAGTCACTTGTCCAAACGCATATCTTAGTGAGATAACAAATTGTCTGAGGGTATCAGCGACATCGTTACCATTAATGTAGTATTTACTCAGGAAACAAAAAAGGATTGATCTATAGAAACTTCAATACGCAGGTCTGCCGCCAGTCTTAAGTCCTGCAGCGAAATTAGACAAACTTCGGAAGATGGATGCTCTCCAAAACCCTGAACCTCAAGTAAACTTTAAGGACAAACTCCAAGGTCGCGTGTGGAAGACTCCAGACAATGAGGCCAGTGGTTCTGGATATGTTTTAGGTTCCAATGAAAACGAGAGGACTAGACAAGAGTTCAAAAACTTGAAGCCAATGACTCCTCAGGAGTTCATGCAAAGATTCAGTGAATTACAATTGAGAAATGACGGAGAGTTAAATAGAAGGAAGAGTGCTGATAGATTCAGTGAGATTAAATCAAGTTTGAGGGAACTAAGAAGAGGCTTGAACGAGGTAAGATTTTAGATTGATCATTATTAAATCTATGTATTAATATGTGAAGCTACGTACGTTATATGAAGTACGGCAGTATATTACACTTACAATAAAATTCTTCTACATACATATAATTATTTTTCATCTGAGCCTTTTTCACAAACTAAGTTGGGCTTGTTTTAAGTCTACTACGATATGGCTGAATTTCGATGATCTGAAATCTTTATATAGGTACATAAAAAAAAACAAAAGTTTTATGTAAAAACAGTTACATAAAGCTACAGGCGTCTAGAACATATCTATTTTGATTTGAATGACAGTTCAAGATATACTGGGCCATAAAATAAAACGAGGAGATCTCCAATTTGAATTAATTGTTTCTTGTAATGATGATGATATTTTTCTTATTTTATTAGTAGTTCTTATCCGATTTTATTAAGGTTATGTTTTATTATTTCATCCGTAACTTGTCAAAGTGACAAAACAACATATCAATTTAAAAAAACATGTCTAAGGGAATTCTGATGTTGATTACTATAGGCCGACCGTTTATCTGAGTCCTCGCCTGCGCGGTAACAGGGGCGCGGGGCGACAAAGGGGACTGAGACAGGTGCGGGCGGCGGGGCCGCTTAGTGATCTCACTAAGCGGCCCCGCCGCCTGCACCTGTCCGCACTTGCCCGCACCGCACACACGAGATGAAATGCGCCAAGATAGTTCCTAAGATATGTGACGTCATAGTAAAGAAATAGTGATTTATTAAATGAAAAATTATTAATGATAATACAATTTTTTTAATTAACTAACTAAAAGCTATGAAGGTACGTAAATAAAATATTTGGTAATAAACTATTGTACTATTTATTATATAGAATAATCATCAAAATTATATTTCAATCAGTTATGTCCATATCAATGTCGGTGGAACTTGATTCTTCACTTTCGAAGGAGTCATCATCGGCTTCATCAGAGTCGTCCAGAGTGTTAATAATAAAATGACAGCATCATCCCGAATTCCATCATGTTTGCAGTACTCGTCCCCGATATTACTTACATGGTTAACACAATGCTCCCACTTCTGTGCAGAATATTCAGCAAATAATCCCTCTAATAGTTTTTTTTTGTCTAGATTAGAGTCTACACTTTTTTGTGCTAATTGTCCCTTAATGTCACCCCAAACCAACTCAATAGGGTTCAGGTCTGGGTGATAAGGAGGCAAACGCAACACTTCATGCCCGTTTCTTTTCAATAACTCGTCAATTTTATAAATATCTTCAGTTTCTGTCTTTTTAATCAATTTTGATAAGTCGTCCTTTTTCAGCTTATCATCGAACACCACGTCGTGTCGTCGTAACCATGTTTGCATAACTGCCTTGGTAGAAGCCATAGTCGGCTTTTTTTCTTCTCGAACCGAATGGTAAGCTGCGTTATCCATCACGATGACGGAATTTGGTGGTATATTGGGCATTAGCTTTTCATTTATCCATTTACTGAAATTCACGAAATTCATAGAATCGTGATAATCACCTGTTTTACATTTGCTCCGTGCTCCGTCTACAAATCCAGTTTGACCTCCACAATGTACGATGATCAAACGGTTCCCTTTTCCAATATGAGATAGTACGCCATGTACGTCCTTAGATTGCCAGCATTTTGAAACGTTGTGAGACTCATTTACATATGTTTCGTCAAGATATAAAATATGTCTTCCTTCTCTACGATATTTTTTGATATTTCCACCTCCACGTTGTTATATTTGGCTGTTCAATAAGGAGTTTCCTTTTAGAACCGCATTTCTTAAATTTAAAACCTAGGTCATGTAACAACAGCCTTAAATATTCCCTTCCGCAGTGTAATATATTCTCTTCTCTAAGTACAGCATACAACGTTTTCAGAGTAGGTATTTTTTTATCAATTGTATAAAACTGAGTGACTTTTCTTCTTACCACTCCTTTTGTGAAATCGTCTATTTCTACTCTTTTTTGCGAACCTGTTTTGATTTTTTCGGTGATTTGAATCTTTCGTTGTATTTTTAATAATTTCCCTTGATGTACGATTCTAGATACAGTCTTTTCCGATAGTCCAGTAACTTCTGCTACGGTTTTGTTTAAATGTATGTCTTGTTGATATTCAACATAATTTGGGTCCAGTTTCTTTTTTCTAAAATATTCGTACACGTTTAAAGCCATTTGCTTGCACCGACTATTCACTTTATGACCGAAGATCTTACGATTCATCTTGAGATTGTTATCACATGTGTACCTCTCACAAGGCGTCCGCAACAATTAACACGTGCGATCGCTGTCCGCGTTGCGATCGAAATGAGCGATTACAAAAATTCGCCCGCCGCCCGCACCTGTCTCAGTCCCCTTTGTCGTCATACCCCCGCGCCCCTGTTACCGCGCAGGCGAGGACTCAGATAAACGGTCGGCCTATAATTGTTTTATTGACTGTCTCGGTGGTGTAACTTGTCAACGTGATGTAAACAACATATCAATTTAAAAAAACATGCCTAAGGGAATTCTGATGTTGATTACTAATTGTTTTATTGACTGTCTCGGTCTTGCAGTGGTAGCGTATGCGACTCCTGTTCTGAGGTCTCGCGTTCGATTCCCGGGTCATTGGACCGAAATGTTTGTATGATCTGCAAATACTTGTTTAGAAGTTTGGGTGTTTTCTAACTATAATATGTATTTATTTACAAAAAAAGTATATGAGTATTATATCAAACAATCTAGCTTTCATAATACAAGCTCTGCTTAGTTTGAAACTAGATGGCGTTGTGTGTTAGATGTCCGAAATATTATTATTATTTACCATAATATCTGTGTATCCCTAACATTCAAATAAAAAGGCATTCTAAACATTTTATATATGCATAAGAAATGCTCTTAAAAATGTTTTTTTTTTATAGGTAACGGCACCATACAATTCTGCCTTGAATAATAATGGGTAAGTTTTTTTTTCAATGATTAGGTTTACATACATTTTTTGTTTATTTATTTAATATATAAGAAAATATTACAGTAAATTTAAATTTATTAATTTGAGAATTTATAATTTTTTTTTTTTTATATAATTTTCTTATAGGTACCTACATTGAGAGCGATTCCACTGCAATTTGAAATTAAAAAATATACAAAATCTGTTGTATATATAAAATCTGTTAATATAATATGTATTTATCACAAGGCACATATAAATCATTTGCTCTCACCGTAGTTGATATATTTTGGATTGTATATTTTAATCTAATAATATTGTATTTCAGGGAGCGAGCAAACCCGCCTCCGCCACAGGACGATGATCGACTTCCATGCGAGTTCTGTGATACACTCATTCCTGCCGCAGACTTGGTGCAACATCAAGTAAATTATTTTTTAAAATACAACCTGTTATTGACGCAACGCAAGACTTCATGCTATAGAGATTTCTTTTAATGCAGAAGATTTGCCGTCGCTAATAAAAACTATTTTTTAGTTGGCGTCCATTAATTACGTGAGGGGTTTTTGGCGATTTTCTGACCGTCCTTCCACCCCTGGTGAGATGTCGTGAGATTTGATTCAACCCCTTCCCCTATCTCCCAATCACACGTAAGATTTAAAAAAAATAATTGCTTAGGTACCTACATGTTTTACTTAATTTAAACCAGTTTTCCCGCAAATTTACTCTGTTTCTTGCGGATAAAAATGTTTAGTGATATTTGCCGAAACCCCCCTCTCCCCAAAAGTAAGATTAGATGAGATTTGGTTCGAACCCCTTCCCCCCCCCCCCCCTGAACGCCTCACGTAATTAATGGACGCCCCTTAATGAGGACTACAAATGTTTACGTTTACACATAATTGAAACATCATGCTTCAATTATGCATCCACAGAAGTGGTGCCTTGCACCTGCATTTTATGCTTTTACAAAAATATATAATACCAGAAACAGTTAAACGTGGGAGAGCCATGCGGCATAATATGGCCGGTTCCACTAGTGTTAAGCGATGTTGCTTTTCACGGAGTAGGTAAAGTTTTCTCCCCTAATAATGGGGTGGATGCTCTTAGGGTGACAACCCACTAGTGACTCGTGAGTTGCAGGTGTCCATGGGCGGTGGTAGTCACTTACCATCACGTGACACGTCTGCTCGTTTGCCCTCCTATGATATACAAAAAACAGATTGTCATTTTAACCGCACTTCTGAGAGAATAGGAACCTGTAGCGTCCTTAAGCATACTGTTTAATATGTTTTTGTAGGTTTGTTAGCTCATTTAAATCGTTAAAGATAGAATTGAGGTAAAATGTACATAGGACAGCATAGATAAAGCGACTACTGAATGATTTGCAGACGGGCTGCCGTCCGGATTTGGCACAATTCCGACCTAGAACGGTTTCACCCGTGGCCCAAGTCCAGTCCGCGTCAAGGTCAGCACCGCGGTCGCAGGTCGCCCGGCAGGACTCCTACGAAGATCCTGTAATACCTTGCGAATTCTGTTTGGAGTCTTTACCCGTCTACCTCATCAGCGAACACCAGGTAAGTTATATTCTTTCAGTATAAGTCTGGATGCTATTTTCTGGGTCTACTCATAATAAGAAATCGAACGAATTTGGATATCCCACCATTCGCTTATACAATGAATGCAATGCAATGCAAAATAGCAGGACATCACACACACACACACACACGCACACACACACACACACACACACACACACACACACACACACACACACATGTATATCTCACACGCAAGTATATCCGAAAAATGTAAAAAAATATAGAAAACATAATGAATGAGAGAGGGACTGGTACCCACAACAGAAGTTTAATCTTACCGTGGGTACCAGAGCCTGACTATACTGTGTAATTAACCTAAGAAAATGCTATTATATTAGAAAATTTGTACTTAATTTGACGTTAGTAAATATTATTATTATTCTCTTTTCAGGAGCGATGTGGACGTGAAGCGAATTTACTCTATGCAGACTGAGCCTGTCTTCCATATTATTGAAACATATATTTATTGTTTGAATTACTTATTGAGTTTATGAAAATTATGTATAAGGCATTTTGTAACCATCATTTATATACTGCCTGTAACTGTAACGGGCGAGAGTGCTTGAGCTGCAAGAACATACGCCAGGTAATACGTATACGTTTACGATAAAAAAGGTGTTTCAGAATATTATATACACTTATTAATAGTTTTTCTTGCTCATTTAAATATTGGAGGCAGTCAAAAACTTATGTAACTTATATTTTTACTAAGCTTATGTCGGATTTTGCTGTGTTTTTCTCTTTTATTACTTTCGCGTTTGAACTAAAAGTATATGTATATCAAAAAATTACCATTAACAACACTTTAAACTTAAAATAATTAAATTATTGATCCTTTTTTTTTGGCAAATTAAAAAAATACGTGCGCATCCAATGACTGCGTCCCATAGACAACCGCTGCCGTTGTAACATCTGGTATTTCCTATTTAGTATGTATATTATGGTTTAATTGAAGTTTACAGCAAGTAACATCAGTTTCACAAGTACATAGATTTGATCTGTCATTTAATAATATTATTATTCGTAATTTTTCCAAAATACTCAATCAGCATTTTAAGCATTTTACATAAGTTACGTACCTATATGTTGTCAAAAAAAGGCACTGTCGGACTGATATGACATACACCATTTGACTGCCCTTATAATACTGTTAAATTTATTGGATTAAAAAAATATAGTCTTTAGAAACTGTGCCAAATATTACCTATATTATATAAAAGTTAACTTACTTCTGTCTGTCGTGTAAATCATCTGATGTATCCGCGAGGACTTTAAATATTCTTTTAGATTTTTTAAACATGACCATTATTATTTACGTATTAAGTTACTAGTGTAATTATAACTTTCAACTAAAAATAAGAAAAAATCGTGACCATTTCAAAACAACCGATTTAATTGAAAAAAAATTATCTAAGCTTAAAATGTTTGTTAAATTGATGTTTATTGATAAAACTTGTAGTGGATTATATGACTTAGTTGTGTAAAAATATATGAATGTATAGGTTTATAAATAATCTTATAAATTAGTAAGGGCTGTGTACATTTAGCTTATTTCTAAAAAGAGAAATGGATCGACTAAGGTGTATACCTATATAAGCTGAACGTGGACAACCTCTTATCGTCTGTAACTATTTAAAAAATTGTTATATTTTGTGATAACTGTCGATTAATTAAAAGTAAGACGAATATATATGAGTTTCAATTAATCTCTAGCTTAAATAAAGATATAAATTTGATAAATAAATACTGACTTTGTCTTAGAGATGCTTCGGCACGTCATATGGACCAGCTTGACCGAAGTGATACGGTTTTCACAGAAAACTGGTGTTAAGCAATTCTTTCCTTGCTCTTCATCGAGTGAGGGACCTACAGACCCAACAACCCCCCCTCCCCACTCCCCTATTGCGGTGGTCACTTACCAATGAATGAGTTCTTGTTCAAACATGTAGACATAAATTTTTAGACATTCTATTGTTAGTGAGCATATATATACAGTGCAAAAAAAAAAACAAGTGAAAAATAATTTTGTCAATAAAAACAGTGTAACAGACTAAACAGTGAATTTAAAAGCTGAAAACATATAAAATAGCATAGCAGAAACATCTCACGAAACCACAGAATCTTTTACAGTGGAAATACTAAACAAACTCTCTAAAACTAATTAACGCGTAAGAGTGAAAAAAAAAGTCTGTTATCTTATTTGAATTTCTACCACAGAAATCACAAAAATTCATGCAAACAGAGCCATCTATGACATAGATGCGGAACTACTACACTCCATCCTTAACAAATAAACCACCAGCACAACTGCGTAAATAATACCTATTTACGCCACTAGAGGGATCTGCAATTACCAATATCCATCAACAAAACCTAGTACGACAAATATTTATCATCCACTATGCCTCAATGCGAAGGATGTAAATGTAATACTGGTAATTCAGAGTTCTTAAAATGCGCCTACTGCAATAAATATTACGATCTGCAATGCGCAAACATCCCTAAATACCACTTTAATAATACTATGTCAAATGAGCAAAAAAATATATGGAAATGCCAAGCTTGCATATGCAATATGCCAAAGGGAGACAACTCTAACACCCCAATAAAACCATACATACAACAACACATCTGCGATGATTCTATGAACGTTACAATAAGGCGAAGACCCACTCAGATTACACAAAACTACAAAAATGAAAATGATCAAACTTTAGACGACATAATTGGGAATACAATGAACCTAACTTCGGACAGTATTGTATTAGCTCCAAACGGCCCCGAATCCTTAAAAACTGAAGATTTAATGCTAGAAAAATTCAGCAAACTTTTAGATTCCAAACTCGAAAAAATGAAAATATCTCTTCTCGAAGATGTTAAAATTACGATTCAGACAGAAATGGACACTGCTTTATTAAAACTTCGAAACCAAGTAGAAAATACCACGACAACCCTAATAATAGAACAAGATAAAATAAAAGAAAAAATTTACTCAATTGACAAAAACATAGAGCATATCGAACACCAATTACACCTTTTAAAAAATTCAAGAAAAATAGTACTTTATGGGCTGCCTGAACCGCACCACGAAACGGAACACACCCTTATAGACCGCATCTCTAGAGCCTTTCATGACATAATGAATGTTAACATTGATCCATACATAGAAGAGATAAGGCGTATTGGAAAGCGAGGAGGCCATAGACCCTTAGCTATAGAATTAACAAATAAGAGAATAACAAGATACGTGATGGAAAACTCTAACTGTTTTCGGAACTCAGGACTGGCTGTTGAGATGTTCATGGATAGAAAAACATTAATGAATCGCAACGAACTCCGGGAAAACCTGAGAATAGCTAGACAAAATGGTAACCATGCTATAATTAAAAATAACAAACTGTATATAAATGGTAAAGAGTACAAAAAAAGTTCCCCACAAACCACAGAAACGTCCCAGTCCCAGATACCAAATACCGAAAACAATAACTGCAGAACGAGTTTAGATAGCAACAACACTACAACCAACAAAATACAAACACCATCGCAGCCACAGCCAGCAGCGCCAATGTCAACACAAGGGAAAACCACTCGTAACTATAATTTTCGATACTGAACTAAATGTTATCTTTCAGAATATACAAAGTATAGGCAATAAACTTCATCTAGTCGAGCACTTCCTACAAGACTTAAACATAGATATATTGCTATTGTCAGAAGTATGGAAAAATAAGAACTATTGTGATATGATTTCGTTGTCTGGATACAGAATGGCTTCCACCTTTTGTCGTAAAACGCATGAAGGGGGAGGTGTTTGTGCAATTATTAAGGATAGTTTAGAATATCTTGAGTGTCAAGATATAAACAATTATACTATAGAATTTATAATAGAATTTAGTGCCGTAGAAATACCGAAATTAAATTGTATTTTCATTGGTTTATACAGAGCAGACCGACACATTAATACATTTTTTGAACAGCTAGAGAAAGTGTTACATAAATTAAACACCAAATACAAAAATAAATATATTATATTGGGAGGTGACTTCAATATAAACATTTTGAACAAAAATAAACAGACGGAGAATCTTATCAACTTAATGTTTTCAAACAATCTCAAACAGATTATCAGAGAACCAACACGTGTATCAAAAGGCTCCTCAACCTGCATCGATCTACTCTTCACTAACTACATGCCCATTATTAATAAAGCCAGCGTCCAAGATTATGGTCTCTCTGATCATAAGGGTATTACACTAAAAATAAAATCGAAACACTCTTATCCTAATAATAACACAACCTGGTACTTACAGAAAAGACTATTCACAGAAAGGAACATATTGCATTTTAACACTTCATTAAATGACATAAAATGGCACGAAATAATCAACACACACAACAATTTAAACACCAATTACGATTTATTTCTCAATATATTGACTAAATTACTTAATACACACATACCGATAAAAAAGCTGAAAATAAATAATAAACCAAAAAAAGAATGGCTCACTACCGGCCTTAGGAAATCATGTGCACACAAAAGAAAATTAAGGGCCTTTCTGAATGTGAATGATAATGATATTATACATAAATTTTATAAAAAGTATAGCCAAACCCTAAAGCGTAGTGTAAACATATCAAAAAAACTTGATTTTTGTAAACAAATGGAAAACTCCGATAATAAAACAAAAACAATGTGGAATATCATAAATCAAAAAACAGGTAAACAAAAAAAAAGACTCCCTCCACAAAATATATCATTAAAAATTAACAACCACATTGTAACATGTCCAACAACTATTTGCAACAATTTCAGTGAGTATTTTGCTACTGTGGGTATGGGCACGAATAACAATAAAACCAACAAAAACAGTGCGCTGGGTCGACCCGTCATAAACTCACAAATGTGCTCCATGTACTTGCGTCCTGTAGATAGAAAAGAAATAATCGACATAATACGCTCAATTAAAAATACACACAGCTGTGGCATAGATGAAATCCCCCCAATTCTATTGAAACAGTGTGCAGAAAAACTGTCAATACCGCTCACATTTTTAGTTAATCAAAGCCTTCAAGATGGCCAATTTCCAGACCCCCTAAAGATATCAATAATCAAACCGATACACAAAAAAGGCGACACCTACACACCTGGTCATTATAGGCCTATTGCTCTGTTACCCACATTTTCGAAAGTATTTGAAAAAACAATGTGTAACAGATTATATGATTTTTTGGAAAAATATAACATTCTCGATGATAGTCAAAATGGATTTAGAAAATCAAGATCAACTACACTAGCAGTATATAAGTATATCCAGACTACCATAAAACATATAAATGACAAAAAACATGTACTCGGAGTATTACTTGACATGACGAAAGCCTATGACAAAGTATTGTACGACATTCTTTTGAATAAACTAAGCGGTTCTGGTATTCGCGGCCCAGCTTACACATGGTTTCGATCATATTTAGAAAATAGATCACAAATGGTCCAAATTGACCATTTCGACCCCAATACGAATGAGGTTAAAATAGTCCGGTCTGAAAAAAGGAACATAAAGTGTTCAATCCCGCAGGGCAGCGTGTTGGGTTGTGTGCTATTTCTGATATACATCAACGACTTACCAAAAGTACTAAACAAGGAACATACATTACCTGTCCTATTTGCTGATGATATATCAATACTAATTACTTATGACAAAACCACAAAGCCGACACCACTACTTCAGGAAACTCTAGATACAGTAAATAACTGGCTCAACGACCATAACTTAGAAATTAACTATAACAAAACAAAAACTATCCAATTTAGAACATACAGAAACACCCCCGTAAACATCGACACAACATACAATGGCACACAACTAGAAACTGTAGATACATTCAAATTACTTGGTATAACTATAGACACACACATCAACTGGAAAGCACACATCGAACATACAAAAAATAAACTGTCTCGATTTACATATGCTCTATTCCAACTTAAATGCAGCACAAACGAAAAAACCGCACTGTCAGCATACTACGCATACGCATACTCCTGGTTACGATACGGCATTATGTTGTGGGGAAACAGTGTACACTTTCAGGATTTATTTATATTACAAAAGAAATGTATTAGAATTATCGGACAAATTGGAAATCGTGATAGTTGTAGGCCCTTCTTCATTAAATATAACATCCTCACACTACCATCATTATACATATTTGACATCTGCATATTTGTATCCAAGAACATGAGTCACTTCGCGAGAGTAAAAGACAATCACAATTTAAACACACGCCACAGAGACAGACTATACCTACCACCATCAAGAATTAAAATGCTACACCAGAGCCCTTACTACATGGCTGTAAAAATATACAACAAATTACCTATCCACATAAAAAATGAAACGAAGACTACACTATTCATTAAAAAACTAAAAGCATTCTTAATTACAAAATGTTTCTATTCTGTTAAAGAATACATTGAGGAAAAAAACACTTAACAAACTACATTTCTTATTACACGGAAAACAGAAAGCATATACCTAAGTACAAATCATAAAAAGAAAAATCGGTCGTGATGCTCGGAAATGCTCGGGACAGTAGGAAAATGTGTATATGTATTAGTGATGTAGAATGTCGGGTGCCTTCGTATTTTTGCATGCTTTATTCGATTGTTATACTGTACTATGAGTCACTTAATTTGTATTGTTTTATTCTTCTGCGTTCTCTCTCAAATTTTTGCAATGCCTGGAAAAGGCTTCTGAGTTGGGACTACTACATATAATATTATAAGATCATTGATGTACACTTGGTTGGCAAATAAAGATTTGATTTGATTTGATTTGATTTGACATTTCATGTTTGCAAAACTCGTACACAGTTGGAGTCAGTCTTGTTTTGAGGATTCACTCAGAATCGTTATGTTATTTGACACCTAATTTGTACCTAATATTTAAAAATAATGTTACAAAATTGAAGCTGTGTATATTGACGAAATTTTAGTGTTAGGAAGACTTGGATGGAATAAATGCGAATATTTCATATTATATAACTGAATTTCAAATATATTTTAAGTATCGGTACCTATACTTTTTAGAAGTTGTATTTTTATGATTTTTTACAATACATTTGTCATTGTTTATGTCAGCTTATCACAATTTTATAATCATACTGAACTCTAATTTTATAATCGCACTGAATTAATTTAAAGTCACTTGAATACCAAAAATATTTGTTTAATACGTACTATACAGGAATAGCTACGAAGCTCGGTGGGCTTATAAACTAAAAAGTCTTTAATACCCTTTTTGCTATGAATATATTCATACGCGAATGTTTATCCATTTAATATATTCTGTTCAGTGGTTTATCCACAGCACAAGAAATATTCGTCAGGACATCTTGCTACGCTTATTTGTAATTTTGCACAGTTCCATATTTTTTCACATTTACACCGGGACCTGAATCTTCGTTTTCCTGAAACTGCTATTAGGTTTTGAGCAAAAGATTTCAATGTAGACTTTCCATAATAACTCAATTTCGGTTTAAATGTCACGAACGGTTCTTTTGTTGTTTCTATGTCTACTTCTGCACGTAATGTCGGTTCAGATTCATACTGTTCGGTCACTAGTCCATTATTGTCGGTGACGTCTGTTTGGATTGTATTGAATGTTTCTGTGGAATTGTCTAACGTCGTCAATAAATCAGTATGCAAGGTTTCCGCTGGCAAAATGTCTAAATTAATGATAGCTCCTTCCGTGACAACTGACAACAGTTGTGTGGTCTTACTTTCTGTGAGGTCCTTCTTATTCTTTTTAGTTTTAATGGAATATATCCTGTCCGGGTAGTTGTATTTTGGTGGTTCTTTAGAAGTTTCATTGGATTGTTCTAATTGTACTTCTTGGTCCGGTTTGGTCGTGAGTCCTTTTTGGTTTTCGTCGCTGTAGTTATATGATGCGGCCAGTGGTAACTTTTCTAGACGGCTCTCTCGAGAAATTTGTCTGACCTCTGATTGATGATTTTCTGATTCAGCTTGTAGCTTAATATAAGTGATGGTGCTGTCCTTTTGGGGGGCGGCAAGTACTGTGCTTATGCACAGTGACAATAACAGATCTCTGCAAAAGAAAATTCATCGTGAATTTTAGTATAAACACTTTATATACGTAAACACATTATTGAGCGATTAGCGGTAAGTTAATACAGATTTCTGCTTATCTACATGTTCCCCACTACACTGACCTATCTTTATATATAAAAATTTCGTATCACGTTGTTTGTCCGCGATGAACTCCTAAACTACTGAACGGATTTTAATCAAATTTTGCACAATGTGTGCAGTTTGATCCAACTTGAGAGATATGATAGTTTATATCTCTCAATTTAAAATCACAATATTGTTTTATTGCAAATTGTATATTTAATTACTCCACACTGACACCACATTAGTAATATTAGTAGCATCAGCAGTGCACCCGTGCGAAGCCGGGGCAGATTGCTAGTTTTCTATAGAATATAGCGGGTCTCAACCTTAGAGAAAACCAAAAATATTGTTGGCATTGGATTTCAGGACCTACTAGTGGGCATAGTTTGCGAGAACATACTTGCTTAGAAGTTACACTATAGATATTTTACGTCGCTGACCGGTAACTGCTTGCCGTCATCCGAAACGATTGTTTATTTGTCTTTATTGTAATAAAAAATCTGACAATTAAAAAAAAAAAGTATGAAACATGTAACGTCTAGTTGTAAAATATGTAAGTACTAGGCATGCCTTTTAAGTTCTGTCGTTTCCATATTTACCGGCAATATTGAATTTGGAACTGTTCTATATTCGAATGTGTTTAAATTTTAAATCTGAAAACAGTTGAAAGTAATACTTTCAACTGTTTTCAGATTTAAAATGAATGCTATTGTTTGGTATGGATATATATATATTGGTATGGATTAATGCTATAGTTTAGTCACAGCGTCGATTGAAATCTGTCAGGTTACGTACGAAAATGAATCTTTCTAAGGAAAATGGTCGTGCAATAATTTTCTACAACTTTAGAAGAGGCCTGACACGGCTTCAGTGTTTGAAGAGCTAACAGTTCAGTGATGAAGCCTCTTGTCTGCGGACTGTCGAACGCTGGAATTTAGAATTCCAGCGTGGACATACTAGTGTAAGTGACAAATCTCGCGAAGGACGCCCAAAATCCGCCTTCACTGAAGATAACATCATTGCTGTGAGACAACTAATTCTCGAAGATCTTCATGTGACGTATCGAGAGATAGAGGTTCTGTTAGGCATCTCAGGGACAACCATTCAGAAGATCTTGCATGAAGTGCTTGGTGTGAGAAAGCTAGTTTGCCGTTGGATTCCGCATCTGCTTTCCAACGATCACAAGGCGGCCCGCGTCAGATGGTGTAAGAAAACTCTGCAAAGGTTCAACCGAGGAGAGTCAAATCACGTCTACGACATCATCAGTGGTGACGAATCTTGGATCTATGCCTACGATCCGGATTCCAAACAACAATCTACAATCTGGGTCTTTCAAGACGAGCCAAAGCCGACTAAAGTTGTTCGTTCTCGAAGCACTTCAAAGAAAATGGTGGCCACTCGTTGGAAAAACCGGCCATTTTGCGACTATTGCACTTGAAGATCGTAGAACGGTTAACGCAGAGTGGTATAGCACAGTTTGTTTACCACAAGTCATCGCCGAACTTCGAAAATCTAAATCAAAGCGACGCATCATCCTGCACCACGACAACGCAAGCTCACACAGCGCTCGTCAAACGATTGAGTATTTGAAGCAGGAAAAAAAAAAGAAATTCTTGACCATCCTCCATACAGTCCTGACCTAAGCCCTAACGATTTCTTTACACTTCCTAAAAGTAAGAAAAGTCGTCGTGGTCAAAGGTTCCAGTCCGGTGAAGAAGCAGTCGACGCTTTCAAGTCAGCCATTTTGAACACCCCCACTTTAGAGTGGAATAAATGTTATAATAACTGGTTTGAGCGAATAGAAAAGTGTATTAAGCTACGTGGTGAATACTTTGAAAAACAATAAAAAGTACTATAAGGTTCTAGTTGTGTTTTTTTCTTCAAACGACAAAACTTAAAAGGCATGCCTTGTACTTGAAGCATGTCACAAAAAATCTGTATTAATGATTTTTGTTCCACGTCAAGCGTAAGGTCTAATTTATGAATGTATGGCTCTTCTCGGTTGATAACCAGTTCACTACTACTACTACGCTTAAATATACCCTTTGAGGATTTCTCCATACCATTTATGGTAATCGTTGTAATTATTTCGGGCTGAAGTTGTTTTTGTCCCTCTTTTCAAGTGGTCTGTATTATTAAACTACGATCATTACGAGGGAAGATGTGTCTCAGATCATATTTACTAGCAATATGTATCATCACATCAATCACATCAACAGCCTTTAATAGTCCACTGCTGGACATAGGCCTCTCCTTATAAAGGAGGTTGTGGCCTACTATACCACGCTGGCCAGACGGGTTGGTATAGGGTTTGTTTCAAGATTTCCTTCTCTTTGCAGTGTTGTTGTCCTGCAGAGTTTGCTCCCTTAGTCGGCTCTTACGACACCCACGGGAAGAATAGGGGTGGTGACATTCCGTATTCTTATGTATGTACATACATAATGTATATGTAATATTTTACAGGTTTATAAAACCTTTAAATATGAACATTTATGCAGATACAGAGTTTATAGCATTGATATTTTTTATTGTTAATTAAAGTGATGTTAATTAAATTTTAATATGTTTCAGTATTGAAATATGAAGGAACGGCGTAAGGCGGAGAAAATATTAATTTATTTGTTGTGTCAGTATAGTATTAATTCCTATCATTAATCAGTAGTGAAGAAACCAATAACAAACTAACACTTATTTCGGGCATCGTAACTTATGTATTACTTTCCCTTCTATTAAAGATCAAGAGGGTATTGCAATTAGTACTGTCCATAAACGTAGTGCACATGTAGGCTGACACAAGCCTATTCACTTTATTAGCAAGTCTACATCATTTAACAAAATTTAAACCCGACTGCAAAGAGACAATTTAAAAGTAATGAACTAATTAAAATATGGTAATTATTTACCATTTTAAAATCCTTATGATGAGCCCTTTAATTTGATACCCATATTGCAGTATCCAAAAAAAATAAATTTCACTTTAACTATAGCGTCTCATAGTCGTCAGGTTGTTTTTTTGGCGTCACCTATCTAAGAACACTTGGGTTACCAAGACGAATCTAACGATATGTTAATAAAATAAAGCCGTGCAGCGGTTTGGCAGATATGAGGTAATAAAGAATATTACATACATACAAGATACTTGCGAAAAACATAACCCTTCCTTGGCACTCGGGTAAAAAAGCTTTTATAATACCGTAAAGCTTTTGTAATGGAACGTTGGAGTTGACACCAATCGGGACACTTATTTGTGTAAAATTGTGGATTGTTTAATCTTTTTCGCAGTCCGATTGTTATGAAAGATATTATCTTTTCAGCTTTAGTAAGAATAACTTATGGAGAACAAACAAAGGATTTGTTAAGTCTGATGGAGGAAAATGCATTAAAAAAATATCCATGGATTATGAACGAAAATATGGACGAAACTGTCGTTGGGTTGGATGAACTCAGACGTCATGGCTCAAACCCCTGGTCCCGTATGTGTCAACGTTTATTGTATGTCTACATATATGTTACTACAACTATGGAAAAGTGCACCGCCCAAGTGCACTGTCCAACTATCCACGTACATCATAATGACACACTCTTGTATATAGGCTCCACCGTTTCTAAATCCAAACAAATGAAAAACCGTTAACTAAAGGAGTACCTTCAGTTAACGGTTTTTCATTTGTTTGGATTTAGAAACGGTGGAGAAACTTTTCCAGTAGGAAAAGTTACTCTTTGGGGACTGTAAGGTTAAACAATATATAACTATGGCTTTTTTTATAACCGTTATACATTGTTATATATTGTTTTTTTTTCGGAGTAGTATAGGATATGTGACAGAATCTTAGAACGTGATTTCGATCCACTTTAAAACTTGAATTAAATTGAAACTTTGGACACCTATCCTTGTCTATCGATGAAAATGCAATAATTTAAGTATTTTGTCCCATTATCCTGATCAGGACCTTCAGGATGAACGGCTTTTTCCATAAGTACCTAAAAATACGGGAGTGTCTTTAGCCACGTACAAAGGCGTGTGCTGAAGCATACTTATGTGATAAACTTACTTGTTACTTTTTAGTCTTATTAAGATAGAAATCACCATTGAAAAATTATTATTATATTTTAGTTAGTTATTATTTATATTTGTTAGTTTAACGACGCTTTTTTACGAATGTTTTTTTAACTTTTCGAAATTGTTTCCTACTAGTTCGGCTAGCTCCAAAAGCGTGTTTTTTTTGTTTTTTTATGTTATGTCGGACTGTAACCTTTCAGCCGTACACCGCCTCATGTACCAGTATCCGAGGAACCAGGTGTAAGCTAGAAAAGAAAACCCTGGTACCAGATTCCTGGTGCTTAAAGATGGCCTCCTCGTTTATGGGGACCACGGTGTTGCTTTTCTATCTCTGAAGGGCTGCTAGGGTTACAGATGACCTAATCTGTCACCTCCTCCTACCCTGACCTCTGATCAATAACAGACACAGTAACGACTGTTTTCTATCTTACACCCGCTTCTAATAATGTCACTTGTGGTTTATTTCAGAGTATTACGAGATTCGTCCACTCCATCATCGATATTGGTATAGGAACACGCTGACGTTTGCTTTTGATCTCGCATATTATGTAAGAGCTGGAGGAAAATTTGTAAAAGTTAGGGTTTGCCATATGATCATAACCACATATTTGAGCGCGTGAGTTTCGTGAATTTTAAGTTAGGTACATTGTTGTTAGAATATGTCTAGGTTTAGTTAATGTAGGTTAGTACATTTTACAAAGTTATTTTAGTCCCAATCAGGTAATAGGCAAGTCAAAAAGGAAAGGTGTGTGTGTGTGTAAGTTAGTCAAGTCTGAGTATTCGGCCATATACTTATGGACGTAACGTAACGGCTTTGTTTAACACGTTTAAACAATAATATGGTATAAAGATATAAATTATTAGTGTAATATGGCTACTAACGGATATAGTTATCCAGTATATAAATTTACATTTATCAAGTTATAGTGGTTTATAAAATTAAACAATAAACACAAAATGGTCGAAATTGAACCGGCAGGTGGTCAACTAATGCTTTGTGTTGTATTGCAGTTCTCAAGACATACGCAATTTTTTTAAGGCAAGATATTTGTTCGTAGATCATATAGATTTCGAAATAGGGTATATGACACATGAAATAATAGCGAAGTACCAAAACCTGATAGAATTATTTTACATAGCAAGAAAAAAGTTTTTCTACAATAAAAGAAAAAACAGAGCTCCCACAAAGTATTTGTTCAATAAATATACACAGATCCTGGAATGTAGCACAGCTATTATACACTTATGTAACATGTTCCATGAGATCAAATACAAGTTCGGAGTAGGTGAACCTGAAGCGAAATCAGTTTTCAAAGACGTTACAGTGGAGCCCCAAGCTACACCAATCGGAGGTACTAAATATTTTCCAGTATTTCTATAATACTCGTAAAACTCTCGGATTTACAAATTTGCCGCCAGTAGGCTATTAAATTTGTGCCGCCCCTTCTAACCTCTGCAATTCAATGCCCTTTTCTTTACGTGTGGAAAATCCCTTGGGACGTCAGCCACAAGTGTTTGCGGCGGGGTGGTGTGTTGGAATCGGACCGACTAAAACCACACGGTGTGCCACTCTGCGCATGTAATAGGAGGGATACGGGAACCGCTGTTATTAAGTCATCCTGGCACCACCTTCGGGTACATTCTCTATTTAGAGAACGTTCGGCATGCGCGGACGTCGCCCCCTCGCGGCTGGCCGTTATGGCGGGTGGAGCGAATAACCCGTACCATCCACTCGCAGTCACAATCAGAGCGCTGATAAGCGCGCCGGCCGGATCGTCGGTGGCGAATCGGGTCCGAGTGGAGATCATCCTTCTGGGCCCTCTCCGCCGCCTCCTTCTGCGGGATGATGTCTTCGCAGAAGGATGCGAGTGCGGTAAAACAACTTTCACTACCGGCCATGGAGCGTAAGAAAGCCGGTATCCTCCCCAATGACCCGAATGAACCCGACGCTACGACGCGAAAGTATGGCAATTTGCCAGCTTGTGCTGAGTCGAGTTCTTACTGCAATCGCAGTGGGGACAGGCGGAATTTAATTCCCTCCTAGCGACCGACTGTAGGTATTTCCCGAAGCAGGCCTGCCCGGAAAGAACCTGTGTCAGGAGGATGAAAAAGGTTACTAACCGCCTGGAACTCAGTCGTCCGCCGACTTACTTAGGCGAGCACTTCCGCCTTCAAATCCCACGGGGGAGTTCCGGCCAATGCGCACACCGCCTCTGTCGACACGCGTGCGGTTACCACGTATGGCTCTCTCACTTACAGAGTCGTGCACCGTATAGTGCCATTGTCCGGATAACCCCTGTGTACAGCCATCTCGTCGCGACGCTGGGCCCACCCAGATTAGGCAAAAGTCCCAGCTTCCTTAACAGGACCAGGTTCCCGCTCTTCCAGCACTTCAATTCAATGCCCTAGTTCAGGGCTGTCCAAACCGAATGGAAGAGGGTATCGATCGAGGTCGTTGGACATAATTCATCTACATCAGGGAGGCACTCCACTATCATGGGGTGCCAGAGTACCTGAAGCGGCTATTACTATTCAGAGGAGCGTACCGTCGGGTGCGAAGGCCAAGATGGATATGGTCCGGCGATATGTCGTGCAGTGTTCCACAGGGGTCTGTACTTAGAACCCTCCTATGGAACATAGGGTACGATTGGGGCCTTCGAGGAGATCCCCCCCACCCCTGGTTTGGTTACAGCCTGAGGGGCGAACTTTCTAAAGGCGGCGCGCTGGCCACCAGGGGTATCTCTCTGTTGGTTAGCGAATTTTGTTTTAAAAGACAACTCTAGCACTAGAAATATACCTGTGTACCGGGGGACTTACCAAACATATATGAAACGGACATAAAGAACGCCCAGGCTCAGAATATCGATTTGTGGATATCAAAAAATGTTGTCCCATATGGGATTCGAACCCACAACACTCAGCGCAGTAGGAAGCTGCGAGGTGACTTAGTTAGTAAATCACTGCAGTGAGGCAGGCGCTGGATTTACGGGTGGCCCTGTATAAGACGGCGGCGATGGGGTGGCCACCACGGGTCCCCTTCGTGGTCCACTCCGTTTTGCCTCAATCGTGATCAACTCGGTCGTCGTATTGGTTCAGGCCCAGCCCAGATGAAGTATCTGGACCTGATCCTTAACGGGAGGTGGCTTTATGTTGAAAACTGCCGAAATGTAGTCAAAATTACTTATTTAAATTGAAATATTAAACGGCTATTGGAATACTTCAAAAATCTATATTCAAAAAGGCTTGAAGCGAAATTCATGAAGCGTTTAGTTGGGCACACCCTCACGGAACCCTCGCATACCGGTTGACGGAGGTAATCACCGTGAAAGGATGCTTCGGAGATCACCTGTGTCTGATCCGCAAGGAGCGAGAGTGCTTGAAACTCCGCCGTCTACTTCTGCGAGCAAGTTATGCTTGCAAATGAAATGGCGCCCCGGGACGGGGAGAGGTTTAGACCCCTTCCGTCCCGCCAGGCTCGGCAACGGGCCAGGTACCGCAGACGACTCAGACTCCGGAGGTCTTAGAACGACCTCCGTCCTCCATAAGCGCAGGCAGGCAGGTGGTAGGTGAGGCCCTTTGTCACCCTAGCGGAAGCAGGCCGGGGTGGTGGCCAGACGCGCTGGACAAGCACAAAGTAGCACATAGGGGTTCCCACACAGGAGGGGGTCATTTACGCACCGTAGATGGCCCGAGGTACGTCGGGGTATCAGGGATTTCCTTCCTAGGGTACACCTGGTTCCCCGGCAACTGGCACCCGGTTTTTGGTCGGTTCGAGTCCGACATAACCACCGGTAGGTAGGTATCAAAAAAAAAGGAAGCGTTTAGTATTTTTTCAAATACAGATGTTGGAGTATTTGGTACACTGAATAAGTACTAAAATATTTGAATTTTTGTTAAAAAAAATTTTTGGGCAAAATTTGCGGGACCCTAAAATTTGCTGCCCCTAGGCTCCAGCCTACTCAGCCTGTTAGTAAATCCGCCACTGCCCGCATGACATCATACTTTCCTAACACGAACTTTTAATAGGAAATGTCAATAACATGCTTTAGATTTCAAACAGCGCCCAGTAATTACCTTCTAGAGTCTGTATAAAAGAAAAAGCTAGCACAGAAAACAAAATTAACGTCCATAATCACCTAGTCATTGCAAACAATCTCATCAGATAATTACAAATAAAAATGAGAATAATATTAAAAATGAAAATAGCCTCCTTTTAAAGAAGTTCCTACGGCCAAACAGATTTTCTGTTATTTCCTTTCAAACAAAAAAGCTAATTACAAATTTGTCTATCCACTTTGAGCTAATTTTTCATCAGAGGTTAAAAATGTGATACTATTGCCATACATATAATACATTATTTAAAGAAGTATGTATGTACTTAAACTAGAACTAGCTGTATAGCACTAGCGTATTTAGACTGTACGTAATGAAACTACCGTTGGATAAAGTTCCAGTACACGTTAACTTTTATAAATTTTCAATACCTTTTACCCCAAGTTGATACGAGCAATGATCGCTTTTGTGATTTGTAAGTATAAAGTTCTTAGTCGCTTCATTAATTGCTTTGAACAGATATTTCGTTTTCTTGAGGAGTACAGGTCCCACACAGGAGGGGTCATCTATAAGCCGTAGATGGCCCGAGGTACGTCGGGGTACCAGGGCTTTCCTTTTTAGGGTATACCTGCTTCTCCGGCTGCTGGTACCTGGAGACGGCGTGCGGTTTTTGGTCGGTTCGAGTCCGACAAAGTCACCCACTGGTGGGTGATATCCGAGGGGAAATCCGCACAGAAAAAAAAAAGGAGTACTGGTAAGGCACATTTTTAGCAACATTATACAACGTCTCTGGATTTATAAAGCCCTGAGGCGTTTATTATGAGATTTCTCTCGGAATAAGTTTATGTGGTATGAAATAAGTTATAATAAGTATCTACGAGTATATTTTTTCCAAATCACGTAGATGTTCTTTAGAACACTTAATATGAAATATTAAGTTATTACCTTAGCAGCAATTCCCAAACTATGTTGTTCAAGAGACCCCTTTTCTAAAATTAACTGATACCTCAGACCCCCATAGCCAAATTAATGCACGCTTATCAACTTGTAGAGTTTTTTAAAGTTTTAATTTTTGTAGTTTCGTAGTCATTCTTATAACAAGTTGATATACGTAACACAACTAATACAGTATCTTGAAAGTTGCAAATGAAAACTTGTGTTCAATTTTTAGACCTCGTCGACCACCAAAATCAGTTTTTGTTTATTTCGATTTCCCTGGCAAACCAATTTCGTTGACTTTCGTCTGGGTCGATATCGACCACTTCGGGAATCCCTGTTATAAAGGAAGTTAAAATCTCTTACCTCTCTTAACTCAGAAGAATCCGAGTAATAAGATATATAACTGTCCTCACTTTGAAAGATAGATAATTAATTGATATTTCCTAATATTTAATAGTCTACCTATTATATAAAAGCTAATATACAAATTAAAATAATATTATCTTTAAAGCCTCTGGATACAAGCCTTCATTCAACTATTCGGCACCAGTGGCATCTAAAGTTAGCCAAAATAGCCATGGAAAGTATGGAAAGTATGGAAAGTCTGAAAAGTCTGGAAAGCTGAAGTTTCCATACAGAACCACTACAAGAAGACGTAGAACCATAGCAACGGCGAATGATTTGGTGACAACCATGACACCATATGCGTATCCAACGACGATTAAAAGGTAATTAGCTAGAATATTTGTTTACAGACGATGTGACGGCTCCGACACCTGAAGCGGATACGGTTCTTAAGATAATTATGGTCAGGAGATTTCCGTCTAGAACTGATTTGGCGTGGAGTGACTCACGTTCTCTAGCTGAGCGTTGGTGTAATGTTTGACGGTCTTCCGGACAAATGGGCCGGCTCGACCGGGAGTGACAAAGCGCCCATACGATAATATATATTATTTGCGGTATATCGGAATCGAACCGACTAAAACCACACGGTTGCCCAAGTATATTAATAAAAGGTGTAATCGGATCCCTCCTATTTCAAGGTCAGTTTACATGTAAATTTTATTAAGACCTCCAGACCTTTTTTTGTTTTTGGTGACAGATGGACTTACCCATCACTCCCAGGCATGCGCTTATCCAGGATAAAAGTCGTATAGCCACCTCCGGCGCCTGAGCCGTCTGCGGTACCTGACCCGTTCCCGGGACTGGCGGACCGGTAGAGTTCTAGTTCCTCGAGATCCAGCAGCCGTATCCACCCCACTACTTGGGCAACTCCGGCCGTGGCCCTCACGGTGCGCCTTGTCGAGCTTTTCTCTCTACGAGAAAAACTTTCATTTAGGAGACGGCGTCACACGAGTTTTTTTTACCTCTAGTTTCGGGCGGGTTAAAAGGGGAAAACCCGTACACCTGAGACTACACTCATGGCGGCATGAGTGCTGGCAGACACACCTCTGTCGGCGACGAGTTGGATCCGCGTGGAGATCTTTCTCTCATGCCCTCTCAGCCTTCCCCGAGACGCGACGTTCTCGGAGAAGGATGCAACCGCAGAAAAGATCTGTTACTACCAGCCATGAAGCGTATAACGGTTGGTAGCAAGAGATTCACTGCGATGACTGCAATGAACATCCGACGCTGCGTCCGCCAAATGAAGCAAACTGCCAGTGTGTGCGATTCGTACTGCAGTCGCAGTGGTTACAGGCGCATCTCAATTCTCTCCGGGACCGACTACTGGTACTTTCCTAAGCAGACGTTCCCAGAAAGGATCTACGTCAGTGGGAAGGAAGGGGTCCCGTGCTGCCGCCCTGCCTCTTCCCTGCGCCTCCTCAGCGCCAAAGCCAGTAGCCTCCAGCCTCCAGCCGGGTCGGCCAACGAGCCATCGTGACTCGGCGAGTGAGGGCCACTCGCCGAGCCACATGACACCTGTCATTTCCGCCTCTAAATCCCCAGGGCGAGGTGCGCCACCACCCTCTGAGAGCGATAGAGGCGTGCATTATTCTGTGCGGTGAGAGCCACCACCCACACCGGTGCACAGTATAGTACCAATGACTGGACAACTCTAGTCTATTTCTACAACTTATAGAGTAATTTCAACTAGTGCTGTGGTGTAGCAAGTATATTTTTGTATACACACGCACTATCCTCAATCTTCGAAAATATCAGAGAACTAAAGTAAAGAAGTAGTGGCAATTACGTAATATAAACTCTAGATGTCAACCTTAAACATCTCTATGGAATTAAAGAATTGTTTATATTGTGTAAGTATGTGCATAGTTACAGACATATTTCTTTTTAGGATTGTATGTATTGATTGATGTATGATTATAACATTTTTTCTTTGTTAAGAAATGCGCGCCGTCGCCTCTTTTTATCCACGCGCCCCTAAACACGTGCCTACTTTGCCTTAGGTTTACTCCGCCACAAATCGGTTTATAAACTTCACTTAGTGTCATTAAAGTATGTATTGAATGAAGTGACTGTAAGTAAGATAAAATGTGTAACAATTTGTGCTATGGTAGTTTATTATAGTAATGTATTAACGTAAATAGTATCTTTTTTTATATAAGACTTTACTTACATACATTTTAAGTTCCTAAACTCTGTGGTAATACCCAGGTTTAAGTACAACTTCATGTTAACAAAATGTTTGCTATAATGTTATACTATACTTTAATGTTATACTGGAAAGGAGCATGACAGGATGTAAACGACAGGATAAAGTGAGAAATATGGACCTGCGTCTAAAAACTAAACTCACCGACGTATTGAATCGAATCGATCAGCAGAAATGGAGATGGGTAGGTCACATGATGCGGGAAAATAAAGGGAAATGGAGCAAAGCTGTTACAGAATGGTACCCAAGGGATGGACGCAGAAGCCGAGGAAGACAAAACATAAGATGGGAAGATGAGATCAGGTTGACAGTGGGACCAATGTGGAGAAGGGTTGCTCAGGACAGACAACAATGGAAATCGTTGGAGAAGGCCTATGCCAAAAGGCACACCGAATTAAGAGACATAGTGTAACTAAAATCATGTAACATGAAAATGAACCTGTGTAATCTCTTACTTTGGTATAAGGGGCTATATATATATACATATATATATACTATACTTAAACAGTACTAGTTACGACTTACGATACCCATTAGATCGCGCCCTAAATTTGGTATATATTTAGTTATACCTTTTTTTTCAGTTGGTGGCCCTTGGTATATGGCTGGTCTATTGAGCAATGGTACTAATATATTTAAGGTATCAGAAAAAACACAACGTTTATGTCCATTTATAATAATAAAATAAATAAAAAAAAAACAAGTGGCTAGTCTGTGGTTTAAAAATACCTGTCTTTTTATTAATCGCCTCTTAAAAAGAGATTCTGCAAAATGGACCTATTCTAATAATTTTGTTTATGAGTGCGTTTTTAATTTGTTTTTAATTGCCACTTATTCAACTTTTATAAAAAAATATGCCTGCTTGACTTAGAAGGGTAAGGTGTGCTATCTAGAGCCTTCTTGTTTAATATACTTTAACTCGATATGGTTTACGGAACCGAATATATGTATGTGGCTGTCTGATTCCAAACTAGACGGAGCTAATCAGACTGCTGATCCTTACGAGTACATACTACTAAATACATGTTTATACGTTAGGTATAGATAAAATATCACATAATCATTTTTCCCGAATGGGAATTTAAGCTGCATGTAACCTATATTTATGTGTATCTAACCTTTATCTTTTTTTTTATAAACTTTATTCACATTTAAGTTACATTTTTTTACAATGTCTCTTTTCGCAAAACTGTTCTAACAGTTTGTAGGCAATTTTACACGCTTTATATTAGCTTCATTTGTATGTTTGTTTGTATGTTTGTAACCGACACCTTTGGGCGTGATTTTGACTGACTTTAAACGTCAGAATTCGTTCAAACTTTGTAGATATATCGAGGACCGATGACAATACACTAATTTAAAAAAAAAAAAAAACAACAAATTATAGTTTAAAAAAACTAAAAAACACGCTTTCTATAGAAAACCAAAATATATTCAAGAAACAAACAATACACAAATATGTATAACCTCACTACTTTTGGGTACCTACTTCCTGATTTATGTACACGCTTTAATCTATTACCATATCCAAACATTTCTTTGTCTTAGTTTAAATTTACATTTTATTTTTTTATCCTCTCTTAGTATTTTAGTACCTAACATATTAGTATGTTTATCAGTAGTCCGGTTACCGTAGTATAGCCTCTTACAGGTTGAGAATGTTCGGATCGAAAAAAAAAACTGGCTGGTTTCTTAACGGGATAATTCGGGTAAAAGTAGGACTTGAAATTACTATGGAAAAAAATCGGTTAGTGGCAAGTTATCGAAAAAAGTCTAACAGGTGCGAAAATCCGGTTGTTTAAAAAGGTTTTTTTTTAATGGACAAACAAGATATAGGATAGGTTGCAATGTGAGAAAAAACGAAGAAAATGAGAGTCAATTCGTTGGAAACTTTACGAGAGAACACGCCTTTATCTCGAAATAATCGATATCCGTTCATTTTCTCAGCTTGTGTGACGTAGGAAATTCGTTCGGGCCCCAATTATAGCTTTAAATACTGCTTATGTAAAAAAAAAAATGAAAAATATTTAGTTGCCGCACGAAAATGTAAAAATAGGAGCTGAAAAAAATATGTTTCTTTACGAGTTGCCCTCATCATCATCATCATCATCAACAGCCTTTAATAGTCCACTGCTGGACATAGGCCTCCCCTTAGAAAGGAGGTTTTGGTTGGTTGGAGGTTTCCTACTATATATATATATATATATACTACGAGTTGCCATACAAAGACCTAATAAAAAATCTCCCAGGTGCATTACAGAGACGTGAAAACGTAAAGCCAGCGATTTTTCCGCGAGCGCTCCTAGTAGGCAGTAGAGGGAGCATGACTTACCACGAACCGATTTTATCCATAGTATTTTTTTTAAACAAATACTTTTACCCGTATTATCCCGTTGAAAAACCAGCCGGTTTTTTTTTTAAGATGAAGGTGTTTTATATAAAGAATAAGAATATATTTAGGGTATGAATAGGCTTAGATTAGGTGACAGTCAGGTAAAATTGCAAGTTTTATAAAACCTCACGGAAGGTTTGGTCTACCTCCAGAGATTACCGCATCAAAAAATAATTGTTTCGAAATATTAGTATAGAAGTTATAGATTATAAAACAAATTATTCAAGATTATTCAACAAAATAAATAAAACACTAAAATGAAAGTGGACAAGGGTATCAGGGTATTTTAAAATATTGACAGTTTTAGAAAAAAATATGATGCCACACAGAACACACTGTTTGTCTGTCTATCTGTGAAAACTTATTATGTTTGTTTTGTCTATGTTCTGATATACTATTTTACCCGATTTCAAAAAAAAGAGAGGCGATTCGCAATTCGACTGTATTTTTTTCGTATATTTGTTACGCGATTTTAAGTTAGTCAAGAAAGATACGTTAACTTGTAATTTATATTGAATTAGTGTTGAGACGTCAATATATAAGACCTTTTTAGAACCTTCAATAATGGTTAGTCTTATCTGTGATATTTTAAATTTAGTGCTTCGAGTAGTTTTAGACTAAAGTAGAGATAAATATAGATAAGTATACAAAGTAAAACAAAAAGAAGGAAAACTTGACACAAACCCTATACCAACCCGTTTGGCCAGCGTGGTATAGTAGGCCAAAACCTCCTTTCTAAGGAGAGGCCTATGTCCAGCAGTGGACTATTAAAGGCTGTTGATATGTGTGATCTGATACAAAGTAAAATGTCAAATGCCGCCCTGAGCTGAAGCCGCGGGTGGACGGCACGGGGTTTTTCCCCTCCACCAGCCATAACAGCCAGCCGCGAGGAGGTGACGTCCGCGTGTGCCGGACGTTGCCTATATGGAGAATACACCTGGGGATTGAGCCCGCGCCATTAAGGGCAGGCGCTAGGAGGGGCCCGGATGTCTTTATAACAGCAGTTTTTTTTTATTGGGACTAATCCCACCTACACGCCCACCACTGTAACTCCTGTATACCAGGATCCACAGCAGTGACCCATGAACACACCGAGTCCAGTCCCAGGAAGAAATTAAACTGTCTTGGAACCCGCAACGAAATTAATCAGAAGAAAATTATAGGAGTTGGAAATACAGTAAATCCACTTCCCTCCTTAGCAAAAGCGGGAGACAAAATGA
The DNA here is from genome assembly GCA_902825455.1 of Arctia plantaginis. Classification (NCBI taxonomy): domain Eukaryota; kingdom Metazoa; phylum Arthropoda; class Insecta; order Lepidoptera; family Erebidae; genus Arctia; species Arctia plantaginis. The sequence continues at coordinate 8,967,604 of CADEBD010000327.1, read as the reverse complement.
AGTAAAATTGGCATACACCCTTTTAAACAGGGAAGCACCACGACACAAAATATTACGGGTCCTAGGTGAGCTAGATTTGATTTCTATAATATGTATGGCAGAATCGCCTAAATGCACGGAAATTCACCCTAGTTGATACAAGATCACCATAGTATACCGCCCAGATGTCACCTGCAAGCTATTCAGCATTATATTACGTTCATTATACCAAAGACTACATTCCCAGAGGATATGATGAGCAGACTGTTCATAGTGAGAGTTAGGTGTTGAGCATTGACACAATGGTGACTCGACTAATTTAAATGAATAAAGCTTGCTCTTAAAGTTACCATGACCCGTAAGAAATTGAGCGACACAGTGATCCACCTCAAGTCATATCCTCGACAACCGTTCGCGAACAGATGGAAAGAATTGGTAAAGATGGCGCCCCTTGGATGATTCATCCCAGCGTTGTTGCCATTCGTCTACGAGGTCATTATAGACATCGGGCTGCTGTTGAAGCAATCTTGTAATTTTACCGCGATCCCGCGCGCCCAAAAAATCGCATTCCATGTTTTGTTGTCTTGAATAGTACATGGCTGCACGTCTCTGCACCTCGAGATCGACCGGAAGCACACCCGCCAACACCGGCAAAGCCTCAGTGCTAACCGTCCTACATACCTTGTACAAGAATATCAGTGCAAATCGTTGGCCTTGTAACAGTTTACGGCGGACAGCGCCTACGGTCGCCCTATCGGCCCATGCAGATGCACCATAGCATATAGAACCTAAATAAGTAGCTCCGTATATGATCTTTAATCTATTAAATGATAGACCCCATGTCGCAGTTGATATCCTTGTCAATGCACAGAAACTCTTTTAGGACTTTTTTAGGATTTATCGAACATATTAAAATAGTTCGTTAACTATTTTAATATGTTCGATAAATTAAAAGTTGCTTTCAAAAACTAATCCTAAATAACACACTGAGGTTTTATTTTTTATAGTGACATTGTTAAATTTAATGCTCGGCGGTGATTTGAGGTAACCTTTTAAAAGTAGCTGGAAGGTTTTGTTGGGTGCAAAAGTTAAGCGGTTACGTTCATCCCATTGAGATATGAAGTTCAAACATCTATTGGCTAATCAAGCTCAAGCCCCGCCCTAGTATCAGATTCCACCAGTAATAAGCCGTCATCGGCATACGCGTTCAGAGTACATCCTAATGGTATTGGTATCGCAAGAAAATCGTCAAAGCCGATATTCCACAAGTACGGACCTAGCACTGATCCCTGAGGACATCCCATTGTAAGCGCCTTCGACACAGAATGATGACCAAGTCTGAGTTTAGTTGTACCTTGTGAAAAGTACGAAGAGATAAGAGAAAAACTATTTTTAAAGCACGCACGTGATTTTAATTTCAGCAACATCATGGGCCACCATGCGTTGTCAAAGGCGCCAGATATATCTAAGAAGTATTGAAATTTTGACTCTGTGACAAGCTTTCTAACCGAGATAACAGCGTCAGTTGTCGATTTCCCCAACGTAAATCCAAATTGTCTATCATGAAATTTGACTCCACCTGGCAGAAGCCGTGGCACTATAAGACGTTCTAAAAGCTTTCCTAACGATGGCAACAATGTGATTTGTCGGTCGATTTAGGGTCATCCGGTGGCTTGTCGCCGCTTTTTGGTATTATACGAATATTACCGCACCGCCATATACGAGGAAATATTCCTTCCGCAATGCAACGTTTAAAGACAGTGAAAATCGTGTTACCCAGCAGTTCCCGGATTCCTCCTATTACAGGCGCAGAGTGCCACAGCATGTGGTTTTAGTCGATCCGATTCCGACACACCACCCCGCCGCGAACCCGGGTGGGGTGACGGCCCGAGGAGGATTCAAACAACAGGTACAAAGAAAAAAAAGGTTTAGCAGTTAGTCAGCATTGTTTCTTACTCTTTTAGAAGGTTGGTAACATAAATATATATAATTAATAAATATATAAGTAGCCACATACGCGGCAACAGACAATTCTCGTCTTCTCTCCGTGTCTGTAAAAGAACATTGCTGACTTATTTTAATGAAGTGAACCTACTCGATCTTTATGGTTAATATCTATATTATGCTGCATTCTACTTCCATATAGGGGGTAGAATCAGAATCAGTGCAAGTTTCTATGTATAATATGTAATTCTACTTCTCCCTCATATAATATTCAGCTTTGAAACCAGCTCAAGTCCCTCAGGGTTCTTTATTTCCATGTTACTAAACAACCTAACAATTAGTTACGTGTTTTAAAAGAGCATTATACGTTCGTATTTATAAATAATTTATTTGCACGCGCTGACCAGTGACTAAGTGCGCGGCTGACACAGTTTTACAACTACCGTGGTAACAGAATGGACACTAACTTTATTTTTAAACGTGATCCTTGCATTGTTTACATTTAACGACTAGTTTTGTGTGGCTACAGGTATGAGCCACAATGTATTAGGTCCGTAGGCGTGTGTTTCATACTATATTTTTCAATAAACAAACAATAATAACTTGACAAATCTCACACACGACAGTCTGATCCCAAACTAGGCAGAGCCTGCCTACTGACACTAAGTAGTGCAAAAACGTATAAGAATGCGTAATACTATCACAAAATTGTACTTCAAAGATTTCATACGTGTAATGCTGAGGGTACCTATAGCAGGATGTTAGAAACTGTTAACTGATATAAGACTTAATTAGTGTTCAGTTAACCCCAGTTCCGTCTAAATTATAATTATAAACAGTAATTCACAGATTAGTTGAGATAAATCACAGCGATATGTAAGTAACAAAAAATATTCATTGTTGTCGAGACAATACGCGGCGAATGCCATTATGTGGCGATTAATTACAGACTCACTTGTGGTTAGTTACCTGATTTCAAGATAAAACTTCTGCAAAGTGCTTCACAGTTTATACCACAGACTATAAGTACTATTTTTTAGCTGATTCATTATATATTAAACCGATCTAACAAAGAAGCACGCGGTCTGCCAATCAGTTAAGTTACTAGTGTTTACAAAATTCTGAACTGGTTTGCGATATGACACTCCCTAATGCTTCCGTATAAGAAACATCACTTTCCGTCGATTACCTCCTCTTCTTACTACCTTTCCTTCTAAAATACTCCCAAAGTATTCATCATCAAGTCTCAAACTGCCCGATGGTCGGTAATAGATTCACCCATAGCGGGCGCACTTTAATAGCTTGGCGGGCAGAACGCTGTGGCAGCGCTGAACGCCAGGCCTTTCCTTAGAGAATAGCACTGCAGGAGTGTGACCAAAATTTTAGTTGGTAAAACGGTGTTTGAAACGCTTTTGTTTACGTCTCGGGAATACATGCGTGAGTTTAGGTATAAGTAGGTGCATGTATAATAACATTGCATTGTATTTTAAATAATATAAAAAAATACCAATTTTAGCCTACTCGTGCCATATGAGGTTTACGTGATAGGTATATAGCAAATGTAGAACAAACTCGACACATAAATGTGACGTTGAAGATGAAAATCAATATTAATTGTGGTATTCGTATAAATTGTGTTGTTCTATGTATCAACTTTATATCTAAATTAACATTTGATTTTACTTTACTCATTTTATAAAAAAGAAAGATATGGCTGTTTATTTATAATCATATAATAATATAATAAGTGTATAATAAATTTAAAATAGTGAATCGATTTTAAAAATGAGGGATTCGTACGAAATTTGCAATAATGTACCCTTGTATGTATCATGTCAATGTATCATTTGTCTAAAAACTCATACCTAATATTGATAAGATAATACGTAGAATATTATGTAGTAGATGTATTTTTTTATTGACCAAGTTGATTATTGTTAGGTAGGTACTAACATCATCAACCACGGTAATATGCAGTTACGAGTTTAAAATTAGTTCCATATACAACTAAGATACTCTAACAGTTATTTTTGTGATAAAATAGAAAAAAATTGGCAAACCGCTTTCTATTCCTGAAATACTATTTACAACAATTGATTTTTTTTGTGTCGTATGGATTATGGGTTCATTACCAATTATTACATTACAATGCGTGAGAAACATTATGCAGACCACTGCGATAATTCGTTTGTTAAAAGGTATATAGCACTGGGCCCGCCATTTTTTAAGCCAATCAGATTAGGCAAAGAGTTGGGAAAACCGGACAGAGAAACCGTTAGGAACACTGTTATGTTACTGTTTTCCGAAGGAACCCGAAAGTCAATTCATCATCAACAACCTCTCATATTCCACTGCTCGAGATAGACCTCTCCTTAGATAATTTAATTTAAAATTTAGGAAACCCCCAACACACATCTTGGATTTGAAATTTGTCATAGTTTATAGTATTCTACTAGTCAAGCTCTTTCATTTGATACCCATATTGAGGGAGTTTTCAAGATTGCCTTCTCTTGCAGAGTTAGCTTCCTTAGTCGGCTCTTACACGATATCCACGGGACGATTTCCACGACGGTGACAACCTGTATTCCTTTGCCGTCACCACACATATGGATCAAGGTCAATTCTCTAAAAATTCGTTCAAAATTCAATTCCGACCTACTCTCGATCTTATAAATGTCATAAAAGGTATTCTAGTAGTAAAGTATTAAACATCCAACATTTGATTATATCGTATTGTGATCATAAGTTGAGTCTTAATAATATTTTTTAAGAATTTAATATAATTTATTAGAGTACAATGTATTTCTAAAATATTATTCTCCAGTATGATTATAATAAAGATGGTTCTTTTGAAGAAAGCTCAATACAAGTGTGTACATTAAATTACTTCATTCGATATTAAAGTTCTATCATTTAAAGAATAATTGATCCTAATTGGATCTTTAAAATCTAAATATCTTTAAAAAAAACGCTGTACTAAAACCGGTAATATATTTTAAGAAATAACGAAAAATAGGAAGAATAGACGCAAGTACAAAAAAGTTAATATATTCTGTTTTCATTAGCTTTTTTGTCTGTTTTGCAACATGAGATGAAAATGAATTCTATTATTATTGTAAGAATGATTTAAGGAAGTACCTATTTGTGTTTTGTAATAGCTCAATCCAATCAATTTAAACTACTTACATGGGTTATAGATAGTACTTGCATAAGTAAAACAAATATTTGGTTTTGTAGCATTGATTTTACCTAATTAATAGCAGTACCTAATTACTCAGATAAAATTATGACATGATGTATCGGAATATCCCGATTATGCGACCTACCCACATGTGTTCCTAGTCCACTTATTCACACACACTTGAAAATTAAACTGTCACAAATTCGTCAAATAACACAAAAACTTAATGAGAGACGTATTTAGTAAACAAAAATGTAAACTAACCGGTACATAGCTTCAACAGTGTGGTTCTCGTGCGATTCTTCGTAAACAACGCGGAGAGATGCGGTATCTACCTTATAAGCAACCTATTTATACAAAATGACACTGTAAAATATCCAACGTGCTCCACGGCGTATGTTTTTTTCGCGCCAAACGGTAAACGACTGTAGGCAGCTGGCCGTACAACCTTTCGGCGGAAAATGCGGGAGGGCGTGGGATCCGATTGTCTACGAAGTGGTTAATCACAACTTTTAGAGTTCTTAATCAAAAATAATAAGTCAAAACCCTAAAAGCATGGACATGATTTCAGATATTTATTTATCTTCACACAAATTAAGAAAACAACTAGATATAGTGCTAAAACCTTCCCGTTCTTTAAAACTACAGTTGTCGTAAAATCCCGATAGTAGCATAAATACTTTAATTTCCATTCGTCGTCTAGACGTTAAAGTTTAAACTAATTTAATACCTTTTAGTATGTGTACCACTTATATCAATATCGCGGACGATATTGTCAGTCTAGTCTAGTATTTGTAACTCTAAACTTACAAATACTAAAGAATGCCATGCAAGATATTTACTAATAACATATAATAGCAGCCTATGTAATACAATATTAGGTACTTAGGCCTTAAAAATGGAGGGAAAAAAATAAGAACAAATCTAAAATTCAAGAGAGTAATAAGTGACAATAAGATTAATAAATATTCATAAACATTCGTAAACAGTGTGTAATCGCCATGTGACAATAAGAAAATACTTCTTAAAAAAGGTTGGACCGACTTCAATCAATACTAACAAAAAACACTAAAAACCTAGGAGCTAAAGTTGATTGCCGTTGTCTGTCTCCGAAACTCATCATCAGATCTAAATGAAATTTAAATGGGACCATTTCGAATAAACCCCTTTCAAAAAAAGATAATTTTGAAAATTCGTCCATATATGACAGAGTTATGCCCATATACATAAAAACAGATATACATAGCCCATATACATAGAACATACATAAAAAATTATAATATAAACATCCGAATTGATAACCTTCTCCTTTTTGAAGTCGGTTAAAATTGAATTACAATTGTTATTTAATAATTATAATACTATTATGTAATCCGTTTCATTCCGATTTACGCACAATAATATAGACACTATATACGGAACCCATCTAAGTATATTACTACTATGACTGCGTATTCTTTCATAATTACATTAACTTGAATTGAATTCCCATCCGCTGGGAATGTTTTGGAGGAAACACGAATCTTAAAGATACCGGACGTTATATCATAGTTATACAGTAGCTAGTTTGACCCTGTCTTAATATACAGAATGAATTGAATTAAGTTTAGTAATTAAACCTCTAGCCTGCTCAAAGATAAATAGTCTAGTTGATTTATGAAACTTGTTTCCGATGCTATATAAAATGCGCTGAATAATAATACAGACTGAGAAGAATAAATGGGAATAATCAACCGCAATTTGAATCCATTAAATTAATTATTAACTAAAAAGATTCGTCGAAAGTTAATATGGATAAAATACTGTACTGTGTTCACAATGGTACTAACACTGTTTTACAATGGTACAAATCACTTTATTTTGCCTATTCATTCCACTTATGTATAGAACTTGACTAAGGCAACCGCCAGTCAAACACTTACCATATACCTAAAAACCAGATCTTAAACTTAAGCCATGTGACTACAAATATTAATAATTGCTTCTGTTATCCAACTTACCGTAGGGTATGTTGTGGCAACATGTATATTTCATACATACTCGTATATAGTCTCTTTGATGAACTTGTAGACTATCTCCCAAGGTGAGCCCGCTTAGGACAAACCTATTCTATGAATATGGGTATCTACTTACATTAACGACCCTAAAAAAATTTGGGAAATTGGCAAGATGTTGAATTTTTCAGATATATTTTTTCTGAATTTCGTAACTTATTTTAAACATGGAAGTATCTTAGTTTACTTTATTTACCTACGACGAAACCACCTTTTTAATAAATACAAGATCGTTCATTTAAGCTATGGTAGAACGACGAACTCAGTTGAGGACATTGCCCCGAGAATCTCCGAGTTATTATCGAACATTGATCACATTGACATTAGACACTGTTCATTTAATTATCTATATAATATCAAACACTATACTGGATCGACCATAAATATGCCTGGAGAAATTTCGAACGAAACGAAAATTCTATGAGCTGATGACAGCCATAATATAGCTCGACGAGACATACCTTTAGTTACATTAAAGATATAGACAACGAGGATATAGGCTATTAATAGCCATATCATCCTCAATCCATCCATCAGAAATAATTAAAACGTAAGTTTTAATTGTCTATGCAAGCAGTCCAACAATGTGAGCAACCAGAATTTATTAATGTGTACACATTGCAGTGTACTTATTTATAATTGTAAGATTGACGTAAGTACAAAAAAAAATGGTGAATGTCTGGAATTCAGTGTTCACTCAATTGACACAACTATGTTACGGTATAAAATATCAGATTAAACTAGCTGACCCGGCAAAAGTTGTTGGGTCACCCTTGTCATTTAGGGGTATGAAAAATAGATGTTGGCGGATTCTCAGACCTACCCGATGTGCAAACAAAATTTCATAAAAATCGGTCCAGCCGTTTCGGAGGAGTATGGTAACTAACATTGTGACACGAGAATTTTATATAGGGGAAGGTGTTGTACCTATGAACGGTTTTACCTGTGGACATCATTGATATTTCAAAAAATAAACACAGAAATTTAACGAATTGAACGCATCCGTAAAGTATTTTTGATGTGTGGCAACGTTGACTTGCTGCCATTTTGTATCTTTTGCTGTGTGACCGGTGACAGACCGTTAAGGGTTTTCGCTCAAAAATTATTTGTCTCTTTTTCGTCCTATTTTTTTGTGAACATATGCAGAATATAGATGATTATTTTTAGTCATACTGTAGTACATGTAGTTAACAATCCATTTACATCGGTATAACGGTGTAAACTAGTACCTATCATGCCGGTAATAGATTTTTAGGTTGTATTGTCTGATTTGTACCTGTGGACATCGAAGTGTATGTACCTATGGACTGTCCACAGGTACAAATTTTTTTTCATTTTTCAGTGTCTCGACGGAAAAACGCGCCGTAGGTTGTGTTCAGAGACGTTATCTGAGGCAATTAAAGAGGCAATTAGTGGATGTTCATTGCGAAAAGTTGCAGAAAAATATAAAATACCAAAATCTACGATATTTAAATACCTTCACATGAATAAGGAGAATGATCTGAGCGAGAACAGGGTAGTTATTTTGAGAAATGACGTGAAGAAAGTATTTGATGAGGAAGAAGAAAAACAGCTTGCAGAATATTTAGATAAAAATAAAAATTCAATCTGCAGAAAAAAGGGTCACAATTCTTCAAGATGACCAGTTACCCTAAGCCATGTGTATGGGATGTAAAAGACATGAAAATGTTTACAAACTGCTCAATTGCTCTCAATGCGATTTGAAATATCACCAGAAATGTGTATCAAGATCACATTTAGATAATTTTGAATCAGATGATGAGTCAGACTTCTTATATCAAAAGTGTTATATTTTAGATGATGGTGATTCAGATGCCTCTGATGATTCTGCCTTAGAACTATATCAAAATTATTTAGATGCCAAAACCAAAAAGAATAATTGATTCTTTAATGTTAAAGTTGATTTATAAAGATATTCTATTTATTTTTGCTGATTTTTATAGGATTATTATGTAAGGATAAGTGATCTGTCCATAGGTACATTGCCGTCCATAGGTACAAGTATTTCTGTCCAGAGGTACAATCATAAGATGTACCTGTGGACAAATTTAGTGATTAAAAAAAAACTGGTTTATTTTAATCAACATAATTCGTACAAAACTAAAGACTGCTAATTTTTAAGTTTTAACTAATCCTGGAACAACATTTGTAATACTTTACGGCTAATAAATAAAAATTAAATTATTAAACCATATTTTCATTTAAAATCCGGCAAATGTCCACAGGTATAACACCTTCCCATACATATAAGATTACAGTTAACTGAGACGCGTCTTGCAATCATTTACAGATCTAGTTAACTTTTCGGTTTTCTGTTTGGTTTAACTGTTGTGCGATGTGATTTAAAAAATTTACATAAATAAAATTTATTTATAAAATTATTTTTTTATTATATGAAATGCTCAATATTCATTAAAAGTTTTAAGAAAAAACTTTGGGTAACCAGAATTAAAATAAATATAAAAGACTTTCACACTGATGCAGCGGTCGGTTCAGCAGACCGATTTTCTTTTGTCAGGGTTCCGAGACAGATAAACTGTTGGGGAAAGGAGTCTTTGTTCATAACAACCCCTACTAAGATATCAAATATGCAAGTTGCCATAAATAAATAAATGCCACTGTTTAATGTTATGACGAGACGATATCGACATACGTTTCCTGAGATATATTAGCCGGAAAGATGCTCGTTGCAAACCAAATCTGATTTAGTCGTTCCGAATCCGACACGCCCACGACATCGTGCCCTCGGGATTCATGAATTGAAAAGACCATCTATAATTTTTTTTAATTTAATCTTAGTAGGTGTTAAATACAAGTGGATGGCAATAAGTTTTTACATCTATACCCTTATATTATATACGGCACTGATGACGAGAACTTGCTTGCTTAACTAATTATAGAGAGATTTGATTACACATAAATGTAAAGTATAAAAACCATGTTGGGTGTATACAAGTTACGTGAGCAATTTTAACAAAAAAGATTGATTTTGATTAGTTTTAATATAAAAATAAGGTTTTAGGTAAGTACATGGTCGACGCTTCAAAGTGACAATGTAATTATTTACACATACACGGTTGGGAAACAAATATGTAAGCGTATATTTCAGTCCTAATAAGTCGGGAAGGTCGTAGTACTTGGTAACGAACTTGACCTTACACAATACTGAGCTACTTCTACTTGAAACAAAGAAGTTAACATTTTTTCACCGCTGAATATATATATTTCCAAATAAAAGGTAATTTGCACGGAGGTAAGTAGGTACAACAACTACTTACTACTAAATTTATATTTTCATATTGAAAGTTAAAGTATAGAAAGGTTTTTGTTTCTAAAAGTAAGAAAATGTAATGTAATATTGTGTTGTAGTAAACTAGCTTTTGCCCGTGGCTCCGCCCGCTTAAATGTCGTTTATCGAGGTAAAAAGTATCGTATGTCTTTTCTCAAGCGTCAAAGTTTATTCATAATCACCTTCAAATTTCACCTGAATCAGTTCAGCGGTTCTTGATTCCCCATACAAACTTTCACCCCACTTTTCACCCCCTTAAGGTATGATTTCCCAATGTCCTTTCTCGGTACCCGAATACTCTATACAAAATTTTATCTAAATCTGTTCAGCGGTTTATGCGTGAAGAGATAACAGACAGACAGACAGACACACTTTCTGGTTTAAGATCTTTATTTCTCATAAGAATTACAATAATTCACTTACTGAGAAACAATATTCACAAGATAGACTTAAAAGCGTGTACAGAAACAAACTTAATTATTAATAGCTTAAAGGTAAACAACTTAAAACTTTCGCATTTATAATATTAGTATGGATATATTATATTTTATAATATTAGATCCCTGATGGCACATTCCATCAGAGATCTAATATTAGGTATATACACTTATGCAAATAAAACACAAAATATACTTCAGTATATTTGACAACTCCGTCGCATACGAACCTACTTGTATCTAATTGACACCAATACGATAAAGTTTTAAACAAACAATATTTTTGCACAATATACTAATTATTTATATGTCTGCTATACTATGCTAAACCAAAGAATAATTGCCATTATAAGTACAGAATGTATACTTCTTGTATGTAATCTTCAAATAAAATATCTATTACACTTACATTTTTTTAAAGTTATTTGCACACCACAACAAGCTGTTTTGCTTCGGAAATCCATGTTGAAGGGCTTATATTGCGGTGGTAGGAATAAAACTTACAGAGCCACCTAACTCACTGGGTCTACCTACCTATTTAAAGCCTCAGACAAAAATATTACTAACTGAAAATAAAACTTTATTAATATTTATATAATTTACAAAAAAAAAATGAAGTCTTTTAGCTACTATCCAATGTTCTTCTGTTACTAAAAAAATATTATGAACATCATTATTTTATATAAATTAACAAATCACAGGTCTTCAATTACAGGACGGATATACGGGTACGCAACCCCATAAGTTGTACCCATACGGCATGTTGAAGTTCAAGGAAGCAGCCTCATTGCAGTCTCTTTCCTCTACCGAGACCATCGGTATTATTTGTTATAGCTCTTTCGCCCCACATTAGGGTTCCGTTTGAGGTCAAGTAGACGACTGGGAAAAACCTTTTAAAGAACACATTACGTCGACCTCAAATAAAATTGGAAAAGAGCCAGGAAAAATTGATTCAGCTGCTGATAAAAACTCATCAAGAATTGATATTCTCTGATATTTCTACATACTTATTGATTTCTGCAAAATTTTTTTTTGCATAATTCAGTATGTACCAAACAACTGTCAAAAAAGATTTTGACAGTTGTTTGCTGAATCATTGGAATGCCGCCGTCCAATTCTTAGCATAGTAAACGTTATAACTTACACATCTAGCAGTTATATTACCAGTTAATTTGTTGGATACCATCCAGTACAACGGAATACTAGATATCTTGGCACTAGAGTGTAACGGAGACCTAGTGTGATCAATTTTACCATTTTAACTACGTTGATAGTGCAAACGTGGAGAAATGTACACCATATTTGTGTTTTTGGAGCATAGCTAGTAGTCTAATAGTAGATATAATTGTAGGCGGCCCCGAGATCACAGAAACCAAATTTAATCCAAAATATAGTATTTCAATAAAATACTTTTTCGGCCCGCAAAAGTACCTACTTTGTAAATGCACTTTAATTTTTGGGTATATAAATTTAAATTATCGGTTAAACAGATGATAAAAACCTAAACCTACTTCCGGGACAATTGTGTTCTTATCTAGGCATGAAAAATTAGCTTTAATAACGGCCACACAGATAGTCAAATTGTTAAAAAACTGACGATTATTATTTAATTTAATAAATTTCTATCTAACGAAGATTTTTATACATGTTCACAATATACGATTATTATATCTTTACTTTTGACTGACAACGTACCCGTAATTATCATCGTTTTTCATACGACGGAGGATATTAAAAATAAAAATTGTGAGATGACAGTAATTTTTTTTGCTGTCAAAGCAAAGTCATCCAAAATGTAGAGTATAATTTATCCGATATCAAGATGCAATATGAAATTAAAAATAAAACATACAGCGAAGTGCATCCGCATACTGGAAATTTTGTCGAAATGAGTATAAAGAATATTTCAGAACCAGAATATGTCGCGGGGACCTAAACTTTTTAAGAAAATAACCCCCAATACGTCAAATTTGACATGCTTGTGTCCTAAAGAAACTCCCGAGGTGGCAACGGAAATATGTAAAAGGAAGCTCTCAGATAATTCGCCAGTGATGGCCTTGAAATGCGAGGATGTTTGTAAGACATGCCCATCTAAGCTAATGCAACGTCAGTCCTCGAATGGAGCCATATATTATATAGTGATTCTCTTTTTACTGATATGGCTCACTTTCGCGTATACATATAGCATACTGCCATTCGGTGGTATGCCTTTTGGTTGTTGCAGACAGTGTCCAACTAATCGGAGAAGGGTACGTAGACGGTGCAGTAATTGTTGTTCAACATAAGGCAGAAGACAATAACTATAAGACATGTGCAAATCGAAAACTAATGAATTCCTTTAGTGAAATAGTAAATGATAATTAATAAGCATGTTTTTAAAACTGTCCCTATTAAATTTATTTTCATATGTAACTAAGTACTAACTGTAACCCAAATAAAAATAATACATACAAATAGTTTTTAAATTAAAATTCATAGCAAGTGACAATCGTGAGTGAGTTTGGATGTTTGCTACGTATATATTTACAAAAAATTATATAAGTGTTCTATCAGTAAATCTAGCTTTCATAATACAAGCTCTGCTTAGTCTGAAACTAGATGGCGTTGTGTATTAGATGTCCGAAATATTATTATTATACTGACGAAATAATTCACAATTTTAAAAATACGTAATGTTTTTTTAATATTCTATATTTCATCTGATGTATACCTACCTTATTACATATTGATACAAATTTGTTAGTTTAATAAAAAATCTAACTTTTCCATGCGAAACCGTAGCCGCGTGGGTGGAAATTTTAGTTTTAAAGTTATATTTAAAAACATTTTTCATGCGGTCAAAGTTATAGCACCCCATTCCATATGTAAATAATAATGTTTTGTTGTAAATATAAGAAGTAAAAATGAATGAATTAATGTTTTAAACTCGTTCCGTGTCGCCGGCGACCACTCAAGTTCAATGGCTAGTCACAAGGACGACATTTCATGTTGTTCGTCTTCATGCCATCGATTTATTAATAATTTTATGGTTTCTTGACTGTTTTGGTAGTGGTTTAATTAAGATTACAACTCACAGTTTACGACTGTATCAACACACGACGTATAGTTACACATACCTACAGGTTTGTGTGTTATTAAATAGAACTCTCAGGGCGATACAGCCATTTAATTTTTCATCATTAATATCATCATTGAGTCTCTTCTGAGGCAGTTTGATACATTGGACTATACAAACACTATCGATAAAAACGCACACGGCTATGATATGTCTTTAAGAAATACTTCTAATGTTACTTTCCTCAACATTATGCTTATCCGTGTGGATTAAAAATACGGAGTGCCACCACCCCTATTCATCAGGTGGGTGTCGTAGGAGCCGACTAAGGGAGCAAACTGCGCAGGACAACAGCACTGCAAAGAGAAGCAAAACTTGAAACAAGCCCTATACCAACCCGTCTGGCTAATGTGGTATAGTAAGCCAAAACCTTGCTAAGGAGAGGTCTAAGTCCATATAGGCCTCTCCTTACAAATGGGGTTTTTGCAGTGGACTATTGAAGGGTGATGATGACGATGTTGATGAAATTATGCTTGTTCGAGCGTGAAAAAGTAAACAAAACCAAGCTTGAATGTTTTACATCTTATCTATCTTAGCTTATCTATACAAAGAAACAGAGATTAATAATGACATATTTTCGCGACTATAGAAGTCTAAGAGGATTCTTGACTTGGAAGTTATATTATTTGTGTATATTTATTATAGTCCATATAATCTAAGAGGTACCGTTTGACGTTTCATACTTTTCAAGACGAAACAACGCTAAACAGGCGTATAAACTCACACAATTTCAACAACCGGAAAAGGTTATTGAAATTGTGTGGGTAAAACCAATGAGTTATGCACCTTTTTTTGTTTCAAAATATACAATTTTAATGACTAAATTTAAATCTTTGAAACAAAGCAAAATAACCAATTTATACGCAATAGATGATTTTTTTTAAACTTGATTTCTAAGTCACGTAGTTATGTCCTTTACCGTAGTGTTGCGGCTCTTTCGCTTGAATACGAATAATCGTTAGAAGGTATGAAAAGTCGAATTTATTAATAACAAGTAATTTTCAGTCCAGGGCCTCAATTCTGCTATTACGCCAAGCCAAGCAATTAATAAGTTACTTTAATTTATTTATTTCTTTTAATCTATATATATAAAAGAAAGTCGTGTTAGTTACACTATTTATAACTCAAGAACGGCTTTACAGATATGGTTGAAAATTGGTGGGGAGGTTGCTTAGAGCCAAGAGACGGACATAGGATACTATTTATTCCGTTCGACAGTGTTTTTTTTTTTTTTGTTTTTTTTACGAACATCCATGTTTTTCCCATGGTCAATTATATGTGGCATGTTCACGGGTCGGAAGACCATCTGCGTTGTTTGTTTTTGCGCCTGATAAGAAAACAAAAAATGTCGTGTATCACAAGGTACTTAAGTGAAGAGCAACCTATCTACTGAAATGCAGAAACAATAATAAATGATTAATGTACTTCATTTTTTTTTCTAAGAAAAAAATTAACTTACTAAATTCGAAAATGGGCTTATTTATTGCCTTTAAGGCGGAACAGAGTTCGCCGGGTCAGCTAGTAATTTATTATAATAAAAACAAATAAATCATTTCCTCAAAAAACGTAATATATTTTCAACTACTGATATTTACGAGTATACCGATGCCAATGGCTACTCGATGGCATCTCAATAGCGTGTCAGTGGTATGACACTGGCTTGGCGTAAACATAAAATAGCAGAATTGAGGCCCAGGAGTCTTAGTGTTTAATAATACTTAAAATTCATCTAACATCCAAATCTTAACGAAAACGCATAATTACAATTAAAAGTATGTAAGTTAATGGAACGTTAAATAACTCTTTGAAGGCAAAAATCGTTCGTGTTCAATTCTAGTGAGTTTCAGTTTTACTAGTAAGATTTACTAGTAAAACCTATGATGTGCCATTACACGGGCTTTTATAGTAACATACATAATCTGTAAAACTGTAATCGAGTACATTCTAAGAAATGATATCGAAATCTCTTAAGAATCTGATATTTTAGTTATCGATTTCTTTAACCCCATCGCTATACTTCAATCAGACAGAACTCTCAAACAATACCACTTAGATTAGATGGACTATAGTGACACAGGTTTTTCAGCCGATACTGAACTTTGGGCCCTTGTTTCAGTTTCGCCCGAAACCAAAATTCAAACTCATTTTAAAATTTCATATTTTTAAAATTTTATATTGAAATCTAGTGTATTTTTTACCTCTTTACCTAGATACAACCTAATACCACCGTAATGAGGTAGACACATGGCATCAATTCTAAATAAGAGAAAATGTATTTAAGTAGGTAGATAAAAAATATAAAACATACGAAGTTAGGCACTAAGTACTAGAATTTCACCTGTCCAAATTAACTAGATAGGTACCTCACGCGAGGCGATGTGACTGAGTTAATTTGAACGAACTATACCTACGTGTTTTCTTATTGTTAGTTAGTTCTAAAGTTAAACAACTGAAGATCATACGTAGCATAAGCTATGTGGCTAGTTAAAAATGTTAAAATGGGGCTACAGAATGTAAATCAACAAATAAATCTAAGGGTCGTAGTATAAAATTCGACACGTCTGCTCGCTTTCCCCATACACCATAAAAAAAAGATCGCACTGGCTGACGGCGAACTGAGCCAGAGCTGTTGTCCACGAGTTAACCGCACGACACAAACTAAACGAAACTAGAGCCGAAACTATATTTCTTGATCGAAACTGGCTGAAACCGTAACCGAACCTTCGGCCGGTCACTAATATTTACATTACCTCAATGAAAGATTACTTAATAACATTATACAATAAACCAGTTTATGGTAACGTAATATTAGAGTCAAAAACCTAATATAATTATATTACTGTGGTATCAATTATATTATAAATGCTTACTCTTAAAGGGGTCAACAACACGAGACTTCGATTTTATGTAGTTTAATGATTCTACATAATAACGGTTTTGTATTTATAAACATCCAATTGGTGAAAACGGCAACGGCGACCTGAGAATGGCAAATACAGATGGTTTAAATTAATAAAACTTGAGATTAACATAATAGTGGCTTCAAAGTTTGCTAATTGTAAAATGTGCTCCAGGGTCGGTTTTTGTAATCGCTTAAAAGTGAGGTCTTTCACAGTGTCTACTCACAATGCATGTTTCTGTATAATTTTAATTGATCTATTAAAGGTATAAATGTTTACTAGTGGTCGACCAGTGGTCGAAATCCGACCATAATTCATTTAATTTTTAAGTTACCTTTATTAGGGTTCTTTTGTCAAAAATTATACCTCTATAATCAAAGACTGCCTCATATATTATATTTATTATTTAATGTATTTGTAATGCATTTTATATAAAAAAATAGTTGTATACTTCTTCTCCATACAAACTTTAACTGTGCCACATTCCACGTTCATCCTTTCGCTCAATTTTCTTAAGCAGGGGTATTTACAAAGTTTTCGCTTCACGTATTAATATATATAGATTGAACAAAAATTTAAGATATTTATAATATAATATGATAATTTAAACTAATTTCTAATAGTCATAAAATTCTATTGAACCGCTATCCCAAGCTGCCCATATCCTACCTAAATATTAGCACTAATCCAAACCGGCAGACAGAAACTGGGTCCGTAGTAGGAGCAGTGATTAAGGAATTCACCTACAACTATTACAAATTGGGCGATTGTTTTACATACCAGAAACGTATATTTTACAAAATACCAGCACCTAAACCTCTAAAATAAAAACCACTATCCCAAACCGGCAGGCAGAAACCAGGTCCGTAGTTGGAACAGCGATTAAGTAACCTACAACTAATAAAAATTAAACGATGTTCCTACACATGTTTGCTAGAAACTAATGAATTACAAAATGTACTAACACTATCCCAAACCGGCAGGCAGAAACCGGGTCCGTAGTTTGGGTAGTTAATAGTCATTTTTATTTAGACTTGTATCTAGTAATAGTAAGATGAAAATATAGCAAGAACATTAAATATTCTACCTAACTGTTATCACCATCCAAACCGGCAGGCAAAAACCAGGTCCGTAGAAGGGACAGCGATTAAGTACCAAAAATTGAACGATGTTCCTACACACGTTTGCTAGAAACTAATATATTACAAAATGTACTAACACTATCCCCAACCGGCGGGCAGAAACCGGGTCCGTAGTTTGGGTAGTTAATAGTCATTTTTATTTAGACTTGTATCTAGTAATAGTAAGATGAAAATATAGCAAGAACATTTAATATTCTACCTAACTGTTATCACCATCCAAACCGGCAGGCAGAAACCAGGTCCGTAGAAGGGACAGCGATTAAGTAACAAAAATTGAACGATGTTCCTACACACGTTTGCTAGAAACTAATATATTACAAAATGTACTACCACTATCCCAAACCGGCAGGCAGAAACCGGGTCCATAGTTTGGGTAGTTAATAGTCATTTTTATTTAGACTTGTATCTAGTAATAGTATGATGAAAATATAGCAAGATCATTAATTTTAATGTTCTTGTTATATTTTCAATTTAAATTTGGAATTTTAAATATTCTACCTAACTGTTATCAACATTCCAAACCGGCAGTCAGAAACCGGGTCCGTAGTTTGAACAGCAAATAAGTAAATAAAACCCCTGCAATTAGTGAGACGTATACCATATTATTTTTGCCCATATATTATGTAGGTACACTACATCGTTAGCCGTAAATATATTTTGTAGGTTTTTTATAACGGAGTAAAAAAAAATGCTACTACTATCCCAAACCGGCAGGCAGAAACCGGGTCCGTAGTTTGGGTATGTAATAGTTATTTTAATTTATACTATTTATTAATAGCTTCTTGTAGGCGCATTGAGTAAATGGTACAAAAACATCAGGAGTGGAAAGAGAAAAAAAAAATCGACCTAAATATTACCACTAACCCAAACCGGCAGGCAGAAACCATTGCCGTAGTTTGGTGGGCATATACAGGTAGATACAATGACAGGACAAAAGGTAAGGATATGGAATATCTAACTGCAAGTCAGACAGACTCATCCGACTAGTCAGAGTTTTGACTTCTGACGGGTAAAGGAGTCTTGGCCACAGTGGGAACATACAATATTTCACGTGTGAATTATAATTCATCATTTCAACATACATTAATGACGTTCATCACCTTTAGTGTCGTCCTTCTTCTCTTATTAAGGACTATAATAATCATCAATTCTGAATTGATTGTTAATATATGAAAACATATAAATCTTAAACTTGATACTAGAATCTGTAAATCAAAGTTTTTTAATCCAATTGATTGATTGATGTTCATTACTAATCAAAGAAAACAATTTTGTTTAAGAATAATATCATTGATTAGTTATTTTACAAGTGTAATAAATGGAAAAAAACAGCACTGTTCAACTACCAATATATAGTAAACAATTTGAAAACGACATGCAATGTGTACATTATAGATTCGAATACTCACACAATTATTGGAGGTCCGAAGTAATCATAATAGACATATTTTACATGTGTGTGTGTTATGAGCGTATTTTTAAGAGAATCAAACCTTCAAGGTTCAGTCAGTCATCAGAATACTCTATCTTGTCCATGGTATTTTAAGAGGCTTAGATAACTTCTTGATAGATCCATATTCATCTTCACCGCAGACATCTTATTGCGTAGATCAACTCAGTCATTTGTTGCCCTTCGCTAGGCAGCTGGCAATACTACACAGCAAACTGCCATACGATGAGCCGCAACCGACAAGAGTTACGAAGTCTTCCACTCTTCGATTATATTATTCATATACTTTGTTATACACACAGGATATTAAGCAAGAAAATAAAGTGGTTCTAACAAATAATTACATCGCTCAATAACAATGAAACTAAATATAATTACCTACTAGATAGATAGTTAGTATATGTTATGTTTATAATGTTTTTACAATCGTAATACATTAAAACATATCAATTTAATTAATAAAATTGTGAGATAAATACCTACTAAGATATTATAAATTAATATATTTTTGTGAAACCTATAAGATTAGTATATTTGTCTAATACATGTAACATATTGATTGTAAGATAAAGCACATGATTTGCAATGATCATTAACTACTTACACATCAAAGTTAATCAAGGCACGATCTTTATTGTATATACTTCTTCTGTACCGGTGAACAGATTTTTAAGCCTCTTTTTGTGTGTTTGAGTGGGTCTTTGGATGTTAAAACGTTGACTTATTCATATGTAGCTTTATCTATTTGAACTTATAGATATATAACACACAATAAATTGAAAGGCGCACGTGGCATTTACAAACATACTTTTAAATCGGATTTATGAAAGTCAATTGAAATATCACTAAGATGTTACACCACTAACTAAAATTTAAGAATTTAAGAAGTATTACACATTTAACACAAAACCATATCTTCAGTACTTTAACCTATAACTACAGAATTTAACAGCACTTCTAACATCCTTTTTTACTTCGATAGACTCGTATCTATCAATCTACATCATTTGGATTATATTTTTAAATTTAATATCAAAATTGATTAAAGAGACAACACTAAAACATATACAAACTACACGTAAAACACGTAAAAGTACATAATATATACAAACTCCACTATTTTACAATTATAAATACAAGTACGTACCTCTTCTGTATTGTAATGCGATGGTTTAAACCAAAAGCACTAATAACTAAATTGTCCAACGTCCGGCGTTAATAAATGTTTTTTTTATCTACAAGGAAAGCCGCGTGTTTATTATATATTACTAATTAATGTATTCTCAACTGGTACAGTTGAACGCACCACAGTGTGCGGTTTAACAAAAAATGACAGTGTTGGCCTTTGCGTCCCGTGATATTACCGGGACGGGGTCGTATTTTAGCGGCAATTACAGCATAGTTACGGGATTTTTCTAGAGTAATTTTAAGTTCTACTATTACTACTATCAAATGATCATCATAAATTTTGGATTGGTCAGGATACTTCAGCATACCTACTATTAAGTAGAGTAGATTTTTATATAGGTATTAAAAAACAAATGAAGTAGCAACGTTGTTGAATAAAATCTATAGACTGACTGGTAGTTAATTATTCTTTTACTAAGCCTTAGTAACCTTTAAATATATTAATATTTATGTTATATATATCTATATTATTGTATTAAATATATTTCTAGGAAGCTACTCTAGGTTTTATTTTACCTATTTGTAGTGCTACTATGATAGAATCAGAGAAATTAAGGCACTATTATCATTTTGCTTCCATTTTTAACCAACGTAACAAACAGGGATTCTCAATATTGTGTTTTTACGTACCTGGTTAAAACCTGGTAGGTTATCCCATTTTCCGAAGATTCAATTCGATGATCGATTCCACTTACTATCAGGTGACCCCATTTGCTCGTTTGCCAACTACCCAAAAAAGGAAGAATGTTGTTCGTCAAAAAAGGTTTAAAAATAAGATCTAAATCAAAATGCTTAAAAATGAAATTATTCTAAGTCTTTTTAAAGACAACTTCCGCATTAGGATAATATCCTGTGTGACCTGTGTCACTGGGGACTTTGCAGATATTTATTTTACGGACACAAAGAACAACCAGACTCAGAACAACAAAGTGTTATCCAATGTGGGGATCCAACCCACAACACTCAGCGCAGTCAATTACAATTACCCGAAAGAAACCCACAAACCTCTGATACGATTCTTCAACTCTTCCATTATATTCTGTGCATTTTTTTAAAATTTAAATATGTTAAACTTAAAAATGACTCATTTTTCATCATCATCATCATCAACAGCCTTTAACAGTCCACTGCTGGACATAGGCCTCTCCTTAGAAAGGAGGTTTTGGCCTACAAATTTTTACTATAATGTAAGTGTATACGCACACCTAGAGTACACACGCTAGAGTTAGGCAGAGACGTTTTGAATGCCCACATTTTGCCATTAACAACATTAGTCCGAGTGAAGTAAAAGCGGGTAAGTTTATTACCGTCACCCCGGCACTTTAGGTATTAAATAGGAAAATTGAGAGTTTATTTAAAGGTGCGATGACGGATTCCTCCTTTTTAATGGGTGAACAGTGCAGTTCTAGAGCAGTGGACTATTATAGCCTGTTGATTTCAGTTCGATTACCGGGTCGGACCAAATGTTTGTATGATCTGCAAATATTTGTTTCGGAGTTTGGGTGCTTTCTATGTATAATATACATCGCACCTTTATTCATAAACTGAATTAACTTAGAATTTCAATATTGTGGGAAATCGCATTTAAAGTTTGACATTCATGTACGTGCGAGTTCGTCAAAAGGAGAACGACGATCTCTTATCTCTGCCATTTTCATGGTATCGAGTCGGCTGTTGGATTGTTCGTGTTCTACTGATGAAGTTGATTTGGTATTTGTTGAAAACTCAAAAAACGTAAATTTTGAATTAATTCAGTTTATTATTAAAGGTGCGACATGTATTTACAAAAAAAGTGTATAAGTATTCTATCAGCCAATATAACCTTCATAGTACAAGGTCTGCTTAGTTTAAAACTAGATGGCGTTGTGTTTTAGATGTCCGAAAATATTATTATTAATAAATTAATAATAATAAAAAGGATTAAAATAGCATCAAGACCATCCAAGCTTTACAAATCTAACAAATCTTTATATTCCCGTGATTTGCCCTCACTATTGAAACGGACTCATATTGTTATCGGTTGCACAGGAAATGTGACAGGAAGACCAGGCCGGCCACCGATAGGTATAACGTTTCCCTGTAACAGCAAAAACATTGTTTCAATTGTACTAAAATACACCTAATATGTTCATTATATTAATAATGTTAACTTCTTCTATGATAGCGAAGGTAAATCTTACATATTGTTCTATCTTGGCTTAAAACTGTAGTCATATTATATTGACCTGTTGGATTGGAGCTGTTGCCGCGGCTCCGCTCGCGTGTATATTCGAACGAACTTCCATACAACCCTTATGCCTAGTTTACATGCGTGCCGAGGCTTGGCAAACGTCCACAAGCTTCAAGTCTTTACAAACGCTTGGATGCCATTTACACGCTTGCGAGTATGCTATTGTGTATTATTATTCAAAATATAAGCAGCGGATTTAAACTAAAAAAAATATTCTCGAGCCCTACTGCTCAACCAAACTGCTCAATCAGTAGAGCATTGACACTAGTAGCGATCGACGACGAGCATACGCGACCCGAGCCAAACACCCCGTTTACACGCTTGTGAACACTTGTCGAGGCTCGCCATGTAATGTCTGTTTGGTATGTGCGGAAATCCCTTCGGATACCACTAACCAGTAGTTATGTCGGACGTGAACCGACCAAAAACCGAAGGCCGTCTCGGGTACCACTAGTCTGGGAACCAGGTGTACTCGTACTACCTGGAGACCGGTATTTTTTTTTTTGATAATTTTCTAAAACTTAAACCTAGCTAGATCGATTAATCGCCCTCGAAACCCTCTGTACACTAAATTAATTAAAAATCGGTTTTCGAGATTCAGTTTATATACAAGAATTGCTCGTTTAAAGGTAGTAGATAAATAGGTACTATTTAGTACCCACACATTATATCTGACTGCCTGCAGTGGTAGCGTACGCGACTGTTGTGCTGAGGTCTCGGCTTCAATTCCCGGGTCGGAACAAATGTTTGAATGATCTGCAAATATTTGTTCCGGAATCTGGGTGTTTTCTACGTATAATATGTAGATGTATGAGATTGTAGTGGGCAGCAAACATGTTATAAGCAGATTGGCTACTGCATCATTCCTACCGGTCGTCTTCAACGGCTCCCTTATATCTTGGTGCCCGGTAGTCAACGACCTAGGCCTGCTCATCGACTCAACCCTTACTTATGTGAGCCAGAAACTAACGGGAACCCTGCGAACACTTTACCGTCTCAAGAATTTCCTGCCTACTAAAACGAAAACTATTTTTTTCTATGGTGCTTCGAGCTGAATGCAGACCTCCTTAATAAGCTAGAGCGTCTTTTTAATAACTGCATTCGATACATATTCAATCTTGGAAAGTATGACCATGTGTCTGCTTTACGTTTCCAATTAAAACGGTTAGGGACCCATTCGCCTGCGCCGCAACCAGCCAGCTCTGACCTCTCTCTTGTCACTCCTTATCATTTTCACCTACCTCGATCACTACATCCATTTCTTGTCCTCTAATCACAACATAAATCTTCGATTAACAAATAATTTGCTTCTTTTGTGTCCCTCCCACAACTCCGACTTCGTGAACACCTCGTTCTTTGTGCAAGTAGTACTGCTCTGGAATGCGCTCCCACTCGAAATCAGGATGTCCACAAACCGTTTCGCATTTAAGAAGAATGTACATGATTACTTTCGACATTCTGGCCAACATGGTCGCGATGGTCTATGACCAAATTCGCTTTGTCGGTTGGATTGGTGAAGAGGCCGCGCCCCATCATCTTCGAAGCGTGGGTAGAGAGGAACGACTGTGACACCTACCGATTGACTCAGATGCTCACCGGCACTGTTGCTTCGGTGAGTATCTGAAACGAATCGGACGGGAGGTCTCGGCACAATGCCGCCACTGTGGCGATTGCAGTGAGGACTCGACTCAGCACACGCTGGCAATTTGCCCGGCCTGGGTGCCGCAGCGCAGACTCCTCATTGCAGTCATCGGAAGTGATCTCTCGCTACCGGCTGACATACGCTTCATGGCCGGTAGTGACAGATGTTTCACCGCGGTCGCATCCTTCTGCGAAGACGTCATCTCGCAGAAGGAGGCGGCGGAGAGGGCCTGGGAGGACAACCTCCACTCGGCCCAATTCGTCGCCTCCGAAGGCGCGCCTACCACCGCCTCATGCCGCCTTGAGAGTAGCTGCGGCTGGACAGGACGGGTTTTCCCCTCCACCTGCCATAACGGCCAGTCGCGAGGAATGGAGAATGTACCCGAAGATGGTGCCGGCGGCATTGCGGGCAGGCGCTAGGAGGGGGATTCCACACGTAAAAAAAAGGGTATGGTGCGAAAAGCATTCCCCGCGTAAAAAAACGGTGTGTCATATGTAACTGAAAGTTGTATCGATATTCTGCTAGTTTTAGTAATCATTTACTACTTTACTAAGAAAATACCTTTCATGAGAGTTGTGAAAACGAGAGTAGACCGGAACTGAATTTTGAACGAATTTTTATTACGAGAATTTTTGTTACTCTGAGAAACATTTTTATATATTTCTAAATACATAAATGTTATAGATACATGGAGACAGAACAATTAATGATCGTGCTCATCGCGCATTTATTTGTCCTTGGTGGGAATCAAACCCACGACCTCCGGCTTAGCAGTCAGTTTTACTAACCACTAGACCGACATGCCAATTTACATACATTTTTTGAAGATAATAATGTCTTATGTTGTTGAAAGATAAGTCCAGCAATACTATACCCACCTAACTGCTATATCTTAATAAGGCTGTTATAGTTACAGCCTGACCTCTACATATTATTATCAATCCTAGTTTATGATTGTCCTAATTATTCGTTCATAACATAATAATGTTCACAAAGCTAGGATACAGCTGATAGTTAAAACTTATATTTCTATATATAATATTATTTAGGTACAGAACTGTACACAATATCATTATATTTAGAAATAATAAGGACGTAATTAACATGGATATTCTAGGAAGGAAAACCACAACGTATAAACTAGAGATCTCAGCCACTGACTGTATTGTTGACTACATGACATATCCAATACAAAAGATATACTTACCTAATTAAATCGAAAATAACAACAAGTATTACAAACTACACAATAATTGTTGGATAATGGTATGGAACAATAACAACTAATTATACATAAATGTGAATGTCTGTTTGTTTCTTTGACTGTGTGTTTAGCTCTCACGTCTTAATAACTCACCCGATCGACATGTAGTTTTGCATACACGCATTGTGAGAGGTGTCTTATACCATGACATAAGATGTAAGCTTTTAATCAGAACAACAACAACGAGAAAGTATTTCTGTAGAAGGATATCTAAATTTCTTTGCTTTTCACGTAGTGTGGATGCTTTTCAGAGGTGTCTAGGAGGTGGGCGGCGGTTTTCACTTACTGCCAGGTCACCTCACAGAAAACCGGTGTTAATCAATTCTTTTGTTCCCTTTCACTGAGTGAGTGATGTTACCGCAGCCCAACACGCCAACTCCTAGGGCAGCAACGCACTTGTGATTTGATTTGCAGGTGTCCAGAAGGCGGCGGTAGTTGCATACCATCAGGTGACCCGTCTGCACGTTTGCCCCCTTATGCCATAAAAAAAAGAAAATAAGTAGCCAGTTTGAGATAAAAGAAAACGTGTTATACTTTCAATATAACACTCATTTAATCAAATATGTACCTAGTGATGCGTATTAACAGTTCATTTCACTTTAAGGAGTTTAATATCCATTATATAGGCCTGGCTTGTCTCTTATAGAAACTAATCAGTAGCTGTCACATAAGACACTAATATATAATAATTGGTATTGGTATAAAATTATAGCATGTAAATTCTATAAGCGCTATGTTCGGTCTTTGAGATAGAGGGACTTATTACTTACCTCAGTTGTCATCTTATGTTGTTTGGTAGTATCAAAACATTTGGTTTCCATGAGCTACTTACCTATTAAATAAATAGATCAAGGTCAACACACTTAATGTCACCACCACTGATATGATTTACATTATGATATAAAGATTGCAAGTTAATCGAAACGAAATTTTAAGGAATATCGTAGCTAAGCGTTAAATTATTGTAGAAATCGCGTCAAGGGTAGCGACTAGGATGTAATCCCTGGGAGGTCACACAGTATCCAGCGTCGATGTCAAGTTCTAGGTGAAGGCCATCGGCTCGACTTGCGCACAACGATGCTCCCAGGAATGTTGCCAAGTCTCAATGTCAGCGGGTTGATTCCGATTAAATAAAATCATGTTATAGTAACTACTACAAGTCTGTAATTTAATTTATTTTGAAAAAGGAAATGAACCAAAGCCAGTTTGAGTGATACGGCCTGTTTGCGTTTATGCTCAAACCAATCAGTCGTGTTCGGTAAAGTATGTACTGCTTAATTGTAATTTTGTAGGAAGAGAAAAATGTTTTAAGAAATTAGAACAGAAACTTAAATGAGAGGATTTTAGGCTTTAGGCAAATCAAGACCTATGCATGTTTATTAGTGTCGTAGTAGGTTTACAGTGTTAACAATTAGGGGATTGCCTTAGCTTGAAATAAAGGACTTGAAATTTTCTGTATAAATATATAGATATTCCACGCAGACAGATATAAAAAATTTCTTACCTTTTTCAATTCCTTCAGTTTAAGTATTTTAATTTTCGTAGTTATCTTTGGTTGCTTAGTTTCTACAAAATATTTATGACAAGTATATCATACATAGAAATCCGGTTCATGTGATTTAACAAAGAGTCAAAAGATGCACACAAATCAATTAAAATCAAAATTATTTATTTCAATTAAACTAAGTACTTGAATTAGTCACAAGCAGAAGTCAGTCGTGTAGATCTTATGGAGAAGAGTAGGCAATAAACTCGATGGACACAGTTTGTTTTTACTTTTTTACAATATGCGGGTTAGGTATATTACTTAATTAGATGAGAAGATATATCTACTCACATAATTAATATCTTTGAACATTATGTTACATTAGAATGTAACGTAATGTTAAAACATAAAAAGTTCCGAAAATTAATTATGTCGGACCTGTTGGTCCTAGTGATCCTGACTGCTAAGTCGGAGGTCGTAGGTACGATTCTTACCCAGGATAATCAATTGTGTGATGAGCACGATCATTTGTTCTGTCGGAGTGTAATTTATCTATAATATGTATGTATTTAGAAATATATAAGTAGGTAGGTACGTTTATCAGCAGTCTAGCCCTAGAGACCTTAGTCATTCTGGAAACGCTCTGGAAACAGAGTGGGAATGGTTTCATTCTGTTACCATGCCGATTCCAGAGCGGTTCCAGAGTGTGTTTGTTACATTTGCCTATCGCGTTTCCAGACTTTAATTAAAGTGGATACATAATGATACTAAAATGTATCCAAAGTGGATATATGTTGAAACCATGGTGAATAGATTTTGAAAACAGAGTGTTTCTCGGGTGATTACATATTGAAACCATATTGTATTCAAAGTGAATTCATACTCAAACCAGAGTAAAACTATTGTGAATACATGTTAACATTCTCGAACCAACATGATTACAAAAAGTTTACATAGTGTTTAATTTATTTTATTTTATAGTTTAATTTAAGGTCGCGAGGGAGGGACGTTTATCATAGTACAGGCTGTCTGGTTTGTAAGAGAGGAGGGAAGATGTGCGAGGTTATTATTCAAAGTCAAGTTACCTTTATTTCATATACCTAATTATTTTAAAAGTATTTGAAATAGTTTCTCATGTAGACTCTGAAGTTATAGATCAACACAAAAAATAGCAATAATTTCTTTTGGCAATTATTTAGCAAAATAACTGCACACCTACCTATCGAAAATCTATTAGGTATGCCTGTGCCAATCTACAATCGCATGTTTATAAGGGGTTGAGTCTTATGAGACAGGACAAACAAACTCACGGCCACTCTTCTTATATTATTATAAGTGAGTTTGTTTGATGATTTCACTGGATTATAAGAATCAGTAACAGTTACAGTAGAATCATTAAATCTACTACGATAATGTTTTGATGTGTGTATTTGTTTTAGCAATAGTAGTCCAGAGATGACCACCTCTTTACCAGCGGTAGATACTTATTCTTGAGCACGTCAGGCGTCGTTTAGGGTGAAGGACGACCCGATACCATGCCACATGCAGGCTTGATAACAATACCATTTCGTACTCAAAGTAACGTAAATATAGTATTTTATATAGATAACTTTCATCCTGGTAAAGATTTTAACGATAAGTCAGTAACAGAACGCTATTGTAACACTACTATAATGTATATGTTTATTAATTTTTTGAGGTAAATAAGTAATAGAGCTTGCGAGCTTATTAACTCGTATTACGAAGTTTTATTTGTAAAATGAAGTCGGAAAAAGTCCTCGGTGTTGGTTTCCGTTTCCGGTACATACTTTTGATTGGTGATATGGTCTGTCATAACTATTACTTGCTACTTTTGTTCAATAAAAATACAAACCGCCGTGTCTCTACATTATAGTAATGTTTACTAAACGTCCATCTCTTTTTAATTGGAAGAAATAAATTGTAACCGATTTCGCTAAATAATGTTACTGCTATATTCATTTACTGGTGATGAAGATGAATGAAATGAAGCATACTTGTAACGTTAACCCATAACGTTAAAATGGCTTTAACTATGGCTAACGTTAAATTTACTTTACCGATATATGAAGTTATTCTAAAGTAACGTTAATTTGGGCAAGTATTGCTATTTTTTAAGTATCGTTAAATGTGCAGAACAAAAGAACAGTAGCAATAAAAATTAACCAGTAGTACCAACCCGTCTGTATAGTAAGTCAAAACCTCCTTTCCATGGAGAGGCCTATGTACAGCAGTGGACTATTCAAGGCTGTTGATGATGATGATGAACGAATTAAAAAAAGAGGAAACTAGTGTCGAAGATGATGACAAAAGTGGACGGTTGTGCGAGATGACTCACGAATTACATACAGGTACATAGAGAAAATCTTAGATTCAGTTCGGTTAGTGGTCACACCATATTGTGTGCGTTACCCCAGCAAAATAATGTCGAAAATGGTCATTTAAACGTTATAGATAATTAGTTGCTCCCCTTCTGTAATTGTTAGGCACATTTTTAAATTTGTTTCACTTAAACTTTTTTAGTTATTTCAAAAAAACATTTCAAACGTTACCCCAGGGTAACGTTTGAAACGTTACCGCAGCCAGACATTTACCGTTTAAAAATTATTTAGGTAAGTATGAAAACACTTCAATACGTCCTAACACTTTGAATAAGACCTCTAAAGACTTACTTCAAACGAATTTTCGTAAGTATACTGTAAGTGACTAAAAAGTTATGATGAAATGTAGCTCTCCACGTTCACGATCACAATGTGTGCGGCCTTTTTTGGCCACCGATAAACCTGTGTGTGGATGTATAAACTGAATGTTATGCCAATAATTAGTTGTTTAGTTCAGTTCCTGTAGAATTTCAGCGTCGTACATATAATAATTTACGAGATAATTAAATAAAAGTCATTAGAAGGTGCAAGTCCGTGGTAACCCGACCATGTTTAGGTGGTTACAAAAAAGCGATCACCCAGTACATTGCGCTGTCTTTTAAAATGTTTAGTGTAATACACCTTACGATTTCGGTACAGTTGCGTACAGTGTTAAATACATTCAATATTTATTCATTATTATTAGCTATTATTTATTTTGTTTTTTTTTCCTAATTGATCTTAAGCACTAGTTTCTTTACTTAAAATTTCTTTAGTCTTTTTAACTACCGGAGCTACAATCAACAGAAAATCTGCACTAGCCCGCTAAAATTATAAATATGTAGATACATGGCAGGCCAGGTGGAGTGACGATTTGTACAAGATGGCTGGCAGGAGTTGGATGCGAGAAGCCCAAAATCGATCTAAGTGGCGTGCAATGGGAGAGGCCTATGTCCAGCAGTGGACTGCAATAGGCTGATGATGAGATACATGTATGAACGATTCACCTGACTGCAATAAATCGAAAATTTAAACTAATAAGAAATCGTTTCATTTCTTTGATTTTTTTTGTAAAGAAATAACACTGAAGTAATTGTATTTTATTTTGAGGTGTATAGAGCTTAGACTTGAATGCATCAAAATATTTAAAGCAACAAGTCATCTACGATTAGTTAAAATAGACCATAATAGTAGAGGAATACAGTTGTAAATTAGAATGCATCAACATTGCATCGCCCAACAGTCGTATACCTCGTAAGAGTAGGTAATAAATATTGTTCTGTGGTCTATACCGAGAACCGAGAATTATCTATACCTATGTACCTACCTGTGACTTTTGATTTTTGTTAAAAACGAACAGTTGTTGAATGATATTTTGATATAATAACGGTAATTTAATTTATCGAGTGAATGTGATACATTTTTATAGATAAAATTATTGGTCAGATAATATTTGTCAATCAAGAATCGCCGATAATACATCCTTAGCTAGAACGCGGGAGGGGAGGGGCGAAGGGATACTTCATTGTTTGCAATTTGCATCTAGTGCACTAAACTTGACCCTTAGCACGGTACTATTATAATACAGTACTGTAACTCGGCCGCATGATAGAAATAAATGCCTACAGCCGCGCGGTACGTTAACATGCGTTAGGGTTGCCCGTCTCCAGCATTTTAATTATATTTGCCTACTTTCTGTTTCTATTTAGATTTGTGATTGTAAATATCCTTTTTATATAAATAAATGGAATACTTTGTATATTGAATAGGAAGTGTTCAATAAAAATGCGTGTTGTTTTTTGATTGGTAGATTTAATTATTTTATTTTCTTTCTGCATTGGAGGAGTTCAAGTTTCAGTTTTCTTTTTCTTGGAGTGTTGCTAGAGAGACTCGTTGAGGTTTGAGCAAAGATTTCATTTTCAGTCTGTGTACTATTTTCATTTCTTACCAACGGAGAAGTTTGGGTTTGTTTATCTTCTTTTAGAGATACTCCTGGATCAGTACTAGCTAAGCTTGACAGCATCAACAATGGTAGGGCATTCTTTTTTAAAAGTTTTCTATTTGATGAATGTAATACATCCTCCAAATTAAAATGTTTTTCACAAACTTGGTAGGAACTAAAGTTAGGTTTGTTTTCCAAATCATCTCGCCGGATGAGATGCAACCATTGAAGACGTCTGAAAAAAAAAATACATGTGACACTCTAGGAGACTGCCGCGGTAAAGCTATTGCATAACATTTTTTTTTAAAGAAAAAAATCTGCGTGGTGTCAGGTATTTTTCGTTAGGTTTTGAGAATATTTTGATTCGGTCACCGCGCAGCGCCGCGCTCAGAGCCCGCGATAAAAGTTATGCAATAGCTTAAAAATCCTTCTATAGAATAAAAAAAATGAACTTTCTCCTTACGCGTTACAAAACTCCAATCCTTAGAAACTCCAACACCTACCTACTCAACTAGAATGCAAGAAACAGCTGACGAGTAAGTAACTTTTTATCTCAGCTTATTAACGTCTCTATAAATTAGGTACCTACCTACAACTCAAAACAAAAATTCTTTGGTCACCAATTAATTAATTATTAAAAAGCTGAACAGCTGACTACGAATGTTTTAAAATCACAACCCTCAAACATCTAAATATTATATATGAGTCTAGCTGTTGTTGTTAATACCGAGAAAATGAAACCAGTTTTTAGTGGTATATGGTGTTTTAGTAGCAGCAGAAACACTTTGTGAAAATTTCCAAAAACTATCTAATGACACAGTATTATTCATACACACAGATAATAAACAAATATTATTAAAAATAAAATACCACGTCTTTACTTTGAATTATGAAAAGTAACAAAACACACATGCACCGAAGTTTTAACACAAGCGTAAGTAGGTAGGTACCTACCGTATCATGATTCATTCAGAACCGCATATAACTACCTATTTCACTCGTCTCAATAACTTTCCGTTACTCTATTCGCTTTACATATTAATCCAAACACCTTTATTTTCGTAAGATAAAAGGAAATACTTATCCATTAAAAAGACACACATTATGTACCTACCTACTAGTAAGTAAAATTATTTTATAGTCTTACCTTTCAGAGTTTCCAGGTAATTTAAAAAAACTTTTGTCTGGATGCGTTATTGACGAATTCATACAACCAAAAACAGCACAATATTTCCTACTCGTCATATTAACTGATTTTTAGAGAAAAAATCGCGCGGTTATTGTTAAAAAAAACAATACACCGTCCGTTCGACACTGTGGTACAGCCGTGACTGTCTGCGCCCCGAGCGCACCCCGAGATCGAGGCGCGTAGGTATAGCTCGTGTTTCATCCGTTTGTATGAAGTTGGAGTACTGTATTATAATTGTACCGTGCCCTTAGGCAGATAATATACGTCTTGTAAAGTGCGTGTGCGCTTCCGCTTTCTATTTTTGCAAATATTTATCGTAGTCGTGTGAGTTCTTCAATATGTGTGTACCTAATTACTAGTAATAGGCATTAATGCTAATTAGATTCAATTTAAGTAATTGCGAATTCTTGTCTTAGGATGTTAATTAGGTACTAATGCTAATATTGAATTTTCGTTCGTGGTGAACAAATTAAAAACGATCATAACTTGTAGGTAGGTACATCACTTATTACTAATTTTACATAAATAATTTATTTTATTATAATTTAACTCACTGCGATTTTGTGATCAAATATTTTATTTTCTCCAACATTATTACAGAAATAATGCAATGCAGAGTTTGTTCGCGATATGCTAGCCTAAGTCGATTCATCACTTTAAAAAAATCCCAATCTATTCACAAAATACCTATTTACAACGCATACGTTACACTCTTCAAAACTTAAATTACCTATAGGTACCTACCCTAAAATTAAACTTCAATTAACAAATACTACACAGGTACCAATTCTATGAACAACTATAAACAATTCACCTAAACATTACGAGAAAACAAAAGCATTCAAAACAATACCAAATCTCGCGGCTGATTACTAATTATGCAATAAACAATCCTAAATAAAAATAATTTAAAAACATGTAGTTTTTTGTAACACTTATGTACATATCCGTAGTAAACTTGCAAATAATATCCTACATATTTTAAAAGCCAGCACAATGTACCTACTGGGTGATCGCTTTTTTGTAACCACCTAAACATGGTCGGGTTACCACGGTCTTGCACCTTCTAATGACTTTTATTTAATTATCTCGTAAATAATTATATGTACGACGCTGAAATTTTACAGGTAGACAACTGAACTAAACAACTAATTATTGGCATAACATTCATTTTATATATCCACACACAGGTTTATCGGTGGCCAAAAAAGGCCGCACACATTGTGATCGTGAACGTGGAGAGCTACATTTCATCATAACTTTTTAGTCACTTACAGTATACTTACGAAAATTCGTTTGAAGTAAGTCTTTAGAGGTCTTATTCAAAGTGTTAGGACGTATTGAAGTGTTTTCATACTTACCTAAATAATTTTTAAACGGTCCATTATTTTTGTTATTTTATTGTCGAACAAATTAAAACTAATCCTTAAGAAGTTATGTACAAAAGATGGTTACAATCCGCTTACCCGTTTCAGAGATCCAGCAAACCCACAAACGTTACTCCAGCAGGATCTCGAATAACTTCGCAGCCGAAGAAAATACAAATACCAAATAAGTTGTAACATTTACCTAGTCCAGATAACTAATTATTTAGCTAAAATTCATTTGAATATTACAATTAAAAAAGAAAATGTTTGACTGCGGTAACGTTTCAAACGTTACCCCAGCAGGAAATGTTTTTTTTGAAATAACTAAAAAAGTTTAAGTGAAACAAATTTAAAAATGTGCCTAACAATTACAGAAGGGGAGCAACTAATTATCTATAACGTTTAAATGACCATTTTCGACATTATTTTGCTGGGGTAACGCACACCACCATATTACATGAACATCTTAGAATGAGGAAGCTTTGTTGTCGTTGGATTACTCGTTCGCTTATTCAAGAATCAGGTATTGAAACCCTACCTCACCCATTTTACAGCCCCTACTTAGCTCCTTGGGACTTCTTTTTATTCCCCACCATAAAAGATGGCAAGTTTTTTTCAAGTGCCGATGTAGATGTGGCTTCTTACGAATCACGCTATTTTTGACTTAGTATTTCCGAGACTGGTTAAGGCGGACAGACGGACAGTGGTTTCCGTTCTATCAGGATCTCTTTTTAATTTGAGGAATTAATCCCCAAAAACAACTTATTGAACAGAGACCACAATCTTTATATGAACAAATTGTTGTTTACTTCAATATAGGTGATTATAACGATAGAAAGTAGTGTTTGTGCTTGATGGTGGGCTATCTTTTGCATAGCCTAATTTGTGAGGAAAGCCATCGCCTCCTAGGATCTTAGCAGTGACCATAAACATGGTCGAAAGAAGGCTTTTAACAGCACTTACAGAGCTGAAGAATGTTGTAAATAAAAGTCGGTTCATAAATATATAATGTATAATCTAAGTAAAATAACGTAATAATAAAATCAAATAGTACATAAAAGGCGTCACAAAATACAAATAAATTAAATCAATATACTTAACATGAGGCCGGTTGCACCATGCTGAGATGTTCACT
This sequence comes from Arctia plantaginis, assembly GCA_902825455.1. NCBI lineage: Eukaryota > Metazoa > Arthropoda > Insecta > Lepidoptera > Erebidae > Arctia > Arctia plantaginis. The sequence continues at coordinate 8,932,271 of CADEBD010000327.1, read as the reverse complement.
TAAAAAATATAAATTTCGGTGGCATTTTCTGTGTAGAAAAACACTCATTTAAATTTGAGACGTGAAGTTCATTAAGCAATAAAATGCACCTTTTGCATTATTATTGAACTTTTATTTCTGGATTCCAGACTTGTTGGCAATTTGTTGTTGTCAAATCCAGCAATTCGCAAACAAAACAAGTTACCACGCACAGGATCCGAACAAGTCCATAATAATAGATTTTCAACAAATTCCTTCAATGCCGAATTAAAAAAAAACAGTATTTGAAATAGGATGTATACATTCTCAAGTTATAGTTATATTATGTTTGGTACATTTCTTTTACAGACAGCTATAAAATACTATAAAAGAAACTTAGAATAACTTACGTTATGTAGGGGCTAAGCAAACGTTAGTCAACAAACTGGGATTTTGCAACAATAAACAGCTTATCGGGAAATAATTGTATATTAAATTGAAACAAACAATTCGATAAAAGTTTTAATAATAGACAAACATAGTGCAGCCCGCCTGTACAACAGCGTAAGCTGCCTTTATTCACATAATGATACGCACAAACTTACGACATTTTTATTATAAACTAATCTTATATTTTTTTCCATCCCACGGCAACATTTTTTTCTGGATAAACAGTAACCTGCCATTGCTGTATCCCTGCAACGTGTACGCAGATAAACAGCACAGCAGCGCAAAAATACGAACATTGATTTTTAATATATTCATAAGGATTATAAATGTCGTACGTTTTTTATATACCACAATAATAATCATTTAACTTAAACCATTAGGCCGATATATAGACAAATAATTGAATATGGCGTTGGTCGCATCACTATACAAACTCATTTGGGTACGCGATTGCTATGTAATAAATAATAAAAGGCATTAAATTTTTTAACAGACTACTTACACGCAATATCAAAAATTAATAAGTTTTATACTCCTGAGTGCAATCGCTAATAGCGCTGCGCTAAATTGTGTATGAACTAGTTGTATACTAAATACTCATTGTTTATTTCCGATATTTTAAACTCCTGAACCAATTAGATCCTCTAAATACAGTAAAGGGTCTACTAAGTTAAAAAAAAGTCGTAAAGAATATTCATAACGATGATCGTCCACATATGTCTGCGACTATAATGGCCGCTAAACAATGGCCAAAAAAATAATAGTTCTTGTATGGAGAAGTCGCGCCTAAAACTGTTCTGAGTACTAAGCCCATGAGATCCTCAAATACCAATAAGAGCACTTTGTAAACGAAAACGGTCAGGACTCCAGAGGGCTGCAATTTACATGAAATAATAAATATGAATCAATCAATTTTAAGCCAATTGCAACGAATTAATTGCACAACCAACATATAACTGAGTATTTAATCGTATTATACATTTAAAACAATTAAACGTTGTTTTTATGAAATACCCCCAAATGACACCATTTACCCTGATCACTCACAATCTACCTTTAATATCTTTATGAACTAATTTAAACAAGCAACTTGACGAGGGAAAACTAGTACTCAGATTATATTTTGTCAAGGTCTATTTTCTCTTTTAGTGAGATATGTCTAACTTATGGGTAGAGCTGGCTTTACGTCCGGTCCAAAGTTTCTGACCATTTCAGTCAGTTCAGTCTAATCTTTCAACGCTTCTAGGCCACTCCAGAATGTTCTTAGTCACTCTAAGAACTTCCACCACTGAAAGTTTTCAACGTCGATAAACGATAAATTATAATTCATTAAATTATAAAGTAAGAGATAAACTAACAGAATGTGTATAATTTAAAGATGCCTGAACATAAATATATAGGACTACGCTCGGTTGGGACCTCTTTTAATAAGAGAATGTACCTGTGAGCTTTATGACCAGATGGTCATATAAATGGCAGTCCCATTTAAGTGACATAATCGCATCCTTGATGAGAATATTTTGTACTAAGGAAAGCCTTGGCTTCTTTTTTATGCTGTCGGATGCTTAGTCCACTAATAGACAAAAAATGCTTTGACAGAAATTGGTCCAGTGAATACGGAATGCAGCCTATATTGGTTTGTCCAGCTGCTGAACTACCTACCGTTAAGAATAATACCAATTACACAATATTCAGTACGATACTTAAACCCAATGTAGGCTGAGAAAGTCTTGAGAAATACTTTCAGCTTCGACACAGAAAGAAACACACAGAGGTACACACTCCAATGCAATTAAATTAGTTTTAATAATCATTCCCACTAGAAAACCTTAAGAAACGTCTAGATAAGTATTTAAATACCTCATTTACGAGTAAATCAGAAGGTAACCCAGAAGCAGATGCATTTTTTTTTGCCACTAATACGATTAGTAGTGCGCGCAATTGTTTATCTTTAATATTGTGTGTCGTTTTGTAGATCAACGCCACTCATTTATAAAATTACAGGCGTTGGAACTTGAAGTATACTTTTATGGTTTAAAACAACAAACCCATCTAATAATAATTACTACGCAATCGGTATCGACAGCAACAAAATATACACATGTCACTTCCAAATTTAAAAAAATATCTTGAAAACCATAATCAATGATAAAAAACAGTGCAACCTTAATATAACATTTCTTTTACAATACAAAATGTACCAAATGTTACATTAGCAATAACTTTCAACGTAAAGCCTCTTGAGCCTCAAAATTTAAATATTGTAGAACGAAACTATAAATATATTTCACAATTTTCATCAACCTATATAACTATAATTAATGAAGTTAGTATTCATTTCTCGACATGTTTAGACACGTTCCATATAAGATAGTCGCTATTGGTTTAAGCAGAGTAGTGTAATATTGCTGTTTGTCACTACTATTAGGCAATGTAGCTATGGTTGCAATGGCCGAGGACCGAAATCTTGACCATGGTGGACCATTGTTATAACGAATCTCAGGACAACCTCAAAAAAATAAAAAAAATACTGAGGATAACGTATATTTTCTAAACCCCCTCGTATTTGTTGTATCGAAATCGCAATTTACTGAGAATCATTTTTTTGTGACAGGACCTTGTAAATTTGGGCATTTAAGCGAATTTTTGTTCCCGTCTGTATTCACATATTTTACCAACCATACCCTTTCCATTCCAATGTTGTATATTCATAAATTCGTACACTAACATGCCACGTGAATGATACATTGATAGCGTGTCACTGGCGTACTATACATATAAGCTTAATCAAATAACGAACAGGACACATAACATCAGTTATTGGTATTAGTTTTGTAAAGCCCTGTGTTTTTTTTTCATATAGACATTTTTTGCGACCGTACACATATTTGCGTTAGCTCCCAGGTCATCTATCCGATTTTCCCGCGTTATGCAAGTGGTTTGGCGCATCGGCGAAAGCGAATTTCAACCTGTACGCTTCGGCGACCAGCATACTAATATTAGAGTCCGTCCAGTTTTGGGTCGGAACGTTCTGTAAAAGAATCATAAGACCCTGGAAGTCTTTCTCTAGCATCAGTCTTTCGCGCCAATGCAGCAAGAATGCTGCGCAGACATAAAGCTGGAAAGTAGCGAACCCGTCCGATTCTGCGAGGTAGGTGTCCCAAAGGCGTATAGTACACGGTAAAGGTATTTCTCTAGTTAGCAGGTTATTCATCCACCTAAACGAAAACTGCAGGTAATCGACACCGTGGGTCTGCAGGTGTTCGTGAAGTGGTAAGTCTATGCGGCGGATAAGCTCCTTAAGCTGATTCACCTGCGAACAAATAAGAACATTAATTTGCGACTAATCTCACTCACACATTATAGAGTTGTGTTATAATAAAACATATACAAAAAGCAGTTAGCAGGCTGATTCTCAGTAATCTGGTAATACACAAAAAAATTACGAAGGAACATGATTGAAACCTATAATTTAAAATGTTTTAGTGTTAATCTATACTAATATTATAAAGCTGAAGAGTTTGTTTGTTTGTTTGTTTGTTTGAACGCGCTAATCTCAGGAACTACTGGTCCGATTTGAAAAATTCTTTCAGTGTTAGTTAGCCCATTTATCGAGGAAGGCTATAGGCTATATATCATCACGCTAAGACCAATAGGAGCGGAGCACCAATGAAGAATGTTTCAAAAACGGAGAAAATTTAATACTATTGAGAGACGCAGACGAAGTTGCGCGGGTCAGCTAGTAATAAATATTACGGCTTATGATACGGCTACTATTAATAAATAGTCAAAAACCGTGACTAGGTTTTTTGTAATCGATATAAACCAAGCAAAATTCAAATAATATAAGAACAATGTCAAAACATATGACGCAAGGCAGCAATATAATAATAAACGGGCGTCGTTTTGTGGTTTTTGATAGTACCTAATTAGGTGTGCCTGATGGAAAAACATTATCATGGCATTTTCCCTAAGGAAAATTAAAGTCCGCCTGCCCTTACTGTTTCTATTTTTAATATCAGTGTAATATAAATGGTATAAAATATTTTTTCTATAGATATTAAAGTGGTATACGCGGCTCTTTTAATTATTTTTGTTATGGTTGTCGTTGGTTTTTGTTTTAAATATTGGGCTATGATAAAGCTGTTAAGAAGGAAAGGAAAAAACATCTTTTTAAGCTCTAATCTAGCTTTTTAAATTCACTAGAAATTAACACTGTTATTTCCACTGTATACAGCAGAGTAGGTATACTAGATGATGCAGCCCAGCATTGCACCCAGTTTAAATATGGTAAAGGTAAACACAAGAGGCATCTATACAAACCTAACATCTTGCTACAATTATGTCACCAAATTACTTTTATCAACCAATATACCTTTCTTGGGACTATATAGTAGTTGATGGCGTATGAATATGGTGGAATATGGTTGATCAGGACGCAAGCGAACAGGTGCCATTGATTGAGTCTCGTCACTGGGGACTGCTATCAAATACAGTAGTAGTTGTGCTCGATTGTTCCTATTTTTGAAAATGTAACTTTTTTTATAGTATAGGAAGCTAACGAGTCCCTGATGGTATAGGACTAGAAGAGTAACAATTGTGTAGCGGCCCTTTAAGTTCCCCTTCCCCCAGAATTAGCGGGAGTACATAGCTTCGGTACAATATTCTTACATTTAATTTAATTTTAACTTACAAACAATGTACCAAGTAACTTGTAAAAAGTATGTTGAAAATGAATTCCTGTTCTTCTCTATAGGATCTACGCATTGGAACAGGTAACTAGGTTTTGATTTTTGACTACATGTTTAAAGTGATTATGTTTTGTAACGGTTGAGGTTGTACGTACAAAATAGAAAAGTCAGTTCTTAGTGTGCGTCTTGAGTTTATACGCAGAACATTAATAATTTCAACATTCACCTAGCAATCAATGCAATCTTTTCCAGGCTACCTATGCATAATGGTTTTCATTGATGTTAGTTCAAGAAGGATAGACTAGATTCTAGACATCTGTTGATACCAAATGTTACTAATTAATTTTAATAAAATACTAGCCGTCCGGACTGACTATGTTCTGTCAAAAGTTGTTGGCCTGTGGCAGTCCAATATACAAGATAAATAAATAACAGTATTTCAGTAATCACTTTTCTTCGAAATGTATTTTGGGCAGGCATAGATTAAACATCCTTACAGCCTAATCACCTTGAAGGCATGCCATTTTTTGTTTGACGTCAAATGTTTAACAGCTATAGTCAGATGCTTTATTTTTACTCTGTGGAAAAGAAGAAAAGAAAAGAAGTGTTGTTTTTACTATTTTCCTCGCAATTTTCACGTTTTTTCTCTCCATAATTACCTTCCATGCGCCTTAACGAAAATATGAAAAACAAATAGCGGAATTGAACGAACCGTTCTCGAGTGTTGCGCTTAGCAATATATTTAGCGATTCATTATTATTTATTATGTGAAAATATAATTGAAATAACTTCCATTTCGATCATACAATTTTATAAAGCATTTAAATATCAAACATAAGTATAAAAAGACCATACAACAAATAAATCATACATTACAAAACAAAAATTATAAATTATTAATATTATAAAGAAAGAAAGAAAGAAAATACGTTTATTAGTCACAACACAAACACAGCCAAAAAAGGAATTACAGATATAACATAGAAGAGAAAAAGAAAAGAAACAATTTGCTCAACTGAAGAATAGCACATACAATAACAAAAACAAACAAGTACAAAAGAATAAAATGATCACTGTGTGTGACTAAAGGGCCACAACTCAGCCTATGCTATAGTCCCTAAAAGTGACCACAGCGCTGATTTTCAGCTGAAGCCCAAAGGTACCTCACGGACGGATAATTAATAATTATTTATTAATTTTTTTTTTTTTATTACGGATTAGGATAATTGGATTGGAATCCGTTTTGGACATTATTGGATTAGTTATATATTAATGACCAAAACGGAAGAGGCAGAGGAGTACTGGTAATACCAAATTTTATATTTTTATGATTCGTTCTAAACCAATCTAATACAACTTAAAATACCTAGTCAGTAATCGCGAAAAGTTATAAACCATACTTTGACTGAAATAATAAAGTAAACGGCAGTCAAACATCAGAATATTGTTATTTGTACAATTTATATAAAATTGATATATTTTTTTTAACAGAAATCAAAATCTTAAAAAAATAGTATTTAAAGTGTATTTGCAATCCGGAACTGTTTATAAACAGTCTTATATAGTACGGAGATGAGATAATGAGAAAAAGACATATTCAGCTCAGCAGCACTAAAACTGCTTTTGGGTCTTTTGACTTAATAAACGATTGATGTCTCGCTTTTATTTGTCTTTGTTTAACCTATAAATGAGACCATAGACTCATCACTAGCTGATTCATCATAATTTTATTCGTTCTTCGCCAAAACCAAAGACAGGATTGTGTTATGCGCCATCTACCGAAAACGCGTTAAACTACTTCATACCTAGCTTTCGTACATCGTATGTTTCATTTATAGATCCTTCTTTTGATCACTTTTTAAGGCGCTCTTGCAGCGCGGTGTGTAGGTGTGCAAACATTACCTCACCCCCCGCTAACGTATCGTACGCAAAGACGCAGCATGTCAAAAAGCTGCGCGAATCGGATGCGCGCCACTCGTCCAGATATTGTGCCACAGTATAGCGTACTCGTAATGCAGTAGTTAGAAAAGAATATCATGTTTGACGTATATAATTCTAATTGGCTTTAGCACTTTTAAACTTTTGTTATTCACCTGTGTGTTAGCTTTCTACTAAAATAGGTATACACGAAATTAAAAAAATATTGAAATTAAATGACCGTTTAAACAGGCGAACTAAGGTTTATTAATTATTAGTTATAGGATATTAGGTCATTACTTCCTACATGTATAATTTGTTTACTCAACATCTCATAAACAATAGATGTTTTTGAAGAGAAAACTTCTTTAGCGGTGTTGTACACTTTTTTTGTAATGGGTAATAAATGTTAAACTCGCGTCAGGACACGTGACCTGATTGAAAATTCGTAAGAAGGATGGAGAGTAGACAGTCGGCGCAGCGTAGGAGAGGAAGTATCCCCCTCTCTTTCTACGGCGCGGCGAAAATGTATGCCTGCGCCTTTTTTTTTCCGTGCGGAAATCCCGTCGGATACCACCTATCGGTGGCATGTCGGACTCGAACCGACTAAAACCGCACGCCGTCTAGGGTACTAATAGCCGGGGAACCAGGTATACCCTAGAAAGGAAGTCCCTGGTGCCCCAACTGTATGCCTGCGCCTGCTGTTTCGTTTACGCGGCGCAGGGAGCTTGCTCGAATGTTCGTTTTTCTGAGAGATAAACTTTTTAATGTAATATAAATTGTCATGTTAGTGTACGATAGCGCAATAAATAAATTTTGTATTCTACCACATAAATGATAGTACTTTTATACTGAAAATTAAAACAATTCATGCAAAATTATTTCCTAACCATTCCAAAATATCAAAAATGCACAACGTTAATATTAAAGTTTTCAATTCTGCCGGCACTCCCGGAGTGCAACCAGTCGTTTTCTTTTAATACCTTATTCTACAAATTTTTCTTACTACACTATGAGCGAGTTTATCAGCAGATTGGGTACCATAATACAGGCTTTAATTAAAAATACACACAACATAAGTTGAATAATTCACATAACTTTAATAAAAGATGATGATTGAGGCGGAGGTTTTATTCTAAACTTTCTTAAGTTTTATATCAATCATGTCAAAGCGCAATAGGTAAGCGGGCGTTCCTATTCGCACAGCATAGTTAGCTTACAATAATGAGTTTCGTTACAGATAAAATGTAACCAACCTTGGTTCCATTTTTTTCTTTTCAGAATTCGTCGTCTTTTTCAATATATTGTATAAACACTGGTTCATATTATGATACCCACCAATCAAAAAGACATTTTCAATGGCCTGTGACATGTAACTGACCTTGAATTTGATGAAACCAGTTATCAATTTTTTTTTGTAGCGGAGCAGCTGAATTTTATTATTTTCTAGTTCTTGCTGCAATCCTTCTTTGGCAGCAATTAATGAGCATTTCACTTCAACCAACATATCATTCCCAATCAAGCCATCAGGTGTAGCTCTAATAAATGGGTATTGCTTATCAATAAAAAGTCCACATGCTTAAATTTTAAATTGGTTTTCTTGCTGAATTTGTTGTAGGGCTTGCTTTTCATTTTCAATCCCATGAGCTACCGAGGTCACTTGCGACAAATTCTTTTTGTACAAAAGATATTTTACCAAAGAAGATGTATCCGTAGAGTGTTTCTTCTTTTTTTTTTTTTTTTTTTTTTTTTTCAAGCCACTCACTCGAGTCCCTTTGTAGGACGATCGATCTTTCAATATGATCTCTGTCTGATGTAAGATTGAGTAATTTGTTTAAATAACTAGCTTTCCTTCGCTCCAAAACAAACATTGACATATCTGGTGCCCGACCTAGCTTGACCATAGTCGTGCCATAGGTCGTTATTAGCGTTTTGAAATCTACGTATCTTTTTTACTGGATGTTCCAAATCCAATTTACGTTTATGGGCCCTTTTTTTTCGATGTAGTTAAAAAATCTTCTTGAAGGACTTCTATTTAACATTTTTTTTTTGCTCAGCTGAAATGGCGGCATTCCTGATAAAAGATACGACTGCTACTGCACATCTTCCTTGGTACCCGCATCTGAGAGCAAAATTAATTCTTTTCCCACCGACAAATTTAGCTATAACATTATTAAATCTTTTGACGGTGTTGGTTTCAACATTTTCAATTAAACTTCTTGATTTCCCAGCCACAGTTGCAACAATGGCATTCAGTATAAATAAAAATGTACTATTCCGTTTTTTGCCTAATGTCACCTTTTACTCTATCATGCTCACAGTTGTAATCATGGCACATTCTATGATCTCCGTAAGCGTATTCAACTGAATATGTTATATCTTTAAGAAGTACCGAGACGGCATCGTTTTTCGGAACATCAGACTGGTGGTGATATTTTTTCGACCGAATAATTAATTTTCTCATAGCCATTATTTAACGAAAAATTTTAACGGACCAACCGTTAAAGTTTTTCTATACAACTAGAAAAAAATTGTCTCTTTGGTAAGGTTCCGCTTCTTTTTACAAAAATTTCGTAAAATATGATTGGGAAATTCAATTTTTTCAACAGTCAAATTCTGTGTTTTTTAGGGTTTCACCTTTAAAATTTTAACATATGTGGAAGATTCACCATCTGCTATAAGTCTTTGATATATTACTCCGTACATAGCAACAGATGTTTTAAAACCCTCCGCAATTATATCTGCTTCCATAGAGGTAGATGACCATCAAAGTTTTTGAAGCATTTATGTTCTGGAGGCGTTATGTTATTTTTACTAGCCCGGCTACAAACCAAACAGTATTTATTTTTTACACCCATGTACAAGACCGCACCTGTTTTTCAGCCAATAATAGCAGCAGCGCCTAAGAAAGTTTTCTTGTTCACTGAGAATAGTGTCATTGTCTAGTTTTACACGACAAAACTAAAAAAAAACAGATATTCCATTTATTTATATACAAAAACTAACGTAGTACTATGCTCAATAGAAATTGATTTCTGTAGGGTCTCAACCACGCCTGTGAATATGCTTTGTCTCATCGAAGTGCTGCAAAATAACAGTAAATAAACTTATATTACTGTTGAATTCCACATAATTTAAAGCTAATAATATTTTACTGATATATTGATAGAACGATTGTCATAAATCTTAAATCACATTTAAAGGTTCAAGTAGTCAAATAGACTAGTCGGCGCAGGAGATTAAAAGTTAATGGTCCGTACCAAACACAACTTCAGAGTAAACCGTATCATTTGGAAGCAAGAATGTCGGTGTGTTTTTTGTCTGGAAGTCTACAGATACTCTACAGATACCCAGGCGCTCCAAAACTTAGGAGGGGAGGATGAATACTATTCCCCTATCGACAGCTGGATATTCTATCAGAGACCATCTTTGAATTATTTGGCACAAGGTGAACCGTGAGCAGGTTTTATAGCTAAGTATCCAATTTCCATAGTAATAATAATTTCTCATTTTTAAACTATCACCCCCAAAAAAAAATAGGGTTTTATTGTTAATTAAGAACCGTTATATCTTTGTTATGATCACCTGTCCCGCTGAGGGGCTCAGTGTGCGTGCGTGTGTGTGTGTATAAACTCCGAAATTACTGAACTGATTTCGTAACTATCTACAATTTGGTCCAACTTATAATGTAGGATAGTTATTATCTCAATCAATATTAGTTATTGCAAATAAAATGTATGTTAATTGTATGACAATAGTGTGCATTTATTGCTTAGTTCTATGAATTCTTAATAGATGGCGATGTAAGTTAATTAATGCTGCTAAAATGGACGAAAATTTATTCCTTTTGAGAGACGCAAACTAAGTTGAGCGGGTCAGTACGTATCTATTTGTATTTAGTTTTATTTCATTTCATATCTTCACGTGATACCATGCTTTAGATTTCGTGATAATTTGCAGCTGCATTTACTTAATTTTACAGCTATTGAAAACAGCAAGTAAAACTTAGCAAAATAATATTAAAAGTGGTACGTTTTCATGATAATATTGTTATTTATTGAAGAAGAACGAACAGATAACATGCGACCTCAATAATTGTTCTGAAAGTGATAAGAATACCCAATCGTTAAGTATTTATATATTTGGCCATGCTGCTTTAGGGTGCTTCTACACGACGTAAGTAGCCTGCGCATGTTGAGGCACTTACAGGTACAGACATGCGCAACTGTTCGACTCACAGAAACCGGTTTAACACAGCAGTTTTGCGCAGGTTATTTGCATCGCGAAAGGGACTATGCGGGTACAGCGACTGGAGCATGTAACCCGCTTGAGCAGCATGCACATTCTATCACCCAAGGGGCAAGTAATATTAGGGGTAGTAACATGTCAAGGTGCGTGTCAAATTGACATAAGGAGGAATACCTTTCACCCAGTTGAGTATTTTTACCATACATGAGCCCTACATATTGCCCACGTTATGACAAATACATATCTCGGATTGAGAAAATTAAAATGAAATTCATAAAATATCTATGCTATCGGTTTACGTATAATTACAAATCAAAGGACTATTTGAAGCTATGCGCCAGGTTTCACATTCATCCTCTCAGCATACGGCGTGAAATACAAAACGTTACATTACGTTTCTATTGGGGATAATATCGTAGCGTCTAGATTGCCCCGATCTACTTTTAAATTCACGTTTCGCACTTAAGTTTTGAGACACCACACTCCCATTCACTTACCAAATTACTCACAGGATACGTTTCTGTGGCGTGCGAGCAATACGATTAACAAGAAATGTTCTTTTCAGAATAGTAATGTTATTAAGTGTTGTACTTGATTCTTTCTTAAACTTATAATAGCTTTTAAATACTAAATCCTCGCACTTACTTATTGTAAACTGTCTATTGTAACTTTATATTCGTGAAGACCTTTTAATGGCTGAATGTAACCTACACAATATTAAATGAATTTGTAAAATTGTTGGTCTTCGAAGATTAAAGAAATAAACCATATATCGTCTAGGGCTGATCGTCTAGGGCAAGCCCATAAAAGTAGTAAAAAAAAATATTGATGGTCAGAAATACTCGATCGTCTAAGATTAAGGTCAGTTAGGTTAATTACATGCCGAAGAGTGTGTGTGTGCTTATGTCACTTTAAAATCGTCAGATCAATCAGAGGAAGCATTTTTGGCTTCCAAACAACATATCGCCAAAATACCCAATGCGCTCGCATTTTTGTTTTTGAATTCCTCCCCTTACATTATTGAAAACCTGCAGAAGCTTTTCCCACCGCTGAAATTGGAAACATTATATAATTTTAATTCATTCTATTACCTAATCTTTCAAATGCAATAGGTCCCCATGACGCTCGAGTAAATCCCCATTTAGCATCATGGGCTCCCCTACTATAACTCGTGCATGGTCCTGACGCAGCTAAGCCGCGTCTTTGCCCGCTCCAGCTACTAGCACCGTGTAGAAGCACCTTTACTTCGTATGAAGAGACAATTTACTGCTACTTTTTTATAGCATAAAGTTAAACCAGAAGACACTTAAGTCACGGCCTTGAGTTCACACACCTGCTACTTAAGAGTCACAAGTGCGTTTTGACACCCTTTGAGTTTTTTTTTTGATGTTTTAAAACAATTTCTATCATTATTTTATTGACTAGGCTGCTTAAATCTCAGCGGCTTCTATAAAAATACAAGAATAAATACTAATTCCTATGTTATTTAATTATCTTAAACACCAATTTCTTTTTTCTCTGGTATCAGATGGGTCACTGGATGGTAAGTGACTACCGCCGCTGGCTGTTGGTGGGTGTGAGATGTGCCCCTTTAGAGACAAATTAGCGAATATGTTTGAATAATAGCGTGACCCGGATAGTTAAAGCTGATTAGCTTAACAATGCGCATTGCATTTAATTGTCAAAGTATAAATCTAAATTCTCCGAAAAGAAAAATGATCCTATCGTACGTGCATTATTGATGAAAAGATGCAAAAGAATGCGTTATATGGGTATTAACTTTTTTATGTAATCATGAGAGGTCACCATAATATATTATTATCTATTCAAAAAATATTCTCACCTTATATTGAATACCAAGTTGAGCAAATATATAATTATCCTGAATGCTATCTAGGAATTTGGAGAGGCACCAGAAGGAGTCAGCTTCGATGACGTCGCGTTGCTCCTCGCTGAGCTTATCCAGGGGGAAGTTATCCAACTCTTGGCCCGAAGCAGCCTCTTGCAAGAACACCATAAAAAACGGTGTCACTAAATCGTTGATGCCTTGAACGTACCCTGATGCTGGATGTCTGATGGCCCAGATGTAGAGGATGCGTTCAAACATAACCTGGAAATAGAAAACAAAATACAGGTAAATGACTTGTGGAATCACCTCAAACAAGGCCACAATAAGATATGTTTGCACGATAAATTTGTCTTATCCAGCTGCCTAGTAGAACTCACAAAAAATGCAGTCGTTATTTGGTACTTTGACGTCTGCAGTCGTTTCAGTTTGCAGAAGTTAATGTATAAATGGATAAATACATCTATGGCTGAGAAAAATATAATTTTTCTCAAGATTCTGTATTGATTACCATTTTTTGCAAAGTAATATATTTAAAAAATATAAGTTTTTTGTTTTAAATAGACAACTCCCGCACTAGGAATATATCATGTGTCGCGGTAGACTTTACAAATATAAATGCAACGGACACAAATAACACCCAAACTTAAAACGACAATTTGTGGATCACACAGTGTCGTGCCATTTGGGGATCGAACCTACAACACTCAGCGTAGTAAGAAGCGACGTGGCGACCGCTTAAACCACTACGCCATCTGTGCGATCAAAATTAGTAATTAGTACAGTATTTAAATTGGACTTCCCTTTAAAAACTTATTAACGCCGTTTATGGATGAAATATGCATTCGAGTTCACCTTAGACCAGGAGGTCTAAGGTGAACTCTAACAGCAAACGGAGGACCGTTTGCTGTTAGAGTAACAACTTTTGAATATTAAGGTTTTTAAATTAATAATAATCATTAAAACAGTTTTGTGTTTCAAGTATTTAGTATGAAATATTTTCGAACATTTCGGACATCTAAACACACAACGCCATCTAGTTTTAAACTAAGCAGAGCTTGTACTGTAATAAATTTAAATACGAGTCAAATAAAAATGTTTATTTGACACAAATGAATATATTCACAGTGGATACATTGTTCTTAAGCACTAAGTATACTTTATGTATTTCACAGTAGGTTCTTGCACTGTTGACTATGAAAGCCAGATTGGCTGATAGAATACTTATATACTTTTTTTTAATACATACATATAACACCTATAAAACGAAACGGTGGCCGCCTTTCTACTAAGTGCATACTTATTTAGTTTTTATAGTCTATCTACTCGAATATTTTAAGTCAAGAAATCGTGAATGGAAAAGATTGATAAAAATGTATATAGGCTCTAGATTAAGCATAGACGATGCATTTTAGGGTCTTTTGGCATGAAACCCTGTAGAAACCGCCACGTTTTAAAAAAAGGCAATTAAAGAGCAAATATAACAGTTTGATTAGCGATGATACGTGTGCTTATTTCTCGAAATAGAAGCGTTTATAGCATAAAGCCAAAGGGTGCATGCAATGATACGTTCGTCATTAGTCTGTTCATTACCCACCTGCACAGTAATCTGCTGGAATAACGCAACTAACGGACTCATTCTTGGTATATCTATATGAATCTGTCTGTAGGTGTCGTCATCCCGTTCTGCATCGTAGTACTGGCGGACCAAGTGCTTGTAATCTGCCCGCTTTCTTTCCAGTGTCTCGACGCGGCGTTCAGCATTTGCGGGCAGGTAGCCAGCCAGCAGACGCCATGTTACTGCCCTAGCCTGTAGCGTTATAGAAACATCTGATTAACTGAGTTTAATATAATAAAAAGAAATATGTAACATATATCAAAATAAAATTGCTCTCCATTAGTTTTAGTCTACAACGAAGATTTCTTAATATATTATTGTTTATTTATCGAAGAGTTGCCTGTAAGATACCTACTACCGTTAAAACCGCCCTATGTTCATTTGAATGATAATAATAACTTTTCCCATCTCACCCACGAGAGTCTGACTCCAAACTGGACTATGGTAAGCAGACTGCTGATAAACACACCTATATATTTCTAACTAAATATAAACAGATTATAGATAAATTACACCACAGGACAAATGATCGTGCTCATCACAATTATTTGCCTTGGGCTGGAATAGAACCCACGACCTCTGGCTTTGCAGTCAGGGTTACTAACCACTAGATCAACAGGCCTGTGCTTTATATAAGTATTCTTCTATTTCCGTAACAGCCTTTGAAGTGTCGATTATGATTCAAGCGCCGTAGAGATAAAACAAACGTGAGCTAATGACAGAAAATATACCTAGCAGTTTTTTTTTACATTTAATAACAATTTATCGACTATTGTATAGTAATAAGAACAACACGATAACTTAGTAATAGGTAGGCCAAAACCTCCTTTCTAAGGAGAGGCTTATGTCCAGCAGTAGACTATTAAGGGCTGTTGATGATGATGAATACACGAATCATTAGCATGGAGACTTTTTCGTTTACATTACAACACCACTACGGAAAGCAAGGACGCGCTGTTACGAGAATTTATACGGGTTTTTAACTGGAGTGTCTTCTCTAAGCTTTTACGAGTGCGCTTCATAGAAGCTCTCTAGGAAGCCGCTAGCATATACATACGAATAATGCTAGCATACACTTTCATTTATTCAGTCTTCGTGCTCTGCTATAAAAAAAAGATGGATGTGATAATGAGCCAAATTAATTATCAAGAAAGTCTTGAAAAAGGAAAGACGTTGTATTGCAGAAATAGTAGTAGTATAAATCGACCACAAAAAGGAACGTCCTTCGATATACCTTCTACAACTCGCGTTGCCTCTTCTTGCGTTGTGGATCATGTGGATTCAATCAAATGAGTACACACAAAAAATTTGTCGAGTGAGAACCAGTTTTAAGTCAGAAAAAAAAAAACCGATCCAAAAACGAAAGAATTCCATGTAAGTTCATTTATATACACAAGGTCGTTTGGCATGAGTACATCAAGTCTAAACCTGAGTTAAGGATCATCTAAGTTGTGTTGATTTATGACTAGGATCAACTTAACAATTGTAAGTTATTAGAACATTTGTATATAAAAGCAATATAATGTGACTTACAACAACCCCAAATAGATAGATGTGGCTAGCCAAATTACAATGTCCATTATTTTATTTATCTGACCCTCTTACAAGATCAACAACTTAATCAAGGTTTCACAAGTGATAGTGACAAAACAAACAAACAAAATAATATTGATAAGATAACATTAAATGTTTCTTTCTAGATTCACTCAATGCCATAGACCAGCCTATATGTAGGTACAGTTATAAGTAATGTGTTTAATTAAGACAACTACTTTTATCTTTTGAAATAATTCTCACCCTTTCTTTTAAATTATATAACAAAATATTTCAAGCTTGTAAATTACCAGGTTATGTTTAAAAATGATTGACCTATGATTAAGAGTTAAGATGAGATTACTTTGAATTACAAATAAGTAAAACATAGTGTGCATTAGTTGTTTTGTTTTTTGTATTAGTAAACTCATGGGGACTTGGTATTAGGTGTAATAATTTTCTAAGTCACGTACCAGATCCAATGGTGGTCATGACTTAGTTCAGCTACTACAGCATTCATATTTTCTATGTACGAATAGAATTCTTATTTCTATATAGAATAAGTTGTAAAACAATATTGAATATGATAATTGATTAGACAAATGATCCTCCTTTTTTAATTCCTTATGCGGTGAACATGCAGTCATTTAGGAAGTTTAAAGGCAACTATTGACAGAATTCAATGTTATTAAGAATTTGATATCTATTCTTATAACAAAACTCAATTACTCCCTTCCTAATATCTAAAAGATTTGGTTTTTCGACTGAAAACAATAACTTAATTTTTGAATATGGTCATGGGGTTTTAAACATTGAAATATTTTACTGAAATATCAGTCAATTCAAAAGTATGTACAGTAATTTCAAAATGTAACTGTGTTAATTCTGAAGCTATAGAACATTTTTGCTATTAAACCTCAAATGTATGCTAAATACTTTTGTGATAATTTAATTTTCACCTGTAAAGTACTGCATTTTAGTGCTTACTTTTTCTATCTCAGTAAGCAAGTTCAGAACTCCAATAACTCAATTATTAGCATCAGTTACAGCATGCTATACCAGCTAAACAGAAAATAAATCTAAATCAACAGTGGTTTTCAAATGTTCCTGACACCTTTAAGTTATTAGAGACAAGTTTATTACTGTAATAATTAAAATCCAATTTGCCTTATAGAAGCTATTACTAATTTATAGGACACACATTATGGTTTCTACTATTATTCTTATCATTTAATAGAAATAGGAAAGCTAATCAACATTCTTTGCTTAGAAGCTAGCAAATACTTTTGAAATATAAAACATAAATTCCGACATTAATTAACATAGGTATCCCATTAATTATCCTAATCCAAACTGATACATAAGACAATGCATTTATAAATGAATACATTAGATTAAACAACATATGGCTTTATCGCTGGTAGACTACAGTATGGTTTGAATTTTTAACAGTTTTTTTTTACCAAACTCAATTCTGCTTATAAGAATGAATCCCTAGATAATATCTATAGTTTTCATACTTTTTTAAACTACATACACTGAGATTTAAAATAATAATTGTTATACCAAGGGTACTACAACCATCAAGAAAGCAGACTACAGCACTGTCAGAAACTAATAACCATACCTAATTAATCACAACAATAACTTTTCATGACTCATCAACTATAAGAAATAAATTACTTACTTTTACTGGTATTCCTGACCAACTGAGTTGTTTTAGTTCATCTAGGTCTATCACAGCACTATCGTGTAGCTGCTGGAATCTTTCAAGCTTCGATTCACTACTTTCTTCTCGAGAAGTTAGGGCCGACAACCTTACAGGACGCGGCCGGCCTGGGTAGTGACGAAGGAGTCCCGAGCTCCCAGCACCACCCGCCTTGCGAATCTCATTTTTCTTCACTTCCAAGGCTTCCACTTTAGGTTTCACACTCTCACTCCCATGTTTTACGTCATTTTTGTTTACGTTCTTACTGCTATTTCTATGCGAATTTATCACGTTCAAAGCGGCGGTTTGCGATATGGCCTTGGATATTTTAGTTTCAGCGATTCCAGATATGATGTCGTCGTCGCCAAGGTCCCAGGCGTCGTTCACAGACGCCTGGAACTGTTGATACGATGACCCAGACATAACCTCGGTACGTTGAACCGTTTGACAAGGCCTGCCCGGGACTGCGCGATGTGGTGTCCTCCAGAACGTGTCAGATAATAAACCGTTCTTGTCATATTCGGGTTGGTAGCTTTCCATAATAAAATTCAGGCGTGAACATTCTAAATAACTTTGTTGAACAACAAAAAATTATAGTGAAAATGTTGTTGATATGACATATCACTGGGTCGACTGTAGAGAACTTGCATTCCAACCTACATAAACAACCTACAAAACACATATGACGTGCCTAAGACATCTCTCTTTGTCATCGCGCATTCAACAGAAAGAGATGCAATATATATTCATTCCATTACAAGCAATAACATCTAATCTAAAAGCTGAAGACAATATCTAAACTATCTTAAGGATTCTTGTTCACGTTATATCGGTTACACTTTTAATAAAACTATTTTTTTTTTTGCTGTTTAATAAACACTGTAGTTAGTTAGTTTGTGATGACACATACTACATGATCATCACAAGAAAAAAAACTTAAATGCAAATTACTCTGTCTGTTAATCCGTCTCTTACGCTTTCAAGTCTTTACATCCCGTTCATGATGCTTAGTTGAGTAATTATACAGACTGTCTTGGCATGTCCACTGATTGTATGGATGTTGGATTTTTATCCCAAATTGATAGAGATACCTACCAAATAGAAATACCTAAAAGCAGCTAAAATACATTTGTATGTAATAGCGACTCTATTTTCAGTTTACAGCTGGACACTTTTTTAACTTTTCCAGCTATGGAAAAGTGGGGCACAGCATCCAAGAACAAGTGGGACAACACATCAGCGATAATCGATAATTACAGAGCCTTTGTTTACACAACCATCTGACGTCATGACTAAAATACATTATGGCGTCAACTGCGTTTAATTGCAAAAACTCAACTAGTGAATTTAAATAAAAAAAGGAGCTTTAGATAAATAAGCTTTTTAACATTCAAAAGGTTTCTACTGTCATATAACTTTGTAAGTATGTGATTTAAATATAAGTCAGTCACTGAGTAATAGAGTCTGTTTCCCTGTAAATATTGCATTATCTAATTAAAGGCCTGTCGCGCACTCTTGCGATGCAAAAAAAGGATAACGCATGACAATTCAGTGAAACCTTGCGATTAGCTGCTCTCGCTCGCCAGGTATTAGCCAATAGATAAATAAATGAATAAAATATCCTGTATATACTAAAATGTACTATATAAAATATTCTGGATAAAAAAATAATTTTCTTTTAGGAGTAATTAGCAAAAAGAAATTAGTACATATACTACATTTTTAAAATATCGTTCATTGTCAACTACATCAAGATGTGAATATTTATATTAACCTCATTGACATAATAATTAGGCATCTACGGCATCTATTATTGATAATATAAAATTGACAATAAGAAAAAATAATTGCGTCATTAAGCACAAAAATAGGTTATGTTGGTTTATTTTTTTACATGGATAAAGCATTTTCGTGAATATTACACAAATATTTTTAAACCATCCATAGATTTCAAATTGTGGAATACTTCATAGTTTTATACTACTATATACTGCAATAAGGGTATATAAAATATACTGCATTTACAACGACTCCTACACCTTTACATTTTTTGACATTTTACGTACAGTTAACGTTTCCAAGAGGCATATTAGATCAATACTAGTACTTATAAAATCCTGTGTGGTGTAACAAATGTCTTCATAATGGCTGGTCCTAATCCAGAATGGGATTCATCGTCAATGTTCATGATAAAAGGCGATGGAGTCAGCAATAAAAGCCCAATAAGATCCGAGTCAACCTCTAGAAAAAATTCCACGGTGAAATCATGCGTACCCGTCTCGGCTGAAACCATCACGGTAAAAGATTTTTTTGATTTTATGAAAACGGCTTATCAGGTTTACGAACATTTAGAAAATGATGAAGATGAAGGGTCAAAGATTGACTGGGAAGAATTAACTAAATTAACTGTAATCAACCACGTAATCGAGCAACAGGAAAGGGATCTCCTATATCAGACGTCGTATGATGAACCAAAAGCTGTTATAAGCAAGAGTGATACAGTTGTGGGTAAGAAAAATAGCCAGGAACGGTTGGAAAAACGATTCAGTTGCAGTGAACTTGAAGGTTTGTTGTATTTATGACAATTTGTAACGGTATTTCGTCGCACTACTAATTTTTTTATTATTTATTACTTACTTTTTAGCGAAAGGACGACGGGCCCACGCGCCAGAAGCTAGAGTCGAAATGCTAGGCGTATGGACGGAAGCAAATTTGAACTGTAAACTAAACGATGTTAGTAAAAAAATATAATATTTTCTTATCTTTGTACATAATTATAATGAGTAGATCTTATTACAAAAGGAGAAAGGCTTCAATAATCGCAACTTGCTACATAAGCACGTAGTTCATTAAGTGCGAAATAAGAAAGAAGAAATACTTTAATAATTAAGTTCCTCCGAGCCTTTTTCCCAACCTAGTTTGGGGTCGGCTTGAAGTCTACTACGATACTCTGAACTTCGATTTTTTACGTGGAGCGACTGCCATCAAACCACAACCCAAGTATTAGGCGATATCGAAGATCTATAGAAAAACTCTTATTGACCTTTTTAGGGCTCCAACTACCCGTAACGATTGCCACAGATGTTCATATGGCAACCTACGGCTTAAGGTGCTTTCCGAGGTACGGAGGGGTCTCAATGTGTTAAGAATGGTCAGCCATCCATAGACTGACCTGGCTAGGATTGCTCAAGTTTGCAATGTGTTAACCAACTAGGTTATCACTTAGCCACAAGCCCCCCTCTCCATTTATCTATATATATATATAAAAGAAAGTCGTGTTAGTTACACTATTTATAACTCAAGAACGGCTTTACCGATATGGCTGAAAATTGGTGAGGAGGTAGCTTAGAGCCAGGAGACGGACATAGGATACTATTTATTCCGAAAAAAAAAAAAAATGTTTGCACGAACTTTGCTTCACTCGGAGATGCCACGTTATTATACTTGGAATGCTTCATCGAAGAATTTTCAAAGACGGAAGATTTTTTCTAAGAAAAAAAAAATACCTTACTAAATTCGAAAATCGGCTTATTTGTTGCCTTTAAGGCGGAACAGAGTTCGCCGGGTCAGCTAGTTTATAATAACTTAATGCATACGTTGTAGACAGGCGGCCTTAATGCCGATTCTATTATGTGATTTTATATATTTTAGGTTGTCAATGAGGGCATTTTGGACTCTATTCTACCATATTTGCTAGGATACAAAAAGCCGTCCAAAACGACGAGCGTTTACGCACCGATCATCAAGAAAACACCATCTGCTAACACAGTCGATGTAAAAAAACCTGCAAGTTTTGGAGGTACGTAAATGTACCATGGGACGTAAAGAATCGTCGAATTTAATGTACATTATGATGACTTGTAATGAACTGTATTCCTCGATTTTCGGCCCCTGGTGCCAAACCTTCATTTGGGAGGATATAAACGAGTGTACAAAAAAAAACATAAATGGTGCGTAAATGACGGAGTTCTGATGTAACAAACTAAAATTACAATCAAATTGAGAACATCCGCCTTTTATAAATCGTTTTAAATCTAAATAACATTGCTCTATACTCTATAGCAATTAGCTATAGAGAACATGAATGCTTTTTTTTCACTTGTAATTAAAGTGAAATCTTAGTATCTTTTTTAAATTAAGCTATAATCCAAATTAAGATAATAATTGTCGGCCACGCTATTAGGAGATTACCTACACTTTGTTTCTCATCCAATACTCTACTCACATAGACATTCTAACTTAATTGTATGACTTTCTGAAATAGTCACAACACAGACACAATATAGGAAAAGTATTTTTAGTCATTCCTTTTCCTATGTAACTAATACACATATATAGGCATGTAACATAGGAATATATGTGTAACTAATAGGTACTTTATTATTTTGTAGGATTTATGGACGAAAAAGATTCACGAGACCGCTTGGGGAGACGTAAATCTTCTGTCAATGCAGCTCACGAGCGCATTATTCAGAAACAAGAGTGAGAAACTAACTTATGATATATACTTACATCGAAATGTAAAATTTGTTTGCTTTTTTTAATTGCATATCAAAGCCATTATTTAGTAGGAGAATAAGAAGAATAAAGTAAGTTCTTTCGTTTCTGTCAGAAACTATAAAAGCATAGCAGTATAAAAGTAGGTATAGTATAATAATCCTACTTCGACTACGTACAAGACAACCTGTATAGTCCCAACCTACCTATAGTCATTTGACATTTACATCCTTTATAAATAATGTCTTCCGTATCCCCTTGATAACCCTTTTATAAATCGCACCTTTAATAATAAACTGAATTAATTCAAAATTTACGTTTTTCGAGTTTTCAACAAATACCAAATCAACTTCATCAGTAGAACACGAACAATCCAACAGCCGACTCGATACCATGAAAATGACAGAAATAAGAGATCGTCGTTCTTTTTTTGACGAACTCGCACGTACATGTCGGTACCGGTAAAGTGAGCGAGTTCAGTAATGAGCCGGCGCTGTGCCATTCAAAACCGCAACGTTTCATAAAAAAAGGGGAATAAACCAAAATAATTTGTTATTTTAGTATCAGGTAATTATTTAATATGTTTTATTTTCTTTAAAAACTGCATCAATTTAAATTTATTTCATTTTATTAGAAAAGTAAATGTATTTTTATAGAAAACATTGTGACTTAATTCAGTTTTGTATAAATTATATCGTATCAATTATCGCGTCATTTTGAATTAATGCAGTTCAGTATTAAAATATTAAAACAAAACTTTAATAATTAAGTTTTGGTTCAGTATTGTAGTATAAATTAACAAAAAATTAGTTACTTTAATATATATTTCTGTTTAATATTAAATATATTAGATACAAGTTACGTATTGTCTGTAGTTATTTCACTGTTTTAGTAAAATTATGAATGGAATATCGGCTTTCAAGAATTATTTTGGTTTTAGAATGTCGTCTTCGCGAGCTCGAAAGATTTTAGAATTGATTGTAGAAAACACCACAAAAAATAATAAAAATACTCGAGTGTAATTTAATTGAAAACTACAACAATCAAAGTAGTATTAAGGATTCCGATCATGAGGTTAGTAATTTTATCATTAAGTAGAATTGCATTTATTTCTTTTTTTTTTATTAATTGCTTTGTTGACTTTTTGGGTTAAGTAAATAGAAATAAATTTAAACAAAGAACTAAACTACATTAATTTAATAATCCAACGAATGCCATTTAACACCTCATAATGTAATAATTTCAGAAATCACACCCTGAAAACAGTCAACCTGATAAAAGTCTGGTCCCTTATTATGATAGTGACATAACTATATCTGATAAGGAAGGCAATACTATCTAGCTCATCATCATTCGACTCATCTTCATCAAGTTCGACTAATCCTCATTGACCTGCTACTAGACCTCATGTTATTATTGATGAAACAGATTATGATGACGTTGTAGAAAACATACCTCCAGATCAACAGTCATATAGACGAAAGGCGAGTTATATTTTATAGCCGTTAGGGCTCTGTAAAGGAAAAACAGTATTTGCCGTTCTTCATAATAATGAATTCCAATTTATATCTTTCAGCAATTAATAAGTAATCGGACTAATTTACATGGGGCTCAAAATTATTACACGTCTCCTCTATATACGGATGAAAGTGACATTGACTTGAGTGATACTGATCCCACATACGTGATACTTACAAAAAAAAGGAACTATTTTTTTGCCAATCGAACTCCTCTTCTACCTGTTCTTCAGATTCAAAACTGGCTACAAGATCTACCCTGAAAACAGGCCACAAACGCACCAAAATTCCAACTCAATGGAAACAGAACAAACTTAAACGTATTTTATTAAATAAGGGAAAATCGTACGTATCGCAGTCTAAACCTAAAAAACGTATCAGCTCGGTATCTAAAGGAACCTTGCACGGATAAATGTAGGCTTAAATGTACCACAACTATAAATTTTGAACAGAGATACAAATTATTTCGGAATTTTCTGGATTTGGGTGATTTAATAAAGCAAAGAGCGTATATAAATGCGAGTATGGTTGATGTTCAACCTAGATACAAATATACGAATGCTGAAAGACCAAGGCATAACAACAAAGCCTTTTATTTTAAAGTAGACGGCGCAATGATCCGAGTTTGTAAAACTTTTTATAAGGCAACTTTGGATATCACAGATCGTATGAAATTTACCGTGCAAAACAGAATAAATCAAAATGATTTTTTATTTAACGATTTAAGAGGAAAACATACAAACCACAAAAAAAAATGATTCCGAAATACGCAGTGCTATCGTAAAGCACATTAATTCTATCCCTAAGGTTGGATCACATTACTAGCGAGCTTCTACAACGAAAGAATACATAGAAGGTAACAAAACTATTAAAGATTTATACACCGATTTTAAGGAATAACAAGAAAAACAGAATAAACAAGCAGGTACATACATAACTTACTATAAAATATTTACAAATGAATTTAATCTGTCCTTTTATCAACCCAAAAAGGATCAATGTGATCTATATTATTCTTATCGTAATTCAAATGAAAATCAAAAAAAGAATTTCGAAGAGAAATATTTAAAACATTTAGAAGAGAAGGATTATTGTAGAGCTGAGAAACTTAACGATCGTAAAAAAGTAGACAAAAATATGAGAGTAGTTGTATACGATTTAGAGGCAGTATTGCAGTGCCTCGAAGGTAATAGTTCCTCCTTGTACTACAAGTCAAAACTTAACTGTTCCTTTTTTACTGTAACCGAATTAACGCCACATGAATATAAGTCGCCTAAAAAAATGTGCATTGCTATTTTTGGACAGAAAGTGACGCTAAACGTGGTGCGGTTGAAATCGGATCATGTGTATGGGCATATCTGAAAACTATAAACGAAACGAAGGAAGTAATTTTCTATTCGGACAATTGCTGTGGACAAAACAAAAATAAATATATAACATCTCTGTATCTATATGCTGTACAAACATTAAATATTACGAGTATAACACATAAATTTCTGATACGAGGTCACACGTAAAATGAAGCTGATAGTGTTCATAGCCTCATTGAGAAAGAAAGAAATAAAAACTTAAAATCAGGCCCCATATATACACCCGACCAGTACATTGCTTTAATTAAGAATGCCAAAAAGACTCAACCTCCATTAATTGTGCACGAAATGAATTATCAATCATTTTATGATATGAAAAAATTACAAGAAGAATGGGGATATAATTATACAATAAATACAGATGGACAGAACGTTAATTGGAATGAAATAAGTCTTAAAAACTACTAAAGAAAACCCTACCTTATTTTTCTACAAAACATCATACAAGGATAAAAACTACAAGGAGGTTGATGTAAGAAACAAAAGAAAGAAAATGAAGCCAACAACAGAAATAGAACTTCAAGAAGCATACTTTAATAAACATGAAATAAGTGAAAATAAGAAAAAAGACTTACAGGAACTAATTTCGAAGGCATTAATTCCTTCTTTTTACACGGCTTTTTATAATAACATACTTTAGGTAAATTATTTCTAACTTTAAGTTTTTAAACCAGATCTCATTTTATAGTGTGATAATAACACCAAAACAGTTATGTTTAATGACAAGAAGTCTGTAAGATTTCAAGTTAATATTAAATTTTTGTTAATTACTTTTCTATTTTTAGGAATTGTTGTGAAGTTATTTTTTAATTATAATACTATTTTTGTTAATTAATTTTAAAAATTTTGGAAGATTTTAAAAAGACTTTAGATTTAAGAATAATAAGTTTTCAGAAGATTTAAAAAACAATTTAGCTTTTATTCTCCTTGGATTACTGATTTTTTTTAAAACTTTTTTTTAAACTCTTCTCTAAAAGGTATTCTTGATTAATATAATATATTTTTCTATCTTATTCTAATACTTCATTAATAACGCTACATAAATCTGTTTTTGTACTTGACCTAACCCTTCTATTTTTCTTTTTTTGATTTTTTAAAGTTATCAATCTAAGCATGTCAAACTTTAAATGCGATTTCCCACAATATTGAAATTCTAAGTTAATTCAGTTTATGAATAAAGGTGCGAAATGTGACAATCGCAATAAAATTGTTTCCTAACATTTACACGATAGTAATGTTTACTTTTAACTGATTCTACTAGTCCGATATGGTCTAGTGGCTAGGATACCTGGCTCTCACCCAGGAGGCTCGGGTTCGATTCCCGGTATCGGAAGAACTTTTTGTAATTAGAACAATTACAAAAAGTTCTTTCGATACCGGGAATCGAACCCGGGCAATTTATTTATGCGACTTCTGGTATCAGTAAGTGTGAAGTGATAATATATTTTACTAGGGGGGACGTAGAAATTCACGTTTGCGATGAAGTGAAAGGCCTCAAGAAAGATTTTAGATGTCCTCAGAAGTTATTAGTAGCGAAGATGGGATACTTCGCTGATGTCACAGCTGGTCAGAGATTAGAAGATATGGACATATCTGTTCATTGTGATATTCAGGTAAAATCTTTTCTTTCTTGCATTCACACATGTGAGATAAAGATTACGTATTCTAAGTGATATGCTTATGTCTTACTTCTGTGCGCTTTCCAAAACTTAAATCGTAATAAGTCATTGATAAGATCTACAAAATAAATATTAAAAAATAGCCTTTGGAGTTTTAAACAAAAATAAATTAAACGCAGAAAATAGTTTGTTCGATTGTATCAATTTAGATCTTAGAACTCACACACATCTATTGTTTTCGAAAATAATCTCGGTTCAGATAAAAAGCCGTTACAAAGAAGAATAGATTTATACCCATACTTCGTAAAGTTTATTGATCTTTTAACTTGTAAAATGATTTTTTTTTATTAAATCTTTGACAGACTACCACCCATGATTTATAGATCGGATAGAGTTTTAAATGAATGAGACATTTTCAGATTTTTGACTGGCTAATGCGGTGGGTAAAGAGAGATACGATTCTAGTGGCTGACTGGCCCATTTTGGATCCTCACAACGTTGTTCCCATTCTGGTGTCTGCGTCTTTCCTTCAGGTATATTTAGCACAACTAATCGGGGTATCATTGCACGTTGTTTTATAATACATAATCTAAGTATACATAGTATAAAATTAAGTCGCTTTTTTGTGTTGTACGCTTAGATCTTTTAAACTAAGAAACGGATTTTAATGCGCTTTTCACTAATAGAGAGAGTGACTCAAGAGAAAGGTTTATATGTAAAATACATCATGCATATTATAGTAGAAGACATCCGAGAATTTCAAATATTTGTTCTAAAAAATATGTTTTTGTGCGCTTACATTGCAAACGCTGGCTAAGCCTTACGAGATAGACCAAAATAATGTACTACGGAATTGTATATCTTAAAAAGATCGACAAAAGATTCGCTTTGGTATATGTCTATCTCCTAAGAATAACCCACAATAACCATTTTTATCTTTTGAATATTACAAACAAATAATTGGGTTATTTACGAAGCTATTATAAACAATACATTATTAGTCCTTATTCAATTAAATACGTTATGGATAGAGGCTGGTCTGAAAAGTTTCCCACCTAACCAAGATACAAGACCTTTTTTCAGTTTTTTTTTTAATTTTCAACATGTCTCCTTATAACTCTACATACTTCTGCCAGCGCTGCTGCCATATCTGTAACCCGTCCAAATAGTACTCGGCGTTTTTCTCTGCAAAATAATTGTACACGAAGGTGATTGCCTCTTCATTTGACGAAAATCTCTATCCTCCGAGCGCAATTTTTTGCTTGGGGCTAGATCTGGTGAGTAAGGCGGATGGGTAAGCAGTTCAAACCGTAATTCGTGGACTTTCGCCATGGCGACCGCTGAGTTGTGAGACAGTGTGTTGTCTTGGTGAAGCAGGGTATTCGTTTTCTGCAAATGTGGCCGTTTTTCCGCAAGTTCTGCCTTCAGCTTGTCAAGTAATGATGCGTAGTATGCTACTGTAATGGTTTTTCATTTTTTAGGGTTAATCCATTATAATAACTCCATGACTATCCCAAAAAACAGTCGCCATCACTTTCCCAGCCGAAAAAACAGTTTTTGCCTTTTTTGGAGCCATAAGTCATATTTTTCTGAAAGTACTTAAAGGATATTTACTTAAAAAAATATTAAGAAAAATTATAGCCTAAGTTTTAAGTGTAAATACTTAATATCTTATTTAACTAAAAAAACTATAATCACGAAAAAATTACAGATGGAACCATTATTACATGACTGTTTGATATACTGTCACGCTCAGATGAACGACATCGTGAAGACTTCGACGAATTTGGCTTGTCTGAGTGATGCGCTGCTTAACAGGTAGCTCTGTTCCAAATAGTATGCCATAGATTGAGGAGATTCTTTCTTTTCATAGCTTGTTATAGATTTACTTTATTCTAAGCAATTGGTGCGACTCCGGTCGTTTTAGGGATAGATACATTTATATGTATCTATACGATAACATCGTGAAGATTAATTGGGCGAGACGAGCCAATTTGAATTCAAATTTGAAAAATCAAACATGGATTGTGCTGCTATGTGAATTCTGTCCTTTTTTTTTTGACGGAGTGGAAAATCCCTTCGGATCTCCGGCTCCTAGGGGATAAAGGAGCCAGGAGTATGTGGTGATTCCACTAAAAACCACTCCGACGGCCAGCCTTAGGCGCCCTGCTCTGGGAAGAACCCGGGCCATGTGATTTCAGGTGACCCCAGATCGACACCGCACCTAACTAGGTCCCATCTCAGGGAAAGCCAGTGGCTTCTCCCTGCCTCTCAGCCTATCCAGATGTTGCAGCCCCATCACATTTTCAGTGCGATCAGGCTGTTGTGAATTCTGTCCTAGGCTACTGTTTCGATGATTGATAAAATCAAGAAGTAGGTTTATAGGAATATTTTGTATTACTAATTTTGTGTCTATTCAATTTATTTTAGTTCTCGTATTTATCTTATATTTTATAAATTTCATTTAAAATGGAGGTTGAATTCTGTATTTTGGTAAATTAAGGCCAAAGTGCTATGAATATAAATTAGTCTTTTATTATATTTGCAGGTACTACT
Organism: Arctia plantaginis; assembly: GCA_902825455.1. Taxonomy (NCBI): domain Eukaryota; kingdom Metazoa; phylum Arthropoda; class Insecta; order Lepidoptera; family Erebidae; genus Arctia; species Arctia plantaginis. The sequence goes on along the minus strand of CADEBD010000327.1, from coordinate 8,902,743 downwards.
GCATCTACTTGTGTTTAATGTAATTTCTTTTCTAACTCTGCCTTAACCTTATGGAAATGTTTACTTCTATCAATGTAGACTGGCTGCCATGTACACGAATGTGGAGTTAGAAGCAATCAAAGATCGCAAGGACAAAATCCAGTCTCGTCTTTTTTGCAAGATGATTTTATCCTTGGCGGAATTAGTGCCGGAAACCCTCAGAGGACACTACTCGACACTCTCCACGCTCTTTAAATGCAACAAGTAAGAAACTATTGAAAGTTACAATGCCTTTTCACAGCCATACTTTATTATAAATGTGAAGGTGAGTTAATTTCTCGCTATTATAAAAGTTTTCTTTCTCTTAGTAGTCTTTTAGTAGGTATTTAATTCGTCGTTAGAAATGTCCTTTAGCATATTTAGCAGCTGCATAGAATTAACAATATCCTAAGAAGATCAAGGTATAATTATCTATTTTTACTCTATCAATTCTTATAACGATGTAATTGAAAAGTTGATCTTTACGCAGATGTTATAAGTTATTGGGGCGTCATATCGCAGAGCAGGTGCCTTGTCAACCAGCTAGCATGAGAATTGATCGACGAGGAAATGTCATCTCGACGCACACCAAGTAAGCTGGTTATGCTGGAGTTGGTATTCAATGCACACTTTTTTTGTGCCCTCTTTTATCAAGTTTGAACCTTAGATCGTCAAACGGAACTGTAATCAAAGTCTCAATGCCTTAAAAAATTACTTGTCCACATCGATATACTTGTTTTGTTTTAAGTAGGTAAGTATATTAATATCTATAGAAACATTAGTTCATTTCATGCTGCTTTGTATGACCTGGAAGCCCGAAATGCAGTATCCCTGTATTTACAAGAAGTTATGAAGTGTATAATATAGCCAAAATCAAATCGAATATGAGTGTATTTTAGAGACCAAACTTGGAGCTTGAACGAATATATAACGTGGTTGTATGGCGAATTGCGATCATGGCGCCGTGTGTACTGGCGATTGTGGGCCGACTGCCATTTTTTAAAGTGTCAGCTCTGCGAAAGCTACTTTCCGGTTTATCAGGTACTTTATAATCTTTACTTTAAAATTAATAAAAAGTAAGTTAATTTCTTTAATTGAAAATAGCATTTGGCGGATCTTGTGATCAGTGCATAGGATTAGGATTGGACTACCTGCAAAATCCAAAATCAACATCAGGTAGTAAGATTTTTTCAGTAAGGTAGCAAAAAATAGATAAAAACCATATCTGAAGCGTGTTGTATATCGTGTCAAATTTAAGCTTAATAGGTGTAGAACATTTTAAATTTTTGACACAAACTAACAACATTTATATATATGTTTATTTATATATATTTTCTGCTATTCAACGCGTAGCAGCAAATACGTAATTGGGATGGCGGGGGGGGGGGGGGGGGGGGGGGGAGGACTGAACTGATTTTAATTATGGGTAATATGAATTTATTCCTGGAATATTGTAAGATAGTGTTTCCCTATGACATTGAAACATAAAACTGTCACGTCAAGGTCATACAAGGGAAAGCGAGAACTCAAAAACTTTAACAGATGGTGACGTCAAACCTCGTTTTCAGATGGAATGGTGTTCCCACCATGAGCAGCCGCCCCACATGTTTACTTTAGATGGAAAGCCCTCGCTTCCAGCAGGTCGATACCCTTGTTGTGGTGAGAGAGCGTACCGTTTTGAATCAGTCACCAGGAATACTGTAAGTGTTTATATCCAATTCGGTTTTTTTTTTGTTTTAAATCTCATATAAACTAAGTACCCACACGAAATTTGGGATCGAATATGTTGACATCCAAATGTTATTGACTGTGTTTTTTGGAAGCCGATTGCAATTAAACGAACCTTTGTTAACCTACGTTCTTTAAAAGAACCCAACTTCTTGATTACTTCGAAAATAGACGATGTTCCTTGAAGTTGAGTTTAGTTATGCGCCACAAATAAGGGTAGTAAGTAAGTGGTATAAACATGCAAGGAAAATGCGTTATGCACTATGCGGCTTGGCTATCTCTGTCGGTTTTTTTAAAGTGTGCCTTTGTGCGATACGAATATTATTCAATATCCTTTTATACTGTCATAATTCTCAGTATCCATAGTATAACGAATATGCTCTTTTTCTAGAAAATTCTGACACAAGAGTATATATGCAAGCTCAAGCTTTTCATTACTATAGGGTTGTCAGTTCCGAGAGCACGTGCCAGATGAACAGTTGCAGACCGATGCCTCGGTCATGGAGATCTACAACAAGTTCCGTGATATAATCGCAATGAGGCCACCTCAACTCATGTTTCCTGAACGCCTCACAAGACTCGTTGGTAGAGGTATTTCTATTTGATTGACTTAGTTACAAAAATTGATACCTACACTGTATAGAACAAAGATTATACTTACTAATATTTTACATACTTGATGCTGGAGAACTAGTGGTTGCAACTTCAACCCTTGTATGTCCAGCCCTGAGGAGAACAGACACCAATTAATTTAATTTCCTACATCAGCTTTTTTATTTCACCTCAGAATCTGGTGAGGAGGCCAGTGGCCGGCTTCACTGCAAGGAGGTGTTCTGGTGGGAAGGCATACAGCTAGTACCGCCGCGCCCGCCGCTCGGCCTGCTCGGCAAACTTTACACCAGCAACAACAAGTTCAACCGTGAGACTCGCACATTGCTCGTGTAAATGTAGAACTATCGTCAAGGTGGTACGGTGACGTGAAATAAAACATTAACCTTTACAAAATTTCAAAATCTAATCTACTTTCGACTTCACTAATTCGAATTCTCTTTTTAACATTGGTATGGAAAGTCTAATCTCTAGTGAGTGAGTAGCACAGTATTGCATCGTATCACCAAATGGATCAAAGATCCAATGCCACGTTAGTCCCTCTTACTCAATATGTAAGAATTATAGTAGTTAAATATTGTTTACACAAAATTTCACAAGTTTCTTAAACATTTACACAAGGATTTTTAAATATTTTCACTGGATATTTTAAACTTACATATTTTAAGTTTTTATTGAACGAGGTATAGTATTTTTATAATATCTTGTTTTTATTCACTTGTTATTTCGAATGTAGACATTTCTCGTATCCGTAACACAATCAATTAAATTGCTTCACCCTGGCCCCTCTGCCATCCCTGTAGGTACCGCAAGATGTAAATGTATTTACACAGAGCAGAGACTGTGTAAACATAAATGCAAGGTTCTTATTAGTTATTAGGTACCCGTAGTAAAAATACATAGGTTCGCCTTCAAATACCTACTGATTTATCTGTAATCAAATACGCTCGTATACCAAAAAGACATAGGTACATTACTTTCGTGCACCTTTATTAATTTAAATCTGTTTATCCAAAATCTCAAGTGTGTTTATTCCTGTGTTGAAAATGTTATCCACGTCATAGTATCAACCATAATAGAGAGAATAAAGAATAGAGAATAAAGCTGTAAATAAGCTATTAGGCTGCCAAAATTAATATAAGGTCCTTATCTACAAAGTTGTTCTTATACAAACCAGATTAAAATAATTATTTTTTAAAGTATGACATATTTATTAAATTAATTGATTTTATTGACGCCTTTGCTAGACAATTCGGTGGGACCGAAATCGATGAACCCACAACAGAAGGATTTACCTATATTTCATAAAGATAATTTTCATCAATCTTGTTCAGTCTCAGTTCTTTTTTGTTTATGATCACAGAAACAGATTAAAAGAAATACTTTAGTGTATTGAGGGTAGAGGCAAGGAGAACCATGTCTGTGTATGAAGTATCAGTAAAAACGCGTCCAATAACTGCGTGTACTAGACTGCAAAAATAGTCAATGAGTTTTAAAGACGATTAATAAACGTGTAATAACTTTCAAATAATAAAAATATTATAATAATAGGGGTTAAAGTATGAAATTGCCGTTGTATAGTAACAGATACTTTGAATTGACATAAAACCTTCATGGTGTAAGATTTTCCTGTGAAACTTCTTTCACTTGATAAATATGATGTTCTTCTTTTAAAAAATATGCAACATTCAATTTTCGACTTTCATTTGTTTTTTTTATTCAGCTTAGACGTCAAAGATGGAAATCCTAGTCATTTTTGAATACGAGTTCCGACGCGGAACTAACGCGGCAGAAACGGCTCGCAATATCAACGCTGCGTTTGGAGAGGAGACTGCTAAAGAACGCATAGTGCGTTTTTTGGTTTAAACGCTCTCGTAATGGAAACTTCGAATTGAAGACACAGGTGAATAAAGCTAAATTGAAGGAGATTGTGGAAGCCGATCCGAATCAAACTACTCAGGTTGCGGCATGGTTTAACGTTACCCTACCTACAATATAGATTCGACTGCACGGATGGCATAGTGGTTTAAGCGGTCGCCACGCCGCTTACTACTACGCTGAGTGTTGTGGGTCCGATCCCTACATGGGAACACTTTGTGTGATTTACAAATTGTTGTTCTGTTGTTCTTGAGTCTGGGTGTTATTTGTGTCCGTGTCATGTATGTTTGTAAAGTCCCCCGCGATTCCGCGACACAGGATATATTCCTAATGCGGGATTTCTTTTTTAGAAAAAAAATTGACTCATTTGCATCAAATCAATAAGATACAAAAATATGAAAAATGGATGCCTCATGATTTGACTGATCTGATGAAAGAAATTCGTGTTCCTTTATTATCAAATTGTTACGTGACAAAAGTGGATTGTTTACGATAACCGTATCTAAGCGAAAAATGCAATGGTTGACCCCAGGGCAAACGTCGTAACAGTGTCCTAAAGCAAAGCTTACCAATAAAAAGGTAATGGTAACTGTTCGGTGGTCTCTTCATGGTGTTATTCACGATAGCTTTCTTAGGTCAGGCAATAACAGCAGATGTTTACTGGCAGTGAAACAGCCCCGACTCGTGAATCAATCTTCACCATTATTGCTCTATAACGCAAGACCTCACACTGCACGAGAAACCGTTGTAACTCTAAATGAGCTGCAATTAGAAACCACCAGTCATTACTCGCCAGACTTTGCTCCAACGGACTACCATTTTTTCGTGATTTGGTCAATTTTCTACGCGATAAAAAAATTCTTCCCATTAGGCAGTAGGTGCAAAATGCTTTCACACAGTTTGTCGAATCTAGATCCTAGTGTTCTATCGTAAAGACATAATTGAACTTCCGTTTAGATGGCGACAATGTATAGATAATGAGGGTAAATATTTTGATTAAATAAATATCTTACATCTTAGAAAAAAACTAGTTTCAATTTTTTTGTACAAATCGGCAAATTCATTCTCTAACCCCTAATATTTTAACATGGCACACTTCACTCCGTCTACAAGAGCCAAGTTCATATCGTCATTTTTCGTACGCCCGCGACCTCCATTTTCAGTATACAGCTGGACCCTTTTTTCAACTTCTCTCCATATGAGATGGTTCTTCTTGCCACTACACTCCATGGTACTACAATTTTATTTCTATTTCTGGTATTTTTAAGGGAGAACAAATTATTTTTTAAAGGTCTGAATTGCTATATAATAAATAACTTGAATCAGTATTTCGAATACTGTAGTAAAAAATATCGATACTTACAGTAACTAATATTGAATATGAACAATTTCATTGGTGAGGATCTAATATGACTAAAACTAAGCAGGTACTTAGCGATCATGATGACACTTAGGTTGCAAAGATCATCTTACTAAATTGGTACATTGTAAATACACAACTCCATAGTTTACTCAACGGACACCGAATTTTGATCCCATGTAAATTCTTAGGGAAACTAAGCAATTTAGATTATTTCCCTAGAAATTTAGAGAGTAGGTAATGAAATCAAACAAGTTGACTCAGTAAAATACTAACATGAACAAATGAATACGTTGACACATTTCAAAGCTCAATCATAAAGGCTAACATTTTTAGAAAATACATTTCATACCCACACGTACACATACATTCCATATGCGCAGCGGCCGTCCGGCCCGGCTCGCCCGCTTTAGGCCCGACTCAGGTGTCCACTCAATCTCTTGCGGGGAACTGCTCCAGTGGCTCTGCGGTCACCCTCGAGAGGGAGAGGGAGATCAAACCTATTCCCAAGCCTCCAATCAAAGATGAAGTTCCGAGAGCCAAGGTAAGTCTCGGAGTGCAAAAACCCCAATACGCAGGCCTGGACTTCGGGACATTTTATATATTAACAAAAAAAAACTCAGTAGCTATAGAGTAGTAGAAAGAGCGTAGAGAGCTAGTAGAACTCACAGTAGCTAAAGCACGTAGACCATTAAATGAGTAAAAAACATTCAAACTTGCCTATAGCAAAAAGTTGTGAATGCACATTAGGTTTGATGTTGTTGTCTATTTATATGTTGTCATAGGTCCACATTATCATTGTAAATATTACATTAAAAGTAGATACTTTGCTTCATGTCATTTAATTTTTATTTAAAAAAAATGCTGAATAAGCTTTCAAATAAGACGAAGACTAATTAATTACCCATTGAATATTATTTTATTATTGTATAGGTGCGAAAAAAAATTTTAGCGGCACATTAATTTTCGTAGTAGACTAGTTTATATATCTATCTAGTAAAAAAATTTAAATAGGTTCTCAATGAAAAATCAGTCAGTAGAAAACAAGCGTTGTTTATAATTTTAAAACATTCAAATGATATGCATACTATTAGATTCATTTGTATACTATTAGAACAAAATAACAAATACGGTTGTGCAGACAGGCGCCCCTGGCGGTGGCGATTCGGCCGGAGAGTCAGGAGGAGAGCAGTCCAGTTCTTCGGACGATAGCGAACAGAGTTCTGCTAGTGCCAGGAGCGATGAGGAATCTGCGCCGCGACCGATGAACAGAGCAGCTAGGAGACACTCGCACTCACACCCGGCAACCAAGTATTTTTACACTAATGTTAACATGCAAATTGTATCAGTATTTATATAATAATATTGCATGAGTTGCCATTATTGTTATTTTAGACGAACTCGTGTTGTGGGTCGTCAGTGGATTTCGTGTCTCTCAGCTCGTAGCAATCAAGACGGACAGCGAAGATTTGAAGAGCGCGCTTCGCGACAAATGCGCATCGCACTTGCGCGAACTGCTCAAATGCAGCAGAATAAAGCGAAGACTAGTCCCGGTTAGTGTATCTTATATGTCTTATATGCAGAGTATTAATAGTATGTGGCCGAAGATCATACAGGATTAGAATAATCTTAGTCAGATAGGTAATTTGTACGTCACCCGACAATGAAAGTGGCTCCTAGAGTGATATGAGTGGAACGTATAATTAGTGCCTAAAAGTATACGCTTGGCTCGTGTACACACATCATATATTATGTAGCTATCAGAGGAGTAAATTTTCCCCGTTTTATGCTACATTCGGTAGTGCAGTGGTAGAGTATGCGACTGCTGTGCTGAGGTCTCGAGTTCGATTCCCGGGTCGGAACAAATGTTTGTAGGATCTACAAATATTTGTTACGGAATTTGGGTGTTTTCTATGTATAATAAGTAAAAAAGTATAAGTATTTTATCAGTTTTCATAGTACTAGCTCTGCTTAGTTTGAAACTAGATGTTTTTCATTGATACTCTGCTCCTATTGGTCGTTGCGTGATGTTATATAGCCTTCCTCGATAAATGGGCTAACACGAAAATAATTTTTAATTCTAATAAATGTAAAAAAGTGTGTTGTATTGTCTGAATATTGAATTCATTGTTACTTTATGCCGATTACAGCGGGTGGGGTATACGCGCGACTAGAGGCAGAGTGGCGCGAGCGTCACGGTCAGAGATCGCGAAACACGGTGCCTGTGCGACCTAGACAACACCAACCAGCTAACAAGTTTAAATAACATAAATGTGATATTTTTTTTCCGATAACGCAAGTAATCAATGTAAATTTACAATTTGTACAAACCAACTTTGATTTTCTGTTAATAATGGCCCTTTCAGAAGTAGTTGCAGTAGTTATAATACATTTTTTGTGACTCACTGGGAAAAAATTAAGCAATAAAACTTTATTGGTTAGTCACAGATGTTTATTGTGCCTTATATCTAGAATGTCATCCTGTGTGGAAACTGGCTAGAGCGCAGACCGAAGGCGGATTTGAGGTAGCCTCGCAACGTCTTCTTGTCGGCGCGCTTACCGATTGCTTTCACAATCAGGTCATCTACTGTCTTCTGGTCAGTCTTGCGCTGCTCCGACGGCACGTATTTCTGGAACAAGATGTTGACTTTTAACGTTGGTCTAAAAGCATGCTTGAATGTATGGTATCCACGATTAAAACTTATAACTAATACAGAAGGCAATGAATTTAAAAATACAGAAAATATGACCAATTTCTCATATTTCAAAATTTCGAACATGACATGACACTTTCATGACAGGTTCTGCTTGATAATGACTACTCTCTTATATTGTCAGATTCAGTAAGAGCAATATAAATTATAGCAGTAGATACCTCTTTCTTTGAGGCAAAGATGTCTTCACCCTGCTTGCGCTTAACGCTGCGTTTGACACTCTTCTTGTTCTTTTTAAAGTACTCATCATTAAGGTGTTCTGGCAGCTTGAAGTCTCCAAGGTCCAACTTGGTTGATGTGCCAATGACATAGTGCTGAGGAATGCGTCTTAAGGGGCACGAGTTGAACTGAAATCAAATTATATTTTTTTTATTATGAAATTGTAATCTACAGCAGTAAAAAGATCATTTCTTGTTGGATTATTGACTTCATAGTTTGCCATTGTTAGGGAACAGGAGTCATGTTCCTCCAACACGAAGGGAGGAACCTCCGACCAGGCGAGGTGATCATGCCTGGCAGGCCACAGCGCAACAGTTAATGTTAGGAAGTTGTATGTATGTTAATCAGTGAGAGAATTGTTAGTGTCGCGATACAGGATTAGTAATTACTCCATACTTTAGTGTCTTCATTTCACCGTATGTGGAAGTCACTTTTGAAGAACATTTCAAACCTCTTGTCTGAACTGATTTTCTTTTATAGGCAAATATAACACTAAGAATGGTACTTATGGAACAAACAATTTATGTATAAGAGGCATATCTAACTAGATAAAACATAGGTATTTTTTGGTCACCAGGGCCTTCCTTTCTAGGGTATACCTGGTTCCCCGGCTATTAGTACCCGGCGAAGGCGTGCGGTTTTAGTCGGTTCGTGTCCGACATGCCACCGACAGGTGGTATCCGAGGGGATTTCCGCACGAAAAATTTTTTGGTCACCAAATACACTTTTTAAACTAAAATATATCATTTAATGAGCTATAATGATAATTGATTACTATATGGGCTTTAGATAAGTAGCTTAAAACTTTACTCTGCCATAACAATTTAACCAGAATATGGAGTGATAATATTAGTTGTTGTTTTTATTTATTTATATTGTTATTAATAATTTACTCGGTGAGAATAGTAGAATATAATTTTTATTTATTTATTTATACCACATTATTATCACATAGACGCATACAATTATGCAAGACTGGCAGTTTAGAATAGTTTACATGGACAACATTTTTTAACAGATATTAAATAGACATAAACCTTTACAAAACCTTATTATATGTTACCATCAACCTTTCATATATATTAAATCACCCATAACATAGTAGTTTAGTAGAATGTTAATTTAAAACCAGTTGGAGTACTTAATTCCTATAGCATAACAAAAAATAGTAAAAATACATACAGCGAAGGGTCCGGTGATAAGAAGTAAGCCACTGGGCAGGACTCCGACGAGTACAACGCGTTTACCAGCGTGGCGACCAGCGAGCAAGATGCAGATGGTGCCAGGAGTAAGTGTAGGCCTAATCCTGCGCACGTGCTTGCTGAAAGTCTTGTGATGCGGGCGGGAGCGGATCCTATTAATTTTTAAAACAGCTTCAATAAAAGAAACTCTGTAATTGGTGTTCTGCTTTTTTTCCATGAAAAGTAGGAATAGGTCATCATTAAAATAGCTTCAATAAAAGAAAGTCTGTAAATGGTGTCCTGCTTTTTTTCATGAAAAGTAAGAACAGGTCATTAAATACTCATCTGACGGTTCACGAGGGAGTATTAGCACCAAGTTGGACATTGGAAAACAGAAAGCATTTACAGATGTCTAGAGTGACTCTAGACAAAGAATCTGGTCGAAAGATATAGTAATGAGAAAAGAGAAAAAAAAATCTTGATAGTTTAAGAATGTGGAGTAAGTTATTTTTTTTTAAAAGACAACTCCAGCGTTAGGAATACATCCTGTGTCACGGGGGACTTTACAAACATGCATGAAACAGACACAAAGAACACCCAGACTCAGAACAATAATTTGTGGATAGCACAAAGTGTCGTTCCATGTGGGGATCGGAACCATAACACTTAAACCACTACACCATCTGTGCAGTCAATCGTTACCATGGATAAACCCCGAAAGACATACTGACCACAACAGCATACTGATTACATACATAGCATTATTAGTATACTGAAGAAGGGTCTAGCAACTGGCAAGTGTTTTAAATGTATAATATATGACTGAAAAGACTGATGAATATAGGAGAGGCAAAAGGTGTGTCAGGATTGTAGCAAATGCTATTGTCTCTATGTACCCCAGACGGGAACAGATGGTGGATGTACAATATAAAACTTAAATGGTCAAATGTGATGCATTTTTACAGTTATGTGATCCTGTCATATGTAGGCCTTTTCAGAGAGATTTCAGTTTCTTTTTTTCTTCATCATAACCATAATTACAACCTTTAATAGACCACTGCTGGGCATAGGCCTCCTCTCTATTCTTCACTTCACTGTGTTTTAAGTGAAATAAACGTTTTGAATTTCTTTTTCATTTTAATTTCATTCATTAAGAATGATCAGTTATCGAGAACATTCAATTTCTTATAAATAAACAGAGCTATATATACTTTAGCACTTACTTGTCCTGAGTAGGGTAGAAAGATCTTCTACGACGCAGCAACACAGTACGAGTTCCTCCATTCTTCTCACCACCAATTTGCTTCACAGCAATTGAAGGCTTTTTGGGTTTCTCAGGTTTAGGGTTCTTTTTGCCCACAAACCTGTACTTAGCCTGAAAAAAAATTAAGGTTTTAACAATTTCTGATTACTAGTTGGAATCTCAGTTTTCTAGTTACTTAGACTAGTTTCTAGTTATTTTCTAGAATTTATAGGTTCATCTATAAATATTGAATAGATTGTGGGTTGATGGATTGGTAAACTATTTAATTAGGTATTGAAAAAACTAAAGAAATTTTATATTGTCTCTCTAGTTAGTGCAATGCTGAGCACATTGGTTAGGTGATTTGAAAATGGGATAACATAAATAGGCTTATACCAAAAGCTTTTTTAAACATCTTAATTAGTTATATATGATAACTGTAACTGATGAAAACTCAATTCACTACCAGATTCGTAGTCATCATAAAAATAAGTAGTAGCACTTACTACTTTTAAAGTCATCATTGCTCAACCTTTGAAAAATCGGTAAAAATATATTATTATAGAAAACGCAAGATTTTGGGCGAATATAAATCTAAAATCTTGCGTTTTCTACAAAGAAACAATAAAATTCAAGATTACCTTCTTGTGGAACATCTTGGACTTCGAAAAGCGTACGACTCCGTTTCCCAGGTCGTAGTTCCTAGGCTTGCCAACCTTGGCCTTAGATACGCCGCCCGCAGGCGCTGCAGCGGGCTTAGCCGCCGCCTTGGGCTGTGGTGGAGCCATTTATGTTCTGCAAGCAGAGAACAAAACTTAAAACAAACTCGCCACCTGACTACCAACCAATTTGAGGTTAGGTTTATGTTTGAGTGAATTCTTAGCAAACGAGGATCGAGATAATCCGCTGGTGTTGGTTGATGACCATAAGCACAATACGAAAAGTAATAATTGTGTAATTAACACACAACAGTAGAAATCACAACTGAACACTATCACTTAGTGAACGTCAAAACTAAACACTAATGTTTAAAGGATTTTCTTACAGTTAAAACAGAAATACAATACACAGTCACTTGTTTGAAATACACTCTTTTTATTCCTTACGTAAAATGCACAAAAATTAATTGAAAACCGATGTATTCATTTGGATTTATTTTCATCAGAAATAATATCAACTCACATTCCAATCGGGATCAAAGAAAAGAAATTCTTGAGGAGAAGTTTGTCTATGGTAACTTTTAAACAAAAAAAAATTGATTTTGACTACTATTGACTATTGGTCTTTTGTCAGAATATTGTTGCAATTCTCTAACCTGCCAAACATTACATTAATTAATTCAAATTTGTTTTTTTTATTAAAAGGAACATCAATAATTGACTACAAATATTCAATCCTTTTCTTTCTGAAAATATAAAAACTCATATTTTTTTCTAATCTGATCTTGTTCAAAATTGGGGAATTACTACTTTATATTTTAATTATGTAATTTGATTTTTGTTTTCTGACATGTACAAGAAAAATATTAAAGCCAGATAATGGCTAAAAAGTAGGTCATAAGATATGTGCACTAATAAATGTCTATGGTTACATATCTACGAACGCAACTTTATGCAAATGTATTGTCAAATTAAATAAAGTAATGTCAAAATTCAGTTCGTAAAAATGGGTTCTATGAGGAGCCCGTCGTCGCCGTCTGACGGTTATAAAAGGTTTAGTGATGATTTCGCAAACACCAGCATCAACAATTACGGCTCGAACGTCACAAGTAAACATGAAGCTATGATATTTATATGCACTGTAGATGCAAGATTATGTGTACGCTTTTGGTGTATTAACAATACATTCGTGATCCATTTAACATTTTGTTTTAATTTATTTCACCTTGTTTTTCGCATTACTCTTTGATGTCCATCCATATGTGGCTCTATAAGATCGATTTACTCTTATACTAGTTCTGAAAAGGATTAATGACGCACCGGAATGACTCATAAGCTACATAAACTAACCTACATACATCCATAAAATAAACAGTATTCCATAAGCTTGCCGCAGATTCATGTAGAAATAAGCTTTTAGTACGTCTCCACAAATACTAACACTGATGCACCTATCTTATGTTGCTTGTTTTGCATGCCGACAATTCCTATAACTAATGTTTTAGAAAAAATATTTTTGTTAGTGTTACCTCGCCGCATATAAGGTTTTTGTATATTTAGATATGAGCGACCTACAAAATCTTGAATCTACCACAATCCAGTTGAAACTTGTATTCATAACAGTAAATTCGATTGAACTGAATGATCTACTAGATTGGTTAGAACTGGAATTATCGTACTTGCACCAATGTCAATAAGACAAATAGAAAACACACTTTGATACTGATAAATAACGTAGAAGTTGCGATACCAACTTGTTATAATCATCGTAACGATAGTTTGTGCCACCATTCAATTTAAGAATTAAGAACTACCTACCTAATCATCATTATACATTTTAATTTATTATTGCTCTACTTAAGTTATTACGGTTATAACTATGTTATAAATTTCTTAGCACTATGTGTGGTCCAAGTTATATTATTGTGTTTGCATGAGCAATGAAAAATAATAGTCTTCGATTGTTTCTAGAAAAACAAGCAGATAATATTTTACAAAATTAAAAAGAATACTTCAAAGAAAACTTCATACAGTCTTGCATTTTCAAGTTTTTTTTGGTTCTACCACAGCTCTACATAAAATCCTCTGACAGTTTGTTTTCCGAGTACCTACATGAAATGTCATTAGTGAAATTGTGGTAACACTATACCACAAAAGTTGAACTTAAAATTCATACTATTTATTACAATTTTGTTTGGGTTATAAATGCTAATAATCCCCTCTACTAATTATAATAGGGTGTATGAACTCTGAATACTCCTAACGGTAATCATGTTTATGACAGTACTAGTTTTATGTAATATCTTTTAATTCTATCACAGTTATTATTTTATTATTCTATGTTTACACGATATGAAAGAATCTAAGCAACCACTGAACGTACCGATGTTGTAATAAATTTCCTATAGAAAAGTGACGTGTGATTGGTGGTGTGGTGGAAAAGTACCTTGTAAGAACAGTTATGGATTTATCTATTGATGAAAATTAAACATAAACATATACAGTCGAATTAAAAACCACGAATTTATATGAAAATAATAATTGAATATAGATTTTTTTTCATTATGTCAAATTTATATACCTATACTAAATAACTATTTGTTACAATTAAATTAATAAATATTCCTCATTCGTCATTATCAACTTTTTCTTTAGGATTAATATGCTTTTCTTAAAGAGTTCAAATTAAATGTTCTTTCTTTGAAAACGTGATTATTATTCGTTTTCTAATTCTATCACGATAAATAAATAAAAATGAAACCACCTTCTAATACAAATAGTTAAAAATCTCTAACCATCTGAGCAGTCTAATTAAAAGTATTTTGTTCTTACAATAATCCGGTTATTTATCGCATTTGTACTTCATGGCAGGTTTTGGCAAAACTACTCTTCATAATATTTCTTTTTTTGGAGATTTCGATGAGTTTTCAATTGATATAATTTCAAAGAATTTTATTGCAAATGAAATTGAAATATTCTATATCTATAGACGAAACACATAAATATATAAAGCTATATTTACCACTGCTAAACCAGTAGGTAACTGGTTTAGCAGTGGTAAATATCGTTTTTTAAATATGCAGTTAAAAAATGTTTTCTTGTCACCGTAAGCAATAGAACGTACCTAATTATATTTATTGTATAAAAAGAATCATTTATTTAAGAATACATACTATAATAAATGTAGGTATCACAATGTCTACGACCAATAGCAACTAGTAGCAATTGAAAAAAGAAAATATTTTCTAACAGACTGTTTCAAAGTTTAATTTCGTAAATTCTGACATGTCAAATATTTATTGGTAATAAACTAAAAATGAATGAAATAGTATTTTGTATACTATGAACCTGTAAGATAGTGAACAGACATGGTTATTTCCAAAATTCGTATTATGTTAAATACTAAGTAGAAAAAATTACTGTAAATATTTAGTAAAAATAATAACAATTGATGTTACTTAATCACCCAAAACTGATATGTAGGTACAAATTAAATTTGCTCATAAAGCTGGAAAATGTTCACGGCATATCCGTTTCGAACCGTTACTTCCGTTCGTTCAAATGTAAATTGGAGTCACTTTCAAATAACATCTAAAAGAGGTACCTACACTATGTTGACAACTGAATATATCGATTTAATAATTAAAATGTACGTATATGCCTTAAAACTATGAACTACTGTTGAATTAAATTGCACATGGTCCTATACTATTGGGACAAACTGTACTGTAATTAGTGCAATGAGAGTCATTGATATTATTTTGCACTTAAGTAACTAAACTTAGTCGTCTGCGTGAAACTACGATTAAGTTTAGTTACGTGCCTAGATAAGATGAAGGTTGTAAATCTGCGAAACGTATCCCATTGTAAAGGTGCTTCACCTACAACAATAACAATATGTGGATATCTGTGTTTAAACTTATCTAATCCCTTCGCTTATCCACGTGCTTCTTTGCAATGCCACTTTATTTAAAGAATTCTATTTATCGATGTTATCTATGAGACATTTGATACGTTCTTTATCAGTCAGGGATGTTCAACATTGTACGATGCGTTTTAAAATATATGTACTACCGTTATTAATGAATAGGTGTGTTATTTAATATTCTAAAAACATCTATCGCACATTAATTATCTCAGAAGGATTGAAATAATTGTTGTGGTTATCGAACGAGAAAATTTAATACACCTAAGTTAGCCGTAGTGTGTGGGTGTGTGTGTGGATACATAATTCTTTTAAAAACCCATGTCAATGGCAGCTCCTTTAATAGACGTGGTCTACGCTGTTATCGAGATTAGTGTATCTGATAGGATAATTATTAAAATTATTTAATCCTCACACTGAGATCGTTTGTAGTATAAAATACAGGATTATTTTATGTGCAATTGCAAAAAGCTAAAAACAAACATTTGTTGTTTATATATATATATATATATTTCTCTCATCATAAAGGTAGGTACAACTTGGGAAATATAAATACAGATTACCTCTTTTACGGATTACCAGGCTCTCACTTCCATAACGAAACATAGTTACATTAATTGTAGTATATATTATTTTTATACTAGTTTACGATAAATATAACATAATTAGTCAAGATAAAACCAACGAAGTTGCAATAATATAAAAATTATCCAAAAATGTCTATAAAACCTAATGGGACCCAGTATACTTACATGTTGACCTGTATGAAAAGTCTATACAATGAGTGCAAGTTACAGGTACTAACTAAAAAATAACATTATTAATTATTATTAAATTAAACTTAAAATTAGATGTACATATGTATATCCAAATTTAAAAAAAGTTTGTCATTACTGATTAGTCTTTCATCTCGTAGTCGATATAAAAATTGTGACTTTTTTTTATTTTTAGAGTTATACGGTTGTAAAATGACAAATTTATTTGAATATGTGAATGATAAAGTGTATTACTCGATCAGAGATCAGTGGCACAGGTTGAAATCATGTAAGTTTTAATATATATTGAAACTTAGATATTTCTTAAATTGTCTTAAATGATGTTCGTTGTTATCAATACAATATTAAGCAAGTATATTTTGCAAGTTAATTTAACAATGTCACACGTGGATGTAAAAATGCTAAATTCGTTGTCAAATTTATTGTTTCTCTGCGTATCATTCTAATACACAGAGACAGGATATTAAATGAGAAAAAGGGGAAAGATTCGCAGTCATTAGATGTCGGAACGGTGAATATGTTCTTGTGCAGCTATATTCGTCATAAATCGTTAGCTTTACGGGCATTAAATATGGGAATCACTGGGACTGGATTAAGTCAGAGGAACCGGTGAACTTTGACACACATCCGCCTTGCAAACGTCTCACTCTATTCGAAAAAGATTGACTCATTGACCCCCTGGAGGGCACGGAGGAAAATCCATTTAGATATAAAGTTGATATTACCTACGCTGTAAATATATACTATTTCCTAAAATTCTGCTAATAACATAAAAAGCATTAGCTGCCAAAATTTCAATTTTGTAGCCCTAGCGGTTTAGGCTGCGTTGATGAATCATTCAGTCGGTCAGTCAGAGCAAATAATTTTAAGTACCTATATATATATATATATATATATATATATATTTATGGATTGAAAACAATACACATACATATTGAAAAAGATAGAGTCAGAAAAGTGCACCATAGGTACATACATATTTGTATGTAGATGAATAAGGTACGTCAAAACTGTATTACCCAAAGCTGGCTCCGTTAACACGTGGAAATGATGCAAATTCTGTAAGTATGTATTTGGAACCTTGTTACCTTGTACATGAACAACGACACGCTCGAAGTGATGATTAGTGACCGAAGCAACCGCGCCGCTCCGTCGACCCATTAGACAAAGAGTACGCAGTCAGAAGTATCACCCTATCCTGTTATCTAATTTAACATAAATTTTAATGTAAATCCCACACCTTCATTGACAGCCCCGGATCTAGTGGGAAGGGGTAGGGGGGGGGGGGAATAAGCCGGGGTATCTATCCCGGGCGGTAGTTCCGACCCCAGTATTTGTTCCATGTTAATTTTATTCTTTTCTCAAAATCATATAATACACTTTAAATAAAAAAAAAATGAAACCTCTCAATCACGAAAAATGTCAACCATCATCATATATTTGTGAGTTTTTTTAAGTTATTTACCTCAAACGCTGGAGAGAGGGGGCGCTATTAATAAGTTTATGCCCGGTTCAAAAATTCGTAGATCCGGAGCTGTTCATTGGCAAGAGTTTGTAAAACAGGAGTATTTTAAAGCAAACAGGCAGACAGTCATACGAGTACCTACTCGTTAGAATATTAATCAATGGCAACCTTTTGACAATGACATGACGGATCATGAAAATGACACCAATTAAACTTGTTAAAAATCAATTGCCTAATACGATTATATGCCATCTTCACTCTCGGGAGCGTGTGTTAGTGCGTACCAGTCTAATACGCTCCGTTATCTGAAGTAATAAATAGTGATGTGCCGGATCGTTAACAAAGTATATCCGCGGATACGGATACGGATACGGATCTTAAGTTTCTTACTCAATCGGAGCCCGTGACCTTAATTGTTGTCGCCACTTGACGCTTTGCCGTTGATATTTAAAAATTTCATTATTTTAATAAGCTAATACAAAGATGTTTGATTGATCTCATTATAAAGATAGCTCTTTCAGTACCTACGACCTGCCTAGTTGATTTAGTGTAGTACGATAAATGATTGCAATACAAAGGTGCCAAATATTTGTTTTAAGGAATAAAAAGTAATCTGAACAGTATTCAATAGTTTTTCATAGCTGCCTAATAACCATTATTCAGGGTTATTTTAAATTTACTGAAAACCTCTGAAGTGCATATTAGTAACATTATAAACAACAACTTTTCTTCTGGACTAACACCGAAAACGAAAGAAAAAAAATTGTTTCTCCATACAAACTAACAACATTTGAATGGTCATTTGAATGGAGGACCAATTTTTTTTCATTTTGACGTTGGCCAGAAAATAATTTGCTGTTTATAGTGTTACAAACACATACCTAAGAGTTTTACAGTGAATACAAAATCACCTATATAGAATTTCATCTATGTATTGAAAGATCCGCCAAAAAAGTCACGGATACGGGTACGGTTACGGATCTCTCTTCTCCCTTGGATATCCGCGGATACGGATACGGATACGGATATCCGGCACATCACTACAATAAACTACAAACGCCACATATTGAAGTTTTTGTATCAAACTACACACCATAATCTTAGACATTCATTGTTTGATCTGTTTCACTATCAGCAAGGAATCTTTATTATATCCACGTAAACGTGTGTCATACTATAGAGTGCCACTTATTAATGCGATTTTTGATGGGGAACATGTACAGTATGGTATATTCGATCAAAGATGTTTCCTTTAAAGAAAAGGCATATCCACTTAGTCGTATTCGTTGCTAAGGGCGACAAGAGTGCCACAGTGTAAATATGTGTATTAATATGTATTTACACATATGTACATTTAGTAGTAAATACTAAAGAATAGATGGTAATGGTAGTAAATAATGTTTCATATATAAATCGCATTAGGAACAATAAAAATATTTATCTTACCAATAGATACAGCTAATCCTTAAATGTTATTGTGATTGTTTTGGCTTCATCCCAATATGAAGTGGAACAGTTACGATGAAAACAGAATAATATGTCTGTAAAAATATTTATGGTTTATAAATATTTTGAATATTTTAGTAATTTTATTATACGGGGTGACAGAATGGGGGTGACTATGATTACTAACGTGCAGTGAGAAAAAACGAAGCGAGTATGCTATAGTCGTACCCTATAAGGGGTACAAATAATATATTTAATTTAGTTACTCCCGTCCTAAAACTTCAAACGATTAAAAATAAGAAAAATAGATTTTTGAATAGCTCTCAGATTATCTGGAATTATAGCTAAGAACATTCTCGATCAATTTACTAGATGTTACTATTAGATAGAATGCCGTTAAACTTAAACAATATCTCGCATTGTTTTGCGGTTTCGTCGGAGGCTGGAAGAGGCAGTATGCATACCTATTCTGCCCATTCACCAACACCCGACAGGTCCTGGACACCATTTCTAGGGACTGATAATATTCAAATACGCTTTTGATAGTACTTAATTAATTGCAGTTTCTAACAACTAAAGTACAAATATTTTTCCGATTCATAATCCTTGTTGGCTTGTTGGTCTAACGGTTAGTGACCCTGACTGCTAATCCAGAGGTTGTGGCTTCGATACCCACCCAGGACAAATAATTACGTGATAAGTACGATTATTTGTTCTGTGTCTCGGTCTAATTTACCTATAATATATATGTATGTATATATAAATATTTAAGTATGTTTACCATGGTATAAGCTATACCTTGTTCGGGCCGGCCGTGTGTAAGATGTGTCAAGTTATTATTATTATTTGATTGTTACATTGGTACTAGGTATAGATTTTAAGAGAGAAACGGATTTGAAAGTGTGCATGAAAGGCTCTGCGTCAAGATCATGAAAAATAGCGGTCTCTCTATCTGCGTACCCCGTTCAGGCATGAAGCGTGAATGTGTGTATGTCAAAGGACGACTGACACTGATGAATTACCAGTCGAGAATAGAATTAAATGTCCAATTTGCATTATACATAAAACAGAATAGGTTTCAAATGAAGATCAATGAAAGAAAATATCTATAACCTCGTTAGGTATTAGTATGACATGCTGTGTATGTATTGTATATAAAGTATATGCAGAACCTATCTGCTTCTTTGACTATTTATGGGGAAGAGGTGCAATAACCCGGATAGATTGTTGTTGAATTAAATACATCGTCTACAATATAAAGGTCTTCATAGTATCATTTATTTAAAAGATGTTTTGTAGCAACATGTAATTGACTATATTTTTACGCAATCTTATTGTTTTTTTAAATAAATTAATTTAAATTTAATTTAATTTAATTTAAATTCTGTAGGTACTTAATAAAAATACATGAGAAGAAATCCCTATACTTGCTTGAACAGTAAAACCGGAAACTTGATTGTTCAAAGACTGCTAAATAATTGAAATAAGATTCAAATTATTGGCAATGATGTTGTAAATTCACGATAATTTTATTAGTTGATTAGTCTTTTCTAATTCCATTTTGCTTTGGGTAACCTTAAAAATTATTAAATAGGTGACGTGAGTATACTTAACGTCTTAAGTTATATTTTACTTTATTACTAAAGCATTTCCTTATAAAACAATAAAAAATAATTTATTATTATTGCTTCAATTACTCATTTACTGATTCAAACGGGCGTGTTTTGCAATTTCATGGTTTTAACTTTATAAAGAAATACTAAAAATAGCTATTAAAATTAATATCAAGCAAACGGTTAGTCATAGAATAAAAAAAACACTTTAAATAAATTTATTTTGGTTAAAGTTGTCAATTTTAATTATGTGCTAGTTCGATATCCTCGGCCCACAGTACCTCGCAAGATATTTACCTACATGTATATAAGAACAAAGTTACTTATGGCAAAATATGCATTCACAATAACTCCACTATCTAGATAGTATTATTGTTTTATTTTGTTATTTCTATCATTTCTTAATTTACACAGAAGCCTGGCAAATGTTTTGCACATTTAATTATCTTTTCTAATGTCTGATTATGATGGGGGATCGGTCGGTGTCTTGGAGCTCCCTAAGATGTTGTTGACCGATGAATAGAGTCTGCTGGAGTAATCGTCAACTCAAAATTCTAAAAGTTCTTTTGAAGACCACCTTGAACGCTTAGAAGGCACTTGCTCAGTTTGAGTTCATGTAAACTTAGATTCGTGAGTTGTTTAAAGTCGTTTCGTCTCATAGAAAATGCTGGTACAATCTTAATTCTTACTGTAAAGATCACCTTGACATATAATACTAATAAATTTATTCATCATGACAAATTTAATCTTGTTATTAAAAGCTGTTTTGAATGGGCTTCTACTGTAAAGAATTTCTTAATTACTCTTTTATTATTTTCATGACAACTACTTCGGTTTAAAACTACTATAGTGGTATAGAAAACGTAAAATTTGTCGAATTAAAAATTTAAACAGGAGTTTTGAATTTTTATATTGGCCATTATTCAGAATTAATTTTTGACTAGTACATCTTTGAAGCTATGTCCACGAATATACACAATAAAGATCTACTGCAATAAAAGACTTCCTCGATGGAATATAGATAATTCGCTAACACAGTAAAAGTGTAACGAATATATCATTACCCTACAACATTAGCTTACATATAATTGACTAATTTCTGCAATATTACATCTAATTACCGCTACCGTACCTCTACAGTGACAGTACGAACCGTATTGACTCATTTTCATCGTACAGCAATATATCTGCATCATTCTGCACGCCGCCGCCTTATTTGATTGCCTTAATTTAATTACGCCAATGGCTTCCTACTGTGTAACCTCGTGTTCGTTTAGTCCATTCTTTAACCCTTCATTCGGAACCACCACTTTTATTAAATAACAAATCAAGACGATTAAGAACTACATTTTTTTATGGAAACTTCTAAAAAAGTAATAACATTGCTAAAATATACTTAAATGAATGGAAATTGCACGATTACTTTGAGACTCTTACTATTTATAACCTAACTGTAACGCCATTATTATCGCATGGCCACATGGCCATTTTTTTTCTCTATTTTCTACAAATTAACTTTCTTCAATACAGAATCAATTACCTCTAATATACATTAATAAAAAAATATATATATAAGCAGCATAAATTGTGTATGTGATAACGTATGGGGAAAATAAAGCATTAAGTAGATCATTGTCGTAAGTGTATTGTTTACGAATATGCGCATAATATTCTCAGACACAGCACATATACGAGGGCGGGTCAATAATTCCGTGACTTTTGGAATAAAACACAGATTTTTTGATAAATAAATTATTTTATTTTTCAACGTAGTCTCCCTTGAGCTCTATACACTTTGTCCAACGCTACTCCAATTCTTTTATCTCTTCCAAAAAAGATGATTTGTCGAGGTCCTCAAAATAGGCCTTTGTTTGCGAGATGACTTCATCATTGGAGTCAAATCTTTTACATCCAAGCCATTTCTTCAGGTTTGGGAACAAGAAGTAGTCACTCGGAGCCAAATCTGGAGAATAGGGCGGATGAGAGAGCAATTCATAGCCCAATTCATGGATTTTTGCCATGGCAACTGCACATGTGTGCACCCTTGCATTGTCTTGGTGGAAAAGAACTTTTTTCTTGGCCAAATGAGGTCGGTTTTTTTTCAAATCGTCATTGAATTGGTCCAATAAGTTGGCATAATATTCCCCATTGATTGTTCTTCCCTTTTGAAGGTAGTCCATGTGGATTATCCCGCGTGCATCCCAAAAGACAGCCGCCATAACTTTATTGGCTGACAAACCCACCTTTGCCTTCTTTGGCGCCGATTTACCCTTAGAAACCCACTGTTTTGACTGTTGTTTGGTCTCTGGTGTGTTGTGATGGATCCATGTTTCGTTCACGGTTACAAAACGGCGCAAAAACTCCTCCATATTGCGATTAAACAACGCCAAACCTTCCTGTGAAGTTGTTACACGATTGCGTTTGTGGTCGACTGTGAGCAATCGAGGCACCCATCTTGCGGAAAGCTTTCTCATGCCCAAGTGATCATTCAAAATTGAAACCACTGGGCCATGCGAGATCCCTACGGCTTCCACAATCTCTTGCACTTTCAATCTTCGGTCGGCCAACACCATATCGTGAATTTTTTCGATTGTTTCGGGTGGGCTTCCAGGACGTTCGGCATCTTCAGTGCTTGTACGGCCACAACGAAATTCAGTAAAACACTTTTTTACCATTGAAATCGATGGTGCAGAGTCCCCGTAGTATTTATCAAGCTTAGCCTTGGTCTCGGTAATGGTTTTTTTTCGCAAAAAATAATGCTTACGAATAAGCACACGAAATTCACTTTTTTCCATTTTTTCCTCAAATTACTGGGTAGTCTGATAAAGATAGCTGTCAAACAAAAACTAACTGACGCAGCAAGTTCAAATTTTGACAGGAATCAACTGACAGATGCCTGTTGACAGGAGTAGTGTTGCTTTTTCAGTAAAGAGGTCAGAAATTCAAAAAGTCACGGACTTATTGACCCGCCCTCGTAGCTGTATTAGTAATGTATTGAGAGTATTGCACCATCCATGTTGTCTTTCAGTTGTCATACATGTTATTTTATTATATAAAACTACGTTACATTGGATCAGTTTTGATTTGAGTAATAAAATAACTTGAGACGCCTAACATATGGGTCTAATTCCGAGGCAGGCGGTACTGTGGTATCGTCTGATTCCAAAGCAAGTAGTACAATCTGTACTATTGTGACTAGACAGATAAATATAATATTACTATAAATCATACTCGGATCCAGAATAAGATATGATAGTGTTCATGACACAACACTTGTCCAAATTGGAAAACGAAGTCACAACTTCTAACGTTATGTCAGGATCTTTACCGTTTTTATTTGATCTTCGATTAACCGTTTTTTCATTAATACTAGTCTGTTAAGTCACTCAAAGTTTTAACCCACAAAATATTTCTGTTATTTAAATCATCGAGCGTTCTAATCTCTTTTTTCATGATCACACAGTTAACATTTAGACTACAGTCTTACATTTTTATTTATTTAGGACTTTTTATTTCATTTATGCACTGTAGAGGTCTAAGAAGAACCTTCTTGTATTGCCAGCAAACCAAAAACATGTTCATCGAAGGACTGTAAAGAATAATTCAAGAATCGACCATAATGTCGCCAAAGTAGGCAAAGTTTTTTTCGAACTTAGTTAGTTAGATAGTTATAGACGGAGGTTTTCTTTCCTTGTTTATTATTTACTTTTAACTTTTAACTTAAAAAATTACACGTTTTATAATCAGAACTACAGCTTCTCCTTACAATTCAATGCTGAAATTAAAATAAATCCAAATTAAGTTCTAACCCATTTTGTTAGATTGACATGGCCACCGGGTACCTATGTAAGTAGGCATTAGTTTATATACGCAGGTAACTAATATGAGTCATTCATAATTATTATTAATTAGTAACAAAGTACGTCCGTAGTTCCATCTTATTGTTATCGAGTTATCAACCTAATTAACTACTACATTGAGATAACAATGTTCGTTTAAACAAAAGCAATTAGTAAATAAGAATATTTTCTTTTAGGTGTACAGACAGCAGCTACAAAAGTTTTTTTTTCAATTATCGCTAACTTTTGTTAACTGCTTTGCGCATGAGGATGTTGTCAAGCATGACGTCCGCCAATTTGTTTCATTTAATTAAATTTAATTTATTCATTCAATTTTGTGATACGTAGGTGGTTAAGATGCCAATTTTATTATGTACAAGCTATGTCCCGCCGAAAGGCATACATATTTCTTCCATAGAGCATAACTGTTTTTTTTGTATACACAACTTTACATATTCTTCTATAACCCCTCTCGGTCGTCGGTTCAGTAACTACGCGTTGAAAGCGTAATGATAACAAAACCATTAAATTAAATATTTAATAATAATAATTTTACATATTTCACACACGGCCGTCTGATCCCAAACTAGGCAGAGCCTGTACTATGGTAACCAGACTGCTGGTAAACATACTTACATATTTTTAAATACATACATATTATAGATAAAGTACACCCAGACACAGAACCAATTACCGTACTCGTCACACAATTATTTGTCCTGGGTGGGAATCGCAAATTTTTGATTGATTTGATTTTTGATTTTAAAAAAACAACTCCCGCATTAGGAATATATCCTGTGTCGCGGGGGACTTTACAAACATACATGAAACGGACACAAAGAACACCCAGACTCAGAACAACAATTTGTGGATCACACAAAGTGTCGTCCCATGTGGGGTTTGAACCCACAACACCCGGCGCAGTAGGAAGCGGCGTGGCGACCGCTTAAACCACTACGCCATCCGTGCAGTCATATCCAAATCAGCAGTCAAATCCATACTTATTTGCATTTATAGTATTAATCTGTGTCAGGGCCTCACAGAAAACCGTTCTCAAGCAATCCTTTCGTAGCTTTTCACCGAGTGAGTGAAGTTACGGAGCCCAAACACAGCCAGTTCATCATCAGCAACAGCTTTTAATAGTTCACTGCTGGACATAGGCCTCTCCTTAGAAAAGACTGACACGGTCAGTAATTTTTTAATAATAGTAAGGTAATAAAAAAGCTTCAAGTTAAAAAGCTGTTAAGCTTCTAAGTACGTCCTACGCCAGAAGTGTGATGGTGATCGCACTATAACTCATTCCCAAGATTAGTACTACTGGTTAGTTAAGCGGCGTCTAGCATGGTTTTCTATCCCTGACAACCGGCAGGTATAGAAAACAATGCTAGACGCCATGCCAGTCATGCTAATTATGCTTAGCTGTGATCCTGTAAGAATATTATGTACTTCTCTTCTTTAGAACGGTAGAGTAGATAACTGTCAACATGAAGTACTTATCGTTTTAGTGCACGTTGTAACAGTAGATACGGTACAAATTTTGTAAGAAACGTTACGTCACGCCTTACTGTAGTCAAATCATTTAATTTCAATGTTCTTTTAACGATCATAAAATAAAATAAAATAGTTAATATTAAACTGGAAGGCCATTTTCTCGACTTGACGTAATAACTTATTTTGGGCATAGGCATGTACCGAGTTCTTGTGAAACTGAAGTGGAATTCTAATGCTACTGAAAGTCTATTCTCGTAATAGTTTTTATCACTCCAAAATGTTGTTCTGATCTAGTCTTCTATCTTACAAACGCTAAAAAAGGCATTCCCGTAGTAAAGTATTAGTAAGACTAGCAAAATAACGATTTAACTTTCGGTCACAAGACGATATAATCACATCACAGTCAACGTTGTATGTCTATTACTTTATTACGAGATTACCTTTTATGAAATTTGTGAGATCTGGAATGGATCGGAACTGAATTTTAAACAATTTTTTGACGAAAATTACCTTTTGACCGTCAAGAAAAACTGTTTCTACTTCGTTATTACTGTCAGATTCGAAGTTTAAAAAGCAATAATAATAATAAAAATGTAGCAATAAAAACCTTGGGGTCACACTGTTTCAATGGCAAGAAACAATGAATGTTACAAATGGTAGAGCAAGATGCTGCAACCAATGATATATAAACATGATTATAATACGTTATTGGCTGCAACTGATATACTACTCGTAACGTCATTATCTATGAATTAATCCTGCAATTCTTAAACGGTCTATGTAGAGCGGCTGTAGTGCATGTGAATACAACGTCAGAGTTCGCAGATTCAAATGCCGTTCCGTAAAAATATTAATTATTGGTTTGGTTAATTAAAAGCGTGTCACATGTACCTACCAAACTTTGTGACTATGATAATTCCCAATTAACTAGTTACCTAAGTGGGACTACTCATTCAAGAACATGAAAATCTAGTCCCACAACATTAGAGTAGGTATATTTATTACAAAATGCCATTTTTACACCTTCGCTGACATTTAGATCTACTGACAGTGACATTTGATAAGCCATTACCGGAGGCTTCATTATGCTACCTATCCATTATTGAAACCTACATGAAGTTCAAAATAGGTGCGGCAATGAAAGCATCATGGCGGCGACCTTACGCTTCCGGTTCCTGATTCAACATTAAAAGTGTTTTTAAGTTTTGTACATCGTCACCTAATGACTTCAGCGTCAATCAATATTTTCACCTTTACGTCTATTAAGTATTCTTCTGTTTCGATAAATTACAAATGTAATTTAAAGAAACAGCGCTTTAGGGGAAAGATTAAAGCGTCGGAAATCTCACATTCGTACAGTATCGAGGTGAATCCACTTCTGACAAAATCTTATAAGCTTTGAAATACCGTAGACGGGTAACTTTGGCCACCGTGACCTTTTATTAAAATCGTAAATATTTTATTACGTAATGATAAAAAGTATTGTAATACATATTATATAGGGTTGTCTTTGCTCAGGCATTGAGGGCAAATGTGCAGACGAGTCCACTTGGTGACGGATTAAGAATACAGAGCGTCACCACCTCTATTCATCCCGTGGGTGTCGTAAGAGCCGACTAAGGGAAAAAAACTACGCAGAACAACAGCACAAACAAAGGAGGTTTTGGGCTACTATACCACGCTGGCCAGACGGGTTGGTATAGGGTTTGTTTCAAGTCTTCCTTCTCTTTCAGTGCTGTTGTTCTGCGTAGTTTGCTGCCTCGATCGGCTCTTACGACACCATTGGGATGAATAGGGGTGGTCACACTCTGTATTCTTAATCCGTCACCATACGAACTTCAATATTTTTCCTTTATTAACACACATATTATTAGGTATACCTAAATGAATGCAAATAAATTGTGTTGAAGCTAGTAACAATATGATAATTTGTACACCAGCACTGAAACTTAGGTTTACCCGCATCGCAATTTCTTTAACAAAGGTCTCGACAACCTTGGGAACAATGGTTGGCAACTAATTCTGAATTCATTTTACAAATATTCAGGCCATTTTTTCAAAGGAAATTTCGAAAACATGAAAAAATTGCCATGAAAACTGAAAAAAATGAAAGAAATTGAAAAAAAATAAATTTGGTAACCTTTACAAAAAAAAGGTTTTTTTTAATAAGTCCAAATTATCCAAATACAAAATCTAATCTATCTTGCCTGAAAAGTTCGTCGCCTCATAATCTAACAATAAGTTGAGACTTGTCGGTCACCGTGCAATATACATAATATGTTTATGTACGTACTACGTAATTCAACGCGTTGTTTCGTTAACGTCGTTACCTCACTAAAGTAGAATTAATTTATCATGAAGCGTATGAAAACTTTTTTTCTCAGTTGATAGCACTTAAAAAAAGTAAAAGAATTTCAAACC
This sequence comes from Arctia plantaginis, assembly GCA_902825455.1. NCBI lineage: Eukaryota > Metazoa > Arthropoda > Insecta > Lepidoptera > Erebidae > Arctia > Arctia plantaginis. The sequence continues at coordinate 8,874,158 of CADEBD010000327.1, read as the reverse complement.
CGGAAAGTTAACCTTCAGTTAATGTGATTCCGAATTCACGATCAGCAATATATTATCTTTGAATACTTTTGTGCGAACTTGTTTACTTAACCATGAGATGAATTTCCCCGTAAACATATTTTTGGGTCTAGTCTAGGAAGGAGGAAGGTGTTAAAGTAGCGAACATTTTCAGCTCCCTTATGAATTGTCTTCAGTTTTAAAGAATGACCAAGCAGTATCTTAAAGATCATTTAATTATTCTTTCCTGTGATGGTGCTGCGAAACTCATGCGAGATGAATTGCAATCTATTATGGATGCAAATTCATCTCGCATGAGTTTCGCAGCACCGAGGAATTAATATCGGGGAAATTAATAAATTCAAGGGCTCCATGGATAAATTACATACGTTAAAGGAAGAATTTTTTAAAATAGGACGAATTTTGAGTACAAGATGGGTAGCTTCTAGTTTTCGTTCGGTTTCAGCTACATGGAGCAGTTATGTGGAATTAGTTGAACATTTTAACATTGCCCGTTCTAATGATACCAGAGATAAAAATGAAAAGAACATTCAACGGACTTTTGAAGAAAATCACTAGCACGGCGTTTGTTCTAGATTTAGCGCTAATGTGCGATGCTCTTCAAGAGCTAAGAAGGCTGAGTTTAGATTTGCAAAATCGTGATATAAGCCTAATGAGTGCTAATCAGAAAATTGAAAATGTGGTTAAATATTTGGACGAATAATAACTGAACTTTAGAAGCGGTGAACAAACTGTCATTTTTTTAAGTGAAGCTAAACAACGAAAGCGGCAGAAATATACAGCAACCCATAGATCTAGAGACGTTTTATTCTCAATTGGCAGCTTCCATGAAATATCGTTTACTAGAATCAAGTGATAAAGATATCATTCAAGCTTGCGATGTTCTCATACCCGAAAAATGGCCAAATGAAGTTGAAAAAAACTTTACGTTTGGAGAAAAAGAGATTCGTACGTTGACAAACAAGTTCCATTCGAATGAACGAAATTATTTCCAGGCATTCCGGGATTATTTAGTAGACAAAAGATGACAAAAAATTTAACTCCGCTTATCAATACAGTTCATACTACAGCAGTTTTAACGAGCGAATGCGAGAGAAAATTTCGCAGATGAACTTTATAATGACTTCAGAAAGGGCTTCTCTTTTAGTGAAAACAGTTTCACCGCTATTGGTTATTAAGTTCAACGATCCACCACTAAATTTCTTTGAAACTTTCAAGTATGTGGATTCATGGTTACTTAAAAATCATCATTCTGCCACGGACCAAAACAGTATAATTCGTAAGCGCTAATAGATTTATGATGAAACTTTGATTAAAATTAAGGACTGCTTTAAAATTTATGTACCTACTGTTACGAGTGGAGTATACAATAAATAAACTTATGTAAAGTATATTGACAATGAAAGTTACATTTTTATCACCTTTTATTCACCTAAATATAAGTTCACGTTTTATTTAGAAAGATACTATGTTTTTAAACAATTAGAAAATAATTATATAACAACAAAACACAGTGGCCAGGGGTGGGGAGGTGGTACAAAAAACTATAGGCTTACAATTTTCGAGAATTAGCTCCATAAAAGGAAATGACAAAAAAGGCCTGTATACATTGATTGATAGATTATAACGACTGCGAAAAGACTGTGAAAAGACTGATTTCACAGTTTAACACTTACATTTTAGTTATAAAATAATTGTAACACTATAGTTTTACTATAATTTACCTACATAGGTTTTATAGAATAATAAAAGCTTTTCAAAAAACGTTGAACCGACTTGAAACCATACTGACAAAGAGCACTGAAAAACTAGTAGCAATCGCGGCTGATTTGCTTTCATTTTTTTAAAGAGTGTATTCAGTCTAAGTATATGACATTTAAATGGGACCATTTCGGCATACACATTTCGAACAATGAAAAAATTTAAAAGCTGTCTATACGAGTATATTAGTCATGCCCGAACATTTGCCATTATTGCCGATTTGCGCAAGATGGCTGGCAGAAGCTGGATGCGAGAAGCCCAAATTCGATCTAAGTGGCGTGCAATGGGAGAGGCCTATGTCCAGCAGTGGACTGCGATACGCTGATGATGATGATACATAACAAAAAAATATAAACATCCGAATTGATAACCTCCTCCTTTTTGAAGTCGGTAAATAAGAGCACACTGCGTACTAACCACTGAAATATTTATCCATCTGTCTTTCCATTTAAAAAGGCTTTGTCTTAAGTATACATAAATAAGCACTAATTACGACTTGGCCGCTTAATGTATTACTTCTGGTTACGTAATCTCTTGTTTTTAAATGTTACACTTTTACACTTATTAATGGGCAACTGTTACATCATCTCTACAAATATCTATCTTGTATCTAGAAATGTAAGCACTAAAGCACGATATATACTTGTAACGGGCCTCGTCTTCGTAACTGTTTACTTAATCGCTCTAACTCTAAAATAATTAACAAAAATATTAATATTTACAATTTATTTATATTAAAAGAATGCAATTATTCCCCATAAAAAGCAATTACAATGTTTTCTAAAAAATGTGACATAAAAAAACAATAAACTTTAAAAATTAAATAACAATTTTTATTGGAATTTGTAGAAAATATGTTTAAAACTAATAATTATGACATTTCACATGAATTCATTACATAATCTTTTTTCTCATTTTTTTATTTATTTAGGTTCCCTGTAAGGCTATGAGCAAGCAACTTTGTTGCCATAGCTATATAGCGAGAGCTCCTTAATGATCGGGTAGACAAAACCCTGATGTCTTTCCTTTTCGACAACTAGGTACTTTGAATTTGAAATGTTATGTAATACTTTTTAAATCAAGCGATAACAATTTGTCTCATACTTTACTTTGAATTACTGCATTCTACAACGACGTCGTTTTTGTGGATGGTACATTGCAACCTACATTTCACTTTTATCAGGTGACATCTTTGTACACAGTGTTTTAATAAATGTGCGGAACACGTGTTCAGTAGATTGTCGCTTGTGTATCTGGGTGCTTTGATTTTTTGTAACTTGTGTACAAGACTTATTTAAGAATTCTAAAATTATGAACGTTATGTACAGGGACAGGACTAGAAATGTTTTTAGGGCTATTTATTGGACTGTTCGCAGCTATATTGGTATGTTATTAAGTTTATGTAATTGTAACTAGCAAATTCAGTATTATATTATTATATTCGTGATGGGCAGGGCACGGTTTTGTATCCCACCCGTTGTACCTACGTTTGTAAATTACTTTAGGTACTGTGACTGTTTTCCGTGGGAGAGTGATACTTCGGCAGAAACAAATTTAATAGGTTATTCCATTTTTGAACCGTTTGGGGTCGAGACGCCAACTAAGGTCATATAGGAATTCTTAGATGGCTTGCAAGAGCTGGATGCGAGAAGATAATCGTTTCTTGTTTTCACATGACTAAATAATCACTGAATATGTAGTATTTATTAGTTAATGGTGCTAATTCTGTTGTTCGAAAACTCTCTAAACTAAACTAAAAATCACTAAAAATTTGTTTAGTCCTGTCAAACAGAGTTTCCTATTCTGAGAACGTAATATTTGACAGGACAAATTTTTTTTTAGCGATTTTTAGTTTAGTTTAGAGAGTTTTCGAACAACAGAATTAGCACCAATGACTCCCAGCTATAAAATACTTCACAGGCCTTTCAATAAAAAATTTATATTTTAATTTCCTTTGAATTTTTTTCAGTAAAACTTTGGTATTGTTTTACGAAAAAATTATAAAGGAATTCTTCATTTAATTTTATTGCAGTACCATAAATGAAAACCAAATATTAAAGGAATCTACCTAAATTATGTACATAATGTGTTAATAAGTATGTATGGAATAACACATAGTGTGTTTGAAAAGTTTGCTGTATATTTGTCATATTGAAACGGTAGTGTAGTCGGTACAAAGTAGAGGAGACAAGATGCAAATGTGTTACATATTTCTATTTAAAGACTTGTCAATGAAATAGTAATTATTTATTTATTTATTTATTTATTTATTACAACTATGGAGGATTTACAGCTATGATAATTACAATAAAAACAGTCAAGAAAACAGAAAGCCAATAACAAATCCTCACTTATATAAGTCAGAGATAAGTTACAGTGCATAAGACAATACAGAATAGGATCAAGAGGTATTATATAAGTTACAGGCACAGATCACCTACAAATTACACAGAACGCAATAATATACACACAAAACAGACAGGACCCATAACAATAACTACTCAGACCCCCCACCATCACCACGGAATATTAATATTAAACTTAGATAAAAGTTCGCAGCAGTCAATTTCGTTACTGAAAATTTTTAATAATAGTGTACCCTATTATTAAAAATTTTCAGTAACGAAATTGACTGCTGCGAACTTTTATCTAAGTTTAATATTAATATTCCGTCAAGAACTCGCTATAACCCACCGCTGAATGTACCACTTGCACTGACGAACTATAGAAAAAATTCTTTTGTTATTCGTTCAACTAGAAGCCTCAATAATGTGTGTGAACAATTTGGAATTGATATTTTTAATGTTAGTGTAACGGGAGCGAGGAGGTGTTTAAGCCTTAAATTCTTCAGGGGTGATGGTGGGGGGTCTGAGTAGTTATTGTTATGGGTCCTGTCTGTTTTGTGTGTATATTATTGCGTTCTGTGTAATTTGTAGGTGATCTGTGCCTGTAACTTATCAGCGATTTCACGACGCGTTGTAAGGGGTAGTAAATGGTACTTCTTGCAAAGGTCAAAGTAAATTTCCGAGTGATAAGGTACTTTCTGGTGAAAGCACAAATATTTTATGAACCTTCTCTGGATATTCTCAATTCGGTCTACATATTTTTGGTAGCAAGGATTCCAAACTTCACATGCATACTCTAAATGGCTTCTAACAAAGGTGCAATACAGAATTTTTAAAGTTTTTGCCTGTTTGAAGCCCCTAGACAGTCGCATTATGAATCCTAATGCTTTCGAAGCTCTGGCAACGATTGCATCTATGTGTTCTTCATAGATCAGCTTCGAGTCATGCGTGACACCCAGATCCCGGACGGAAGCACATCTAGGCAGCGAATCACCGTTTAACTTATAGGCTGTAGTTATAGCGGATCGCTTTCGCGAATATGTCACAACCGAGAATTTTGTAGCATTCAGATCTAGCTTGTTGTTTCGACAGTACTTCTCCAAACGAGTCAAATCAGCTTGAAGCGCGGTCATATCCTCAAGTGATGAGATCGCTGCGAAAATTTTCATATCGTCAGCAAAACATAGGAGTCTCGATGATCTAAAGCATAATTGTATGTCGTTCACGTATATCGTAAATAGAAGGGGTCCAAGCAAAGACCCCTGAGGACAGCCGCTTTAGATAGGCACCCAGCCAGAGATATAGTTATTGAAATCAATCATCAGATAAGTTATTATCATGCTAATAGTTTATGGGGAAATTACCTCTTCACTGTGCTTTAACATTTATGGGAAAAAAAATTAAAGAGGTCTTAATTAATGAATTATTTATACCCTTTAGGCACAAAGTATATATATTTTTACGTGATGACGTTATTTTCCGTAGGTATAAGCGTAATTCTATTTCTTGGAAAGGAATTAAACCCACATAATCAGAAAATATTTTAGGTTTGGGTAAGGCTTTGTGTTATCTTATGAGTTATGACATGACTAAGTAACAAAAAATACGCTGCAGTAGACATCCACACATGCACACAATGCGAGTACATGCACAAGCATAGACTCACACCTGCCTAAAAATACATAATTTTGGTCATTTTATAGTTTCGTAGTACTGTCATAATGAGTAAACAATTCTATATTATAATAGAATATGCCTTAGGTTTTAAATAAAGAATTTGTTAAGCTTTTGTTTTATTATTTTTTTCACTGACGTAAGGCCAACGTAACTATAATTATGGTTGTCAAAGTTGTTTAGAAATTGTCTTTATACCATTCTTTTTTCAAATTGACGGTCATACTGATATATTATATTTTAGTTTTTATTTTAGTTTTGCCAACCGTGTTATTCTATTACAACCTTATACAGCTTATACACTCTTTATTAGAAGAATAACACAGGCTACAGGCTACCCATTTGCTCGTTTCGAAAAAGATAGGATCTATAACAAGGTAAAATAATCCATGCTTTTAAAATAGCAAAATGTTCTAGAAAATATTTTTACAATATCAATAATATTTTTCTTGACTTCCCTGGCTTGAAACAAACGTTAGTATTATATAACATAAGTACAAAGCATCAACACATAAACTGAAAATCTCTTCTACTTTTGAAATTATTCTTATTTCATCTTTACAATAATAGGTGGGCAATGCGGTCGGCTGACAATATTCACGTGGCAACACTAAAACCGGGTCAGGTGAAGTCAAGCTACATTTAGTTTTGCGCGGCTCGTAAAATTTTCCCAATACGGTTGTTTATACAGATGACCGTTTATGTGTGTGGACTGTGGACAATGGTTCTTTTCCAGTTTTATTGCGCATACTAAGTCTGCGAACTAATGAATTTGAATTTTATTGTATTGGACTAAGTCAATAGGATCTGATGCGATGTAAAACATATAAAATATGTAGTACATGCACAAAAATAGTGATTTACTAAAGTATTTGAAGTAAATAGCTTCAAAATGCTATTTGTTAGCACAAACAATACCATGAATTTGCGTGAAACAGTACCTCAAATGAATCTTTTAACTCATACACTGATTTAAAAAAAAATTGCCACAGCAATAAGTCATAGCTACTAGACCACCTTCGACCAAGGGGAAGTGCATCACCCAACTCTTTAAGGATATGACCCTGTAGATACAGTAAATAGAAGACTTGTTTTTGTATTACGAGTATAACAGCTTGAATTACCTACAATTTATGACATTTATCTAATTCTAACTCATTACCATTTATACTGTATAAAAATGACTTCGCTAATTGTACTTTTAGTCCATGAACGTATCGTTTGTACTTGCTTACTTCCTGTGTCCAAAAATTAAAAAGTCTACGATATAATTAAAAAGTCGCTATTAAATCATAGCAAGTTTTAGTGGCAACCTTAATGTTAAGTCGGTTACTAGGCTCGGTGGAGCGCTGCATTCCGTTTTCTATGCCACTGTTGTGCTGTGAGTAGTGTGTCACCGATCGAAGAGCGCCTATAAGATGGATAAACAGTCTTTTATTTTACAAGGTTAGTGAGAATATTGTCCTTTATAATTACGTCGAACACTCTTTCGAATCGGGAGAGATTAGTGACTTTCCATAATAAAAAATAAAGTTACAGCCTAAAGTCATAATATTGTTATTTGAAATGTTAAAACTTGATTTAAAGTTGGCACGCATTTTTTTTAATTCGTTTAGGTTCCATGATATTGTTATGTTCAAAGATTTCGTAACCGTTACTGATACCTAACCCTGATAAAATCATCTTCAAATGCATATTACCATAAATATACGCTAACCCTTCATAAGTTCATGAGTTTCTATTTTGTTATTGACTACCGTTGTGTTAATGATGACCGTTATTTTGTAACATTCCCACCTAGTAGCTTACTATGAATCATTTTCTTGCTTTGAGAAATGCTCTTGAATGAATCTTAACGGAATTTAGTAATAAGTAGTTATGGTTCGTTATTAATATTTAATTATTCATCGTCATCATCAGCTGCTTTTAAGAGTCCATTGCTGAACATAGGTATCTCCTTAGAAAAGAGATTTTTTTAATTCGTCATTTCTTAACATACACTCATCAAACAAGTCTATATAAGCAACATGTACGAACGTACTTACTTACCTTTTGAAAAGTAAAAAAAAATAGGTGTTTAATTATTATTATTTTTGAAAGAGAATGTAAGTAATATATATTTTAATAAGTTGAAAGAAATGGTATCCCATACAAACTCTTTTTAAGTTTAATTTTGAAAAATTAGTAACAACGTTTTTTATTACTTCTAATAACAAAGTTTCATATAAGTTACCAAAAAACCCTTTCTTAATGACCTAAGGTACACTCATGCTTCCCAGGGGTTTCAGCTGTGCGTTGATCGATCAGTCATTGAATTAGGTCTTTTTTTTATAGATATAGACAATATAAAATCTAAGTTTTCATGATTTAAATGACGAAATTAAACTTTTCATGTTATAAAATTAAACAACATTTTTTTTTTTTTAATTAGTTGGGCATTTAATACAAAGTGTGACCGCCTGTTGTTGTCGGTAGTTTAAAACTTGAAATCGCACCCGATGGAATTTTATTTAAGTTAATTAAGTTGGATGTATCGGTCCTGTCTAGCAGTTGTACTCCTTCCATGTCCTAGGTGCTGCTCAGCAGGATCCCCTGTATTAACATGTCGTCTTTGACAAATCACGCTCCTGTGGACACCAAAATGACAGGATACCTAGGACTGATTTTTTCCCGCTTGTAGCATTCCTACTCAATAGCTCTCTGCATTTCATCAGCAGTCAAATGGCGTGGCTCCGTGACATAAAAAATGACTCACGTGGACTATTAAAGGCTGTTGTTGAGATAAATATTAAATTCATCAAGTACCGAAAACACATGATTTCGGGAAAATAATTAGCTTTTTATTTAATGAAAAAAAAACACAATCGTGTAGTTTCTATTTTTAAAATCAGCCGGTATACGTTTCCGAGAACAAAAAAGATTGTATACCGATCTACTGTAGTAAGAAAAAAATTAAATATCAAAGAAAAAATAAAATAACATGCAGTTTCTGTAAACTATGCGTGTTGCTTAGACTTTTTAGATGTTGTACTCGTAGTTCATACAAGAAAATCCTTACTAACAAAAAGTTGAACCGACTTCAAACAATACTAACAAAGAGCACTAAAAACCAAGCAGCAATTGCAGTTAATTTGCTTTCAATTTTGTAGAGTTACGTTTCTATCTCGGAAACTCATCATCAGATCTATAGGTATAAAATTCAAATGGGCCATTTCGGAATTAACCCCTTTCGAACAAAAAAATAATTTTGAAAATCTATCTATATATGACAGAGTATATACATATATACATAAAAAGAAAATAAACATCCGAGTTGATAACCTCCTTCTTTTTGAAGTCGGCTAAAAAAAAGTGACTAACAAATGATGAAAACTATCTATCAATGGATAGATCCTTTCAATACACTCACAGTCACTAAAGTACAAATTATAATAATTTATAGGTTCTGTGTAATAATTAATTTATTTATGTGTTCTGTGTAGATACATCTACCTGCCAATATGGACAAAACCCCCTTATATTTTATATAGTCGAATGTTCAACCTTTGCAACCACAGTACGGTACACTGTACCACAACTAAAAGATATTTTGCGCTTACGTAATTCTTCAAAAGGTGTATGATCAATTGATAATCGAAATAAAACAAAGTCAACGTTTCTACTTTTGTTTGAAGTTTCTACTAACAACAAGTGTGACTTATGTCTGTAAATTGTATAAAGTCTTCAAAGCCCGCCCTGTACAGACTGATCGGATATTTCAAAGTCAGACAAGGATGCGTCGCTTCTTTTTTCTTTTATTTTTATAAAAAGACACCACCCACACTAGGAATTTATCCTGTTTATAGGGAAATTTACAAACATACATTAAACGGACACAAAGAACACTCAGACTCGCAAAAACAATTTGTGGCTCACACAAAGTGTTGTCCCATATAGGGATCTGGTCTACAACGCTCAATGCAGTAGAAAGTAGCGAGGTTACCGCCTAAACAACTACGCTATTCGTGCAGCCTTAACAATAATCAGAACCCTCTCTCCAGCCACTGAAATAGGTTGGGTTTTACTTACCTTGTTAAAGTATGTTATAACAGAGATAGAAGTTGCTTCTCTTTAAGTTATTTAACTATCTGCTTTACATAAGCTTCTAACTTAATACATCCTTTTGTATCTAGTACAGTATTGCTTCAATTGTTAGTACAATATAATCCTCGAAAATAATAAGAAAAATATTCCAAATTATGATGCAGGGTATTTTGATGTTTTGCAGATACACGAACAGGTACAGATGGCGCTGGTGACTCAGGTACCTTGGACATGGGCAGCCGCTCCTCATTGCACACCGGCCTGCAAATGTCCGAAGATGAACATTGGGAGATGAACTACCATGAGGCTGCTATTTATTTGGAGGTAATTTTCATGCGCTCCTATTTAGCATGAAGTTCCTTTTGAACTGTACGTTAAATTTATTTCTTACTTTACAATCAACTTACAATTTACTTGCAATTTTTTCTGGAGCCGGTGCAATGAGTTCATTCTTCAATTAACGCACTTCTTCATTTCATTACGGAATGGTTTTTCCTTTTTCTTAGACGCCGACCCTCCTTGCGAATTGAATCGTTCTTAATATATTTTATCTAAATGTGTTATTTTAAATCCAAAAAAAATTAACAAGTCCAAACACTCAGGATTTTTCTCTTTAAGGTGGGCACTTTCATATTAATATTGCTTGCCCCACGTTAAACTAGACGTTTCAAAAATTCCAAATTCTTTCTGCTGACAAAGCCACGTTTCACTCATGTTACTCACACTCATACAATGAAGCTTTTCTAGTCGGTGTTGCCGTAATATTGATTTTGTGGCTCAGTTCGTATATCAGGAACTGAACTTTTCTTCTTTTGTATTTGTATACGTTGCAGACAAAAGGAATATTCCGGCAACAAGTATTAAAAATATTTATCATGATGATGATGATGATGATGTAATCCGACCGATTTCGGCCATGGCGACCACTTGATGCCTTATGGGACCTGGCGCTGATGCGCCCGGAGATGGCTTATATAGCCGATTTTCGCAGCAAACTCCCTTGCACAGAGTGGGCAGGTGAGCTTGCTTCTCTCATAATTATACAAACACATGGTCGTGAGACACTGACTATTAAGCTTGGTGAGGATAAATTTCGTTATCTGGGGAACACTATAACACCTAAGTGTGACCTTGATGCCGAGATCAACAGCAGGATAAGTGCTGCAGCTGCAGCATTTGGAAAGCTGTATTCCAAGGTCTTCTGCTCGCACGACATCAAGTTGGCTACTAAAATCTCGGTTTATATGGCGATCGTGCTGCCAAACCTTCTCTACTCTTCCGAGACCTGTTGTGTGTATCGTCACCATATACGCACTCTAGACCGATTCCACCTAAAATGCCTGCGCACCATCATGAAGATCAAATGGTCCGATCGGGTGCGCAATACCGAAGTTCTAAGACGACGCGCCAATGTTGGTGGCATTGAAGCATACTTAATGCGTCGACAACTCCGGTGGTGCGGTCACATCTCACGGATGGCGGAGGAGAGAGTGGCGAAACGAATCTTTTACTCTGAGCTAGAGGTGGGCAAGCGAAAGCACGGTGGACAACTCTTTAGATATAAGGATGTTCTGAAGCGTCACAGTGCGTCTCCGTATTCTTAATCCGTCACCACGCGTGTCCGTGTGGTGACGGATTAAGAATACGGAGTGTCACCATCCCAATTCATCCCGTGGGTGTCGTAAGAACCGACTAAGGGACCAAACTACGCAGGACAACAGCACTGCAAAGAGAAGGAAAAACTTGACACAAACCCTATACCAACCCGTCTGGCCAGCGTGGTATAGTAGGCCAAAACCTCCTTTCGAAGGAGAGGCCTATGTCCAGCAGTGGACTGTTAAAGGCTGTTGATGTGATGATGTGATGATGATGAAGCGTCACATGAAAAATGCAAAATTTTTCATAATTGGTCTAGTAGTGCTACAAATAAAGAATAATAGGTATATAATCATTCGAAATAAGACTCTGTTACGCTTAATTAATAACACTAGAGATCGCGTGGCGACCGTTTTGAAAGTTTGTTAAACTTCATAGGCTGGTAAAACTTGAATTGTCCTTGTCTATTCAATGGCAGTTTCAGTTAATGTTTTGTACTTTGATAGTAGACGTAGAATGTTTAATAAAATAGGACAAATTATTATTAAAAATGTTAGTTTTGTCCACTTTTTGTTCAAAAACAAAAAGTACTTATTCTAAATACGATATGTTTTAAGTTGCCATATTTGCCATACGACGTAGTAACCATCGTTGTTTCAATAAAAATATATTATATTAAACATACTTAGTTATGAAACTTGAGAAATAATTCAATCGCTGCTTCTTGGAAATAAATTGTGCAGAAAAGTTGGGTTAAGTTACGGGTAAGGATAAGGGTTAGAAGTTACGGAAATAACAGGGGTACATTTTTGGGTAGGTACACCTTGAGTTGTAATCTTCTGACCTGTGCCGCTTCCATTCTCATCTACTTAACGAGTTGAAGCGCACAAGCTTATTGGAGGAAATTGAATAGGGAATGTTTGAGAGCCCCATTTGTATTTGAGTATTTAGAGGTAACGCTAAATACTATTAGATAGCCCATTACTTGTTTGAAAAATTAAAATAGGTTACAAAAAACTCCAAAAATAAAAACTACTAAAGAGGGTCGAATGTTGTTTGGGGAATCAATAACCGATTAAATTTGGTATGGAGATAGGTTGATTCTTGAGGAAGGATATAGGCTTTTTACCGTGATAATCGATACAAACAGTCCACTGCTATGTCCAGCAGTGGACTGCGATAGGCTGATGATGAATCGATACAAACGCGGGCGGAGCCGTGGGCAAAAGCTACTTACAAATAAAGTAATAATATGGGTATGCACTCAGGGCTTTTTGTAACGTCAGGTAGTTCATAGTTATCTACTTTGGTCTGCCTGACGTTTCGAAAAGGCCTGAACGTAAATCACAAGTACTTTCTCTTATTTCAGGAAGGTCTTAATAATGAAAAGTTCGACTCCCACCCGTCAAGTCCAGAGGAATTACCTGCGTATCTCAGGGTACACAACCCATGGTACCATGGATTAGACTTACTGGCATCTCTGGTGCTCATTCTTCTAGCGTTCACTGAAGATCCTGCTGTACCCACATTCGAAGTAAGTAGCAGTTTGAAACAAAACTAAACAAAAACATTGTCTTGGATTTTTTCAACACGTGTTTCGTAATATTTTTGCAATTGTGCAATTTGTTTTATAATGGCAAAAATGACGCATGAAGAAATGGCTTAAATCGATTCGATCGATCGAGTTAAATTAAAATAAAACAATATACATTTTTAAAAATAAAGTTGTGTGCTCAACGCACTTACAAATATTGAAAACTTGTTTAAAGACACATTTCCTACTGTAATTACTAGATTGCGTTTTTTAGCAGTCTCACGTTTCATTGGGGTGTCAGAAGTGTCGGATTTCTGTCAAAAGCCAGATCGAGTTTCAGATATAAGATCCTGGTCTGTAGAGCTAATGTTTACCGTCTTCAATCATTTTGTGTAATAAGAAAATTCTATTTTCTTTCATAAAAATGTCCTGTCTTAAAAAAATTCCCAGCTTTACATTTTGGTTGCAAAGTGACGGCTGTGGCCTTACCCGTTTTTACATAAGTATAGTTCAGTAAATTATGGGAATCATTTCACAAATCCTCTTTTATAGAAAAAGATACTTGCCGTATCCTTTTTGTGAATCCAGACTCAAATTAAAGTTCTAAAGAAACTAAAATTTGCTCTACCTCCTTTTCGAAACAAATGTCTTAGAGTCGTTTAAGAGGAGTATTAATGATTAGAATGTAAATAAAAAACGAAAAACAAATTAAAATCACTGTAAATAAACACATATATAAACATATATATATATATATATATATATATATATATATATATATATATATATATATATATATATAGTACACTGACAGGCTGATCACAGTCATAAGGATACAAAAGAAAACACTGACAAAACAATATTTATAACGATATTCGACATCATAACATATTTAATAATGTTGCCTTGCCTTGCCTTATCCGTTACCTGAGTTTATTGATTCCGTGTGTCTAACAAAGGACTGGTGGGCGAGTCTTCTTTTTTAGCTGACAGGTAGAAATAAAGTTTTATTATTTTATTTTTAATTTTTGGAATCATTCCATTCTTTATAGATGTTATTGGTTGGGACACTAGAATTGGGTTGTGAGGTTCTGGCCAGGTTCAGACAATTTAGAGTTATTTAACTATACTCGTACTCGTAAAAGGGTAACGAATTTCTTTATTTGGTGAATACAAGGTATTTTATTTTGTTCTTTTAGTTACCAGTATGGGCTCATGGCACGATAGAGCTTCTAGCACTGACGGTGATTGGCGTAGAGCTACACCTTAAACTGAAGTGGATCGGATGGGGCACAATACTAAAACACAAGAGGACAATGATAAAGGTAGGTCATGGAAAGCGTTAGTGAATCCAGATAATCTAGAGTAATTTGTATAGGTCTGTTCTAGACTTCGTTCAGGTGAAAAAGGAACTTTACTTGAATTATTTTATTTCATAATGTTGATTAATTGTTGTTGTTTAATTGGAGTAATTATGATGGAGTAATTATGAATACTTCAGGCCATTTTTTTCTATTTAACTTCAACTTTATTTGTGTACATTTAGTTACATTCTTTGTCCCCCTAAACCGGGTTGGTGGTTTGAGCATTATTTAATTATGAAATTAGAGTGTTCTATTATCCAAACTTTCTGCAAAACCATTTCAATAATCTCTGATCGTGTCTTGTTCCAGGGGATAACCCTACTAATAATGGTCCTGGAAGCAGTGGTTGTGTTATGCCGACAGTCTTCACATTTTCGAGTGACGCGAGCTCTTCGACCTATTTTTCTAGTAGATACAAGACACTGTGGTGGCGTCCGACGGTTCATCAGACAGATACTTCAGTCTCTACCACCTATTATTGATATGTTAGGTAAGTGAATAGTAAATAAAGAACTTGTAATGACTGGAGTCAATTTCTTTTGTAGACAACGACCTAAAAGTCTTACCCTGCGTTACTTCCCAAAATGTTCTTGTGTGCTCATATATTCTGACTCTGGAGATTGTTTGCATGTTATCTATCTCTCTTGTTTTAGAGAGTACAAATAAAATCAATAAATTGTTAAAAAGTAACATATTCATAGTGACCCTGACTGCTAAGCTGGAGGTCGTGGGTTCAATTTCCACCCAGGACAAATATTTGTGTGATGAGCACGATTGTTTGTTCTGTTTCTGGCTGTAATTTATCTATAATATGTTACATACATATTATAGATAAATTACACCCAGAAATATATAAGTATGTTTATCAGCAGTCTGGTTATCATTGCACAGGCTCCGCCTAGTTTGGAATCGGATTGCCGTGTGTAAGATGTGTGAGGTTTATTATATTATTATTATTCAAAGTGACTTTGTCGAACGCTTTGTTTGAATTTAAAAATATGGTTATCAATATTTTTTTACAATGGTGTACTGGCCGGTAACTTTCAGGATTACTAATGTTCTTCGTGGCAACCTACTCGCTGCTGGGCTACTATCTTTTCTCAGAACACGTTGACAACGGACACTTCCAGACCATCAGCGATTCTTTTGTCAGCATGTTTGTACTACTCACGACAGCCAAGTAAGTCTATGTCTGTTTTAGTTTTCAATTATACAAGTAGATATTTTAAATATTTGAATTTGTCTACATCATTTCAGCTTTTGAGATAGAAGTGGTAGCATGTGAAAAAAGATTTAGATATTAATGTTATTCCATTCTTTTGTTCGAAATCATCCTCCATCGATCAATCCATCGTTTGATGACCACATTTGGAATTTAATACCCGAGCTGTGGGAAATAAATGTAAAAATCCACGTTTATGAACAAGGAAATTATAGGTTTCTAATAAGAAAAGCTTAGCTTACCATTGTGAATAGAACAAATCAAATCTATCAATTTTATGATTTTACGCTACAATTTTTTTTTAATTCAAAAGAAGTAATATTATTCTTGTTTTCAGTTTTCCAGATGTGATGATGCCATCGTACGCCAAGTCCAAGTGGTACGCGGTGTTCTTCATACTGTACATCATCACTGTTCTCTACGTGCTCATGAATTTGGTATGCCATATTTTTTGGAAGAAAAAAAAAATATAAGCATTATAAATTTAAAGGCTGTAATAATATAGTCAGTGGTATACCGTCGGTAGATGTTGGCGGTAGTGTACGAGACGTTCACCCGCATCGAGCGAGAGAAGTGCCGCGCGTTGCTCCTACACCGGCGGCGCGCTGCTCGGCACGCCTTCCGCCTGCTCGTGTCGCGCCGCGCGCCTCACGCCGTGCGCTTGCGTCATTTCGCCGGCCTCATGCGTCACTATGCGCCGCATTATAGTACGTACGAAACTCAAAGTAATCGAAACATATGAAACCCCACAAAAAAGTATTTTTAGAATATTTAGTATGCAAGTTATGGTTGGTTATATGTTTTCTGTTTATTACCTTTTAAAGGAGTAAAACTCTGAACTAGGTCGTGATCTTGCTATGGACAATACCAAGATTAAAATTAAGTATACTATTACAGAAAGGATAGAGATAATTTTCATACAAACAATAAATTTCATGACTTTAAATTGAACTCTTCTCATGTTTATACCTCAACTTAAACCAAGAAAAATGATCCTAAGAAATATTTAAAATGATCCTAAGGAATAAATTATTATTATTTATTATTTATTCCTTCAAACCGATTCACTTATAAAAAAATAACTATAGGTGGTTTGGATGTCTACCTGATGTTCAAGCAACTCAACCAATCCGCATCGGGTGGTCTGTCACGCAGCGAGTTTGCCAACTTATACGACGTGTTCGCGCTCCGGTGGGCTGGACAACACTCCAGGGCGCCTTGGTACGCGCAGTCGCCGCTGGAGCCTCTCGGCCGAGCTGCTGCAGCTGCCTTACGGTGGCCCTACTTTGAATATCTTATTTGTAAGCGTTTATAATTTTTTTGTAAAATTTCTTTCTTCTTTGTCAAGTGACTTTTTGGAGCACATAACCTCTGTTGTTAAACAGAAGCAAAATAATTCGTATCCATCCATTCACCCACGTTTCCATTTGAATTAAGAGCCCTTTGTCTGCTCCATCTGTGTAAATAATCGGCAAAAAATAAGACACGAATCAAGATAAAATACAGTTGAGACTTAAGTGGTATAACTTGAACAAATGTAATTTTCAGATGCTCTTATTATCGGAAACGGAGTAGCGTTAGTTCTCCGAGTGTGTGAGGCGGCTGGTGACCTGCAGGACAGCGCCAGACTCTTGTGCGCTTCATGGGATACCTGGTTGTTCCTCTCATGTAAGTTAAACGAGTATTTTTAAATTACGTACCTGCTTCTCCTATTACCTTTAACTCATATTTCTTTAACAAAGCATTAGTATATTTAATTAAATACACTAATTTTCTACAATATTTTCAGTATTCCTAATAGAGGCAGGTTTGCGAATGATGGCGTCTGGTTTGAGCGCGTACCTTGAGAGTGGCTGGAACGTGTTCGACCTAAGCGTGACGCTCCTGGCACTCATGGGCGCCGTGCTACTCAGCATTGCACCGAAACTCTTCATCGTCGTTATTTTCAGACCTCTGAGGTGAGTTTTAACCATGGCCAGATTAGCTTTTTATTATAACTAAGGTGTTGTATTCCATAAGTGAAACGCAACTCTAAGGCTTAATGTCGTTGTCATACGTTTCAGAACGCAGCAGTAAAGTCCAACAAATGACTAGTAATCAAGATCTGCAGAGACTATTATTTAATCACTGCAATGCTACTCATTTCCTCGTACTTCTAATAAACTAAATAATAATATATCTCACACATTTCAAACACGCCCGTCTGATCCCAAACTAAGCAGAGCCTGTGGTATAGTGCCAGACTGCTGATAAACATTCTTATATATTTTTAAATACATACATATTATAGATAAATCATACCCAGACACAGAACAAATCATCAACCCACGATCTCCAGATTAGCAGTCAGGACCACTAACCACTAGACCAACAGGCCCATACTTCTAATATACTCTGATCTATTCCAGGCTGATGCGTCTCTACAAGCTCAAGAAACGTTACCGCGACGTGTTCGGGACACTGGTGCTGCTATCACCTCTCATGTCATCCGCTGGTTGCGTCATGTTGGTCATGTATTATTTCTTTGCCATCATCGGCATGGAACTCTTCGCCTCTTACGATCTAAGAAACTGTTGCGTGTGAGTATAGTATAATATTTTGGAGAAAAGTGCAGCAACTCGAATAAACAAAATGTATAGTAAATATGGTTAAAGTAACTATATCGCTCGAAACGATTTGAAAAAAAACTGGTAGGGCATAAAAAAGAAATTGAAGTGGACAAAAGTTGTGTTTTCTGCTTATCAATAAGTCCAGGCAAGGCCTAAGCTCGTTTTGGATTAGAGTTGGTATAGCTCGACTGATATTATTGACGTCACGAATATGCTTTTTTTCCAAAAAAAAATATTTCTAATGATTCTAATACAACTAGTGTGTACTCTAAGGCCATTAATCCACACTCATGGATCAATTACATCGATTCTTGTCGTTGTCGATCATAAATAAAGTGACAAAACTTTGCGTTTCAGTAACACTACGGTGGAAGACTTCTACAAATACTCGCTGAACGGTTCCACGGCCTTAGGTTACTACTACCTGAACAATTTTGAGAACATAGTCACGAGTGGGGTCACTTTGTTCGAACTCACAGTCGTCAACAATTGGTTTATACTGATGAACGCATATGCCACAGTGTCTGGTCAGTTCAGTAGGATATATTTTATGGTAAGTTGATAAACATTAAAGCAGTGTATGGTAGTTTCCGGTTTACTGTTAATCGGTTGCGGATTTTTTATAACAAATCTCTGTGTTAATGATTTGTAAACCACTTATAACATAGAATTTACTTTATTTCATTTATAAGTCAACCTCTTTATCAGGTCCATTGCAATTGTGTCCGCACCAACATCCGTAAGACCGATATTCTAGTCACATAATATTTGTAGTTCAGCATCCAGATTAAGAAATTACACTGTGGTATGAATCTGTATGAGACCGTGTCATGTAAACGTGTCTGTATCGTTCCGTCACCGTATGACGAGCTTTAGTACAGAACCTGAACTGTATCTACGAACATGAACATGTATCTACGAGTATATGTAGTGTCAGCTTCATTTAAAGTAATGATTTAGCAGAATCTACTTAGTTTCACAACAATTTGACAATCTACATTTCAGGTGTTCTACTTATTCACTATGGTTGTACTGACTATTGTGGTGGCGAGTGTACTGGAGGCCTTCAGATTCAGGATACAGTATAAGCGTAGCACTACTAAGAGAGATGGTGAGTATTTTAAATGTAATATGTAAAGAATTTGTGTACCTATATATAGGTATATAAAGTCTTTATAAATGAAGCAAAAGCTGCCCAAATAGGTACTACTTTGTCAAGTTTAAGACAATTTTGATATAAGGAAGGACTGTCTCAGTCTCTTGTAATAGACTGACATGTGATGAAACACAATGAGTTCTTAGCCGGTTCGATGCCGAAATACCACTTAATCCTGAACCCCGATTAGGTGATGACCCCTGCGTATCAGACCGTAATACTTTGTCTATCACGGTCACAAATATGTTATTATACTTTGAGTTGTGTACGTCATAACGAATGTTATGTAAAATTCACGGTAACCACTCATACACTTTAAGAATGTTAATAAATAAAATCTATCTATATGTATATAAGAGATTTCCACGTATTATAGTCACTCATCACGATATCTCTGGAACCCTTAGAGCTAAAGACTTGAAATTTGGTAGGAATATTCTTTTCACCGAGTAGAGGTCAGCTAAGAACGGATTTTAAGAAATTCAAAAGAAAAAAATATATGTAAATAGCAAAACAACGTTTGCAGGGTCAGCTAGTATAAATGTATAATTTTTAAGCATTTTTTTCAGGCATCAATCAGGTTTAAAATTTCAATAAAATGCGTAATTAGGTATTTGGGAAGAGTTACGTAATTATTCGGTTAATTTTTGTTTTAATGTCACTTTAAGCAATTAGTTCAAATTTTTGCTTGCTATTTACAGAGGAGAAACTTCTTCACGAAGAGGTTCATACTAATTGGGAGGAGGCTCAAAGGATTGGCGTTAGCGGTGAACTCTCTGAGGAGCTCAGGCCTCACCTACCACCCGGGGTAAGACATAATAATATACTTTTTAACCTAAATAATATAAAAACAGACTTTACGCCACTTCGTAGAGTAGTTTGAAATTTTATCTGGAATTATTTAAGATATGCACCACGAAAGAAAATTTAACATTTCAGACCTAAATGTGCATTATCTATACAGATAAGTAAAAGTGTATGTTTGTTATGTCAAAATAATAGGTTTCCTTCACGCTCACACGGTTATTTGTAGAATACCTGTGCCTAAAAACTAGTTCAATTCTTTTCTGTCTGTGTGTAATCTTCAAAACGGTTGGACAGATTGATAAAATTTTAGTACCAGCTCTCTATATAAGGAGTAACTTAAGCTATTTTTCCTCTAAGAAAAACCCTATTAAATTTTGCACGCTCAGGGAAACGAAACCCGAGGACTGCAGTTGCGTACCGTACTACACCACTAAGGCAGCGCTTTTCAAATTGGACGCGAACGAAGTCGCGGGCACCAGCTAGTTAGATATAAAAGAGACGTAGTTAGATATTATTAAGTTCAAAAATTCAAGTTCAAGTCAATTAAAAAATTAATTAAAGTGTCAGTTATCAACTTCCGGGGTTTTAAATAATTCAAAAGGTAATTTAGTAAAATTACAAAATTTCATGTTTCTAGTTCGGTTTAAGAATTTTATCACTTAGCAAAAGGTAAGGGATACCTTAAAACCTCTGCAATTAGGTCGAGTCACAGTGAGTGAAGATAACGTAAAAGCAAGTTCTTTGCTACAAATAATATATATGCAACAAAAAACTTGTAATAATAAAAAAGTTATGTAAAAGTAATTTGGTTGAACTTAACGATAAATTCGAATTTGTTTTCTTTATCAGTGACAAAGAATTTGCACTTACATTGACATTTAACTTTTTGATCTGATATTCTCAAATTTGTGTGTGTACTTGTGATAGTCGACAAAATTTTTTTTGACTGCCTAAGTGGTGCAGTGGTAGCGTTTGCGACTGCTGTGCTAAGATCTCGGGTTCGAGTCTCGGGTCGGACCAAATGTTTGTATGATCTGCAAATGTTTGTTTCGGAGTTTGGGTGTTTTCTGTGTATAATATGTATATATTTACAAAAAATCAATCAGTCAATCTAGTTTTCATAGTACAAACTCTGATTAGTTTGAAACAAGATGGCGTTGTGTGTCAGATGTCCCAAAGTATTAAGTACCTATTTTTATTTTTTGGTATGATGACAGGTGGAAGTCACATTTATTGGATCTCGTCCACGAACGAAGGAGGTACTGCAGCGGCGGATGTACCAGACTGAGATACAGAAATGGCTAGCAGAGGAGGACGAGAATGAAGGTGTGTTCACAGTTTTCTTATAATTTTATTATTGTTAAAACCTTAAAAAAGTTTGAGAACTGACTGTTTGCCTCATGTAGAAGACCGATTGCTTTGTTTTGCTTGATACTATATTTACTTCATATTGTATTACTTATTTAAAATTTACATAATTTTAATCACTGTTTCTCTTTTGTTAACTAAGTTAATTAACTAACTAGTAGCTAACTAGCTCGAAGTGGTAGTGAGATGATGTTGAAAAATATTTACTTAGAAAGCATAATGAAATGTTTTGAAATTCACTCAAAATAAGGGACGCTCCGAACTTTCCACTTACCGCAAAACTAAATAGTGTGTATCATTAAACAGGTCTGCCACCTTCGACGACAATAACCTCAAGCGAGGATCCACTAGCGCCACCCTTGATCCACCAACCTGATGCCGAAACCAACCACCAGATGAGAACGGGTTACCAATTGTAGAACATAATACATTTAGCCCTGTACCAGAGGCTAATATTCATCTGGGATGCTCTCAAGAGCTTATGATGGGCTATCAGAGGGTGGGCCCTGAGCTGGCTTCAAGCTTAAGCCAGTCACTTCAAAATAACGGGACTCAATAAGTACTGGCTTTAGTATTTCTTTTATATAGTGAACAATCTGCTTTAATAAATACGTCTTTTCTATAACATATGATACAGATATAAAATTATGATTGACAGAACAATTTCAGATAGTTGAAGTTATGCCAATGATGACGAGATGTCTATTTCGTAATTTTATATTATTTTTATTAACTTTTTGCTAAGAAAATAATATTTAAAACACTGTTAAATGAGTAATCCCGTCGAATTGATGGCAATACTTTAAAAAAAATAGATGGCATTTCAATTCCTAGTATTAATTATTTTGCCAGTTAGTTAATAACCTAATAATTAGTAGTGCGAGTGTATATTAACAGTATTGAAAGTTAGTAACATCTGTGATAGAATGATTAAAGGGAATGAGGAGTTAAATTCGATTGTACAGGCAATTACATATTATTGTGAAAATAGTTGTGTGACCTTTCACATTACGGAGTCTTGTGATTCTCGGTAGCTTGTAATATTTATTAACTTAGACTAAGTTCCATTTCGTTATATTTATATTATTCTTTGTTTCATACACCCATTACTGAACAAAATAACAGTATTTAGATGTGTTGATTACTTTTGGTTGTGTTTTTATTTGGTTGTATTCATTTACATAACGTGCATAATTATTATGAAGTACATATTAAGACTATCCCATAGTTCAGTGGTCGTTTGTAATACTGATGTTTTAAACAAAAAAATACTTATTTTATTCGTTTTCAATCATGTTTACGGTTAATACGTAGAGTTATATGTGTAAATTATATTTATAATAATAAAATAATTAAATCGCCTTTGTAGTTTTAGATAGAAGGGTATTTAAAGGCCAAAACGTGAAATAACAATATCGAGTGCACGCATAGACTGATTGAATGTCGAATAACAAATTTGTTTTACTAAAATTAGTGTATTCGCAAATGCTGTATCATATAGGTAGGTGAATTAAGTAGGTATTTGTTTAATTTTACTGATTTTATATTTGATTTGTACAACCACAGATGTTCTAAATGCACAGTATTATATTTAAATTAGCTTTGCATTATTTTTTGCAAGTGGCAACTAAAAACAGCAACACCTTTGATTTATAAAATGGAATATTAAAATATTTGGCCAATATTTTAATGACAAATGTTGCCATGTGTTTTTTATAGTAATAAATATTTTAACGAGTAAAAACCTACATAACAGAATCTTATCTGACCGATAGGAGAACTTCTATTTGATTCCTAGTATTTCATGATTCAACAATCCAGCGACATCTCTCCAATTTTAAGAAACTAAGTAGTACTTGTGGGTATCCTTATAAATATATTTATTATTCTTCAAAACAAACTAAAACATTACCTACATTTACAATACAGACTAACAGCCAAGTTGGGATTCAAATCCGAACTCGCCAGTTTTAGATACTTCAATGTGGCCTAGTTCCAGTTCAAAGTAGATACACTAACTGACTATTTATATTATATGTGTCTACTTAGTATGCCACAACAATAGCAATTAACAAACAAGTACCTATTGGATGTTATGAACCTACACTATTCCATAGCTATGTAAAACACTTTTGAAAGTTCATATATTACACATCGCGTCATGGATAAAATACGTAATGCGTAATATAATTTATTCATTTTATCAACTAAATAATATTATAATTTTATATTATGTTAAAATAGATAAAATAGTCATTTATTGTGATAAATAACAGTATGGACCATAAATCGAATTATTTACACACAAATATATTTTTTTTATTTAATCAATTATTTATTTCTTATCTTTTTATTTTTAATCGTTTGGTATCTCAGTATTAACTTTAATATAAAAAAATTAAATAATTAAATAAATTTCGATTGTGTAAGTAATTAATATGTTTGTAAAAATATTTTCGTGATACCTTATGAATTTGTTTGACTAAAATAAATTACCCTAAAGACGAATTTATAACAATAAAATGTCACATAATAGTCAAAGTAATAAGTAGCAACGGAATCCTTATTTTCGCAACTGTAAGTATTGATAATAGATTAACTACACAAGATATTGTATAACCGTTAAATAGTAATATATGATGATTATTCACAATAATATTATATATAAATATTCCGTATTGGTGTTCGCAGTTAATTAGTGATAACAATTTTAGTCAAATTTACCGTAGATTACAAAGGATTTTCTATATTAATTTCATACAAAACTTTTAATGTTATTTCATATTATTGTATTATTTTGACCAAGGCATTATTGATATATTTTATTAATAGGTAAATTCTTTCCTGATAAAAAAAATGAAAACAAAATAACAATAAATAAGAATTCTTAGGAAGCAATTAATAAAGAATAATATTTAATGTAGTTTTGTTCTCATTAGTCTTGGCAGCTACTAAAGATATCCTGTCCATATATCTATACCAAATACAGCATTAATATATCTTGTTACCCCTCGGAAGTATTAAAACTAGGATCTTATTAAAATAAAATAGTTTGTTTGATCGAAGGCTAGGATAAATTATAATACGGATGCAGTAAGCTGTGTAACCACTAGTGATGTGTCGGATATCACCATCAGAATCTTTGCTATTATAATATTTCATTACATTTTAAAAAATCTAGATTAATTTTGCTGAAAATAAATATCTGATACGTATATAACGAAAAGAGTTACTTTTAACTATTATTTTAAATTGTAAGGTACTATTAAACAACTTTCATAAATATGTATTCCCGGATTTGGGTGGGAAATTGTGAGTATTCTAAAAGGTCAATATCAGGGTCGCGTAACTGTAACTAGAATTCGCTAATTTCAAAAATTCCAAGCTAATAATCCGTATACGCAATCACATCAGTAGTAGTGCTAAGGTTCAGTATAAACTTGTTGACTGTCAAGTCAAAACACAGATAACTATATACTAGTCAGAGAAGTCAAAACAGTTTCTCTTCTTCAACAAAACAGTACACGTTCCGTTTTCGCTTTTTGTAAGAACGTGTTTAATGAAATTATAATTTTCGTACATAGGTACGTAAGTTAAGTTAAGTGTGGTCAAATTATTACTTATGGTTGTTTTAACAAGAAACAATAAAAACAAACTTGCAATTAGTAAGGGATTTCATTTTTTAGTCTTGATAAGGTAACGTAAAGTCGTGATAATCATCCATTTCTGTGGGTATTCGAATGTTAAACTTAAAAATATGTAAGACGATCTCTCTTGCTTCTAGTGATCCTCGGTATTTTCGGTTTTTACATTAAATATTACAATAAGAGGTAGTGTGGATAACAATAGAGTTATGATATACAACGGAGTTTTTGCTTGTATGCAGGCCCGTCTCTAATTTATTGGAGGCCCTGGGCAAATTAGCATAGTAGGGTCCCTACGAACTTAGCTGAGCACTATTTTGTTAGAATGGACAAATAAAGTATTGTAGTGTCATTACAAATGAATTTTTCGAAATAATTATGTTTTTCGGTGCTAAATATTGATTTTCGATTGGTGATCTGGCAGGAGTCGGGTCCCTATCCATCGTGGGGCCCTGGGCACGTGCCCAGAGTGCCCAGTGGGAAAGAGGGGCCTGCTTATATGAGTGTTTGACTTGTGGTAGGCAGTTGGTAATTTGGTACCTACACCTAAGCTAAAATAAATTTAGTACAAGAATTTCTCGGCTTTATTCATATAGTGTTTATCCGAATATATTGTTAAAGTGATATTATTGTTTATTGTAAACAGCCTTTTACATTAATTTTGTGTGTAGTTCCATTACTTAGGCACTCAATAGTCCAAAGACGTACAAAGATTATCTAATGATACCAAAAACACAGTATAACTTTGTAAATAATTTAAACGAAATATGACCAAACTAAAATCTATGATTCTTTGTATACTTTTAATTTTCAAACCTGAACTCACAAACAACGTTAATGTGTCTTGTCATACTATTTTTGAAGCTACAATAAAAAATATCTCACAACCTAATGTCATCACATCATCACTAATAATCGATAATCACATCACTAATGTTATTTTTTAATCCGGTTTATCTGCCTACAGAAATTGCCTTTGTCGCCGTTGTGAGACATGGTAGTATCGTACACAGAGTACCTTCATTCATATATGTATCGTTTGTCGGCAAGGTTTAAAATTTTACGATATAAAATAAATTTAATTCCTCAATAGAGGAATCTCTTAAAGGCGGTCCCAAACATAGACTGGAAATATCGAATATCTAATTATTACTGGATAATAATATTTAAAATCGTTTTGTTATAAAATGTTTATTATTTATAGTTAGCTTTCGCTTCGAATGTATTGATTTTCTTCAAATAGCATAGGTAATATACATGCATACCTACATAGGTATACTCCATATTTGATTTAATTATAATTAGCTGTTAAAATTCTGTTGGTGTACAAGAATGTTTATTTCTATATTTAGGGATGTTTTGTACCAGTATTCGATCTTCCATGTTTTACTAATATATTGTAAAACTCTTGTATTTTATTGTTCGGAAATGGATTCTAAAAATGTATATGTTATTTTAGAACAAAATAATTATTACTTTTGTTTTGAATTACAAAAATTCACATACACTGAAGTTTAATTTTCGGTATTACTACTTTTATAATTCTACGATGTTGCACCGATACGTACATACTTCTTGTTTTGTTCACGTCTATACCCGCTATCTAAAAACCCTTACAGAAATAAAAGATTTAGTTCTAACTGTATATTTGTGTTTTGTTTTTGGTAAGTCAAACATTTTGGATTTACCACGCTTTTATAATTACTGGATAATTAGTAAGTTTAATTTTTATCCATGAAATTTAATAGTCTATGTCATGTACGTAGTCTAACTAGACGATTTGGTTTTTGACATTATACAGAGATTAAGAATACTGCTACAAAATTTGTTAATCAAAATTAAATAATCATTAATTGAGGGAAAAACTTCCTTTTGCAGTAATTTAGGATTACCCTGAGCTGAGTAAAACTTTAGTATGTATCATACCTACAACATCTAACGCGAGCAGTCAAAGACAGGGGAAATACCTATTATATTCAATACCGATTAGATATAATGCTTAAAATAAAAAGCAATATAATATTCAAATGTTTTATTCTCTTTCCAAAATTATTAAACTTTCTATTTACTCAACGGTTTCTAAAATACATTTTTATTCAGCACCAATTAACACTAAATTATTGAGAGCGATATATAACCACGTACTACTTAAATTCAATAATTATTATGAAATACTAATACCCAAGGATGAAATCTCTCGATATTTTAGGAATGTCCTTTTACTGAGACAGGAAAGGCATGACGCCTCACTAAGTGTTGCCAGAAAACAGTATTATCAAACAGTCGATAACATTTTTTTTTATTTTGGCTTTAGCAACACTGATATTGAAAACACTGACCCCGTACAAGAAGTGTTACTTTTTCATCAAATCTGACGAACATAAATTTTTATCACAATTACACTGGAATAATTACGAAATAACTAATAAGCAGTCTAATGGAAGACACCAGAATTTATAAATATTTAATAAAACACGTCCACACATTTAAAATATTCAAATAACACGAATACATGAAGCATACATTAAGATTTTCTGTACTAGGATTAAAACAATCAATTAAACGTTTTATTTTTAAAACAACACTGAATGCTTTACCTTTTTTAATTATGTAGATATATATGCAACTAGTTATGATTTTAAATTATTATTTGATTTTTATATACACATTCTTTACTATAAAAGGATACAATCCAACATAAAAAGAAAGCACATTTTGAAAATATAAAGAATACCTAATAATAAATCATGCAAGAAAGAGTAATTAGTGGTTTCACAATGATAAATTGAAAAATGCAATTAAATCATGGATATTTTATAATGATTACAAACCCCTCGCTAACACCCGTAATTAAAATGAATAAAAGAGGTGGGTATTTTATAAATAAATTAAACTAAACAATTATTCTATAATAAATATAATATCATTTAGACATATGAAATGATTATTGGAATCCAATTGTTTCTAGGTTATGTCAAAATTGTCACTAGTATAAATGTGGCCATGGCATTAAATTACAATGCAAACCTAAATATTATTGACAACAAACCAAGAGTGGTAGAAATGCAGGCAATGCAGCTCATTCGTTCAATACACAAATGGCGCTGTAATTGGGACAGTATTACTACTAGTTGTATAACACATCGAATTTATTTAACTTTTTATGCATATTTTGTGCACAGTTACACTATTGTCCATTCGCGTTAAGAAAACATTCTGATCAATTAGGTTCCAAGCTTTCGTACGAAACGATAATGTCTTGGAACCCTGATTGGTCAGGGGGCGGGGCTTATTGATGCGTCACCATTTTCTTAACGCAAATAGTTCATAGTATAATAGTTTTTAACGGATGGTTATGTATATAAAATCTCTACATCTGATCTATGTTTCTTAAAACCTCCTTGCCCATAATGACCCTGTCCCTCCCTCCCATAATAAACATAAATCATAACTCAAAAAATCCGATGTCACTGAACTTCTTTTTTCCATGTGTATCATTAGAAATTCATGTATATGTCAGAAACCGATTACAGTAGATAGAGTTATAATGTCGAATTTTCCACAATCGATAAAAACGTTGTAATTTGGAGGAGAATGTTCGTGGCATAACCTCTTTTGGATTAGCAGGGATAATAATATATTTTAATGTATGTCCCACTGTGCTAAAGATAAATATAGATCACATAATATATACTGTAAGAAGTTAGGCAGTCTGTATATATTTTTAAACATACAGTTTTAATTTAGATTCTACCTGTTTTTAGTAGTATATATTCATATATATTTATTTTTATTAGTATTTACATATATATATATATATATATATATATATATATATATATATATATATATATATATATTATACAAATAAATAGGCCTGGTATCGCATATAAAATAACAACGTTCCATAATTTAACCTCAATTCTACAACTCGTTTAAAGTAACACTTTAAACTCTAAAACAGATCCTATACGTAATAAATTAGGGAAGAACGCCTGTATTTTAGGCCTAAGAAAATTTGGACAACACAACACAGCGACAACTTTGACATATTTATTTTATTACGTATTGTACTCCATACCTAAAAAAATAATTATAAATACAACCTGATATCATCCTCATATTGGATTCGCATAAACAAAATACGAGTAAACAAGACTTAATTTTTTATAGAAACTTAGGTTTACGTAAGATGTTTGTCGGACTCATACGAATATTTCTCGCATAATAATGTCTTTGAGTTTTATTTGTACGTTTATAATAATAAAACTATACATAATGAATAAAAATTAAACATTTTATGTCAAACATTTAAAGACATAATCAGACAAGTAATCTAATATATAATTAAATAATGTACACATTTCATTTTCTAATGTATAAGACATAATAATTAGAATAATATTTAATTATAGATTTATTAAAAAAATGTTTTAGCATCCTTATTAAGGAGCCAACAGTTACCTTGCAAAAAGTATTCGTACGATTGACATGAAGAGTCGACGAGGTAGAAAATATCATTTATGATAATTTACACATACCCATACGAACTTTCAGTTACGATTACTTGAAGGAAATAGTCGTTGTACATAATATACATTTTTCTATACACTGGGAAGTGTAGAATTATATATAAATTACATATAAGGCCTTTATAACTTTCATTTATACCTTTTTTGAAGCGTTATTATCTCTTTTCCCTTGAACACGTGTTCATTCCATGTATGAGGACACACAACATACACACTTTTTATAAATAAACGTACACAAAAATGTGAATCAAACCCGTCTCCTATCATATTCGTATATTTTCGATACGACTACAAGTTTACATTCCCAGGTACATTTTTGTCTCCTCATACCCATACAATTAAAAATCCAAACGATCACTTGTAATACTCTTTACACTTGTGATATAAAACTATCGCCCATTTAGTCTACGATAGAATATATTACTATCAAAATAACTCTATCGTTTTATTAGATAAATGTTATTAGAAACAATTGCTTAGCGGCCCGTTCAACAAGAAATTGTTTCACAAACATCACCCATGTCCAAACTGACACTTAGTGGAGTCTTATAAGTCGACGCACGGAAAGGGACCGCTACGCGATCCGGGGCCGCTTGCCGGGAGACCGTCGTCACATCTCAATAGAGACGCCGCGGCCGCCGAGTCTCGTCTCTTTCACTCTGAAACCGTTTTCTAACAGTTGTCCTGAGAGCGAGTCTACCGTGGTGCGAGGAGTCGCCGGTGGAATTAGTACCATAGCGTAGCTGAAATAATAATTGTCACAATTAGAATTTTTCTTTTTATGATGACGAACTAGAGATTCGCCTGTTTTGTAAAATAATTAAACTGGTGACTGCCAAGTGTAACCGTCAACTGTCACCAATCATCATCATATTACCAACGTTTACTACTCAAACTGCCTAAAAAGCACTAGTAGTATTTATTACATTTCAAAATTCTAATTTATTTAATAGTTTACGACGGCACCGATGGCGTAGTGGTTTAAGCGATCACCTCGCCGCTTCTTGCTGCGCTGGGTGTTGTGGGTTCGATCCCCACATGGGACAACACTTTATGCAATCAAAAAATTGTTGTTCTGAGCCTAGGTGTATTTGTGACCATTTCACGTATATTTGTAGAAAGTTTCCCGGGGAACAGGATTTATTCCACTAGGAATAAATCACGGAGGAATAAATCCCGGGAATCCCGGTCTTTAAAAAAAAAGAGTTTACTAGCTGTACCCTGAGGAATAAGACTGACGCAAAAAAAATAGATTAAAACCATCTTTGAAGCGGTTTGTATAATATTATTATCTTGTCAAAATTCGAGCTCAATCGGTGAAGGAATGTTTGAGTTTTTGAAGCGCACATTTTAATATATATATATATATATATATATATAGAAAAGATAGATTCTATTGATACGTTGTGTGTTTTAACAAAAGCAAGCCGAGAAATCAAACTTGTGCTGGAAGATGTAGGCCATTAAAATCCAATTATCTTGAAACGAATTCATGTCTCGCTCGTGAAATGTACCATATCAATATATGCATCTAATAATAATCTTACCCTCCACCGCCGGCGCCGGTGAGCTTACACGCGAGCCCTTTGGCACGCGCAAGACTTCGAATAGTCTCTAACGCTGGGTGCGAAACTCCCAACGCAGAAAGCAGGCAATGGTTCATGTCCCAAAGTTCCTGTGAAAGGCAAAAAGTCATTAGTATTTCTTTTTACCTAATTAGAAACACAAACTATCATATCAAACTACTTTCAATGGGTTTTTAGTTCAGTCATAATAACTTGTAAGAAAAAAAGTTTTATAAGTTTGTTTTCAGTCAATTATAAGAAAACACGTTCACTTCTTTTGTTGAGATAATTCAGACGACTTTTACCTGAAATTGTGTTATTTAAGTAGAACTTTAAATGATATATTAGACATAGCTTATAAATATGACCAGAGAGGAAAAATGGTTCCAGTCCAGCAAAAATACAAAAAAAAAAAAGGTACATAATACGAAGAAAATCAGTTTCTCTTAATTTAAGGTCAAATAGCATATTCTGTAAAAATGGACAGAAAATACAACTTTCAAGTTGTACTTTGGTCACATCCTTTACTTTTTATCAAACATATATGATATCAAACACGAAAATATTAACGATTAATTGTAATCCCATTAAGACAATTCATTCAATTTTAAATACTGACTATTGCCATTGTGGGTACTCACCGCTAAATGCTGATATTCGGCTTCGGTATTAATTTCACACTTGCCACTGGAGAGTTTTTCCAAAACCTAGAAATACCAATAATAAATTTTACATTTTAAGTACGTTTAACTTAAAGGGTATGCGACATTAAAGATTTTTTGAAATGCTTTAATATGATTTAAAAGCAGATTGGAGAGCCATGTATGGACACAGGTGGGGCAGCAAAACCGGTGTTAAACAAGTCTTTCGTCGTTTTTTACGGAATGAGTGGTGTTACCGGAATCCAAACCTCTCCTCACCGTGATTTCGGGGAGAGGACTCAAAGGATGGCAATCCACTTGTGACTCCTGAGTTGCAGGTGTCCACGGCAGTAGTTACTCATTATTAGGGGACCAGGGTCTCAATTCTGATATTTTATGTTAACGTACAAGCTGCTGTCATTCCATTGAAACGCTATTGAGATGCCATTGATGTCGGTCCAAATATCAATATTCTACCAACATAAATTTACAGTGTCTATAGACTGTCGATGAGTGACAATGGGTCATGAATGGTAATATCAACAGCATTGCCATATCTGGCATCATCATTTCCTAGCAAATTTAAAATGTACCGTTTACCAAACTATTACAAAGATATAGACGACATTTGTTTTAGTGGCAGTTCAGTGACAAGTCATCCATGGAGGCCATTGGTCTTACATAGTTACTAGAATACGAAAAATGAAAAACATTCCATCGACAGTCTAATTAATACAATATTAAAATAGCAGAATTGAGGCCCGGTAAGTTCGTTGCTTTCTTAAAAAAAAAATCGAATGTATGCACACAGCCCGTTTGTAGACAGAGTATTTTCCTCCGAGCCTTTTTCTCAAACGAGGCTGGCTTTAGGTCTACTACGATACAGCTGAACTTCGAATTTTTTGTTTGTAGGCGGCGTAATATTTTTTTTACTTTAATTACTTTTCGTGTTTAAGTGAGTATTTAATTATAAATAAATTACCTGTGTGGCTGTGTGAGCTATATTATCACATGCATCAAGGATATTATCCACAACTGCCGTGTTCCTCTGCCTAAGAGCTGCTACCTTCACCACGAGAGCCCTCGTCTCCCTAGACACGCGGGAGTCCACCAATAGCACTCGCAGGTCCATCCTAATGTTTAAATGACGGGGCTTGCTGCCCTTCTTGAAGGCAACCAAGGAACCGAAAGTGCAGGTCGCGTTATCTATACCTGATAAAATAAAAGTGACACCGCTTATGTTGTGTTGTAAGAGTTCAACATCCAGAGGATTCGTTTGCCTACCAACCAAAGGGTTTTTTAAAATCCACTTTAACCTTAAAACTATAGACCCAAAGTCCGGAAAAGTCGATGGGCCAATACCACATTTATATTACACGTCTTTAGTGTTTACTTTTACAATAAATCAGTACATATGTAATTTATCAACTTTGTAAACATAAATGAGTAATTCAGATATTTGTTAAACAAATTTTTGTAATCTAATAAATTTCTAACTTCACTGTCTGTGTTAATATTGATTTTTTATGTAAGGGCCACTATCGACTATACGTTTACATAATATATCGTCGCTTCTTTTTGCAATAACATGGACAATTCTAATGACTATATTATTACTACACTTAAACTTATTATCTACATACGATAAAAAGTATTAAAAAGAGATCCCGGGGTATATGTATGTTCTTAATTCGTAGCCGTATTATGAGTTGACAGAAACTTATTAATGGCAAACCATTAAACTGGAATTAATTGGCATGATTAAGTAATCAGCAAAATATTGTTTCATAAATTACGTGATTGAGGCTATTGTTCTATTAAAATTCGATGAGCATGGATGGTTAACGTGTCTGACCTTAAGTAGTAATATTTATATCAGCATATAAATGCTGGATGAAGCACCTAATAATCTATACAGGATATTGGTTTAGCATGATTTTGTATTCATGATTCGTCGAAAGGAGTGACCTAAGTTTACTATTGCAACGGTATATGTTTTGCATGATATTAAGCTTTTTCCCTAGGTATGTAACGTTTACGTGTAACGTTTTTCCAGTAGCGTCCCTTTAAGTCGTGAGCTTCAAAAATATACATTTTATTAAGACAACGGACATAGAATATTTATTTATTTATTTTATTTTATACTTTATGCACAAATGTGACACAGGCGGACTTAATGCCGTAGGCATTTTCTACCAGTCGACCTTAGGGCGATGCAGAGTTAAAAAAATGGTAGATGCACAGTAATTAGAAATGTGATTTGAAAGAAAAAAAAAAAAGTATAAATAGAATATCATAAGCACAGGGTACTTAAATAAATTGCATTAGAATATATTTTAATAAAAGAGATACATACATATATAATAGGTAAATAATACATAAGTATTTATGTTTACATAATAATATACATTTATACATACATATAATTATACATATTATATATATATACATATACATACATACACACAATAAATTCTAGAAGAGAGAGGTATCAAGGTAGATCTGATAAGGAGTTTAAGAGATGTTTCCGCAACAGGTATTTAAAAGTTTGCCGAGTTTTTGCCATCCTGATCTCGCGAGGCAGCGCGTTCTATAGCAGGACGGATTGTACCAGAAAGGTAGAATGTACGAAGTCAGAGCGGTGAGTGGGACAGTGAAGAAGGAGGTTGCTTGAAGATTTAAGGTTTTTATCATGGTTTGCCCCTAAATATTGAAGTTGAGTAGTTAAGTAGGAAGGAGAACTAGGAGAAAAAAGTAAAGAATATAGGGTAGTTAATGCCCGTGTCTCTCTGCGTTGGCGAATTGGAAGCCACCCCAAACGGGAGCGATGCTGCGACACGTGATCATATTTGCGTAAATTGAAAACGAATTGAATGCAATTGTTGAGAAGGCGGTCAAGCTTATTGAGCAGATCTGCATTCAGGTCAAAGTAGCACACATCACCATAGTCGATTATAGGGATTATAAGGGTCTGGGCAAGCATTACTTTAGTTTTTATTGGCAGAAAGTTCTTAAGCCTATAGAGGGCACGCAACGAGCCTGTGACTTTCTGGCACACAGATGCAACTTGTTTTCGCCAGCTAAGAGTCGTGTCAATATACAATCCGAGGTCCTTCACACTTTCACGGAATGGAATAACCATGCCATCGTAGATAAGTGGCGGTAGTGAAGCAAGGTCGAGCTGGCTCATACGACGGTTACTTCCGATGATAATACCTTGGCATTTATTCGGGTTCACCGATACGCCAAACATATCTGACCAGTGTTTAATGGCCGCCAGGTCACTATTTAGGATCGAGACCGCGGACGATACATCGCACAACTCACTTTGATAGTATAACTGCAAGTCATCAGCATAGAGATGATAGGAACACTGAAGTCTTGGGGTGATGACGTTAATGAAGATAGAAAATAGAAGAGGTGAAAGAATACCGCCTTGTGGGACGCCAGCAGAAATACCGCGCCAGCCAGAGGAGGAATCTTCCGTTCCTGACTGACTGCTGACGATCCTGAAGGTAAGAGGAGAACCAGTCTAGTGCTTCTTGAGAGACCGAGAAATGGAATAGGACAGCAAGGAGTTCATGACTGACGGTATTGAAGGCATTGGAAAAATCAACCAGTACCAAGGTAGTAACCTTAGCATTCTCCATCGCCACCTTAATATCACCAGTCACTTTAAGAAGAGCAGTAACCGTGCTATGGTCCGGTCGAAACCCCGACTGAAGAGGACTCAATAAATTGTTACCATAAATAAAGTGGGAGAACTGTTTGTGGCCACAGGCTTCAAGCACTTTGGAGAGGAAAGGCAGAATAGAAATGGGACGAAAGTGAGTGGGAAGAGACGGATTGGAAGTTTTAGGTAATGGGCGTACATACGCTTTCCGCCACAAAGATGGAAATGTGCCAGACATGAGGGAGAAGTTAACGATATGGGAGATTGCGGGGAGGAGGTGGACTAGCAATGTGGTGATCATTCTCCGACTAATGCCATCACAACCAACCGCTTGGGATTTGATAGATAGGATAGATAGGAGGATAGAATAGTGCTATGTAAGGTTAGTTAAGTAAATTTCACGTTTGTTTTCCAATCAATGATATTTTTTTATGTCAGAGGGGGCATACAACATAAGAACGAAACATTTAGATTATCTTGATTATAACGCTCTTTATACATGCAAGTGATTCTAATTTTTAGTCCTACAAGATAGATACCAATGAGTCAGCTCTAGTAGTTAACTTTAATAAGTAAAAGATTTTTAACCACATTATAAAATGGCATAAGTATTCTATTATAACAATAAATAGACAATTTGCAATTAATATTGCAATTTTAGTAGACATAACAAAAATCTGAAATCGAAACAAATCAATAAAACTGTGTCAAATTGATTAAGCCTTGAGATTAATAATTAATTCTGGATCTCTTAAACTTATCGGAGAAATAAAAACAAATTATACGATGAATTTAGTCCTGCTTATTACTTTATTTTTTAATCATTTATAAACTAATAGGAAGTAAAACAAGAAGACGAAGTAGGCACATTAAGAATTGCAAGTAAGACTCCGCCCTGAAGATACCGTACTAGGTCAATTGTAAGGAGAGTTAATAATTCATATCCCGGGAATCGTTAGTCATTATCTTACAGAAATTCTCGAAATTCATTGATAAGGTAAGCAGTAAACAAACATAACCTTGTAGTGGAAGAAATGCTTTGGTGTAAGACAAAGTGTTGCAATGAAATCTTAAATGTAAATGTATGTATGTATGCAGAGAAACAAATACCTTTAAAAATTTCCCGTTATTTATTGTTTGCTTTTTGTTGTTTTGTGTTGTATTGTTATTTGCTTGCTGTAAGATTTTTCTTCTTATCTATTTTATGTAAGATCTTAAGGAAATAAGAAAACTTTATGACAAAAGAGAAGACGGGTCATCTGATGTGTGATGTATATACGTGATTTTTGAAGGCCATGGGCATTTGCCGTCTTTAAGGTAGTAAGTCCTTTTTTGAAAGTTTGACGGTCGTATCGGATATACCCAAGGCGACAATTTGTTCCACAGAATGATTGTAAGACGTTAAAAGAAATTTTGACGAGATGAACTATGGGGTTTCCAACGTTGAAGGTATGAATAAGCTAACGATTGTAAAAATCTTGTGTAAATAGTCGCATTTCTAATACCCTTGATTAAAAGGTATGCTTTTTAAACCTCTCAAGCCTCGTTTAAATGCTGAAAATAAAAACTTTTGTTTAAATACCTATACAGTTTGGCAACAAACTACATTACCAGTTTATGTGAGGATATTATTTTTAAAATATTTTCTTATAAATTTAATAACGTATACAAGAATGAATGAATGATGAATGTTTGAACTATAAGAAATTTAAAAACAAACCAGCCACCTACCACAATTTGTGAACTATATCTTAACACGTACCTACTTAATACAAATTACTGTTTCAAACGTTATCTCTGTTGTGTCTTATAGTTTATGATAATTATATATAGTACGTATACATGCCGTTTAAGTGATTACTACAATATGTAAACACAGCCCTAACAACAGTTTTTGTGTGATGCTAACTCTGTGGAGCTCTGTCAATCCTACTACAAATTAAATCAGAAATTTCAAACCTGTTAAAATCAAACAACTTATAAAGCAATAGAAAATGTTTAGGAAATATTACGCATTGATTCTAAGGACTTCAAATTATTATATTGTTATCAATAAATAGTTTCCTCGATAACATTTCACTCTTTCATTAAATATAAATACATATTTATCTTAGGAAGTTGTAGTAGGTATACGCGGAAGGAACTACTCGTGGTTAGTGTTAAAAATGGCTTATCTTATTTCCTTAGCAGATTCTAGCTAGCTTCTTATGTAGAAGAATTTAAAGAAAACTATTACCCACTACGTGCATAGATATAATTCTTCAGCAACTGTGTCAAGGTTACTATGTCGCTTTCTATTGAAGTTGTATGGCGAGTGATGAGATGATGCCCGGTGATATGTGAACTTGTCCTACATACCAAGTACAGTCAACGACAATCTATACTTGTATATATGTTTATATAGAATTATAACACCGTTTACCCTATGCCAAAAGTCAAAATATCCAATCCACCGAGGTAGGTATAATCAATTTAATTCGATAGTTCGAAATTAATCAAACATGTAATATAGCAAACTGAACATATTGGAGAATGTGAAAATTTACTTAATATCGTAAAAGTACAGCATAATTAGACTGATTTATATATTATAAAAGACTCCAAAGTTTATCCGTACAATAGCGTACTAAGAACACAAATTATTAAATTACAAATACTTATGTATATTATAAATGTGCAAGTGAGTTTGTGTTTTACTCTTTCACGCCTAAACAACTAAACCGATTTTAAATATTCTTTCACCAATGAAAAGCCACATCATAAGCGAGTAACATAGGCTACCTTTTACCGTGATAATCGACATACACGCAGGCAGAGCCGTGGACAAAAGCTAGTTTTAAATAAAACTATTATAAAACCTGGCACCGAATCTGCGCGTTAGAAACAGGTCAAAAGAATCAGAAGATCCGTTCTTCATTCATAAATTAGATCCGTGAAGATGAAAAAAATTTGCAAATTTAATTGCAATTAATAGAATATGTATATACGTATATTTTCAGTGCATGAAGTAAAGCAGATTTATGTCTTATACCTATAAAATTGTGTATATTATTATATTTATCTCATCTTTAGGTATTAATGTATGTATTACATTCAATGAATACTTGATTACACCAGCTCCTACAGTAAGTCTGTTCAGAGCATGAATATCGAATGTTGCTAGACGCGATAATTATTCATTGCAAATACTTTATTATACGAGTAGTTAGCTAAAATACCTTCCAAAATACCAGAAGTTTTTGTAATGTTCATGAAAGGATATTGAACAATAAATCATAATAATAAATCAACTCATGTCCCACACGCATAATAATAACAATAGGTGAATCAGGGTAAGATTTACCAAATTGTTTTCACTATTTTGTTCGTTTCTCATATACACTATGTTATTCAAAAATGGGTCCGCTTACCCACCAATTTCGTACATACCGCAGTAACATAAAAATAGTAGTTATATGTTACATTCATCGGTGAAAATTAAGTTTCTATAAATATTTTTTAAACCTCCGTGGAATTGAAGACATTTTCGAGTACCAAATTAAAGTAAACTAAAGTTATGGCTGAATGTTTGTTAGAGGTCAATGCAGATGAAGCGTGTCGAGGCCAATTTGGAGTATATGACCAACCGGTCAAGGTGTTGTGTGCTAATATGTAATAACTGATACGATATATATTTTATTGTTGTACTCATCTATCATATATTTGTTAAACTCAAGGCCGTCTTAGGCCACGCCGAGGCCCCTGGGCACACAAGAATTAGGGGCCCTGTTGGACAGTTAACAAAATGAATGATGAAAATATTTTTAGTTATGATCTTTTACTTAAAATGATTTATTGGCAACAATCAAATATACCTATAATTAGAGATATTAATTAGATAGATACATTTACGAGTAAGTATAATAGATATAAATATGGGATGTTAATTAGACAAGCATCTTTGAATTGATGGTTTCAATCAGTTAGGTACAATTACGACATTGATTTTTTTCGGGATTTCTGTTGTGCAAATTCTTCTATTATATCTTCAAAGTAATTTTTTTTGAGGATATCATTTTCTATACACATCATTGATAAAAACGTTAGTCGCTCTTGTGACGCTGATGTTCGTAATTCATTTTTTATTCGCTTTAACTTTGAAAATGAGCGCTCTCCGCTGCAATTGGTAACCATTAGGCATAGAAACATTCTTGTAGCCACTTCAACATTTGGAAAAGTTTCTTCTAATCTGTCGGACTTTATTAAATTATGTAAGTATGAGATACTCAAATGAGCTGATTCCTTTGATATATTCTTAAAATACTTTCTTAAATGAAAACACTCTGATTTGAGCTCATATGCATTAATGTCAAATGTTGAGATAGAATTAAATTCATTGCATTTTTTTGTTAACTCGTCAGAATCAATTGTTATTAATTGTGAAAGAAAACTAAAACGATCGTGCATTTCTTGATACGCCTCAAACGATTTTTTAAATGTGCATATAATGGATCTATTATAGGGATAAATGTATCTATACGAATTTTTTCCTTAGCATGCAACTGCACAGTCTCTGATGATCCTTCAAAGAAAGTAACGCGTGTGCTGCGAATTCTATTCCTGTCAAATTTATCTTTATAGTCAGCATTTGTTTTTTTTCTTTAGCAGCTAATTCATATTCATCAAAATTATTGCGTGCGTTATACGTACTCGATGATAGATGCGTAAAGCTTTGTGGCAACGTCCATGGTAATGGCAGTGCTATCCTGTAAGCTTAAACTTGTTTTGTTCATAATTCCCAAAAAATCATTCCATATTTCCGTTAAAAGTATTGTGTTCAATTTTTCCATGTTTTTTACTAGGCTTTGCGCTTCGTTTCTTGTTTCTCCTGGTTGATTGACATCACTTACTATCGAGGACAAAGCTTTAGAAATATTTAAATAACCATTTTGTAAAGCATTTATGGCATTTGCACTTGCAGACCATCTAGTATCCGGCATAGACTTCAAGACTTTATTTGTACCTAAATGCTCTACCATAATTTTCCATCGTTTGGTCGAAGCGGAGAAGAAATTGATCAATTTTTGTATAAACTGAAAATATGCTGCAGCTTCGGAAACACAATCAATAGCTTGAATACCTACTAAATTTAGCGAGTGTGCTGCACATGGGACAAAAATGGTAAATTTGCATTTTTCTTTTATTTTTGACTGAACACCAGAATACTTTCCAGCTAAATTTGATGCATTATCATAATTCTGTCCATGACAATCTTTTATAGGAATATCAAGGCTTTATAGAGTAGTATTTTGCTGATTTTATTTCACTCACAATTGTTTTTAAAACTTGCTGTCCCATTATATTGATAAATTCATTACAAATATTTGCAGACAAATATGATGTCTATCGGTTCTAAGCATCCTAAATAATTTCCATTGTTTTGAGACCCCAAAATCTCATTATCACCACGAAAAGCAAGACCTCCAGAAGCCAAAAATTTCACTACTGCAACTATTCTTCTAAGTACATTCTTCCAATAATTGACTTCTGTATTATATTGGGATAGTAACTCACTCTCAAGTCGTCCAGTAGATTTGCTTCTCGCGACATAATTCATCATTAATTGCCTGTGCTGGAAACTATTTTCATGCTAAATTAATAAGTTACTTATATGCTTCCAATCTTTATATCCATTTGGAGAACTCAAAGTACATCCAGTACCTGTACTAGTATTAAATAGACGGCAGCAGTAACAGTAAACAGATTTTCTCAAAGGTGAATAAAGGAGCCATTTTCTTTCTAATGACTCGCCATTCGTCAATTTACGGGTAAAAATACTTAGACAAATATCTAGTATTTGTTTTACCGCTTGAATCTGAAAAAAGTGTAAGAAGTTTCGGCAAAGTCACAGTTTTTGTTTTGAAAAAATAATGGCCTTTACTTTTTATACGTTAATAATTTAAAAATACATTTATCATTGATTTAACTATTTTTGGTGTTTAAATATTCAAATTTGTTTTCTGTTACTTTAACTATATTGACTTTACCGAGTTCAAATATTTAAAAAAAATAATGACTAGAGCAGTTAGTAAAATGCTAGTATAGAAAACCTTAACTATTTACGTGATTTTAGTAGTCCATCTTATTCTAATTACTTTTGGCGCGTTTTTTCAAACTTATCCTTGGCTACCGCAGCGCCACGGGGGCCTTTGGGGGCGCAGACCCCGGGGCCTCGCTAATGCAGGGGCCTCACGCATGCAGGGGCTTCGCGCACTTGCAACCCCAGTAGAAAAATATGTTTATTTGAATTTCGCGCTTTACGCATCGCATTCTAAAACTCACGTCACGCTTCTCGCGCTTTTGCGTGGTACTTAAATATTAAGGTGTTTACGATTTACGTTCAGGGATTCCCCGTGTTTAATTTCGCCTGTAACATTGTAGAAACTGTCGTCGGCTTATGCTTTTATGTGCGAGCAGCAGTATGAGTTGCGATGCAATTTTTTTGTTTAATGTATGATCATTAAAACTAATTCCCGGGGCCCGGGGCCCGGGGCCTCGCAAAGGCTAAGGCCGTTACTGATCATTGGCTTGTCAGTGCTTAGAGTTGCCATAAAGGTGCTAAAAAGGCCCATTTACTTTTTTTCGGATATTATCGATATGAATTTTTAAAAAAAATGAGGTAAGCGAATATTTAACGTGCTATGTATTTGCTTTTTGGAGGCCCCTTGACGATGGAGGCCCTGGGCACGGGCCCCGTGTGCCCTTATGGTAAAGACGGTACTGGTTAAACTATCTATCTATTAAAAAACGGGTATTATATCTTTTTTAAATGAAATTGTGGTGTTTGAGTACTTCACACACGGCCGTCTGATCCCGAACTAGGCAGAGCCTGTACTATGGTAACCAGACTGCTTCTTCGACTACGTCTTCGACTACGTCTTCGACTACGTCAACCGATTTCCAATTGAAATCAGGAACAGCATACGATTTTTTTTAATGAATTCAGATAATATCTCGTAAATTGACAATACTTTTATATTACACCTGGACTTACAAAAATTAATTGATTGATGATAACATTTATAGTTCCTATAAATGATGAATGTATCTACGTGCTTTGTTTTCAGTATCTCAAGTTTCTTGGATTCAAAAGCCTACTTTTAATAATTGAAATAACATGCATAGATGTTCATTTGCTGTGTAACATTTAGAAAGTTTGTAAACAAACATGCTTCGTCTGTAGCTTGCCTACGCTTATAAACATTCGTAATACTACTGATGCAAAGAAGATCTGACGACCCTTCACAGGAACACAAAGCACATACACTAACTAAAGCATATGATTTTTCACATGCGGCTTTTCATATATGATAGCATATGATTATAGATATTATAGCATATGATTAGCATATGATAGCATGTGCAAAGTAAAGTGTCGTCCCATGTGGGGTTTAAACCCACAACACTCGGCATAGTAGGAAGCGGCGTGGCAACCGCTTAAACCACTACGCCATCCGTGCAGTCGACTGCACTGCAGACACTGCAGACACTGTCGCATACTTGTAACTTGAAATGGGTGTTGGGGGGAGTCTGAGGCCTCTTATTTAGAGCAGCATTACAATATTATTATACTAGAGAAACATTACACATTTAAAAATCTTAAGTGGTAACCGAATAGGTTGCAAAATTAAGCAATCCTAGCCAGGTCAGCCTATGGATGGGTGACCATTCTTTGACACCCTGAAACCCCTCCGTGACTCGAAGAGTAAGTTAAGCCGTCGGTCCCAGTTGCAATATGAACATCTGTGACAATCATTACGGTCACTCCGTGTAAAAAATAGAAGTTCAGCGGTATCTTAGTAAACTTAAAACCGACCCCAACCTTGTTTGGGAAAAAAGCTCTAAGGAAGGAACATTACACAATTGGTTTTGGTTTGGACACTGTTTTCTGTACTTACTAAACGGGATGTTCTAAATGGAAACGGCTACAAAGTGTTCTTAATATTCTAAGAAGTCAAGAACGACGTAGCATCAAAGTGTAAATAACGATTTTGATAAACAGAAGTGGCACTGTTTTTGTATACGCCGAACTGTACAAATTGGAAAAATCTCCCAGACTGCAATTACTCGTATACATTGTATTACAATGAGTATACATTACTCGATGTCAGTAATGAAATAATAATCGCCAACAGTGTTAATTTAATTTAATTAATAATTGAATTCTGTTTTATTCGGATTTTATAGATAAAAACAAATTGTGGTTGCAAAAATGATAAAAAAACATCTTTGAAGCGTGTCGTATATCGAGTCAAACTTGTAACGTTACAAAGGGCAGAAAAATTTAATTTCTTTATTAGTAGTTTATTCCTAAGCATTATCAGTCGTTGCGTTTTTTTTCATGTATGTATGTATTGTGTGCAATT
Source organism: Arctia plantaginis (assembly GCA_902825455.1). NCBI lineage: Eukaryota > Metazoa > Arthropoda > Insecta > Lepidoptera > Erebidae > Arctia > Arctia plantaginis. Next base: position 8,830,161 of record CADEBD010000327.1, on the reverse strand, counting down.
TACTACCTATGTCAAGAGTATCAATCAATTTATCAGACAAGCATGCAATACTGAGCAAACGCTGAACTGGAAACCTATTTGATTCGGGCTGCGCGACACGAATACTTAATACATCAATACGATTTTTAGTTTGTAGGCCAGTTCTCGCAATCAGTTACGCACACATAATCGCTTCGTCCATCGCTCATAAATAATCAGTTTCCCGTTTTACATGATTGCAACGATATATCGACATTATCAGTAATGTCACAGTAAAACCTCGAAATTAATACCGATCTCATGACATATTACTCAAGGTCGGTGAATAAATCTAAACCCGCTTTTTTTTCATAGACCAGTACGAGTTAGAAAATATTCACTGATAGATTTTAAATCAATTTCAGAAATTAAGTTGATTTTCTATAGGACAAATACAAATATTACAAACTTATTTTAGTAAAAATATTTTCAATAAAATTTGATTGTTAATACAGATACTTATTTTTTTTTATGGTATAAGGGGGCAAACGAGCAGACGGGTCACCTGATGGCAAGCAACCACCGCCGCCCATGGACACCCGCAACTCAAAAGTCACAAGTGCGTTGCCGCCCTTGGAGTCCCTCCCGCTCGAGTCAGCGGGGTGGATTTGGGCTCCGGTAACCTCACTCACTCAGTGAAAGGCAACGAAAGAATTGTTTAACACCGGTTTGCTGTGAGGTCGTGGTATCACTCCGGTCGAGCCGGCCCATTCGTGCCGAAGCATGGTTCTCTCTCTTAATTTTTGTTATCGATAAAGATATTGGCATTCATATCAACCAATATTATAGTCTTCTATTTTTGTCGGTATGGCGCTTTCTATGGGTATTTAATGGCGTATGGTTTGTTGATACACCCCCAATCGTAGTCATACTAGCTTTTGCCTGCGGCTCCGCCCGCGATAAAAAGTAGACCATTTTACCATCTAATAATGTAGCCTTCCATTGGTGAAAGAATGTTTAAAATCGGTTGAGTGGTTTAGGCGTGAAAGCACAAGAAAAGAACTCACTTTCACATTTATAATATAAATATGGATATAGACCTGCTTGCACCGTGTGTACATGTATAGCGATATCTTGTCCTCAGAACCAGTTTCCATTTTAAGTTGTCTAAAAAAATAAAAAGATGTAATTGAAACGTTGACTTGCTGTATGAATATCCTGGTCAGGGCCTTATTAGTTATGCGTCTGGGACAAGAAAACTACGCCTGTATACATTTTTTAATCTTGATATCATGACTATAAACATCCGGATAAAATTATACAAAATTTATCATGAAATACACTTCTGATGAAACATTAACAGATCCTCCCACATCCAACAGAGACCACTGTTTAAAGGAATAAAGTGGATAGGACTTTATAAGTCAGCTGGTAGTAGGGTAGTGAAGGAGGAATAAAGTATTTTTAAATGTTTATGTATAAAGGAGTAAAGTTAAAGTTAAATAAATTAAGATTGTAAATACGGCCACCATGTGCCATGTGCGACAGATTAATGTAGTTCGAGGTTTGGTTGTAATGACGTCAAACAGCTCGTTTGTTTCGTCTACGTCGACACGTTATGCCTCAGACAGTGAAAGCTAAACATCATAGTTGAAAGACACTTGGCAAACACGTTCCACATCAACCAGACTAAGTATTTACTTTATAGGATCTTCGGTGATTCGCAAATATGATGCTAATCGGCTTGTTTGCAACGCGGGTCGCAACCGAAAGTGAAAACAGACGAAAATATTCTAAAAATGTAGTTCTGATCATGTATTTACAGGTTTTTAATAAATTAAAGAAATGGTTTTAGTAAAGCCTTATAACATGTTATACTAAAACATGTTTCATATATTGGTTTTCTTAGGTTTTACGGACTTCTTTGTAAGGCACAATGTCTATTGTGCTCTAACATGATAATTTGCAATTACTGTTATGAAAGGACTAGTTTTCTTTAACTAAATGTAAATGTAACATTAATAAAAGTTACACCGATGCATGGCGAATATTTTCATGTAGGGAATTGCAAACGAAAAATGAGTTGGTCATTTTAGTGCAGTATGATATTTCTCTGAAACTATTCGTGTCATTTTATTTTCGTTTTTTAATAGTTATTACGACGTAGTATTTTTGGTACTCTTAATGACGATAAAAATAAATTTAAAGGGTTTACCTCTCATCAATAAACGTCATCACAAAACCATTAATAAACTGCAAAATGTACTGATAGTAATGGCATAAATAGTAATGGTAAAACTTCAGTTAATTAAATATATCATAAATAATATAGGTACATACGCTGTTTAAAATAATCTTTTTTTTAAAGAAACATTTCATCTCTACCTTTTCTATCAAATACATAATTACAATAAAACGTTATTTAAAATAATAAAAGTAACTGACCTGAAGGAGATCCATGCATTATCCTTTCACAGTTGTACGCCCATTCTGATATGATTTCCTTCTCCGAGAGATTGAACTGGTCACTACTTTGATCGTAGAATGCGTCGTACCCCGAAGACATTTTCAACTTCAGCAACTGGATCAAAGCACCGGCCAAACACACGGCGAACGAGGCGGAACTGCCGGTTCCCGCACCAATTGTCAATTCCGATCCAAGCGATATTTCCATAGATTTAACAGGCAAACTTGTACTGCCAAAGATTCCAGAGAATACGTACAAGAAACTTCGAAGAGAATTTTTCTGATTGTTTTGTAACGAGTCGAAATTTGGTTTGATTATATGTAGGAACTCGTCGACTCGTCTTAAATGGTTTTCATGGTCTAGTTTGTCTGGGATTTTCCATGAGAATTTGCCGGTAATGCCTGATGCTAGCTTGGGTTGAAAGAGACTATTCACTGTTAAACCCAATGGTAATGTTTCTTCTAGTCCGACGCAAGGTAAATGTATTCTGATTGTAGGTTCCACGTGGTAATTTACTTCCTGTAAATTTAAGGTAATGATATCATCAAATGCCTAGGCACCGCAAGATGATCTTAAACCCCATTAAAGACGAGGATGTATGATGTGTATGTATAGATACTGGAATTAAATACTGTTTTGTTTTATAAAAATATTTACAAAATAATGAACTCCTCATAAGCAAGTCCCAATCTTTGCAATATGTATATTGTATATTGTGTACGGATGGTGATAGTCTCAAATATATAAACCATTCGGATGAATAGCAATTATATGCGTTCTTAAAGCTTATATGTAGCTTCTAAAAGTTAACTTTAAATGTTTTAACAATGAAGGGAACGTGGTTTAGCAATCTTGAATTTTTTTTAAACATCAATCTTACCAGAAGTTTGCATATTCAACATCTAAGTTTATTAAGTATAATTTTCTTAAATTGCTGAATAAGTAAACCACATCCTCCTTTATTTTGTACATAACTGGTATTTTAGAGCATTAATTCATAATGTTATTAACCGATCTTATGATAAACTAAACACAAATTAATATTCTCTAACTATTAATTAAACTATAAATCTAAACATTTAAATGGACTTTTTATTCAAAAATATACTGTATTTTTGATTTTTACTAAACTTTTAGGTATAACATTTACTAAATGGCGTTTAAAATACTGATGACATTTAGAAGTTTTGTCACAATGAATACCTTTAAAAAGTTTTAGATGTCTATGCCTTAAATACCAGAACAACGTTACATATTTAAAAAAAACTTAAATTTAAGGTAAAAATAGAATGATTTTTCCATAATACTCAACTACCTAAATATACACATATAAAACTACGTTTATACGTTATCTCATGGTTTATACATACGTATATTTTGATAAAATTGGATCACATAAAAAAGACAACTCTAAAGATAATACATGCTTTCCTTAAAAATTGTAACAGTTAATAAATTAACAATTTGAGAAAGTAACGCCTTTTAGTAGTCTATTTGATACTACGGTTCCTAAGTAGGAATGTAATAGGTACCTTTTGGCAAGAAGGAGTAATATATATTGTTTAGTCGTATTATCATTGTTTACCCTGTAACTTTTGGTACCAAAACGGGGAAACCTCCAGACTCACTTTGCAGACTTGTATTTTTTTTAATCTTAGGTACTACTACACGTCTAAAGCATTTCATAATTCTATTCTTAACAACGCATAAAATGTATGTCTAAGTTATACTTTAAAACTTAAAAATGGGGTGAGTATAATTATTTTCATGATTTATATTTAGCACGCAACAATGCAACATTATGCAGTTCAATAACGGCAGTTCATTAGTCAGTCAGTTGTGTGAGATACAGTTAATGTAAACGTAGACTAAACTGGCGATTGTAAAAAGGTATAGCACTTACTTAAGTAGCCCGGTCAAGTTAGCCCGAAAAAAGGGGTACCCTTGCATAAATTCCCAAGCTGAATTTTTACATGAACGTTACTACGCTTCCGAACGATCCATTATAATAGGACTGATGACACTGATTTCCTGTTTGCGTGTATTATTAGGCTACAAACAGTAATTATAGTTTTAAAATTGAAGTAGTAATAAAAATCAATTTAATTAATTTAGAATTGTATAATGTTGCTCAAGGCCAAGGTCACAAAAATTGAGGGACTAGGTTTGTTTTCAGCTAATATTCTCAGATTCAATATTAATATATTAGTCACGCAGACTATAATAGTTTTACTTATATTTTGCGTCCAATGATATATGTCTCTTTACATATTATTGAGAATACAACTTAGTAAATTTTAGAATCACTCTTTTTCAGAAATGGTGAATCTTAAGGGAAAAGCGTAAGGACAATTTATTGTAAATAATTGCATGATCTACATTTTTCTATCTACATCAGCTATTTTTATCATAAAACTACCGTTTCGCTAAAAAACCTTTGAACTCTTTGAAAGCATAAAATTATTGCGTACATTTTTTTACACACATGGGATCGATGACGACTTTTCAAATTTCATTATAATGCTATCCCTAACGTTCATGTAAAAATTCAGCTTCTTGTTAATTTATGCAAATTCTATTTTGACCGGGCTAGTGTTTGAAATTTTGTCTTTTTACAAATTACATTTTACCTGTGTATAGATACTATACATTTTTTTTCTTTCATGTTGAAAACCACATTATAATGTTCTCGCATTGCTGTAATGTCTCAAAGTTAAGAGTTTTTAAAAATTACAGGATTTAGTTAATATGTAGATTGTGGAAGAAAACTAAAAAATACCTAATGTATTATATATACCAATATCACTCTGAAAATATGTAGAATAGGTTTTCAAATTTAGTGCTCATATTTTTCAAAATTTATTTAAAAAACAAAATGTATGGCATGTTGTGTGGTCTCGGTACACATTTGCTAAAACAACTTTCATATTTTAGAGAAAAATGAAAAAATATTTGTATAGCCAGTTAGCCAGTCAATTGTTCTATATTCTCTATGTTTTAGAAAGATTATAAAAAAATATATAAAATAATACCTTTATTACAATAGAGCTCCTGAGTCCCAGACTAACGGCAACAGCAGTCTTCCCATACACAACAGAATGTTCTCCATGAAGAATCACTTTCCCAGGCGCCGATACACTTACTGTGTACAGATTATCTATTCCGTTCAACATCTTTATAAGTAGTAACACGCAAGGAACCAAGAAAAACTACATAAATTTTGTTCTACTTCATTATTATTTCCAAATTACATTTCAAGACTTCTGAGCGTTCCACTGTTCGACTGTGAGCGTCTTTTGTGTGAATGCGTGTATGCTCTTCAGTTCTTCTTGTAGCACTGTGTTCACCAATCTGTGAAGTGAATTATTATACTTTAATAGGTATAATAGATCGATTGTTATGCAAAACAGGGACGTTTAGACGGCGGCGATACGAATCTGTGAATACAAAAACTGTATTGTTGTCTTTATCTCGCGAGTGCTACGATATTTTTTGAATACTTTTCGCATGTTTTGTTGACTTCCAACCCTAAGGTTTGTTTTATGTATTTTGTACCTATATGTTTTTTTCATCAAGATGAGCATTGTGTAAATTCTAACAGAATTGGTTTCTAGCTACAAACGTGTTTAGAATTATCATGAATTATTTGTTTAAAGGGCACTCCTGATGACTTGTTAGATAAAGTTTTATTTGCATGTGTATACGAGTTATATTTAGAATGAAAATATTGGTTTCTTTCCTGTATGAGTAACAATAAAATGTACATAGTATATCTGAGAGCAAAGATCTCTTGAGTAGGTAAATATTTCAACATCAACTTGACAAAACAATTTGTTAACAACAGCGAGTATTTTCTGGCGTTATAGTGTTCGACCCCAACATTAACAAAGCTTAGAAATAAATATTTTAGTTAGTTTAGAAATAAATATTTTAGTATAATATTGATTTTTAATTATTAACTAGCTCAAAGTTTTAAGAAGTAATCGACACATCAAAATAATACAAGAAATGCGTAACTCGCTCGAGGGTCCTTGGCAATAAAATTCTCGAGGTTCAAACTAGGCAATGTTTATTTCTACTAAATAAAGGGATATTTTTAAAAGCACATCAAATAACTTATCGCGTGATAAATGATAATCAATATTTATACTTAATATATTTATAATATTATATTATATTCATTACTTAAATATTTTTTTAAATTAAATAAATTATTTTACTGCAAACCTGCACTGCAACAATTGTTTAACAAAACTAGTACTTGAAATACTTCGAAAATATACATCAACAGTGTATTTTATATTTTTTCCTCAAATGCTTTGACAAATGGTTCTTAATGTACGAAAATATATTATTTTCATATCAAATATATTGATTGCACATCAAATTACCCATAGCGTACAAACGTGATACTCCCACATATGTAACAAAATAACTATTTTTGCAACCCGTCCGTCTAGCCAGCGTGGCACAGTAAGCCAATAAGTATTATTTAAAATTTATTAAGGCGACCCCGTCATAAACGAGCCGCTTCCAGAAAAATAGGTTAGGCAAGAACCGCGACCGGTCGGCGCTGTGCTGTGCCTGAGGGCCGTGACCGAAGAGGCGGGGCGGTGAACTGTGTTGGCGTGCTGTTAGCGGTGTCATTGGACATCGGAAACGCATTCCATAGTCTGCCATTCAGCTGCATCAGGGAAGCACTCCACTATCATGCCACGATATGCCATTTAGAGCCTCGTTCATTGATCGTCCCGACTGAAGCTCCATGTGCTGGATTTGCCGCCGTGGAGGTTTTACCGCGGTTGTATCCTTCTGCGAAGACGTCATCTCACAGGAGACGACCAGCGCCTTTTGCCGTCCTGAGTGTGGCCGCGGGTGGACGGAACGGGTTTTCCCCTCCACCCGACATAACGGCCAGCCGAGAATGTACCCGAAAGTGGTGCCCACGCCGTTGCGGGCAGTCGCTAGGAGGGGTTCGGATGTCTTAATAACAGCAGTTGCCGGATCCCTACTATTACAGGCGTCGAGCGGCGCACCGTGTGGTTTTAGTCGGTCCGATACCGACACACCACCCCACCGCAAACCACAGTGGAGTGACGGCCCGAGAGGGTTTCCACACGTAAAATAAAAAAGGTTGGGAACTGCGACCCCACAAGAAAACGAATCGCTATTAGAAACAAGCTGAATCCCGAATAGTAGGTTAGGTTATAAAAAGGGCTTTTCATCTGCATTCTTTTTAAAAAGACAACTCTCGCAGTAGAAATTTACCTACTCAAGAGATCTTTGTACCTACCTACATTGCCTACTACACGAAAACTTAAGTATGTAGGTATAACCCTATCTATTTTTTTTCTCGTATAAAAAGACAACTCCAGCATTAGAAATATATCCTGTGTCGCGGGGGACTTTACAAACATACATGAAACGGTGACAAAGGACACCCAGATCATCCCATGTGGGGACCTAACGCCTGCCGACATAACGGCCAGCCGAGAATGTACCCGAAAGTGGTGCCCACGCCGTTGCGGGCAGTCGCTAGGAGGGGTTCGGATGTCTTAATAACAGCAGTTGCCGGATCCCTACTATTACAGGCGTCGAGCGGCGCACCGTGTGGTTTTAGTCGGTCCGATACCGACACACCACCCCACCGCAAACCACAGTGGAGTGACGGCCCGAGAGGGTTTCCACACGTAAAATAAAAAAGGTTGGGAACTGCGACCCCACAAGAAAACGAATCGCTATTAGAAACAAGCTGAATCCCGAATAGTAGGTTAGGTTATAAAAAGGGCTTTTCATCTGCATTCTTTTTAAAAAGACAACTCTCGCAGTAGAAATTTACCTACTCAAGAGATCTTTGTACCTACCTACATTGCCTACTACACGAAAACTTAAGTATGTAGGTATAACCCTATCTATTTTTTTTCTCGTATAAAAAGACAACTCCAGCATTAGAAATATATCCTGTGTCGCGGGGGACTTTACAAACATACATGAAACGGTGACAAAGGACACCCAGATCATCCCATGTGGGGATCGAACCCACGACACTCACACGCACACAGTAGTACGAAGCGGAGCGTGGCGACCGCTTTACCACCACGCCATTCGTGCAGTCGATGCGTACATTATTCTGTTATAATTATTGACTTTAGACTAATCATTTACGAGTACATGTTTAATGTTTTTTTACTAATCACACAATTTTACAGCTTTTGTTTTTAAATTACAGATTAACATTAAGAGTTTTAGGGTTCCGTGCCTCAAAATAAAAAAAGGAACTTCGGATCAATGTTGTACGTCTGGCTGTCCGTCCATCTGTCACCACCCTTTGTCTCGGGAACGCGTGGAGGCATGGAGTTGAAATTAAAACTATATAATCAGGTATACAGTCCCGTGAAGCTTTGATAAAATCAAACTTCTAAGTTAACGTAAAAAATATACTGCCGTTTATGCCGTAAAAAACGCATACTTCGACACTCTCAGGCTAATAAAATTTTATAGAGTACTTCCCGTTGTCCTAGAACTATGAAATTTGGCAAGTAGCATCGTCTTATACTACAAGGACAGGATAAATTCTAAGAACTATACATTTTTAATTAAATCATAGTCTTCATTTAAAGTACATAATCAATCTTCGAGGTACAATTTCACTTATAAAACACAATAATATAAGTAAAAATAGTATATAGGTTTTGGAAACTAAATTTCAGGAAAAGTTCTGAAAAACTGGGAGACTCGATTCCTCAACTATTGTACTGAGCCATCGTTTGGCGAGTCCGACTCGCACTTGTCCGGATTTTTTCATAGAAAATGAACCCCATTTATGTACCGAATAACTAGCAATTATGAATATCACTCAGGAAAGTTATTGTTTTAACACACATCAATCTTTGACAAACGCCTTGACAATCACTCCATTTAGCGGTACTTTTACCGACTCGTATATGTAAAGTTTGCGACTATGACTAGATCATTATGATGGTATATATATTACATCCACGTGATATGAGACACAGAGCTAGGACTGTATGATTGTATAAATGACTGCAGACACGTAGGCCTGACTATGAATGAGCTTATAGGATTCCTTGGACAATCATAGCTTTAGAATATTAAATAGGAATTTAGATTTTATTCTTAACTTTGTGGAGGACGAATAAGTACCTCAGGTATCTCGTAGGCAATACGATACGATTACAATATGATAAGGAAGTGGCAAAGGTAGCATTATCACCAATACGAAGGAATGGTGAGGGATAACTCTGATCAAGATTTAGAAGAAATATTTTGAGATACGATTATGAATGATATAGAAATTTTAAATTTCAAATTGCCCTTTTATCTATGCAAATAAATAAAACTGAAGTTTCTGTTTGTAATGTCAAAATTATAAGTTTTTTCATGCTCACACGGTTATTTGCACAATACCTATGCCTGCCTGAAGACCAGTTTAAATATTTTTTGTCTGTATGTCTGTTTGTTCCGGGTAATCTTCAAAACAGCAAGACCGATTTTAATAATATTTGACTATCAGATAGCTGTCTATATAATGAGTAACTTAGGCTATTTTTCCTCTCGGAAAAACCTTATTAAATTTTGTCCGGTCCGGCAATCCAACCACCGCGACTGCAGTCCATGAGCCCTGGGCTCGTCGCGTAACGTACTACACAACTAAGGCAGCGCTTTTCAAATTCCACGCGAATGAAGTCGCGGGTACCAGCTAGTTCACAATATAAACGAAACACTTATAGGATACATCATCGTTCGTATGTTCCTCATGATTAATTAAGTTGAAAAGTATACATTAATTTCTGTGGCCCAGACACATACAAGCAACGTAAATAAAAGAATTTTCAATATGGAAACCCTTATTGGTATTAAATATTGAAACTATGAGAGGATATTTAAGAAAATTTATGAAAATAGACCATCCTTCTCCTCCATACCATATCTCATAAAACACGATTCAAAATGTTACCTCCTGTCCTCTCCGAACTCGCTGTCGCACGTATTCACACGCAGCAATATTTCACTTTTTAAAATTCGACAACAAGAATTCAGGACTGATTTTCCGCAGACAACCCTATACCACCGTGTTCGTAATGAAATAATCTTTATTTTAATTTAACTTTAATTCATTAACCAGACCGGTGCAAGTTACTAGTACCGATTTACCTGTATATACCTGCCTACCCAAGAGTTGTGACAAAAAAAAAGTCAACATAACGTTTGCATATTCTATGGCCTTCATACTTTCGGTTGGTATTTAATTTGTCTTTTAACCTAACCAGAGAAATTTAAAAAAAAAAAACATTTTTTTAATTGTTAATTAATCATATTCTGGACTGAAATTTTTTAGACAATCCATTTGCAATATATTTCTTGACATATTTAATTGAATATAAAATACTTTCATCCATTAACCAGCTCGGTAGGTCGTTATATAGCGGGATCTTAGACTTAGACTTTTATATTTCAAGTGAGAAAAAAACACAATTGTCAGGTCTGACAAAGCGATTATTACACAACGCCTAACTAAATGTATAAAAACACCGGCAAAGCTTAGCTATGTTCTGCCGATATGCGAGATTTTTTGCCTAACAAGTGTTATGAAAGTAGTATTTAAAAAATGACTAAAAACTAACCATGTTGGAGATCATTTACGGGGGCCTTGTTACTAAGACCTCTGGTATACAAGCATTCATATACTACAGTAAGTCAATTCGTATTGCCAGTTAAGAGGTATGTCAAAGCTAGTACACAGGAAGCACGTGTTTACACGTACACGAGACCTTAAGATACTGCATTTAACTACATTAAATTGATCTGACATAAGTGAAGTGGAAGTCAATCAAAGCGCATTCGTCCGTATCAATTTATGGTCAAGGTTATTGACATGTATTATTGAACTATTATTATTAAAAACAATTTGTTCTATTGAAGTTTGAACATTCTTCCGGTTGTACATACACTTCAGAATTTCAAAGGGTAATAACAATTATAGAGACTTTTATATGGAAATGAGCTGCGGCGAGTGGAAATAATTGTTTAGAGTCAATAAAGGTAATTATAGGTACATGAACGCATGATGATATAGCTTATTGTCAGGAAAATCGTGTGGATCTTAGCAACATTGTTGATATACCGGGGCTCAAAACTAGTGGACACACAACATCGCTGGTCGTAATAGCTATGTATATGGGGATAATCTACGGTATTTTAAAAAGAAAGAGAATATTTGGAAAAACTTATAAATCGTTCACTAAGATATTTTTAGAAACAATTTTATCTATAAGTGTATAATGTAGTGGATGTTCGTTCGTTTTTAAACGGCAGCAATGCCAAGAAAAGCACCTAATGTCACTGTGTATGCAATGCATTGAAAGAGTAGAATGGTTTATATATATCGGTTAGTGGTAAGTTAGTGGCTTAGTGGCGAACCTTGAATAGGTCAAAACTAAACGTTGAGAGAAGTCACAGATGAAGCTTTAGCTACTATTGTTCTCGAGTATATAATATTAAAAGTATGTAAAGTTAAAACTATAATAAATATTTTACATAATATATGTAAGTTCCTCACCTATGTCTCGCAAGAAGCGGTTTCCCTTGGAATTTATCGGACACTATCACTGCGGAGAACTTTGCGCCACAACCGTCACTATCATCTGTCACCTCCTGCGGACAAGCAAAAAATGAAATAAGACTTTAAAATATATAGCCACTGTCATCCCTCTTATGCATTTTTAGAGTGAAGAAGAAATTCAAAACCTATTTCTGTCTAACCGCTAAATAGCTTAAGAATTTAATATCTCATGTTCATCTTAATAAGACACATAGCGTAGGGCGGTCAATTTACTATTGTGGCAATAAAACGTTTACATATTCATCAACCGTCGTCCTCATCTCATACCTTAAATACAACGGAAACTGTCACGTAGCGAGACTCTCAAAATAAGACCTGCGCCATTGAAATATTTAATGAGTCCAGGAGTTTAGCAGCCCTTGCCAAGTTACAAGTAAGGAAACTATTTTAGTAACGAATAACATTTTTCACAGTGTAACGTCATACTAAATTTTATAAGCTCTATTGCCATATTGTTTGCCATCAAGATGATATCCAGTTATTAAGACATAAATTAATAAATAAATGTTGAATTATGAATTTTGCCCAAGTACAGATACAGCAAAATGTGTTACAACATCCCACGTGATCCCATGAAGTTGAGAAACAGGTTACTTGCGTGGTTGTGATAGAAAACGGGCTGTAAGTACCCGTCAAATGCCTTGTAAAACAGTGACTTGTAACATAATCGATCGCTTATAGTACAATAATATTCCCATTTTTTGTACTTTCAAAGCATTCACAATGTATTTGGCTTAGTGAGGGGTTAAAAGATAAGTAGATAGCTAGGCAGACCGCACCATATCAGTAAAGTAACTTCAAAGAGCTGATTGGCTATAATAAAATTCCATTACTTTAAGTAGGTCCGTCTGATGTGGACGAACTATTAATAGTACCTATGCGTCCCCTCAATAATTAAAAAAACAGATTACCGTAAATGAATCTTGTCTTCATATGATTTGAAAATATTTAATTATGATTATGCATGCGCTTTGTATTTGTATATTTAAAATTGTGCTACAGCATTTCCTAATATAAATATAAAGCGCTAACTCTATTAGAAAAAGCTCTACAGCGCTTTTTATTTGTGTTATGTTTTCAATGTTAGTTTACTATAATTGAGGCAAATCGGAAATGAAATCATTGTTAATTAACTACATGTATCGTCAAGTATTATAATTACGTTTGCAGGAATTTAATTACCGAATACGTAAAAATACCTTGAAACAAGATTAAACTTCACTTTTGACTTAATTATATGATATCATTTGACATATCAAAAGTGAATAATATCTGTTTTCTTGACTGCTTTTATTGTGATCATCATAGCTGTAAATCCTCCATAGTTTGTAATAAATAAATAAATAATAAAAAATGACTCCCTCGCTACTGTCCCGTAAATAATAATCCAAACATAAGACAATAATTCTTTGCCCAACTATTTTCATTACTAGCATGCGGTGGAATTCATGCAAACAACTTAAGCCGTGTCGTAATGTTTGCAGAGAAATATGGACTATATTATAATAAAAAAATAATCATTACTACATTAATTACTTCAAGGTTTAAGTTTCGTATTATACGAAACTTCTGATGATGTTTAGAGCCTACATTGCGATCCTTACTAAATGTTAAATAACACTATTACGACAACAAACAATAAGTCAAGTTGATTGCTGCGCTAATGCTCATTAAAATATAATGAATAAACTATACTACAAAAGAAAACATTGCAAGATAGCAAGATACTTGAATAAATGTGAGTACACTTAGGTCATGACGTTTATTGGTGGCGAGACAAGAAATCTTATGCGAATTACCTACAATTGGTCCGGTCTCTTCACACCAAGGATGGAAGTCATGGAAGTAATTGGGTCAATAGTAAATTTTTTTTACTACGAATTAATAGATGGGTGATAAGTGAATAAATTTACGACCCTAATTGTCACGGACGGCAAAAAAGTTTCTGGCTATTCCGAATACATTGATCATTAATATCGTATCATCGTGTTTTCTTATTTAACTTCGTTGGTAATACACAAAGAAAGCATCGCTGAATCTAAATTATTGTATATGATATGGTTGGTGTTTTATAAATACAATCATACTCGTAGTTAGAGCATTTTACAGAAGATCATAAAAAATCCTTTTTTGTAGTGTTCAAAATAAACTTTTTATAATATGTCTATAGATTTAGCAAACAAAAACATGTGCAACCTACGCAAGGCGGCCTTAATGACGCAGGCATCTTTACCAATAATATATACACAATAAACGAATTGAGACTGATCATGATTCTCTCACGTGACGTAATCTACAATGATCTCATAGTGTATCAAGCTGTAACCGAAACACACATTGTGCAATTTTAAAATTGAAATAGTTGACGAGATAAAAGGCCCAAGAGATGTGAGTTCATCTATAACTTTTGCCGCGGTAAACTTCTTTCACCTTACTAATAAATCGATTGCCATTTTGTCGAATCACCAGCGTTAGTTGATAGATAAATTCATAGGTATTCAATATATTCTCAGGTGTGTCACCAACTTAAAACATATGCATTAATTTAGTTAGTGCCTTAAATTAGTGCAAATTTTTATTAATCTTTTTTTAATCTACCGCTGTTATTTTGGACACGTAAATATATTCTTGTTTGTTATGACTTTTAGCATAAATAAACTTTAATACCTAGGATATATATTTGTATAAATAAACTTAAAAGGCATTTTCAAGACGCATAATACAATGTTAATGTCACAATGTAACAGAGTATACAAGCACTTGTCTATTGGTAAGAAATTATCTGTCTGCAAAACGAGCACTCCCATGCGGATGTCACTGATTTCATTGCGAGTCTAACAGAAACAATATTTGTATTACCTACAATCGTTCGTACCTTTTTTTACGCGGGGAATGCTTTTCGCACCATACCCTCCGTTGGGGCAACGTAAGACGTGTGTGGGACTCTCGGAGAACAGGTCTACCCACCAAACCCCACGGCGGCCTACCTCGGCAGTCGGGAAGAGATCTAGGAACGCATCGGCCGCTTCTAGAGTCCTCTCAGCCGTACCCCATATCTGAAGCACGTCCCGGGGTGACCGTAGTCACCATGGGGCGGGACGCTGCTTCGCCTCTCACTGCTACATACAGTAAGAGGCGCGAAGGACTACATCATATTCCCACAACTAAGGGCCCAAAACAGAGCCCTGGGGAACCCCGGAACACACCTCTCTCCGATTTTCCACCCCGTTCCGACCGAAAAACTTCACTGTCCTGTCGCGCACGTAGGCCCCAATCGTTCGTACCAACACCGTAGTTTTTTAAATAGAATAATTCAATAATACTTACACAAACCTAAGAATAGTCTGTACCCGCAGTATAATACTCGCAGTATAAGACTCACTTACGATAATTGACCCAAAGAGTCATTGATGGCGTTTTAATAATTCGTAATATTGGGCAGGCGAACACGATGGCAATAGTTTCACTCAAGGTTTCATAGACAATGTGTCAATAACATTAAACGGACGTTGAACGTAATGCATTTCCGACAAAGGTAATGTATATTTTGAATGAACTCAAACATCACAGCAAGTATGTAGGTACATTATTGAATTCGAGGAGTCGTCCGGGCTGTGGATTTTTCAGAAATCACTTTTTTCTTCGAAGTAATTTTTCGAGATCAACCCCAAAGATCTGAACTACTATGGAACTAGAAAAGATGATTTATCACTGCCTGAATGATTGCAATTAAGAAGCATTAAAACACACACAAAAACAGAACTACGGCTGGCCTTTCTTGATAAATCATACATGTTTAATATCAATAAATTTCGTGGTTATGCTTATTTCGGTCAAGATCATATCACGATTCAAATGTATCATAATCATATACGCTGGCTAATAAAGATTATTCTCAAAATGATTGTTCAAGGTTGATTAAAAAAAACATTGACCTCATGTAAGTGTCAAGTAACTTAAATATTACATTTTAAAGCGTCGTTAAACATCGCTTCTGATGGTGAAAGAATTATAAAAATCATTTCAGTATTTCAGAGACTATCTGTCAAACGAGTTGATATCTATTTTTACCCGACTGCCAAGGAAGAGTTATGTTTTTCACTCGTCCCTTGTCTTTGTCTGTCTTGTCTCGGACTAAGTTCACAGATAAAATTCTTTTATAACATAGCTGCATAATGTTTTCCTTATTTTAATCAATTTTTCTATGGCTATCGACTTTTCAAATCAGTTTTTGTACTGTTTTACATAAATATTTGATAATTATAATTGTATGTATATCATTAAAAGAAAATAAAAAAAGATAATAAAGAATTATTATAGTCCACTAGCTGTAGAACTTTCGTATGTTATATTTTTATGTCACTTTTAATGTATCTGATGCATGAAATAATCATCTTGTAGAAGTACTAAATAAAGAAGAAAAGAAATGAATAAGAAAGGATAAGGAATAGATGCGGATGTACAGAACATCCGCATCTATTCCTTATCCTTTCCTTTTCCTTAATTTATTACCTATTTCAACATGTAATGAATTGTAAATTCTAAACCTACACTAATATTATTCGCGTCAGACGTTTAATCTTTATATTTAAACACAGAACGCAAACGTCTGTCAAGAGTTGTCAAAAAACCTTTGCTTTTTTTCAGCTTGCAGTTGCCACTTTATTTCATTTTCCTTTAATTCCTTATATTTCACTACAGGATTTTCAAATACGTAAATAATGCGTTTAATAATGCAACACAAACTACATTCTTTATCGAATCAGTACTTAGAAAAAAATGTCTGTAAAATGGTAACACAAAACTGATAAAGGAAATAATTATAATATTTTTCTTTCTTGTCCTGGGGTTTTACTGACTTAGACGATAGTTTTAAAAAACGTAGATATTTACTAGAATTAGTTTTCTATGATTGACATTGTTCTACTACGAATTCGCCATTGTTCTTTCTTTATTACCTCTTATCTTCTAAATAGCTGGATGGATTTCGATAGTTAAGGTATTGTTTTATCCGTCTCAAAAATCTGTTATAAGAATAGTATAGATTTATTTACATTCAACTTAGTTTTTCCCCATTTCCTCAGTGTATACGGAGTAAGTATATTAGGTTATTTGTTTTTGAGTCTAACCTCAATGAAATAAAAAAGTGTTAACAGCGTGTTCGCAATATTACCGGGCAAAGAAACCGATCGTATCGTATTAGAATCAAAGCATTTATAGCGATACAAACGTAAGGTAGTATACTCGTATTTTGAATGTGTGTAAACAGACGCTTTGTGCATGCGTTGTGTTTACTGCCATTAGATGAATTATGCATGAAACTAAAGCCTAAATTCGTCATTTTCGTCAACGGGTAAATGACGGAAGAAAACGACGGTTCTTATTGACATTTGCATAACGGATAGGGTTTCAATTTACAAACTCGTCGCGAAGGTTATAAGACCGAATATTAATTAATCCGATTCTAAATAACGACATCAATTTGTATGACATTGAAACTATGATTTGCGAAATAGACAGAAGCACGCTTCACAAAACTTTAGGCCACAACGCGTATTTTTCTTACCCACAACGGGTGGAGTTAAACGCAGACAATAAACAAGAACAACATAAGGAGTTAAGGAGTTAATAATTAAAGTTCCTTTTAAAACACTTTATATAAGAGAGTTCTTCTCTTCCAATAGTTTAAAAAAAAAATTAATATTAAATTTAAATTTAATTCCTAAACAATGTTTTAAAACTAGTTTTTGAATTTAAGATTGAGGTAGCAGCAGCAGACTTAAGTTTTCAATATATTTTAGCTATTTCTCTGTCTCTGCTATCCGACAACACGCCAAAAAAAGATCTTAAACAAAGTTATTTTTTAAAATGGTTAAATAAACCTATGAAGTTGGATTTGTATGAAAATTTTAAAATATAAAAATGTTGGTTATTTTTTATTTTAGCTGATCAAAGTACTGGCCTAAATTATTTAATTGTGCCATTCGGTAAGAAGCTGTGATGTACAAGTCTGTACTGGTCCACCAGATAGTCACCATCACCTTCCTATAGGCAATCTTTTTTTTATGCGCACTGATTAGGTACTGTACCTGGGTTCACCCACTGAGACGAACGCTTACGGTTGTCGTACAGAATGCACTTTCCATTGCAAGTAACAATTCGAATCCCACGTTTCTATGCCGATTCAGTAGTGCTATGCATGGTTCGACGCGTAAGTCTCGCTGATGGTTGCTTTGTGGCACCCACTTATCTAGCTTTTTTATCTTTCCAATTTGAGGCAAGTGCTTTAATGTTGTTTTGACACTCTCCAAAGCCCGCAGCTAGCACAGCCGTAGATTGAGTTGGATCCGCTTCCACTATCCCTTCAATTCGTCGTTGTCGACTCTAGTTACGCGCCGACCGTGAGGCTCGTTCTTCAACTTAAAATTCCGAGATCTAAAACGATTAAAGCAATAATGGACCGTGTTTGTGCAAGCACTGTAAGGCCCGTACACTTCGTTAGTGTTTCGTGTTGTTTGGGCAGCGATATTTCCACGTAGGAGCTCATATTCGAAAATTGTACGAATTTTCAGTTTATCTACAGCGCCAAAACCACCTCAATTTCACAAAAACAAAACACTATCTAAAACAAATGACTAAATTTTAAACTAAAACAACATCGCTTTCCAATTAAGTTTATTTTGAATTTCGAATTTTGCGCAATTCACAGATAATTAAATCTGAAACGGCTGGTTTTAAGAATCTCCAGCTTCATAGGTAAAAAACCTATTTATCATTTTATAGCATTCTGTTACCCCTTTTACTAGTGAAGTCACTTCACGCTATTTTAGTACATACTTACCTACCGTATAAATCTGTTTATAGATAAAATATATTATTTATGATTCTATTTTATATCTGAAGCTTTGACCTTTTTGTAATCTTTAAGTAAAGACAGTTATTGTGAACGAATAAATGCATATCGTAAACTAGAGAAAATACACTTTTACTTACATTATATCTTGTTTTATTGCATCGTATTGTATTATAATGAAATGCAGGTACATAAATTAGCTTCAATAGGAAGTACTCGTATAATTAGTAGATACATTACATGTTAATGAATTTATTCTTGAGTCAAACTTTTAGTGACCGAACAAATTAAGCAATATCTATCTGCAGTATGCGAGAAACAAATTGACGTGAATGTACCGTAATCAAGTTATTTTGTCCCGGAATCTTACGGTTCAATTAAACAACATCCGTCTAACGTCTTTTACTCTGAACAAGTGGATCGTAACATTGATCTCATTACAAACTGCAATTTATTGTCAATATCTTGACGTCTACGTGTTATAAGAACGTATGCGAAAAGATTGTTCTCGTTTGACATTTACTGAGTTTTTGCTGCACAAGGAGTACCTGGCAGATAGTACTAATTAATCTAAAACAACATCTTTTCCTAGGATTTAAAGACAATAATATAATTGTTACACATAAAATGACTGAATAATAAAAAAGTAAAGTGAAAAAGTATATAGTAAAATAGTAATACATTAAGGTACTATAATGTCACATTAATTATTAAAAATGGATATCTCGCCTGTTCGTAACAATAAAAGTGTATCAATAATTTCGTAAGTGAGAAAGACTAATGTTTTTAAGCACTAAACTGTGTGACTTAAATGTTACAGTGGAGAGTGCAGTCATAAAAACAAAAGGAAACTCGCACATTAAAATCGCCTGTGAAAAAAAGAGTTCGACTATGAACGGTTGATGATAAATTATATAAAAGTTCATTCAAAGAACCATAAAGCTTTGTTATCTTTTGTTTACATCCACAGATGGTCAGCAGATGTTTTTACGATTTTGTTTTATTTGGAAACAACATTTACATTCAGGTAGATAAATCTAAATCTATGTATATATAAATTGTTGTACAAATTTAAATTGTTTAAATACTCCATTTTGTATAAACTTTTACCTCCGATGCATCACTATCTTCTTAACACGAATGGGCTTTCTATAGGTGAAAGAATTTGTCAAACGGTAAGTACCTACACCCTATCGTTTAAACAAAGCTAATTGATATTTATTTACTTTTACACACGGTTCGATATATTTTTCTGTCTCTAGCAACATGTTTCCGACATGTTTTGACATGATAATATATACTTACTTGGATGTACAGACTTCAGTTGCGTTTTGAGAAGTTGTATTAATAAATTGTGTATGGAGAATCAGAAACTTTTTAAAGTAGTTTTTGTATATTTATATGAAAATGGAAGCAGAAGGTAGTCTATCTTAAGCAATACTTTTTAGCTTGTAGGTACATCAGATTGAAACTAAAACATACATGCTCTACTACTTTTTTATCAAAAGACACAAAATATTATTTTGAACATATCATTATCAACAGCCTTTAATAGTCCAGTGCTGGACATAAGCCTCTCTTTAGAAATGACGTTTATATCATTAAAATGACTTTAAAACCAGTAAACGATTTCTTGGTTAAAATTAATGTTCAAGACTTCGTTAATAAAAAAAGAAACAGTACGCGTTACAACAACTTCAGAACCTTGGAATACCATAATGTATAAATTTCTTAAACACAGTTTGATCGTTGCGTAAAAACAACGACTGCAGTAATTTATAATACAACAGGACGTCAATCCTCATTAAGTTTTTTTCTTTTCTATACGATTGAAGGTCACCCTAACCTTGAACGATAAGATAACGTACTTGCAAACAGCGAACGAGAATCGCATGTTTATAGCTATAGATTCAAGACTGATAATCTTGAAAATAAATTTGAGAAAACTCTAATAGACAACCTATTCCTTTTCGCATACTACAAATTACTATTCAAATAGCTTTACTTTTACTACAACTTTTACAATACGTTGAAAATATCTAAGATATAATTTCCTTTAACTTTGCTTGCCACTCAAAGGCTAAGAGATTTGTAACGCCCAAGCCAGGTGTACAAAATATTTTGGAATAGGATAAATGCAAACTACGCAGGGCAACCGAACTGCAAAGAGAAGGAAAACTTGAAACAAACCCTATACCAACCCGTCTGGCTAGCGTTGGTGTAGTAGGCCAAAACCTCCTTTCTAAGGAGAGGCCTTGTCCAGCAGTGGACTATTATAGGTTTTAAATAGTGATATCACTCAATCATTCAAATCAATCAATCAGAATTTTGCAGCTCACTGCACATGATCATCAACAGCCTTTCATAGTCTAGCCTATTTAAAACTGTTTGAAAAGCGCACGTAACGGCTTACGATCAGGCCACACGTGTTTATTAATAACAAAGTGGTATCAACAAAAACATGAGAAATTATGTTCTACTCTAATTGATCGCTGCCTTTTGTCTATTTAATTAAATGCTCGTAATAAGCAATAATAACTGCTTAGTCTTATTTACTATATCGTTATGAATATTCAAAAGTAGTTGGTTTAACAAAGCAAAAGAAAATGTATTTGTAGTATCGATCTTTATATAACAAAGAACGACAAAGTATTTAGTATCAAAAAGAGTTTAATAACATTCTTTCTACTTACAATTTCATCAACAGCCTCTAACAGTCCACTGCTGGACATAGGCCTCTCTTTAGAACGGAGGTTTTGGCCTACTATAAAACGGTGGCCGGACGGGTTGATATACAGTTTTTTAAGTTTTCCTTCTCTTTGCAGTGCTGTTGTCCTGCGTAGTTTGCTCCCTTAGTCGGCTTTTACGACACCCACGGGATAAAAAGGGGTGGTTTCAGTCCGTTTTCTTAATCCGTCACCACCACCACTTACAATTTGTGGTGATTAAACTACTATTTAGTACGGTAATTATGTTTTCCAAAATTAAAAATCCTATCTAATAATATAAATGCGAAAGTGAATTCGTTTGTTATACTTTCACGCTTTACGTACTCAATCGATCATCATAAAATTCTGCATAGAATTTGTGTTGTTGTACAGAAAAAGACATAAGATACCAATTATGTAGAAAAAACTAATGTTAATAAGATAAAAGAAGTAACTTTGCCGCGAACGTAGACATATAGTAAAAGTAAATAAAAGCTATAAATAATATATCAATTATGCATTAGAGGAGTTTTAATAAAAAACACTCCAAACAATCAATAGATCATATGGTAAGCATACGTAACAATCATCTTAATATCGAAGTGAAAGCATTTTTAGAAATCTTCCAACACCATTTCTAGGAATATTTTATAGAAATAGCTCATGCCCGCGGTGTCGCTCGCGTTAAAGTTATTTCTCCATCTTTCATGACGAGTAGATAAACGGTACGGATTATATGCTCATAAAATACGAACAAACAAAGCATAGGTTTTTATAATTTTAAGATATACATTTTATTCGTTACCAGATCGATAAATAAATGCAAAACTCTTATGACCTTGTATTTTACTTGATATTAGTTAACTAGAAATATTAAAACTGATTGTTAAAACTATTAATAAATTCTTCGATTTCTGTCAACCTCGTGACTAAAGTATTGCACATATTGTATGTAGAATTACACAATCGATTACACAATAACAACTTACGAGTAAAAACAGTTATAGATTTTTAAGAAGAGAGCTAAGTTAAACGATTTATAAAATCCATTGACAATAGGGCATTGACACTTAAATCAAACTTAATATACTAAAAATACAAATACCTATACCTAATCACTAAAAAATCACGTTCACAGAGCACGTAATCGTACGAAATCATATCACTGTCTTCATTTATTTTAAACTCGCGTTCGGATACGCGCAGCGGTGTACACCGACCGCGGCTCGCCAAGCCCGCCAACTGACTTGTCGCGGTTACACACGGATGCGTCCGAATGACCGGTACAATGAGCGTCTTGTTGGCTAACCCATAAATTATACCACGAACGGACGAAGACATGCCGTCTAGTACTGAAGTAGATTCTGGTTTGTTACGTTACTCTAGGACCCCTCCTCATTCCTACATAAAACCATACATAATACTTGTTACGAATGTTTTAATAACTAAAAAAAAATCGTGCTCATTCCTAAGAGTAATGTTGAACAGTTAAGATTGCATTTAATTAATTATTAACCTAAACTTCTCGATGAATAGAAAATTGTGGATATAATAATATACCTAATACATTTCTATTTTTACATACCTACTTATCCCCATGCACTAGTAGCTAAATTGACAGGAAAGTTTATAAACGAACGGAAAACAATTACTTACACTCGCTAACACATACAAATAAACATCATGGCCTGTGTTAGTGAGCTGAAGGAAAAACTGTAAGCAGGAACAATATGCAAAAACAACATAATATGTAGCTTTATTGTTTTTATTGGAATATTTCTTGGAGTAAGAAGATTAAAGCTAATAAATAAGTCAGTTATATTAAAAATTCATGCGTATACTAAAACAACTTTTTATTATGTCTTCAACATAAATACTGTTTCTTATTAATGCAACATCCAGTTCCTAAGCATTTATAGTATTTATAGAAAAAAACTCATCGTAACGTATTTGAGATCGAAAGAAGTATTAAGGGGAAAATATAAAAAAGCATCTAATATTATTAGCTTAAATAATGGAAAACAACTAATTTACAGATTTCAGCGTCCACGTCATACATACATACATACAGATCCACGTGTGCGGCGATGACGTGTCTTGTTAGGATTATTGGATTTGATCATGCAGTCGACGCTGCTAAATGTAAATAATAAGTGAAGTTATAGTGCTTACTGCACCTAGTTAAACTTAATGCAGGTATATTGAATCACTGATTGATGACATTACCTAGTTTATGAACATATGTGCCAGTTGAGTGTGGTAAACCTGTTACACTCCATTCTTTTCAGTATTGTTTTGACTAGCAATAACTTAACTATTATCTAAACACCCTTCGCTATTTCCTCTTAAACATTCTAAGCTTTTTATTAATTTTATCATGAATAGTCAAGAAAATATAAATTGTCAGTTTAAAGATTCAAAGATTTGGACACTCGTCTATCTAAACCAAATAAAACTAAAGCCTTGTAAGTCAAACACATGAAGATGGAAGATGTCGCGTTATTTCGTAATACTCTATAATTCACTAGGACCTTGTACGCTCGTATTTTAACACACACTTCTTATTTACACTACTAGGTCTTTTATATTAAGTTTACTCTCAAAACAGACGAACGTGACTTTGGCATTTGGGGTGCTAACGAGTAAATTTAAGGTATCAGCATCATTCGATTTGTGTGAATTTCATTTTAGTACGATTTGACGTTTACATTTGGTGTAAATTGTTGATATTATGCAAAATATAATTTCCGTATTAATCTTCTTACCCCAGGTAGCCCAGTGCAATGTCTAAAAGGTCTTAGTCGAATCTCATACTTTATTGTTTCTTTAAAAATCATATTACACTGCAAATCCTTGACCCCTGTTACTATTTTTCACAAGAGGTGTAAATATGTATCCGTTTCTTTACACTTCAGGTATTCTTGGAAACGTTCGGAAAAACCCAGACGAATTCCGTACATCGGACAGTCCTCGTCAATGACTCCTCAATGACGCGTATCTTTTTCCAGGCAATAATTTCTGGATAACATTTCGTAACACATATTCAGATACTATGCGAGTAGATCAGACTATACTTAAGAACCTATTCATATTCAAATATTAGTAACTTAATAATAATAACTGGACCCATCTCACATACAGCCGCCTGATCCAAAACTAGCAGAGCCTGTACTATTGTAACCGGACTGCTGATACACATACTTATATATTTCCAAACACATACATATTAAAGATAAATTACACCGAGACATAGAACAAATGATCGTGCTCATCACACAATATTTGTCCTGGGTGAGAATCACTAACCACTAGACGAACAGGCCTGTCCGAAAATACATAGGAGTTTATCGCAGTAGTAAATTTAAATCACACCAGATCTTAAAACTGAGCTTTTTGATGATATAGGGGTAAACGATTACGGTTATTTCACTTCGAAAGGGTATTTTTGTAGGGAAATAGTAAAGTATAACTAAAACTAGCAGATTACCGATTTAATTTTCAGTTACAGACGATATATTCACATTACAGTCAATGTTAGATGTTAAATACTTTACAACGAAAATACCTTTTATGACAAGATCGAAAGTTGATCGAAACCGAATTGAGACCAAACTTTTATTACGAGAATTACCCTTCCGGTTTTTGAGGCCGGGCCATCACTCCGATCGAGCTCGCCCATGTGTAACAATTGTGTGTCTGAGATTTACTTCAGCGTACAGTGAATTACTCGTATAAGAATGCCAAATTCCTAAATGTTTGAACGTGTACTCTTTTTAAAAAACTAATTAAGTGTACGAGAAACATTTTGAAACAAAGCAAAGTTTACAAGATCAGCAAGAAAATATTTATTTAAAATCTCGCAACAAAAATAAACTTCAGTATTAAACAGATACGTTATTGTTAGTGCCGAAAATGAAAACTTTATCTGAATCTGAATGTGTCCTAGCCCTAAACCTATTTCCCTTAGTCATGGCATCACGCATGAACGGCTGGTTTAAATTATTTTAGTGTTGGATAGCCCTTTTATCGAGGAAGGATATAGGCTATATAACATCATGCTACGATTAAAAGGAGAAAATCGATCGAAGTGGCAATAGGCAGTGAGAGGCCTATGTCCAGCAGTGGACTGTGTTAGGCTGATGCTGATGATGAACTTTTGAGAGAAGCCGACGAAGTTGAGCGGGTCAGCTAGTAAAAGATAAGAATGTTTAAAAAAAAAGTATATAATATGAATTTATCGTACTATAATCTCAGTAGATATGCCTCGGCCTTCTTTAAGATTTCCACTCCACATGTGATGATAAGATTTAGTTAAGACGGTACGCACATTAGTTTTTATATGGCTAATTCTATTTATATAGGGCTTTTTCAAAAATTAAATTGACTTTAAGACGCAGTATTTTTTTTACATTATATGATATTGCGATCAGGAGTGTACCAAGTATTTGCTACGAACGAATGTTTCGCATACGGCTTTTCTTTTTAGTTAATATCATACTCGTATAAAAAAACAGTACCTTGAACGTGACTTGAGGACTCAGATTTAGTATAGTCATCCAACTAAAGTGAGATCACATATTATATTCTCGTAATGAATGTTTACAAATATAATTAAACACAACGAAAACCGTGTGGTGACGGATTAAGAATACGGAGTGTCACCACCCCTATTCATCCCAAGGGTGCCGTAAGAGGCGACTAAGGGAGCAAACCACGCAGGACATCAGCACTGCAGAGAGAAGTAAAACTTGAAACAAATCCTTTACCAACACGTCTAACTAATAGATTATAGTAGGTCAAAACCTCCTTTTTATGGCGAGGCCTACGTCCAGCAATGCACTACTAAAGGCTGTTGATGCTAATATTGTTAAAATAATCGCAATTTTCTTGTAACACTGACAGCAAGCGATTTAATCTCAAGGTTAGGTGTCATAAAAAGATTGTGCAACATGCCCTTGATAATAATGATAAAATAAGTATTTTATTTTTACACTAGTTGTTATGTAAAAAAAATAGAATAAGTTAATACTCAGACAGTCATAGAGTGAAAGTTTGCTTTGCTCGCTCTCTGTGTATTAAGTGTAAGAGAAAGGTGATTAAGGGTGCGTATAGATCTTAGATACCGACCCTGAGTGAGATTTATACAAAACTGTATCTACACTCACGCATAATAATAACGTAAATAACGATAATTACGAAGTTGTATTTAAAATGTTAATGTTAATATAATATCACCCATTTTTTAACTCAAGTAAATAAAGTTTATAAAACACGATACATGAAAGTGACAAAGTCGTTTATTAAGAACATTTAGGAAATCGTTTATTAGAATAGGTAATTTAAAGTAGTGACGCCTAAGATCAGGCCTTAAAAAGACACATCATATGCACAACCATCACAGAAGTGTAAGTGGCATCCTGTACACGACCCAGCAACACCGCAACCGACGTAGCTCCTAATGATATTTTCTTCCAAAAGCATTTTCTAACTACTTAACATGTGATGGGCAACTGAATTACAGTACAAATTTAAATATCTATTAGACCTATTTCTTAGCGTTCCATGGATTCACCTTGTGGGTGGTGCCGGGTCCATCGCGGTATAGATGGGGGCAACACGTGCGACTTCGACACCGCCTGGGTCTTGCGACCCAGGTATAGGTTTAGGGAGTGCTTCCTGCGACGCGTCAGCTCTTACCTCCACTGTCTGCTGTGTTACCCCCTCTTCCTAACTATATTTGATAAGAGCCTTGCAAGGGATTTGGATTTTAGTTCAAGAAAAGAGTTTACTGAAGCTCTTGCCAATCCAAGATCTTTAAGCAGGTTATAGAGGGATTTAGCTGGTATACCCCTCGCACCCACTTCCACGGCATACAACGCAACGACATAACCATTCCTAGTTATTTCGTTGGTTAAGTCAAAGTACTTGTTTCTTTTTAAAGCGTGGTCTTTAGGGATGTTCGTTTCCCACGGCACCGTGAGTTCTACTAGTACTACACGCTTAACTGAAATTGCATAAAGAAATGTCTGGTATGGACGCCAAGGCACAGATATGCTCCAGCGTTCTGTAATCATTTTCATGCGTGTCCACTAATAATGTCCAGCGACTGGCGGTATTTATAATTGAGTACGGCTTTTGTGTGAAGTCTTTTTTGTTGAGCCTTCCTTTACAAGCGCGATCTCAGTTCTTATGTTTGTTGTTATTCCGTTTTCGCTCTCACCAGTGATAAACTTATAGCTTCACGTAAGATTTGTAATACATGGCAACGTGAATAATGACCCCGGTCTAATAGCGTCTTACAACCTGTCAGTAAGTGTCTAGCTGTACCTATTGCACTGCACTGCACATCGTACAAGCCTCATCAGTAGCTTTGCCCCACCTTACTAGGTTGGTTTAATTGGGGAGAGTCAATTGAAGAGCGTTGAGGTAAAATTTTAACAGACCACTCTTATAAAAGTGTGTGTCATTTCAAAGCTGGTGGGATAGAAAATTCTCCTAGAGTTAACCATTCAGGTTCTAGCTTCAGGTTCTAGGTTCATTGCGTGCAACTTGTAGGTCTCGTTTTCATTTTGTTCTAGCAAAGATTTTTATATCTCTTTGTCGTTCTGTCTTCTAGCATTTACCATTTCAACTCTACTAGACTGACCTTGAATTTCTTGTGGAATTGAAGCCTTGTGGAATCTGGTTACCTTAACTCTTAGGTGTTTGTAGAATTCCGAAGGTCTCTTTAATTTCATTTCAAAGTTATTCGAGCCCCCTTTCACAACATTGACGGGTCTGCAGATGGTGCAAGCCCGAGCCACGACTTCAATGTCTTAGTGACTTTCGCGTCCAATGTTCTTAAGTGGTTCTGGTTTATATTGTATACCAGAAACGGCCGGTCGAGACGTGATGTTAAGTAGTTGTCGTAAATCCAAACTTTATTACGTTACTTATTGGCTGTTGGTCTACCTTGTCAATGACTTTTACGATATTAGATCTCTCATTCCGAAAAGACAAATGAAAGTTAAAATAACAACAAAATTGGAACAAATCAATTATGATATCATCAGCCTACTCGTATAAAGTTCTGGTGAAATCGTACTTAAAAAAACGAATTTTATATCGTAAATGAGCGTGCACTATTATTTTAATATTAGTTCATTAGCAATTCTAATTACAATTACCTAAAAAAAATGATTTGTAATAAAACTGGTACAACTAAAGCATTATGTAATACAACATTGAGGAATTTAAAAAAAGAGAAGTTTTGTATGTTTGTTGTTGTTGTTATAAGAATCAAAATTAAACAAATTGATTTCAAAAACGCATTGTTAAAATTCTAGATTATCCATAAGTATAGGCTACTTTTCATATAGAGATTCAGACGAAGTCGTCGTGGTCGGTCGCTAGCATAACACGAATTACTATTCTAAATGCTTGGTCTGAAATTGGGCGGTCAATATGCAAACTATGAATGGATGTTAATTTGATAGATGTAATGAAATAGCAAAATGCAGTATAGAATACAGCTTGACGGCTGTTGTCAAGCAGCATTCGCATACAAATTAGCAAATGAGATGGGCTTCGAAAATGCGGCAAGAAAGCTAGTAAACGTATCGTAAGTTTGCAACCTTGGAAATATCTCCAACGACCTAGATAGTGTTTGGCCTAGTAAGAGATATCAAGCCATTGAACTTCGTAGGTGGCGATAAGTTTGGCACACTTGAGGAGAGAGTTCTATATAAGAGTAAAAGTAAGTTTTGATACTTTCGTTTGTTTATTATTGGATTATGATAAAGGGTAAAGTATTAAATTATTTAAAATACAGAAAGAAGCGTGACGAAGATGAATCAAATAGATTATTTAGTGTTAGTAACAGTTGAATTTCAATCACTGGTATATTACAAGCAAAAGGGTTAGTTTATACTATAATTACAGGGAGGCCATACAGGGTTCCCTGTAAGGATATTACATTTAAGATCTTCTAAGGGTTTATTGTATAATGTGGTGTATGTATGTTTAGAAAAAAAATCACATCATCAGCCTTTAATAGTACACTGCTGGAAATAGGCCTCTCCTTAGAAAAGAGGTTTTGTCCTTCTACACCACGCTGGCCAGACGGGTTGTTATAGGGTTTGTGTCAAGTTTTCCTTCTTTTTGCAGTGCTGGTGACCTGCGTCGTTTTGCGCCCTTAGTCGGCTCTTACGACACCCACGGGATGAATTGGGGTAGTGACATTCCGTATTCTTAATCCGTCACTACACGGACAAAAAAAATAAAACATAAAAATAACATCAAGTACAGGACTAAATAACATCACGTTTTTACAGACCCTAATAGACAAGAAATACACTATTTTATTTTATTGGTTGATCTAAGGTATTTTTGTTTTTTTTTTAATTATTGCCAAGAATAACTTATGTTTAATACCTACCTACCTACGTGTAAACGCTTCATTTAATATTCTTATTTATATAAGATAAAATGCTACAAAGTTAAGAAAAACATCGTTAAGAAAGATTAATGATTAATAATAATATATAAAAGACAATAATATTACTCTTTCATGCAAAATCTTAAGAGTAAAATATTAATAATACCTATTTAAATTTATTTCTAAATATTCTGGTAGACCATAAACTGCAATTGCACAATTGATAGCGAAACATTGTATTGTTTCACGACAAATGTAATGACCAAGACTATGTATAAACATTAGGATAACCGTAAGGCTCATGCACATGTGGAACATTGCAATTTTGTTGAAGGTTACCAAAAGTGAAGCAATGTTGGTGAAGTTAAGGTATCGTATATTTAAAGGCATGTCTTAACAACAAGAGGTTTTCGGTTTCAAAGTTGTTGCAAAAAACACATGCCGGTATTTTTTTCAAGTCCGGTTATGCTATTTAAGAAGCCAAATTACACGGTTCCGGTCATAATTCAATGTTTTGAAGTACTTATCTAATGCTATGTACAAAATCAAATTTAGAACATCTTATGAAAATTGATAGAATATAGCTGTATCGTCTCGTATCGTGTATCGAATTCGCTCCGCCCGCGTGTGTGGTTATCGCAGTAAAAAGCTGCCTATGTTACTCTCTGAAAACGTAGCTTTACATAGTTACGTTAGCTATACATACATATGGATTTAATTAAATAATAACATGATAACATCTAATACCTAAATGGCTTGTTGAAAATAAAATAGGCTAAAACTAGATGGCAAAATGTAGGCGTTTACTAGGTGTGTCTTTTAATAGCGAATATGGGCGTTAGCTTATGTATGTTTAAATACATAATGAATGAGGAAAGTACACATCCGGAATTATTACTATACACACTCAAAATTAGCTGAAGCAACCCAACGCTAATAATATAAATTATAAATAGGAGTAACAGATAACCTTATCTGAAGGTTATCGAAACAGATTATATCAGGAACAAGAAGTTATCAGACAAACATATCCTCTAAAAGGAATTCTTATTTCTTCAAATTTATAAAATTTATCAAGGAACTGAAAATTATACAACTTTGTTTTGCTGCGTATGTAGTATGTACATTAGGGTGTCCCGTCAATGTATGGGATTTTTTTTTAAAGCGACGGCTACGCAAGAGGTATCAAAAGTTGCGTTTTTGTGAATAGATTACAAATATAACAAAATTTAATTAAATATTTGTCATCTTTAGGCCTCTACCGATCCTAGAAGTTTTTCAAATTTGCCATTTTTAGAGGTTTCGAACATAAACTATAAATGATACAAAAATAATGTTTTAAAGGTTTTAATCAAATTTATAGGTACTACAAAGACATAAGGTAATGTTCAGTAAAGTTTAAATACTTATAATTAGTGCTTATTTCAAATACGAAATTGGTTCTTGTGGCCAAAATTAGATTTTAATCTGTTTCTGATTAAACCATCCCGAGCTGTAGCGTCCGTGACACTTAGAGAAGCCTCCGTCACTAGCTTTTCACATCTTTCCACTGATTGTGTATGACAGGGGAAATCAATAACATCGAAGCTTTGTTCTTTAGCCTTAATTCTCAGTTCGTCGTCGGACATCTGTCGCAAAATTGGTGGAGCGGATATCTCACACTCTTGCCAAAATATCAAATCGATGTAATATCGCGCATCGAAGTTAAGTTTTGGTACTTTAAATACCCTGCGAGTATTGCTTATTTCTGCTTCTCTTGCCTTTAATATTTTGCGAGCTGCAAGCTCTCGAATATGCTCTCTGTCGTCGAATAGCATGGTAACAAGTAAGTTTTCAGGGTGAGCAAAAAAAGCGTTTCTCTCGATCACTGAATTCACAATAGATCTTGGCTTATCAGGCAAAAATCGGGAGTATGTAACCATTTGAAAAATATGATTGGCTCCATCTTTGAATGATGAGTTTTTCTTAATGAGGAACCAAACTGGAGCATAAACTTTGAGCACATAATTGACAAGCAGCTTTAAATTATTTGATGGCGAAACAGTACTTACATAAAGTCTGAGTCTGCGATTGGCAGTAGTTAGCCATCTTGAATGCGCCATTTTTCCAAGTTGGCGGCTCGCTAACTCAGGGGAACAAGAACCAGTCGTCACAGCATGACACATTTCATACAGATACTTTTAGTTCCTTCACAATGTCATCAGGTAATTCGAGCAAATTGCCAGCCACTGCACAAAAAGACACTAGTGGTTTACTTTCACAAACATTGAGCTGTTTTCCAATAGGTCCTGAGTATTCTTTCGGCCCAGATGTGCTACCATCTAGAGACATAAACGGTAAATCATTTGTGTGAAGCGGTAATTCATTTGTGTGAAGCATACAAACACACCATTGTAACGGTCTCTTCAAATAGTCTTCCAGGTATTTAATGACACCTCCTTTCCAACCTGTAGTTGTAGGAGTGCCATCGCAACCCACACAACTTACTTCTTCTAAGTTCCATCCTTGATTTTCTAACAATTCTATAATAGAAGTGACAATCCCTTTCGCAGTACCTCGACTCGGCGTCGTATGTCCCAAGTAAATAGATCCCGGCTCTGTAAGAACTGAAATGTGTTCTTCTAAGACTTCTTTTCGGTGGTACCGGCTGTCTATTTTATTGATCTTGAGAGTTTTATCTTTTCGCCCATCGAAGTAGATACTCTTTATAATAATTTTATCGATGTCTTTTGCTGGCTTGGGTACGTGACTTTGAAACAGCTCTGTGAATCTTATTTTTATCAATCACAAGGTTTAGATCTTCGGAAGATACCATTCCTACGTCAACTAAGACTGCTAAAGCGACTGCAGCTGCCGAACGCGTTGATAGTCCGTATCGATCACATACCTTAGTTACTGTTGGCAGCGTCAGAGTGTTCCGACTAAATGAATTAGATGGAGACTCCTTTAAGTCACTTTTAGTAGAAGGTTCTATTGAAAGCGACTGTGAACGAGGCGGCAACACGTGTACCGGTACAGTATCGGTTTGTGAAGTACTCGGAAAACATGCTTGCTCTGTCCGCTTCAAATTTTCTTGTCTTTGATGTTTCTTTAAAAGCCTTGCAGAAATGGGAACTTTCTTGGGTTTAGTGCAGGAACAATTTTCAAACGAAGTGCACTTACAAGCTGCGATGTCAAAAAGCTTATTTGACGATTCCAAAAAGCACTTAACTTTGTTGTCATAGCTATCGTTTCTCTTACTTTTAGGATATCTTATTAGTGATAAATATTTGTTAAAATATGCGGTTAGCAGTTGAGTAACCCGTACGTTACAAACGATGGGAATTGAAGCTTTGGTCCAAATTGTGTTAAGTTTTCCAGAAACTATTGAAAAGACTTCTGTGTTCGATGGATTTTTTCCGTTTTTCTGTAGTTTTAATTCACTTTTAGTAAATAAAATGCACTTAATAACGTCTTTTATAACAGGTAATTGGCGATCGTCAAGTTCTTTATAAGGTCCCAATATAGTACAAGTAGTCTCACTTCGCCTTGAACACATTTTTATGATTTAGTAACGCAAATTACGTTTTTCTTTCTAAGAAGAATAGAACAACTCCTTACAAGACTAAAATCGAAATAGAAATGAGACGAACTGTCTTGTTGTAGAAGTAGCGCACGTACGAAAATCAAGTCAAAACATGAATTTTGTAGGAATTTTGCAAGTCCGATCCAAACCGATTGATCGCTAAAACAACCTGTCGATACTTGCAAATCATAGCCGAGGCTTTTCTTATTGATAAAATTACAAGACAAAACAGGATTGATTCATAAAACATAGAATATACGACATTGACTACAAGGTTGTTTTTGCGAATTTTCAGTAAATAAAAATGCTGGTAGAGCCCTAAGGATATTTTTAAATATTTTTTGAATTATTTTTACGCTAATCTACGTCTAACAGCGCAACTTTTGAGAGGTCTTAAGTAGCTAAAATAAGAATAAAAAAAATTCGGGACACCCTAATGTACATGCAATAAGGTTAGACCGTATGCTCCTTTCTATGTACGTATCAGATAAAAACGTAACTAAAGTTGGGATTAAAAGCCTGTTTGAATAAATTAGGTAATAAATAATACAGTAAATTAAGTATTTAAATGAACATAATGTTGATTAACTATGTAAATTTATTACTTTTCTAAATTAAAGTTCCTTGATTGAAGTAAAAGCTAGTTCTCCATAAAAACCAAATACCTCAGACCGAACAAAATAATGTATTCCGTCTTTTCTTTTTGTTAGTTGCTTAACTGCGTTGATTCGTAGCGTTAAATTTTAGATGTACAATAACAAAAACATGGTTAATTGGGATTTAGATAAGTGAGAATTCTCCGTTACTGGAACTGTCCTAAATCCTCATACTAAGGTACCGACACTTTAGCACTTAATTACCTGTTAATGGGAAAAATCAAAGCACTGTGTCGGGATTCGTTCTTCCGATTTGATTTACGTGAACAAAAAATGTTAAAAATAAACCTAGACCCTAATATCGGACTAACGTGCCTTCAATGGCTTCAATGTCCTGGGCAAGGCCATCTATTAATCACACATTAATGGCGAAATATGTACCTTTTGGTATTTACTAAATTTCAACACAAAGGGAATGACCGATGAGCAGTCCACCTTGCGAAAGATCCTTTTTAAGACGTAACTGCACACGTTCAAAATTAGTCATTCAACTTGACAAAAATGTCAACAGTAATTCTTTAATCTTCTTATATTCTATTCTTTAATCGTTTTATAAATCAACATAAGGCATAATACACATATGTATTTCAAAATATAGTAACGATGGTTTTATTATTTTTGTAAGTTTTTTTTTGTTTTTGCTAATGGTATATTTAGCCAAATATACTTTTTTAAATGAAACAAGAACACTTTAAAGGAATTATTTTTATTATAGATGACTAGGTGAGACCCGCGGTGTTACCCGCGTTTGTTGTTATAACCGCGGGATATGCCGCGGGGCGAAGCTAGTACATATATATTTGTTTATAGTTTTGAATTCTAAAAATAAATTGTAATCACATTTTAAATGTGGAATATATAAAAAAATAGTCAATTATTGTACCTTCATCCATATATATATTTATTTTTTAACACAGTCTGAATTAACTTTTATTATTTCCAAAAAAAACTACGACAAGACGAAAGCTTTAAAAAACTTTGAATGTTGTATTTATTTATATCTAATCAAAAGCCTAGAAAATAAGTTTGAAGCTTCTAGCTTTAAAAATGACGTAATTGCCACACAAAATTTCATCCCCTATTTCACCCCTTATAGCCCTTTTTTCGAATTAAAAAGTAGCCTATGTCCTTTCTCAGGTTCTAGACTATCTCTGTACCAAGTTTCATCAAAATCAGTTCAGCGGTTTAGGCGTGAAAACGTAACAGACAGACAGAGTTACTTTCGCATTTATAATATTAGTAGGGCTTTTGTCTGTTTTACGAGTATTTTACTTTCAGTAGAATACTCAAATTTTAGTACATATGTGTGTTTATTTTTTACTATACATGTTTTGATAATATATATCGAATTGCATTCATGTAGAAAAATCTATTAGTCAAGTTTTTGAGTTAGGAAGATAATTTCAGATGTCAGATTCAGGTACATTGATTTATTTCCAATCAACACGAATGATCTCATTCACTTATCTCACCTGTTTGCTCTTATTCAAGAAAGATAATACATTCCTGAAAGCAAAACACAATTAAGACGAATGAATAATTGACGCAAATTATACAGATTTACAGAACACCAGTCATTTGTTCCGAACAGCGATCAATTCATGAAAATACTTTGTTTATCTTACGGAGTCTTCTTAAACAAAGTGTGTGGTATGTGGTTTTACTGAGCCTACATTAAGTCTCTACGCGTCTTACATAAATGATAAAATATGAACTACGTTTTCCTTATCGACAATTCTGTAATAGCATTGATGAGGATTCCGAACAGGAGCCTGACGTCAGTATTATTCATTGTTCTATTTGTGATGTCTATAATATACATAATGTACGAAGTCTAATGTAATGTAATCAATTTTAGGATGTAAAGTCGTTTAGTATTAAGAGATTTGTGAACTCGGCACTTATGTAGGACAGTAATATATTTGACTCATTTACAAATCGTTGACTACATCAATCGCCTGTATCTGTCATAAAACTCGAAATAACATAAAGGGAGTAGGAATATGTCAAGGAGGAATATGGCATGTCTACCAGGAGAATAATGTCAAGTGTCTACTAGTTAACTATTACATAAAGTAAATCTAATGCAATATTAGCTAGCAGTGAGGAAAATTAACTTCTAACAATGAAACAACGTCATCGTTGTACTATATTTAGAACATAATACCTACAAATAGAAAATATATAAACTTGTTGGCCATTATAAACATGAGCAACGGCTTGTGGTAAATACTGAACTTATTAGTTTAGGCTTAGTTATATAGCTATATCATCATTTTTATACTAAACGAATGAGTAAGATGTAATTTTTAATCGACATTAAGCACTGAATTCGGCAAGTTTATTTATACTACGATTATTGGGACTGCTATCCACCTAACCCCTAAATTCACCTAATTAATAAAAACCCCTCATTTTAATAGCTTTTACCTAATGTGTAACTATTAAATGTCCCATTCAACAAAATAAAAAATAAATAATCATCTGACCACAGATTGAAAATTATTGATTACTTTAACCGTCATGAAGTATATTAAAAAAAAATTAGAGAAAGGGAGCGTCGTGTTCGAAATGTCATGTAAAACTACTGTGAAATGTTTCAACATAATTGAACTGGTGTGACTTGTGTCCGGGTAAGTACCTACCTACAGACATGTTAAAAATCCACCATTACGAACAAAAAAACTGGATCTGCAATTCACGATTATTAATTAAACTTTTCTTCGCAAAAGATTTGCAACAGTATATTGACACAGATTCGTAAATAAATTAAATTATTTGTTCAGATATTGCATGAAACGTTTTCAGATTGAAATAAAAGACTGGTCTGATTGGATGGGAGTCAGTGGATGCTCTTGATATTTATCAAATGATCTGCTCATTTGACATGCTACATCATCGCAGCAAATCTTGTAGATGACCGTAGGCCTTAAAATAACGGATAGGAGAACTGATTGGGTGAGTGGGTAGTTGGAGGAATTCTTATCCGTCTTAGTTTAGTTTTTAAATAAATTGTAGTTCAAAGGACAGACGTATACAATACAATTCAAAAGACTTCAAATATCGAAACATTAATCGTTTAAAAATAAATAGATCACTTTTATTGCGCCTGTTCTACATATCGGCTATCCTTTTCTTACATTCATCAGAACATAATGTTAGAAGAAACATACTTAATTCAAATCACGCATAATTACAAATGAAGCACATTGTTTTAGTTACCAATTCGTCTAACATGCGTCAAACATTCCTGGGAATACCAGTGTGATTCCCATTGTGATAGCTGATACATGAACATCCATATAGTTTCTTGCTAATAAGAAATGACGACGCTGTGTACATTGGCGACTGAGGCATATTCGTAGAATTTTTTGGGGAATTTTGTTTGAAAATGTACTAGACTTGTTAGAGTCATAAAATTTGTGTAGGTATATAACTGGCATATGGTGCGACATATTTTGGCGATTTATAAAATGTCTAAACGTGCACGCAATTTTAAAAGACAATACGTCATAAAACCGCAATGCCCACATAGAGAGGTCATGTGTTAAAAAAAGTTCGAACATCACTCAGAGTCAACATTTTGTGTAAATATGTATCTAAAATCTAGATAGACACAGGTATAACTAAACGTCTAATTGTCGGGTCGCTAGTATTACATAATATATATAGTATATAATGTTGATTTATCATTATTATCATATCATTAATATCCCAGTCTTAGTGGCATCTACAATCCACAAAATGGCCATTCAGGAACGCGACCCCGTTCGGCCTACTGCAGTCTGTCCCATTCCCCATCCCAGACTTGCGGAATCCCTTACCATAGCACCTTCCTTCGTACTATTCGTTTTCCTTGCGCTCATTTCTTCTTTTTTTGTTTCATCTGAAAGCAATTAAACCCCAAGGAGGGTTTATGTCAGGCTAGCTATGCTGATGATTTATCAGTCATCACCACGAACATTTTACTAATTCGGTGATCCTACAATTTCTTTATGAGTAGGTTAATGGCTATCTGCGTATTTACCCACAGTAGTAATAATTTCCCAAACTATTGTTTACCTCTGTTATTTTGGCTATTTTGTCAATAAAGCTTAAAGCTAAAATAAATCGAGAGTGAATAGCCGTATCGATTTAAAAGCTTTTTTGGTTAATAACTTTCGATTTTATTTGCCTATTAAGAACACTCATGAATGCATAGTACACTTACCGGACAATTAATTCTTCAATTTAATTATAGTGGTGAAGGCTAAACATAAACAGAGTAATTCTCCAATTTACTCTTCATGGCCGCCCCTGTCATCAAACAACTAATGTGGCGCAATACTAGCGCATCGGTAGTTACAATAAAACGTCGTCAACGAACGCGCATTTACCGCAATCAGTTTTTTTTTGTAATCGGTTTTCCGGATTCTGAGTTAATAAAATACTCACAATTGTATAATATTCATAAATAGGCCTAGCATTTTTTTTAACTAGGTTTTTTTATTAAGTAAATTTCAGAGTTAAACTTCGAATTTAATCTTTAAAAATTGGTATTTAAACTTTTACAGGTTAAATCTAAGCTAAATCTATTACAAATGCAAAAACGAGTTTGCTTGTACCCCTTAACTACCTAAACGAATGGTCAGGACTACAAGATGGTCCTGTAATTGTGCATAAACACTTTGTCAGGGAAAAGACTACTGTAAAAAGACATTTATTATTTACTTTTCATCCAAAAATGTACTGTTTTACCTAGCTAGAGATACCTGACTTGATTGACACAATCTACATTACCCTTAAGGACAAAAACGTGCCGAAAAATATATTATATAATTTATAAAATTACACATTATATTTATAAAAACTGCTAGCAATCCTTATTCTATAATAATTCCATGGAAGTGAGAAGATAAGGGCGCACCCACAGGTGTTTGCAAGTGCGTTATTATTTTGCAAAGCGGCTGCTCTAGACTATTTTGACTAAAAAACCAAGAAAAGACTCAGAAAGAAAATTTGTGATTACTAGTTTTCTCAACATTTGCAAGTTTACTCACTGCCTTTGATTTCTGATGTAATGTATATGATACATAACACTAATATAGTTAAGGTATATTAATATGCACTTAGCTGGATGTGAGAAGCCCAAAACCGATCTAAGTGGCGTGCAATGGGAGAGGCCTATGTCCAGCAGTGGACTGCGATAGGCTGATGCTGAATATGCACTTCTAGTATCGATTGTCTCAAAATCTTGCAAGCTAAAAACTCACAATGTTTACAAACTTAATCATAAAATTGATATTATTGATGTTTGGTTTAATTGAAATAACGATCAAAATCAATTTTGTTTCTGTTGAGTATTAGCACTTCACTTTAAAACTCCGAAATAATAAAAGCACGACCCAGCCAATTCATCAGGTATGGCAAAATCCTACTCGTACCTTTTTTTACTTATCTAACGGTTGACAAATGGGCAAGTAAATTGATTCACATCACTGTTCGGGCACGTGCATGCCCAGTGAAATCATGCGTCAAATTATGCAACGCTCAGTGAAAACAGCACTCATGTAGCATACCAAGCATTTGTTGGTTAGATTTGTGACAATGCGTCTCGTGGCACACTGGGCAAAACTGGCTCGGTAGGTAGGGCATGGCACCAACATGTAGAAACATTTTTAAATATTGAGTAACGACTCGGCAAAAAATCAAAACCAGTATATGAGGAAGGAAGTACGGTACGATTCATTCAATGATTGCATTCTAATTTAAGTTAGGTTAGGTTAGCAAAGTAAACTTTATCAGTAATTTAATAATTAAAAAACTTTCTTTTTACAATTTATTTTACATTTATTGCTTGTTATTATGTTGTTTTTTGCATTTATTTCGATCTTTAAATATGACTAATGCTAGGTAAGACAGTCGTTTAATGTATGTAATAGACTCCTTTTTATTTTCCGTGCGGAAGTCCCCTCGGATACCACCTATCATGTCGCATGTCGGACTCGAAACCGACTAAAACCGCACGCCGTCTCGGGTACTAATAGCCGTGTAATAGACCCCTAGTACTAATGAACATCCGAGATAAAGATTTGTCATTTTAAGTTTATTTTTTTAAACCATAAATCATACTATCAACTACTATATTCAATGAACCCCAAAAGCAATATTTCACATTAATTAATAAGTAAACTGCCAAGACGACTTTTTAAAGTATCCAACTTCTTTAACATAATGCCAATTAGTAGTTAACTGTTTTGAAACGCTAAATATATAAGTGTTAGTGACCTTCGACGAGTAATAGTCGTCCCTATATGTTTATGATGTAAACACTTACATAATTCTGTCATCTTCTTTGTCATCATAATTTGCGAAATAGTTTCGCTAAGTGCTGATGGTATTGATTATCAGACTTTTAGACGAAAAGACTATGTTAATAATACTTAAATAATAAAAGACGAGTAAAATAGATGAT
The DNA here is from genome assembly GCA_902825455.1 of Arctia plantaginis. Classification (NCBI taxonomy): domain Eukaryota; kingdom Metazoa; phylum Arthropoda; class Insecta; order Lepidoptera; family Erebidae; genus Arctia; species Arctia plantaginis. The sequence continues at coordinate 8,789,441 of CADEBD010000327.1, read as the reverse complement.
ATACTGGCAAAAATATATTCCACAAGCTAAAAATGCCTGTTCTTGCCTGCAATAAACATGCATCATTTTTATAAACACATTATTTTTATATTTGTATATACAATTTAAGAGATTTGAAACGGTGATATAATTAAACAAATATTTTGACTATGCGATCTTCACGTTTAAATCATCTAAAAGTAAAAATCATGTAACCACGTCATTAGTGATTTGACGACGCGTCACCAAAAACATCGTAATATGGTATTTCGATATATATCACAATCACGTTAAGCGATGTTGTCATAACTTGTCGTTTATTATCACTTAACCACTGATAATAAAAAGACTAATGGCTGGCTTACAGACGTTAATTTTAATAATACGTTTTATCTTCACCTAACAAAAAAAAAATAGTGCCGATGAATGTCTCTTGTGTTTTTTTTTCAATATTTTATTGATTCTAGAAAAATAATAACTTTAAATAAGAGGGAACCTTGGGCTCCAATAATTAAAGTTCGATATTAAGGTCACGCTAATGCGGTTCAGTATTATAACTAAAGGTCGCAATATTATAACAAAAGTGCAACTACGTCCGGAGAACGCCTGTTGCATGAAATGCCATCGTAGTTCTCGCTACAATCTTGACTAATTCTTACCCCACTTAAGGCTTACTAACAGTAAGCGTATTTAGTACTACACGTAGATAGTAAATATCTTGTATAATGTATGAAATTTTGACGAGAGCCGTCTTAGATTACAAGCTGAGCGCTTTATTTTATTTTTACTTAATTGGTACAGTTACAGACAACAGATCATGCCTCACACAATAATAAGTAACAGCGTATAATTTCAAATCTGAAGTCCAGTTAAAACTATACACATTATTCACAATCGCGGTGATATAGCTTCAATTAGGTGTTAAACAAACGCAAAAAAAATAAATAAGAAAATGAGATGCAGCAAATTGACTAATTAGTTACGAGTATATCTACAAATGTGTTACTATAATTTTACATTGATAGGTTTATACATTTCAGATTTATGTAGAAAGCACTTGAATACATTTATACTATCATTAAAATTTCTATTTGAGAACATATATCGTTATAACGACTACACATTCGAAAAACCGGATTGTTGCGTGATACATTGTCGTTGCTAGTTGGTATAGTAAACAGTTGTGGTGTGCGCACAGATCGCGTTGGCGTCTTGAAGTTCAACATATCAATAAGTTGACAATCTAGAGAACCTTTCACAATTTTGTGTAGGGTACACAAATCGCTCATCCATCTCCTTTTCTCCAGCGTGACCATTTTAAACTCCTTGAGTCGATCGTTATACGCTTTTAATTTTCGTTTCAAGCCAAACTTAAAACATAATGCTCTCACAAACCTGCTAGTATATTTACATAATTAAGTACTAATACGAACTTGACCTAATTACTAACACTTTAAATTTTTGTATCTTTTTTTCTCAATACTATGGAGGTTAAAAAGCTAGGTGTCGTAACTTTTTGTTATAAAAATGTTGATACAAGTTCTTTGTGCTTCCAGGTTTTTCGCAAACGATAATATCCCCCAAGAGGGTTGGATAAACTACTGTTTTTTAGATTAGTTATAAGGCAAAACTTTGTCTCTCTTCACCCGGGATTCCCAAACTTTTTGCGGCAAGAGACCCCTTTTCCAAAATGAACTGATAGCTCAGACCCCCATAGCCAAAGTACTTTAAAATCCTATATATAGTTTTTTCATACTGATACAAAATACTTATAAATTAAAACTTTGCCGTTGGTTGAGTAAGTAACCTTGACATCATTTTCTCATTCAGGGGTCGATTTCAACCACTTTAGGAATCCCTGGTATACACTATTAAGGTTTCAAGGTTTTTTGTAGTATTAATAATTCGGTTTGTTCAAATCATATTTACTGGACTTAATGCATTGTTACCCGTGTGTTGACGGATTAAGGATACAGACCATCACCACCCCCCTATTCATCCCGTGGGTGTCGTAAGAGCAGCTTGAGGGAGCGAACTACGTAGGACAATAGCACTATAAAGAGAAGGAAAACTTGAAACAAACCCTATACGTACCCGTCTAGTCAGAGTGGTATGGTAGGCCAAAACCTCCTCTCTAAGGAGAGACCTTTGTCAGCAGTGGACTAGTAAAAAAAGGCAGTCGATGTTATGTAAATGCATCATTGTATAAAATCATTCTCTCTGGGGTCTATAGACGAAACGACGAGTTTTATAAAATTTAAAGATTTTCATCACAAATTCCGGATATATAACCTATACTTAAGCCTTAAAGGTTAAAATAGTTAGTATTTTCCAAGAAAGGATATGCCTCATAAAACAAGAAATTATTCATACAATTAATCGAAGCTTTTATTCTAAGCGGAAGTACATACCAGAGAAATTCAGCAGCTTATTATATCAGCTTTTAAAATTAATTGAAGCTGCAGTATGCGATTATTTTCATATAAACTTTAGGAAGTAAGTAATTTAAAGTGTAAATATGCGTACGTAAGCTGCGTAGTAAAATTAAAAACGGATGAGATTAAACATACATCACACATACTATAAACTAGCGGACCCGACAGACGTTGTCCTGTCAAATTTGACACTGCGATGGTAGCGCCGTCTGTCTGATCCAATGTAAAACATTCCAAAATCAACAACTACTAATAAATTAAAAATTAATTAAAAAAACATTGTCCAGCAGACAAAATTGTGAATCTAAACCATTCCCAGATCCCCTTGAACACACACAAAAAATTTCATCAAAATCGGTCCAGTCGTTTGAGAGAAGTTCAGTGACATACACACTCACAGAAGAATTATATATACTATATAAATATAAATAGTCATTTTCACCACCGGAAAGTCATGCTTCGTCACAAATGGGCCGGCTCGACCGGAGCGACATCATGGCCTCATAGGAAACCGGTATTGGTGAAAAGACAATTCTTTCTTTGCTCTTTACCGAGTGAGTAAATTTCATCAATCAATCCACAGAACTGAGACCCAAGTAAGCCCAAATAAACTTGCTCTAGGTCCTCTGAGGGCCTAGTGTTAGTTTATTTCACATCTACTCGATCGTACATCGACACGCTGACCGCATTCGGCGTTGCGATTGGCCCGCACTGAAGTCGTCACCAATCGCATTAACCGTCGATGGTGAGTTTATGCGGAATACACTTACACTAGGCCCTCTGATTCTGGGAGAAGACTCAAAAGGTGGCAACGCATTTGTGGATCTTTAGCTGTATCAATGAGCAGCAGTGGTCACTTAGCATCAAGTGACCGTTTGCCAGAAAAAATACACACTCATGCTTGTATCCCGCAGGGGTAGTTAGAGGCCTATTATACTATTTGGCCGCAATGACGTGATACAGACAAGTCCGAGGGGGAAAGTCAGTTAACAAGGGAAACCAATATTGCTTAGGTGGATGGTTTAGAGAGTATAAGCGTACGATAAGGTGAGAGCTGCATTCCTGTAACTTGCTCTTGCTAGGTAATCTGAGCCCTCTCAGTATCAAATTAATAATAAAGATCAGTATTTCTCTTCTCTATCTTTTTGACAAATCTGTAAGTATTAAATGAATACTGCTGAAATTACTTCTTTTCTCTACAATAAAAAAATCTGTTTCAAAACAAATAGGAATTAAATATAAGATCCATGTTTTTAGTAGTATGAATATTTTAAGTCCTTGCGACGCCGACAGACCAGTAGCCATATTTATTTGTTAAGTCTTTACATAGGCTGCTTTATGCCTAAATGATACGATTATGATACTAATATGTATAATAGCCTTTTTTTATTGCCTTTTACTTTTTGTACAAGTTAAAATTAAGTGCTGATAAGTTATAAACAAGAGACAAGATTATAATTAAAATTATAATTATGTAGAAAAAAAAATGGACAGTTACAATACAATTTTAAGAGAAAGCAGTCCACGCTTTTTATTGCACTTAAATTTTTCTTAGTATTTACCTTTTAAAATTTATTTGCCATCCGTTATGTTCGCAAGTATGGAATTAGTTAAAAAGATATTATACAGTATACACATTCATTGGTAGACTATAATATTACATATAGGTATATTTGAAGATAGTAACAAATGTATCCTAAATAATAATATTAATAATAACTTGACACATCTCACAGTCATATCCCCAAATAGGCAGAGCCTATACTGCTGCCCAGACTGCTGATAAACTTATATGTTTCTAGATACACACATATTTTAGACTAGCCAGTACCCGCCACTTTGTTCGCGTTCAATTAGAAAAGATCTGTCTTAGTGGGTTCGATTCCCGTACCGAGCAAAATTTTATAGGGTTATATTTATACTCCTTATATAGACAGCTACCTGGTAGTTAAATATTATGAAAATCTAAGATTACCCGGAACAAACAGATAGACAACAAGAAACTGTTTTTTTTGCATAGGTATCGTGCAAATAACTGTGTTAGCATGAAAAATATATTATTTTGACATTACAAGCAGACACTTCAATTTTATTCTTTTGTATAGATGTTTAGGCTAATCACACAACTTTTGTCCTAGGTGATATTCAAAGCAAAATGAAGCCGACCCTGACTGTTAAGCCAAACCCTGACTTCGGCCTAGGGTTACCAATCACTACACCAGCTGGACAATCCATCGAAATAATATCTTCCTCCCCATATATTATTTTTGTTATGTTTCTGTTTATAATAATATGCCATTCTTTTCTTCTAAAATATTATATGGTTTATGATTTAACCATATAAAATTCTAGTCCATGTCATGATAATTTTTTAAACTAAATTGGTATTGAAACAGGGGCCTCAATTCTGCTATTTTATGTTCACGCCAAGCCACTGTCATACCACTGACACGCTATTGATATGCCATGGAGTGGCCATTGGCATCGGTATAAATATCAGTAGTCTACACTAACTCAGTGTATTTACAGTGGTAATGGAATGGCAGTGGCTCATCAGTGATGATATCAAAAAGATTGCCATATTTGGAAAAATAAATAAATCATTTCCTTATAATTTGAAAATGTATTACGTTTTTTTAATTTTGGTCCATAAAGTTGTTATGTATTTATCATATTTATTAATACAAACGTATAAACTACAATGACATAATACACGGTAATTAATAGAATTATCATTGCTGTTTTTGTTATTGTTTAGTTCAGGTAGACTACCGATATTTATACCGATGCCAATGGCCACTCGATGGCATCTCAATAGCGTGTCAGTGGTATGACAGTGACTTGGTGTGAACATAAAATAGCAGAATTGAGGCGAGGATCAGCTGCAATTGAAAAGAATGCAAAACGGTTGTTCCATTTCAAACACTGATAATAATAATGATGTTTACTTGTATTGAATTGTGATGGCTCTACGCACACATAAACAAACCAGCAGTGTGATACTGGACAGAGATCCACTATCTACTTTTCTACAGCTTAGTCAATTCAATTTCAATTTGTCTCTCTTATCATGCAAATGAAGAATGGCATTAAATCTTTTAATGAGACCTTTGGAATAAATTTCAAGGCTAGAGGCATTGAGGCACTTATATTGAGATATAGGTTCCTCAATTTCTCTTTGCTTTTATTGTTTCTAAGCCTATCCGTGGAACTATCTACAATGTTGTAAATATGCACACCTACACACTATTTTTCAAGTTTGTTAATTAGTTTGTTTGTTAATTTTTGCATGAGAATATTTACATAGGATTGAGACTCAGATCCATACATTTGCATTTGACATAAGTCAAAATTAAATAATTTTGGTTTTATTTTATAGTTTACCACTATATTTTAAAATAGGTACCTAGTAAAAGTTGTTTACTGAGCTAAACTCAGTAATTATAATTAATAATTAATAAAATAACTGGCCACATGAACATTTTCACTATAGGTTGGTATGAGGTACAACAAAAACTCTCTTCAAAATCTAAAATCTGTCATTACAATCTTTATTTGGAATGCAGTGACTTAAATATACATTTTTTATTCATCTACCTAGTTCATCATTTAATTTATTTTTTACAAAACAATTAACAACTTAAAGTAAAAAATGCCTTCAATCACACTTAAAGCATAAACGTATTACATATTCTTATTTAAAATTAAAGTCTTTGAAACTGTTTCCAAGAATTGATATCTTGGAAGAAAAACCTTGCAATACAAAGATGAAATGAAACAGCAATATTGTTCTACATTATCTAATTATTTTCTTTTTAATTTAAGTATTGTGGGCAAGCAAACTGGTAAATTGAACTGTTGATAATAAAAATAAAAGAAGAATAATATAAAATGAGAGCATGAAAACACTGATATTAACAATGGAAACAGATCAGGCAACTGCTGAGGTGGCTCCATGAACACAGACAATACAGTCAAACTTATCATGCCAATCACTGAGAAGAAAAAGTTGATGCTCAATAGCCTAAGCAAAAAAGAATTGTTCTTTTTAGAAGGGTAAATAATTTTGTAGATTCGGTTTGCATTGAAGAATGAGAACAGCCCTGCATTTGGCTGCGATAACTTACAGCAGATGCTATAGAATGACATATAGATAAAGTTAGTGGCAACAAAAGGAATTAAGAGCTCATCTTTTAGGAACAATGGGAGCATGCTGAAGTTTGACACTATTAAAAACCAGAAACACATAAAAGGATCTTCAGGAAAATGAAGACAAACTGGTATTGCTACTAGGAGAATTGTTTTTTCATGCACTTGAAATGAAAATAAAAAGAATGCCAACGACACATTTATCAAGCACAAAACAAATTTTTTCCTATTTATTCTGAAGAATAAATCTATGCAGGCGGGCACAGCAGCCATAGCTGTTATTAACATACATGTTTTTGCCATTTCCTCATTACTATATACAGTCTTAAGTTTAATAAAAACATTCACTGCACACCAAACATTAGACACTTTGTCCTCAAAAATTCCTCTGCTTAATGGAAACAACCGATGTACCACTTGGAAAACATCCTCCCATGATGTCATAAAGGGATACCATATGATAACAAAGCAGGAAATGACTGCAATTGCAAGTTTATTAAATCTATTAATAATATATGCAAGTTTGCCTCTCCCTAATGGCAAACCTATAAAACATTTTCTCAACAAGTAGAAAAAAAATGGCAAAGCATGATACAATTCCATTTGCTTGTAATTCAAAGCAAGAACAAAAAATATAGTTGCTAGAATATCATTCTCTATGGCCACTATAAAGAAAGTAGCCCATAAAAATAAACCTAATGATATACAGTTGTACTGAAAATGGCCATGATCAACCAATATTAGACCTGGATACAATAAAAACAATGTGGTAGATATGTCTGTCCTTTTAAAAACACACTTTGGCTCTTTAAGTTCTTTTCCTAATATCCTCTCGGCATCTATACATAAACACAGCACTGCAGTAGCATAAAAATAGATATCACTTAAAAATACAGTCCACCTCATGAAGGTTTTATGAGAATCGTTTTCATAACCTCTCGACGCAAACAGACGCACTGATTCTGGATCTAGCCAGTCCGCAACCAAACCCATGAGAAAACTATGATAAGCCGTAAGTGGTGGGTAGTCCAATCCCCAATATTGAAGGTCATTTTGAGTCGTATTATGATACCACTTCACAATGGGAGTATGAACTGTTATTTCTTGCCAGTGTCTTTGTGCTTCGTAATCGCCATACATTGGAGGTTTCCTATAACCTGAATATGGATATGCCGCCACGCACCACCTTACAAGAAAAGCGAATAATAGCCCGGGAAGTAACGCTTCTTTAGTCACATTAAATCTGTCTGGATCCGATTTCTTCGTCATTTTGTTAAATTATAAGGATATACACTCAAAACAAATTCTAACTCATTCATAAAATAAATAAGCAAAAATTTTACAGCGCGGCGATTGTTCGATATAATTTTGACAGATTACTTACGACGTGAACGGCGTCCAATTCCTTGGTCAGCTTCTCCCTCAAATATCCCTCTGTATACACCATATTTTTTGACAAAAATCCATTTATTGTTAAACAAATACTATCCACAGTCCACAAAAATTACATACACCGATTGAATGAAATTTACTACCAATGGAAACGGGTTTGATTCACACAAGTTGTGAATTTTTTCGAAAGTGACAGAACGAGAAAGCGGCTCACGAAAGTGAAATTGCGGTCGCCGAACTGACGAATTTCACACCGGACGAGCTTTGATGTATAGGCCTACAAAATTAGATTAGTCAGGTACTAGGTCAAAGTTCACAAGCTATAGGGCTATTAGAATTTAGCAGCTTATCCGTGACCTTGAACTTAAACTAAATTTATATTTTTAATTTATTTCTATACGAGATAATAAATATATATATATATATATATATATTATTCACATCACACATCATGACATCACATCAAAAGCCTATAATAGTCCACTGCTGGACATAGGCCCTCCTTAGTAAGGAGGTTTTGGCCTACTATTATACCACGCTGGCCAGACGGGTTGGCATAAGGTTTGTGCGTTTATGTCAAGTTTTCCTTCTCTTTGCAGTGCTGTTGACCTGCGTAGTATGCTCCCTAGTCGGCTCTTACGACACCCACGGGATGAATAGGGGTGGTGATATATATATATACCTATATATATATAGATAATTTAAGATTCTAATTTTGTTGTCGATCACCTTCAAAACTGTTCAGAGATTATGTGTTAAAATAACAAAAAATAAATTAGGCAAAATATAAGGGATAAATATAAGGGATTCGACTATATTTCAATCATATTGGAAACCTATCCAGTACTATCTACCGATTTAGTGATACACATATAAACTAGAGAGAACAAGAGCGCCAATCTTGCAAAGAAGGCAACGATGGAGATGGATAATACATAGTCCCCTTTATCTCTTTCTAGTCGAGCTCTGTGGTTGGCTGGAGAGTGAGAGAGGGATGAGTAGTTAAAAAGTAGCCTATCGCATAAATTGGCTAAACAGAGACAGAGAGAAATATCAGGCATCTGTATCGCATCCACTTACAGGCAGCTGTACTCCGTGTACCCTCTATGCTAAGATTAGGATTTAGTTGTTAACCATAGAGAAAATAGAAGAATAGAGCACGCCAATCCCACGTAACCCAATGCTTTTAGATTTCTTCACCACGCAGAGGCCCTCTCTATCTCTCACTCACTGCTTGTAAATAGGGAATTAAGAAAGAGATAGAGAGGGCCTCTGCGTGCAACGATCTCTCTCGCACCGAGAGACATGGTGAGGCTTCCCTTCCGTGCTCTATTCTTATATTTTCTCTGTGTTGTTAACATTACATTATGTATATGGAGTGTAGAGATAATTATGTACAATGAAACTTGGCCATTGGCCTTAAAATCTTTGTACCTAAATGCAATCAAAACAGTTTTGTACAATTTCATTAAAAAAATACTAAAAAAATGTAGTATCGATAAATATTATCTTATAATAGAAATTTTATTGATCACTATAAATTAAATTTTAAATGCTTTAATTAAAAAACTGATTTATAATGTTTATTTTATTAGTATCATTGGATTTTACCTCTTTTAATTAATTGGCCTTATACAAATAGAAATCTACAGTAAAATCAAGTTAAAAACACAATGAACTTGTCAAAACTCCAATTTGTCACTAGTCTTCCAAGTGAAGACTAATCGTAAAACCCATTGCGTAAAAAATATGTAATAATTAATTAACCTATCCTGTCGTAAAGGTTAAATAACCACTGCCAAAAGTAAGTACTCTGTTTCAAGGAAATTTCAAGGAAAAATTGGTGCGAATTAAAGTTTGAGAATCATACAATTGACGAGAATATAATCTATTTGAATACCATAGAGTACAGTTTTTTCTCATACATTTTAGTTTCCTCTATATTGTTTATTAAACGCCGGTAAGTTCAAGATAATATTCCTATTTTTGTTGAATATTTTTTAATTTTTATTTTATCCTCTTTTGCGCGATGAAAATGGACGGAGAAACTCCTTCATTGAAAAGAAATCTTACAGAGTGGAGATTCAGCCAATATCCGAAATATATTTTATTACCTATAGATGAAAATCATGATCAAATACGGGCAAATATTAAGAATGTCGTATTCTCAGAGGTACTTATTTATTCTACACTTTTTCATAATTATTTTATAAAAATTAAAGTGTGTGGGAAACAATACGGTAATTTTAAGGTAAGTGTGTCGTAATAAAAATACGTGGAAGTAAATTTTTCTTTTGTTTTTAATCAGCATTCTTCATTTTAAGCACGATTTCACCGTGTTGAACATAAACAAGCTAATCCACTGAGGTTTGCCTTATTTATGAACAAGATATTAATTAACCTTTTAGGCAAACTTACTGTAACTCTAATCTATATTTCAGTCTATGAATCAGTTAATTCTTAACATCTAATAAATAGTTTGTGTATTGTCGAGGTTACCTGCAAAAGATAGTCCAGTTTTTAATCTTGAAACTCTTTTCTTCTCTTTTCTTGACATATGTTTTGAACATAATTGTCTCAAGAGTTGAACTTTTCCCACCTTGCGATCTAAAGTAATCTGTAGTCCACATGTAAAGTTGAACAAATTTTAGATAGCCAATTTATAACAAACAGGTTACTCCAAGGCCTTTGGAGCGTAACATCAGATTAGTTTGCGCTTCAGAGGACGCCTTAGTGAATATACTAGACATGGACCCAGAAATGATCAATCGAGATGAATTCGCTGAATTCATTGCTGGCCAAAAATTACCCTATGGAGCACTTCCAGTCGCGCATAGGTCCGTATAATATTTTCCAGAATTATCTAAAGTAAACAATAACTCGATAAATTTAATAAAACATAAACTGTAGATATGGTGGTCATCAGTATGGACTCTGGGTGGGGCAATTGGGCGATGGCAGAGCTCATATTCTCGGCGAATACGTGAATAGGTACGTCTTTTTTATCTATGATATGTTTTTCTTAGTAGTCCTGAGCACATGTGTTATTAGTGGATTATATTGCAATTATTTCAAAGGCGTGGGGAAAGATGGCAGATCCAACTAAAGGGTTCGGGACAGACGCCATACGCTAGAGTGCATGATGGTCGTGCCGTTCTACGAAGTGCGATCAGGGAAATGATTGCATCTGAAGCTTGTCACTTCCTAGGGATACCTACTACAAGGGCTGCAGGATTAGTTGGTATGGAAACAATTAAAAGGCAATTTGAATTATTACCCATTCTTGTTTAATGTCAATTATTTAAATCTCACCAAAATTCAGAAAATAGTTATTTCTTCGGAAATTGTCGCCTGTAGTTGATGCTGTTCATTCAAATCTCTGTCTCTCTTCTCTTTCTGACTTTTTCTTCACACCTATTATCTGTAATGATCAAAATGATAGGAATAAATATAAATTAGATACAGTAATAAATTGTTGCACAGTTTTAATGTACGAGTAGGTACTAGTAGCAAGTTAGTGAAACATTCTGTTTTTATTTTATTGTATATTTTTGTTGAATTGGATCGAATAACAAAAAAATGTCTTTAGTAAGCGATGAAGCAGTTGTTCGAGATATTTACTACAACGGATGTCCACGCAGAGAGCGTGCAGCAGTCGTTCTTCGTTTGGCACCTAATTGGTTCCGATTTGGATCCTTGGAAATTCTTTCCAGAAGTGGAGAAATCGGTGTCTTACGGCAGTTATCGGACTTTATTATTAAGGTATAAAATATAATATTCGAAACATTTTATACTGCATACTTTAATTAAAACATGATAGTACTCGTATTCGGTTCAAGAATCCTACGAATTTTAAAGCAGTTTTACAAATTAATCTTATATTGTAGAATCTATTCTACCTTCTAAGATTAACTTGTAAAACTGCTGTTCATTATCTATAATGATATGGGCACCTTCTATTTAACTTTCATTTTCAAAAATATTATTTATAACACTTGTTATGGTTTGCAGGAATACTTCCCAGACATTCAATTGACGGATGAGAATCGTTTTATAAGAATGTTCTCAGAAATTGCTCACAAAACTTTGGATCTAGTCGCTAAGTGGCAAGGTTAATAATTCATTCAAGCAATTTAATATAATTTATAATTACGTTTACTTATTTACAATAAAACGTATTTGTTGTGGGACACTGAAGATTTCGACTGTTAATATATTACTTTTTTAATAAGGGGCAAACGATTACGAATCAAAATATGGAAATAATAAATCAGTAATGAATGATGATAGTCATCTCTCTGCTAGTATTTCGTACAAACCTTTTCTATTAAATATATTATTTATTTATTCATAAGATAGAAAGTCACAAGCCCTGAACGTTTACAACTGCGACTTAAGCAATTATGTTCTCATATAATTCTATTTAAACAGGCCTTGGTTTTACTCACGGCCTCTTGAATACTGATAACATGAGTCTCTTGGGGCTCACAGTGGACTATGGTCCTTACGGGTTCGTCGATTCCTATGACGGAGGTTTCGTCTCCAACTGCTCTGACGGCGAAGGACGATATGCACTAGCGAAACAACCAGATGTGAGATTGATCTAAAGTATTTACATACCTATATTTTACAACAAATAAGTCTTTTAAATCACTTGATACCTGATATGTTAATTCAGGTCGTAGTATGGAATATCGGACAGCTAGCAAACGCCTTGAAACCGCTTCTTACGTCCTCCCAGCAAGTGCATATGTCACATATACTTAAAACTTTGGATACCTACTGCAAAAATAAAACTTTGTGAGTAACATATTTTAAGATATTAAAAATAAATACACGAATAAAAAAAAGAGATTAATGTTTTCTTACGAATTGCTACAGAGAAACGTTCCTGTTAAAGATAGGTTTGAAGGAAGAGCGTTGGGGAGATGAGCAGTTAGTAGAAAAGCTGCTAGATATGATGCAGCAGACTGGTGCTGACTTCACTGCCACATTCCGACAACTTGCTGAAGTATGACCTTAACCTTACTAACTATCCTAATTAATAATATAAAACCGATGTTCGTTTGTTCGCTTCTCAACCAATCATTATGAAGTGTTTTATACACGGTTAGATTTTTCGATACTTAGTGAGAAAATGGCAACTATAGTCCATCTAATCTAAGAAGTACCGTTTGACATTTGGGATAGATTGAAGTATAGCGATGGGTCAAAGAAATCGATTACTACAATATCCCATTCTTAAGAGATATCGATATAATTTCTTAATATGTACCAATCAATACAGTTTTTACAGATTTATGTATATTCCTATAAAAGCCCGTGTACAAGTATTTCATGGGTTTTACTAGTCTTAGTATACAGTAGACTTTGACACGAGCGATTTTGCCTGCAAAGATTTGTTAAAATTACATTAACTTACATAATTTTAATTCTAATTATGCGTTTTCATTGACACACTTTAAGACGCCTGGATTGAAAATGAGTCGTTATTAAAAAATACATTTAACGATTATTCAATCAAGTGCATTTGAAGAGCTCAACACTACGGTAAAGGACCTGACTACATGACTTTAAAACGAAGTTTGAAAAAAACCCATTGTGTATAAATTGCGATAAAATGGAAATTGCTTTATAATTCCATGGCTTTACGGAAAAGGTTTTTGAAATTGTGTGCGTTACGTCTATTACAAAGTTGTTTCGTCTTGAAAAGTAAGAAACGTCAAACGGTACCTCTTAGATTAAATGGACTAAAAGTAACTAGACATTAACAAACTACCGTGACTGCATTGACCCATTCTGATTATGGAGGTATTGATAAGTTGAAAAGAAGAAGAGTATGTAAATATTTTTTATTTTCATTGTTTTACATTTTTGTAGCTGGAACCCTGCGAAATGGTGAGCGAAATTAAACTAGAAGAAAAATGGTCTCTGAAGCGTTTGTCTTCTCACGCATCCTGGGGATGCTGGCTCGACCAGTATCGAGAAAGACTTGACAAGGAAGCAGGTGAGACATGATAACACTTCCACTATTCGCCAATTTCGAGATGGACACGGGACAGTTATGAAGTGATGATTCAAGTAGTCGTGCTCTTACCGAACTCAACAGCGGAAATAATAGTAGTACTCATAGCTTTGATTTGTCAGGTAAGAGTTCGATATATATTATAAAGTTAATAATAAACTAGCAAGTTAATAGTCCTAAATAAGTAAGTCCCTCAGTAGTGCCCTTGTCTACCGTTTTTTTATACCTAATAATATTTATAATCAAGCAAACAAATCATGATTTTATGCGTTTTTATCCTTATAACTTGGCATTAGGCGTGCTGCCCGTAAATAGTCGTGATTGTGGTGTAGCGGCAGTGGATGCTGGTTCCTCGGTGTTATTCGAGGATGAGCGTCGTAGGCGGATGCTCAGCGTTAACCCCGTCTATATACCGAGAAATTGGATCCTACATGAAGCGATCGTTGATGCGGAACAGGATAACTTTCAAAAGGTATCTTTAGAGTTTCGGACTTCAAATAAACCTTTAAAGGATTACAGTTTTATCTATCTGACCAACATATTAAACGGAGAATTATTGTGTTGAAAAAAATTATCAGTTTATTAGCAACAGAAATCGACCTCACTCTTCCTTCTTCTGGGAACCTTGTAATGGGATGGTTTGTTAATATATATGTCATTTCGTTACAGGTGCGATTCTTGCTTGAAGTACTAAGGAAGCCATTTGAGGTACAGCCTGAAGCTGAAAAACGAGGTTTTTCAGCGCAACCACCGCAATGGGCCTATGCTCTTAAGATTAGTTGTTCTACTTAAATGAGTTCTTTTAAAATAAATATGAATTATTTTCATTTGTTTGTCATTCATTGTCCTTGCACCTACAGACTATTACTTTTTCCAAAATTTAGACAACTTTTTAGTAGGTAAAAAATTCAATTCCCGAGAGGCAGTACAAAATGCCTTTGAAGAGTTTGTTGCCTCTCGTCCAGCTGATTTTTACAAGAAGGGCATCAATAAACTGCCAATGCGTTGGCAAACATGCGTCGATTGCATGGGTGATTACTTCGAATAACAGAAATAAAAAAGTTTGAAAAAATAAGTACTTTCACTTATTGCATACAAAACTGCAATTGTATAGGTAAAGACCTATTATATAATATCGGTGTTAAACTGGCGTCTGAAGAGCATCTTCCAGAGTACGAGTCCTTCTAGCTAGCTTATCACAATCATGATGAGAGATCGTTTCGTCCACCAGCGTTTACAATGGTCGTCTTCGTTCCAAGTAAACAAAAACTATTCTCTCAAATTATTGTAATATACAAGCTGTGCCAAACAGTTGCTATCTGCATATTGGCCTCGTTGATATTGGCTTAAAAGGATCATTCAGAATTGAAAGGCAGACAATAATTAAAAATGGGATTATTTAAGTTGATAAATGTATGAAGTATGAATTTTAAAATTGATTAGATTTATTTCAGGTTTATATCTTCTAAATATTCACATTGATTTACAGATTCTACAATAAAAAAATCCTATATGAATATATTATATTAAGGATCGTAAGCACATCAGGATTACCGAATGTGATATATTTTTGTGCTTCCGAACTGCTGTGGTGGACTAACATAGAATTTTCTTCCTGGTGCTCAAACAGAAGAAAAAAGAGAAGAAGTAGAAAGAATTTACTACTAATAATATTTGTTCTCTGATTATTACCTATTTATTAACTAAAAAAATACATACTCCGCCAAAGAATTGTCAATGTATTATGACATTATTGACTGTTATTGACATTGACACTGCCAGGACAGCTGAGTTGAGCTGTCAATTGGATGAAAAAGTATAACGAAAAAGTACGTATTGCTTAGAAGGAAGGTTTACTTTCCAAACAAATTAATGCACATCATCATAGATAAACTTAAGTCCAATAAATGAGTATATAGTCGAATAATTTATCAAAACAATAATGACTTTAGAATAATTATTTGTCTCCTTGAGATCTTATTATTAGATTTAAAATTTTCCATTGTTATTACTAATGCGGCGTGCATTCTGCATGTTACCGGTTCTTATGAATGAACAGAAAAACATAGCTAGCAAAATGAAGCCAATTATCAATTTCAAGGAGTGGAAATTCCGTGAGTCCCCAAACTACGCTGCCCTCCCTATTGACGAAAACCCAGAATATAATGTGCCAGTTGCTGTTAAGGATGCTGTTTTTTCTAAGGTAATTAATTAGAATTGCCAAAAAAACGTGGCGACTATTGAAAGTTCCCCCAAATGGATCGCAAACACATATTAATTTGCAAAAAAAAATATCTGTATTTCATTTTTATAACAATGTGAAATGAACATTTTCTATTCAACTAGTAATGTTTCAAAAAAAAAAGTGATTAACGAGACAATTAATGGCTTGCAATTATTTTTATTTTGTTTAACTCATTACTACAGATCTGCCTGAGAGAAAATATCTTAATTTAAAAAAAATGTTGAACAAAGTTGGGATAGCTACACTATTAAAAGTTACATTTAAATAATTATTAAGAAACACAATTAAAAAATAATTAATAAAACATTTAAACAATTACCGAACTCAACTGAAAATTCACAGAATTAAGAATATTAATTTTCTAAGACCTTCTGTAGAAAACAAAACACAGACAAAACGCAAAGCAAAAATGCATGTGGAACTGCAGGAAACTGGTAGTATAAAATGGATAAAAAAATTATGTCATGTTAGACTTGTTATATCCCCAAAAATCAAATTATTGCAGGTGCCAACTGAGCCTCTATCTGGGAAAGTCCATCTTGTGTGTGCATCAGATGATGCTTTAATAGACCTACTCGACCTGGATCCTTCTGTGGCTGAAACTGAGGAGTTTATTAACTTTGTATCTGGCAGATACTTGCCTCCTGGAGGACTAAGTGTTTCTCATAGGTAAATTGAACAAAAATTTACACAAATTGCAAATAAATAACACTTGTGATTTCAACGTAAAAATTGGAATTTTTTAGATATGGCGGATACCAGTTTGGTTTTTGGGCTGATCAACTTGGTGATGGTAGAGCTCATATTCTTGGTGAATATATTAACAGGTGATTTTTTTTCTCATTACATTATATCAGCAATTCAGTGTTATAAACATCATTAAAAATTCCTTCTGTTTTAAATATAAAACATCTTTATTTTTTTTTTTAATAAAAAAATCTTTTCAGCCTACAAGTTCATAAATGCTGTTTACCTGTTACTGTGTATACTGTAATTAATATTCCTCAAAGCAGATAGTAATTTGTACATATATTAAACATTCAACGGGGAACAATATCTTTTTGCTGGTTGAAAATTATCCTAAGTGTGGCAACATATCAAATACAAAAAACAAAGTGTAACTTTTATATACATTCATTTGTATTGCTGTTTGTACTTGTCACAATTCACAGAATTTATAAAATCTACACTTAAAATTACTTGCCCTGAGTGACTAATTCATCAACACTGGGGCTACAAACTTGAAATTTTGACAGCTGAGACTTTTATGTTAAATGTGCTTACAGCACCCACCAAGAAAGGATTGTTTTAAATTTTACACCTAAGGGGTAAAATAAGGGATGATCGGTTGTATGGAATACTAAGAAATATCTACGCGAGCGAAGCCGCAGGCTAGTATTCTATAAATTAACAATGTTTAATACAGTAAAGGAGAATCCTGGCAACCACAACTCAAAGGCTCTGGTGAGACGCCTTACTCCCGTTTCGGTGACGGCCGCGCTGTGTTACGATCGTCTATCAGAGAGATGATTGCTTCTGAAGCCTGCCATTATCTTGGCATACCGACTACAAGAGCAGCTGCATTGGTGGGTAAGACGAAAATCAATAATTAAATAAGTGATATCCTAGAGTCCTTTCTTATGATAACCTTTTGAATACGATTTCTTTGGTGTGGTATTACGGAACAAATGAACAGACGGGCGTCAGGTGATAGAAGTGCGTTCTCGCTATTTAAGAATTAGGGAGACCCCCTCCCTAATTCTAAAAGGGCGGGAACGTTGGTTCTTTTTTAACTGCACTCACTCGATGAAAATCCACGAAACAATTGCTTATCACTGGTTTTCCGTAAAGCCGCGGTATCACTCCTGTCGAGCTCGCCCATATGTGTGGAAGCAGAGCTTTTCTTAATGCACGTTCTTCCAAAACTGTTACTGTTTTGTAACATAAACATTAATTTGTTACATATCTGGTAATGGCATACAATAAATCAAAAGGATAACGAAGACCACAGTCTAATGAATACCATCAAAAGGTTTTTGTTTAGTCACGTGCTCAGTCATACTATTCTTTGAGTAAGCCGTCCCCTGTCAAGTGTATTTATTATTATTTTAGTGAGCGAAGATCATAAGGTATGGCGCGATAAGACTTATAGTGGAAACGCTAGACAGGAGAAAACGGCGATCGTGATGCGTGTTGCCAACGCGTGGTATCGCATCGGCTCTTTAGAGATACTGGTCAAGCGAAAGGAACCTCATACTTTGAAACTTTTAGTCGACTTCATTATAAAGGTAATTCATTATTGTTTTTTATAAAATGAAATATTGCTGTAAATATATACATATACTTGCCGTGATTGGTTTGATGTGTGGTCACTATTCATCTGTAGCTACCTCTTTATTGAACTTGTATATAAAACTTCATAATGTTAATCAGCTAATATAGTCGAATACGCTTCGGAGCTTCAGATCTGATCAGCTACTTAATGTCTCTATCCAGCCCAAGTTCGATTTTGCATTAATCATACGAGGGGTGATCAATAAGTAATGATAATCGAATATTTCTAGAACGCACAAAAACCCAAATTATTTTTTTTCTGCTTGCTTATATATCCACTACTTCAGCTTCAAAAAAATGTATAAATAGGACACCATTACCGGGAGATACATTCATTTGAATACGAACTGTCGAAGAGAAAACATCAAAATGGAGAAAAATGAAATAAGAGCTGTCATCAAGTACCTCTGCCTGAAAAAAATGTCTACCAAAGACATACACAGCGACTTAGAGGAAACATTGGGGGAGTCTGCTCCTCCATATTCCACAGTCGCACGCTGGGCAAAGGAATTTAAGCTGGGCAGAACCTCCACTGAAGATGAACATCGCGAGGGACGCCCTTCCACGTCCCTTACTGGAGAAAACGTCAAAAAAGTGGAAGATATCGTGTTGGCCGATCGAAGGGTGACCGTAAGGCATGTAGCTGAGGTCACAGGGATCTCCTATGGCAGCGTTCAAAAAATCATTGTCAACAAAATGCATATGAAAAAGGTCTCTGCGCGTTGGGTACCGAGAATGTTAACCGACGAGCAAAAAAAGAAACGAGTCGACATTTCGAGGGTGAATCTTCAAAAGTTCCAGGCCGATAAAGAATTTTTTTTGTCGCGTTTTGTGACCATGGACGAGACCTGGATCCACCACTTTGATCCCGAAACCAAACAACAATCAATGACTTGGAAACGAGCTTCCTCACCAACGCCGAAGAAATTCAAAGTGTCAAGTTCAGCGGGAAAGGTTATGGCGTCTGTTTTCTGGGATGCAGAAGGAATTATTATGGTGGAATATTTGGAAAAGGGGGCCACTATAACAGGCTCTTACTACGCAGGCCAAATAAGAAGATTGCGAGAAGCTATTAAGTCAAAAAGACGCGGTAAACTGCGCGCTGGAGTGCTGTTTCACCAAGACAACGCCCCGGCTCACAAAGCCGCAGTTGCGATGGCTGCCATTGAAGAAACGGGGTTCGAACTGCTCGAACACCCTCCCTATTCGCCAGATCTAGCTCCCAGTGACTTCTACCTCTTTCCTCGGCTCAAAGAACACCTCCGGGGCAACAAATTTGAGGACAATAGTGAAGTGATGGCCGCAGTAGAGGCATTTTGGGAGGGTCAAGACAAATAATTTTTTTCTAAGGGAATCATGGGCTTAGAAAAAAGATACACTAAATGTATTAACTTGCAAGGAGACTATGTTGAAAAATAAAATACTTTTTTTAATCTAATAGTTCTGTTTCATATTGATTATCATTACTTATTGATCACCCCTCGTATAGAGTTTCGATACACCTCACCTTTGAGATGATTTAGCTAAATACCAGTTTAAAGCTCTGAACATTGTCGACCGTAGAGTCCGTAAGCTTAGGAATGACGTTTGCGCACGAGTGGAGTTCGACGTCGACCTGATTTGTTATTTTAATAGTATACACTTTGATAAGTGTGTAAAAGTTTTTATTCCTTTATTAATATACTAGGTGCGTCTAGTACTAGTGCACAGACTTCATTTTTCATTGTCAAAAAATCGCAATAGGCCATTTCCATTTGCAAAAATAAAACAAGTTATTTTTACTGCCAAATCGATTTTTGTAATTTAAGTTTTTTTATTGCACATAACGCTCCTAAAATTTATAGCTTTTCAACTCAAAGTGCAATATGAACAACCTAAATTATGAAATATGATTAATTTTAAATTATTATTAAAAATTTTAGCACCATTTCCCGGCGCTAGATAATTCTAACGACAAGTATGTGGACTGGTACATGGAAGTGGCCCACAGAAACTTGGATATGGTTGCAACGTGGCAAGGTAATCTTTTGGTCAAGAACATCAAAATATTTAACAGACATCTATACATGTAAAATTATTTACACTGACTAATTCGTCAACGCTTTTTAAAAACACGAAATAAGAGCACATAAAAATGGAGAGGTATAGGACTTGAATGATGTATGTTTACTTCATTACTTTTCATTCTTAAACCTATTCCAGGTCTTGGCTTCACACATGGTGTATTGAACACCGATAACATAAGCCTCCTTGGTGTGACGATAGACTACGGCCCGTATGGGTTCCTAGATCATTATTATCACCACTACGTTCCCAATACTTCTGATGATCTAGGTCGGTATGCATTCAATAAACAGCCTGAGGTGAGTTCTTTAAATTGTTTCTTTATAAGCAGAAATTTTAATTGTAATAACTATTTCTACACACATTGCAAATGTGGAAAAATTATAATATGTACTGTGTTTATTATATTATCTTCAAACAATGACAAAACAGTTCTGCAGTAATGTTTCCTCTGCTTCTGAACTGTTTTATTTTTATTAATTTTTACTGGTTGTTCAACAAATTTAGTAGCTTTAATATGATAATGTTATTAATTAAAAACTCGCTTAAATAAAGCGTACCATGATCTACTCGTCCAATTTGTTTTTATCTCGGGAAATATATTTATAACGCGTTTTTTGCAGATACTTTTATGGAATTTGGAGAAATTTGCCGAAGCTCTAGAGCCGATTCTGTCCGAAGATCAAAAGGAAAAGATTAAATACGTTAGAAGCACACTCGATGAATATGTCAAAAGAAAAGTGTTGTACGTATTTTTTATCAAATGTATTTATTTTAAACAGTGATCGCCTGTTTGTAAAAGAAATAATTAGTACCTACTTCTATATTTTTTATATATCTAAAACCGAAGTCAATTGACTAAGAAGTATATTATTATCAATTGTAGTTTCGTGAATTACAGTGGGATTTAATTTGTTAATGGAATTTTAGGCAAACTCATCTACTAAAACTCGGATTTGAAGAAATAAAGGATGGTGACGAAAAACTAGTTGAAGATCTATTTCAAGTTATGCAGTTAAAAATGGCGGACTTTACAGGCACATTCAGGCAACTCACTGAGGTAAAAATAGTAGAAAGTCAAAAGCAATTATTTCTCTCTGTATACCAACACAATAAACGGGACATATAATTATCATTGTCACACGGGACATAACCTTGAATGACATCACATCAACAGCCTATACTAGTCCACTGCTGGACATAAGCCTCTCCTTAGAGAGGAGGTTCTAGCCTACTATACCACGCTGGCCAGACGGGTTGGTATAGGGTTTGCCAGACTGAACCGGGACCTACTAGAGGAGGCAGCCATAATTCACTCGTGGCTGTCTCCTCAGGCTCCGACCGAGGAGGTCGACGTGGGGGCTGGTCGCTTTCGCGATGCGATTACGCATGTATGCGATGCGGCCATGCCCCGCATTCGAGGTCGTCGGCCTCCAAGGAAGGAGGTCTACTGGTGGTCCCAGGAGCTGGCGGACCTCCGTGCGGCCTGTACACGTGCCCGGAGGTCCTACACGCGCAGTCGGCGGCGTCACCGTGGAGACGGTGAGGAGGACCGGCTTCATGAGGAGTACCGACAGGCGCGGAAAACTCTGAAGCTGGCCATTAGCCGCGCCAAAGAAGAAAAAAGACAGGAGATGCTGGAGGGTCTTAATCGTGACCCCTGGGGTCGCCCCGAGTGCTGGCCCTGGCCCTCAACCACATGGCAGACCGCCTCGGGGAGGTGTTCGACGCTAGCTTGGCGTCGGGACGCTTCCCTGAGTGCTGGAAGAGCGGGAAGCTGGTCCTATTGAGGAAGCCGGGATGGCCTGCCGATTCGGTCGCGGCCTATAGGCCCATCGTGCTGCTGGACGAGGCGGGCAAATTGTTTGAGAGGGTTCTTTCTGCCCGCATCGTCCGGCACATATGCGAGGATGGCCCCGATCTGTCGGACGCCCAATTTGGTTTTCGGGCGGGGCGTTCGACAGTCGACGCCGTGTTGCGCCTGAGGGCCGTGACCGAGGAGGCCGTGAGCTGTGGCGGCGTGCGGCCACAGCTCACGGCCTCCTCGGTGTGTTGGCGGTGTCATTAGACATCGCCAACGCATTCAATAGTCTGCCATTCAGCTGCATCAGGGAAGCACTCCACTATCATGGGGTGCCAAAGTACCTGAGGCGGCTGGTGGCAGACTATTTAGAGGAGCGTACCGTCGTGTACGAGGACCGAGAAGGTAATTTGAGGAGTCGGCCCATGTCGTGCGGTGTTCCACAGGGGTCTGTTCTTGGACCCCTCTTGTGGAACATAGGGTACGACTGGGCCCTTCGCGCCGATTTCCCCCCCGGGCTGGGTGTAATCTGTTACGCAGACGATACCCTGGTGACAGCCCGGGGGGCAAACTTCCAAGAGGCGGCGCGCCTGGCCACAGGGGGTCTCCCTGGTGGTCGGGCGCATTGAGGCGCTGGGCTTACGGGTGGCCCTAGATAAGACGGAGGCCCTGTTATTTCATGGGCCCCGTCGTGGTCCACCCCCTGGCGCCTCAATCGTGGTCAACTCGGTCCTCGTACCGGTTCGGGCCCAGATGAAATATCTGGGCCTGATCCTCGACGGGAGGTGGCTCTTCGACGAGCACTTCCGACAGCTTGCTCCAAAGCTGGTCGGCGCTGCGTCTGCCCTAGGGCGACTTTTGCCCAATATGGGTGGACCCAGCGTCGCGACAAGACGGCTGTACACGGGGGTTGTCCGGTCAATGGCACTGTACGGTGCACCGGTGTGGGCGGCGGCTCTGACCGCCCAGAATAGGGTACGCCTCTGGCGCCCTCAGAGGGTAATGGCGGTCAGAGCCATACGCGGTTACCGCACCGTTTCGACGGAGGTGGCATGCGCGTTGGCCGGAACTCCCCCGTGGGATTTGGAGGCGGAAGTGCTCGCCGAAGTTTATCGGCGAGTGGCTGACTCCCGGGCGTAGAGCGGATTTCGCCCTCCGCCCGAGGATGTGCGCGAGTGGCGCGAAGCCGCTCGCCGAGCCACGATGGCTCGATGGTCGTTCCGGCTGGAGACTCCACGCGCTGGCTTCGCCGCCGTGGAGGCTCTCCAGCCGGTCATCGCCGAGTGGGCAGGGCGGCAGCACGGGACCCTTTCCTTCCGGCTAACGCAGGTGCTTTCCGGGCACGGTTGCTTCGGAAAGTACCTGCACTCGGTGGCTAGGAGGGAACTGAGTCCCGCCTGCCACCACTGCGACTGCAGTGAGGACTCGGCCCAGCACACGCTGGCGGTCTGCCCCGCATGGGCGGCGCAGCGCCGGGCCCTCACTGCAGTCATAGGAGTGGATCTCTCGCTACCGGCCGTAGTACGCTCCATGGCCGGTAGCGACAGTTGTTTTACCGCGGTCGCAACCTTCTGCGAGGTAGTAATCTCGCGGAAGGAGGCGGCGGAGAGGGCCCGGGAGGACGACCTCCACTCGGACCCGATCCGCCGCCGGCGAACCGGGCGGCTGAGGCCCGCCTATCACCGCCTCATGCCGCCCTGAGTGTGGCCGCGGGTGGACGGGGTGGGTTTCCCCTCCACCCGCATTAGTTTGGCCAGCCGCGAGGGGGCGGCGTCCGCGTGTGCCGGACGTCGCCTAAAGAGAGGAAAATATATTGAGACGGAGCCCGCACCAGGAGCGGGCTGGCGCTAGGTGGGGTCCGGATGTCTTAACAACAGCTGTTCCCGGATCCCTCCTGTTACAGGCGCAGAGTGGCACACCGTGTGGTTTTAGTCGGTCCGAGTCCGACACACCACCCCGCCGTAAACCCCGAAGGGGTGACGGTCCGAGGGGATTTCCACACGTTAAAAAAAAAAAAAGAAAAAAGGGTTTGTTTCAAGTTTTCCTTCTCTTTGCAGTTCTGTTGTCCTGCTTAATTTGCTCCCTTAGTCGGCTCTTACGACACCCACGGGATGAATTGGGGTGGCGACAATTTGTATTCTAAATCCGTCACCACACGGACGAATTGAATGACATGCTTTACTTTAATTAAAAATGGATGGCTAATATGTTATTCTACTGCTGAATAAATAACCGTGTGTCGCACAAAAGGTTTGATGTGCGACTCTTCTTAGTGTTATTGGTTGTACTTATGTTTAGCCTTTTTGTTACGTAATACGATTAATGAAAATAAATTGAGACAGCGAACCCTCTTCTTAGCATTTTCTCCACAGTATATAGTAATCCCTGGAACACAAGGAGAAACAGACCAAACAGAAATTAAGAAATCTCACCTCGGCAAAATATTTGCTGGAAATTGCAACATACACGAATCGCACCGCAAAGCGAGGCGACACTGTGTCTCTTGTCTTCTTGACACTTTGTAGTCACGGAAATGGACTGCTGCCGGTGTACTTCTATTTTGTTAATATTTTTATTTATAAACAGGTTAATCCCCAGGAACTATTGGATAAGGCTGTTCTAGAAACAAAGTGGGCTCTCAGCAAGTTTATAGATACACCTAACTGGGACAAATGGGTAAAGAAATATCAAGACCGATTAAAAGATGAGAATGGTAAGATTATTCGACCTTATCAAAAATTACTATCCTGCTACTACTCTAACTTTAAATAGATACAACATATTTATATGAGTTATATATTCACCCCTAAACCACTATTCATACAATAAAGAAGTTTAAAAACTTCTCAAGGTACAAAGAAAGATTTATCTACATTTACTAATATTATAAAGTAGTATGGATAATCTATTTAATTGTTGTATCATTCATTCGGCTATTGTCCTCGTAGTTACCAATATTACTTTATTTATTTACAACGAATATTTCTGCCTAAAATTTAATTCGGTAGAGATTCTGCTTTGAAAAACAAAGTATGTTACGTGTATTTGATTGCAGTGAGTGAAGAGGATAGACGAGCTCGTATGATTAAAGTGAACCCGGTGTATGTGCCAAGGAACTGGATATTACAAGAAGCAATAAATGATGCGGAAAAAAATGACTTCGAAAAGGTTTGTGTTCATGGTCTAAAGAATAGAATGACGTAGTTTTCTTTAAATATTCTTATGAATAGAAAACCTTTTGAACCAATATATGTATACATATATATGTATTTATGTGCAAGTAATTATCTAATAATAAATCCTTTTTGAAAATAAGTTGAACAGATTTTTAACAATAGTAACAAAGAGCACTAATCCAGCACTAAAAAATATAGCAGCAATTGCTGTTTATTTGGCTGATTTTTTTTAAGAGTTCCGTTTTCTGTCTCCGAAACTCATTATCAGATCTATACGAAATTAAAATGGGACCGCGTTTCGGATTAAACCCCTTTCGAGCAAAATATTATTTTGCAAATCTGTCTACGTATGACGAATTTATGCCCGAGTACACAGAAAAATATAAACATCCGAATTGATAACCTCATTTTTGTAGTCGGTTAAAAAAAGTAAAAAAAAAATACAACTTGATATACTAAATTACGGTACTTTTCCAGGTGAGATTCTTATTGACGCTGTTCAAAAAACCATATGACGTTAATGAAGAAGCAGAGAAGAGAGGCTATTCGGCGCAACCGCCTAGCTGGTCATATGGCTTAAAGCTAAGCTGTTCAAGTTAAATGCAAATACTTTATGTAGCACTTTACCTAGAAATTATATATACATATAATTATAACATATTCATATCAATAAGTTGTATAAGAATACTGTTTTTATTTTCTAATTATAAATAATGTTTTTGGGTATAGAAGAGATTTAACATTTTTTAAATATATAAGAATAATGTTTTTTATTTACTGTTATATTTATTGAATGAAATAAAATTCTATGAAAATAAATTAGTTATTAATCAAACTAACTCTTTTTAACAAACATTATATTTTCCATAATCTAGCTGCTTAAACTAAAAAATATATATATATTTACAATCAACAAAAAATGCAAACTGACAAAAAAGTAACTTTCCAATATTTATTATTCATAATCTTCATCAGCACTATCATCAGGCTCTGAATAATCTTCATCAATCTCAATTTTCATTCTTTTTGGTTTTGAATCTGGAATATTTTCCTTTTCTTCTTCAGAAGTGGTCTTGGCTTCTGTCTGTGCAGACCTATGATGAAACACAAAAGAAATAGACTTTGCCAAATCCCAACACTGCTTTAGAACTAAATCTGCTAAATTTTTCTTGTCTGCACAATGATACCAGTTTGACAAATCTGAGGTACAGTCAGAATTTTCTGGAGGCAAAGTCACTTGTATATTGTTAACACACCTTCTGCATTTAAATTTACTGTGAGTATCTGACAATGTGTTTTCTTCTAGCCTAAACAGATCTTTTAGATCATCTGAAGTAAAATGCCTGAGAGATTCCTCATTCTGATCAACAACTGTATCACTGAGTGCTTTTTTGTGCGCCTGTCTTTGGAATATCTTTTCTTCAATAGTACCTGTTGCAAGAAGTCTGTAAATATAACAAGGCTTTTTTTGTCCATCGCGCCACACTCTTGCCATAGCCTGGTCATCGTTTGCTGGATTCCAATCAGGGTCAAACATGATTAGTCTATTTGCACCAATGAGATTCAATCCGCAGCCACCTGCCTTTGAACTTAACATAAATATCCATTCCTTTGATTCCTTATTATTAAAACTTTCAACAACTTTAGCTCTCTTTTTTATTGTCATAGATCCATCAAGTCTTACATACTGGTAACATCTCTTTCTACATAATTTCTCAAATAAATCTAATGTTTGTGTGTAGTTTGATACTAGTACAATTTTGTCATCAGTATTAGTTTTTAAATTAGCCAGCATACAATCTAAAATCATTAGTTTGCCAGATAATTCTGGTTTGACATCTTTGGGGTCATAATTGCCAGGTAATAAACTCATTGCTTTTTCAAACCCTTCTGATCTTTCTACAATCTTATCATATACTAAATCTGGGTGATTACAAAGTTTCTTTAAAGTAGTAATACTTGATAAGGCACTCAGTGTATTCTTATCACCAGTACCAGAAAATTTATTTCGAATAGCATCAGAATTTATAAAGTTTTTGTATATTTGCGTTTGAAGCGGTGTCATCTTTACACATATGACTTGCTCAAACTTAACGGGCAAATATTTTGTGAGTAAACTGCTTGTTCTACGAATCATACACTTATTCACTATCGATGTTAAGGTTTGGAGACATTCCTGTGCCCTTTCTCTTTCTTGTGCTGTTGCCAAGGCATCCTGGCCTCTAAGTATTGCATTTTCATATCTTTTCTTAAATTCTTGAGCTGTACCAAGTATACCTTCATTGACAAAATGTACCAAACTGAAATATTCAGTTAAATCATTCTGTATAGGAGTTCCTGATATTAAAATCCTTCTCTTAGCTTTTAAACCCATCAATGCTTGGTATGTTTGGTTTTCACTGTTTTTCAATCTGTGTCCTTCATCACACAAAACCAGCCCAACTTCTGATGAATGTAAAATGTTAGAATAAATCCTGAATGTTTCATAAGAGATGATTAGCACTGGGGTAGCAACTCGGGTGGTAGTAAATGTGTTCATGTATTGTTGAAGTTTCAAGGTTATATCAGCTTTTGAACCCCCATCCATGGCTAATGCATTTATTCTCTGCCCTAACCATTTATGTATTTCATTATACCAATTTTTTACTAAACTACTTGGACATACAATAATTGCTTTGCAGATAGTTGGTTTGCAGTCAGGCCCTTGTCTTAAGAGAGTCCACAATAAAGTGATACATTGTAAGGTTTTCCCTAATCCCATTTCATCGGCCATGATACAGCCATATGCATTCTCAATCTGCTGGCCTGTAACACAATCGTACATAAACTTCACGCCGTCTCTTTGATGAGGTCGTAAAATATTTCCAAGTACAGGGTCGACTACTACAGCTACTTTAATGTCGTTTACATTCATTTTCATCCTTTCGTGCTCAGGAAGATACGGTGGACGATATAACACTAAAGCATTAGGTTCATCGGGATCATGGAGAGCGCGTCTTACTTGTGTTCTCTTAAGCCCTAAACTTTTGCCACAATAAGACGAAACATAATTTGGAATAGGTACTTTGAAGGGTTTGTTTAGTATGTGTTTGATTAAATTCTCGTGTTCTGAGGCTGACATTACTTGACTGGGAGATTTCTGTGCCAATGGTATCCTTGAACATTCGCGCTTTTTTCGTTTCGAGTTGAGCAGAGGACTTTTGAAGACATTTTCGCCGGAGCCAACCTGGCTCGGCGCTAAACTCCTCCGCATTAGACGTTTGTTTTAGACTATAATTATAATAAATAAAATCACTAAAGTTATACACAAAGAAACAAAATATAGTACAAGTCAAGTTAAATTTAAAACTTTGACATTTAGAAAAAAAACATAGTCTGTATGTTTTTCTTCTGTAATACAGACTAGAAACATTAAAAAAATACATTCAGTGTTGCAACTAATTATGTATCGCTGATAATATCATGTTTTATGAAAACTCGTCGATAATGTAGCATGTCCATTGGTTAAAAACAAATTAAAATCGTTATACTGGTTTAAGCGTAATAAACAATCAAACAAACTTACTTTTATATTATAAGTAAGGTTTATGTTTTGTTGTTTGTTTAGTGAGGGTGCTATCATATAAAATTTAATAAGATTTTTTAATGGTCTAACAGGTATACAAGTAGACGGACGGATCACCTGATGTAAATAATCATAGAGATATAACCTAAAGGGAACAAGAGCCCCAATCTTGCAATGTAGGCAACGAGAGAGATGGATAATAGATGGTCCCCTCTATCTCTTTCTAGCCGAGCTCTGTGGTTGGCTGGGGAATATGAGCAGTTAACAAGTAGCTAATCACAGCTTAGCTAAACCGAGACAGAGGGAAATATCGGGCATCCATCTCTCTCGTTGACTGTATCGCTTTACCCTGTAGGCAGGCAGCTGTACCCCTTGTTCTCTCTATGGTTATATCACTATGTAGATAACTATAGCCACCCGGATACTTGCAACTCAGGAGCAACAAGTTTTGATATCACTGGTTTTCAGTTATATCCAGAATTGGGCGAAAATTTTATGATAGGAAAAAGGTATTGATCGTCGGTGTTTTTTTTTAAATATAGGGCGAAAAATCTGAATTAGCCCATGAAGTTAGGAGTCATAACTATAGATGTAAAACAACCGATTTAAAACGTTTTAAGCAAAGTGTTGCCGTTTTAAATCCCAAATAAATCGTTTTATACGGTTGAAAACTCGCTTTCAAAAATAAAAGAACTGTGTTTTACACTTCATGGTGGGCAATTTTTAATCACCTGACGTCGTTTCGTTTTAATTAATTTACAGATAATCAATAGAATGTACCTACCCACATTACCTACTACACGAAAACTTAAGTATGTAGGTATACCTACCTTTTCTTTTCTCGTATAAAAGAATTAGCCCGCATTAGGAATAAATCCTATGTCGCGGGGGACTTTACAAACATACATGAAATGGACACCAAGAACACCCAGACTCAGAACATCAATTTGTGGATCACATAGTGTCGTCCCATGCGGGGATAGTAGGCAGTAGTGAGCGGCGTGGCGACCGTTTAAACCACTACGCCATCCGTGCAGTCGAATACCTACCTACCATACCTATTTATAATATTATATTACACACACTAAATTAGAAGACATCATAAACACAATGCCGACCATTTTACTTGCGCATGAAAGAGAGAACGTTCATCTTCAAGGTCGTCGCGCCGTTTTAAACGGATCGGTTTAAGGTTTAATTGGTTTTAAGCCAGTCTCACATCTATAGTCATAACGTCATAGTCGTAGAATGAGCGTAGAATAGTGTCGGATCTGTCATTTATTTAACTTTACTGGGCAGTCATTTCAAATAATTTTGTTGTTTTTTTTTGACATAACTTTTTTAATATTAAATATGTAATTATGAAAATTGGCATAAATTAAAATATAGGGTTTGTTTTAAGATGCAACAAAAGTAACAACTAATAATTACACAATTTTCTATAAAAATCACATGCTTCATTTTACTTTGAGTGCCTATCAAATAAACACTGAATAATTTAAAATCTAAAATACATATATTTTTATTTTGAATGTAGTAATAATATTTAGACAATGTAGTAGCCAAATATGGTAAAAACTGAATTTCGTATTTTTTTCAAAACCGTCATTATTATACAACAAACACGTTGCCGGCAGGTAGGGTAGGAGTAGGTACGCTCTGTACTTGAAGGTCGGATTGATTCGAAAATACCAAAGGCAACAATTTATTCAATAGATTGATTGGGCGAGGCAAATAAATTATTCGTTAGATCCCGAAATATTTTCAAAACGTTTGCTTAAATAAAGTCCAATTTGAAGAACTATTTCAAAGTGTACAAGGCTAAAGGCAGTCCTCCAATTAGACCACTTATCTTTCGATCAACAGTTTTAAGACTAGACTAAAGAAGTATTGCCTACACACCCTTGGTCGGCATTTGTAAGAGAATAGAACTATTACGATTGCAGGCGGCTTACGCCGTAGCCTTAAACTCGGCAATGTATGATGTGATTATAACTCGTTTCGGCTATCAACCCATTGTTGTATGGTACTTAAATACGATAAATTGAAATAATTCAAGGATAAGTTTGTCAAGATTTATTAAGCATAAACAGCGTACAGTTGGAGGTACTAAAACAGCGTGCTCCTTGATTGATGAAGTAGGTCCATAGGTAGCAAGAACTTATACTTGGTGGATTTGCACCTTTACTCCATTTAATAACTGTTGCTAGTAATAGTTAAGTTAAATATAAAACTGTTCGCTTAGTTTTTGTGCTGACTTAGTGACGCAAGTATTCGTACATGAACGTATAAAAAATATTAAATTTTAAAGTATAAAATTAAAACTGAACTAATATTTACCGACTGCCTTATTAATCTTATTAGTAGTTACTTTATCTTTACATTCATAAATTTAATAAGCCTATTAGAACTTTACTATTTTAACAAAATTGGTGTCCCTGCGTTAGGTATGATGTGGTCAGTTGCATTAGATATTAAAGTCCATAATTTCTACTAATATAGAGGGTGACTCCCGCTCTGGCTCGTTTCTGGTGCAAAGAATGTCCGTTGCAATTCAGCGAGGCAATGCTGCCAGTATCATGGGCACCTTTGCACCGGGAGCGACGCGGGGCGAGTTATATGATCTGACTTAAAAAAAAAAAAAATATAATTGTAACTTAAATGTATGTATTGTAAATAAAAAAGTTATGTATTCTAAAAAATATATAGAGGTATTATATTTCCATTGTTTTTTATTTGAGTGACAACACAATGTGAAGAATATAAAATACACAGGTACAGGTTACAAAAATACTTTTATTGAAAAGAAAACATTTAACAAAAACTTTTTCTTACTTTTAAAGTTATATTTGTTACATATATGTGTCACATTAGGTATTTAATACTAATATATGATCATCACAGACAATTTTATAACTTAATTAAAGCATTCATTAGCAAAATGTACAAGTCCGAAATGTTATTACTGGGCACTCATATTTTGTAATGGTGGATGTCATATGGTGGATGTCATACATGGGTGATTCTTTCTACTTTCAAGTCAATTGTTCGCAACACAAAAACATATTTAATCTACTAAAATAAACTAAAATTATTTAAATCCTCGTCATAATGTCACGCGCTTGATTTAAATATTAATAGTATTTTAGGTCAATTATCTATCAACGATGGTATAGATGACTATATGAGAACAATGAAATAATATTAAAAAATAAAATAAACAGAGTCACCACAATATATCAACATATAATATTATTTTATAAAGGAATATTTTTGTACAAACCTGCAAATATATTGATTTTTGTTTGGTAACAAACATAAGCACACGAATTTTAATTCACTAAAAATCGTGTCGTCTAACCAAATTAACTTGGTAAACTGTGTAATTAATATTGTATGCTAAACTGGCAGACGGATTTATTATAAGTCATATGTCCAAAAACTTATGCAAGTATTACTTTCCAACATGAGCAACTAGAATAAGCAACACACATTCGTAAAACAACACAAAAAGAACTAATTAAAAACACACAATAGTAAAAAGACTGTAGCTTTATGTTTAAACGCATAAGCATCAATACTTGCAAAAAACAAAGATAATATTCAGAATGCACACCATATATTTCGTGCATTTGGAATTTAATTCCGAAAGCCTTCTTGTTGATATGATGAAATAAAAACATAAACTACACAAAAAACTAAAGAATTATTGTGTAGCTGATTGTTGACAAAGAAAAACTTTCGGCATTGACATTTGTTTACAAAAATATTACAATTGTAAATTACAATAAACACAAATTCTTGTACAAAAAAGAAGTTAAGATTGTTCTTAGTTTCATTAGTAAATTGGCCTACTGACAACAATAATGGCTTTGATACTCATTTAATGGCCAATATTATTTCTGTGAATGTTTTAATAGACTTTTATATAAGAATAGCTCACTACATAAGACACAGATCAGATTATGGACAGAGTCACAATAAACCTTTGCTTTTACTCTAAACGAGTAGAAAAGTGTTACTTTTTAATGTTCCGCAATACCTTGATGTTGTTTACTTCATACACGCAGTCAGTTCTTGATGGGTATACATTCTTCAAGTTCCCCTCGAGGTCTACTACCTTAACCTAGAAAGTAAAATATTAGAAATTAATGAACCTCTTAGAAAGAGAACTTTTTTTTTAACGTATATTTATGTCTGTAATAATAATACATACATACATTCACGTTTTTATCAATGAAACGGTAAGCAGAAGCGTTTAAGAGGCTCTCAATTTGACGACTACAATTTTGTACCACTTACGTAATACGGGGTAACCTATTGTTGTCAACTGGGCACATATTTTATTTATGACAAAATTTTATATTTTATATTATATTTCTTAATACATACATATTATAAACAAATTGCACCCAGGCACAGCATAAATAGTCGTGCTCATCACACAGTAATTGTCCTGACTGGGAATCTAACCTACGACCCCTGACTTAGCAGTTAGAATTGCTACCCACTAGACCAACAGGCCCGTCATAATAATATTGTTTTATACATATAAATACATGCACTGGGGGCCCAGTGTGAGTTTATTTAAATATCAACTCACCCTCGACGACGAGCACGTTCAGCGTTGGTGAAGGTTTCAGTGCGGGCTAATCACAACGTTGAATGTGGTCACCGTGACGATCGAGTATATGTGAAATAACCTCACACTAGGCCCTATGAGAGTGGATTAAAGCGGCGGTCTGTAACATTACATTTGAATGCCCGATGCTGGTTCATGGAATGAAAATTCCTCTTCCTCAATCTTATGAGAAGACTACTTTTATAAACTACTACCTGACCCGGCAAACGTTGTATTGCAAAACAAAAAAAAATTAGGGATGGGTCACCCTTACCATTTAGGGGTATGAAAAATAGATGTTGGAAGATTCTCAGACCTACCCGATGTGCACACAAAATTTCATGAGAATCGGTCAAGCCGTTTCGGAGGAGTACGGGAACGAACATTGTGACACGAGAATTTTATATATAAGATCTACCTGTTGCACGGTAAGACAGTGGTGTGAGGAGTCTCCTTCCTGAGCACCTATTCCCAGCAGCAGACACTCCTGAAGCAGCTTGTTCATAACGGTCTTGCAGGCGCCAAGTGATACATGGGATGTAACCTCCACCAGCATCGCTTTGCTTTGTTGGGACATCTAGTAGGAAAAGATAATAATAAAAATACCTAAAATAGTTTTTAGATTAGTTGAGTGAAGAATAATTTACTAAATAAACACGTTTCAATAACAAAAATTTAAAAGAGAAGATTAATTAGTAAGTACTTTAGTCGAATCAATCTATTGTTTTGAGATAGTACGTCCCTTACTACGCGTCATTAGATAAATTACTGGTCCATTGGCTGAACAATCGGCATTTGATTTCGTTTCACTGGAGAGAAGAAATATTTTTTTATATTAATTATACTAGGCTATCTTCTTATAGGATGAATTTCTCCATCCAATTCTAAAATAGCCATCAACATAAGTTACTTTGCTATTTTACTTTAGATGGTGTTCATGCTGCTGAACACCACTCACTGTACTGGACTGATAGTGCAAAAGATTTTTGGGTAGTATTTTAGGTACTAAAATAGCCTTGACTCAACTAAATTTATCACTAGTGATTCATACTTATGTCGTTTTAGTTAATTTAGTGTTATATTCAGCGAGTGTTTTCTTTATTAGTTGTACTTCTAATGCGAAATTCACGTTAAACGATAAGAGATAAACTATGACGTTTAATTTGTGATAACATCTGAACTAAGTGCCAAAATACCCTTACATGATATATTTCATTATTGCACCAAATAAATGTTGTTTTGCAGATTTTTTTTTTAATTTGGCCGTCATGCATTTAGCTGTAATTTTTTAGACAATTACATACCTTGGTATCTTCTGAGTTGGTTATAGGCGGGAAACTGATCACTTTGCCAGTGGATTCTGTGAGACATGGGTAAAGTGGTTTCCCTTCCAGTAGATATAAGTACCTGAAAATATTATAAACATATAAGAAATTGTATGGCAATGTATTTGGAATAGTTTCAAGTATTTCAGTATAAAATATGACAGAAAGATAGAAGATGGAAAATATGATCATTAACTATGATGACATTTAATGCAGAGGGTTAGACTATGTGGCACACGTAACATGTAATGCGGTATGGCGACGCGTCGCCAGGCTAATGTGAAATAATTTCTGCCAGATGTCTGTCCTAAGGCTGTGAGAAAGTATTTTAAAGAATTTAATTAATGAAGAATCACTTGCAGGTGTGAAAATATTCAAGGCCTTATATCTTAATATCTATGTTAAAAGGAGTTACTTATGTATCCCTGAGTAGACATTTCTCTTTTTCTCTTTGCGGAGAGCTTCAGCTTCAGCTGTGAGCTGCTGGAATAGTTGCTCGCCAGAATATGGTCGTAACCTCGACAAGGGTGTCAATTTTAGCGCAGCTGGAGCCTGGGCTGTGTACATTAGGTCACCTACAATTTATAAAGTTTACTGAAGTAAGTATGAGTCATATTGAAACAAATATGGAGTTTATGATGATCTAAAGGTTATTTTTATATGTCTCAGGAGCAGTGCTTTTTCTTCTGGATGTATAACACCCTTAGTCTCATTGATTTTTAATGATAGACAGGCAAATGATGAGGCAGTTCAGCTCATCATCATCATCAACATCCATTAATAGTACACTGCTGGAAATAGGCCTCTCCTTAGGAAGGAGATATTGGCCTACTACACGGTATAGGGTTTCCTTCTCTTTGCAGTGTTGTTGTCCTGCGTAGTTTGCTCCATTAGTGATACTCTGTTAGTTGTAGTGATACTCTGTATTCTTAATCCATCACCATGTGGAACGCTCAACGCAGTGGTCAGAACGGAACGAACAGGTCAGCTATTGGTATAAACTACCAATGAGTTACAAGTGTGTTAGTTAATTAGGATTACCTGGAGCAATCTTATTAAGGTCATGTGTAGCGATTGTAGCAACATTTCTCTTATCACATACTGTGTCATGTAGTTTTGTTTGCAATTGAATAAACTTCTTGAAAGATGTCTCATCAAAAGACAAGTCATTTACAATGCAGCACAATATATATGGACGAATTGATGCCACTTGCGATTCTACTATTTTTACTCTTAATATATCATCTTCTACGTGTAGTATCTTCAATGCATGGCAGAGGTCAGTCTCTGTGTCTTCAGGAGGTGGTTCTTCTTTCTTGCCTTTTTTCCCCTTTGTTTTACCAGCAGGTTGTGTCGCCTCACCACTTCTGGGAATGTGATCCCGTATATAGTCTACTATTTGCTTTGTGCGGCATTGGTCAACGAGTTTCATGAATCTTTTGTCAGTGAATTTGTTACCCTTTAGGTTGATCTCTGTGAAATAATAAGAAAATAATGTTACTACATATTAATAAGGGCATGGACTATGGTGAAGGTTATTTTAGAAATTTGATGTATCCAAGACTTAATTTTTTTTTTAAGATTGAGGGTACTTCTTTTTTTTGTTGTTAACAATCTTGGCAATTAGTAATGTTTAAAAAGCACTTGGTAAGGTTTACATTTGTGTGTTATTTGAGTAAGCATGTTACTGTATGTTTACATGTGTGTAAATTAGAACTAATTCGTTTCTTTATTCATAACTTTACAAATTATTAATGTTTCAATACCATTTTGTATTCAAGATTCAATTTCTATAGTAATACTTTATAAAATCACAGGGACTGTTTATTTGTTTGACATGTGTACTTTTAACATTATAGTGACAAGAAAATTGGCTGACATTGACTACTTTGCTACAAGGCTCATCTAATAAATTGAAGTTAATTCTTTTAAAAAAGTATCCAATGTCTAAGTGTTTGTTACTCAACAAAATAAAAATTTCACTTGCTTTCATAACATTTTAATCTGTTGCATCATAGATTACCGAGCCTGTTGCAACATTATGATCAATTATAAGTACTAATGAATAACTTAAAGGTTAAAAAAAACAACTCACCCTTTAATTTCGACAAGAGAGCCACTTCCCCAGGCACTGTCTTTAATTGGTTATCACCTATATCAAAGTTTTTCAGTGATGGAAGACTTTGAGCTATGTAGTTGGGTAAAACATCTATGGCATTGCTTTTCAGTTTTAAATCTACTAAATGTGGCATTACAGCGTCCTCTACGTCTAAGAAACTCGTGAGTTTATTATTAGACACATCAACAGTAATGAGGTTGGGAAAATCTAAGAGTTTCGGCATTTCTTCTATTTCATTCGAACTAAAATTAATATTTGTCAATTCTTTCATATCATTAATGCTCTCTGGAATAGCTTTTAACTGGTTCCTCGACAGGTCGAGAACTTTTAACTTCTTCAATGAGGTTATGTTTTTGTTAAAATCTGCTATTTTATTACCGAATAATAATAACGACTGCAGATTTACGAGACAACTTATACTATCTGGTATGGCAGTTAAACAAGTATCACTGATGTTAAGGAGATTTATATTTGTTAGTTGGAATATACCACCGTCTAAACCATTTTCCAATATACGTTTCGATATAGCCGCACCCGCCAATTTGATTTCATGACGATTTTCTGATTTTGCAGTTATTACTTCAGGCCACGACATTTTGCCCTCAAGAAAAAATGATTACTAACGAAAAATAACAATGAGACCGTTGTCCAATAAGAATTTTATAAGAAAACACGCACCACGGCGGTTGATGCAAACAGAATTACAGAAAAAAATCGCTGTCAGTATTATGTCAGTTGATACTGACGTTACTCGTTCATAATTAATAATTTCGCTAGTGAGCTTTTCGACTTGGAGCGTTTAAATTTTAATTTTGAACTTAGTCAATCCATTTTTGATACACCTAAAAAACTTACGGGGTCATTATTAGTTATCCTTATATAAAATTTATTCTAATTATTTAATAATATACTTTAATTTTTTACGATTTTAGTATTTGTTCCATTTATTTGTACACCCGATTTATATTGAGGACTTTAGTATCTATTGTGGTAAAATTTTGAAGTAACATTCTGTTGATCGGGCACATAAAAATATATATAAAAATGTTTTCAAACGAGTTAAATAATTTGTATAGAGTTTCATGAGACGACTCAATTTATTAACTGACTTGACTGGTCCTTTTGTCTAGGGCTTAAGGATTCTGTCTGCTATGCGAAGACAGGACTAATTACAATTAGATAAACATGCTCATTTGTTCAATATATCTGTAGATATGTTTATCAGCAGCCTTGTAACCATAGTGCAGGCACTGCCTAGCTTAGAATTTTAAATTTATTTTTATGGTATAGGAGACGAATAAGCAGACGGGTTACCTGTTAACTCTGGGGTCCAAAGTGTGGTGGCAATAGCTACCACTGCGCATGCGAGGCGGCAGCACGCAGTAGCCGCAGCTGGCGCGTAAGTTTGAGTAGTTTATGAATATCGATTGTGTCAAAAGGAACGCCGTAAAAAAATCTCATTGTGAAGTTAGTATTGAAGTAAAGAACTAGCCCAGTCCGAAGTCAAAATACACAACACAGCGATAGCTATGCGTAATTTAAAAAAAAAACTATCTTCGCTCCTGTTGGTCGTAGAACATTTTTTTATTTTTGTTATTGCTTATTCCAGTTGCGGATTTACATATTTGCCGCCCGTAGGCTATTAAATTTTTGCCACCCTTACTAACCAATGCCATTTAATACCCTTTTTTTACGTGTGAAAACCACCTCGGGCCGTCACATCACCGGGATTTGCGTCGGGGCGTACCTGCATGTACAGAGACTAAGATGCCCCAGGTCGTGAATTTTTCCATAGGGTCTGTCTGTTCTTGGAACCCTTCTGTAGAACATAGGGTACGACTAAAGCCTTTGAAGAGACTTCCTGGCTGCCTTTGATGAAACTTTGGTTACAGTCCGAGGGGCGAACTTTTAAGAGGCGGTGCGCCTGACCACCATTGAGGCGCTGGGCTTACGGGTGGCTCTGGATAAAATGGAGGCCGTCTTATTTTATAGGCCCCGTCGTGGTCCTTTCCCTGGTGCCGCAATCGTTGTCAACTCGGTCCTCGTATCGGTCCTCGACGGGAGGCGGTTCTTCGACGAGCACCGTATATCGGCGGACTACTGAGTTACGGGCGGTTAGCGGCAGTCGGCCCCCACCTGAAGAAGTACGCGAGTGGCTTGAGGCCGCTCGTCGAGCCACGATGTTTCGTTAGTTATCCCGGCTGGTTTTGCCAGCTGGTCATTGTCGAGCTGGCAGAGCGGCAGTACGGGACCCTTTCCTTCCTACTGACACAGGTCCTTTCCGGGCACGGCTGCTTCGGGAAGTAACTGCACTCGGTCGCTAGGAGGGAATTGAGTCCCGCCTGTCACCACTGCGATTACAGTGAGGACTCGGCTCAGCACACGTTGGCAAATTGCCACCGTGTGCTGAGCCGAGTCCTCACTCGTCTTCAGTCCCGGCTTGGGCGTCCCAGCATCGGATCTACACTGCAGTCATCGGAGGTGATATCTCGCTACCGGCCCTCATACGCTCAATGGCCGGTAGTGTCAGTTGTTTTACATCCTTCTGCAAAGATCGCCTCCTTCTGCGGCGGAGAGGGCCCGGGAGGATGATTTCCACTCGGACCTAATTCGCTGCTGACAAACAGTTCGGTGGAGGCGCGCTTACCAGCGCCTCATGCCGCCCTGACTGTGGCCGCTGGTGAACAGGACGGTTTTGCTTCTCCACCCACCATAACGGTTAGCTGCAAGAAGGCATCCTCCGCGTGTGATGAACGTCGCCTAAATAGAGAATGTACCTAAAGGTGGTGCCCGCACTAATTCGGGCAGTTGCTAGAAGGGGTCCAAAAGAAAAGGAACCATGACCCAAGCGGACCGCGGCAGCCGAGCCCCGAGCGCTAGATCTCTTCTATTGTTGGTGAAATATGTCTGTTTACCGACATTTACCGTGTATTTCAAGTAAATCTTAAGATTTACCAAGTGAATGGTGGTAAATGCTCGAAATTCGGACTTTTACCATATCTTCTTGGTAAATCTTAGGTTTTACTAGGTAATCTTAGAATTAACCGTAGTTTGGGTTTTGTTTACAGGATTACAGTAAACAAAACCCAAACTCCAATTCCAGGTTTCACAGGGCCAAAAATAAAACATTTTTTTTTTTCATTTATTTTATAATTAATAAAACCATATGTGAAATTGTCTTCTGAACAACTTTTACTACTAACATTTTTCTGTAAAATCAATACTTTTTGAAATAACTTTCGAGAAACAAAAAAAGGTGGCCTATCTCAGTTTTTCTAGAGACTTCAGGATGTAACTATACGTAAGTATTGTTTTCTTAATTTTACGAGAAGTTACTGCTTGATGGCATCAACCACTACTCTCGTTTCCCTTGGGCCGCGACTACTACAATTAACATGTAAAATAAAAATTTAGTTAAATCGGTACAAATGTTTGCATTTTTTGTGCTTAGCAATATTTTCAATAATTTTTCAATTAAGTAGTAGGTGGTTTTTTTTAATTTTTATTACAAATTATCTGTTAAGTGGGTCATGGTATACGTTAAATAAATTTAACGTGTAATGTAAATGTTTGTTTTAATTAGATATATCAGTTTTTTACAATATCCAATATTCTAAGCTTGCATATTTTTTTCACTTCGTTTATTCCAGTATTGATTTCTTGTTCATATGAATTATTGTAACGCTTCTGCAAGCCGCTAATTATAGATTGGATTTTATTCTCTTTCGCACAAATGATAAATGGGAAACCAAATTTTTCTTTGTACCGCTGATTGTACTGATCCATGGTCTTCTTCATCTGTGGTGTTAGTTGTTCTAGACCAGCTGTCCGCTGTTCTTCTGCAGACTCTTTTGTTAGTTCACCACGTGCAGCGAGGCTCCCAGCTAAATCAGGGTGGAGTTTCAACACTTCGACTTGGTCTTGAACATTTAGCTGCTCTAAATAGGTATGGAACTCATTACAAAGATCACTTACGTTATTGAAAGGTCTTTTATCTTTAACATAAGCTGCGGCACCAGAACACAGTTCAATAACATTACCAAAAGTGGCCTCAAAGTTGTCGTCACTTAAAGAATTAACTTCTAAAATAGTAATTGGAACTACCATTTTGACTAGTTTACGTCCATATACACCGATCCTCTGAACCACTATGTAGGAAGGTACGTTATCTTTCTGTTATCAGTCTGGGTTAAAAGTCAATATGCGACTACTAATACAACTTATTTAAAAGTTTTGTTTTGACAATTCAAATATTAAAGTAAAATCATGAATTTTTAATTTTTGAGGTAAAATTTTTGCTATTTTTGGCTGACTTAAAAAAGGAAGGAGGTTCGTGTTCAACTGATCGATCAATGAGTTCGCGTCGATCGATCAAACATGCAAAGATTCAGAGTTAACTTTGATTAGTACGTATTAACAAATAACAGTTTTATTTCATTGTGGTCTTGTAAAAGTTCTAGTATTTTCCATTTTCAACTTTTAAACAGACCACCGTCTGTTTCATTCGTCTTGCACATGATTGTAAAATACCGCAAGTCGGACACGCCCACCGAGGGTTCCGTACAATTTTGTAGTTACATATAATAAATAGGTTAGCTTTTCCCGAAGTTCAGTTTCCAAAACATATACTTACTTTTATTATTGTGTTTTATTAGTGAAATTGTACCTCGATGATTGATTATGTACTTTAAATAAAGACTATATTTTTTATGATTTAATTACAAATGTAGAGATAGTTTTCAGTTTTTTTTCTTGTAGTATAAGACGATGTTACTTGCCAAATTTTATAGTTCCATCCAGGTCAACGGAAAGTACCCTTTTTTTTCCGTGCGGAAATCCCTTCGGATACCACCTTTCGGTGGCATGTCGGACTCGAACCGACTAAAACCGCACGCCGTCTCGGGTACTAATAGCCGGAGAATCAGGTATACCCTAGAAAGGAAGTCCCTGGTGCCCCGACATACCTCGGGCCATCTACAGACGAATAGACGACCCCCCCGTGTGGGATCCCCATGTTCCCTCTGCTCCCTAGAAAGGGGAAAGGGAAAGTACCCTTTAAATTTCGATTCCCTTGAGTGTTAAAATATGCATTTTCAGCTGTATACGCGGCCCTATCTTTTTTTAAAGGTTAACTTACAAGTTCGATTTTTTTCACAACTTCAAGGGACTGCGGACCTGAGTATATGTTTTTAATTTCAACTCGATACCTCCACGCATTTCCTAGATAAAATGTCTTAACAGACGGACAGACAGACAAACGGACAACAAAGTGATCCTATAAGGGTTCCGTTTTTTCCTTTTGAGGTACTGACCCTGAAAAGCCGCTTTGCAACGTTTTATCCACATCCCATCATGATAAACGATAATTGCATAAAAATATCGATTACGATTGATCGGGAAGCTGAATCTTTTTCGTGGGAATCGATTTGTTTCTGACCCATCGTTAAGGAGCGGAGCTCTTCGGAGCGCCTCCCTAATATCCTGTACATAACATAAGTATTTAAAATACTAATTACATAATTAACTCTCGGTGAGGATTGGTCGATATTTGTTTGGTCATCCTTTGAATTTTTTTATTGAAGTCATTATATTGTAAA
Source organism: Arctia plantaginis (assembly GCA_902825455.1). NCBI lineage: Eukaryota > Metazoa > Arthropoda > Insecta > Lepidoptera > Erebidae > Arctia > Arctia plantaginis. The sequence goes on along the minus strand of CADEBD010000327.1, from coordinate 8,746,614 downwards.
AACAGTGGCGTATCATTGTGGTATATGTTACTGGTCTCCTAAATGCTACAACAAAAAAAGATGTAGATCGTCGCAACTAGTAGAGGGGACGATTGGTTTTCTACCAAAATAATAAAAAAGTACTTGCCGAATCAGAATAAGGTCGTGGTTATATTTTGCATATGATTTACATTGTATTGTCATTAGATTCTTATAAAAAGTTTGTTACTAAAGCTAACATAAAACTAGTATATGTCTATTAGCCGTATTCTTATTATTTTATTATTATATATTATCACGATAAAGCAGAAAAATACGTCGAAATGAAAATTATGAAGAAAAACAAACAATACATTTACTTTTATTTATTTGTACGCATTATGACTAACTTACTGCTACCTTCATCATCGAACCTAGCTATTACGAGTATATCTCCATTGTGTCAGCTATAATCATGTCTAATTCAAACGACATTCGTGTATGTATAAACGAACAAAAGGAAATGTAGAACACAAATATGTTAAAACATAAATTATACTATAAAGGCATAAAGAATGAATGGCTGATTGATTTTTTTGTTGTAATAGATGTAATGTTATTTAGGGGAATACTCTGAGGATCGTCGCAGCCGATTGAATGTGGTCGGTGTCTCGTCCTTGGTGTCAGGACTTGGATACTACGTTGGTACCCTACCCGTTGTTAAACAGGGATATTGTTTGGGGAAGCGAAGCTCGTTGGCTAATAGAACACCTTTAAGCGATTGATTTCCTAATTGTCGGGAAAACAGAAGGCCAATTCTCGTAATAAAAGTTCTATCACATTTTAGTTCCGATCAACTTTCGATCTCGCAACTCTCATAAAAGGTATTTTCGTGGTAAAATAGTAATGTATAACTAAGACTAGCAGATTACTGATTCAATTTTTGGCTACAATACGATATAATCACATTACAGTCAACGTTGGATGTTTAATACTTTACTACTAAAATACCTTTTTAACCGACTTCCAAAACACAAAAGAGAAGATTATCAATTCTGTCTTTTTTTTTTGTATGTTTGTTGTAATTTCCATTACCAAAATTGCAGTCAATAAACTAGATACTGTCTGACTGATACGTAGATGGTTAATAATAGCAAGAAGAAATAAATTGTTTTTTCTTTCTTTGGCGAATATTTAAAAAAACTTTATGACAGTTAAGTTGCAGATTTGTTAAAAAATATACATATATTGTCGGCTATCTAAAAAGATATAATAGTCTAGGATATATCAGAATTCATAGAAGAACTTAGATGAAAGATCGGGAGTATTAAAAATTAGCGTGCAACCCGATAAGTCCAAAAATACAAGCCAAGTTTTTAACTAGATAATTCTAGTTAAAAACTTGGATTGTATTTTTGGACTGTTTTGTTTTCTATTCGTGACTAACTATTACTAACTGGACTTTAATTTATGATTTTTATACTATTGGAGATGATAACGTATACGAACGAGGAAAGTGTTTATGCTATGTATTGGCTCATGGATGAAATACATAACATAGCACGCTATCTCGGCCGTCGAGTGCTGGATGTTATTGTGTTGGACGGAGCCTATCGACGACTTAGAGCGATCGGCTCTGTGTCAAGGCGACAATCTGATCTGGATAGATCACGTTTCACTGAATAATATGACGAAGAGGACAAGGAGCCAGTTCAACGATTTAAATTGGATCTAACAACTTCCACCAATATTGTTGTCACAGAGACTCACCCTCACTCACAGTGGAAAATGTAGTGTGAATATTGCGGGCTTATACCCATATCACTATACGCCACTGGTATAAGTTATTGAAGAAGGAGAAACTTCCAAGAGGTTGGATTTCTGCAGAATTATGCTTAATGCATATTTAGAAGACCCGTTATTATATTTCTGAGATACTTTATGGACACAATCATATTTGATACGTAAAAACCAATATATGTATGTATACCAATTAGCACAGCGTTAATTATTGGGTGCCAAAAAAACACAAACGCTTCAGTTTGAATGTGTAGATGGGTATTGTCAAAACACTTGATTGAATCTTTCTTTCTCCCCGAAAACAGTAGAAAAATTGATGATTTACGATTTACCATTAAATCACATTAGAAGTGTAAAAGAATGGCTGAATTCTAATTTTCGTAATGAGTGGATTGGAAGAGGTGGTTGGGTGGCTCGTACGGATACGCATTGGCAGTAAGTATCCGTAACAAATAACAATTTCAGCCTATTCCTTGTTCGTATAGGTCGTCATCTTCAATAGTATCAAAAGTACAAATCAAATTCCAGTTAACAATAGTCCGTCACGAATTAAAAATAAAAGAGTCCAAAAATACAAGCAAAGTTTTATACTGGGTCTACCGGGTTGTGCGATAATTCTTAATACTCTCGGTCATTTATCTAAGTTTTTTCTACGAATTTTGATACTATCTTAGACTATTAGACCTTGATAGATAGCTGACAATGTGTACATGGTTTTTAAAACATCTGCAACTTAACTATCATTAAAAAAAATCTCCAAATAATAATTTTTTTTATCATTGTAATCATCTACTTCGACCCAGTTTGTTAAAGTAACTACAATTCTGATGATGGAAATTATAAAACAATATATTAACTACACAAAAACAGTGAAAAAATAAGAAATTTGAGTACTAAAGTTCTTAAAAAAAGTGTATTAGACTTTATTAATCTTAAAAGTCCAATATCTTGAAAATGGTTAGGTTTGGGATATGGTATTTCATATTGAAATCTATTATTAATAATGGCTACTGCAACTCCCTAAAGTATCTAGGTCAACTTAACCAGTAACCCTGTAAATATGTGTCTAGTGTATATATTGTATATTTAAATATTATGGGTTTTTGAGAAAAATTGAAACTCGTTTTTTTCCTAATATGTAACATATTTATTTAATAAAAATATTTACTCTCATTATTGATGCAATCTAAACGATAGAACTCTGGGTATCTAGATTCGACAAACTGTGTGAAAGCATTTTGTACTACCTTCTGGGAACAATTTTTTTTATCACTGAAAAAATTGTTCTAATCACGAAAAAAATGGTAGTTCGTTGGAGCAAGGTCTGACGAGTACGGAGGATGACGTATGGTTACCAACTGCAGCTCCTGTAGAGTTACAACGGTTTCTCGTGAAGTCTTGCGTTATCATGGAGCAATAATGGATCGATTCACGAGTCGGGGCTGTTTCACTGCCAGTTTCGCCATCATTGTTCGAAGTTCGGCACAGTAAACACCTGCTGTTATTGCCTGACCAGACTTGAGATAGCTATAGTGAATAACACCATGTAGAGACTACTAAACAGTTACCATGTCCATTACCTTTTTATTGGTAAGCTTTGCTTTAGGGCACCGTTGCGGTTTTTCGCTTACGGTTACCGTAAACAATCCAGTTTTCGTCACATGTCACAATTCGATCCAATATTCCTTCATTTTTGTACCGATTCAACAAGGCAACAAAAGTTTCAACACGCTTTTCTTTCTGCAGATCAAATCATGAGGCACCCATTTTTCATATTTCTTTATCTTATTGATTTGATGCAAATGAGTCAATACTGGAGGTAGGGTAACGTTAAACCATGCTACTAATACCTGGGTAGTTTGACTCGGATCGGTTTTCCACCATCTCCTTGAATTCAGCGTTATGCACCTGTGTCTTCCACGTGGTTAGTTTTAGTTTTTTTTTCATCTTTCACGTCTAAGCTGAATAAAAAAACAATTGCAAGTCGAAAATCGAATGTTCCACTTTTTAAAAAAGAAGAACCTCATAGGTATCATGCGAAAAAAGTTTCAAACAAAAAATTTCACACCATGAAGGTTTTATGTCAATTCAAAGTATCTATTACTATACAACGGTAATTTCATACTTTAACCCCTATTATATTGTGTGTATAATGTGTATATATTTGTATGTAAATTTAAGTATGTAGTGTTGTGTAGTGTTCAATTTAGTTGATGTATGTGCGCCTACCACTCACGATTTCTACACCACTTAAAGGGTGTCTGGAAGAGAATGTCCGCCGATGTACGAAAGTGCATAAAGTTTAAATATAAATAATACCCAGACAGAACAACAAGTTGTGATCACACAAAGTGTTGTTCCATGTGGGGATCGAACCCACACCACTCAGCGCAGTAGGAAGCGGCGAGGCCACCGCTTATACCACTACGCCAATCGTGAAGTCTTTGTATTTAATCTCTGATGTCAATGTGAAAACAAATATTGTAAAAAATTACTTACAGCTAAATACTATGCAATGTAATTTTAGTGTATGTAAGAACTAACAGCTACGGCAGAAGGCCTGGAGGAACCGTCGCGCATAAAAATCTCAATGGAATTTTCATTCTATTCTACAATATTATTCTTATTTGATCGACATTTCTACTTCTTTGAATAAAAATTGAAATGCTGAAGGTAATGTTTCTCTCAATGCTGCGCTGTAAGGCAGTTTCGTTTTTCTGACTATAATTAAATCGATATGCCACATTAAACGACTATTGATATAAAATCCTGACATTATAATTTAAAAAACACTTGTCATGTATATTTTTTGAAGGGCCTGTTGGTCTAGTGGTCAATAACCCTGACTGCTAAACCGGAGGTCGTGGGTTCGATTACCACCCAGGACAAATATTGTGTGATGAGCACGGTCATTTGTTCTGTGTCTGGGTGTAATTTATCTATAATATGTAACTATTTAAAAATATATAAGTATGTTTATCAGCAGTCTGGTTACCATAGTACAGGTTCTGCCTAGTTTAGGATCAGACGGGCGTGTGTGAGATGTGTGCGATATTATTTGTAAATGTTCAGTTTTATACACTTTTTTTTTCCTGTGCAGAAATATCCTCGAATACAACACACAGGTGGTTATGTCGGACTCAGTTTAACACACTATGTGAAGAAAAAATATTTTTTCATAAAAAGAAAGCTGGGGAAATGTATGTAGTTTCTGAATCGTGTGTTGTGACGACGAATCGCACGGTGGAAATAAAAATAGGCGCATGGTGCTACAGCGTCGCCGTCGTATTGCAGTAGCGATCCTCAGCGCATGCGTGCGAGGGTTCCACGATGTGTAAACTAAATTTACCCTGCACTCCAATTCCAATGGGGGAAAATGATAAAGTAAAATGATAATCGTGCTGAGGTGTAAGGAATTAATATCACACTCATCTTTATATATATCTTATCCAATAATTAAGTTAAAAAGAGGTTTGTTTAAAAACATTTAAGAAGTTGAATCTCTATAAGCTCCAGAATCTATCATCAACAGCCTTTACTAGTCCACTGCTGGACATAGGCCTCTTAGAAAGGAGGTTTTGGCCTACTATACCACGGTGGCCAGACGTGTTTTTTTGTAGTGTTAGTTAAAATTTTCCTTCTCCTTGCAGTGCTGTTGTCCTGCGTAGTTTAGTCCCTTAGTCGGCTCTTACGTCATCCACGGGATGAATAGGGGTGAGACTTTGTATTCTTAATCCGTCACCACACCACACGGACACCACATTGGGAACATGTCAATGACAGTTAATACTGTAACGTCTAAGATTTCAAGCGTATTTTCTTTACCTAACAATGAACCTCGTTCTAATCAATAACATCGATACCCCTGTTAGAGGGTCTTACCACAAAATCGGGGAGAGAATTATATGTAGTAACATCTAATTGCAATTAGCGCGCGCGCGAATCGTTGTATCAAAGCAACATGGCGAACGCTCCGGGAGCGCGCCTCGTCTCATAAAACAACCGGATAGTCACATTCTGACACCGTCATACTCCGTAATTACTTCTACTCACAACCCGCGACGAATAAAATGTTATAGTGTCCGTCAACGGATGTGTTAAGTGGATTCTTTTGTGTGCACAGTGAATTATTGTTTATTGCATGAGTGGTGCTCATGGGGTGGGTGACGTACGGGACGATGGACGCGATTCACCGGCCAGTACGGAACAGCTAACGTAAGAAAAAAAAATGAAGTAAATTATCAAATATATCCTATTTGAGTAAACATACTTTAATTCAATTTTCTTAGGTAGGTATAGCTAGCAGAAGTAAGCGAAGTTTAAAGCTTACGTGTAGTAAGTTTAGGTAGTGTATAATTGTATAATGAGCATTTACCGCACCCCTAATGGCAGTCTTTCTATAGAACTAAAGGTTCTCAGTAGACAAGTCGTAGAACACAAAGTGATTCTTGGAAACTGATGGCAAGTTAATTTGTATGTATTGATTACTACTGGTTTTTCTAGGATCCTTGCGGGTAGCATCGAGTAACGTACTAATTGCGATTATTATAATAAATGTAGCCACCGCGGTAATTAAAAAAAACTTTACCTTTTGTACATTCAAAATATAGGTCATAAACGAACATTACATTTTGGAATTACATTTTGAAACTTAAATACATATTCACTTCCAATTATATTTTGAAGACAAAACTTTATCACATTAGTCGCCAATTTAGTATGGAACAAGTAAAATCAAAATTGGTAAAATTCTTACTTGAAAATTCTTTGGTATGATCAGAAAATTACATTTGTTTTGCGATTTGATAATTTTCTTTCTAAATATTGAATAACTGTAGAAAACGAATGGTTGATTCTAATTTTTAACTGATTAAATTCTACCTGCTGTGTAATCATGTATCGCAGAGGTTATTCCTTATTCGTAATCACGTAGTAGTTAAATTATATAGTAAAGGAATAAACCGCTTAGTTAAAGTTATATTAAGTTGTGTAAATTTAATGCTTTTATTTTTTCTTACAAGTGATCAAGACTCGTAGTGCGACTGTAATGTAACTTTGTAAGCTTTATAAGTTTTGCGTCATAGAAATGTCGTACTCAAAAATAAGAATGTGCCAAAGTACCTATATGTATATGTTCGGAAATATGGATTTTTGAAAAACATTATACAGTACAAAAGTATTATTGTTCAACTAGTTGAAAATGCTATGCATTTCATTGTTCACATTTACGTCAAGTAAAGATTTATTAAGTTCCCTACAACATCTGTTGGAAAAACATGTTTACCGGCGAAAATTGGTTTCTTACCAAAAAGTTAGTTAAAAACTTTAGCTACTTTAACCACAATTACCACTCTAAATAACACTGGGTTACTAATAATGGTATTGAATGTTAGGCCGGCTCGATCGGAGTTGTTCCGCGCCCTCACAGAAAATCGGTGTTGAGCAATTCTTTTGTTTCTTTTCAACGAGTGAGTTGCCAGCCGGCGAACCAATGGTGACATTTGAGTGTCAGGATTCCATGGGCGGCGGTGATCGTATGCCCCTTGTATTTTCGCAATTTTGTGTGAAGATGCAGAATTAGTAGTAGTAATTAATAATTGGCGAATATTTGAGTTCACCCAGAGACAGTTGTCTTATCTGAAACAATTTGAAATCAGTTTTCTGTGCCCATTTGTAGTCTCGAAATGGGCAGTTACTTTTCGTATTAATATCATAATTATATTCTCTTTCGTTTTCCTGTGTCCTATTTTTAAATATTTCAATGTTTAAATAAATATATTTATGCCAAAATATGCTTTTAGAATCTTTATAATCCGCTCTTTTGTAGTCAGTTGTGTACGAAGATTACAATATTACGAAAATATTTCTTGGTAGAGCCTTCTAATAAAGCTAAAAGATTTTATTGCTGAAATGTCTAGTTTCTGGAATTAGCAACCGATTTAAAAATGTATTTGATAGCGTTTGATAGCTCAATACTGAAGGAAAGTTACAGACATAAACATTCCGATAGAGTCTATTAGTTTCAAAATTACAATAATTAGCAAGTTTTTGGTTTATTTAGTTATATAGTAATATTATATTGTTTTGTTGGATGAATTCAGGCAGTGTGTCACGTCGCTTGGCTTATTGCCAGCGCATAGACGCGCTACGCCTCAGACCGGCCTACGTCACTATCGCGTAAAAATCCATACGTATTGTGTAACGTTAAAATACTTGTTTTAATCAATTATTCCGTCTGGCACAAACCGTGCTGTCTGCCTATATAGTTCCCCTTTTATGTATTCAGAGATTAGCATCAAGAGTTTGCCAAAACCTATAAGCAGTGGGATTATATCCAGGACATAGTCAAGCGCCGCGCATTTTGGAAGCCTTGTGAAAACTAAAGCTTTGTGTATTTGTGCCTGCGGCATCATAGCTGATTAAGGGATGGATTGATATGAATTTTGTTTTTAAGTGAATAAAATTGTTCGAGTTTTCTTAGGCATCAAAAGTTTCATGGATTCCAACATTGTCGTTTAACGCACCCGCATTCTTTAGAGTCGGTATTAGAGGTAACTCAACGAATTTACTACACAACGTCTAACTTTATTATCCGTTTTCCGATGGTTGTGGGAAATATAACAATACGTAATTTATGCTCCTTTAAGCATTTAATTGCAGTAAAAGCATTAAACGAGATAATAATATTATTAAAGAGATGGACAGAAACAGTGTGACATATATATATACATAAATATTGAAATACATATTACTTATACACACTATACTTGCTGAGTTATATACATACATATATAATACAATGTATAAAACTTTAAGGATGTGATAAATCTGTTAGAGTGTCTAGATTGCGAGCTTTCGTCTTAAATAAGAGGTGCTATCCTGATTTCGAGAGGTAGAGCGGTAGCGAGAACGAATTTCGCTTTTTTGTACCTACACAAATCGAGAATTAGACCTCTTACCACCACTACTACAATTTATTGGAACGATCGTACAATACTGAATGGAATGCTACTTAGTTGTAATTTTCTAAATTGTCATTACAATTTTGCGTTGCGTATATAACAAGTTAACACTGATTCTCCTTTTGCGTCCTCGACTAAATTTAAGGGTTTATTTGTGTCACATTCACGTCATATTTATATTTGTGTTATTTTTACCTAAGTTGACGTCATAAACATAACTGCACCATTAGAAATCAATACTCGTATTTATGACCATCCTATTAATTTCATTTGATATCTTCTTGGAAGGCTTTTAATATATAATATATTAAAACATCCTTAAAACATAGATATAGTCACCTATAATATTAAGGTCGAATGGTTTTGTAGTAACAATACTTCGATAGTTAGGACCCTTAATATTTTGTGTCAGCGGTGCTTCCCTGTTTAAAAGGGTGTATGCCTATTATTTTTTCTCCCGCTTCCCTCAAGTGGATTTATTAAATTTCCAACTCTTCTAATTTTCTTCTGATTAATTTCGTTGCGGGTTCCAAGACGGTTAAATTTTTCCTAGGACTTCCCGAATGTCATAACTCGGTGTGTTGGTGGGTCTCTACTGTAAGCTTGATCCTGGTGTACAGGAGTTGCAGGGGTGGGCGTGTGGGAGGGATTAGTCCCGTGTAACAAAATAAATACTTCGATAGTAACCACTTTTATATATGTTTTATCTACCATTGTAATTATGTATAGTAAATACGTCTGTGTCCTCCAAGAGATTAAAAAAATCGTATTAAACGCGTACGTTTTGTCAGCTATGACTTTATTACCACTTACATATCTTCCCTGAGGATCCTAACCACATTTTCGAGGTACTGGTTTACGCCCGTTGTGCTTTCCACGGCAGCGAAACGGTTTTCCAGTTTTGACTGGAACGTTTCAGATCCTGTCATGGCTTGGAGCGGAGTTGGTCGGAGCCTGGATTTTATCAAACAGACACGTGGAGCCTTAAAGTTTATATTCAGAGAGCCTCGGACAATTCGGTGATCACTACCGGTATTAAACCTATTGATTGCTGAGACGTCTCTGAATATGTCCTATCCGTCATGATGAAATTGATGTCATTTTTGGCTTTGCGACGTCCACTTCCTTTGGGGCTGTTTCTTGAAGAAAGAATTCCTTAAGAAGAGCCCAGAGGTCTTAGTTGTGGAGTGGAGGGCCCTCGATAAGTCATCGAACATATGCTCTACCTCGCTATCGTAACGCTACCCTGTTTTACCAGAAACCCAACGCCACCTTCTGATTGCTGGTTCCCTCGCGGAAGTACATAAGGTGACCTGACTCGAGGGTTATGGCGTCCCCCCCCCCTTCGGACTAACCCCTCAAGTTGCGCCAGATGCGAGTCGAGCCGTAGCGTGCGTCCGTTGTACGTAGCCAGGGTCGTACGTAGGTTGTGGTGGCCTGTCGTAGCCCGGAGATTCTTCGCATCCCCGCCGTTACCGTGGTCGCCACCATGACCAGGCATAGCGGGATAGCTGGGAACTGGGCGCCGTGGCCTTTGTTGCGTCTGCATGGGGAGGATTTGCCCATAATCGTCACGCTGGGCAGGCGGGTTGTCGATAAATACTTGTTGGTCAATTCTAAACACTTCAACCTCTAAAAAGATAAAAAATATATTGAAAAAAATTGTTAGTAGTAATACATTTTCTTTACGGAAAGAGGACTGATCTAAATAATAATAATCATAACCTGGGACATTTCACACACGGTCGTCTGATAAGCTGATAAACTTATTTATATAGTATTAAATCAATATATAATATAGATAAATATACTCTAATAGACACAGAATGATTGATCGTGCTCATCACACAATATTTGTCCTAGGATGGGAACCTAACCCTCGATCTCTTGTTCAATAGTTATGTTATGACCACTAGACCAACATACCTTTCTAACTTTCTACTAAATTAATCGTATGACGATGCTATCTCATTGTATCGAAATGACAAAAAAAGGTCACAAAATCAGAATAAGTATATTTTAACTCAAATGCTTCTTTTTCATACACAGAATTATTCGGCGCCGATGAGTCTATGGAAGATAAAATGAAGAAAGAAATGTATTTTTTTGTGCGTATTAATATGAACCTTATTCTTTTCCAGTAAAGTTTATATTTCGAGGGTTGTACAGTGGACAGTAATTTTTTCCTGTTGGCACCCAACGTGGTTTTCGTGAATATTTGTTCTTAGAACTATGTAGAATAATTCATTATAACATTTTTTTATGGTATACGAGGTTTTTATGGTATATGGGGGCAAACGAGTAGATGGGTCACCTAATGGTAAGTGACTACCGCCGCCTATGGACACCTGCAACTCAAGAGTTACTTGGTGTTGCCACCCTTTGAGTCCTCCCCCCAGATTCAGCGGGAGGGGAGGTTTGGGCTCCGTTAACTTCACTGGATCACTCATACGACGAATAAGCAAAGAAGGAATACGGTGGTTGGCTGTATCATAAATAAATAACAATGCCCGCTTCATTAAAACAAATATCACAAAACATCTCGGAAAATATAATTATTCTAGCTTTTTATAACTATTACGAATTTAAATTAAATAAACATTGAAATATATTCTTCAATTGAGTAGTCTCAACTAATGACGACATTAATTCCTATTTAGTACATTTTTCATACAAAATTGTCATTTTGACAGATGATAAAAACTAACTAATTTGACTAAGGAATCGACTAAGGCCTTTTGTGCCTTAGCATGGGTCTCCCACAGTAAAAAGATTGTTAAATAGAGGATAATATTTTGGTTTTAGCACTTGAGTTATCCAAGCAATATTAGTTGTTTTGCACACTCGATTTTGCTGCGATTAACCAGCATAGAAGTTATGACCAGCCCTTACGATGCCTCAGCAATAACAGTTTTTTTAAGGGTTCACAATCAAACTTTCTAATTTAATATACTACTTAGGATGAAACCATTGATTTAATGTTTCCTTTTTTTAACCGACTTCAAAAAAAGGAGGAGGTTCTCAATTCGACTGTATTTTTGTTTTTTTTTTTTTTTTTTGTATATTTGTTACGCGATTACTCCGGCAATTATAAACCGATTTGAATAATTCTTTTTTTATTTGGTAGGTCATACGTCAGAGGTGGTCCCATTGTCACCAGGTCAGGATCTGATGATGGGATCCTGGGGAAATCGAGGGAAACCCTCAAATTTTGTAGGCATATACACTGTTTATCAGAAATTATCTTAATCTATGTAGATTTTTGCATCTAATGGTCACCATCTGATGTTGCTGAGCTGATGATGAATGGTTTAGGAGTATGGGATCTCTGTAACAAAATTATGTAATACCATCGAATTTGAATGTTTTTGAGTCTAATTAATAAGGACTCCGATCCTATGTGATATTCAGGGTCTGATGATGGAGACGGTAAATAGCCATGGGAACTCTGTAATAAAATAAAGCAATTCCGCCGTGTTTGTGCTCATTTGATTCGTCTCGACTAGGAGCTTCATGCTAGTCGATTTTTAACCAACATCAAAAAAGGAGGGTTTTTGATTCGACAGTATGTTTTCTTTTTAACCGACTTCTAAAACACAAAAGAGGAGGTTCTATGTTTGTTACGCGATTTCTCCGTCAATTGTGGACCGATTTTCAAAATTCTTTTTGTAATCGAAAGGGTATGCTCCCGAATTGGTCCCATTACCACCAATTCAGGATCTGATGATGGGATCCTAGAGAAATCGAGGGAAACCCTCACAATTATTGGGAATTTGACAGCCCCGACAACGTGTTTTAGCAACGAGTATTTCTTTAAAACCATGGCAACCGTCAGAGACTGCGCGATGTGATGCGCAGAGAACTTGCAGTATTTATGTCACCACAGTAATTTTCGTTGTATTAATAAGAAGAAAAGGTTGAAATTTTGTATTTTATCTTGTTAAAATAATTCGGATAGACGTTTTGTTGCTATGGATGGCATCGCATTTCGTTTGTAAGTAATTTTATACTTAATTTATTAAAATAGTTCTGGAAAAAACTCTTAAATTTTGTGTGGGTCAACTAGGTTAATTTCTAACATACCAGTATTAACCCTTCTAGTTGGAACTCCTATAAAATATTGAGCATATTTGTTGAGTAGTCTCACTAAAGCTTCCCTATCTTCACCTTCGAGGTCAGTGTCAATTGAATCGGAAGTTATTTTGTTCGGTTGCAACTCACAAGAATTTGACTGTTTCTTAGAAAAGAATTTAAGCTGATCTTGATCAGTTTGGACGCCAATGTAGGAGAGGCCTATGTCCAGCAGTAATTTAATATAATATTTAATATAATCTAACAAACTACAGTTTGTTACTATACATTACGGTACGTAGTGTTTTAATATCGTACTTATCTACTCATTACAAACATATCCTACACTAAAAATTGTAAAATAAACCCTTTTAAAAAAAAAGTTGAACCGACTTCAAAAAACACCGACAAAGAGCACTAAAAATTAAAAAATAATTACAAATCTAAGTAAAAAACTATAATAAGTACCCTCAATGTAACAGGTAACATTATAATACCAATAGTCCCTTCTAGTCTGTTTGAAGTCGGTGCCAAGCTCGATGCACAATAAGTAATACTGGTCTATGTCAGCTTTATATTAGCACAATGAAAAATTAAGAATTCAAAATAATTCTTATGAAACATCGAAGATTTTGTTAATTAATAACGACCAACCAGATCAATTACGTGCGCAAACGTATCAACTCCTTATTAAAGCATTCAAAATAATAATATAATTGGAGATGTGCGTCCACTTTAGCTCGTTCAACATGTTTTGCGCAGCATGAAGACTGTTGCAGCTGCCGCGCTACATTCTATCAAGCACCTATTTGGCTTGGCACCGACTTCAAACCGACTAGAAGGGACTATTGGTATTATAATGTTACCTGTTACATTGAGGGTACTTATTATAGTTTTTTACTTAGATTTGTAATTATTTTTTAATTTTTAGTGCTCTTTGTCGGTGTTTTTTGAAGTCGGTTCAACTTTTTTTTTAAAAGGGTTTTTAAGGTTTTTCGTTTGCTTTTTCTGAAATCGGCGTGTAATTATGACACTGTATTTTTATATACTTAAATAAGAAAAAAATTGCGCATGACATGTAAGGCAAATAATTACTTGACATGCCTTTTGGAGTGAGATTACGTCGTAGTGAACGGTTCATTCTCTTGACTTGGTAGTAACAATACTGCTTCCTATTTTCATTCATTTTTAACCTTTCCAAATGATTAAAATACAGCAAATTGCTTTTCTAAATATAAACATCTAATTACTAAACTGGTTTATTGAAATCTATTACTTATTATATTTATAGATGCTTAAGAATTATTCTGATTTTCTTCTATTGTTCTTCTCTCTTTCTATTATAGTATGACTGCACGGATGGCATAGTGGTTGTGGGTTTGATCCCTACATGGGACAACACTTTGTGTGATCCACAAATTTTTGTTCCGAGTGTGGGTGTTTTTGTGTCCGTTTCATGTGTTTGTAAAGTCTCCCGCGACACAGTAAAAATTCCTAATTCGGCAGTTGACTTTGAAAGAAAGAAGTAAAATTCAGAAGAGAACTATTGAAATTCTTCCCATTCCTAATTCGAGCACATCATTAGCCAATCCGTTGATATCGGGCAAAGACATTATTCGCAATTCACGTCACGACGGAGCAGTCTACTATTTTCGCGAGACTAATTTCGCGTCCACCTAGTAGCCTACTTGCGCAGTGTTTATTTTGCCCGGGTCGTTTACTGGCTGTGTGACGTCATATCTCTGTGACAGTAAACATTTAGTTCCCTAAAGGCACGCAATCACAAGATTTTATGATGTAATTATTTGGCACACGTAGCATGACATTTTCTGTACTTACCCACTATCTTAACTCTATTTAATCTTTAAGAAAGTTATTGATGTAACACAGATTCCGCAGTAGTAGGTAATTTTGGGAAACACATCATATTTGTCTAAGTTGTGCATAATGTGCATGCTCTATCTCGACAAGAAAACATAGAAACAATATGAATACACTACAATATGTTGCCGTACCAAATTAACAGATATGATGTTGGCCATATTACTCTATGAAATGAAACAATGAAATATTCTAATTGCCTGTAAGAGATTACCTCTGAGCGATAAGGCATATTATTATTATTATTATAATCAACTAGGATTGTTACACACCGCTCACTTGTTTCCTCGTATAAATCTGATTCAAATGGTATTAAAGCATCGCTGGGAGTTCGAGATTGCGCTTACTTCCTAGCAGTAACTTTTATAGCCGCCTGTTTTCTACTATGACATTTAAAGGTTCTGACCTAAACGTATGTGATCTCAGCTTCCTAGACCATTCCCTTGGAGCGTTAGTGATTACAAATAGGGTGCAACAGGCTCTTTACAGCTAGATCTAAATGATAAAACTTATCATGTTTTTGAAGCGACTGCACGTCATGTTTAATTCAATTCCTCTTTGGTATTGAATAGAATCACGGCATAGCTTTAGTCGATAATCCAATGAGATTACAACGTTGCCGCGATAAACTAATTGGCTAACAGCGAGTGGGATTCACTTGCCGAGTGCTTCAATGCTATTTCAGTCGATTGCGATTATATCAAATTTGCAAGTTGTGTTTATTTTACTGAAAAACAGCTTTTTATTGCTCGTATAGTTCTAGATTTCTTTTAATGAAGTCTACACGAAGTTCCAAATATCGTAAATTTCACAAAGTAACTATTTTTCCAGCTGCATAATTATGCTGTCTGCAACTTATTAAAGAATGAGCTGGCATTGATTAGAATTAATGCAGGCTCCTTCCTTAATAAGAAATGTTTGACATCGTTATTGTGTTGCAGTAAACTATTATAAACTGTTGATGATGATGATGATTGTGTTGCCTGCAAATGGTTCTACAATCGGTGTCTAATCTGTAATCTACCTTACTCATTCATCTAGTTATTTAAAAGACTTAAGCACATGTATTTATAAAATACACACTACAATAAAGTGTCACCACCCCTATTAATCCCGTGGGTGTAGTAAGAGCTGACTAAGGGAGCAAACTACGCAGGAAAACAGGACTGCAAAGAGAAGGAAAACTTGACTCAAACCCGTCTGGCAAGCGTTGAATAGTATGCTAAAACCTTCTTTCTAAGAATATGTCCAGCAGTTTACTTATAGAAATTCTAATTGTTGATGCAAATGTAAGCAGAAAAATTTTAAATGTCTCAAAATCTTATCAGAAAAATACGTTATATAAAAGACAAAACGTTACACAATTCGTGTCTCACTGCTGACTCCGAGTAAAGAATTTACTGCTTTTATTACTATTATCCCGAGAACGTAAACAGAATAAGCTTTGATCGTTCTTTTGGAATGAATGCCAAGTGTAGAAAGTGTTCAGTCGCAATATCAAAACACGGTGGTAAAAATAATATAATTAACCACAATTTATGGGTTGTAAATTAGTTAACATATTGTTTAGATATTTGTTTGTAGTGTTCGGTAGTGCCGTAACTAGAGGAGAGATGCCAGCGGTCGGTGCCTTTGCACAGGGTGCAGACCCTCGTGGGGAGCGAAGAATTTGTTTAATAACAAAACCAGCGTTGCCAGAATACTTGCAATTGGTTAAAAATAATTGAAATATATTTATAATGGGTAATGTTGATTAACTTAAACCTTAAAATTATGCCCATGACAAAATGATTTAGTAATTATTAACACTTCAAGTATTGTTCTGAAGTATTTACTTCTTCTTCCGAAACTAATAAATAAATCTAATAATAAAAATAAATATTTAACGAATATATAATCTGATTGGAAAATATTTTAATACTTACGTTGTGTAAGTCACATATTATGCTTTCAGCAATTTCCATATTATGTTATCCTCCGATTATAATTGTCACCAATCGTATTATTAGAAGAAGCGTATAATAGCAAAGGCGATCATTAATCGAAATGCACGTGCAAACTTGTTTTGTTTAGATGAAATAACCAATTTACTGAATTCGATGCTTACTGAACTTTCCTCATCGACCATAACTATGGCTCATTTTGACTGAAGCCGAAGCCAAAGGTTCGGTTGGTCATTAGCCATTAATGAATATTAAATAATTGGCAATTTCTAGGATAAACGCCTGTTTGCCTATATGAACAACGATAGTATACTTGTCATACTGTGTCTCTAGTTGTAGTCTGGACATGCCATAGGTTCCCAGATCGGGCAAATATTTATTGGGTGTACCTCTTGTTATTGTTGCTACACATTATTATATGCCTGCCTAGTACACGGTAGCAGTGTATAAAGATCCTAAATTACTATTATAAAATAAATAAGATAAAGCTCTGACTCACACAGACCTACAGACGTGATATAAATGATTAAAATAAGGAAAAGCCATAAAAGAAAAAGGCTTAACATTAACATGATGTACATGACATATAAGTAGTGTCTGTAACTGTGAATATAAACTGTACGCGCAAGTCAATTGTTCAAGGCGGGCTAACTACGTCATTTAGTATTAAAGCATCGATGGATAATCATTGTTTACATTCCATTGCTCACACGTAATCCAATTTCTATGGAAACACCGCTTTCATTGACCATAATGTAACGTTAGCTTTGAAGTCCGAAGACATTTTTTTATTATATAGGGGACAAAGAACAGATCTTTACTGCCGCCCATCACATCACACACATCAGCAGCCTATTTTCAGCAGAAAATAGGCCTCTCCTTAGAAAAGTGGTTTTGGTCTTCTATATCACGCTGGCCACACGCGTTAGCATAGGATTTGTTTAAAGTTTTCCTTCTCTTTGCAGTACACTTGTCCTGCGTAGTTTGCTCCCTTAGTCGGGTCTTGCGACAATCACGGGATGAACAAGGGTGGTGACACTTCGTATTCTTAAACCGTCACCATACGGACATGCACAAGGACTGTTGCCCATGAACACCTGCAACTCAGGAGTCACAACTGCGTTACCATCTATCAAGCTACCCTTATTTCGTGAAAGTTTGAATTTGTTCTACTAGTATAGATTGGTTATTTTCATAACGGTATTTAACTTTAGCTTATGTTCCATAAATTACGTTTAATTTTCAGCTAATGCGTCCTCGTGCTTTAATAGGGACATGTTAAGCATTTTCTTTTCAGGGACACCCAACTAACGGTTTCGCTTTCCCCTATCAGCTTCCTTTTGAGTCCGGGCTTTACTCTCAGAATAGCATGTACCCACTTGGTAGAAGGCGGATAGTTTGCCATTTGAGACATTAAAGACAGTGTAGTGCATTCATGTATTTGATAAAAGTTGTTGTAAAATTAATGATTAAAAATGAAGGTTCTAATGTCAGTTCACTAAAAAATAAGAAGCCGGCTTATCGACTGGAAAATATGCTATTTTAAAACTTGTCGGTTATCTGGTTACGGAAAGTCTCTAAATAATATTCATGCAGTTTTTTTTTATGTGATTTAGAATCTAAAAGTTGCGTAGTTTGTTTCTAGTTCAATTACTTTTCATTTTAATATGTTTATATAATTGTACATAGCATTAAAAATGAACTTTAATTTTTCTGGAATGTTTTCATAGATTTTTGTGGTGTATAACTTAGACTGTTTTTATTTACTTAATCGCAGTAGTATATAAATTAGACTGTTTTTATTTCCATAACTTAAATCAGGGGCTTTATAGAACAGGAAACGATCAGCCGTCAAGATTTCCCTACTCTGTGCTCACAAATGTCTCTGTTTATTTATGAAAAAATCTCAAACGTGTTATTGTCCTATTGTTCATTAATGAAAGCATTAGGGCGGTGAAGATGTTTTCATTTCGAGGTAGTTTGTCATCAAACTAACAAGGGATAGGTTTAAATGATGATGGTTGTTTATTAACTACTCTATTTATTCTTCTATAAAAACAACAATATGAGGTTACCAAGGATTCCTCTTCATTACGTGAAGTGCATTCAGGAATTAGTGCTAACAGTATTCATTCAAGTGTGCATGGGTGTCAGTTCAGAACGGACATGTTATTTCTATCTGATCTAGAAGTTGTGCATCATATGGAGAAATAGTATGGCATATATGTTGTGAGTACATTAGTAGTTTTTTTATATTTGTTTTGTATGAGAGTGAAAATATTCGGTATCAGCTTTAAAACTATGAACCAGTGACTCGGAATACCGATGCGGATTGAATATTCGCAGTCAGTGACGCTTCAATGAATTTATTATTGTCAGCTGTAACACCATCCGTATGATAAACAGGTACAGATTTTTGTTTTTACCTTTAGTCGTTACGTTTTATTTATTTTTTAATTGCCTTCAAAAAGAAGAGGAGGTTTTTAATTCAGCTGTATGTTTTTTATGTTTTAATGTTACCTCAGAACCCTGCGTATTATAACGGATTTTGAAAATAATTTTAATTTTTGATAGTGTATACTTTGACGTGGTTGGACGACTAAGGCTGATAATGAAGAAATGAAGAATACAGTTTATTATAATTTACCACAGTCTAGGCGCATTTAAGTCGGTAATACGTACTTAAAACAAGTAATTATTCGTTTTAAGATAGCCACGAGTGGGTTGCTATGAAGATCACTTCGTATAACTATATATATATATAGCATAAATACACTTGCCAAACACTATATTCAATGTTTTGGCAGTAAATAGGCGTCATTTCGGTGTAGTCATTTGTACAGACAGAGTAGATCATAGTCAGAGAATAATAGTTTTACTGTCGAGGACTTATAGGATGACTAAATGTTGCTTCATAGGGTATCATACATCAGTCATTGTTTATTCTTCGCCTCATTCGTTTATTATTATTTTAATAATGTGTTTAAGAACACGGCGTTAGAAGAAAGTAAATAGATTATCTATGCCTGTGGGAGACAGACATTGTAAAATATGTAATCCTTCAACAAATGATTTTTGTTATACGCGTTTTACTCTTTGTACCAACTATTGTGTTACTATTGCAATTTCGATTATAATTTAAAAATAATGTTTCGTACTACTTTTAACAGTTCAATGACTGTTAGGTTTTCGTTGCTAAAGGACTTTTCCACTGATAAAAAGATCTATGTTCTACTTCCATATCCTACCTACCTACTTATTAATTTATTTGCCTAATAATGATGATGATTAAAGGCAATGCAAGTATTGATCACGTATATTTAATAAAAGAGACACATTAAAAAAGGTACGTTGCAAACGGCTACTTCAAAATTACCCAGTAATTAATGTATCACAAATACAATAATTTTATTCCAGAACGGCTATTAGAGTACAGTATATATTCTAAAATGGCATAAAGGCGTGAATTATCCAAACATCAATTTTTTCTTCCAATTAAACGGACGGTGACTCTCCACTTGAATTTTAATAGTTATTCATAGAACCATTGAACTGTGCTCTAAATATATACCTACCCTAGACGTAGTCGCGTGTGCTCACCGATACTTTTAGTATATTGACACCACTCAGCAGTAAATGTGTTGTAGTAAAGTGATTGCTCGATTTTATTGTACATAAACACGCAGAATCGACATAAGATATGATAGCTAATTAAGTCCATATTCATATTGCATCGTCTACGCGAAATAGTAAAGTGTTTAGTAACTTTGTAATAAACGTCACGAACATAAACTCTTTTTAAAAGGAATTTGATATATTTAAAAACGTTTGTGAGTATTACTTGAGTTGCGAGTTATTTTTACTTACTGTAAGCAAAACAAAACAAATTCATATTCCCATTAATACCTAATAACATTAGACAGGAAGATTTTTTTTTCAATAAACCTAAATTCCCATAGGTATCCCATTAGACTTATAATTTCTCAAATACAAAAAAAATGTGATGGTGAAAATATTACAATACTAGAAGCTTTTCTTTAATATTTGGTTTTTAAAGAAGTTTCATTTTTACACGATCAACATCATCAACAGCCTTTGGCAGTCCACTGCTGGACTGCCAACCTCCTTTCTAAGGAGAGGCATATCCTCTCCTTAGAAAGGAGGTTTTGGTCTACTATAAATATAATATATATAGAAGAATAATAATATATATATATATGTAGAATATATTATTATTATTACTATACCACGCTGGCCAAACGTTGTTCTGCGTAGTTTGCTACCTTAGTCGGTTCTTACGACACCCACGGGATGAATAGGGGTGATGACACCCTGTATTCTTAATCCGTTACCACACGGACACCATATCCTTTCAAAAATATTTCCTATGGTCTTTAAAAAGGCATGATAAATTTATATGTCATGTGTAGCCTAAATACAGAAGTGCACAGTGTGTAAACGGGGTTAAAATTTGGGGGCTAAATTACAAAACTATGTAAGACTAAATACTAAGATTATTGTGATCATTTTGAATTTTAAACTTGTTTAAAATAATTTTAAAAATTAGTTATTTTAAATTTAAACTTTGTATTTTTGGAGATAAAAAGACTAAGGCCTCATATTATTTAGCCTTTTTTAACTACAGATCAAATAAAAAAACCTTTAGAAGTTTGCGGTGGCCTAATAACTAGGTCACATGAAACGGACACAAAGAACACCGAAACCCAAAACAACAATTTGGATCACACAAAGTGTAGCGTAGTAGGAAGCGGTAAGGTGAACGCTTTAACCACTACGCCATTAGTGCAGTGAAAGATTATTTACTAATTTTGCTAATCAATGGTTACGAAGGTAAATTACCCACTCTTATACACGTAAGTAATTGTTAACGGTTCCCGGATTATAAAGACATTCGTCAGCCACTGCTGACGAATGTCATATTGTTTGTCAGCCATGGACTGTTGGGATTCTACTAACGACCGTAAACAGAGAACTCGTTCAATCTGCTGTCACACCTATAGCGTTGGGGTATGGAACTGAGACGCTTTGAATTTATGGCACAATGTGAATAAAATAACTCATGCTCCAGAGACTACAATTTAAATTACAATCTATGAAATAGAATTATTATTGAAAAGTGCTACAATGCGCAAATAAACAATTAAAATAATTTCCTAAAATAAATATGAACGAAGGAAAAGGGAAGATCAATTTTTTTTGTAATTCATCATCAATCTTCTCCAAGAAATTCAAAAATAACAAGTGTGGTCATTATACTTTCACAAGATTCATGTTCTATATTTACTGCTTCTTAGTAAAACCAGTCACGAATTCTTAAACATACTGAAAACGGTGACTTTTTACTAAGAATATCTTTTCATATCAAAACGAAGAATATCAAAACGAAACAAGAATACTCGTATAGGCGATAAAATGAACCAACAAATCAGTACAAATGGAACAAAAACAACAAAGAATAAAAAGGTATACCCCCCCCCGTTGGCTCCGGATAACCACGCTGCATTAGGGTACTGTGGGTCGGGTGTATACGAGATGTGATTACTAAGCCGCATAACCCTGAAAAGATCTGGTAAGCTTTGACGACCGGTCTTTATTGACAAAACGAACCCTCTCGAGATATTAGCACACGGCTTTCTGTGCCCTGGTAAAAAGATGACGACCTACAGCGCCATCACCACTGACTTACGTTTGTAACTTTTGAAACTTCTTCAGAATATTAGACAACACGTCGGGGAATCACTGTTAAAGAAACGATAAGAAATTCCTATTCAATTGTCGAGGTTGCATCGAAGAAGGTTTGCAACCTCAGCTTCCGACTAAAACAATACTTCGGTAATTGCATCCCTATTCCATTAATGCGAACCTCAATAGGATACAAACTAGCAAGCTTAATTATTTTGTTCATTTTTTTTCTAACTAAATTAAATTAAACAAAACTTTAGTATTACTAAATCAAAGTTGTTATTTTTGTTTAAAACAAAATTTGATCTTATTCTACTCTTGTGTTTCGACGTCACAGTGTTCTTATTAAGACCGCTTCGAGACTGGTCAATACAAATATTATGTAAATGACAACTTTTTTTTATTGACGTGATGGAAAGGACACGTCCCCTTCGGATCTTCGGCTCCTTGGGGACGCAGGAGCCAGGAGTATGTACGGGTTTCCACCAAGCCGCCAGCGAGGAAACCTCTGCTAATGAATCTATTTCAAGTTATTGTAATTTAAACCTTTTAACCATTTTCACAAAAAAATCTTCTGAACGCAGCACGGATATTCATTAGTAGTTACCTATATCAGAGATAAAACCTATATCAGAGATAAAAGACATCTATCTATCTATATCATATGAAATTACTTTCTTTTCAAAACAGTTATATCTAAGATCACATAGTATTTCATGTTATTAAAATCTGTATAACATGTCAAATAATATTGAAAAGTACAACGGCGTTAATCAAAATATTTTTAACGTAAGTATAGGTGACGAGATCACGTCATAATTGACTTCTTAATACGAGTTCAATAAAGTAAAAGGTAGTGGAACTCTCTTATTAAAAAACACTAACCTTTTTGAGAAAGAATTCTATAAGTTGGTTTTCGTAGACGGATTAATTACCACCTAATGTCTGTTTAGATCTGTCAGTATCATAAGTGTCAGTAGTATTACCACGAAGGTGCGGAGGTGGCACTTCCGAGTAATTTGTTAGGAATTAAAATATAAAAATGTGCTTTAGTACACACGATGAAACAAGGAGCTTAAGAGTTGTTGCCAGTATGGTATATAAATTATTACGTGTAAAAAATAATACATTAAAAATACTTTTATATGTGAAAACCCACTCGGGTCATTTAATCACGGGGTAAAAAAATAAGGTGGTATGTCGGGCTCGTACCACCTAAAACCTATAGTGTTCCGTCATTAAGCCTTTTGTTGGTGCTTCAGGTTTAAATAAATAAACTAAATCCCTGTCAACCCCGGCAGACTTGGCCACCTGTTGAGTAGGACGACCACTCTGTCATTTGCGGAGGGTCCTAGTCAGTT
Organism: Arctia plantaginis; assembly: GCA_902825455.1. Taxonomy (NCBI): domain Eukaryota; kingdom Metazoa; phylum Arthropoda; class Insecta; order Lepidoptera; family Erebidae; genus Arctia; species Arctia plantaginis. The sequence goes on along the minus strand of CADEBD010000327.1, from coordinate 8,722,935 downwards.
AAATCAGACACGCACTATTTGTACTATCACTACTATTTGTACTATCATTTTCAATTCAAATAGCAATACCAACTGTTTTTTTTAATCTATGTTTAGAATACTAATTGTACCCCGCCATGCTTCGCTGTGGTACATTGTGATTGCATTGATGAGAAATGAGGACAAAATTGACGCGAAAAATAGGTGAAATTGACGCGCTGTTAAAATTTCGAAATTATTTAATATAAACAACAAAACTTATAATATAATATACGTAGTGAAACTGTATCTTGTTAAAAATCGTAATTTGCCAGTTTTACACCTGTTGCACGGTAATCTTATTTTATACCAATATAGAACTCTTCTTCCTTTCATCTTCTTCTTCTTCCGTGTGGTGAGGGATTAAAAATAAAGAGTGTCGCCACCCCTATTCATCCCGTGGGTATCGTAACAGCCGACTAAGGAAGCAAACTAACTATGCAGGACAACAGCACTGCAAAAAGAAGGAAAACTTGACACAAGCCCTATACCAACCCGTCTCGCCAGCATGGTATAGTAAGCCAAAATCTCCTTTCTAAGGATAGGCCTATGTCCAGCAATGGACTATTAAAGGCTGTTGATGTGATGTGTGATGTGATCAGAACTCTTCGCCAATTCGTCGTATAGGATTTGCAGGACTGCAACGGAGTTGACATCTTGACATTTACCAAATAATTTTATGCAAAATATATGGTAGTATCCTGTCTGCAATGTAGTTCATTGCGTACATAGCTACAATACAGTTGGATTTGGAATATATGCAACTCATAGTTATGAGTCATAACTATTCAATCCTTGAAAAATTATTTAAATAGTACTCAAAAACAAAAATTATTGGATTTACGTTATGGAGTGTTAAATTTGGACACATTCTACCTATTCCTGAGTTTTTTTCACACAATTTATAGTGAGTAAAATATATACGCGAGTAAGAAAATATTTGCATTTCTAATAATCACGAGTTCATGCCTTGGGAGCATTAGACTTTCCCACATCGCACTACTATTCTCAATTCTGTCCTATAAACAATTTAATTTGTTTTTTCAACTCAGGGAGACTGACTCGAGAGATGGTCTAGTACCTGTCTATTACTTGCTGATGGTGATGCTGATGCACCCTCGAATACGGCTCGACATATACTAACCATAAACAAATATGAGAAGTTAAGAATAACTTCTCATATTTGTTAATGGTTAGTATATGTTTAATCGTTGAGAACCTGCTTATTCATGGTTTCTTGTAGGACCATTAGATTCTGAAAAAACATATTTTTATGAAACGTTAGTTACCTTTCAGAGAGAGAGTATATAGCGGATCTATCCCATGCCTCTAAACATTATGTAATACTGCCTTCAAAATTTTAAGGTAGGGTATAGTTAGCAAAAAAAAAAAATTCCACAAAATTTTAAACATGTCAAAATCATGTTAGATAGATGTGTTTTTTTTTTATTGAAGGGTCGGCAATAGGACAATACAGTACAGTTACCACTTTCCATCGAATGAGCCGTATGCTTGTTTGCAAATAATAGTATAGTTGACTAAATAAAGAATAAAATTAAAATCTTACGAATTTTGAAAAGTCATAGAACAAAGAAGTTGTTTCTGACGTCAACAATATAACGAATATTTATATTAATACGCTTGGGATATTGATACGTTTGGGATACACCCGCAATAGCAAGCTCTCTTGTCTTAGTACACGGGATGGAATAATTTTGTAGTTCAATTTTATATAATCCCATCTACCTAACTAATATTAATACTGCAGTGTTATGTATTAACTAGTCAAACGACTATCATTACAGAAAAATACATGACTACCTTTCAGCAGAAAAAAGTACTAGTACTAAGTACTAGTAAATAAATTCATTCACGTGAGTAAAGTCACGGGTAAACGCAAGTCTTAGCATGAATCTACTATCTTGAGACCAATAATTCCGCTTTGCAAAAAATATACCTAAAAATCAAAGCAACTAATAATACTAGATAAGTGAACTAAATTATATTAAATGGAAAATTACACTGAATAAAAAAGTAATAAAACATCTTGGTTCACTTAACGTTACACATTCAAAATTATAAAATATATATACGAGTATATATATATTACATACTGCAATTATTATTTTTGTGTTGGATTCAATATTCGTTGAAGGAGGAGAGAGATCCGGATGTCTTAATAAAAGGTTTTAGTCGGTTCGATTCCAACACAGAGCCCAACTAAATCCCGGTGGTGTGACGGCTCGAGGCAGTTATTACACATATCAAAAAAATTAAACATCATCCTAATACTCTTAGGAGTAGAGCAGTAATCATAAGCGCAGATCAAACTACGAGCAGCGGCAAGTATTAAACAATATTCTCTTAGCAACCCTACCTCATAGGGTTATGTAAAGTCGTCTAATATCTAGATAACATCAGACAGGGTCCCATAAAGACGGTGATCAGTTCATCGGGTGACGTAAGCGTCGCGTTCATTTGTCTACTTAATCGGCACTTGAGGGTCGCAAGGGCTCAACGTAAGTACCTTAACAATTTACAGAAGAAATAAATAAAATACATAGTATTTACTTATAAACAGGTTTAAATTTATATGTACAAGTATGTTGACCGAATGATCATAATTATGAAGGTTCTGCTTTTTCAGTCTTCATACTAAAAATAACTACTAGCTTTAGATGAAGCAGAAAATATTGTTTTTGCAAATAAATTCAACATACTAGAAAACATTATGTAAATATGATCGTGGGAATATTTTAAAATCGTCACAGTCACCTTACGCCTGCGCCGACGAGGGTTTCGATCGAGTTGCACAAGTCGGATAGACTCATGAAAAACAGAATCAAGGACAAGATTACATAAACATTATTGGTCACGACTTTCGCTATCTGTTAAATGCACAGGGCTTAAAAGTTGTAATACAGCTTATATTTAGGTAAAAAGATCAAATATTCAAGCCAAGCTCTTAATCTACATCACATGTTATTAGTCCCTGATGAAAGCCGTCAACCGAATAGAATATTAGTACGACTGTACGACTGTACGACTAGGTAAATATTAGACATAGACATATTAGACAATAACTCTACAATAATTTTCAAGCAAGCAAACATTACCCAAAACTTTTATAGCGAGGCTTTTTGTGTTCTACTTTTGTGCAATATGTTGGCTTGTCTGTGTACTGTAATAGTTTGCACGTCTCATTTAATTCCGGAAATATTAATTAATGAAAGTGCGAAGTATTGTTTCACTCAAAACAAATAAGTAAACTTTTTTAATTTAGTACAAGTCTCTTTTTGAAGTCTCTCCTTAATATAAAAAGTAAATTAAAAAGCCATTTACATCACTATAATCGATTTGGTGTCATATCATGTCTAGAAAGTTCAGAGCGATGTCAGTTTTAATAATAATTGTAATTAAGTTTGCAGTCATTAGTGGAGCCCAACGCGGGACCGCGTTTCGTTTTGACATTTCTAGATAAAATCGTCTTGTTTATCAAATATTTTCACTGAAGTAAACAAAGCAAAAGAAAGTTGATCTTTACAATTTCATGTCCTCCCCTCCACATAAATTCAAACCCACCTATTATCGAATACTATTTCAAATGTTTGTCTAAATATAGTCATACCATTTATGTATTTGTAGCTGATGTGTTTAAATCCCTCAGTCTTAAATAACACAGGCTTTAAATCAAGCCATTTTGTTCTGATTTAGCACATCGTGTAGCATGAATCAATAATCTAGCACGACAAAAAGATTTTTGTGGAGAAAAATAAATAAAAAACATGAAGTTTTTAAAATTCCTTATGTACAGCATCTTCGTGTGCCTTAAATGTTTTTAAGATGTTCTTCTTTTACCTTTTAACGTTTCGGTTTTTTTATTATAACATTTATAATTATATTTCATAATGGCCGTGACCTTATAGGTGCAGCTATAGGGTGCGCCTTACTTAGAAACCATACACCATCTAAATGGTAGATTAGCCGAAGTTACGTCACGTCGCAAACGTATCAAATTATAGTCTGGAGAGGTCACGAATAATATAAAAAATTGTCAAGGGATTTTAACGGGCAATATGACACGATTTGTGACAGCTGAATAGAGGGTGACGTTTCCTTTCTTTTCATGTAGATATATCTGTATTTGAATTTGCGAAGTTTCTGACCTGTTTATAGTTTGTTAGCTTTTACTTAATTAAAACACATTGAGGAGCGGGATCTCGCCCACTAAACGTAAATTAGGTTTAAAACACCATCAGCATTGAGCTTATAATAAAGCGAGGGTTTAGTCATATGTAGCTAATAAACAAGCAAATCCAGGATGAGTGAACATTAATCTTATTGCTGAAGCAATTGGGTCATGATGAAGCCTATGATATAATGCGCGTGTTAGGTTAGTGTCACTATTGACAGCTATAAGCTTAGTCTATACTAAGCTTATAATATCAATGTGACAAAGGAGTGGCAACCGTAGATGATTCGATAGATGACAAATTACATTAAATAATAAATAAATGTAAATGAAATGCTTGAAGAAGTTACGAGCAGAAAATTACGTAAGAACCTTGACCTCAGAAAATGAACATCTTGACTTTTAGAATTTGAACATGAACGGTAAAAGTTTAAGTTATATAAGGTTTTCTTCAAAATACGTAAAACAAAGTCTGAGCCCTCTAACACAATACTAATTAATTTACATACAATTTTTGTGTCAATTTATAAATCAGTATCGTTCTTGTCCTTATTTAATCATAGGGATTAAAGGAATTAAACGAACTCTCCCTATATTATGTGATTTACTTTGGCTATCGCATAAAATTCAAGACAAGTGCTGTTCGTACAAAATATACCTAAAGGTTATTATTATTGGTACCGGAAAAGCCACCTACGGGCTACGGCTGTACCGAGCAATTTAAACGTAGACAGAATGTCGCGTCGTGCGTCGTCTCGTTTATTAAGCAACTGCAACGGTGACATAATGTTATGATTTTGTTTTGTATTCACGTACACACCAAGTTAAGTTAGTTTCTGTACACTTTAAAAACGCATAAAGTTCAGCATTGACTGTACTCAAATTATGACACGATGTACAACCCGCTCAAAAGATTGTTTTTGTCTATTTTTTGCGTCAGCTTTGTTCTTTATTTCTCAATAATTCAACCATAATGTGCCACAACGAAGCGTGGCAGGATACAGAGGTTATAGTTTTGAAAACGGTCTCAAATAGATACACCAGTGCTTCATAGACGCCAGCCAATATGTATATTTTAGTTATTTATTTATTAGAGGGAAAACCAACAGCTTTAACATCGAAAAAGTAATAATAATAATTAACATTTATGCAACATTCGTGTGGTGACGGATTAAGAATACAGAGTGTCACTATTCATCCCGTGGGTGTCGACAGCACTTCAAAGAGAAGGAAAACTTGACACAAACCCTGTACCAACCCGTCTGACCAGCGTGGTATAGTAGGCCAAAACCGCTTTTCTAAGGAGAGGCCTATGTCCGGCAGTAGACTATTAAAGGCTGTTAATGTATGTAGGTATGTAATGTATTTAGGCAATTAAAGATCTTCACAGATAAGCCCTATTTTAAACAATTTAGTAGTAGGTGTGTGTCACTGCTGTGCGTCTATCAAGTGTAAAGTCATTTGTGTAACCGTTACACATATGACTTTACACTTGATAGACGCACAGCACAACAGCCACTAACTAGCCCAGAATTAGCGTAGAGCAAGATTGTATTTTTTTTAATTTACATAAAGGGTATTTCTGTTTTATGTTAAACTAGTGAGCCGCCCTGGGCTCGCACGGAAAGTAGAGCATATTATGCCTAAATGTTTTTTCTGCCGTAGGGTCTCATCAGCCAGTTGCGTCAAATATGCGGTTAACATTTGAATGTAACATATTATTTCTACAAATAAAGCTCCTAGACTGCTTGATTTCTCCGACATTTCCAACAATTGTCGTCATATTTCATTCAATTTACACGAAAAGTTAAGAAATCAGTTTATCGTAAATACTAAATATCGTGTTTGTGGCGTTGTTAATGTTTTCACACTCTTAAACGTATCTCATGAATCACTCTGTATATTGGTGAAAACTGCAATAACATCTGTTCAGTAGTTCAGTTAACAGACATCCAACAGGACCTGATGAAAAGTGACCGCCCATGAACCGCCCTTTTAGGAAGGAGTACGCTCTTTTCTTGAAGGTTTGAAGATCGTATCGGTCCGGAAATACCGCAGACGATAACCCGTTCCACAGATTGGTTGTGCGCGGCAAAAAGTGTCTCGAATAGCGCAAAGTAATGAAGCGCCAACTATCCAGGGGATAAGGATAAAAAAAAACATATAGTATTCCATATGCGGCGGGACTTGCAACTTATAGAGCTGAAGGCGGCGGGCCGGAGTGAAATACTGCCTTGATCTGTTCAGAACACCAAGCTTCTTCGGGGCCAATATGACCTTACACTCTAAGTGACCCCGAAACTGGACTTCGCTCGATATGTCGTTGCCTAGCATTCCGATGCTGGCTGAGGCAGTTAGGGAAGTGCTCTCAAACCGAGGTGATGCGACAAATGGTATCTTCTTTGCGGTGAACGCACAGATCTGTGTCTATTTTGGATTGAACTGGACTAGATTTAGTCATTTTAGACTTAGATTTAGATGTTATTTAACTACTTAAGTATTTTTAAGCTTTCAACAGTTAAGCCATCAAATTCTCTCTTACCGTTGGAAATACTTTTAAGCAAATTGCATTTTAGGCGCGTTTTGCCTATCAATGCTTAGCAAAATCTTTACTCTCTCTACACAATCTACACATGGGTCTCCATTGACTACAATAAATGCTACAATGTCGAAATATTTTACCTGAACTTGCAGGTCAACGTCTATAAAAAATGTGCATCTTCCGTAGTCTAAAACCATGAATTTCGTCACCGTTCGGTCATTGCCGTGACATTTATTTTTATTGCAGCAAAGTAAATTAAAGCAAAATATCTCAGAAGCTCCATCAATAATACAGGAAATAAAGTTTCCTGATCTAATTAGATTCTAGCACGATCGTAGCGTAAACACGCCGACGCAATAAGCCGGCTCAAATATTACTTTTATAGTCTATCTAAGGTTTCTACTGTGTTAGTCGCAACTTGCCAGAATTGCAAAGGTTAGGAAAACCAAAAAAGAATAATGCAATATAACTAAAACAAAGACTAAAGGTATTGTAAATGTAAGCATTGTGTTAAATTAGTACTGTTGTCGTAAAACCCATGTTGAAACAATTACGTACATTTTAACGGTATGACAAGTATTTCATAAAACATCTATTATTTATTACCTAACCATAAGTGCACCTACCTCACTTTTTCTTTTCATCGCCCAATTGGTCGACTGGCAGATAATGCTTTAGAATTCTCTACGCCGAAGCATTTAGTTGTGCATAAAGTTATAAATAAAATACAAATGAAAAGATTAAGATTGAGTTTATCGGAGTACCTAGACCAAATTGAAACAATTAGGTACTATACCTAATCAATATCACGATCGCACACAGGCCGTTTCAGAAGTAGAAGACTGAATTGGAATACTATCTAATAGATTGCAAGAAAGGAATGATTAAAAAGTAGAAAACAATTTATTTTTAACCGTTTCATGTTATACCAAAAATTTCACTGACAATTATAAGTCCGATCGGCACTATAGTGTTTACTCAGGACCAATAGAGCGATGACCTGAAAAAGATAATCTAAATTACACTAAATATGTCAACAATAAGATACTTTTAAAACTAAAGTCAATAATATAATAATGAACAAGCTCCCCTGTGTAAAACGTTTCCTTTATTACTTAAAACTTGATCTACTTAAAGAAATTTCACAACCTGCTCATTACATGTATTTAGTCCACTAGCAATTATATAATCAATACAGGGCTTCCCCATACGACTTGACAACAAGTTTCAAATCGCCCCTTAAAAGGACCCCTGCAATATAATATGGGCGACTTCCGGGCGTCGGCACACCCTTCTCTTTCTCAGCCTTGGGGAACTGCCACCCGTTTCGTCATTTTGTAAATATAATCTATCGATTCAGACACAGCAAGTTCATCGTACGAGGATGAAAAAATGTTTAGGGTAAACACCCTCATTTTTTAACTCAGGACACGAGGTAGTCTAATCGACTAAAATCACACCAGGTAACTAAGATATCATGTAGTTTGTATGCAAAATCCCGCGAAGGTGACCTTAGGTGATAGGTGGTTCTTAACTGTTTAAAATGTTTTTAACAAGTAACCAAGTATTTAAAACTTTATGATATGATAAATTAATTCACTCTTACGGAATAGTAACTAAACTTTTCAATAAGAATAATAGTTTACAAAAGATAGGAAACAATAAGTTTACGATTGAGCAGACGAATTGGAGAAACACTGACAGACTTGATCCCTAGACTAAGCTCCTTTAGGATGATATTTGCAACTAACACGCCTATAAATTCGAAACGTAAAATAAATTAAATTAAAATTAAATTAAATTCTTAAGGTTAGACCATTTGACATTCATTTTCTTATTCTATTTTTACTTCCATGTGTTTAATGTATGCATTTATTTAATAATAATTATTTTAATTTAGTCAAGCGTCCTAATTTTTAACCATTTTTATATTATTTGATTAATAATGTAATGTGATTTAAATTTGCATTTCAATATTGACGAAATGTGTGATTCAGTACTCCATGTAACATCCATAAATGTACCACATTTTTTGCAAATAAATTATTCATTCTAAAAACATTAATGACCTACAGAGTATTGAGGCACCAAGACCACATCGAAGATTGACTTTCTAACATAAGACCAAATATTAGCGCAACACTTACCACTTAAAGTCCATTAAATAACAAGAATGACATCGTCAAATGAACAGCTGTTGTGTGAATGACGCCAAAATTACGCTTTGACACATTTGTCCTACACTGACACCTATGTATCAGTGTGTCATAGATCTATATCTATGAGTATTATTTTATCTTTGCAAAATTATCATAGTTCATAAAACTTATACCAATTGCCCCAATACCAGGATTACCATCAGGGAAGTTATTAAAACGCCAATGAAACTATTTTCTATTCTTACAGTGTATTATTAGCGACTATATACCTTTTTCTAATATTATTACATAAACACTGTCTTCTAGACTGAAATATCTCTCTCTCGTTTTCACCTTAGATTTGTTTAGTACACACAAGATAGCCAATAAGATTTTGATTACAAAAATGATTATGCCTTATATGCAAAGAAATTTTGTAGAATAAAAAACATTCAGTTTTCAAAAATTGTGACGGAATTTACGAAAATTCTGTGAAAAAAAATATGTTTTTTTTTTAAAGCTGGAAGCTATTTTACCCAGATTGAAAAATTAAACTAAATGGACCTGGTGAAGGTCGCGGCAGCCGTTGGTTGCGGGCAGCACAGGACCGCTTGTTGTGGAGAGTATTGGGGGAGGCCTATGTCTAGCAGTCGACGTCTTTCGGCGGAGACAATGACGATGATGAACGAACAAACAAACTGTTTGAAGGAAGTTGCAGCACTCACTAAGTACCCTAATTGCCCTACTCTAGGAGGATTAAGATCCTCCCCGAATTGATACCATGCCTAATCAGGCCCCATCCCAGGGGAAAACATTTCCCAATTGCGTCTTAATGCAATTAGGCCGCCATCCTTTCCCCTACCGCAGCAATAAATCTGCCACCAGAGATTCATACTCTCTGGCGGCCTGCGGCCGCGTCAACGGCTTTACGCTTTACTACTGTCCTTTACGCTCAGGATTGGCCCTGTCCCGAACCCGTTTAGCCGTCTCTTTCTGGAGCATTACAGCTTTACAGAAAGAGACCACTGCCCATCATTCCTCCTTAACCGCCAGCATGGCAGCAATGATTACTGGCGGGGACAAGTCTCGTTCGATTTGGTCGACCAGGACTTGGCGTTCAGACGGCCAGAGGCAGTCTTTCAGCGTGTGCTTGGCGGAGTCCCAGTCGGCTGCACTGTGCTGGCCTTGTGCCGTCTCCTCGCGTCCGATACGATTGAGGTACTCACCGAACCAACCATGCCCAGTGAGTACCTGCGTCAGTCGGTAGGTAACGCGACCTCCCTCTCTACCTATCTAAACTATCTCTATGCCAAATTTAATTTAAATTGACACACATGTGATTATTGATATCTCATACAAACTTTCACCCCCTTAAAGAATGATCTCTGAGATAAAACTCCTTGCCCGGGACTCACGCTATCTCTATATCAAATTTCATCTAAATCGGTTCGGCGGTTAAAGCGTGAAGAGGTAACAGACAGACAGATCAACAGGCAGACAGACACACTTTCGCATTTATAATACTAGTATGGAAGTATATAATCGTGGGTAGTAAATACACCATTATATAGGTAAGGATCCCGTAAAATTTTGGTAATTTGTCTTTAAAGAATATCCTTCTCCTCGTACGAAGTTATCTAACGAATTTATGCTAGCTACGTTAGTCTGCGTAAAATAATTAATTACTTTAAATATTACAATATATTGTTCAAAACAGTAGAAGATCGATGGTATGGCTAACGTCGTTCCGTAGCGTTTCGTTTATGGAGTGTATCTCGCAATTGAAATGAAAACGTTATAGCAGATCGAAGAGAAATGTTAACGAAACAAACTTCTACCGCGTTGATTCTATTCATCGCCTGTAAACCAGAGGGTTTAGGTAGACTCTCAAAAGCCTCAGGTAACTGTGAGTGTGGCCTCTAAATTCGTACTAGAGCATCTCACTTTTGACTGCCAAAGTTTATTTTCTTTAAAGTTTTCAGGTGACACCGGGCACTTGTAAATTTAAACTAATGCTTAAAAATAAAGATCGGAATACGAATTACGTATGAATATACGACGCAAAATAGACTTCTAATGACGAGTCTAATCGCTACTCAGAGCTCAGGCGTCGCAAAAATGCATTATAGAATTAAAACACCCACAGTTTCGACGCCTAGCTTCAAAAGCCGTTTCAATACGGAATAAAATATTTATAGTATTATTGGATAGAATCTATTACATGTTTATGTTAATTGTCAACAGAAGGATAAATGATTCCATTTGCTCTATGGAGTTGTATCATGTCTCGAAAATATAATCCTAAACCGTGATAAAGTGATGGGACGCTCTATTATAGTTTTATAAAAAAGTTAATATGAAATATTATTAACAATTCCTATTGCTTACAAGCTTGTAATTTAGCGACAAATATTAGCTTAACTGGTACTAGTATCGTTGAGTTAAAAATCACTATAGGCACATAGAGAGATTTAGATCTTTTTTACAGTTTCTCGTGCTTTTGCTGTTAAAAGCACTATTTAGTTAATCTCTAAAACAATTCAATAATTTATAAATATCACAATTTATGCTCTTCGCAATGCATGGTGGCGATCTAATTAATAATTAACGTCCCTTTGATAGTCAAAAGCTAGGTTGAGCAGTTGACGTTAGTTAGACTATTGTAACTAAGATAAATTCCACTGCTAAGGGTAAAAATGAAGAGATCGAGAATGCAGTTTATTATGAATTAAGTACCTATAAGTCGGTTAACCTTTATTTGTAATATTAATTATTATTACATTTTTTGTTCAGGAAATGCGGAGAAAAGGAGGCGAGCGAACTGGACTGCGTAGCAGTAGGTAGCAAACTGCGGGGCGCGATGGGGACCAGACCTCCGGCCAAATTTTGGCCGCAGCTCTGGGCTACCGTTGTCAGAAACCTACTGCTCAAGAAGCGAGATACCAGAAAAACCCTTGCTGTAAGTACTTAATGTTTATCATTCATTATTTCAGCGTTCGTCGATAAGCACAGAAAATAGAGACTATAATGGTGTAACGTTTCCATCTAGGTATAGGTATAAATGTTATGAAGTCAACTACGAGTATATACTACGCATATAGATATACATATTATTGCACTTACTGTTGTTGTTGTTACATGAAACTTTCAAGGTCTAAAGTTTTTGGAGTTATAATACTACAGATCCTAAGTTAAAGCATCCCTTATAAATAAACTCTTAAGAAATTAATTCAATTCAATTAAATAAAAAAAAATATCTAATCAGTTATCATTTAACATCATTTGTTTGATTTCTAGGAGGTGCTCGTCCCTTTATATTCTCTGGGCGTCTTAATATTCCTGAAAATGTTAATGCCAAACCCCAACTTTCCGGAGGTGCGGAAGCCAGGCCAGTTGTTAAGGATCCACCACGATGCATTCCCTGAAAACCATTCCGTCGCTGTAGTAGCAGATTGGCTAAATGCCAACGGGACTATGGTTAGTTTTGAGAAGTATTAGACACGTATGCATATGAAGTTATATCATTAACAAGCAAAGCTTTGGAATTCAATAATGTTCATACTAATTTTAGGGTTTCCTTGATGAAATAAACGCTATGCTGGCGGAGTCTCATCAACACCCGATCAGATGGATCAAATACAACAACACAACTGAACTGAACGACGCGTACCACAATGACGCTAAGAGTTTTCCCATCGCTGTCATCTTCCACACTGACCCCACCTCTACCACCGACCCTCTCAGGTACCATCTAATTATTGTCTTCAGGAACGTAGGTAAATCTAAGTATATGGAGACATTTTGCTCATCAAATATTTATCAGAGAAATTGCATATCGGACTTAAGGGAACTAAAACAACACGTACCATGACGATCTGGTGGACCATGCTAACGTACAAGTAGATCTATTCGAGGGCCCGGAGCGAAGTTCTTATAACTACTCTAAATTTGTGTTCTGCATACATTATTCTAGACATTATTTTCAGTGAATTAAAAACAATCTTGCAGATACACCATCCGAACAAATCCGTCGCATATTGGAACACCTTCAACGCGCACGCTTATGACCTCACCAGCTAAGTGCAGAGAGAGAAATGCCGTGAAAGACCAGCCCTTCGACTGGTCACGCGGTGGCCAACTTATTCCGCTCTCCGAGATGCATCGTGAAGACACCTGTCCCGTATTGCAGTACTATTACTCTGGATTCCTAGCATTGCAGACACTCATAGATTACATCAAAATTAAGGTAATAATTTAAATACAAACTGTAAAAGTATATGAGTCAGAGTTACCAATAGTATTAGTAGGTACATGATGACTATAAGTGTATTCATCAGTTCCCTTATCTCGTTTTTGATGATTTGACAGGTGGACACTAATGCAGCAATTCCGCCTCCCCGTATCGACCTTCGGCAATTTCCAAAACGCCAGCACACAGGTGACTGGTTGGTTATCTTTAGAGTCATAATGCCCATGTACATGGTGATGACTTTATCGCAGTTCATCACATACTTGCTCATGCTCGTCGTTGGAGAGAAGGAGAAGAAGATCAGAGAGGGTATGAGGATTATGGGCTTAAAGGATTCGGCTTATTGGTAAGTGATCTGTAAATACTGTATTTAGAAGAGTTTTAACTCGGTTTAGAAAGAAATTGACGTCCATTGCCGCAAGGTAGTTTTCATTTCCCTACACGGGTAATTACTTAAGCAATATTTTATTATCAGTGTATCTATAAGAATGCCCGCATTTACCAGAAGTTTATATTCAATTCCTATGTTTACAAATTGTGGAAAGTGGTAACAATAACAGCCGGGTGCACAAACTTTAGTTCAAACACAACGCAAATGCTTGTCCTAGTTGGAGTACCTCTTTCTACATAACATTTTATGTACCGTACCGAATGTACCGCTTTTGTTCATTTTGCTAGGTTAACTTGGTACTTTCAAAACGTAACCACATGATCATGTCCAATAAACTAGCGACGTATCAATAAACAGCAATCTTAGATTAATTAGAAAGAAAAGACATTATTTGTATGAATTCTTTTTCAGGGGTTCCTGGTTCCTGATATATGCGGTTTTCGTCACCATATTGTCGCTGGTCAGCACAGTGCTATTATTTACTTTAAAGGTAAATAATTTCGTTCTCTGTTCCCCTGGATTCCAAATTTCATGTGTTCCTTCACTAAATGGTAGAAGGGCGCATTGAAAATTATAATTTATTTTTATTTTTTGATATTGACTGACTGCCATTCAATTCCAATCAATTGCATATAATTTTATCATTTTCACAAAATCGTGTAACTATATTCTTTATATTCCAGGTGTTCCAGCACTCGTCTTACATCCTAATATTTCTGTTAATGCTACTATTTGGCTTTTCAATAATCACGTTGGCCTTTATGTTCACGCCGTTCTTCGATCGAGCCAGGGTATGTTTTTAAGTATAAAAAGAGTTACGCACAAGCTGTATTTTATTAAAAACATATTGTCACTAACAAATGAACATAAAATGGGTAGAAATAGGAACACAAGTTAATTCTGCGACAATTGGAGCTGTAATTCCACCGTGGACAGATAGAAGACCACCGATAGTCCGCAGTATTGGTGTAGTGTTGCTCATCCAGGGAGGGTATTTGTAAAATTAGAAGTTATCCTTGAGTTTGGGATCATGTAATGTCAATACTCGCTTAATTGAGCTTGAAATTATAGAAAATATAAACGGTTTTAGGATATTTTCAATACTTTTAAATCGATTTAATATTTAGCCATCCTAGTATGCTAAAACCTGTATCTACGCTTTAAATATATTTTTCAGACGGCGGGCATCCTGGGCAGTTTTGCTGTAAACTTGATGAGCGGATTATATTTCATACAAGTGTTTGTGTCTAATGCAGACTCTCTTGCATTCTGGTTTGTCTCGCTCATAAACTCTAGCTGCTACGCGCTAGCCATGGATAAGGTGGGTTTTTTACACATTGCCCGACATCCAAGTATTTATGTATGTGTTGGATGTAGAAACTAACATCACAGATACAACATAATTCTGAATAAGGAGACACACATATAAACATTGTCTAGAAGTTTCTAAGTCTTCTATAAAATAATATGTAACCACAATATTTGAAATCATTTTGTTTCGATATCAATTGTTCTTGATTTGGTTTAAGTTGTGTCATTAAAATGCTATGATAAAACTACTACGTACTACGTTATGTACTAAATATGTATTTCGAAATATTTCTTTGGTTTTATTTTCATTTTTAAATAAAATGCATTGTATCCAATACAATTACTGTTACTCTCAAAAACTATTAACTAATTATTTTAGCGACTAGACCAGGTAAAATACTAGCTACTCATAATACTGAAACAAAGGTTTAGCTCATTTCGTCGCCTTCAAACGTAAAAGTTGGGCGAGTTTAGAATTATGAAACACCTCTGTGTAATGTATATAATAATAATGTAATTTAATTACTAGAATAAATAAAATAAAAATTGAAATTCAAATATCATAGGGCAAATAGTGTTTGCTATGATGCTATAAGTTTAGAAATTGGCAAAATTAAAAAAAAATGTTATGGGTTATCGTTTTTCTCTTTTGTTTTCTCTTTATCTATGAAAAGTTTGTATTTAAAAGATTCCGAGTTTTGTGTCATAAAACTTCTCTATCCTATACAAAACTTATAAGCTATCAAAAGTTATGGTTCGCGACCCCCGTGCTCTTTTGTTTTTGGTGGTAATTGTAAAACCATGATACAGAAAAAAAACATCATCTTAGCGTATGGTGGTACGATTGGTTGCCATATTTCATTTAGCATCTACTATGGGTGCCCATTGATATTATAAATAGTTTAAGGCGACGAATTGTTAAACAATAATTCTAAAATCGGGCACAAGCGCCCCGCAACACGCACACACCCCGCTAAGTAACGTGGATTGCGACTGCGAGCCGCGGTGGCGCGGAACAAAGACATCCTTGGAGTGTCTTTATATTTTTTTTATGATTTACCTATCAAATTTTTTTTTATTGCTTGTCTTTTGGTATCTGAGGGGATTTCCGCACAGGAAAAAAAAAGGGGTGGAACCTTCATAGTAAGTATTAAATTATTGTGTGTGTGTGTGTGTGTGTGTAATAAAACACATATTATGTATACAATATTTACTATCGTAATAAGAAGTACCTAATTAAAAAAATTAAGAACAAAACAAATTAAAATTCTGAAAATGGAACAACATGGCTGAAATTTTCAATATAATTATCAGCCTCATATTCAATGTTAGCCTCTGATTGTTCATAGCAAATTGAATCAGTATTTTCCTTGTTATGGTTTTTTTGCGAAATAGTTGCATTTTCTAATTGTTCGTTGCAAGTATCGGGCACAGCCTTTTTATTGTTATGAACAATCACGTAATCCGGATCACGAATTGGCTTATTCCTGGTGTGCCTGGGGTCGACAAGTTCGGGAAGAAGACAGTCGTAATAGAATTATAACAACTTTGGTTCCATCTCTTTTTTCCAGAATGCATCATCTTTTTCAATAACCTCAGTTTTTATTTTATTATTGCCATACCATATACCCAACAAACAGCAATTTTTTTCCAGATATGAAGTTGGCCTTGTATCTGAAAATACCAGTCGCATCTTTGGTTAATAACCACCTCACCATTTTCGTTTTTATAAAAATGCATTTTTTTATTTTGTATTGCGTCTTCTAAGCCATTTTTAAATGGTGCAATAGGACATTTGATTTCCACTATCATATCACTTGTGGTGATCCCATCAGGTGTAGCACCCAAAAAAGGATATTTGTCGTCTATAAACAAGCCGCAATTTTTTATTTTGATTTAATGCATTGAAGCTAGTTGCTCGAGTGCTATTTTTTCATATTTTTTTCCGTGACTAATAGATTGAACATGGTCGATGCTGGGTTTGTAAAGCCAATTTTTTACTATATTTTGGCAAGAATTCGTCTGCTTTTTCTTTATAACCTTGCCAAAATTTGATGCGGTTAACATGTTGCGACGTAGTTCAAGCCATTCTGCAGATTCACTTTGTAGGATGGTCCTTTTTTCGATTTCTTTCCGTTCTTCATTCGTTTTTAATAAATTTTGTACAAAAGTCTTTTTTGCTTTTTCTAAAGTATCTTTATCCAAGTCTGGTTTGTCGACTACTTCGCCATAATCCAAATTTAGCGTTCTTGGTACCAATGTACGATTTTTTTTCTAATGTTGAGTTTGGCCTTGAGTCTTTTTTCATTTATTGCATTTTCATGCTTTTTTATGGACAATCTTGTCCCATAAACTTTTCGCTGAACAGTTGATAGTAATTTCCGGTATAATTAGTCCGGTAAGATCGCTTACACCAGCAGCCATCTACAATGACATCTACTAGCGGTATACCGTCTTTATTGACTCTCCCTTCCTTTATTAGCAGCAGCTTATTTTTCTCTTTCGCCAGCCTTTTTCATCTCATCCCATGCAGTCTCTTCCCAGTCATCACAGATATCATTATGCATTTTATTGTATGTGAAATCACATATATTGGGTAAACCTACTCCAGACAAAAATTGACTGAGCTGTGCTTGACCACAACCAGCAGCCATAACTCCAGCAACGGCGTCTTTGTATACATCAGCCAGATTTTATTTTTGTAACCACACAATGAACAAACATATGTAAATTCAGATTGCAAGCCTACGCGATGTTCAGACTCTAATTTTAATGTGGCTAATCCACAATTAAACAAAGACTTGAAATTGAGCGGGACAATCTGAAACAAATATAAAAAATTAGTATCAATATCGTGCATGGAATGTGATGGCGCGGGGGTCTATGGGTCATGAAGAGAAATGTGAATACCTAAGTTACTTACTTAGGTATTAACATTACTTTTCTTTCAGATGTAACTTCGAGAGTTTTTCCTGGAGAAGTGCATTCAAACGAAGACTTGGTCTGAGAAATGTTCAAAATTTCTTTAAAAAAATGGTTGACATTTTATGTTTCTTTCTTAATCTGAAAAAAAATATTAATTTGAAATACTTAATTTATTTTCATTATGTTGTGTTGGTTCAGTTCCGCATAGGTACGTAGGTAATAGCTAAGTGGAAATGTATTGTTGTGTACTAAGTAATAAGTGTAGTAATATACACGTATACGAACACGCAAGAGTTTTATTCTAATAGTGGTGAGTCTAGTGCCACCTAAAACATTTCTCCGGCCTAATCTCCTATATACTTATCTATTGTGTTCTTATACATATAAATCGAGTACTTACTGGTGCCTCAGTAGGGCGTTCAACTGACATTTCTGTAGAAACGTTACCACTCGAACACTGTCTGCTTATCTGAAAAAAAAATAGGGCCTAGTACTTCAGAGATAACATATTTCGACTAATACGTCGGTTATGTATAAAGAACAAAATTGTTTAATATACTCACTATAGCTACAGGAATGCCTTCGTTATGTGAGATATAATTGTCATCAGTATCAGCAGATCTAAAATAAAAAAAAGTTCTTTTAATTTTAACTGCAATGTCATTATATAATTATATTGATTGTACCACATAATCAATATTGATAAATACATAGTAACAAAAACTTACGCGGGAAACACATTTTGCAACTCTGCATAATTCGGTAGTGTCGTTTTGATTTCTAGAAGATACAAGAAAAAGTGTTTCAGTGATAGATAATATAGCTTTTACAAAACGTTATATTATTGAAATAGGTTTAGGAATTTTTCATACGTACCCTAAAAAGCTAGCCGACATTTCTTGATTTTTATTGCAAGATGACGACTCCATTGTTTTGTTTTTTCCATTTTTATTCTAATAAAACCGCTAAATAAATTCAGTGTCAAGTGTGACAGACCCGTCGCTGACAATGGTCAAGAGGGGACTGAGCGTCTCAGCGGGGCGAGGATTGCATACGCACGTTAGCTTATAACTAAAGGACGTAAACGACAAAATGCTTTTTGTTATTTTAATTAGTTAGAAATGATAATTTGCGAAATTCCTTCTACAATTTTAAAGCGTATGTATAGACTCGTCTAAAGAGAAAGTTAAGAGGCTTAAATCGGTCCCGTTTGCCCATAAAATGTAAATCTCTTTTTAAAAAGAGGTATGTTTGATATATTTTTCTCTGTTACAAAAGTTACCTAATCGTGTATTGAAAACTAACAAAATAAGGTTTTCATCATGAACTATTCAGTTCACCAACTTATATTTTCATTCGTTTCGTAATTACTGACAAAAATTGAGATCACTGATGCCAAAATTTCCAATGCGTCCTCTTAATGGCTAAAGATTGGTTACTATTACAGGCTCTCGTCTTAGACATGGCAGGCAATGGTGTGACCTGGGAAAACTTATGGAGTGGACCGGGGGTACCGTTTGGAGGAAGCCTCATCATGTTAGCAATAGACACTGTTTTGTATGGATTAGCTGCGTACTGGCTTGATGCTGTTATTCCCAGTAAGTGACTTCAGATGCGGGTATTTTAGAAAAATATTTTTTTTAATTGCATTTTTGGATATTTGCCAGTGAAAGTCTGCTACGTACCTTCTACGAAATTAAAGTCTTATTTGCAGGTGAATACGGTACCAAACAGAAGCCCTGGTTTTGCCTGATGCCCTCTTACTGGCTTGGCAGTCGCCGTGGCCGTGTCTCCGCAGTTCACTTCCACTCTAATGGAGATGCAGCACACAACAAGGATGTAGAACCCGTATCTAGGTAATTATGATTTCTGTACCACAAAGTTCTGAAACTGGTATAAGATTTAAGAGAGGAGGTCCCCGAAGCGATGGCATATATGTGAAGATTTCATTACGTATTCCATACCCACTAAAGTTTTCCCTATTTAACTTAGAATAAAAATCTCGCGAATTAATACCGTATTTTGAAAGACTTTCAAATCTTATTTTAATGTCGAATATAAATAAGTTGCAAGTTTGCAATCGCTCATGTCTGCGACACGGCTTCGAAGTGTGTTTAAGGAACAAACAAAAACAGTAATTTGTTTTTTCATAAATATTAAAGTACTTACTTGATTACTCAATTAATAATCTCTGTGATTTTAGTATTCCTCTTCCTGTGAACCTCTATGATTATACAATATTAAGATCGATACTATGCTTGGCATTTTTATCACTATGCTCAAAGGGCGCCTTAACATTCACCAGTCATGATTAGGCTAAGTGCCAATTTAGAGAAACGTCATGAAATAAGTGTTTAATTCTGTCGTACTCGTACCTCCATGTGAGATAGATAAGAATACTTGAAATTCGTAGTTCATTACGGGGCAGATTTTGAGGAGGTTTTATAAAACTATTCTATAGCACTGATTATAATATATGTATAGATAAAAATAAATAGTCGAAATATGTGGCACACGCAAAGAGGATGCTAGGATGAGGAAGGCT
This sequence comes from Arctia plantaginis, assembly GCA_902825455.1. Taxonomy (NCBI): domain Eukaryota; kingdom Metazoa; phylum Arthropoda; class Insecta; order Lepidoptera; family Erebidae; genus Arctia; species Arctia plantaginis. The sequence continues at coordinate 8,702,624 of CADEBD010000327.1, read as the reverse complement.
AGGGAAGGGAAAAAGTGCTAACTAAGCACTCCTATGAAACAGAGCGACTCTGTCATTTGCAACTTTCGAAATTTGTAATAGTGGGAGTAATCTAATCTTCTTATTTATATAAAAATGTTATGTTGGTTTGTTTTGTCTATTTTTTTTGCGTTATTTCTGTTTCTCACTTCTTATTAACGCAGTAAGTATGAGCCACATATGTAGAAGCGGCTAATTATTTATACTAACTACGTTTTAGCCCCTTCAAAGTGGATTTAGTCAAATCATGTCATATTTTTTCTCTGGATGTAAAGTATCCTGTATTTGTTACTGTACCTGATTGAAAAAAATTTGATTAGTGGTCCAACGATCTTATTAAAGTGGCGTATCACCGTTGGCGTAACACTTCGAGCTGATTTGTTTCCCTGTTAAATTACCGATTACAAACTACACTCGTTCTAAATTCGACATAATTTTAGTTGCCGGTAACCATTTCCATTTCTAGAAGTTGGAAGATTTGAAATGTCAAACTGAAATAGTTTTTTTTTAATATATTATCATTAAGGTTCAAATCCCATAAATTGTATATTTACTTTATTTATTTACTCATTTTTTAGAGAACTGCAAGACAAAGAAGCAATCCGTATCGTTGGTCTACAGAAAAGTTTTCGCCACTGCCGTCGTCCAGAAATTAAGGCCATTGATGGCATCGACTTGAGCATCTACGAAGGCCAGATCACGGCTGTGCTGGGCCACAATGGAGCTGGCAAGTCCACGCTCTTTAACATCCTGACTGGACTAACAGCACCCACAGCTGGAACTGCCTACGTTTACGGACTGGATATTAGGTATGACATAACCTCTATTGGTAATTTCCGATGCCTCTGCAGATAATAGTATCGCAATACCATGGGACAAATATTAACCATGCATTAAGATATGTATATGTATGTATCTTTAAGCTCATAATCATCAAAAGCCTTTAATAGCTGGACATAAGCTTTTCCTTAGAAAGAAGATTTGGCCTACTAGGTATATCACGATGGGTTGGCATAGGGTTTGTTTCAAGTTTTTCTTCTCTTTCCTGGGTGTTGTCCTACGAAATTTCTCTTAATCAGCTTTTACGACATCCACGGGATGAATAGGCGTGGTGAAACTCCGTATTCTTAATTCGTCACCACACAGTGCGTCAGCAAAATACTACTTTGCTCTTTTAAAGAAGACAAATGTAAAGCTGTTAAAATTTTATAATAACGAAAACAAGTGATTTGTGTTTTTAGATCCATTTATATTATAGTATTGTTTAAAATTCCGTGTATTTTACAGTGCTTTTAGAGAAATTGCCCGCATGCATGTTTAAAATCTCTATAAAAGCTCTACAATGTTCATAGTTGTCATCGTAGTCGTTCTCGAAGATGAGATAAGTACATAGAGACAAAGTGCACTTTATTACCACCTACAGAGAGAATTGCTTCAACTTTTTTTTCTATATTTACAACTGCACTTCTTATTGACACGCATAAATTTTTCAGGGACCCTAATGACATGCACGAGATTCGCCAGATGATTGGTGTTTGTCCACAACAGGATGTACTGTTTGATCTCCTATCAGTCAAGGAACATCTGCAGTTTTTCGCTGCAGTCAAGGTACAAATAAATCGATTAATTGATTAATAATAGTGAATTAATATTAATTATACCAATTTTAGTGTTGATGCTGCGGTGGTTCCTTTAAGGGAAAATAAAGAGAACGTACAATCTTTCTTTCACTTTTCCAATACTTCATTGATTATCAAGTACTGGATCTGTTTCGAGACATGAACTGTACCTCTTTATGTATGTGCTTTGTATTTCAGGGGATTCCTCGCAAAAGAAGATCAGAAGAAATACACAAAGCACTGTCAGAAGTTGGTTTGCTGGATCAATCCGGTGTATTTTCTAAGCACCTCTCTGGAGGGCAGAAGCGGAAACTTAGCATAGCCATCGCTTTTATCGGGGATCCTAAGGTATATCAGTTTATACAATCCAGAAGAAGCATATACTATCCTTTACGAACGCTTCTTTATGTCTTAGTTTTATCTTTATACTTTCATTTATGAGGATCCACTCTGTCATTATAATTTCAAAATCAAGTGTATGGTGGGTCAGTCTTTTCAATCTTTAATTTGAGTCAAAAAGTGTGACAGTAAGAAAAACCACCAAAATTAATATAAAAGTCAAATAACACCCAAAATAATTCTAATTCTCTAATTACAGATAATCATCCTAGACGAACCAACAGCCGGCGTAGATCCAGTATCAAGGAGACAGACTTGGCGAATTTTACAAAGAGCTCGCCATGGGAAGGTACTACTGCTAACCACGCACTTCATGGACGAAGCGGATATATTAGGAGATAGGAAAGCAGTCATAAGTAAAGGCAGAGTAAGTTATCATGATCTGAGGGCCAAATGCGAGTTTATTTCACATCAACTCACTGAAATCTCTACTAATCACAACGACAAAGGCGCTAGCTGTTGAGAGCGAGTTAATGTGAAATAAAGTTTCACTAGGCCCCCATAACTGCCTTGTGGACCACAATGTCTATTTTACTTAAAAAGGTAGTGAACAGTAATTCAATCAATTTATTTTTTACAGGTTCGATGTGCAGGCACTTCGTTGTTCTTGAAAAATAAATTTGGTATTGGTTACCATTTAACATTAGTTTTGGATGGTAAGACTTTTGGACGTTCATAAATAATAATATAATAAGCAAATGTTGCACATACCAACTTTAATTATGTTTACAGACATGAATGAACACGATTAATACGTAATATGGTATAAGTACGCCACCTCACCTTTCAATAACCAGATATTTGGGCAGGTTGCGCTGACCGTAGTCAGCCTGAGATATTTTACGTGTGTATCTATTACATTACGCCATTAATGCCCATATATCGACATAAACACGCGAATAAACACGTAAAGGTTTCTGCAATAATAGAGTCACCAAAATAAAGTAGCCCTTTTTTGTACTTTTGATATAAATTGTACATATTAACTTCCAGGAGCATGTCGTGAGCACCAAATCACCAGGCTAGTGCGAGGCCACGTACCTAGAGCTGAAAAGGCCCGACGTCATGGACGTGAGCTCTCTTACATCTTGCCACACTACGCTGTCCATCTGTTTCCACCGTTGTTCAATGCCATCGAACACGAGATTAAAGAGAAGACCAACAGACTTGGTAAGTACGACCAAGAAACACAGGAACGTAGAGCTAAAGAAAATTTATTTTATAAAAATTAAACTATCTTTACTTTTGATGGAGACAGTTGACCGTGTAGTGACGGATTAAGAATACGGAATGTCACTACCCCAATTCATCCCGTGGGTGTCGTAAGAGGCGACTAAGGGCGCAAAATAACGCAGGACACCAGCACTGCAAAAAGAAGGAAAACTTGATACAAACCCTATACCAACCCGTCTGGCCAGCGTGGTATAGTAGGCCAAAACCTCCTTTCTAAGGAGAGGCCTATGTCCAGCAGTGGACTATTAAAGGCTGTTGATGATGGAGACAGTTGCAGGCGCAATAAGTAAATAATTCTCATAGTAGATTATGCTATAAAACTTTCACATTCTATTATTATCAAAAACCATTATTTTATCTTCAGGAATCACCAGCTACGGTGTATCTATGACGACTCTAGAGGAGGTGTTTCTAAGTTTGGAAGGTGAAAATGCTGAAGAAATAGAAGCAGTTGAAGGAGTTTCATCGGTGAAGTTAGTGAGAGCCCGAGCCTTATCCAGGAGTTTATCGCTGCAGAGCAAGACACTTAGTTATCAGGTGTGATTGATACTTGCTATGATATCTTAGTTTACATGCTTCACACTCCACTGTCTGGTTTCAATGTAAGTATGAGGTAGCGTTGTGGGCAGTATGTTTATTCACTGAAGTCTGAGTGCGCTAAATTTGTCATACTTCATAGATTAGGGTAAGCTATTACATAGAATAAGGGTTAAATATAATAAATTATTATATATTTACAATATTCAGCGAATATAGAACTTGAATTATTATCCTTTCATCGTTACTGAACAAAAGAATATCTCTGCTACGTTTTTGTGTGCATTTGTCAGAGGATTTTGTTAAATCACTTTTTGAGGTGTTACATTTTGTTACAAAGATTAAGAATCTCAAAACGCTTATTTTCTACTAATAAATGTGTTTTTATTATAACCAGGAATTAAACGACAAAGACCCACAGAAAACGACGTCACTGCCCACACCACCTGCGTCACACGCTTTACATTCCACAACACATGGTGTTGAACATGTCAAGGTATTACCATAATTGCTTATACACTAGCTCTCAATTAACTTGTTTATCCCGTTTACCCCTAAAGCATGATAATCAACTAAGTACTTGAGGCTTAAAAGTGTAATTAATTAAGAGATAGCCTAATAAGAGTTGAATTTAATTTTATTATTCATGAGTCCGATATTAGAAGTTCGATAAATTGTAGTAATGGTAAAAGAAAAAAGGCTAAAACACACTTCTTTATCCAGGTGACTCCGGAGGTACCAATTTCAGTGGATGCTTTAGGTGAGATAGTTAAAACCAACCCATCATGCTGGAGAACGTTTTGCGCCCTAGTCTACATCAGGACAGTGAGGATGATCAGGGACCCTTATAAGCTATACGTCATGATCTTCATGCCTATTAGTGAGTTAATCTGAATGTTTTAGCGATATGTCTTTTTAAAAATTAAGAAGAAAAATACATATTTTAGGTATATTGCGAGTTTGCTTAACTTGGAAAGCACTTTTTCTCTTTAGATACAATAATTCTAAGACTCGACGAGGCTGCCGGAGATTGTCCGTGTGGTGACGGATTAAGAATACAAATTGTCACCACCCCAATTCATCCCGTGGGTGTCGTAAGAGCCGACTAAGGGAGCAAACTAAGCAGGACAACAGCACTGCAAAGAGAAGAAAAACTTGAAACAAACCCTATACCAACCCGTCTGGCCAGCGTGGTATAGTAGGCCAAAACCTCCTTTCTAAGGAGAGGCCTATGTTCAGCAGTGGACTGGTATAGGCTGTTGATGAAGTTTCCTAAACAAATTGTCTATCTAGATTCCTGGAATAAATCTACAAATGTTCATGTTGATGGAATTGACTGCAATCTTGTTACTTTCCCCCCCATATACCGTTTTCAATATTCATAACATTAAAGTGAAACGGACAAAAAGATTTAAGACAAACTCATAGTTTGACCTAGATGAAAATGAAAAACAATTTTTGGTATTTTTGTATTTTTTTTTCAGTATCCTGTGCGATTGGCCTGTACGTGAAGTCGCGGCAAATTGTCTTTTTTCGCATGCAACCACTTACATTGGATCCTAACGCTTACTTCAACAAAACTCCTATAGCCCTCTTCAGTGAACAAGACAATTACAAAGAGCTAATGGACCTTAGAGAGTCCTTGGAAAGTTTAGGAGCGTATCCTATAGTAGACTTTGATGGGAATTTCTCCAGCCTTCTTAATATGGAGAATTTCGGAGCCTTCAGTATTAAGGATAGTTTAATACCATACGGGAAGATCATGGCATACTACAATAGTACCTTCACTCACAGTTTACCTATCATCGTCAATTTGTTGGATAACAGTGTGTTTAGGTAAGTTTAACTTAAATTTAGTTGAATGCCACAAAATATATTTATTACTTTTTAGATCTTAAATGCTCCACATACTTCGTAAAAACGACAAAGTGAAGATTGACCTATAATGATATAATGGTTTGTATTGACATAGAGGATATTTTTGGAATAAAATATTATATAATTTTTTAAGCAATGTGGTTTTATTGCTTGTGAATAAATAAAGAATAATTTCGGATTCACTTGACTTTTGAATACTTATATTCTACTCATAGGAGAACAGCCCTTCTAGCATAGTGATGTGTTCCTTCGTTAAATGGATGTGCAACTGCAGGAGACGAAGACAGAAGTGGAAATCACTTACCATCAGACAAACCGTGACATCGATGGCTATTTTTTTTTGTATTTAAGGATATATTTAAGTAGACTGGTTATTGATTGGAATTTACTATATACCTATATACCTTTTCAGAGTCTTAATGTCAACATCAGGATTAATAGAGAACTTCAAACCCATTGAGGTGTTAACACACCCTTTCCAGCAGACAGAACAACAAGAGGAGTTCAACGTTGGAAACGTTATCTGTGCTATATTCATGGGCATGATCTTTGCTCTAGTCCCTGTCACTCTTGCTGTGGATATTGTGTATGATAGAGAGGTAAGATATTTGTTAAAAGAGAACTGTTTACTAACAAACACCAACCGAAGGTTTAATCCGTTAATCCTAACTACTTCTGAATGTTCTGGTATTATTACCTATTAAAAATTTAAACGCGTTGTCAGAATATTTCTAATAGTATATTGGCAGTACCAACATTTTTTTTTAGTGAATGGATTCGCCAGAGCTCCATAAAGACTATCTTACATCTCTTGTGATTATTTTATCACGCAGGGCGTCTGTGTTTGAGAAGATTATTGATTTGTTCGTACCTATAAACGTGCGCAATCGCATGTGGCTGTCTAGAAACTATGTTATGACTGCAAAAAACGTTCTGTCCTCTGACAATTACCTCTTAAACTAGGGAAAGCAATGCAGTCTTCGTGACCAAAGTTACCACCACCATCACTCACTATATGAGTGTGTATTCTTGGTTGCCCTTCTTCACCATTTAAAAAAAAATAGACCTGACTTTATTCTTTAAATTATGTTTGTTCCAGATAAAAGCAAAGAACCAACTGCGAGTGAATGGCCTATCAATGAGCATGTACTTCCTGACATATTTCACTATATTAATCTTCATCATGATCATTACCAGTGCCGGAGTTCTCGTTTTGGTAAGTATTTAAATTATTCATCTTGGATTCCAATGTCAAAGAATGCAAATTTTATTTATTTTATCCACAACTATGGAGCCAAGTGGAGGTTAGCAGGCCAAAACCTTCTTTCTAAGTTTAATAGTCCACTGCCTATGTCAGGCAGTGGACTATTAAAGGTTACTTATTACTAGTCTGAAAACAGCAAGTGAATATAGTCCATTCGCGTTAAGAAAATAATGACGCGTGGATTCATCAGATAACAAGAAATTGTCGTATTATTCGAAAGCTTGGAACATGATTGGTCAGGGTGCGGGGCATGATCGATGCATCACAATTTTCTTAACACTAATGGACTGGTTCTATATTTTAAAATTTTCATATTTAATTTACAGGTTATACTCAATGATATCCCCAGCTTGACAAATGGCTCAGCAATCACCATGCTGTCAGGTCTCCTGCTACTCTATAGTCCGTCCGCCATCTTGTTTAACACTTGTCTCTCATATGTGTTCGACAAAATGGATTCCGCACAGAGCATCATGCCAAATATTACAACCTGGGTCGGTGTTATACCATTTATATTGGTGGCGGTGCTTGATACTTTTAAATGGGGTAAGTTTGTTAAAAATACTACTATTTATTAGTTTCTCTTAGAATTTTGCAGATATGTTGACACAATGAAATTCATTTTTATTATTAGTAAGGAAGCCAAGGCGATTAAAATTCGTCGCTCTTATATGTAAGACCTAGCAATTATAAAATGTCGAATGAAAATAATTAAATCTAACACTGGAACTGTGGTTTTTAAGAGCTTTATTCTTTACAGGTAGCGACATTGCGTTCTACTTGCACCTAGTCTTCAGTTTCTTAGACGTCATGTACATCCCATACGCAATCATATATTACGTTGATAGGTAAGTTCTTCCTTTTTGTATAAATTGCAATGACAACCGCAAAATATTGTTTTATACTCAGAGACCCTTTGGCCTCGCCTGAGAGTGTCTATAAACGACTTTGCTATGAAGAATTGAAGGTTTAAATCACACTGCATTTTTGGCGGTGTCACAACATTATACATACATGCATACATAAATTTTTATTGTCAAGTACTTTTATAGCTTACTTTAAATTGGTGCCGTCTTAGCGATCAGTAAATATTAAAGTTCACATGAAAACATGTTAAAATTATACTCATTACGTAATAATATTAATCAAATTGATCGGCTGTTATTTCCAGGGTGTACCTGACATGCAACCTGCGCGGCTTGTGCACAACGCCGGCGATGAGCAGCTACTTCACAGCGGAGGTGTGGGTGCTGGTGGTGGCCATGTTGCTGCACGTGCCGCTGTGCGGCGCCGCTCTCCTCGCAGCGGACAGGCTCAAATCCACCGGCCGGATATGTCCTGTAAGGCACGACGATATAAGATTTAAAAGTTCACTCAATGCCCCTAACTCTGCAAATATAGTGTAAAACACATTTACTGATATTAATATGTACAGCTTCACGCTGAATTAGTTTTATTTGCCAATGTCAAAAATACAATGTTAAAATATTTACATATACAGTACTGAATCTTGGGCCTTTAAGGTAATATATTCTACTACTACACATGATTGCAGCGAAAACGCACGGGCTCAGCAGAAGGCGGTGATGCTGAAGCGGATGCAGGAGGTGACGGGGCTGAAGATGAAGACGTGAGAAGAGAGCGCCGAAGGGTTGCTAATATACTGAACCAACCCAAAAACAATGCACCGCCGCTTGTAGTGCATGTACGTGTCTTTATACATAAGTATCAACTTAGGCCAACTGATTTAAATTTTTATTTGTTGATGAGTAGGTCATAGGTTACTTCTCCGAATTAGCTGAGGTGGAGGTGGGAGTCGTTTCACAATTTCTGTCTTCTGAATTGGGGTGGAGTTGTATGTTGTGCTAGAGAAATTCCAGTTTGGTTGTAACTAGCCTACTGTTAAATAATGGCCCTTCAAAGAAACCCATTTATTTTAGAAAAAAAAACAATTTCAGTTTTTCTTCTGTTTACAGAACCTTCGAAAAGAATACAAAGTACGTGGTACTGGCAGCGGTGGGTCCTGCTTTGCACAGGAAGAAGATTCGTCGTCCAGAGTTAGATCTCGTTTTGTAGGATTATCTAGACTTAGTCTAGCTGTTGAGGGAGGCGAGGTGTTCGGTCTTCTCGGGCACAATGGGGCTGGAAAAACTACCACAATGAAGATTATCACAGCAGAGGAGTGTCCTACAAATGGCACGGTATGTGTGAATTTGTTTAGGTTGTAGATTATGAAAGATACGTTTATTTTAGACTATTACTGGCAGCTTATTATAACTAAAAATAAACAAATAAAATAATAATTAACGTTTACGTTAATTATTTTACGTTTACGTTAACGCGTTTAACCCTTAAATGCTGATAATCTTTGAGGCCTAACCATTCCGATTATAGTAAGTGGAAAGTCTGGCTAAAGCATATTCATAATTTAGAAATGCCTTCTAGTCTTTACTTATAAATTTCGAGCACAAAATCGTATAATTTGTAAAACTCACTGCTAACCGGGTAAACCGGTTAAACCTTATCCTAACCCTTACATAACATCTTAGTCAGCTAATTTAAATAAGCATAAGTCCAATTGCGATCACATTTTTACTTTCAATATGATTTTCAAATTTAAGGACCATATTTGTTTACATTTATCATTTGATCTCTAAAATACCTAAGCATTTACAAAAAAAGTTATTCTATCAGTTAATCCAACTTTCAATGCTCTGCTCTGCTTAGTTTGAAACTATGTTCGATATAATATTACTATTATAGCAGTAGGTTATAATTGCAATTGTTTTGTAGGTGATGTTGGGGAGTCAAAACATAGATGACTCTCAGACGTCGGCGTTCCAAATGCTGGGCTACTGCCCGCAGCACGACGCTCTCTGGAAGAACGTCACCATTCGTGAGCATATCGAGTGCTACGCTGCAATAAGGGGAGTCAGCAAACAGGATACTCCTAGGTAACAAATCTTTTTGTTATTTTGTTAAGTGCAATAAATTCATATTTACTGAGTAATTGGATACGTAATAATAATTTATAAGGATTACTTTAAAATTAGTAGTAAAATTAGTAGGCCAAAACCTCCTTTCTAAGGAGAGGCCTATGTCCAGTAGTGGACTAGTAAAGGCTGTTGATGATGATGATGACTTTAAAATTACTATTTGCCAAAATAGAGTGAATAATTATATATATGTCAGAAATAATAATAACAATTGCATTTCATGTGTGTGTAATCAATTTCAGGTATTTTTTGAGCAAAAGGTTTTTTATATTTCATGGTTTGACATATGCTTTTTATGTTAGGTTAAGTTTGTTACACAGCCCTGGTGATCTATCTTTTGTTCTATCTATGTTTTAACTTTGACGTGGTGATAATAATATGTTACATACTCGACTTGAAATGAGATAAAAAAGAATTTAGTTCAAGTGAAAAAGCTTCTTTCACTACCACGTAAAACGTCTCACATTACCGGCATGTACCATAGAATCAGTTTTTATTCAATAGTCCATAATCATCTTTACACCCCCAGGATTGTAGATGCATATTTGAACGGCCTACAAATAATGGAGCACGCGAACAAGAACGCTGACGAATGCTCGGGAGGCACAAAACGGAAACTGTCGTTCGCGTTGGCAATGGTGGGCTGTCCGAGAGTGGTGCTGCTGGATGAGCCTTCGACTGGCATGGACCCAAGGAGCAAACGCTTCCTCTGGGATACCATCTTAGCCAGTTTTCAGGTAATCTATATTTTCCTTTTCCACCATTACTATAAGTCTTAAAAAAAACCTGTCGAAAAGACAGGAACGTCAGTTAACTGCTACTTTTAAAATTCTCAATGGCTAAGATAACAAATAAGGAGTACCTACTTCAAAAAACTAAATTGGAATTGTTTGAAGTGTGCAAAAGCATTCGGAACTCGATTACAGACTACTGTAGACGACTTTAGAGTGCTAGCGATTAAATAAGTTGTCATTCGGAAATGGATTGATTAACCATTGGCGCCCAACATGGGGCCATATTATATTTCTCTATTTACCGTAGATTAATATCACGACCGAATGGCGTAGTGGTTTGTGTAACAGACTGCTATTCCAAAGGTCGCGGGTGCGACTCCCGCTCAAGTCAAGCATTTGTGTGCATGAACATTTAATGTTTGATTTGGTCTGGGTGTTTCTATGTATATGTATGTATTTACAAAAAAAAGTATATATGTATTTATATCAGTTGTCTAGTACCCACAGTACAAGCTCTGCTTAGTTTGGGACTAGATGGCGTTGTGTAAATGTGGTAGAATATTATATTATAAATATCATTTTTTTTTATTATCATACCGTAATTTTGTTTTCAGGGCAAGAAAGGTGCTATACTAACTACACATTCCATGGAAGAGGCTGACGCTTTATGTTCTAGGGTCGGTATTATGGTCAAAGGAGGGCTAAGGTAAATATAACTTCTTATTTAAAAAATACCACTATTAATACAATATCTCATAACTATCATATCACAACAATAAGGGGTTTATTAAAACAATAATACTCATATATATTCAGGTGTATCGGCTCCACGCAACATTTGAAAAATCTGTATGGTGCAGGATATACCTTGGAGATGAAGATTGGGTCAAACAATCAGAAAGTGGTGAGTATTGTTTTACTTCTTTTAGCACTATATCTGCTCACACAGCTCAGGATATGCTAAACTTATAGAAAGACACAGACAATTCTACAGACTTGCTAAAATTATAAAAATTGACTGACCGGTGTTATTTCACCTGCTATTTTCAGATGATGGAATCAGACCTATCGATGACTCCATCGCCGCTCAGATCAAACGAAAATTCGCCATCACTAGGAGAGGCTGATGAAGGTATTGTCTTTATAAGAAATGAATTATCTCTTTTTCTTTATCTTCTCGTACATGATTTTTTTTAATAGACAATTAGTAATAATGCAATTAGAATTCCTTATTTTAATTTTATGACTTAAATACCTCGTTTTTATGAGTTTATTCCAATTAGGAATCTATTATTACGTTTTTGATAAAAGAGTCGTTATAATGGAAACCAAAGAGATTTTTGTTTTTTTTTCAGTTGGAACTTATAGTTTAAATAAAGTAGATACAAGTTTCTTTAAAATTGAGTAACTTAAAAGACTACATATTTCCTTATTTTAACTTAATGTACCTTGACAATGATGTGTAGAATTCACTTAATATATTAAGGAGAATAACTAGATACATACCGTCACACCTCATTCTCGTTCGGGGTAGGCAGAGAGTTTAGAACGCCATTATCCACGATCCTGTCCTCCTTAAGGGGGCCCCTCGTCAGTACACCGCCTATGTGTCAGTGTATGCCTTTCGGGGCCTGACGGCACCGGTGTAATTAAATAATAACTAATTTTTCATCGTCATCTTTATCTGTAGCCTTTGTCCAGCATTGGATTATCCACTGCTAGACCTCTCCTTAGAGAGAAGGTTTTGGCCAGCTATAGAACGCTGGTAGGGTTGGTATAGGATTTACTAATTTTTGGATATTGACAATTTAAATTTTATTACATCTTTGGTGCATTCTTGTTCTTTGACGATTACTCTTAAATAAATGTTGTCAATTCAGCCAAGCATGTGCAGGTTAGTAATAAACAACTATTGTGACTAATATTTCTCCCTCGACTTATAAAGGTGGTTCCGGGGGAGGTTCAGTGGGGGGAGAAGCAGAGGGTGAAGCCGAAGCGGTGGATGCCAGTATACACACCCCACTTGTCGCAGGCACCCCACCCTCAGCCAGGCACAATCACCAACGGTAACTATAAAACACACTTTTATTCATAAACACCTTTTTTTCAGATAAGTGGACAGAAGGAAATAAATAATTACAATAATATTACTTCATACATTTCACACACGGCAGTCTAATCCCAAACTAGGCAGAGCCTATACTATGGTAACCAGACTGCTGATAAACATACTTATATATTCGTACACCTAGACACAGAACAAATGACTGTGCTCATCACACAATTATTTGTCCTGGGTGGCAATCGAACCCACGACCTCTGGCGTAGCAGTCATGGTCTCTCACCACTAGACCAACAGGCCAGTCTAATCTTCTAACATCATCTTAATATTAAAGAGCTTTATCGTAACCTAACTAATGTTATAAACGTGAATGAATATCATGAATTTGAGTCTGCTTGTTTGTTTCTTGGCACACTTTTACACTTTAACTACTTAACTTATCGAACCGAAATTTTGTATTCACATCTTTGGAGGTACATAAAAGAATGAAGGTTAACTTAATTTGATTTACAAAAATACTGGTTCCACATAGAGAAATAACTTTAACGACACCTAATTTTCTGTCAAAATTTAATATTTTGTAAAGCTAAAATAAAGAATCAAAGAAAAGGGGTTTGTGTAAAGTAAAGAAGAACTAATAATAACAAAACTTCGTTACTAGTAAGCAACATTTTGTACGTACTCACGAACACTATATTTCGACATGAATCCTTGTTGACGTCCTCTGGGTCACATCGCCATAACATCAAGAGCTGCTGGACACAGATCACTTCTTAGAAAGGAGGTTTTGGCCTACTGTACCACGCTGGCCAGACGGGTAGGTATAGAGCTTGTTTCAAGTTTTCCTTCTCTTTGCAGTGATGTTGTCCTGCGTAGTTTGCTTCCTAAGTCACCTTTTACGACACTCATGGTATGACTAGGGGTGGTGACGCTCCGTATTCTTAATCTACACACCACACGGATAAATACTCTAGATAAAGGAAGAAATCACTCACTTAAATTATTTTTAATAGTGATCCTAAAGTTTCCCGGAACACTTATACATACAACTTATACGTACATTATATTTAAGGACGGAGTCAAGTGGTGGTGCAAACGCAGAAGCTGCAATAGCTTTAGTAGCGCAGTTATTCCCATCAGCGATCTTAGAGGAAAATTTCTCAGAGCGACTGGTTTTCTCCGTACCGCAGTCTTCTGTGTCCAGCCTCGCAAGATGTTTCCAGCAGATTGAGGATGGTAAGACATTACTAGTTATTAATTTCTCCCTGCGAGCAGATTAAAATTGTTGGCGCCCCAACGTGGGGCAGAATACCAATGAATTTTGTAGCTTGTTTTGATGAGATGATTATATTCACGGCCTAGCAACTTTCCTGGCATTCTACTGTATTTTTAATAATGAGTATTTTGATTAAAGTCTATATAATAGTTTAGTTTAGTTAGTATACTATAATAGTTTAAATTATTACTTCATAAACTATCACGAGATCGAGTGTTAAGGATTTGAATCCTACATTATTTATTAATATTTTTAAATTTTTTATGTGATTACGACGCTGATATTTTATAATAGAGTAGTTTTCAAAGCTTCTAATGTATTTTTATTTTTGCTGTCATACAAATGCCCAAGAAAAGAATGCCACAATCTCAGGGTTTATGTATGTTTATTTGTGAATTTCTTTATTAGCAAATCTTAAAAATCCTTACATCTTTCTGAATGACAATAGCTATAAACTTTTGATAAATAAAGCTAAAAGGTCAAAAAAGACTGACGTCACAAACATTTTATAGAACGTACCATGATAGAAGATTGCTTCTAGAAGCCTGTGAAGGAGGCTTCTGTGGAAGGAGCTGGATGGGCTCACCTAGCTGACCTTACAACACGCAAAAAAGATCGTTTTTAAGTATAAACACGAAAAGTGAAACACCCTTCCAATAGAACGTACCATTTTTAAGATTAATAAAAAGAAACTCATTTAACTTGTTAACTGAAGTATTTGATTTCTACTCGTATGTAAATTCTCATTATAAACCATTTAAATTATTAACTAAATAAACGTATATTTCCAGCGAAAGAGAAGCTTAAAATTGTTGAGTACAGCTTCAGTCAGACGACACTGGAGCAGGTGTTCCTGAAATTCGCACAATCTGAAAACGTCGACTCTTCAGACCAAGAACATTAAACTTTGATAGAATTATAAGTAACTATGTATTTAACTATTCGACTTGTTTTCACCTTCTAAAGACTTTGGATGGAGACTTGTAGTAAATCTATTAACTCTTATGTAAACCGCATTCTAGTACTCGTATAATATTCCTTAAAGTAGTAAAGTGATAGGCAGAAGCTAAGCATTTGTACAGTTGAGTTCTGAAAGATATATAGTTAGATACAAAAGTTATTACGCCAAGGTAATAGGTTCGAAGGACCATTTGTTTGGTTATATAAATTTTAATTTAGTTATTTTTAGCTTATTTTAGTGTATACCTATATGTTCAAATGGTGTATAATTGAATGTATTAGTCTAAATAATATTGTTCATCTTAACATATTTAGCCAAAATATATAAATAAACATTAAATATTTATTAAGAGTCTTCAGCGAGATTTAAACAAAAGAAAAACATTCGAGTGTTGAGAAGGAGAAGCAAGTCCGAAGAGTTCAATAAAACAACTGTGCTTTTTTCAAAAGAAAATGTAACATAAGAATCGCTTCTGATATAAAAAAAATATGTTGTGTAGTTTATTTAGTTTTTGTTACTAGCGAGGGTGATTGATGCTTTTGATGTTCATATTGTGAACAATATTGTTTATATCGTGTAAAATAGAATAATAGGAAATATAAATCTTCTATTGTTCACAGTTATCTGAAATATATGAAAGCGAAATATCCTTTAACAATAACTATTTACTATCTATTGTCTTTTCCTCCATATTGTTCTATTCATTGCACAAGACGCTTAAATATGTTAGATTTAATAACAAATCTAAACATAAACTTTATTGCTTTCAATGAAAAATACTATAATCAAGCTTATGGCTCATAAATTATTATTTTTAACCTTTCAAGAAATGAGTATTGATAAAATCTTAGGGTGTATTAACATTGTTTAGAATTTATATCTAAATAAATTTCTTTGAAAGTTAGTTTAATAAAGAGTTGAAAAGATGTTTATCATATTAAAATTAATATTGAACAGCAGACAACTAACTCGATAGACTAACTAAAAATGTGTGAACAAAAAGGATAACTAATCAATAAAAATAGTTAGTAAATTAAAAGATTGTCTAAACTAAAACTAATGGTGTTTTCGTGACACCTTTTTAATATTAATTTATTTAGTATTTTGTAACCATAATTTTGTTCCAGGGAAAGGTGAGTAGATCTCTTAAATTAGGTAAAGCGAACGTAAGAAACAAACGTGATTTTCGTAGTTACAGTAATCTTATTTTGAAACTGATATTGAGACTTGAAAAATCATAATTTACAAAATCATTTAAATTGACATGAATGTCTATCAAATCAATCTAATACTTTTTAACCTAATTCATCTATTTATCGATTACATATAACGGTACTAAACGTAACACTTTATGCTTAAATAATGTTTTATCATGCGAATAGAGACAAAATTGAAAAAAAAAAAAATCCATACGACCCACCCCCGCTTCGTACGGGTGCAATATAGATACTAATATACTCAGCTCTTTATTCGGGTACTGTACATTTTATTTATTTATTTACTAATACATTATGCACCTTTGGTGTATTGACGGACTTAATGCCTCTACTAGTCAAAAAAGAAATTACTAAATTTTAACTCAAAGAAATAATAACTATTTTATATTAAACAATCATGAGTAAGTTGATTCTGCTCTTGATTGAAGCTTCCTCTTGAATCACTCTATCTATTGATGAAAACCACATTAAAATCCGTTTTGTAGTTTGAAAAATATAAGGATATAGCGGCGGGATGCGAGTTTTCTTTTATACAATATATGTATATTGCGCTACAGATGGTCTCCGTATCTGGTCGTTTCATATGCCGCACAGGTAGTCTTCATCTTAGAATATCTCTAAATGAATGTTCATGAATACAATGACAACATTTCACATAAAATAATAATAATTTAGCTATGTAAAAGATGAATAACCATTTATAAAATTATCCTTTGTTGGATGTGGTGTAAAATTATATTGAAAGATATTTCTGATGTATGAGGGAAGTACCTGTTATTACAGACACACATAGATACAAAATCATAAATATCAGAAACTGTTAGACACAGTTTTTTTAGTTCGCAAAGGCGCAAAAATATTGACATAATGTAATTTAAAATTCTGTCAAATTGTGCTAAGCACACCAAACGATCGTGAATTTTTGATATTCTAATGTGAACGGAGATGCAACACCGATTTTGAGCACGATCATAATTTATTTTCTAGAAAACACTATTCCCGTTATTCCGCCGCTATTTATCGAAATGATTTATTTGATATTTCACAAACTACAGCTGAACCACATTATATAATGTTAATTTTATGTTCAGATAAAATCTACCACTAGTATCTAATAAACGTTTTCTACAAATTAAAATACTTTCACACACATATACAACATAGGTACATTATAATAATATATTTTTATTATTAAAATTATTGTTAGATTCACATTCACTCAATAACAATAGTTACTATATTAATATTATTGATATTTCTATATTATTATTAATATATTAGAAGTAAAGGTGTGCACTACGAATAACCTAGGGTGGTTGAAATGACTAGCCTGTTCTCTTGATGTAGTGCAGGGATCCCCTAAGCGGTCGATATCGACCCTTGTGGTCGAAATCGGTTTCTCAGGGGTTCCCATAAACGAAAACTGATTTTGGGGTCGACGAGGTCTAAAAATCGACCCTTATTAATTAACTGTATTAGTTGTGTTACGTGTATCAACTTGTTATAAGAATGACAAATATTTGAGTAGGAAGTAACATTGTTGTACCTTTAAAAAACTTAACAAGTCGATAAGCGTGCAGTAATTTGGCTATGGGGGTCTGAGGTATCAGTTCATGTTAGAAAAGGAGTCTCTTGCACAAAATAGTTTCGGAATCCTTAGTTTAGTGGTTAGTGACCCTTTCTGCTAAGCTAGAGATCGGGGGTTCTAATCCCACCCGGGACAAATAATCGATCGTTTGTTATGTGTCTGGGTGTAAGTATGTTTATGGTGACCAAAGTACGAGTACAGGCTCTGCCTGGCTTGGAATCAGACGGCCGTGTTAGAGATTTGTCAATTTATTATTTATTGCTATAACTTCTGTCTCCTAAATCAAGATGTCCTGTGACTCGGAAGACATTCTCACCGATCGTATGAATTTATAACTGCCTATTTTTCCATAACTTGGAAGTTTAGTTAACCGTTTAGTCCCCTTAGGCATAAGTCCACTATTGATAAGTATAAAAGTCAACCGACTTATTAAAAAAACGAAATAAGTCTTTAACAAAAGTTCTACAAAAATGTACATCAAAAGTATTAATTGATTCTCGCTATGGAGCTTTGTAATATTTCCGGTCGAAGAGAGAATATTATCTAGGTGTGTAGACATAGAACATGTTGACAGTATGACGTTTTATAATGATTTGATACGTTTACTAGCCACTTTTATATTATATTAGGTACACGGTACTAAGCGTTGTGACTGTTGTTTCATACATGCTTTTAAAATCTTTAAAATATAGCTGTATATAAAGCGAAATAAGGTATAAAAAAGCTTGGTTTTCTGGAAAAGGAGTTAGGACATTTTTGTTTTATGATTTATTAATTACCTAATGTTTTTTTGCGTTGAGGGTATGGTGCGACAAATCTCTTCTAACTTTTGTTAGATAGTAAGTATTGTACGGTTCATTGTTGCTCTTTATTGCCTATTTTTACTTAATATTAAATAAAATTTCCTTTACAACTACGAAGGAAGACTAGTCCATTCCCGTTAAGAAAATAATGACAATTCTTGACGCAAATGGATTATGAATAGTTATTAACATTTGTTTTATTCAGAGCGATCGTCTACAACACGACATAACATACACAACGCTTACGTACACAAATAGTATAAAATCATTCACTGCATGCGGTCTAACAGTGCCTAACAACATATTGCTGGTTTAAACCACAAGTTTAACACCAATTGTGATTTCGTTTAGTATTAGATACACTTATGTGATTGATTTTCTAGTCGGCAACACTGTGTGTGTCATTTCATAATTTAAAAAGTTAGAATCTATGTAAATTGTTTTTAAAATCGACAATAAAATAAAATTAATCTGCTTTATTACGTATTTAATACATTGTTACTCTGCCGTCGATTCAGTGAGACCGTGATTATTATAAAATGACATACACACAAGGAGAATATTAGTATTATTTATTATAGAATTTTACAATTTCATATAATATGTTGCAATGTTTCATAATGTCGAAACTACGTATGTTACTGCGAAATGTTGACAAATTGTCTAATGAAAATTAGTCTTTAAATAATAATGACTATAAAGTAAATTATGATCTGTTTCGATTGCAGTGAGTTGTTCACCGTGTCGGGTGTGACAATACACTTCATATATCTACTGTTAGATTAGGATTGATAAGCCCGGCAATCGTTTAATTATTTTAATTGCTCTATTTGATAAATCACATTTATTATTAAATAAAAGAATTGTATAAGCTGTAATCCAGTTACTTATGTATACTAAAAGCCCATTTTCTAACTGCTGATATAATTTTCAATCTTTTGCCGTCCAACCGTCAAGTTGAGCCAAGAGAGAGGATTCGTCCCGAAAGTTATTTTTGTTAAATATCTATCTAAGTTATTAACAAAAAAATTGTACTTTTAATCATTCTAAATAAATGGACCGACTACTTAAAGAAAGTGCCTGGCAGCGCATGAATGAAGACTGCCAAGACCGGGATAGTTGGCGCTACTTAGGGGTGGCCTTCATTCAGCAGTTACTTACATTTACTTTTAAATTCCAGATCAAATGCAGAGCAAGTGTTACAGATAACTGTAGACCTGTCTCCAAACTAAGATTAAAATTAATTTCGTATTATTGATAACAAATTTCCTCCCGCATGCTATTTGATTTGACAAAGTGCGCTGCTAGAGTCAACACGCAGATCGTTTCGACCGTTTTATGTTTTTTTACATATTTAAATTAAACAAAAAAGGTCTTATGTTTTTTACACACTGTTATTTTTTTTAGAAGATGAAATAAAATTTCCAAGGCTTATCAATCTTTATCTAACGATCGAACTTGAAAAATGTTCTATAAATTTACTCCTGATATACTGTTGATAGATTAATCATTTTAGGGTTAATATCGGTATTAGGTTAAGAAAGCTTCTGTATAATTTATCAGTCTATACTATATATTTTTGATCCATTTTTGCTATAGGTATATTTTGTTATGGCATCATTTTATTTTTGTATCATGCGATTATGCGTGCAGATTAAAACGTCAAAACGTTTCTACAGACAATAAATTAGGCATTGACATTTGGTATAAATCCTCTTTTTGTTGGCAACATTAGTTTCATAATCAACATATCTTTCTTAAAGAGCCAGAGGAATGAGTATTTAGGTTATTTCATGTTTTCTTCTTGACGTATGTTTATCTACAGCTTTTGATATCATCTTTGAGAAAACATGCGTGTTTCCTCTTGTGCAAAAACAAGGCAATACCTATTTAAAATGTATTTTTATCACATTTCAAATAAAATTTTAACTGTGTCAAACAAACAGTCCATTATGTAATCAAATTGTTATTTTACCAAAAAAATATTATATTAAATTATGTTCACGCAACCTCAAAATATCCCGCTATCTTTTTCTAAATATAACCAATATTACTACTAATTAATATACCCATTACGAAATATGTGTAACATTGTCTTGCTAACGTAGATACATCCTTTATAATTAACAATTATTTATACAATATACCTAAAGTAATTTAAGTTTATATTAAGGTCCACAGAAACATATTTGAGTAGCTACCTCCTAACTTCCTCTTGGCTTTAAGGAGAATTTCATATCATTTAATAGTTTCATTTATCATATGTGTATTTTTTAGATTTCATTGCTGTTAAGGTGTAAAAAGACTATGTTTACGCTTATTTATGTTATTAAGTGGACGAAATACTAGCAGTGAACTGTATATGGATTTCCTTTTATACACACAATCATCTAAATGGGTTTCGAAATAGAACAAAAAATACCTTTATTTTCATTTAAGTCTATTGACTATATTTTTGTCATGTCATTCTTTTTGTTTCGCGATAAATGGCAACTTGTTGAGAAGAAGCCTCAAGAAACAAAGGATTTTTTCAAGTTAATTTAATGTTGTGTTACAATTAATGTAATTTTGTAGAAGGGAACCAGCGATTCATGTCATGATATTACTACCAACCATCCTTGTAATTTATTACCTAACTTATGGCAAGGGTATAATTGGAAGTTGGGTCTGGATGGATAATGAAATCGGTGACCAAAAACGAAATAAAAAGAATGGATCCACCCGCTACGAATTTTTTCTTTTTTTTGGAATCAATTAAATTCTGTTAGCACTCTATTGAAACTGTATACAGTTCATTGTTAATAATTTTACATAAAATTAGTATTTTTATTTTCGCATAATAGTAAGTTTACTTAAAAAGCTTAAAAAGTTTAAAAATGTTAAAATTATTATTGTTATCTTAACATTCGTACTTCATTAAAATTAAAGTCAAAATGGCTTTTATTATTGATGACGCTGTTTAACGTATTATACATCAAATAAAATTTAAAATGTTTATAAATAATAAGAATGAGATGTCAGTATGAATCAGTCAATCATGAAACTGCCTGTTCCCATAGATCTCATTGAAGATGAAGTTTTTGCCTACTCCGTAAGAAATAAACCAGACACTCTTTTTTGATTTTATTTATTAATCATGCACAATTTAGTTCATCGGCGGACTTAATGCCTAAGGCATTCTCTGGGCGATGCAGAGATTTGAGACATTGGCATTGTTGAATGCATATTAGTTTAGTATCTGTTCGGTACTGTTATAATTTATGAATCCCAAGCCTTGGTATTTAGGTATTTTGATGTTATAATACCATAACTTATTTATTGTTAACATTGTTAAAATTTTAAAATCTGCCAGTTCTAAAAGTCAGTACGTACGTACTATTTTGGCAAATTAATATTTATGTATTAGGGAAAGGTATTGCAAACAAGAAATTAACTCTAGGTTTATCATCAGATATTAAATGTTTATTTACAATAAATAAAAATATGTCTAAAATCATATTGTAGCCTATTTTAATGTAAAACTCATGCCATTTTAAAATTAAATTATAAAATGAAAATGCGAAAATAAAAATACATTTATTTATTAATCACAATTATTATGTACGTGAGCTATGACTTTGGCAATCTGTAAGGATGCTGTTATAATTTTAGTTGGTTTGTTAGTGAATTTTAGTCAATTAATTTAGTACTGAATAAACATCCGACACGATACACAAGGCCTTTTATTTTAACAAACTATATTATCTTGACTACTTTAATCGCATCAAAGTGAGAAGTTAATTATCATATCTACAAAGAGATAAAAATATTAACAATATTTGGAAAATGTCAGAACATCAGAAGGTCAATTCTCGTAATAAAAATTCGTTTAAAATTCAGTTCCGATCTTCTCTCGATCTCACAAATGTCATAAAAGGTATTGAATTTCGAACGAATTGGTTTTGAGAGATTTGACATTCAGGGAGTAATTTGCTATACTTCTACGTAGTTAGTAGATGTTGATCTTAGTTCATCATCATCATTGAATTTAACCATTTAAAGGCATTAAATTTCTCTTTCTGTAAGTCATTTAGTAATCATGATCATACTGTTTGGATAGATGGTCAAATCTTAGTAGTAGGGCTTTTACTCAGCGAATAGCTGCGGGCCCAGGCAGCTGAATGTGTCCTCTTGAATTTTTTGAAGTTTTAAGCATCTCATTTCTTTTTCATGGAAGTAGGGGCAAATGAGCAGACGGGTCACCTGATGGAAGTGACTACCGCCGCCCATGAATACCTGCAACTCAGGAGTCATAAGTACGTTGCCGGCCTTTGAGAAAGGAGTGCGCTCTTTTCTTGAAGATTTTTATTTTTTATTGTTTTATTTTGGAAGGTCGTATCGGTTAGGAGTTACCGCAGACGATAATTTGTTGAACAGATTGCTGTGCGAGACAAAAAGTGTCTTTAAAAGCGCACAGTTAAACAAACACACATGAAAATTTTACCGCGTGAAACGATGGCGGAAAGTTACGGCATAACTTATTAAGAATTTTTTATTGACTTTACATTAAACTTATTTTATTACATAGACTCTGGACCGCATCATGCTTTACGGGTTCTGGGGTAACTCAGGCCAATATATTGGAAGCGGTAAGTCATTTTTAATAAGAAACAACTAATAAGAGGTTGTTCATAGATCTCCAGAATTGTTGTTAGCTGATGATCGCAAATTAATCCATGAATAACATGGCATAGAAGATGGCAATCGACATTGTTACTCTGTAAAGGAACGAGTGTAATCTCCTTTTGGGACAAATTGAGGTTTCTCCGACCAGGCAAGGTTATTATGCATATGCATAGCAGCTGTGGTCCAACTGTGGATATTAAGCAGTTCAATTCTAAACAACGGGATGATATTTGAGCGATGCAGAATTAGTAGTACTTCAGCTTATTTCCGCTAGGTGGCGCTAAGTAGGGTATTTTTTTCTGGTACTCATTGATTGAATTGCACAATGACATGCCACTTATTGTATTGCGTGCTATTTACTATTAGGAATGATTGTAGTATCCGTAAACTCAGTATTGTATTTACGTTATTACTTTCAATGATAGTTGCATGTTAAAAAATTTGGACAAGTGCGAGTAGGACTCGCCCACCAAGGATTCCGTTCAAATTTATAAGTACATAATTATTATAAATAGTTCAGGAACCGAATCTCGTAGTTTTTTGAGCTTTCCCGAAATTCAGTTTCCAAAACCTATAATTACTTATAAGGTGGGTGGACCATGGAAGGCCACGCTCCTTTGAAGGCCAACTATTAAAAAGTCGTAGTTATTGACATGTAAAGACATATTCCTTCTACTACACACTACAATCCATCAAACTGAAGGCCACAGATGCGGCTGCGAGTCGCTCGCGCCACTATTGTGGCAGTGCGATCTCACACTTTATAGACTTCGGTCGTCGACGTTACAATTGTTATTCGCGCGCACAGCAAAACGTAAGTTTTTAGTTAAATAACCTATTGTTTCTTTATATTTTTTACTGTGAATTGTCGTGTAAGGATATTTTTATGGAACTCAAGAAAAAAAAAAGAAATTGCCTCGATTTAAGTGAAAATATTGGGAGTGTTCCTAGGAAAGCCGGTGGTTCCTAATAAGGCCCATCAAAAAATTGACGGTTGGCCTTGCTAGGGAACATGGGCCTTACATCTATAAACCATGAACATATGAACACTTATTATGTGGTTATAAATACGTACCGTTAAAGTTAAAACAATGTTTTATATTTATAATTTTTTTTAAGGGTTTTCTAACTTTTAAACTCAGACTGAATAGACATTTTTTTCAAAATTATTTTATTTTCAGTATTTATATTTAAATTTATTTTATGTCTATGAAGAGGTTATGTCTGGAAATAAACTAAACTAATTTACATGAAAAGCTACGAATATAAAAATATTTGCTTGATAAAAGCGGTAAAGTAAGTATGAGATAAGTTAAAAATTGTATATCTAAGATAAGTAGTCTGTCTAAAACTATAATTAAAGCAAAAAAAAATTATATCAATAAGTTGGTAATTGAACAGATGATTAAAATTTATACGTATTATTTCAGATTTCAAGAATGTCACAGTCAAAACCTAGAAAAAGAGGTAGTACATGGAACGAAGATAGTTTAAGATTTTAAACATTCGTGACTACAAGACTGACTATGTGCCATGATAAGTTTGTAATAATAACAGTACGTCTGTAGTGTCTATTATTTGATTATAATTAATATAAAAATGTCATAGATTGTTAGTTTGGCCTTCTTAGGAACATTGTGGCCTTACAAAGAACGGAGCCCTAAGAAGGCCATATAAGGTAAAAAAAAAAGTTTTTAATTTGATTATAAAACGCGTTGGCAAGTTATTTTAAATCAATATAATATTTATTACTACTAGTTTTAAATAATTTCCATTAATATATTCTTAGTTATAAGATGGTGTTCAAGTTATGTTCATTGTGCTTTTTATAGATAATAAAAATATATTGTGCATTTAATGTTTCGCTTAAATGAAAGAGCTTATTATGTACTTTTAGTAAAAGCGGATATATTAATTGTTACAACTCTATTTTTAAGTTGAACGACTGAATTATAATATTGGCCTTGTTTGGAGCCCTGTTCCTTGCAAGGCCATTTGGAAGAGCTTAATAAAACTTAAGTTTAATAAATAGTCATTAAAGCTAGGTAAAAAAAAAGTGATTTCTATGGTACACAATAAACCAAAGTATGCCTTAACAATTTGTTTCCTTCATTTATCCAGTAAATATACGAATAAAAAGTGTTTATTCTTTAGAGTGGCCTTCCATGGTCCACCCACCTTATTATCGTTATTACCATTTATCTATACTAATATTATAAAGCTGAAGAGGTTGTTTGTTTGTTTGTTTGTTTGTTTGTTTGAACGCGCTAATCTCAGGAACTACCTGTCCGATTTAAAAAATTCTTTCAGTGTTAGATAGCCCATTTATCGAGGAAGGCTATAGGCTATATATCATCACGCTAAGACCAATAGGAGCGGAGCACCAATGAAGAATGTTTCAAAAACGGAGAAAATTTATTACTATTGAGAGACGCAGACGAAGTTGCGCGGGTCAGCTAGTTACTTATAAGAGAAACGATGATTGATTACGTACTTGCTTTAAAATAAAACTAAGTATATTTTTTATGATTTGATTACAAATGTAAAGTTTTCCGATTATTCCATGTACTTGTAGTATAAGACGATATTACTTGCCAAATTTCGTAGTTCTAGGTCAACGAGAAGTACCCTTAAATTTTGATACCCTTTAGAGTGTCGAAATGTGCATGTGTACGTTAACTTAGAAGTTTAATTTTTTCACAGATGTGCACATTCACCATTTCAACTCGATACTTCAAATACGTCCACACGTTCCCGATATACTTATAGGGTCTTGATAGACAGACGGATAACAAAGCGATCCTATAAAGGTTCCGTTTTTTCTTTGTGAGGTACGGAACCCTTGAAATAATCAGAATTATGAATTTATCAGTGGTTGAAACACAGAGAACTAGTCAATTTATTATCTACCAAACTACGTAATATGCGTCTGTTACTTATCATCCTCTTTCTAAACGAATTGATTGTTTGAAATAAGACACATGTATTTTGTATGTATGTATGACCTTTTACGTAATTCCTTACTTTTATTCTGACAAAATACGGAACGTTTAAACATCAATGTAGGATATATTTATTGTAATATCTCCATTATCAATCATAACGATTATTTAAATTTGGAGACATTATAATAGTTTGGCGAAATTTTGAGACATTAGAACTGGAAGCGTGCGATGCTTGGTGTTTTTGTTGACGGGGTGGAAAATCCCTTCTTAATTGTGATTTGTGCATGTGAGTGTGACGAATGAGTTTACTTATCGATAATTGTTTTTCTTTTGTTAAAGTTAGAAGGCAATAAACAATAAAACAAATGTTCTTGACACTAATATTATTATCCAGTGAGTGCCTAAATATATAAAAGTGTAACCTTATGATGTCATGACCAATCTAAATACTTCTTCAGTTTATCATAAAATGTGGAAGATATACTGTATTATACCTACTAGAACTCCAATCCAACGCAAACAACAACAAAAGAAAGTGAAAGTACCATCGATCGACAGTCGGGAGATAGTGTAGTTGAATACTATGACATACACAGTATGCGCACATAAAACGCATTTTATAAGAATCTGGCAGTTATTTTCGATTGATTTTTAATCTTAGAAAGCGCGCACTGCCATACTGCTTCATACCTAATTGCCAGAATGGACACACTTACGGGCGATAAAGAATTTAATAGTGACTAGGAGCGACCTACCCTTTTTTTTTTAACGTGTGGAAATTCCCTCGGACCGTCACCCCGCCGGGGTTCTCTGTTCGGCGGGGCGGTTTGTCGGACTCTAACCAACTAAAACCACATGGTGTGCCCTCTTTTAGCTTCTATTTTAGGGGGGGTCCAGGTAGTTATCGCCTTCTGGACCCCTCCCAGCGTGGGCCCGCTCCTGGTGCGGGCTCCGTCTCAAATTATTATCCTCTCTTTAGGCGACGTCCGGCACACGCGGACGCCTGGACGACGGACGGCAGGAGCGACCTTCCCCTTCGTCAACCTATTTTGCTGACTAGTTTCTATGTTCCATTTGCTCCAAAGTTCATCAGTACTTCGGCATTAAGCGACTAGCCCCATGTATGAACTTCTAAATAGAACTTCTATGACGAATATCATAGAAGTTCTATGACATTCGTCAACCTTTCATCATGATCTTAGCCTGCCTGCATATTCTTTTTAATACCAATACGATGAGGATTTCGTTGCAGTTTAGTGTAGAATTAATATAGACAAAACTATTTCCGACGTATCAAATAAATAATGTTTCATAACTTAGTTTGTGACTCAGACATTGATTTACGCATCATATTTTGTTATTCAATGTTGGCATTACACACCCATTGTATGATCACAGTAGAATGAAAAACTCAAAGAGAATGTAAGGAGCACACACGTGCTATTATAACATTCCTATCTCTGGCGCAAGGTCGGTTTTGTATTGCATTTACACAAATCGTTACATTTTTACTCATGCAATATCGAATGGTAAAAATACGTTTAGGTGCACATGTTAGGCACATTTGGTAATGCCAATTTTTAAATACATAGATTAACAAACGGATATACATCCATATTTTTTCTAAAGATCTGTAACGGAAAAATTATACAGCATTTCGTTTGTGGTATCGCACCTCGTTATTTAGGCCTAAAACTTTAACTAACACAAAAAAAGTACAATATGAATAATCTTATTAAGTACACATGTAAAAATGTTAAGTTGGTTTGTGTAAGTTTCAAAAACTCAAAAACTTTTGTATCGGTTGAATTCAAATTTTCACCCGCTTCAAAGTTTGTTTTTATTATTTTTCGCTTTGTTCCTAATTTCTCATCAATGCAACACCGCACCTAGCAAAAGGTACAGCTAGTGTGCTATAAATGACAATGTTTTAAATTGATCTTCCTCTTTATTGGTTAGTAAAACGTTCGACATGATCAACGCAAACCAACGGATGACTGAATTTACATGCTCTAAGAGTATAAGTTGTTATCAACTCGTTTAAGCACCTGCAGTATTGTATAGGTACGCTATGGATATTCAGGCAAGATACAGAAGAACACGTAAACCAAACAAAAAAACTCACTAATATGATCGAGGTGTTCCACATTTCTATAAATAGCAGAGCTGACGTGATAACAAATGTGAAAATATTGCTTGTCACTTGTGGTATTATACCATTGCTTCATTATTTTTTTCAATTAAGAAAGTAATACAAATAATTGTTAATCCATTTGTAGACATAAAAAAATGTATTCATTGTACAATATTCTGATTGCATACATATTTCCGAGTTTGATTTGAACAGGGTTAAATTGGAACCTCTCGTTGCAAATCTTTTAATGCTTTACAGAAGCCCAAACCCGCTATTATTTCCTGAATCTTTCATCTTAAAGTATCCTGTAACTTGTAACAGTAATCAGTAGACCACGTATTTTGGAAAACCATCAGATAAAAAAGCTGTAACTTTGGTTGGAACTAGACACTCCAGCACTGAGAGAATATAAGTTAAAATATCAGTTTGTCCGTGACAATGTTCTACAAACAAAACAATCTTTAACAATACTCAAACACGCATTACATACGTTCATGACACCAATCTGACTATCATTGAGCAAAAGAATCGGCGAGCGCGTAAAATCCTTTATGAAATTGAAATTCGTGACTCATAAGCACAAATACTAGCTCACGAAGTCATGACTCAGGCAATTCGCCGCGAATTTTATCCCAAATCAAAATCTGTTAATTGTTAATTATTTTTAGACTTACGTTATTTTATGCATATTATGAGATAAAACAGGTCTTAAGCCCATTTAAATGAGTATTCTATATCGTTTATTTGTTTGGTTAAGGAGGTTTACCGTACTCTATTGCGGAATTAAAGCCTGAGCACACACACACATCACTCACATTGTGAGTGAAGACCAAGATGGCTCCTACCCTAGTCTGTAAGCAGTCAGAGTTATCTCACCGAGTTAACCGAAAGATAGCAAACCCATCTCCCTTGAATTAGGCATAGCCGTTACAGTCATCGGAAGGAAATGTTCTCGTTAACCAAAACCACCCATAATGCATATTTGGCTGCATCAAGTTTAAATATTACCTAGAAGTTGCTGACTAACATGGTCAGGCTTGGTATTGCCTTTTTTTAAATCACTGCTGTAGTGTAAATGAGTCACAGCAGTAAATATAAATGTATATAAGTCCTATAAAATGCAACTTGAACCCTTAGGTTTTTGCGAAAAGTCGCAGGCTTGGATGATTTTCAATTCAGGCTTTTTCAGTTCTTTAAAAATTCAAACTAGTTAGGTACGTGTTTTTATTTTTAGTAAGCCATATTTTAATATGTGGCTAAGTGATAACCGGGAAGGTTATCATATTACAAAGTTAAGCCATGCTAGCCAGGTCAGTCTATGAATGGGTGACCGTCCTTAACACACTGAAATCTCTCCGTACCTCGGAAAGCACGTTTAACAGTCGGTTGCCATACGAACATCTGTTCAAATCATTACGGGTAGTTGGAGCCCTAAAAAAGGCCGACAACAACCTATCTGCAGAACTTCGATATCGCCTAGCATTAATGCTAATTAGATTTAATTTAATTAATTGCGAATTCTTATGTTTTAGCATGTTAATTGCTACCAGGATTGCCAATGAAAAACGATTGTTACTTGTAGGTATATATGTATTGTAGGTAACTGGTATTATTTTACATAAATAACTTATATTTATTTATTTTAACTCACCGCGATTTTCGCTATTAAAAGCGAAATTATTTTATTTTCTCCAACATTATTACAGAAATAATGCAAATGGTTTGTTCGCGATATGCTAGCTTTGTCAATTCGTCACAACACTATCTATTTACACAAAATATTCGTAAAGCATTAACGATTGAAGTGATGAAATTTCGTATACATATTAATTCGTTATTATATATATATATTATTAATTCATTTGCTAACTGCTAATAACTTTTAGAGAAGCTGCTAAGAATTTACAATTAAATATGAGTGTGAAGACTTATTATTCCCTCAGTACTATATAGTATTTGTTAATTAGAAGTTTAATTATAGAGTAGGTATAGGTAATTTAAGTTTTGAAGAGTACGTATTAATTCATATGTTCAGGAAATTTTACGACTACAATTCATTTGCTAACTGCTAATGAAGAATTCACACTTAAATATGAGTGTGAAGACTAATATTCCATCACTATCGCCTAGTACTCGGATTGTGGAGGTCTGATGGCGGTCGCTCCACGTAAAAAATCGAAGTTCAGAGGTGTCGCAGTAAACTGAAAGCTGACCCCAACCCAGTTTGGGAAAAGGTTCAGAGGATTATGTTTTTTTTTTAATGTGTAAGGTCGACCTGGTGAATAAAGGTCTGTTTACACTTTAGTGAAAATTTTAAGTAATTACTAAATTGTTCATTGTGTGCTGTTTGACAGTTCTATAACTGTGTACCTGTTTAATTCAAGGGCAATTCAAGTCTTTCCTAGAAGAATTAAACGAGACTGCTAATATTAGGGCTTCAATCATAAAAATATCGTTTTGGAGAACCTTGAATTAAAATTAAACCTTCACGGTCGAACATTCGTGATATTTTTTGCACGTTATATAAACATACAAAATATTCATTATATTTCATTTAAAATCTTTTTTTACAAACAGCTACTGTAGAGCTCCGTATTTTTTTTTCTATAATCAAATCTGCTACAAGATTTAATTAAATTAAATTTTAGTACTTAGTCATCATTGTGTGATGAGCACGATCATTATTTCTGTGTCAACGTGTAATTTATCTAGTACAGGCTTTGCCTAGTTTGGGATCCGATGGTCACGTGTGAGATGTGTGTAATTTATTTAACTGCCTCGGTGGTGCAGTGGCAACGTATGCGACAGCTGTTTTGTGTGTGTTTATATAATATGTATTTATTTACAAAAAAAAAGTATATAAGTATTCTATCAGTCAATCTAGCTTTCATAATACAAGCTTTGCATAGTTTGAAACTAGATGACGTTGTTTGCCAGATGTCCAAAAATATTATTATGATCCAAACTACATAAACATGCAAAGTTTCGTTTCAGTACAATAACTAGAAGAATCTAGGTAAGATCTTCCAACATTGCTCATACTAACCCTGGACGTAAAAGGACTTCGGGTCCAAGACTAGGCGAGCATCTCCGAAATGCGCACCCAGGCAAGTAAAAAATGTATTTTATTTTTAATGAACGTGGACACCACTCACCAAAGTCTTTATTCTAAGATTTGAATACATAACATGGTTAGTTCTTAATACGTTGTTATTGAATAACAACGTATTAAGAAACCTCGATAGTAGCATAAATATTAAGAGCACCGGCAAGTATAAATATGTATATACGCATAATAAACTTATTAATGAAAGAAAATTATCTGTGGCAAAGTTAACTGTGTGGCCTCGCCTCGAACTCTCCACCGTCAATGTGAATCAATTAGTGGAGAAAGGTAATGCCTGAGTGTTATAGTTTCCGTTATTACGTAATTTACTTAATATTTTCTTTAATAAATAGGTATATTTAAACACAATGTAGCCAATTTCATTACAAATCATAAGCATTTTTCAAGAAATTCCACGTCAATACGATGTTTATGTTAAACAAATGCAGTGTTTTAATATCAATAATTTCATAACATTTAACTATTAATAGAAACACTAGTGGAATTGATACTTAAGAATTTTTTACTTAATATGTATACGCAGTGACGTATGGTCCGGGCCGGCTTCCTTATTTTAAGAATTGTTACTTAAATGACGACTATATATGTACATGTCGATGTAATGACGGTATATCCTCTGTGTCTCTTGAGTTGCAGGTGAAAAGGAGCGACGGAAGTCATTTACCGTCTGGTAGTCAGCTCGTTATTCCCTATACCTACTATTAAAAAATCCATTCTTCCAACGTGTCCCAAATATCAACATACCCTTTTAAACACTGCTCTTGCATATATTCCTCTTCTGGTCAATCATCGGGCCTGTTGGTATAGTGGTTGGTACAAATTTGTATGATGAGAACGATCATTTGTTCTGTGTCATAGTGTTTTTTCTCTATGATATGTATATATTTAGAAATCAATGTTAATCAAATATATACAAACAAGAAGTAGATACGCCACCGACGCACAAAGCGCAAGGGTCCTAATTAGACCTTTGCGAGCGAGTGCAATAGTAGGCCAAAACCTCCTTTCTAAGGAGAGGCCTATGTCCAGCAGTGGACTAGTATAGGCTGTTGATGATGTTGATGAGCGAGTGCACGTATTAATTAATTCGAGAAAATTCGTGTATTCTAAAAGTGCACAAATTAAGACAAAAGGTAAATAAAGATAAGGGAATATATACCACTGGTAAGTGTATGTTTTGTCCTAAAATGTATTAATAGATGTATTTACGGTTACAGAACAAACGTTTTGCGTGCAGTATGAATATAAGTTATCTTCATGAAAATATCATTGTTAAAAATATAAAAGAATGTTTATCAACAGTCTGGTTACGATAGCACAGGCTCTGCCTAATTTGGGATCAGACTGCCGTGTGTGAGATGTGTGAGGTTATTATACCCAATACCTTTAAACGAGCAATTCTTGCATATATATAATCTGAATCTCGGAAACGGCTCCAACGATTTTCAAGAAATTTAGTATGCAGGGTTTTGGGTTTCAGGGGCAATTAATCTATAGCTAGGTTTAACTTTACTCGTACCTACTATGTCATTATAAAATATATATATCTCTGTAACATTACGGGATTATATGCTCCAAACACTGTGTCTTAACTTATTTTTTTATGTAAAACATATTTACGACTATTTGTTTCTTAGATAAGCAACAGTAACCACATGCGGTTACTTGTGTAAAATAAAATGTAATAAATTATAATTGCTTTTGTTTTCGGAAGAAATCTAAAGAACCTATGACCACGTCATCACGAACACGACAGAATCGCCTTATCAATTAGGTTTTTTTTATGGTAGAGGGGGCAGACGAGCAGACGGGTCACCTGATGGAAAGTGACTATCGCCGCCCATGAACGTCTGCAACTCAGGAGTCACAAACGCGTTGCCGGCCGTTTAGAAAGGAGTACGCTCTTTTCTTGAAATTTTGAAGGTCGTATCGGTCCGGAAATACCGCAGACGATAACCCGTTCCACAGATTGGTTGTGGGGGCAAAAAGTGTCTCGAAAAGCGCACAGTAGTGGAGCGCCAACTATCCAGGTAATGAGGATGAAAATTTTACCGTGTGGAACGATGGAAATTTGCGGCTGGTATTAGTCCAAACAATTCCTCGGAACACTCTGCATGATATATGCGATAGAGAATGCAGAGTGAAGCAACATCTCTACGTAAGGGATTCCGGTAGCCCCACTAGTTGAAATGCAGCAAAAAGTTGCTTATCAACGGTTTTCTGTAATATCACTCCGGTCGAGGTGGCCTATTTGTGCCGAAGCAGGGCCCTCCCACAGTTATCCAGAATGTCCAAAAAGTGTACATTCCATTATTCAATTATTGCTGCTTAAATGGAAGAAGGAATAACTTACTTACTCTACATTAAAAATATGAAAATAAATGAAAGCTATCGTTTTAGTAGTAGTAACATGCGTTTTAGTTTTAGTAGCGTGCTCCTTATTATTCAAAGGTTTCTTACGCATAGGTCTTAGTTTTGTTCATTTGCCTCTAAAACACTCAGACACACACGTTGGTGTAGACAAAAAGTTAGCCGGAAAGGAAGAAAGGGCAAGACAAAAAATATTAAATAAAGAGAAAAAAAGATATGAGCAAATGTTTTTCGAAGGTTTATCGTCATCTCTTACTACGAGATTCTATACAAACGCAAGGACATCACGATCAACTTACCAGCTCTGATGAAAGCCTTGAGGAACCCTTGAAGTATCATCGATATAAGACTGATCGTATTGGATCGATTCGGGAGGGATCTGAAATCATATGGTCCGGGTCATAGGCGCCTGAGGTCATCAGTTGCGGTGGTTTTTAATGAAAACATAACATAGTCCTAGCTCCTGCATCGTTATGATGCTCTCTCTCAGCTCTGCCGCTCTCTTACTCGTCTAAACAATAAACTAAGGTCCACGTCCGATAGTTTACGCCACTACTAAAAACGTTAGCAACTTTCGTCACATGAGCCTCCAAAGTGTGTAAATCATATTTTTCTTGACGTCAACCTGTTCAATATATGCCAAGTACTTTTTAGTAGAACTAATATAAACAGTAGTTACAAGCTGTTGACATATGGTACAGCTAGGTATACATACTTTATCTATAAAATGACGAAACAAACAATAAACTTGCTTCTTCATAATAACACAATAAACGTTATCAATTAGCAAACACAACACACTGTTGTAATATCAGCACTCATTTGCAAAATGTTAAGAAGATTTAAAAAGTGTCACCACTATCACATTACTATATATTTTGTGTCTCTGAAGACATGTAGATATACCAAACACACGTCAGGTTTAAAAGAATGTGGAAAACTTCAGCTGTTTCCAAAACACAGGTTTGATATGAAAGAAACCTTTCACGATTTCAAATGTTTTAAAGCACCTACATTCACAGTGAGAACTGCTTTCAGAAGAATTGGTAATAGGTACGAATCACCGCTTCCAATAATACTCGTATAACTTTACCTAGTAGTAGCAAGTAGTAGAAATTGAATAAAGGACTGCAACAGCGGCAAAACTGCGCATACAAAAACCGTGGAAAAAGCCATGAGTGCAGATAACATTCAAAATCTTACGGTCAAAGCAGAGTAGGGATATAAAATTGTTCCAGTTCTATATTAATATTCCCAAACAATGTTCCAATCTTCCCATTATCAATTATTTGAATCAATCTTCCTAGGAGGGGCCTATGTTCAGCAGTGGACTAATGAAGGCTGTTGATGTGAATCAAGTGAAGAAATTTGAGTAAAATATTAATTGTATTGCGATAATGATTCTTTATTCTTTCAGTAGAGAAGAATCATTTAGAAGTTTTGAGCAGTGCATCCGCAGTAGGCCAACTTTCAAAGAGAGGCCTATGTCCAGCAGTGGACTAGTAAAGTCTGTTGATGATGATAATGATGATTGAGCAATTAATATCATTACTGTCAGCATCCTTTTACTGTTAATACTACGTAATATTTCCATGAAACAACATACGCATATTGCATAAATCAATAAGATTACGTTCAGCTTGACAATATAATAGACAGTTTAAGTACTAAAATCAAAATCGTATCCGCTTTCCCTTTAAACATGTTCACCTTGTCAAAAAAAGGGATTTTTGTGTAGCCCAGTCTGCAATTAAAGTTATACATTTTATCATTAAAGGTACTTGTCTTGATATCGACTGTAGGTCATACGTATAACGTAAGAACGTCAAGTCATTTTTGATTCTCTAAAGCACAATCACGAAAACTGTCATAAAAATATTTTTATGACTATTTAAAAAAAGTTGTTCTCTTTTAATATATGTATGTATAAGAGAGCAGCATCTACTGCTGCTCTCTTAGTCGGTATACCAAAAAAATACTTGTTTATTATATTAAACTATTCGTTTTGTCGGTTTAATTTCTTACTAAAACATTTTTAGTACATTAGACATACTTTTTTTTACATTTGCATGATGCGTCGCATGTTACGCCCCCAAAAGCTGGCATTCAATCTTGAAGGACAGGTACAGTAAGTTAATTTGCCCTAACGCAACCTTGACCCCTGCATGAGCTCACATTGACCATGTCTGTATTACATAACGGTGTATAAGAAAGCCTACGGCGCGAGATTAATGCAACAGCGATTTATTTAAACAGATATGTTTTTAATTTCGTGAAATTGTATACAGACACTTTTACAGATGTTATTTTATTTATTTCTTTTCAGAAATAAATTAAAATAAATAAAATATTATTACATACTTTTAGGCCGTGGCATCACATCATCATATTCTTATTTATAGGTATATAATAAAATTAAAGATAAAGGACTAAATAAACATGTGCTACATAAATTAGCCTACATATATGTATAAGATGTACATACACACTTAGTATAGATATGAAAATGCAATCATCAATACATAGTTTAATTTTTTCTTAGTTAAATATTATTTTTCTAGAAAGCAATAACCATACAAATTAACAGCTGTTAACAGGTTTTAGCTATAAACGTAAGTACACACTACAACAATATTTTTAAAGTAAAAGTAAAGTAAATAGAGCAATAGTAAGTGATAGAAGCAAAACTAAGAAGAAAAATATTAGTCTAAATTCAAGAGGGGTAAATTCTCTTACTTACTTACGTAGAATAATAATTCAGATATGCTGCCCTCTCCCTCTCTTCCGATTACCTAATGCCGACAGGGTCCACGGTGATCCATATTTTTATTTTACCATCTGTAAGTACACATTGTGGAATAGCAATAAATATTGAGTATTGAATATTGAACACAAAACAAACTAATCGTGAGAATTAAATGTCAATTTGTTAAGCCGTTTTGAAGTTATGTAAAACTGTCGTTATTATTAATGCAAATACTCGTACACATATACAGAGGCGTATTAATTTATGCAATATTTACGCAATAGGGGGCAAACCGGGCATATGTATTTCTAAATAAACATATATATTTCTTAATAGATGGGCAGGAATGGAAACCTCGACTTATGACTCAGTACTAGGCCAACACGCGTCTTTGTTTTTAATGTATTTTAGAAATAAATAAGCGTGACGATATCCTCGTAAATGAGAAAGTTATTCTGTCCGCCTGGCTATCTTTTATGGTTTCACACCATAACTAGTCCACCCATCATCACGAAATGTTGTGAGAGATGCAAAGCGATAAGACGTATTGTATCTTTTATCCAGAAAAAAGTACAATCTGTGAAGGATATTGCAGTACAATGTGCTGGCTATGCAGAAATCAGCAGAATTGAGGGACATCGCAAAACGTGCAGAAAACGGCGACGGCTAGCCGCAACATTGAACTTATGCAGTCACGACGTCTCTGGCAAGAGTATCCGACTAAGAAGTGAGAGATAGAAAAATATAACAAGTGAAAAATCTGGCTGTTTATTAATATATTAGCATACTTGCCTATGTCCTAAATATCGGGTGTTTTGTCCCTCCAACACAAAGGAAGGATCCTCCAATCAAGCGATGTGATCGTGCCCGACGTGGCCGCAGCCCAACAGTTGATACGAAAAGTTATTATCAACTGCTGTGATTGACTGACTTTCATACAACATAGTGCAATATAGGATTAGTAATTGTCCGTGTGGTGACGGATTAAGAATACAAAGTGTCACCACCCCAATCCATCCCGTGGGTGTCGTAAGAGCCGACTAAGGGAGCAAACTAAGCAGGACAACAGCACTGCAAAGAGAAGGAAAACTTGAAACAAACCCTATACCAACCCGTCTGGCCAGCGTGGTATAGTAGGCCAAAACCTTCTTTCTAAGGAGAGGCCTATGTCCAGCAGTGGACTAGTATAGGCTGTTGATGTGATGTGATGAATTATTCCGTAGGTCATCAAAGAAAGTTTTATGTTAAATTCGCCGCACTTTCAGTTCTATGATAAAAATGTAAATTCAAAAGTGTAATGTTAATGAATTGAATTGTTAATATTAATGAGGTTAATGTCAAAATATAAATAGACACATTTACGAAAACGACACAATAACACAGTAATTGCATTGAGTAAGTATTTATAAGTTAATTAACCTTATAGATTAATACTGCGACTTATGTAAGAGTGTTAAATAAAGTATATTGTTAAATTATCGAAGCCGTGAAAAGCACTATTCACCCTTTTTTTGTTTGATTTTATTTTTTGTGCGGAAATCCCCTCGGATACCACCCACCGGTGGTTATGTCAGACTCGAACCGACAAAAAACCGCACGCCGTCTCGGGTACCCACAGTATGTTACCCTAGGAAGGATTTCCCTGCTACCTCGATATACCTCGGGCCATCTACGGTGTGTAAATGACCTTCTCCTGTGTGGGAACCCCTATGTCAACTTTGTGCTCCCGAAAGGGCCCGCGCGCTCCGTAGCGCTTCTCGCCACCACCCCAGCCTGCTTCTGCTAGGGTGACAGATGGTCTAACCTACCACTCCCAGACCTGCGCTTATGGAGGACGAGGTCGTTCTGCGACCTCCGGCGCCTGAGTCGTCTGCGGTACCTGTGCTGTTGCCGGGCGTGGTGGGCCGGGAGAGTTTTAAGCCTCTCCCAGTCCCGCTCCGCCATCTACTTTGCAAGCATAACTTGCTCACAAAAGGAGTCGGTGGAATTCCACGAACTCTAGCTCCGTACCATGGTGGCAATCATGTTACCGAGCGAGAGAATTCCCACTCTGATGGCCGCCACGAGGCAAAGCCTCTGCTCCACCCACGCCGGGCATTCTGCACGCGTGTGGAGCGCCGTGTCCACGGTCCGGCCATCGCAGTGGTGGCACTCAGGCGTTGGCTCCTTGCGGATCAGACACAGGTGATCTCCTTCCTCAAAGCATCCTTTTACCGCTGATCACCTGCGTTAACCGGTATCTCTTCACCCTAAAAAGAAAAGAAGTACTAGTCATAGAATATATTACCATGAGCGCTGTATTTTTTCCATTATAAAGTGGGCAAACGAGTATACGGGTCACGGTAGTATTTCTAATTAGCAATAAAGTCATTTGGGAACGAGTCTTTTAAAGTACGCACTGTCAAGCACACAATATGCCAGTTCCACAGTTAATCTATTCAAAGAAATAGATTTTTTTTCTTAATATACGTGTTCTTTATCCTCTACTTACATATTCGCCATTTTGTAGTTGTTGAATTAATACTAATATATCTAATTATAAAGGCAAAGTAACATTAAAAATCAAACATAATGTATGTGTTGAATGAAAAATATAATTTTTAAAATGAACTAGATGACCTGGTGAATTTTGTATCACCTACATCCATTTATCTATATAATCTAATATATAAAATAAATATTTGGCAATCAACAAACATCTCGATCCTTTGTCACAGTGACACTAATTTGCATTTTTTAAATTTAAATAGGTAGGCAATAATCCGAATGTGATCCGTTAGATCTGCTTAATTTGAGTCTAAATTGTAATTATCAATGTCCAAAATATTAATAATGTATTTATTCAAACTCGGGGTACACAATAAGGTTAACATTTAGTACTTTTGAATGTATGTTCACTTAAATTGTTCACACGTAACTACATCTTAATGTTATTGTATGTTATTATATGCTTTAGAATATATAATAAAGAACAAGAAAATTACAATTCAAAGTTTCTTGTTCTTTAATATATATTCTAAAGCCCAAATCTATTACAATAATAATATTATAATATTGTACAATATTCACACAACGCCATCTAGTCCCAAACTAAGCAAAGCTTGTACTATGGGTACTAGACAACTGATATAAATACGTAGGGGAGAGTAATCAATATTGAACCGGCGGCGCTTAAATTGGACCACT
This sequence comes from Arctia plantaginis, assembly GCA_902825455.1. Taxonomy (NCBI): domain Eukaryota; kingdom Metazoa; phylum Arthropoda; class Insecta; order Lepidoptera; family Erebidae; genus Arctia; species Arctia plantaginis. The sequence goes on along the minus strand of CADEBD010000327.1, from coordinate 8,662,866 downwards.
TTTGAATTTCTATCAAAAGAGCACTATTTTTTTACACTAGCAGCCACTAATACTGAGCCATTTTGTACATAATATGTTATCGATTCGAAACACTTATTTCATATTTTTTTTACTATTTCAAAATCAAATATTTAACAGGCAGGAACATTTCTTATGGGTAAATAAAATTGTTGTTTTTACTATTGTCCTTGTATTTCTGCCATATTTTATCAAACGCTCTTCTCCGTTTAAACTTTCCCAGGACTTCTACAATATTTTTTTATGGTATAAGGGGGCAAACGACCGGACGGGTCACCTGACGGTTAGCAACTAACACCGCCCATGGACACCTGCAACTCAAAAGTCACAAGTGCGTTGCTGCCCTTAGAGTCCCTCCCGCTCGAGTCAGCGGGAGGGGGGCTTTGGACTCCGGTAACCTCACACACTCAGTGAAAGGTAACGAAAGAATTGCTTAACACCATTTACATTTCAAGACCGGTGTTTGCTAAATGGGTAAAATCGATGTAGAATTTTAGCAAAACTAACGAACAGCAATTCTTTCTAGATAGATGATAGACATTTTCTTTATATAGCCCTGACAATGAACGCTTAAAATTATTGTTTAAGTAGTTAAAGCGTACAAGCGCAATAAATAAAGAAACGCACCCTTGTATTTATACTAGCAGTTATAATAGTTAAGTTGATAAATGTGTAAAAAAGATTGTGTGCGTTTAAATTTAATTGTTTTCCATTACAATACGAGTACACACAGTGATTCAATTACGATGAATCCGTCTATTCAACAATGCAAATTTAATATCTAATATACCGTTATTGAGGATCAATAAACTTTAACAGAATTAAGTTTCATGTCCAATTAAGAAAAAACTAATAAAGAGAACTCAATTATCGACTAAACACAAAACTGAAGCAATTTAAAACAGTACAGTGAACACAATAGTAATATTTTGACACATCTTATCGGCCACTTTTACCGAGAAGCTGCGGGGAATAATCGCAGCTACGAATGGTGTCGAGTTCGCCAGGCCTACCAAGCGCGCAGAGCTGCGATTCTTGGGGCTGGACGACTCTGTAGCGGCCGAAGACGTTCGCATTTCAATCCGACAGAAGACGGGGTGCAACGCGGACAACATCGGGGTCGGCACCATCCGGCCAGCGTCCAGCTCCTCCGGCGGTCCAGGAGGGCTTGACGCTCTGTGGGTCAGTTGTTCCGTAGCGTCGGCCAAAATTTTGGGTGACGCAGCATCAGCACCAGCAGAATGTACCTGCACTCGGTCACTAGAAGGGAATTGAGTGAATGCAGTGAATACTCGGCTCAGCACACGCTAGAAATTTGCCCGGTTTGGGCGTCGCAGCGTCGGGTCCTTACTGCAGTCATCGGAGGAGATCTCTCGCTACCGGCCGTCATACGCTCGATAGTTGTTTTACTGCGGACGAATCCTTCTGCGAAGACGCCATCTCGCAGAACGAGGCGGCGGAGAGGGCTCGGGAGGATGATTTCCATTCGGACCTAATTCGCCGCCGACGAACCGGGCAGCGGGGGCGCGCTTACCAGCACCTCATGCCGTCCTGAGTGTGGCCGCGGGTGGACGGGACGGGTTTTCCATTCCAACCGTCATAACAGCCAATAGCGACAGTAGGAGGAGTCCGGATGTAATAATAACAGCAGTTCCCGGAGCCCTCCTATTACAGGCGCAGAGTGGCACACCGTGTGGTTTTAGTCGGTCCGATTCCGACACACCACCCCGCCTCAAGCCCTGGTGGGGGGACGGCCCGAGGGGGTTTCCCCACGTAAAATTTTTTTGTTGATAAACATACTTAAGTATTTCTAAGTTTATACATAATATAAACCAATGACAACCAGATATAGAACAAATGATCGTGCTCATCACATCACACAATTATTTGTCCTGTGTGGGAATCGAACCGCGACCGGCTTGAAAGTCAGGGTCACGAACTACTAGACCAATAGACCCACCAAGATTTAAACTGCTAATAGTGTAATTAAAACATAAACAAAGTTTTAAACTGCTAATAGTGTAATTAAAACATTTCAACATAGCAAACAAGTTAGCCTCATCTGTATGAGTGTGACTTTTTTTTGGCGATGTAAGTGTATGTATGTTTGTCTGTGATACATATACATTACACTTACTTCTTTACCCCCGAAGGGGTATACAGAGGCGTATACCCCCCTCACTAACACCATTTCTTTCTTTGATCCACATTTGTCATTCATAAATTAAAAACAAGTTGCTATCCTTAAAGCTTTTTACACATACGAGTACGAGTATTTAAGAGAACACAAATTGGTATTTATATCAAAAATTCTATGATAAGGGGACTTATTGGAAAATTTACAGCAACATTTACAAAATTCTTAGTTTTTACGATTTTTTTTATGATTGGCGAAAGGTGCTTTTTCTATGCCCATGAAAATTTTCGTTATCATCCGTTGAGTATTTAGGAACAAGAGTGTAACAGACACTTAAACTAACAAAGTCACATTCATATAATTTATAATATTCATTTAGGATTGATAGATTAGATACTAGAGTGGTCATTTGATTAGAATAATATTATTAGAATAATCATGTAAGGATATCATACGGTTTTAGACCTGCCTTCTTAAACCCACTTTTTATACTAATTAATAGCAGAATGGTTGTTAAATATCTGCCGAAGTTAAGGGATTCATATTTATCACCTCAATAAAACAATATACCTAATTACAACGTCATCACACATAGAGAGCAATACAATTGCTTACGATTTCCTGACTGATAAGCATATCTCATAAAATCGCATATAGTTCCGCTAGTCATTTGCACCAACCCGTACGTTAACGATGCACAGCGCTCTTGCGCCGGCGCAGCCTCCAGTAAAAAAACACGTCTAGGGTGGAGTACACGCCCGCACACGCTGAATGCAAAAATAAAACACGCGATTTTTTTAATTAAGTGGTTTAGTGAAGTGAAAAATATTGTTAAATAAAAAGGATTATTATTAGTTTTATAAAGGTTAGATTAAATTTATTTATTTCAATCATTCTTTACGTAAGCATATTGTTTCACTTTTTAAATTTAAGTGTGTGCTAAAAATGTAACGAAGGTGTTGTAATAGTTTTTATTCTCACGCGTATAATTTTACTTATAATCCTATATAATAAAATGAATAATAAAATGGGACATATGAATAACAACAACATTAACAAACATTAACCCTTTTTTCGGTCCCAATACTGGGTAATGGTCTAATTTTGTTGACGAGGACTAAAAGCAATCTAATCCGGCCTAACCTCTTGTGGACTCATCCATCTTTTTTGGCAATTTTTCCTATCGTTGTCTTTTAACATGTCCTAGAACATAGCACCACTTTCGCACATCCTGCTAGATCCCCATGCCATGTTAACTCTCCAGGCGAGCACGTACGAGCCATATCGGTCTACATTTAATAATGGTTTGTTATATTTTATAAACCATATTAACAGAATTTTTCAAAACCTTTGATAATATCATTGTGAGGTCACACACAACCATTGTTTACGTAAGACATTTTATCCAAACTAACTACCATACAAAACTAGTAATAAAAGTAAAATGAATATTATTTAATAAGTAAGGCATTAGAAATGTTACAATTGTATATGTTCTTATAAATATACACTCATTGTTAACAAGTCGTTCCGACGTGTGACTAGTGACTACTTAGTTGATTACATACAGGATTAAAATGCTTAGAATTAAATTGTTTTAGAATTCCAGGGTATTTTAAATACCAAATAGAAAATTTAGTTAAGGTAATCTGGTTCTTATTTTCCTTTTAGAAAATTACATATTTTTATTGGATTATATTAGTTTTTAAACTATTTTACTTCTTTTTCAGTTTTCCCTGTTTTCATAGATTAATTTTTGTATTCTACTTCTTCTTTTAGTCTTAATAATACGAGTATTATACAGCACAATAATAGCATATAGTAATACATTTTACTAAATATGATTATAACTGTCTGTTGATTTAGTAAAAAGGCACTGACAAGTGCTACATACCATGACGTCTTCTTAAATAATTCGTGTTTCTTCTAGAAGCATTAATTAAATAAACTACATATATTAATGCATTTTACATTAATAATCATTTAAAATGAATCAAAACTATTGCTTTGTGCTTGACTACTAACTAACTATTGACTCAATATATAAATTACAATAAATAATTAAAATTATTTATGTACGTAAATTACGTATACGTGAATAAATTATATTAAAATTGGCATCGTTAGAAGTGGGAGAATTGTAGTGTGTTACGTACAACGTAAAGTTCCAGGTAATTTGTATTTAACATTATCATTAACTAGCAATTTATAGACGAACGAAACAAGATGTTGGATTAATAATTGTTATTAACCTACAACAGGTGCATCCCATTATAAACTAAAGTTAAATTAAACAAGAAAAGCAAGTGCTGCATGCCGTTCAGACCTTTAATATATTCTGAATGAGATAAAATTAAAAAATAAATATTATTTTATTCCTAAATATACATAGCAATAGGCCAATTATTGGAAAAAACAAAAAATCCGACTGCATGAATTGTAGACTTAAAATTTACAAAATGCTAATTTATTTATTTTTTATTTACCCATTGTCACTCACAGTTAGACTAATAACAACACTTTAACAACACTTCGAGCGGAAAAAATCTTCAAGCCGGTAAGGTGTATTAGAACTAATATACATAACTACATACATATACGTGAAAAATGATAATCCTCTTTCTGGGGCAGTCGGTGTAGTTGATTTAGCATAAAAAAAATATTATTAGAATGATTTTTATTAGCATTAATCACGCTCCATCATCCTCTCAATCAACTGTTTTGATTTCGTTTTAATAGCGTTTTTTTAGTAGAGATGTATTTTTTCTGAAATTATAGCTCTATTTAGCTTTACGAACATTACGGAGCGTGAATAATACTAATTAGTTTTAATAATACTAATATAATGAATAATACTAATTGTCATAAGATGTTTTTAATTCGTCGGGATCGATTTTATTTCTGACCAATCATCAAAGGTACAATCACTACATCAGTCTGTCTTCATTTTCGGGAGCGTGTACTGACGAATGTTCAGTTCGTTTGATTCTTTAAATCTTTGATTCTCAAAAAATATTTAGTATAACCAATAAAATATTTACGAAATAGTTTCCCTTTTATCGAATTCTTTCCCTGAAAAAATTGCGGTACCTATTTTCAATCCATGAGCGACTTATAACGATGATTCACATAATTTTATTCTTATTTTATTTTTTATTGATTTGACTACCAATATACATTTTAATCGATATTCATGAAGGAAGACCTCAGTAATGTATAAAATAATACTATTTAAAAGAATCTTGCACTATCCATATGTAAATATTTTGTTGCATATGCAACAGATGTTTATTGAATAAGAAAATGTAATAGAATAATATATAAATATTACATTTTCCTGTGAATCCATATGTATGTTAGAAATTCGACAATACTTTCTTTTGAAATTTCTAGTTCTTATTATTGTAATAAAACCTTAAATGGTTGGTGACTAGTGTCGAAACAAGCAGTTTATGGGCCCGCTGTTAAAATTCTTGCTTCTTGCTCAGCTTATGCATTGTGAGTTAGTTCTAAATAAAAACATAAAATACAACACCCTACCTTACTATACAATAACTAAAGCTTATACATTGTTTAATCAGTTTTATTTTTATATATATTGCGCTATTCAATAACAAAGATGGGACGCTTTTATAGTTTGCAGTAAGAACTGTATGTCGATGCGTGGTAGAATTTAATGGTAGTAATTTTTATAGGTATTCTCCAATGAGTAAAATCGTAATACATGTAATTTTCATTTTAATCTAAATCTTTATTCCTTAATAGCATTACTTCACGTTCGTTAGTACCCAATAATAATACATATTGGAACTTTAAAACTTATTGTTTTCGGGGCAATATTAAATCTATTATCATTTTTCATACACATTGGCCTCTAAAAACATTTTTATGTTTGCAAAGCGGAAGATTAGGTATACAATTATTGACATTCCTTGAAATCTATCACATATAACATAAACCTAACTTAAATAAATGTTGTTTACGGTTGTCAACTTAGGAAAGTAAATGGACCAATCACACTTCTGCAATCTGTGGGAGCAAATTCATGAAGAGAAACGGAACTGTGTAATAGGAAGGCATGTAAAGCCAACTCTATTCTGACGCAGTAGTACGCTCCAACGATGAAATAATAATCATTATCATTTATTTATTTATTCCATTTATTTATTCAACAGCCTTAAATAGTCCACTGCTGGACATAGGCCTATCCTTAGAAAGGAGGTTTTAGCAGTTCAGTTCTATTATACCACGCTGGCCAGACGGGTTTTATATAGGTATAGGGTTTTTTTTCAAATTTTTCTTCTAAATCTAAATATCTGAAATATCATTTGAATCATAAAAAATACCTAGTCTTTATTTAAAGTAGGTAATCAATCATGGAGTTATAATTTCACTTATAAAACAATAATGTAAGGTTTAATTATAGGTTTTTCAAAGTGAATTTTGGGCAAAGCTCAGAAAAAGTTTCATCATGTTCACCTGCAGCGCCTCTCACCCCCACACCTGCTTCTGCTAGGGTGACATATTGCCTCGCGTTTCACCTCCAGGTCCGCACTTATGGAGGACGGCGCCTGAGTCATCTGCGGTACCTGGCCTGTTCCCGGTCCTGGCGGTCCTACTCCGCTATCTTCTTCGCAAGCATAACATGCTCGCATAAGGAGACGGCTAAGTTCAACGCACTCTCGCTCCGTACCATGGCGGCAATGATGTTACCGAGCGTGAGAATTGCCACTTTGATGGCCGCCACGAGTTCACGCCTCCATTCCACCCAGGCCGGGCATTCTGCCAGCGTGTGGAGCGCCGTGTCCACGGTCTGGCCATCGCAGTGGTGGCACTCAGGCGTTGGCTGCTTGCGGATCAAATACAGGTGATCTCCGAAGCATCCTTTCGTTGTTCACCTGCGTCAGCCGGTATGAGAGAGTTCCGTGATGTCTCTCGAGCCAATCCTTCATAACGAGTCTAACTTCATATTATAGAAGGCCTAGTGTAAGTTTATTTCAATTCTACTCGATCGTCACGGTGACCGCGTTCGGCGTTGCGTTTGGCCTGCCCTGAAATCTTCCACCATCTTTTATGGAGATACAATAAATTTACCGCGCTTTTCGTCCCTATGCTTTTCGAAATTCGGAAGATACTTCGTTTCTGAACATGTGACATTCAGGATTTAGTAGATTACCTATGTACTCTTAACGGTCAGCAATTCTAAAGACAGTAAGCATCCAAACATTGTAGCGTTTATTAAACAGGGCCCTGATGTCAAAAAACAATATAACAAACCTCTCGCTATACAAAAAACTAAATCCTGTTTGGTTTTTATCATTAAAAGAAAATCGTCTGTTCCACTGTCCAGGCAAATACTCTTGAAAATCCACCTTAATTGTATGTAACCAATGAAGTACAAAGGCATTTATATTATAGCTTGGATTGGATATAAAACCATAACATAATGAACAATAATTATGTAAGTTTGTTGACTTTATTACTGATTAGAATTTTCATAACACGTGGATAGGGCACGTAATTGCCTATTTATCGTCTAATGTTCCTTTTTAGAATAGTCCAATTAGTAGGCTCCCGACGGCTGGTGTCCATGTTTATTTATTTATTTATTTTTTAGGGTTAACAACAGTCCTTAAAAATAAATATTACAATTTAAATTTCTACAATCAGGTGAAACCAATGAATGTTAACCACGTATGCAATTTTGATTTTAATAAAAATTGCCCAGACTTTGTCACAGCAAAAATGTAAAAAAAAAAAAGTTGAAGCCAAAACATAAAACATTAAAACTAATAAATTAAATTACAATTAAAAGAACAGTGAGATAATATTCTAGGCAAGCAGTGTGCTGAACAGAGTGTGTGTGTGGTGCGTGTATGTGTGTGTGTGTTGTGCGTGTATGCGTGTGTGTGTGTGTGTGTGTGCGTGTATATATGTTTGTTTGTGTGTATGTGCGCTACAATATACTACATAGCATTACATAGCCCTCAGAATAACCAAAAAAGCGAAACACCATCCCACCCAACGAGATCCACATTTAACCCAATCACACTTTAGCTTGAGTGCCCGCTAGCGTGTTCGTTATAAGCGTCTTAAACCTACTTTTACTGTTCGAGAATAAATCTATGTCTTTAAATTCGGTATTATAGGTTATTATAATTCTGGAGAGAACAGAGTTCTTGGCATAATTTGTAGAACGTAAGGGCGCAACCAAGAGCCTGGTATGTCTTGTTCGTGTTCGAGGTACACTAAAGTAGATATTTGCTAGCAATGCAGGACAATCAAGTCGATTTCGTACAATATCATGCAGAAAACATACATCTAGCATTCGCCGGCGCTCTTCCAACGTCAAAATCTCATGTCCGCGACGCGCGATGTTAAAAGAAAGTTAACAGATTACCTTAACCACTTTCAACAAAAAATAAATAAAGACATGGACATCTGTCGAGGAACGCAAAAAAAGGTTCGATATATTATCATGGTCTTCTTGTGCACTAGCCAACTATACCAGCATTATTAACTCAATATATTAACTCAAAGAAAGATGATTTAAATCGTCTATTATATATGCTTTTGATATTTAATATGATACGAACGGTTTTCCGTTTCCTCACATTACGTCAATAAGAGATAACTGAGAGTTTCTTTTTAATTTCATTTTATAAAAAAGTTAATTTAACTATATTTTCTTTAAATAAAAGCATAATAAACCTAAACAAAGCTTTTTTGGTAATTTAACCTTTCTTTTTGCTTACGATTAAACAAAGAATGCAATAAAAACACCTCTATTTCTTTAATAAGGTGCTAAACTGTTATTTTGACTCAAAGACGTCGTTAATTAAGTTAGAATAATTGTACAGTGCTTTTCTCTCCTTTTCTACAATTTAATTATACCTAGTTAATTATATTACACATTAACATAAACACTGTACAAAAGTACACAACTTACAAATAACTTTGGACAACTCTTAAATAAAGTATTAAGAACTAATTAGATAGTTTTCTTCCATTTTGTTATGCTTTCGTTTTCTATTCCTGACTAGCTATTGCTGCCTAGACTTGGATTTAGATATGGTATTTCATAGTGTAATCTATTAATAACAATAGCTACTACAACCCCTTAAAAGTATCCAGGTCGACTCAACCAGTAACCATGTTTAAATCTAACAGGTATTGACTATGCAAAAGAACAACAGAATAACAACAAATATCGAGAACTTATCATCTATAAACCCTTTATAAACTACTAGGTACTCTACTAGGTGGCTAGACTACTACTCTACTAGGTACTTCTTTCTCACTTCTTTAGTTATCCTGCTCAATTCGAGCAGAAATGCGTTCTGATTTATCTTTTTTTACTTCCACAAATGAGTTAGAAGTTAGAAAAACAAAAACTTAACTTTTTTTTATTTATTATGATAATCTTTTAATTAATATTGCTATTTATAGGTGAGGAATACTAGCTTGGTATACAGATAATACAAAAAACTTAAAACAATAACACAAGGCAGGTCAAGAAATAAAAAAAAAACTGTATTGGTATACCAATACAGATTTTACTACTAAACTACTACTAAACTACTTTAAAAGTACTATTTTAACAAATTGAAGTTTGCGCTTTCTTTCTGGACTATAGTCCAGAAAGAAAGCGCAAACTTCAATTTGTTACATCCTGACACTTTCACGCCAAACTTTTCAGTCATTAGCAATAATCGTAGTATTTAATTGAATCCTTACTTAAGTAAAATGATTAAGTTTTTATTTTTACCGTATTCAGTTCAGCTTTTGCAGGGTTTGAAACTTTACAAAATACAGAGATAACGTCAGACTCGTATTCAGGCATGTTTGCTAACTTTCACAGTATTACCTACAGCCAATTATACAAGAACAGACACTCATCTCTTGATCTTGATACTGATAATTCAGAAGTGAATATAATTTTCAGTCAACAACATTGTGATTTACACAAGCAATTTAAAGAAAAGTACTATTTTAATTCCACCTCCAAATTAGTATAACATAACAATATCTATCTACAGAAAGTACTTTTGTGATTGTAGCACTTTGTTTTTTAACTATTTAAATATAAATAAGTATAAAGGTAAGAAGGTTATTAGAAAATAAAAGTAGGCTTTTCAATAAAATTCCATTTTTCGAGCACCGAATTACTTTGAGTTTGGCCTTGCACACAACTAATATAAATTAATAATAACCTCGTTATAACTCTTGTGTATCACTAGATATATCTTCATAATCGACATGCTATTCGTTGATTTGACACATTCTTTAATGATAACTGTTTGAATAAGGTTTCTAACACAGGACAACTCCCGTCGAGTGAGATAACACTATATGTAAGTGTTAGGTAACTAAATATTGCATTGGAAAGGTCACTGCAATGTGATGCGATTCAAATAAAAAATTCGGCCATCTGACACACAACGCCATCTAGTTTCAAACTTAGTAGAGCTTGTAAGTACTATGAAAACTAGATTGACTAATAGAATATTTATATACTTTTTTGTAAATATATACATATTATACATAGAAAATACCCAAACTCCAAAGCAAATAGTTACAGATCATACAAACATTTGGTCGCCCGGGAATCGAACCCCAGACCACAGCACAGAAGTCGAATATACTACCACAGCACCACCTAGGCAGTTAAAAAAATGTTGCTAAAATGTGTTGAATTCCAGTTTATGCGAAGATATAAATTTATTATGTTGGCAAGTATAACTTATTAACTCAATGTGCTAATTATAAAAAAAATAATTAATACGTGCATCAAAATCTAACAAAACTTTTAAAAGACAAAGGGTATGAATATTATGCATTGAGATAATATAAAAACCAAAATGGCGATCACATAGTCACTACTAATACTAGTTAAATAATAATACCTACATAACAACATTGGAAATTGTCAAGTGAAGTGGTAAACGAAGCGCATGAGGTCTTCCACTAGACGCAAAAAATGCAAAATGACCTAACAATTTAAAATACTTTGGTCATAAACTTAGCAAAACGATTTTTGTAATGCGCAAAATGACTAAAAGGTCTGGTAAGGTATTTATTTAGACAATTAACAATCTGATATTGTTACCAAATAGTTAACCTTGCAGTAATTAATAAATACTGCATACTGCGTTTAGTATATTAAAATTTCAAAAGTTTGCTACCGCCCGAGTGTCGGGCGGGTAATATCGTAATGCGTGTAAACGTAACGTAGCAACGGATTCCTGAAACGATAACTTTTATTTCCCTCGCATCATCGTCATCTTAGCCGAAAAACGCCCACTGCTGGGCATAGGCCTCCAACGGCATGATGTCGGCATCCAACGGCTTCCCGCGAATATCGCCTTGTAGAGGCCTTCCATCCTGCAATGCCGACACGGGTACATTGTGAGCTGTCAAGGGGAGTCTGCTGATGCAGAACAAATGAGGTTTCTTAGAATACTAGGTTTTGCCGGAACTATGTTTGCGATAAAGTTATTTGTACATCCTTCACAACTAGTGCTTTTTCATGGATGAAACCTTACGTCCCCTCCCGTACCGCCAACATAGTGGGATCATAAAATTTAAATAAAATTGTATAATGATTGGTAGATAAATTAAAAGCGTAACAAACAAACAAACTAACAATTGTATTTACAATATTACGTGAGGGTATTTGGGAATCGATCAGAAACAAAACACGTTTATGGTTCATTATATTTTATTGAAAATCAACAAGGTATATAGGTTTCAAGTCTATATATATAGTATTCAAATCTTGTACAGAAGATTACACATGCAGGTGCCCAATAATTAACAATACATACTTAATAAAACATATGGCGTGTCTTTGAAGACAATCAAATTTCTACGTCACTACTTTGTCATTGTGAAAACCAAAAAATAACCTATTAAGAGCCTCAAATATAATTAGTAAAGTAAGTAGTAAAGTAAAGTAGAAAATAAAATATTTAAAAAAATCCTTTTTAAATATTTTATTTTCTACTTTACGTGTAATAAACAAATGACGATAAACACACAATACATTATTTACATTACATACTTATAAACGAAATTTACAAAAAATATATTACAGACGCAGGCTCATAAGAACGAGCAGATTTACATAAAGAAGGTTTTAATGAAATTAACCCGTCCCTGATCGTTTCCGGTGGAAAGGTGTCCATCACACTTGCTGTATTGCCGCGTTGAATACCAATGGCTACCCATTGCACCAGGAACGAACCGGACGGGAGTCACTATTGACTTCTGTGAGTTTGTAATAAACTATTCTTCATTCCTTAATTTTCACTCTTAGTGTCGTCTCGTATTTTTCTTCAAATTTGAACGGCAGATCCTGTACCCCTAGTAATATATGATGAATGGTTATGACATTTGTACCGTTTGTAAAATGAGTGATCTTATTTTCATAGAATTTTCATATTTTTAGAACTTTGCTAAAAATAAATAAATTCTTCTCAAAGAATTGTTACAACTGCAATAACTAAACGTTCAAGTGTTCTTTCTTTCTTTTTAAAAAGACAACTGCCGCATACATGAAACCGACACAAAGAATTCCCAGACTCAGAACTACAATTTGTGGATCACACAAAGTGTCGTCCCATGTGGGGTTTGAACCCACAACACTCGGCGTAGTAAAAAGCGGCGTGGCGACCGCTTAAACCACTACACCATCCGTGCAGTCAAAAGTTCATTTCAGTTCAGTTGTTCAGTTGTTAACAAAACGCATTCCTACGTTTTCTAAACTTGCCTTGCATAAAATACCAGTTACATAAAAAACGATACGGTTACATCGAGATTAATGAATGAGCTCACTAGTGTATTAAGCAGTTAAAAACAAATATTTTTTTATTAATAATGTTAACTGTACAGATTAGACGAAATAATAAAATAATGATTATTTTAAATCAATTAATTTAAGGAAAGGTACTAATAACTTTTATTCAAACCGATTGAATTAATCGTGAACATTATGTAAAGAGTAATACAACTGATTTGACAGGGCACCATTTTATTGACGCATCAAAAAAAAATGTAAACGAATGATTTTGAAAGAAATCTATGTAAATTTGTTGACAGCAATGACAACTCATTTGTGACAGCCTACTGTCATTGGTATCGATTTCAGAACAGCCTTTATGCAAACTACAAACTGAAAGAGCTTTTTAAAAATCTTGTAATTAAAACTGTAATTGTTGATATTACCAGCCATATAAATACAACAATAATCCCTACCATGAGATACGCAAAGCGGTACAAAAGTCCCATACATGCCTGCCAGTCCTTTAAACAAAAAAAGAATTTTCCAAATGAGTTAATTAATAACGGAATTTTGAGTATACAGATATAAAAAAATGGCAAACCTGATCTTAAGTTTCTTAAAAATGTTTACTATGCCAGAAAAGCTAAGCTTTTGACGAGACAATTAAGCATTTAACTTAGTAAAGTTCCAATCATTATTAATATTTATAACAGGTATGTATTTCTATAATCAAATGACGTTTTGGTTCAAACTTTCTAAATTTTTTAATTCACATTTAATATACATTATGTATTTTAAATTTCTGAACATTAGAATTTGATAGCGTTTAGTAAAATTTGGTCTAATTTCTTTTTTACATTTCTATTAACATATAGAACTTAACATTTATAAAAAAATAGTCAAACAGTACATATGCAAAACAAATTGACAAATTATCGTTCAATAAGGGCTGACTTCATCTAAATACTGTCCGCGAGACTTGATGCATAGTAGTTCAATTAGTTTCGTTTCATTAGACGCCTTAGAACAAAAAATAACAATTTACCATCAGCTGTTACTTTAGCATTGCTCGTAACAAAACTAAACCACCATATTTATGGCCATCTTAACATTAACTTCTACATTTTATGTTTGTAACATATAGAGCAAACAGAAATTTTATTTTATTTATTAGGTGCAGTAACAGACAACGTGCAAGTTGACAATGTACAATATTTAAATCTGAAGTTCAATTATAACTTTACACAACATTCTATTACAAAGCTTATACGAGTATTCACATAATAAACTTAAGTTCCATTATTTATTACAAAATAATTGGTTTAAGATTTAATTAAAAAACAAAACAAAGATTAAAAAAAACCCGAAGATATTATACAAATATTCTTGTGAGGCACATTCTTTTAGTAATAAACTTTTGAATAAATTAAAACCTACGAAGTCGGCTGTCGTATTCTGGTATTTTTAGCCTCAAGCCAAATTTAGAGGACCATCGGTCTAATAGATGGGAGCCCTGCTATACTTCTTACTAAACAGTAGTATAGAGTTATGGAGGAACTAGCTTGTTTGAAAGGTCTAGCATTTCGAAGCACTAACGACAGCATACGATTAGCCTTATTGCAAATGTAGTCATAATGAGGTCTGAACGACATAGTAGTCAAATTTCTAATAAATATTTTCATTTACCTTTTATTACGCGCCTGTAAAAAAATTAACGGCAATTAACCGTAGTATACGTCCAAATAATTATGTCAGGCGCTGATTTCTTTTATGAAATGTCTTTCTGTGGCATATTGGAGCGGCTCGGCCGGACTGATAGCACGACCTCACAGAAAACCGATGTTAAGTAGTTCTTCAATTGCTTTTCAAGTGCGTACCGTAAATCAGAGTGGAAGAGCACTTAAAGGGCAATATTTTGAGTTTCAAGTTAGCGTTAGTTATTAACCATGAGTTGACCAGGTTACTCGTTCGCCCTGTACCATAAAAAAATGTATGTAAAGTTTTACGTGGTACAAAGTAATTTTACTTCTTACGTTACTAAGCATTAGACCAATTTATACTAAACGTAATATAATAATAAGTATAAATATGTAAAATATACCAATGCTCATAAATACATTTTATAATTCAATTAAATTATATTATATTGCACTTAATATAAGGACACTTTACAGATCCTTTTCATTCATAATATCCATTGCAAAGCCTTATAACTATAATCGATCCAATTTAAACCTAGTATCTATGCCTAAGTAATACTGTTTTGAACAAAAGTTACAAAGCAAAAAATTGGTCTGTTTAACACCTTCAAGAAAAGAGCGTACTCGTTCCTCAAAGGCTGGCAACGCGCTTGTGACTCCTGAGTAGCACACGTTCATGGGCGGCGGTAGTCACTTTTCATCAGGTGACGCGTCTGCTCGTTTTCTCCCTCTTCCATAAAAAAAGAACAGCTATTAATATTCCTCCTTTTTTTTCATTTTTATCATAAAGCAATCTGAGTATTTCTAATGGTAAAAATAAATTACAAAGATACATACTCCTTTTATTTGAAACGAAAAGAATTACGGTAATGTTACCCATAGGTACAAAAGAAATATTTTCAATTTTTCGATGGACCGTCGTTAACCCATTACTTAAGTAGCATATATTGGAAGTGAGAAGCCTCATATCTGGTTTTCTTTTTTTTAAAACGTGTTTCAGCTGATACATTTTGGATTTGTCTGAACCTGTGATTCGCAGAGCATCCACGTTTCTGGATTCTTTGAAAACAATGGACATGGTCTCATCCAGATCTATTATGACCTTTAACCAGAACCAAGATTTGCAACGATAGGAATCTGGCGAGGTCAAATGAATTCGCTTCCTTTGTATTACTTTAGTGGTTAACGACGCGTTCCGGAACAGACCATCGCACCAGACAAGCCGTAACCTTGGACAACAATTGGCAGAAATGGAGGTGAGAAAGAGTAAGCCTTTGTAAAAAGTTACTAAATGATGCGGCAATGGTCGGCCGATCTTCGGTCGATCTGTATGTTTCGTATGTATCACCCGAGTGGCTTGGATCCGCTATCCTCGAGTACAAGATCAACTCATAAAGACACTTCAAGACCTGGGCCCACTTTTCTAGCAGACCAGTATAATAAGTCATGCTTTGCAACGTTTTGTACGTTCGTAATGGTACTAAGCATGGTTGTCTACCATAAATTAAACAATGCAATCAAAAACATGAAATGTAGAAGAAAATATACGTCCTTGTCTATTATCAGTCTTACGACATGGCCTAGCTATGTAAACTTATTCAAACTGCTGCCACAGAGTCATCAATCACTTGCATGATGCCTTACATCATTAATATGATTACATAATTATCATACACCACTATACATATAGTCAAACAATATCAGCCAGAGTCAACACGTTAGTAGCATTTAGATTTTAAATACAATAAGGTATTAAAACCCAAAGTTACTAATGTGAACAAACATTTTAAAAATCTTTTTAATGTGCATCTATTCTTACATTTAACTTCTTTGAACATTTATTTTAAATGTGCTACACAATTGCTACTATACTATCAATTATTCTGTTGAGAATTTAGTGTACTAATATTCAAACAGTTGAAACAAGTGCATACTACACATTCTACTGTATTAGGAACTATTCTAAATTGTAGGATACAAATTAACACAACCACCAATTTAAAATGAAATCTAATTCACTCAATGAGAACTTAATTTAAGATACTATATTTTACTCTAAGAGCTTAGTTTACACAGGAAGAGTGACCTTTAGGTCATACTATATAGAATTAGGTACCTAAACAATAGGTTGAATTCTATGAATCTATAACAGGTACTTTGACATTGGCATTGTGTTAGCTGTCTAACATTATAAAAATCAAAAGGCAAGATAAAATAAATATACACACTAACCTTCACT
Source organism: Arctia plantaginis (assembly GCA_902825455.1). Taxonomy (NCBI): domain Eukaryota; kingdom Metazoa; phylum Arthropoda; class Insecta; order Lepidoptera; family Erebidae; genus Arctia; species Arctia plantaginis. The sequence goes on along the minus strand of CADEBD010000327.1, from coordinate 8,645,989 downwards.
AATTTGCAGTTACAGGATCACTATTCAAATATTTTTCTTGATATAGCATTAGAACCACGTTTCTAACTTCTGAAATTCATTTTAAAGGTCATCCTACTCTGTCGGCCTCAACACATGTTTGTGTATTATGGTTTAACCCATTTTCGATACGTTTCGTCCATAAACAGAGTGGTCCCATTATCTATGGGATGGACAATAAATGGAATAGAAGCAAGACCGATACCCACTGAGAGCCAATTGCGGGCGGTACAACCTACTCCTGCGTGTGTTAAAGCATAACGCGATGCAGCACACAACCTGAAAATGTTAAACGTTATTTTAATATAATATACATATAATTGAGCTAATAAAGTCAAATACTGACTGAAACACTTGTACAGTCACAGACATAATCATTTCAAGTCTCAAGTCTTTCATATATTTTTTAACTGTTCTTTTCCACTAAATGTTTAACTATCATTGTTAGACTCCGTAACTTAACGTGTCAATATGATACATATTGTTTCTAAGGTTGAAATTTTCCAATTCTTATTCTTCAATTTTCTTTAGCCATATTGTACTATAATATCACCAATACAATAAAACTGAAGAGGTTTTGTTTTTTTGCATACAGTATTAATTGATTAAGGTTATGTAACATCTTGCTTCAACCTTTAGGTACGGAGCAGTGGCCACAGTCATAAGCAAAATTGTAGGGAACAGCTTTCACACTAATATAAGTCGAAAATTGGTGAGTGTGTGTGTTATGTAATAATAAAAAATAAAAAATTTAAATTATATGTGTTGGGTGTGTTATAAAGAAATATAAACTAAAATTGGTGAATTGGTGGCATCAAATAGAAACAAAATAACAAAATAAAGTCTCGGGCGCCAGATACCACCTTAAGAGAACACAGAACCCACCACAAACACAACAAATACCTCGGACATCTCAGCCAGCGTTGAACCTTTTTAAAACAAAGCGGGAGGACAGCTAATGAATACAAGATGTTAAGTTCTATTGGCAGTTTATTTTCCCGTAGTGTCTGTAGAGTACAATGTGTCTTATGTCTCTAATTACAATAGGTAATTCTTATACACAAATTAGTACTGTCATTAATGCAATCCTTTCCAATAAGAAAAATATAAGGTTTAATAAGTTTTAAAGAGTCACATGAAGACCCAAAAAGAAAAGAGTATAAGGGTAGTTGTAGCAACGCCCTACTCCCTTAATTAAAATTAACCCCTTTGGGGACCTGTATAGGTTTTTTAACAAAGTCGCATAAAGACTTAATAGACTAAACAATAAACTCTAAGGGTAGACATAGCATTGACCTACTCTCTAATGAAAAATAACACCCCTTGGGGACCTGCAGTGTTCAATGCCACGTCGCCAAGAAAAATATAACAAAACTACATACCGATGACCTTGGATCAATCCGAACGAAATGAAATCAAACCAACTCCGAAACTTCTCACTCCGGTTCCCACGTGGTGTAAGAGGCGGGTTAGTACTCCCCTGCTCCAGACGATGGCGTGCAGCTAAGCAGCTTTTTCTACCATTCTGAGCTCCACAGCAAACTAATTTCTTGGGGTTAAACTCCGGCGAGAGACAAAAATCGAATGCCACGCAAGGACATTCCAATAAGAAAGTAAAATAATTTAGGTATTGTAAAATCTTTAGATATTAACTAAAAAAGAAAAAGAACCCTGATTCATCTGCAAATAAGGAAAAATCATAGGTTAAAAGCCTATCTCACAGGATGAACCATAACTCTGACAAGAAATCATATTTCACTTACCAGGGTTCTAAAATGCTTCACAAATCAAGCAGCGGCATTATAAGCATTATAAGCATTGCCTGTAACCAATTAAACAAAGAGTTAAAACCACAAATTCCGCCAAGCCAAGCGTGAAGCACGTGGCCGAACAAACTCACCTTTTTTATCAAAAATAATCACTCGATCCACTAGCTCGAGTCTTAACTAGGTTGGCCAAACATTTAAAGAGGAAATAGGCCCTCGTCCATATCAAATAAATACGGATTTCTAAAAAATTAAACGACCAAACTGGGTTTGCTTCATTTCTCTCGGCGGCCGATCCAAAAGTGAAAGTCAAAGTGATACCAGTGCAATAGACTCTCGCTCTATAGAGCGGGGAAACAAAAATGTTGCCAGAACAAGAAAAACTAAATCGACTAAACTAATCGCGGGCGAACAACATCGATTATTACTCTCGTCCGTCCCTCGACCATCGGCACTCGCAGAAACGACAAAAAATTCAATCTAACAAAACAAAAACGAGACAAAGGTTCAAATTACTGTAATGGCGCGAAATGCACCGTTACATTACATACCTTCCCGAAAAAAAATAAAAGAAAGGACTCTTTCTTTTATGCTGAAAAGTCACCACTCAACAAACATATCAAACAAAAAGATTGCAAAATAACTAAACTCCAAAACTGACTCTACCAGAAACTCTACTAAAACTCTACAAACTCCAGGAATACAAAAATCCATACGCCAAAAAGGACTAGGAAACTAAATATAAGATCAAAATATACTCTACAACAAAATCACACAAACCCAAAAACAAATCCCTACACCAAGCTACCATTAGGACTAGAAAGTCCAAAAAGTGCGGTTGGACACCCTCGTCACCGACTCTAATGGAGCTACAAACACAACAAAATATACTACACAAACTGCTTCCATTGGGAACTGTACATCTAAAAAGATACCAGCTTCCACGAAGTGCGGTTGGACACCCTCGTCGCCGACTCTAATGGAGCTGCAAACTACAACAAAATACACAAACAACAACAAAGTAAACTTCACAAACAACATCCATTAGGAATTGTATCTTAAAAGATATCAATATCCAAGAAGTGCGGTTGGACACCTTCGTCACCGACTCTAATGGAGTTACGAATTACACAAAACAAAACAACATCCATCAGGAATTGTATATCTCAAAGATATCAATATCCAAGAAGTGCGGTTGGACACCTTCGTCACCGACTCTAATGGAGTTACAAAATGCTTCAACCTAACTTCAAACACATGTCAAACATGCCGAACCAACAAAGTATTCATCCCAACAAGGCGGGGAGAATATATAAAAACCTGTGCATTGTGATCGGCTCAACTCCACCGAACTACCGGGCACAATGCAACAGAAACCAAACCAAAATATTCATCACAACAAGGCGGTGAGAATATATAAAAAACCTGTGTATTGTGATCGGCACAACTCCACCGAACTACCGGGCACAATACAACAGAAACCAAACCAAAATATTCATCACAACAAGGCGGTGAGAATATATAAAAAACCTGTGTATTGTGATCGGCACAACTCCACCGAACTACCGGGCACAATACAACAGAAACCAAACAAAAATATTCAACACAACAAGACGGTGTGAATATATAAAAAACCTGTGTAATGTGATCGGCACAACTCCACCGAACTACCGGGCACAATACAACAGAAACCAAACAAAAATATTCAACACAACAAGACGGTGTGAATATATAAAAAACCTGTGTATTGTGATCGGCACAACCCCACCGAACTACCGGGCACAATACAACAGAAAGCAAACAAAAATATTCAACGCTTAAAAAACGTGAATCCCACCAACAAACCAATCATCACCTGAAAAAAAGTGTGAATCCAACAAACATCCCATTCAACCCTTGAAAAGAGGGCGAACCTAACTCCAACAAAACACTCTACCATGGGTAGAACTGCAAATAAGATACAAACAAAATATTCTTTTGATGTGGTCTCTATTATGAATGAAGTTCCTGAAATAATAAACCAAAATGACCTAAGTAAACTTTTGAACTTTTAAACCCTAAAATTAATATATCGGTAAGAATACCGCGCACTACATCAACATACAAATCACAATAACCTAGCATACATCAATCTACATCCTTCCTCACACAAATGTGAAATCCAACAAATATATCAAAATAAGACCCAAAAGTTAATGACCGAATAGCGAAATTTTAATATTTAATAATATCTTTAATGTGATAGCGACCAGTGGTGTTCTTTAAAAGGTCCTGCAAAAGGTAAACGTTATCTGAAATTTTCTCTACAATTTTACATTTAATAAACTTAGGTGCAAGCTTTGCCGAAAAATAAGCTGGAGCATTAGACTGAACAAAACTTCTTCTCCAAACAATATCACCCACATCAAAAGAAATAGTCTTCCTTCCAACATTATAATAACGCGCATTACGTTTATACGCCTTCAACAAATGAGACTCAACTCTAGCAAAAATATCACTAAGAGATTTAAGAGAAAGGGCATAAGAGTCCCTTTCACCAAACTCAAGCTGGTCTAAATTACTCAAAGAATTGCTAAAACGGTGTAGAGAAGCGTCAACAATCAACTCTCTACCAAACATAAGAAAATTAGGAGTAAAATCAGTAGCCAAATTTACACTACTGTTTAAAGCTAATTGAACGTGAGGCAAAAATTTAGACCAAGAACGTTGGTCCTCTTTAACAAAACATGAAATACAAGTCTCTACTGTCTTATTGTACCTCTCCACAGGGTTATTTTGAGGTGTGTACAATGTGTTATAAAAAATTTTAGTAATGTTGTAACCCTTCATGAAATCTACAAAATGTTTAGAAGTGAATTGAGTACCATTATCACAAACTATTAATTTAGGACAACCAAATTTAAGAAATATCTCTTTTTCAAGGATTCTACAAACGGATAAGGTGGTTGCTTTTACTAATGGAAAAACCCAGCAAAATTTTGTGAAAACATCTACAACTGAAAGAATATATTTATGTCCAGAATAACTTTTAGGCAAGATTCCAATTATATCAAGCGAAAGCATGACCATAGGACGGTCTACTTTCTTTGGGTTAACCATAATGCCAAAAGGTTGAGAAGTGCTATGCTTATAGGCTTTACAAATGTCACAAGATCTAATGTAATTTTGAACATCATTAAACATACCGTTCCAAACATAATGTTGTTTTAATTTCTTAATAGTTTTATGAATCCCAAGATGACCAGAATTTATATCATCATGGTTTGACTTAATAGTATCCAAAATATGTTCCTTAGGAATAACAATTTTCCAATTTAATCTACTATCCGGATTGAATTTATTCTTACAAAATTTATATAATGTGTTGTCATCAACCCTGAAATTTTTATATCTAGAAGGGAACTTTTGACAATTAATGAATACCTTTCTATACCAAGGGTCTACAATCTCCTCATCGGGTGAGACAACCTGTATAGCGGAAACCAAAATTGTAGATGCCTCAATACGAGATAAAGCATCTGGAACTAAATGTAAGGAACCTTTCTTGTGAACAATTTGGAAAGTAAATTGGGAAATTCTAGCAGCCCATCTTGCTAGACGTCCACTAGGGTTGTTTAATTTTAGAAGCCATTTTAGACAAGCGTGATCAGTGATAACGGTAAATTCCATTCCTTCAATATAAGGCCTAAAATGTTCTATAGAATCTAAAATTGCTAATAACTCACGTTCCGTGGTGCTATAATTTCGTTCACACCTATTAAGGGATCTAGAATAAAACGCGACGGGATGCTGCTCTCCATCCTCGTCCTCTTGACTCAAAACACTACCAATCCCAACGGAACTAGCATCACAATGTAAAAAGAAAGGTTTAGAAAAATCGGGACAACGTAATACAGGGGAGGTTACTAAAGCTTCTTTAAGATTTTGAAAAGCATTTTCAGCGTCATTATTCCAAATAAGGGGTTTTTTAGAGTTTTTACTACCAGCTGTTAATTTTGTCAGTGGCGAAGCAATGTCAGCAAATTTACAAATAAACCTACGATAGTAAGAGCACAATCCAAGGAAACTTCTAAGCTGCTTAACCGTTTCAGGGCGGGGGAAATTTTGAATAGTTTGTAATTTAGACGGATCAGTGTGTAAACCCTTGCTATCCACAATGTATCCGAGGTATCTGAGTCTGTCTTTACAGAACTCACATTTCTTTAAATTTACAGTAAGGCCAGCATCTTTAAGTATCTTATAAATTTTGTTTAAGTAAGCTATATGGTCTTCAAAATTATTATTTATTAAAATCAAATCATCCAAATAACAAAAAAGTACGTTATCAAATTCAGGTCCAAAAAGTTTATCTACTAATCTCTGCAGTTCTGCAGGAGCGTTGGTTAATCCGAAAGGCATTCTAACGAACTGAAATAACCCTTTACCCGGTACTACAAAGGCAGTTTTCTCGCGAGAAGATTCCTCAAGTGCAATCTGAAGAAAAGCTTTAGAAAGATCTATGGTTGTTATGTAACGGGCGCCTCTGAGGCTGTCTAAAATTCGGGAAGGATAGGGGAGGGGATACGAATCTCTAATTGTAATGGAATTTAAGCGTCGAGAATCTAAACATAATCTAGTGCTACCGTCTTTCTTTTCTACGGCCAAAACAGGAGAACACCAAGGAGACTTAGAGGGTTCAATAATACCTTCCCTAAGCAGAGCCTCAACTTCAACAAAAAGTTCCTTCTGCTTAGCAGGACTCAAAGGCCAATATCTCTGCTTAAAAGGTTCACCAGTAACTTTAATTTTATGTTCTACCAAATGAGTGAGACCTAATCCTTTCTTTTCATACGAAATGTCTTCAAAAAGCGAAACTGTTCTATCAAGCTTTAACTTCTCAGAAGGAGTAAGTTCAGCGGCGCAAGTTACCGTACAAGTTTGAATTTTATCATTACTCACGAAGGTTATAATTTTCCACAAGTCCTTAGCCAGGTCAAACTTAAGCCAAAAATCAAATCCTAAAATAATTGGAATATTAAATGAAGGTATAACAAGGAATTTAATACTTTTTGTTAGATTATCACAAGTAACTGGTAAATTAATAACTCCAATAACCTGGGAGGCGGAGCCATCCGCGGTGTAAGCAGATTTAGAAGTGTAATTAGGCACTTGCTCAATTTTAAAACCCATTTTAAGAAACCGTTGGTGACTATTAGAACCTAGAATACAACCATTGGACCCACTATCTAATAAACCCGAAAATTTATCCCCTTTAACAGAAAATTTTAAATACGGTCGAGAGTCATTATTTTTGACAAATAAAACAGGCGCAGCCCTATGAGTGCGAAAGAAAGTTTTTAGGAATTCCACCCAGTCCAGAAATTCCCTACGGCATGAGGCTTTATCGGGCCTTTTAGTGTGTCTAATAATTTCTTTAACCATCGAGACATCCTTAGGTTTCTCAGGAACCCGAGCTCGATGGAAACTAATCAGTTTTTTGCCCCGTTAGGGTTCACTTTGGCCGAATTGCACACTTCACACAAACTTGTGATAACCCCCTCCTTCCGGCACCTGAAGCAGATCACGCCTGGGATAGAAGGACAATTCCTATAAGAATGACCGACCGACTTACACTTCAAGCACAAAACGCCCTCCTTGTCAGAGGTGACAGCGTTGGACTGTACCCTTTCAAATTTAAAAGACTTGGACGACTCCCTAAAAGGTTTCCTAATACCTGAGGCCTCTAACTCCTTTCCCAATCCTATAAAGTCCTCGAGCGAAGATATCTGTTTACCAATCATATAAGGTGCATAAACCGGCAACATATTGTATTTAATAATAGTAATCAACGACGGCTCTGGAACAGCAGTGCCCAGGCGGCTTTCCATGTCCATGATTTCCGTGATAAAGTCTGGAAGAGACTCACTAGGCTTCTGTTTGCGAATGCGCAGTTCATGCTCCAAACAGCTATCATAGTCCGGCCTATCAAAACGTCTAAGCAAGGCAGCCTTAAGCTCAACCCACGAAGAGATCTTCATACGAATAGTCCTAAACCACTTGGCAGCAGTACCAGCAAGCAGATCAGCAAACGAACCAATCAACACGGCCTCATGAAAGTTCCTGAATACAAAGTAATCCTCAACACGAGTGATAAATTCTCTAACACAGGTCTTACCGTCAAAGATTATCTTGCTCCTAGTCAAATCAGGCAGCTTCGTAGTATAGGCAGGCATATTCCTCCTAACGTGTTCATTCATGCTGTTGAACGAAGGCAGACTTGGTGCAAGAGCAGGAGTATCACGAACATAAGACAAGTCCAATGGGACGCTCATCTCCGCTGACTCATCCGCAGCTGTGCCAACATCCACATTGGCAGGCGACGTTGAAGGTGGAGCCTCCTTGTCCATATTACAAACCGACATTAACCACACAATTCCAAAACAGCCGTTCAAAGGTTAAGTTTTTTAAAATTAATTAAGTTTAAATTTATTCAAAAGTCACTGTTGTGAAAACCTAGGTTTAAATTATTTAAAGGTTAAATCCTATGAAAGGATAAGTTTAAATTTATTTAAGAGTTAAATGTTGTAAACAACCAGGTTCAAATTTATTTAAAAGTTGAATATTGTAAAGAAAAGTCTAAGTTGATTTGAAAGTAAAGTGAAAAAGCTAAGTTTTAATTTAAATATCTAAGTTCTGTATTAAAAAGGATTTAAGGATTGCAGTAACCACTAACAATTGTTCTAGTAACTAGATAATAACAGCAAGGCTAAGCTAAGTTAAGTTAATCTTAATTTACAATAAGTTATATTATAATAATTCCAAAGCGGAGGTATCTATAAAATGTTTCTTGAGCAGACTTACAATTAACATTCAAAGCTATTAAATTGTAACACAAAATGTTTCAGTAACTATACCCTTAATTGAGAATACAACAGGCAGCAGTATAACTTAAATTATTGTTGTTTGTTAAAGCAGAAATAACATTGTAAAGTACACAATGTTGTAAACTATTATTGAAAAATTGTAAAAATAACCTCACTTAATGATAATACAATTATAAAATACACAAGGTATGTAAGAAAAATATAGGATGCAGTAAAGACAGTATCCAATCAGTTATCTAATTAACCTACAGACACTACTTCAGTCCCTGTTCGGGCGCCAATTGTAATAATAAAAAATAAAAAATTTAAATTATATGTGTTGGGTGTGTTATAAAGAAATATAAACTAAAATTGGTGAATTGGTGGCATCAAATAGAAACAAAATAACAAAATAAAGTCTCGGGCGCCAGATACCACCTTAAGAGAACACAGAACCCACCACAAACACAACAAATACCTCGGACATCTCAGCCAGCGTTGAACCTTTTTAAAACAAAGCGGGAGGACAGCTAATGAATACAAGATGTTAAGTTCTATTGGCAGTTTATTTTCCCGTAGTGTCTGTAGAGTACAATGTGTCTTATGTCTCTAATTACAATAGGTAATTCTTATACACAAATTAGTACTGTCATTAATGCAATCCTTTCCAATAAGAAAAATATAAGGTTTAATAAGTTTTAAAGAGTCACATGAAGACCCAAAAAGAAAAGAGTATAAGGGTAGTTGTAGCAACGCCCTACTCCCTTAATTAAAATTAACCCCTTTGGGGACCTGTATAGGTTTTTTAACAAAGTCGCATAAAGACTTAATAGACTAAACAATAAACTCTAAGGGTAGACATAGCATTGACCTACTCTCTAATGAAAAATAACACCCCTTGGGGACCTGCAGTGTTCAATGCCACGTCGCCAAGAAAAATATAACAAAACTACATACCGATGACCTTGGATCAATCCGAACGAAATGAAATCAAACCAACTCCGAAACTTCTCACTCCGGTTCCCACGTGGTGTAAGAGGCGGGTTAGTACTCCCCTGCTCCAGACGATGGCGTGCAGCTAAGCAGCTTTTTCTACCATTCTGAGCTCCACAGCAAACTAATTTCTTGGGGTTAAACTCCGGCGAGAGACAAAAATCGAATGCCACGCAAGGACATTCCAATAAGAAAGTAAAATAATTTAGGTATTGTAAAATCTTTAGATATTAACTAAAAAAGAAAAAGAACCCTGATTCATCTGCAAATAAGGAAAAATCATAGGTTAAAAGCCTATCTCACAGGATGAACCATAACTCTGACAAGAAATCATATTTCACTTACCAGGGTTCTAAAATGCTTCACAAATCAAGCAGCGGCATTATAAGCATTATAAGCATTGCCTGTAACCAATTAAACAAAGAGTTAAAACCACAAATTCCGCCAAGCCAAGCGTGAAGCACGTGGCCGAACAAACTCACCTTTTTTATCAAAAATAATCACTCGATCCACTAGCTCGAGTCTTAACTAGGTTGGCCAAACATTTAAAGAGGAAATAGGCCCTCGTCCATATCAAATAAATACGGATTTCTAAAAAATTAAACGACCAAACTGGGTTTGCTTCATTTCTCTCGGCGGCCGATCCAAAAGTGAAAGTCAAAGTGATACCAGTGCAATAGACTCTCGCTCTATAGAGCGGGGAAACAAAAATGTTGCCAGAACAAGAAAAACTAAATCGACTAAACTAATCGCGGGCGAACAACATCGATTATTACTCTCGTCCGTCCCTCGACCATCGGCACTCGCAGAAACGACAAAAAATTCAATCTAACAAAACAAAAACGAGACAAAGGTTCAAATTACTGTAATGGCGCGAAATGCACCGTTACAGTTAGTATGTTTGTTATTTTTTCACGCTCTAATGGCTGGACCAATTTTGATAAAACTTGGTCTGGAGGATACTTTATATCCCGAAAAAAATAATAAAAGAAATATATTTGATAAATTAGCAGGTAACACCGTGGAGCGCAACTAGTTATAATAAAATTAATAATTATTTTCTAATACTGTTTATTTAAAAAAATATCTATTACATACCTATTAATAATGAGACCAGGTATAACAATCGATGCCAGTGTCTGCCAGATTAAGGCATCTCCTGTTTCTATCAAAACACTTTTTGGACGGCCATCTTTCTACAAAAAAACATAATAAAATCATTTGATTTTACTTTTTAATAAATAGAGAGATACATGGTCCTTGACTTTCTACAGACCTTGGCAGTCAGCTGTTTCACTTTCTAGGGGCACCCATTACTTACAAAAATATATTGTTAAGTATAAAAACATATACAATTTATAGACATAAAAAAGCTTATGTAGGGATGCTTTACTTTTTTATATTATTATTTTTATTTTATTTTATACTTTATGCACAAATGTGACACAGGCGGACTTAATGCCGTAGGCATTTTCTACCAGTCGACCTTTGGGCGATGCAGAGTTAAAAAAAATGGTAGATGCACAGAAATTAGAAATGTGATTTAAAAGAAAAAAAAAATAGTATAAATAGAATATCATATGCACAGGGTACTTAAATAAATTGCATTAGAATATATTTTAATGAAAGAGATACATACATATATAACAGGTAATATAATAGGTAAATAATACATAAGTATTTATGTTTACATAATAATATACATTTATACATACATATAATTATACATATTATATATATATACATATACATACATACACACAATAAATTTTATATTTTATACATTATTTGTGGTACCTAACTTTTTCACTTTTATAGGAAAAGTGTAGGGACAAAAATTCTTGACCTAACTAAACTAACTATCTCCAGAACAATATTGACTTTTCTATAAAATGACTTCACTCATCCTTCGATAAAAAGAAAGTTCAAATTATGAGCAAGAAATATATAGCTTCTACATCAGTCACTTTCGTTTATTACACTATCCACGTAAACATTTTTCTATTAGAAGACTTTCTTATAATATTTCCTACAAATCTCCATTAGAATTATGTCACTAACATTCTTAGCCGTCAATATTTTAATTTAAAACTTATTTATACATACCCGATACATTTTATAACTCTTGTCAACAGTGTCAGCTAAAGTGTATGCAGTGGCTACTGTATAGCTGGCACGAACAACTGAGTTGGGCACAAGTGAACGGAAGGACTCTCCCACTTCGTTGGCATAACCTACAAATATGGACCTGTTTAGTGACCAGTACATTACACAAAGTGAAGGGTGAGTAATATTCTTATAGTTTAAACATATTATTATTGTACATTAACATTTTAGGAAGGTAAGCCAATTAGAAATTTTCTTAACATACAGAGCATGGATCACCAATTAGTTTCAATGCATGTCTGATTAAAAAGATGTATGCAGTTTATTTAGTTGATGACTAGCAACCAAGGTTTAAAACATAAATAAAATTAGAAATTAAATCTGATATTTTTTTTATTAAACATATGTGTAATAAAAAAAAAACAAATTGAATAAAAGGTTTTTATAAAATATTAATCTACGTTATTCTTGGATTCTTCTGGGTGTGCACAAATAGGTTGGCGGTTCAGCTCCAGACTACAATCTACTATTTGGTGCCCCTTGATGTAGAGGATTAATTTATGCAATTCACAAATCTTAAAAGTAAAACCATAAAAGAACCACAGTTTATTCTCTACCACTCACCTAAATAACGAATCCAGGTCTCTCTATAAATATCTTTTTCACCAGTGCCACTCATCCTCACAGATTCACACCAAATATTGATTTCTAATTAACAGAGAATCTTCATAATCAAAACGTTTAAAGCAAGGCCAGTTACTGCGGTCAATCTTCTATCATCTAAGCGGCCACTCACAAATATAGGTAGGTTTAGGTAACAGCGGCAGGTACGAAGGTGAAGTTCCTAGACCTTTGCATGTAGTTGTATTGTGGACATCGGCGTTTTTTTAAGTTTTTATATTTAAAACAGGCGTTTAGTCTTACATCGTATTAATTTTTTGATAGAATGAAATAAAGATTAAATATAATCATTTATTAATTGATTTGACATTGACATTGGGTCACAAACACACACACATACACACACACACTCACATTATTGGACACCTTGACAGGCTTGTTGTACAAGTAGTGCCACCACGCGGTTTTACAATTTCCCTGATATTTTTTTTAACATAAAAGATTGGCAATGAGCTGTTTAGAGATTGGGTAAACGGCGTCTTTACAGTGTAATAAACTGTTTTGTCTTTAATAGAGCACCTTCCCATAAGATTTTTCAACTTTTTCGTATTTTCTCTTGATCTACTCGACAGGCCTCACATTATTTTCAATGGAATCACTACTTCAGCCTGCCTTACTTCAATAGATTGTGCTACTTTTAAACCATTTAGTAGTACCTATGAACAGACGGCATCTCTTATAAAATCTTTTAAGGTTAACCTTACTTGGTAAGAAACTTGTTTGACTATGCGTAACTATTTCCTACATCTTTCAAATTTTCAGTCTTCTATTGTATCTCAGTCACTTTCATAGTAATGCTCTTATGTCTGTTTCCAATAACCAAACCAAACTGTTGTTACGAATCAATCGCTATCTTCCCAAACAATATTAAGTTGATATTTATCTAGTATCTACAGTGCGTCATCATATGTGTATCACAATCTAAGCGCTATCTGTCTTTATCTAACCAAGAGCCTTGTTACGCGTTTATCGTCAATGCCACGTTAAAAAATCTAATTTTATCATTATGTAACTAGTTTTTACTAGATATTAATTTACATGCAAAATTCTAGTCACTTAATTTATTAATAACAATTAATTGTGTCATTTGAAATATTTTAAATACCTATCATTATCAATACATTATAAATAAATATAAATTATAAAATCTCACCTATGACTTTTTAAAATGACCGATGTTGACAGATTAACAAGTGATGTTACAGCAGCTATATCTGTAGGAGAGAAATTTTAAATAATTAAACTTTAAAGTAAGAATCATTTGTTTTTGGACTTTAGGAGTCTCACACATCTTTACTAGCCTACCTGCCCGTTCGATGTAAAATGGGAAACTTCGGGAGAACTTGCTATACACTAGTAGAATCATGAACAACAAGGTAGTTGTTTTGTCTACCTTTTGTATGTGGAATCGCAAACATGTTTGTGTTTACGCAGTTGCATGTGTTTATGCAGAGGATAAAGCCTCCTTCTGCTTTTTAAAAATAATTACTTCTGCTTGCGGATAATTAAATTTAGTATTTATTACAGTAACATCAACAACAAAGAGTGATATCTTTACTCCTTAATAATAATAATAATATTTAATTCTCTTCACATCACATCACATCAACAGCCTATAATAGTCCACCGCTGGACATAGGCCTCTCCTTAGCAAGGAGGCTTTCTCTTAACTGTAGTTAAATCTATTTATTTATTTAATCATAGTTTTGCCTACAATTGTTACACCTTTCTTAAAAACAATACATGCATGTTATATAGGGTATGGGTGTACAACATTAATTGGCAAACACAACATTTAGAAAAAAACATTCGGATATTAGTGGTAACACATGATAGATAACTTATACTCGTATTAATTTTACAGTTAAAAGATTGCACTTGCACTTACCGTGACAATTGGTAGTTTAGAGGAAAAATCTATTGTGATAATTAAAAAGTTCTTCCAACAATGAAAACTTACCTCAAAAATAGGGAAGTTTCGAATGTATTTTAAATGTTTGTAATCTAAGCAATTTCGCTGTCAACTTTGGGTTCATTTTAAAATATTCTTTTTATAATCGAAAGGGTATACTCCTCAGGTGGTCTCATTATAAACAAGTCAGGATTTGACTATAAAATCCCAGAGAAATCGGGGATATTTCTCACATATGTTAAGCCTGTATAACATGTTTCTACTTTTTTCGCAAGCCATAGATTCACGTTTGGTAGTCAATAACACAGGCCAACAAAATTTGACAAAGTTTCTTACCCAGAAACCCGAGTATACTTTCCCGAAGAATTGCTCTATCACGTCTGGTTTTTGAGATATTCTTACCTATAAGGGCAAAAACACAATTTTTGCACATTTTTAAGGTTATGTAACCTTTCAAATTTTATTATGCTTGAAAAAGTACACAGGGTATCTTAAAGTTCAAGTCTTTAGCTTTCAAATGACGTTGAGTTTGCTCAGATATCTTTTTTTCAAACCAGTGAAATACTAGTACTGGCCTCTAAACTAAGCAAACCCTGTTCACCACTATCTCAGTGGAAAAAAAAAGATATTTAAGCAACCTCAACGTCATTTGAAAGCTAAAGATTTGAACTTTAAGATACCCTGTGTACTTTTTTAAACATGATATAATTTGAAGGGTTACATAACCTGAAAAATGGGCAAAAATTTGGTTTTTGTACACTTTTCAATCTTTCTGGAAAGCATATATTAGATTTTTATGGCATCAAGATATTCATTAGATTGTTATGTCGGGTTTCAAAGATATATAGCATGAAAGTAATACATGAGATTACAAAACATTTTGTAAAATAAAAGAAACCTGTTTGATATCTCAGAACTCCTTAATTTGTGAACTGATTTTGATAATTATATTTTTATTTGAAAGGGCTAATGGTTAAAAATCAAGATATAGAGAGTACTATTTTTTACAATTCTTTATGAGCGTGTAAGCGCATCGAAGTACGTGAAACGTTTTTAAAAGTCAATAATTGTATTGTATGACTTTTTTAGTTTGTATACATTATAGTTAGTTAGAAAACTGATTTATTTATAATCATAATTACTGTTTATTATATAGAAACCTTTGAACAATAATAAAAATAATATTCTAAGTCTAATCACCACAGCAGATAGTGAAAGTATTTTCCTTATTTAAAGCAAGATATTATATCTAGGCAACTCAGACAGACATTTAATATTGCCATACAAAATATATAAAAAAAAAACGCAGAAATACCTTCTTTGCGGTTTGTTATGTTTTAACAATGGACACAAAAAACTTAAATATCCTTAACGACTTCCTTTATCAAAAAATGCAAACAAAATAGATGACTTGTAAATAAATAACCATATTGTAAAAAAATCTCACAATTTTACATAATAAACTTCGGAATAGTAGCTTTAACCCACGAAATTATAGACAGATATAAATCTAATATACCTAGTATAAATTCATTTAAATATTTAACATTTAGCAATACCTTACCATCCATAACAAATTATTTTGTTATCATAATTAGAACCCTTTTCTACTATGCCACCTAGATCTTTATATTTTAAATAGCAAAATAAATATTCTTAGCTTTATCTATTTCTGAATATCTACGAGTAGCGAATTTCACCATTGACACATAAGGAATGTATGTTATGGTAATTATTTGCTAACTTCAAAATCAGCTGTTCTTTAGCACTCAGTGGAAAAAGACGCGTATAAAGTTGACATTACTTAAGAAATAAGAGCGTTTCAATAACAGTGCATTGGTTTGGACATATTAACTGTATTACGTATTAGCAATAAAGGCTAAAAAACTTAAAGTGGACAAGGACGTTAATATTCCTAGTGTATTTTGTAAGTTATCACGTCACGTATTTGTAGAAGTGCAATCGGTATTCATGTCTTATTTACCGTGTTGTGTAGATTTTACTGTGTATTAACATTTTTTTAAGTTACTGTGCCTTGTCAGTGTTTATAAATTTGTAATTTACGTAATTGCTACTCTAAAAACGATGAATGATCGCAATATTCCTAATTTTAGAAATACTTTATTTGTAGTTGTATCGGGGACGTTTATGATTGCGTGCTTTGCGATATTTGATAGTAGAGTTGTGTAGCTCCTGAGTGAGTGATATAAAAGATATATATCATTCACGACGATAAAATGTATCACTCACTCACACTAGCTCCGAATATATCAGTAACTCACTACTAGCTCACTAGATCACTAGATCACTAGCTCAACGACGCCTATCTATGTTTCATGAGCGAGTGAGACTAAAGATAAGTGAGTGAGATAGATGATGGTTGAGTTCACGCAGGTTTGTTTATGCAAAATGTACATTATTTCTATAGGATCAAAGTTTAATATTACTTAAGCATTAAGCCAAGTACAAGGAAAATTAAATTATGTATGATTTCTATTATACAACCTAAAAAAAGTACAAGAAATAATTTCTTATTTTTAATTATTATGTAAAAGGATGTTAATAATTATGTAATCTTATCAAAATGAATAAAATTGTATTTAAAAAAAATAGGTCAAAAATGTAGTTTCAAAAACTGAATTAATTTTATTTAATATGAAAGTTAATATGAAAATAAAGAAAGGTTTGTATGGCGAGAGAGGCTTAAAGTGAGTGATATACGAGTATACTGAGCTAAACGATCTAGATGAAGAAATGAATTAATAGTGAGACCAATCAATTGAATCGGATCAATGAGCTAGTGAGCTAAATGAGTTAGTGAGCTAAACGAGTTAGTGAGCTAAATGAGCTAGTGAGCTAAACGAGTTAGTGAGCTAAATGAGCTAGTGAGCTAGATGAGTGATATATATCTTTTGAGCGAAATGATATATATCAATCTTTTCAGGTCTGTGATACATTTTGCGCATCACTATTTGATAGAGTACTGAGCAATCTGATGTATCTGACAGGTAGTTTTTTTTTTTACCTGAGAGAAGAGTAGGAACACCATGTGATAATTTGTGCTTAATACTAATTTAAACTTCCAAGAAATTATATTTAACTCTTTAGATAGATACCTAATTTATTTATTTAAATAGATATAGTTTTTTTGTGTTATACACTGACTGACTAAATGCCTCCAGTATTTTCTACTACTACTACTACTCTGTGTATAAATAATGAGTTAGACAAAGTTTAAAGAATCGAAGAACCTTGCGATCCTTGACCTTGACCTTGTAGTAATTGTTGCTTATTCGGTAATTGACTACTATATTTAGAATTTAGTATATTTCAAATCATTTTTAGAGTAATCGTACTTCGCACAGAAAACTCAATCACTAAAGACTTTTGAATAAATAGAAACTCCTATTCATCTCTCAATGAAGTGACTTAACTCTTACTATAATAATATCTATAATATCAATAGTTCCATCGATCAGACCAGATCAGTGTAAAGTGTTTTTATCGATCGATTTACATAAACATACGTATCTTTTACGACGCGACGGTAAGTATACGTGCACGCGCCCGAGAGATGTGCAACACGTCACGGAACGTTCTGGGTTGTATTTGCAAAACAAGGAATTTACTAGATCAACAACAATCAATATCTATGACAAGGATGTGTCGATAGAGTTTTTTAGTTAATGGCATATATAAAAATATACCTTCCCTCATGTCCCTTCCCTCATGTGTGATGATGTCGAGGCAGTCGAGCAAAAATAAGTGCCAGAGCATGGCTCTATCGGGATTTTATACTGTTAGGACAGTACACAACATATGGTCCGCTTTACGGTATAGCATTGTAACCCTACGAAAAAAAGATAAACCAATTGATTGAACTAGATCGACATAACTTTTGAGGTATGAATCGGGGTTTTGAGACCCGTGTTAGCAATATTTTTTCTAAATTTTCCCTTGTTTCCATCCAGGAGTTCTAACTGCACAATGCAAATAACCAAATATTCATATTAGCTACATGAAACTAGTAGACTAAAAATAGTTTTTCCTCAGATCCTTTTTTCCAAACTAGGTTGGGGTTGGCCTTAAGTCTACTACGATACGACTAAACTTCGATTTTTTACGCTACCATCAGACCTTCACTATAGTAAACTGTTGTCGGACTTTTTAGGGCTATATTCGCAAGTAATACAGTATTATAAGAATAAACGCGAATTTGTGTAGGGTGACCGTATTTTATCAGAGGGCCGGCTCAGACTGCTATATATGATTAATTGATCCGAATGCGATATTTAATCTAGATGTCTTAGGAACTATGTTTACATAATCATGTTTTCCTTTTCTGAACCATTATCGTAGCCATGTAGTAGTCATCTGGCAGGCAGTTACGTATTTATGTAATTAACTGAATAACGGTGTATATAAGTTGTGGTGTAGATCTAGTGGTTAGCGATACTGACTGCTAAGCTGCTTTCACCCAGGACAAAATAGTTTGTTTATAATAGGTATATATTTATGTTTTACGATCAGACGGCCCTGAGATGTGTCTTATTGTTATGTTGATGTGTATTATTATTATTAATAATAATAATCTTTATCAATCACTAGCCGCCCCGCGCAAGTCTGTGTCTCGCCAAAAGGAATAAATTTGCCCCGTTTTTTGCAACATTTTTCACTGATGTTGATGATTTTATATAACCTATACCCATCTTCGTTAAATGGACTATCCAACTCTACCAAACAATATTCGTATTAGTAAAGATAATATTCATGAACAACGTTTATCGTAACGCGTGCTTTCGTGAGTCGTTACGTAAATCGTAAAAGTTATAAATTAAATGAATGACAGCCAATGATATATAATACGTCATTGTTGACAACCTATAATCTTATCGGTATACAGGTTCAAGGTCCAATTATAATAAGGTTAAAGTTCCATTAACAGGTGATTAATTCTTATCAATATAATGTCACACATACATCTGTGTTTATACAGTATTTGTTATATACTCTTTATAATACTGCTATGTAATTGAAATCTTTCAACAAAGATTTCACAAACTTTTCAAAATGTCTAAGGTAAAAAATAATAATAAAGGTAAAATAATTATGAAGAGCCTAGAGGGCTCTATTTTGAGCCTAAGAAGCAAAATAAAAAAATAATTTTTATTTCATTTTGCGACTTTCTTATATATATTTTTTAGACTAGTTCATTCGAAGGAACCTTTAAAGTATGTATACGGCGATGACATGTAGGTACTACAAAAGCATGACGTGTTATATTATTCGTATTGATAAAGACAACAAAGTCACTGTGGAATGGATATAATTAGTCAAACTTTTGAACTGTTAGGTACTGCACACTGTAAGCGTTCGTTGGTGAAAAATTAGTGATTTAAAAAACCATAGACTAAATGTAAAATTCTAAAGTACTGGGTGATTCATTTAGAGGTACTGTTTCCAGTAGCGAATTTTTGACAGATGAAACTGTCAAACGTTCAAACTGTCACGGTAGTCGTTTTCAGTATTGTTTGACAATTCATCATGGAAAGATATAGCCCGGCACAGCGTCTACAAATGAGGGTTTTCTGAAATGTTCCACGTGAGATGGCAGCACTGTAGCGTCAGGTCCAACCACCTGTCAAAACACATACGCGATTTGTATTTTTCGATTTTTTTTTTGGTTTATTCATTCTTAAAAACGTTATAAAAGGAATACTGATTTCTAAAATTCCACAGTGTTGTGCAGTGCCTATGTGTGTAAATAAAACTTTTGCGCCTCTCTTTTTGAGCTCAATCTTCAGTTCGGCAACCTTTCTCTGGCCGTAATCTATAATAAACTCAATAAATAACACTTCCAAATTCATAGAATTTCACTAAAATATTATACGTTCGGTAAGAATCTGTGCTATCTGACAGCTGTTTGGACCTGACGCATACGAAGCGCCGTCTGGTGGCAAAAAAGTATCGAGAACCCTCATTGTTCAGCTGTATTATGAAAATGGGCGTTCTACGAGGCAAGTGTTTCGCGCCATTAGAGCAATTTATGGTCCACATAATCGGCCTTCCGAGCGCACTATTCGCTGTACCATTAAAAAATTTGAGACCCAGTTTTCATTATTGGGTAATACTCGACCAAACAGACCACATCCAGCACGAAGTGCAGAAAATATAGCGGCAGTAGCCGCGAGTGTACGCGATCACCGTGATGAATCGATTAGGCGCCGTTCTCAACAGCTTGGCTTATCGTATGCAACAACTTGGCGTATTTTGCGTAAAGATCTTGGTTTAAAAGCATACAAAATACAACTCGTTTAGGAATTGAAGCCAACCGACCTTCCCAATCGTCGCCGTTTAAGTCTTTGGGCGCTTGAAAGGCTTGAAGAAAATCCACAATTTTCGACCAAGATTTTGTTCAGCGATGAGGTCCATTTCTGGCTTAATGGTTACGTCAATAAGCAAAACTGCCGGATTTGGGCTGAGGAGCACCCCGTAGAGATTCAAGAACTGCCATTACATCCAGACAAAACAACGGGTTTGCGTTATGGGCTGGTGGAATCATCGGTCCATATTTTTTCAAAAACGAGGCTGGCCAAAACATAACTGTGAATGGCGACCGTTATCGTGCCATGTTAACGGACTATTTGCTGCCTGAAATTGAAGCCCGTGATCTCGGTGACATATGGTTTCAACAAGACGGCGCTACGTGCCACACAGCCCGAGAAACTATGGCATTACTGCGACAACAATTCGGTGAACAGTTAATTTCACGCTTCATACCTGTGAATTGGCAGCCTAGGTCATGTGACATCACACCTCTAGACTTTTTTCTTTGGGGCTATGTGAAGTCCAAAGTCTACAAGGATAAGCCGGCTACGATTGAGACACTGGAAGCCAACATTAATAGCGTTATTCGCCAAATACCACTCGAAATGCTCCAACGCGTCATAGAAAATTGGAACTTAAGAATGGACCATGTTCGCCGCAGTCAAGGCCAACATTTGAAAGGCATTATCTTTAAAAAATAAATGTAAGATATAGTTGTTTTGTATGATAATAAACATTACCCGATAAAATTTAAATTTTGTGTTTTTTCTTGTTTTTGAAAAAATACCTCTAAATGAATCACTTTTTAAATTAAGTAGTAGTTGTATATTTTCTGTTGTTGGTAACTTGACATCGCTCGAATTTTATATAATCTAAGTAATACGTGTATTGGTAAATTTATTGCTTTAATCATCTTTTACCTATAACACAACAATAACTGTAATCTTATCTAAACATTTGAATTGCAATATATCACTGATCGAGTAATCTTTTGATTACACACCGCGATAAGTTTATAAATGTTAATATAAAATTGATTTTTTTATTCTTTCTTTGTCTACATACCAGCCTTTCATTATCTATTCCTGGACTGTCTCTCCTAATGTACGACACTGAGTACTGACACTTGATCGTTGAAAACCACTTCCAGGCCTTTTCTGCAGATGATCACAAAAGGTGCACTGTGCCACAACGTGTGGTTTTAGTCGGTTCGATTCCTAGACGACGCCTTACCGCAAAACCCCGGTGTTGTAACGGCATTAGGCGGTTTTCACGCACACAAAAAATGTTCCTCGGCGTCGTTTCCACTTCAGAACTTTCCTAGTCCAGCGGTTATATTATTTGATACGTAGGTGTCATCATTTATTAGTGATAATCATCATCATCAACAGCCTATACTAGTCCACTGCTGGACATAGGCCTCTCCTTAGAAAGGAGGTTTTGGCCTACTATACCACGCTGGCCAGACGGGTTGGTACAGGGTTTGTTTCAAGTTTTCCTTCTCTTTGCAGTGCTGTTGTCCTGCTTAGTTAATAATAATTAGTGATATTAGTGATAATAATAATTCATAATCATAGACAAGAAGTTAAATCTACGGTTTAAGGTAAAATGTTAAATCGAGTATTTAAACTCAGTGTAGAAAATATTTTATTCTCTCCAAAGACTTTCTGAAATCTCTAAATAGAAACAAATAAAGAAAAGGATTAATTTTATTTTCAGTCATCGTTCACTATGAGGAAAGTTTTATATAAAAAACTTCATCCTAATTACAATATAAACCCCATTTTATGTAACTATAAAAATAAAGAAGCATGCCATTAGATTTTTAACATAAAATACTTTAATGCAGTTACTGTTATTATTTTATTCTGTACTAATATAATAAGCTCACGTGCTCATGGTTTAAATTACAAGTTGTAGGTATTCTAAAAAATATTTGTGGTATTGAATAGTTTTCATTAAGGAAACTTATAATATTACACTTAGGAGCGGAGTAATGACATCGTTAATAAAGCGCTGATTATGGTTGGCCATAATTATTTATGAATACTGTAATACCTATACTTTGCCGCACCTATACCTACAATATAATTCAATTGTTTAATTCGCTTAAATGTGGTAATTAAACGTGGTAGATACACTACAAAACACATCCAACACATTTGCCATTCCAAATCCATACCAATATTTTAAATACGAAAGTAAGTCTGTCTGTAACCTCTTCGCGCTTAATCCGCTAAACCGTTTTAGATTAAATTTGGTATAGAAATAGTTTGAGTCCCAGGAAAGGACATAGGATAGTTTCATCCCAGAAATCATTCTTTAAGGAGGTAAAATGGTGGGTGGAAGTTTGTATGGGGAATCAATAACCGTAGAACCGATTCGAATAAAATTTGGTTTGGAGATAGTTTGATTCTTAATTACGGACATAGACTACCGCGTTACCGCGATAACCGACATAATCATACGACATAGTCACTAATAATTTACATTACAACAATTACAGTATAATACAAATGCAAAACAAATACGAAGCACAGGATTATTTGGATATCGTGTGTTGAATTTATACATATCTACAAACTTAGATTACTTAAAAGGTTAGCTAACACGAAAGAAACAAATTGTTACATATATACAGATAAATTAAAAACTCCTCTCGAACGAACTCATTAAACAGAAAAGAATTATCGTAAACTTGCCAGAACTATCAGTTATTAATGAATGCATGAGAATATACACTTACCAGTGCAACGCTAACACTGTGTTCTAAGAACGGAGCAGGATAGTCGCGGTTTCTTAAACAAGTACCATAATAAGCCAATGAAATACTGGGTTCATATGGGAAATGTGTTTTGCGACTTTTTCGACACGCACTTAGGAGACCATTTTAGTAACAAATAAAAACATTTAGGGCAAAATTTTTCTTCTAAAGAAACCTTTCACTTCTTTAAGGAAACTAACATTTTTTCTAAAATAAAGCAAACAGACGTAGGGCCATATATTTAAAATGAAATGCCATAATTTAGGAACCCATTGCTAGAAACTCCGTTTCAATGACCAATCGTGCAATATAGCACCCATGAGCTTAAAACACAAACATTTATATAAAATAAGTAATTAAGCATAGAATTCGATGGTTACCATGCGAAGTTCTATGTTGCCCTAAATTAAAGAAGTCTTTTAATTGTTATTATGGTTTTGATTATGAAATTGCTTATTAACTTAACTTACGCAATACTACAAGGTAGGTTATGAAATGTACCACATTTGATGTTTGCGCTCAAAGATTTCCTCAGCAACGAAATGACTCATTATTACTTCTCGGAATGTTATAAAAAAGATGTACCTTGTTTTTTGCATCACCTAACACTTTGTAATATTGTATATTCTGGGTTCTCAGTTTTCTTTATTTCACATAAAGTAATTGTTTCTAGAGCAGTAAAAAGACTGCTGGACAATTCTATCACCAAGTTAAAAATGTAGTCAGACATCCGTTTATACTGAGGACCTTGGTTTTACAAAGTTCCTAGATATTGCATAAATATACTAAAAGTAATCGTAATCACATTTTGATTATATAAATCACATTATTAACATTTTCCACTAAAGTTATTACATGTCTAAGAATAAAATATTGTGTCAATTTATGCTATGCTAAGTAGTTCAGTACTGTCCTCTGATAGTTTATATTTTTCAATTTAATGATGAATAATAATTTGAACAACATTTTTTACAACGCAATGGTTATAATCGAAATAATTCTATGACTCTTTATAACTCACTCTAAATGATAATATATGACTCTAAAATTTTGTATCGTTATTGACAGTTAATCAGTCAATCAAAACAAATATACAATGACCAATTGATTAACATTAAATGTTATCAGTACAATTTACAAGGGATCCTTATAACCGGTAAACTGAACCGTTGTGCGATGGCAAACAAACCAGTTCTTGTAAACAGAATTTCAAGTTTCAACTTTGCATGTTCTATTAACTGACATACAGATCACAACGAATTATTTCTCAACTAACATGGACTTGCTAATGTATCAAACTGTGTACACTAGTGATTTGATTCTTGCGCAATTGTCAAATATTTTTACTAGCAGGCAGCTTCTAATAAGCCGCCTTGGCGATTTTATAAGAAATCAGAATTAGATATTTCGTTAAAGAGGTGTTCTAAAAACTCTGAAACCGGTTATTGATGAATCTAAGTTCTACAATAGCATCAACTCATGCATATGAATCCTCATATTTTACTGGCAACTTCCATGGCAACGGCATTTATAAACAATCTCAACTGTGATTTCTTTTTTTTATTATCTCATTCGCTCGTCACAGGGTAAATAAAAAAACAAAAGTTTTAAGATAAATCGCACTTCTTTTAAGAACTAAACTAAGGTCCAACTTAAAATAAAACATTCGAATTCATTTCTTAGTAGACTTAAATTTGCTGAGCGGCGCAGGTAAAATTGTGTCATATTAAATAAACATTAGGTATTAACTAGCCGTTATGTATATTCTGTGTTGACTGAGCCAAACTTAGGCATAAAGCAAACAAATGACAATAAATGGATATTGAAACTTATTATTGAGATCTTAAAAATTTATTCACACTATCCTTATAAATACCAGTTCACGGAAGTCATCACTGTTGTGATTCTAACTTATTTGATGCTTCTATTTACAGGGTTTCAAATAAATTTTGCTTGATGACGTATTACAGTTGATGTTCGCAAGTTGGAACTAATTTGTTACTTATTTTAGATATCACATAAAACCTATTTAAAATAAGTAACTAAATAAAACGATTCTAAAATGTCGTTCGATTGACATACTTTTAAATAAAGTTAACTGTAACCTTAACATTTCATTAGCTAAACTTCATAATTGATATATTTTTATGACTTTTGCAATGGCTCCTATATCATAATGGAGTACTGTTTAAAAAGGGGAAACAAAAAATCATAGATGGCATGGTGGCTATTGCAAGGAGTCAGAATATAACCTAAAAGGTATATGGCTAATAAGTCTAATAACTTCTGTCTCACATCTCTAGCAATAAGTCGGTTAAAATAATCTCTGTCGAGCCTCTATACAACACGTATTTCACACACTATACACATTGCGATTTTCTGTTTAAACTCGGCCTCTTTACTATACTTATATACTATAATACTAATGAAGTATTCACGCAAAAAAGATATGGAAATTCCCTATATTATTTTTTAGCTAAAGCCATGTGATTGAAAAGTTAATTAAGTCTAGAATGAAGTCACAAGTTAGATACAATTGCTTTGTCATTGTTGACATAAAACATAAATAAACGTAAATGATGTCACTGATTTCAAGTAGTTTTAATTAGAAGGAAATCAGGAGAAAAAATGCATAATATTACTAACATTTCTTTTAATTTTACCAATAACTAATCATAAAATCAATACTTAAAACTTTTTTCTTCTGTTTCGGAAAATAACGGAAAATAAAATTAGGATATTGTTTTGCGTTTGCTGACAATTTTACTGATTCAGGTTTAAACCCGCGAAAGACACTAAATGTTGCCGAATATTCGGTTCTTTGGCCAAGAGACTCGCCGAATAATCGTTATTCGGCCAAATCACTATTAGTGGCATCTGTATTTTCAATGTCAATTCAGTTTTCGTGGGCCGATAAATACTCGTATTACTATTATAATTATTCTGACATATTTTCTAGAAACTAGTCAAAAAGACCATTAATTGTGTGTGGCAATCATCAATTCTCAACACCTTATAAATTAGTTAAAATCAATCTTTTTGCCAACTATTATAAATTAAGCTTAGCTACCTAACATTTTAGAACCGTTCTGATGAAGAAGAAGACAACCAAGGAACAGGATAGAAATCAAATTATTTAATTTTATAATAATATTATTTAATTAATAATTAATGTAAGTAAATAATAATAATAATTAATAACAAATTAATTAAGTAGTTAATAATAATAATAATAATATTATTTTACCACATTCACACAACGCCATCTAGTCCTAAATTAAGCAGAGCCTGTACTATGGGCACTAGACAACTGATATAAATAAATATATACATTTTTGTAAATACATACTTATTATGCATAGAAACACCCAGACCAAATCAAAAATTAAATGTTCATGCACACAAATGTTTGACTTGATCAAGAATCGCACCCGCGACCTTTATGACATTGCGTGTTCAAGGAATACACTTATAATTAATTATTACGAACTAGTTATGACTACCATATTTCATTAAAGTATAAAAAACAAGAAATTATAGTTATTCTCCCACAGAAACAGTTTACCTTGCTTGTAATCATAATAACTGTAAGAAGCATACCGTTCCCACATCAAAGAACTTATCACTGCGTGTTCTGGTCGACCATTGTTGTATTTAACATGACATCATCACATCATTATATCAACAGCCTTTAACAGTCCTCTGCTGGACATAAGCCTCTCCTTAGAAAGGTGGTTTTGACATAGCGAGCTCAAACTAATCATATCTCTTTTAACGTCAACGTCTGATGATATACCAATTCATGTTCGGCTCTAGCATTAATCGGTAACCGGGCGCTGATTACCTCACTCACTCAGTGCAGAGCAACGACAGAAATGATGACAACAATTTTCTGTCAGGCCGTAGTATCACTCTGTTACCTCTTCACACTTAAACCGCTAAACCGATTTAGATGACATTTGGTATAGAACTAGTTCGAGTCCTGGGGAGTCCCGGGAAAGGACATAGGATAGTTTTTATCCCAGAAATCATTCTTAAAGGGGGTGGAAGTTTGTATGGGAAATCAATAAACGCTGAACTGTTTTAGATGAAATTTGACGAAAACGATTATTGATAAACATATACATTTTCATGTGTCTAAAAAAATGGTGCAAAGTTGCAAAGTGCGTTGACTGGAATTCCGCTTATTAGAAAAGGCGACTGAATAATTCAGTTAGAGTAGCATTAGGAAATTGAAATTAGAGTAGTAGAGTAGTAGTTTTTAAAAGTAAGAAGCAATATTTTAATGGTTAAAAGTATTAGATAGCTTAGATATTAATGAGAATTAGTAAAATAAATACATGCATTGAGATTGGTAATGTGAACCATTCCTAATCGAGTAACCTTAAAATGTATTCATTCAAAAAAAAACTTAACCTACCTGTTACTATTACACAAAATTAGAAAATACATTGAACTGAAACTTTCATTGGTCTATTTAAATTAGAAATTCGTTTCATTAAGTATTCTTGCACAGCTGTAGCTTCTGCAAGCTGCACTTTAACAAACCATTTAGGCAACAGTACTCCCTGCTCATCCGTCTCCTCAATTAAGTAGGTATTGTGAATTATGCAAGTTGACGAATTATACACAACTTCAAAAATATTTTGAAGCATACCATAAATAATTATATAATCAAAAATGTATATTGAACTAGCTTTTGCCCGGGCTCTGTCTGTGTGTATGTCGGTTATCGCGGTAAAAAGCCTATGTCCTGCCTCAAGAATAAAACTATCCTCATACCAAATTTTATGTAAATTGGTTCAGCGGTTTAAGTGTGAAGATGTAACAGACAGATGATAGACAGACACACTTTCGCATTTATATTATAAGTATGGATATACAAGATTAATAAAATAACACTATACCTTACTGCTCTGATGTTAAGGGCGCAGCCTAATACATTTTTTATACAGGGTTACTGGATAAGTCTTCCTAAATACTTTAAGCGGTTGTAGTTGCCATCATTTCTGATATTCTATATCCATTACTAAAATTGTAGTTAACTTCACCGACTGGGATGTAGTAAATGGTTAATAAAAGAAAAAAATAGTACTTATAGAAAAAACTATACAAAAACAGTAAAAAAATACATAATATAAAGGACATAAGTTATAAAAAAAATATTAGGCAAAACTTCTGCAAATTTCATAAGGACCTTGAATAAGTTCTCGCTGTTTCTTCAAAGATGGCAGTAGCAGTAGCCTGTTCGTGGAATTTCGAATGGTAACACACATGCAAAGCTGTAGTGTATCTAACCTTAAATTTCGGTGTATGTTAGTTCACTTTAGTGTAAGCAAAAGTATTTTTTTTTCTTAGTTCTCAAAATGTCTACTTTTGTGCCAAATAAAGTGTATTGGCGGAGAATTTTATTGCACTACTTTATTCAAAAGAAATCTGCATCTGAAGCACATAGAATTCTTGTTGGGACTTAAAGTGACAACGCTTTGTCGGATACGACATGCAGAGACTGGTTTCGACGCTTCAAAAATAATGATTTTGAACTTGAGGATAAAGAACGAAGAAAAAATTTGAAGACGAAATGTTGGAGGAATTACTCGATCAAGACCAATGTCAAACGCTAGCAGAACTTGGAAAAACATTACAGGGAAATGAGTCAACTGTTTCAAAACGTTTAAAAGTTTTAGGAATGATCCAGAAGCAAGGACATTGGGTACCGTATGAATTGAAGCCGAGAGACGTCGAACGTCGTTTTCTCACGTGTGAATTACTGCTTCAACGGCAGAAAAGACGTAACTGGCGATGAAAAGTGGATACACTACGATAATCCAAAGCGTAATCGTGGGGTAAGCCCGGCCATGCATCAAAATCGTTTACCAAATGCTGCCAACCAAATGACTGCACGGATGGCGTAGTGGTTTAAGCGATCGCCACGCCGCTTCCTATTACGCCGAGTGTTGTGGGTTCAAACCCCACATGGAACAACACTTTGTGTGATCCACAAATTGTTGTTCTGAGTCTGGGTGTACTTTGTGTCCGTTTCATGTATGTTTGTAAAGTCCCCCGCGACACAGGATTTATTCCTAGTGCGGGAGTTGTCTTTTTTAAGAAAAAAAAAAGAAAAAAAAAAATATCCATGGTTCAAAGCTTCTTCTCTGTATTTGGTGGGATCAACAGGGTGTAATTTATTATGAGCTGCTCCAACCGAATGAGACTATCACGGGGGATCGCTATCGACTTCAATTAATGCGTTTAAGTCAAATCTTAAAAGAAAAACGGCCGCTATACGAGCAGAGACACGACAAAGTGATTTTCCTACATGACAACGCTCGGCCTCATGTAGCAAAACCAGTGAAAACCTACCTGGAAACGCTTCAATGTGAAGTTCTACCCCACCTGCCGTATTCACCTGACATAGCCCCTTCTGATTTTCACCTATTCCGGTCGATGGCACATGGCCTAGCTGACCAGCGCTTTCATTCTTATGAAGAAGCTAAAAAATGGATCGATTCTTGGATGGCCTCAAAAGACATGTCGTTTTTCCGACGCGGCATTAATATACTGCCAGAAAGATGGAAGAAGGTGGTCGCTATTGATGGGCAATACTGTGAATGAAATGCTTTTGTTCCTTATAATATATAGAAAGCTTTTATTTTGTAAGAGAAACAGCGAGAACTTATTCAAGGACCTTATATAAAATTGTGATTGATTGATGAGCTTCTGGCTTATATACAGAACAAAATCTCGGTGTCCGACGAGGAAACCATAGTGAAGATATGTGCATCAACATTTACCAGTGAACAAATAGAAAAATCAAACAAGTTGCTGCTCGAATCCCTACCCGCTGAACTGAGGAAATCAAATAGAAAAGGAAAGGGTAAGGAGAACCGTATATTGACCGATATAATAAGCATATTAAAAGGGACAGACATAGAATTATTGCCAGTGTTTGTAGCACGCGAGTTGGAAAAATTACCACCTCTAACTGTCGATCACTTAGATGTCAGCAAACTCCTTAAAGATCTGGCTCTAGTGCAAGCCGAGGTTCGACTGATTAAGGAGTCATATGTAACAAGGAGTCAAATAGAAGACTTTAAAAATGAGTGTAATCGTAATATTACGTCGTCTTCATCGTCAGTCCCGGGTGCAGGAATAAACTTGAACTCTCTCATTTATTTAAAAAGTAAGCATGATACGGCCGTTGGTGATAAATGTGGCAATCAATTTTTGGATCACGAAGCAATTAATACGTCACATAAAAAATTTACCAATTTAAATTACGGTGAAGGTAGAAATATGCCGATACCGTGGCCGACTCAAAAGGATCGCTGCGAGTCAGCCGAAAGTAGCCGAGCGCGGCCGAGCTCGGCCGACGGCCGATGCGTCGATGGAGGTGAAGAAGGCGGGTCCGCTACGTCACCGCCACCGCCAACTGCAAGCGGTGCAGCCGATCAGCTGTTAAATAACAATGAAACAGGCTCTTATGCGAGTATCGCGCAACGAAAAAAGGTGGCAAACAATGGATGGACGGAAGTGCGACGCAGAAAAATTCCCAATTACCGCTTACTAGGCAAAAAGGGTTTGGCTTCGGTTGAGTTTGAAGATAAATTCAAAGCGGCGGAGAGGAAAGTGCCGATATTCATCACAAATGTTAGTAAAAGTACTACCGAAGTAGATATTATTGAATATATAGAAAAGAAAACTCAAGAAAAAGTAGTACTAGAGAAAATATCTATTAAACAACAACGTGACTATAACGCCTATAAGTTTTTCGTAAATTTAAATAAGTTGCCATTATACTTAGACGAGAAACTATGGCCACACGGCATTGTCTTTCGAAGATTCGTGAATTTTAGGCCGAAACATGAAGTGGAGACTGTCGGACATAAGAATGACAATTAATGGACGAGCAGACCCACAAGTTTATTACATTTAATTGTAAAAATGTAAAACGTTCTTTGCAAAACATACGGGATTTGTGTAAAAGCTGCGATTTGATAGCGCTACAGGAAACCTGGTTATTGCCGAACGAAATTTCTTTCCTGGATACCATTAGCGAAGACTTCAGCGCGACAGGGGTATCAGCAGTGGATCTATCCAACGGCATCTTACACGGTCGTCCATATGGAGGTGTTGCGTTGTTATGGAGGCGGAAAGTTTTTCAGGAGGTAACCGTTGTTCAGTGTAGTAACCCGCGTATCTGTGCTGTGAAAATAACGTCGAAAGATAAAGCTTTCCTAGTGATGAGTGTTTACATGCCTGTCGATGTGATTGTGAATCTAGCGGATTTCACGGACATACTTAGTTCGGTAAGTGCTATCATAGATAACTGTAGCGTCGATTGTGTTTATATGTTGGGAGATTATAATGCACATCCCACCGAACTGTTTTATAATGAACTTATAAACTTTTGTGCGGATCGGACATGGTCTTGCATAGATATTGATATGTTGGGTTCGTTATCGGAAACATACACATTTTTAAGTGAGTCACACGGTTCTAAACGATGGCTCGACCATTGTCTCGTAACTCAGGCTGCTGTAAAAACAGTTAAGAATGTTTCGGTACTGTATGATGTTCTATGGTCCGACCACTTTCCACTTGTCATAGAATGTAATTTAAATATGTTACCACAAAAAAATTATAATGTTAGGTTTTCTCAAAATACATCCGTATGGGGTGAAAGAAGTGTACAGGAAATAGAAAGGTATCAAAATGAATGTAATTATAGACTGAGACATATAGCTTGCCCACAAGTATTGACTAACTGTTGTGATAAAACTTGTAATGATATTACTCATAGACTTTCAATTGATAAGCTTTACGTTGACGTTGTAACTGCGCTAACCGAGGCGGCCAGGGT
Source organism: Arctia plantaginis (assembly GCA_902825455.1). Classification (NCBI taxonomy): domain Eukaryota; kingdom Metazoa; phylum Arthropoda; class Insecta; order Lepidoptera; family Erebidae; genus Arctia; species Arctia plantaginis. The sequence goes on along the minus strand of CADEBD010000327.1, from coordinate 8,613,717 downwards.
GGGTCGAGGAAGCAGCAAGCGTATACGAAGGAAGTATATTACAGGATGGAACAAACATGTCGCTGAGGCTCACAGACAGGCTAAACAATCATTTTTGATTTGGAACTGGCATGGTAAACCTACCAGTGGTAAAATTTATATAGATATGTGTGAGACCAGAAAAATATTTAAATCTCGTCTAAAATGGTGTCAGGATCACGAGCGACAAATTAAATTAGATATGCTGGCAGCAAATCATTCAAACAATGATTTCCGCGCTTTCTGGAAAAATACTAACAGACTGAGTTACAAGTCGGGGCTGCCTGTGAGCGTCAGTGGGGTGACAGATCCTAAAGATATTGCTGATCTCTTTAGGGATCATTTCTACGTAAAATCACCATTGGGACCTTCTCGGATGACGATCAGTAGAGAGGCCGACATGGATCCGGGGATTCATTTTGAAGCCCAAGAAATTACCAAATTTATCAATTCTATGACTAAGGGCAAATCTCCCGGCCATGACGGTCTCAGTATAGAGCATCTCCGGTATGGGGGACTCCATCTGCCAAGAGTGTTGGCACTGCTGTATTCGTTATGTATGACGCACAGCTATATGCCTGGGGATATGCTGCGCACTGTAGTGGTGCCTATAGTCAAAAATAAAACTGGCGATCTTGCCGACGTTTCGAACTATAGGCCCATATCCTTAGCCACGGTTATTTCTAAGGTGTTTGACGGTATGCTTAATATGCAGTTGAATAAACACATCCATCTCCACGATAATCAATTCGGTTTTCGTCCAGGCTTATCAACGGAAAGTGCTATACTGTGTCTTAAGCATACTGTGAACTACTATGCAAAGCGGAACACTTCAGTGTATTGCTGTTTTCTCGACCTGTCTAAGGCATTTGACTTGGTTTCGTACGATATTTTATGGAAGAAGTTGGAAAAATGTGAATTACCGACTCCAATGATAAACACAATTAAATACTGGTATGGTAATACAATTAATAATGTCCGCTGGGCAGGTACTTTATCGCATCCGTATGGGTTGGAATGCGGGGTGAGACAAGGGGGCTTGACCTCACCAACGCTTTTCAACCTGTACGTTAACGAGCTGATCGGTGAACTTAGTAGTGCAAAAGTCGGATGTCATATTGATGACATTTGTATAAACAATGTCAGCTACACAGACGACATGGCGCTGCTAAGTGCGTCGCCATGTGGCCTGCGAAGGCTTGTTCACATATGTGAGAAGTACGCCGAAAGACATGGCCTGGTGTACAATGTTAAGAAAAGCGAGGTCATGGTTTTTGAGGCTAAGGGTGGAGGCCCTAAGGATGTGCCACAGATACTTTTAAATGGGCATCCATTGAAAAGGGTATTTAAGTTTCGATATCTAGGGCATATTTTAACTCCTAGCCTCAAAGACGATGAGGATCTGGAAAGGGAACGGAGGGCGTTGTCGGTGAGAGCGAACATGTTGAGCCGCAGGTTTACACATTGTTCGAATAATGTTAAGATCACACTCTTCAGAGCTTACTGCACGTCTTTCTATACGTGCAGCCTGTGGGCTACATATACTCGAAAAGCATACAACTCCCTCCGTATCCAATACAACAATGCGTTTAGGGTGCTGTTGGGGCTACCCCGCTTCTGTAGTGCGTCCGGGATGTTCGCAGAGGCGCGAGTGGACTGCTTTCACACTATTATGCGAAAACGGTGTGCATCTTTGGTGCGCAGGGTGCGGGCTAGCTCTAACAGCATACTAGCCATGATCACAGAGAGGTTAGATTGCAGGTACATTGGTCACTGCAGCGCCGTCTCTCATGGAGTGCATAAATAAAAATATTAATATTGTAAATTGTCACTACTAACATAGGATAAGTTTTATGTATTACTAACAAGCAATGAGTCATGGTTACTCCAATAAAATGATTATTATTAAAAAAAAATCTTAAAAGCCCAATATCTTGAAAATGGTTGGGTTTGGGATATGGTATCTCATAGTGAAATCTATTAGAAATAGTGGCAACTACAATCCTATAAAGTATTTAGGTCGACTTACCCAGTAACCCTGTATATACATAAATACATTTATTACATAGGTAATAACCTCGTTTAGAGCCAGTGCAGTAACCTTCATTAAAAGGAAATGTTGTTGTACATTCTAGATAAAAACATTCTAAAAAGGAAGGAGGTAGACTGTTTGGCGGACTGGAACTCTTCAAAAAGGTCTGACGACTCTGTAATGCTGGTCAATTATTTCTATACAGCATCACAAACGTTATTGTCACTGGTCCGTTTCTGTGCAATCTAGCATGTTTTTAAAATGCCTATTATAATATGAAAAGAATTGAGCTTTCTCATGCAAAAAAATCAAATCCAACTGAGACTTTTAGAATTTAGAGCGGTAAACCAAGCATTTTATTTTGTGTACGCAAAGGGAATATCTTCGGACCAGGCGAAATGATCCTGCCTGGTGGACCACGCCTCAGCGATTGAACGAGAACTTTCATTGCGCGATGTAGGATTATTAGTTACTCCGTAGTTCGGTGTGCCTTCGTTTATCAGTACTGTATGTGGGATAGTCAATGCTAAATAGGTCTAAAAATTTCAGTACTATAGCGACTTTTACCTTAGCGAAGGTTACAGAAATTAGCATTCAATAAACGTAATATATTTCGTTTCTTTCCGGATTAAAGAAGGAAGAATTGTTCAACAGTTGACCTTGAAACTTTTCTTTAAATTCTTGTATTCTCAGGGCCTGAATTCAAATGAAACTGTTTTTAATTCCTGAGAACCTCGGTCTCAATATTACCTTAATTAGATCTGTCGTTTTCTCTTTTAATGGATTTTGCCAAGACTTTAATGCAGACGTTAATGGTTTTTTGCTGCTACAGATGATAGCACATTTATATACATATACATAGTTCTTACTATATGTCACTAAACTAAAAGTAAACCCCTTTTATTTTTTAATTTATTTTTTCCGTGCGGAAGTCCCCTCGGATACCTGGGTGTTCTTTGTGTCCGTTTCATGTATGTTTGCAAAGTCCCCCGCGACACAGGAATATATATTCCTAACGCGGGCGTTGTCTTTAAAAAAAAAAAAAAAAAAAAAAAAAAAATATCACCTGTCGGTGGCATATCGGACTCGAACCGACTAAAACCGCACGCCGTCTCGGGTACTTATAGCCGGGGAACCAGGTATACCCTAGAAAGTAAGTCCCTGGTGCCCCGAAATACCTCGGGCCATCTACAACAACAGGTAGACGACCCCCCCCGCGTGGGAACCCCATGTTCCCTCTGCTCCCTGGAAGCGAGCGCGCTTCGCAACGCGCTCGCCGCCACCCCGGCCTGCTTCTGCTAGGGAGACAGATGGCCTCACCTGTCACCCCCAGGACTGCGCTTAGGGAGGACGGAGGTCAAAAGTAAACCCCTGGACCGCAATATTGTTTGAGTAGGTCCCTCCATGGTTTGGATTAATTTTTGACCATTCTTTTGCTGTAATCGTTTAAGACTAGATTAGTATATTTTTTTGTAAACACCAAAGCAAATCTGGAAGCGAAGCTGTAAGTACAATTAATAAAATGCATATAGTAAATTTGTTTTATAGCTTTCCTTAATAACGGGTTACAAAAAGCGAAACATTTTTCTTTTTAAACCAAATTGAGGGTCCCGGAGTATAGAACATTCAAATGAACTATTCTATTTTAAAATTGTATAAGTAGGTACTAATAATTCTGTAAGCTGGTCTAAATCTGTTGGGGTTAGTGAACCTGACTGCTAAACCAGAGGCCACACCCAGGACTAATAATTGTGTGATGAGCACGATCTTTTTTTTGGGTGTAATTGATCTATATTATGTATGTATTTAGAAATATATCAGCATGTTTATCAGCAGTCTGATTATAATAGTAATGTGTGAGATTTGTGATGTGATTATTTGTATTATAATTATCTCGAGAAAGATTGCGGCACAATTATCTGACACTCTGTGTTATATTGCTCCTATCTAGATAACAATTAGAATAGTTCTTAATCTACTAAAGTAAAGCTACTTAAGGTAATAAAAGATAAAGTCACGCATGTTTAATAAAATATTTATTAAATATCTTATTATTCACTTTTAGTCACACTTGTAATAAATATTTCGAGGCTTTCTCTGGCTAGTTTTCCATGTAAAGCAATGAAATTAAATGATTAATTTTACAAAACTGTAGTTCAGAACAGGTGAAAAAAATTCTTAGATCTTTAAACATGTCTCTCAAATTCTTTGAGTATGCCTTAGGAAGGAAAATATGTTAGCGATATCAATGACCAAGCGACTATTAAATTGACCTTGTTGTCACACATACATTAGAACTCTTATACCGTTATTAAATGTAACTGTGTAACCTCCGAACGTTTGAAACTGTTTATCAACAACAACAACTGTTAATGTACCATTAATTTGTAATACTAGAACATGATACAAAGAAAATAATATAGCAATTTATAATGTAAGAAATAACATTACATCACGTTCTTGCAAAATTGCGAAATCTAAGTACCTACTCGTACTACTACATATTATTTTTAAAACGTCATCAATGATTATTGGTGGCTGTCGATATTAGGTAAATTATTTTTGTTTTTCCAAAAAATGTTGTGCCCAACAATCCTTCCATATTGTGTTATATGTATACATATAATAAATATAAGTATACATCCTTAACCTTGACCTTGATAAATTGTATCAGTTTGGTCTGATTTTTTTACTTTGCCAAAGTAAGATACAACTTGTGATAAACTGAAAGTCTGCGATTTCAAAAACCGCGTTTTTTGTAAGCATTCGACCTAATGTTGTTAAAGTATTCGAAATATGGCGAAGTATGGAATAATTTTACTTCCGAGTTGTAAGTCTCTTTTGATGAAACAGATGCCTATCTCTTTGTGAAGGTTAATTCTATTGTTGTGTTAAATATAAATCTAAAAATAACTAACAAAGTATTACTCATATAAAGTGCAAATAAAGCCGTAAGCGTAGTTGACTCTTAGGAATATAAATACTTAAATTTAAGAAAAACTTCACAGTGTTCGTCTGGTAAGCTGTATCTGGGTGTAATTTATTTATGTTTTTAGAAATATATCAGTATGTTTATCAGTAATTTAATTAGCATAGCCGAGGCTCTGCCTAGTTTTGGATCACCGATTTATCGTTAGAATTGTGAATGCATATATGCGCACAAAACTTGTATATACACAAAACACTGTTCTTGAATTGATGATTTTGATGAAAGATATTATCTGTCACGAAAGAGTAATAGTACCTACGATTGACATCACACGACGTATGCGTGCTGTTTTTATTAGATAGATAGTATTAATATTTTGTAGATAGTACTTCACCCTCGATATATGGCCTCTGATACAGATAGTAGGTACGTACTATCGTGGATATTTCTTCTCATACATATTGTGTTTACCGCCTCCAAAAAAAAGAAAAAAAATCTCAGTTTCGCTGTATTTTTTTGATGAACAAACGTGAAAATTCTTGATTATAACAGGCTTTTTTTATTGGTTCTATTAGAAAAGTTACGACATAAATATATGTCAATGTTGTACGTATATACACAATATATGTTTATATTATATATAGTTATATTATAAATGTATTTCAACCCAAACTCAACTCACGTGTAAACGAGGCCAATATATGTAGATACTTATATACAAAGGAGTCGGTAACGGTAACAGTTTCGCGAGTTTAATGGTTTCTTCCCATCTCAAAAAAACAATATTTTGTTCGTTGATTAAAAATGCCCAACGCGCCTAACGAAGTTTTCACTTAAAAAAAAAACATACAAAATTCGGAAAACAAACTACCAACCTATTGTAACATCCATTTTGCCAAATACCACAATATAAATACCCATATACTGTAATTAAACACTAACAAATCTATGACGTCAGAAATAAGGGTTGTCTGACCTCCCATCTGGTGACAATGACGGTCTTTGTATCCACTGTGGATACAAAGACCGTGACGTCCATTAGTCAACATCGAATAAAATAATAACAGGTATAAGGACAAATGCCTTAGTACAGAGTGCCTTTTGTATTCAAATCAAAACAAACCCGAAGGAAATATTTAATAATTCATTACTGTTTATAGATGACAGATATGTTTGGTAAAACAGTTGGCCCTTGTGTGTGTCAAATGTAGTCGTGTAGTCAAATATTGGGTAAATTCGGAAGACGGAGCGTGGGTAAGTAGGCTCTCCACAAGGTGGTCCGACGATCTGGTGAAAGTCACGGGAAGCCGTTGGATGCGGGCAGCACAGGACCGGTTGTTGTGGCGAACCTTGAAGGAGGCCTATTTTCAGTAGTGGACGTCTTTCAGCTGAGATGATGATGGTAGTAAATTCCATGTGAAATATTATTACTAATGAACGGGAATTAATTAATAGGAACACACCTTTCATTTGGTTGATGGAGTCCGCCCGTGACCACGACCAGTGCGTTCTGGTCGAAACGTCAAATAGGATAGATGCCTTGGTTTAAAATAATCTCGCGTGAATCAATAAATGTAAGATCTTAGAGTACGGCCTGAATTATCTCCCATTAGTAATTTCGTGTAATTTTTATCTTGTAAATAATTTGACAATAGCTAGCTGATGTCACGCTACAGTATAATAAAAAAACGTTTAAAGATAAAACTAATACGTTGTTCCGTGAGAAAAAAAAAAGGCTGCCATTATAATGGACATTATTTGATAAATCATTGTTTAGAACTGTATACAGAAAGGCATTGTATTTAGGAAAAAATCTAGTAAAAAAAATCTGCCTTTTAAAGATTATTCATCATAAGACCTACCAGCCAAAATACGTTTACGGTTACGTTACGTAACAGATTGTTAATATGTAAATAATTATATCTATTCACACGATTAAAAAGAAAACAGATTTAGGTACATAAAATACCTACTTGTGGCGTTATCAAGCAAGTTTAAAACCGCTCTTAAAATAGGTTTAATAGGTTTAATAAGGTTTATTTGTCTCAAAAAGGTAAATAGGTACATAGGTTTGTTATGCTACTATAATAAAAATAACATACATGACACCTTAGTGAGAGCTGGAGTTTGTAGTAGGTTCGAAACCTGTGTGACAAATCTCCAGGCTCCCACCTTAGCGATACAGATGCAATACATATACATGTAGATTTTGAGCAACGTGATACATTTTTTATTTTTATTTTTTAATTCAAAATATAATTAAAAAAGGTAAGAAGAATTAGAAATTAGTGTATGCGTGCGTGTGTGTGTGTTGAGTGTGTGTGCGTGTGTGTGTGTTTGTGTATGCGCATGAGTGACAGTACTTATTTTAAAGTACAGATTATCTTTTCTGTTTCGTCATAATCCAAATCAATCAACCACTTGGTAACAGCTTTTTTACATTGAAATTTAGTCATTGGGTACACATTCAGGATTTTGTTAACTTTGTTGTACAAATAGTTACCAAAGTGGTAAAAACATCGCTGTGCTAATCTTGTTCTGACCGGGTTTGTCGGGCATACAGTATACTTTCGACGAACAGACTTAAATTTCGAAGGATCATAAGGAGTCTGAGAGTGTGTCGTAAGAATAACGGAGAGGATAAATAGTTTACGGACAGAGAGCACATTACAGGTTTTATAAACATCAGTGGTCGGGAAACGGTATGGTAGCCTCCAACCAACTTTTAGTACCGCCCTTTGGGCACGCTCCAATTTAAGGAGATATGTTTTATCTGCACCTCCCCAGGCAACGATGCAGTACTGCGTCAGAGACTGGCAAAGAGCAAGATAGGTGGTCCTAAGTATTTGTGTATCAGCTACCTGACCGAGGGTTTTAAAGACAAATATGAGCTTTCGTAGTCTGGAGGATAGTGCGTCTAGTGTGTAAAATACCATCATTTGGGTTTGGATGCATGTACGAATCTTAAGCCATAATTTTTGTTAAAATCTAAATACTAGTTTATAACTAGGCTCGTGTGTCACCTAAAGTGACTTAGTGAGATACCTACATACTTAGGTATGTACTAATGTAATTTAACGATAAATCTCACTTTGAAAAAACTCAATTACGTACGACCGAAATAGCACCAAACTACCTTTTCATTCTCAGAGCTCCAAAATCAATCAAACAAATCTTGACGTAACGTAACGTAAACGCAATGTTGTTATTTAAAATAGTAACAATGTAAAAGTTCAATTTAACACTTTACCTTTTCTGTGAAACATTACATTAAACTAAACATGGAAACAATGTCATGGGTATCCCTGAGAGATATCGATTGAATTGTTGAATGATACACAAAGGTAAAATGACGACCAGGGCCTCAATTCTCGGGCACGCCGTCATCGCCGCGGTAAGACCCGTTATGGAGGATTGGCTCGAGAGGCGTCACGGGACCCTCTCATACCGACTGACGCAGGTGATCACTGGGAAAGGATGTTTCGGGGATCACCTGTGTCTGATCCGCAAGGAGCCAACGCCTGAGTGCCACCACTGCGATGGCCAGACCGTGGACACGGCTCTCCACACGCTGGCAGAGTGTCCGACGTGGGTTGAGCTGAGGCGAGACCTCGTGGCGGCCATCGGAGTGGGAGTTCTATCGCTCGATAGCCTGATTGCGGCTATCGTGCGGAGCGAGAGTGCGTGGAACTCTGCCGTCTCCTTCTGCGAGCAAGGAGAAGCGAAAGAGACGGCGGAGCAAAACCGGGAGAGGTTTAGGACTCGCCCGGCCCGCCAGGCCCGGGAACGGGCCAGGTACCGCAGGCGACTCAGGCGCCGGAGGTCGCAGAACGACCTCCGTCCTCCATAAGCGCAGGCCTGGGGGTGACAGATGAGACCATCTGTCACCCTAGCAGAAGCAGGCCGGGGTGGCGGCGAGCGCGTTACGAAGCGCGCTCGCTTCCAGGGAGCACAGGGAACATGGGGTTCCCACACGGGGGGGGGTCGTCTACTCGTCTGTAGATGTCCCGAGGTATGTCGGGGCACCAGGGACTTCCTTTCTAGGGTATACCTGGTTCCCCGGCTATTAGTACCCGAGACGGCGTGCGGTTTTAGTCGGTTCGAGTACGACATGCCACCGACAGGTGGTATCCGAGGGGATTTCCGCACGAAAAAAAAAAGAATAAAAAAAGAAAAAGGGCCTCAATTCTGCTTTTTTTATGTTAAAGCCAAGCCTGTCATTCCATTGACACGTTATTCAGATGCCATAGCGACGCCGTTGACATCGGTCAAAATATCAGTATTCTACTAACATAAATTCACAGTGTCAATAGACTGTTGATATAGTAATATAGGTCATCAATGGTGATATCAACAACATTGTCATACATGTAAAATTAAATATATCATTTTCTTACAAAAAAATGTACCGTTTACCAAACTATTACAAAGACATCAACGACATTTGTATCAGTGACAAGTCATCGGGAAATTGGCCATTGGTCTTACATAGTAGAATAGGAAAGTTGCAAAACTATTCCGACGACATTCCATCGACAGTCTATTGATACAATATTAAAATAGCAGAATTGAGGCCCTGTTTCGCTAAATAGCAGGAGCCGCAATGCTCAGCTCAGTTGCTCTCTGGCCATCAAAACTTACTGACGTGCCACCATTTTTTTTCACGTTTTCGCGCGCTTTTTACAACGTTCAGAAACACAGTTTTTTACATTGACTGTTTAGTGTAATTGTGAAGTTATTATTTTAATGTTCAACAAGTTTTACGTAAGAACGTGTGAATTATTTTACATCCTTATATTTACGATAATGCTCGAACGACAATGAATAGTGCCTTTTCATTAAAATTGCAATTTATCGTTTACTTTCAAAACAAACTTAAAGGGTGGGAAATACTTACTTAAAGATATGTTTTTTACTAAGCAAAGTCAGAGGGAAATACCAGGCCTTGGTGTATGATTCACCCCGGAGTAAATTGTACTCGATTATGGGCTTCTAGTAAGTGAACGACCTAAATTAAATAAATACTTGAGACATTATTTAAGTTGCAATATAATGGAGTTTAAAATTTTTTTCCTATAAATCTATGGGAAGTTCCTTTGAAACCAAATCATCATCATCAACAGCCTATACTAGTCCACTGCTGGACATAGGCCTCTCCTTAGAAAGGAGGTTTTGGCCTACTATACCACGCTGGCCAGACGGGTTGGTATAGGGTTTGTTTCAAGTTTTCCTTCTCTCTGCAGTGTTGTTGCCCTGCGTAGCCTGCCAAATATTACCGTGTAATACGTAGCTAAGTAATATCGATTTTAATAATACCTAGACATTTTGCCCCGGATTCGTATGAGTGAAAGTATTTTTTTCCTATTCCGCGATTTTTTTTATTTCTGGATGGAAGGTAACCCTATGTCTTTTGCTCTGTATCCTTGGTAACTTACATGCAGAATTCAATCTTAATCGGATAAAAACAATAACATACAAATATTTTTATACATTAGATAAGGTGTATATACATATTTCAATAAAGATATACGTGTATATGGCCCACGCTGTAGCAATTATAGCCCATGTGTATATGTGTATGTTATAATTTAAATCACAAAATACTTCCTAAATTTGGTTTAGACTATTGGTTATTCGGCTCAGGATTACCTACTGTGGATTGGCAAGACAGAGTATGACAAAACATGACACAAAAACATCGATTCATCATCATCAACAATATTTAATAGTCCACTGCTCCCTCTCCCTAGGAAGGAGGGTTTGGCCTACTATACCACGCTGGCCAGACGGGTTGGTTTTGCAGTGCCGTTGTCCTTTTGCGACGATTAGGATCTTTAAAGTTTAAAAGGTACAAATAGGTAGCGTTAGTAAGGGCCTTATTATGTAATAACCAAATGTCATCCTCATTAAGTGTATGTTTACTTTTAGCTCCAATGCTCATATGATGAAGAATAGCATGGTCGTTATCTTTTTCTTTTTTAGTAGAACTTTATATATAGAAACTATAGTTTTATATTAAATTATCCTCACAGGGTTGCTTTCTTAATTCATTTTATGAAACAAGTAGGACAGTACTAAAATAAAAATGGTAAATATCTGCTAGCTACAAGAGATTAGTAACCTAGTTAATAGATAAGAATCATATCAACTCGATTACTCTTCTACTTCAGTATCTAGGCTATACAAAGTTGTTTTTGTGTGCTTTTGTAAAGCAAGAAAAAATTATATCAATATCACTCATGTTAAAAGGCATCGATAAAATAAGACAATATTGTACTTACCTATTTCTTTTATAATATATAATTTTTACTCGGCGACCGTAAATACAGCTATAAGACTAGCAATATTAGATCTTAGGAACTTCAGTCATATATCTGATGTATAATATACTAGCTGACCCGCGCAGCTTCGACCGAGTGAACTTTATGCAAAACCTAATAGTATAGGTGGCGCCACCTCTTTAATAAATATTGACTTATTAGGTTTTTTCCTGGAGAAAGTATATTTTTCCGCTTTAAAAAGTAGCCTATGGGTTATTCTATGTCATATTCTACTTGTGTACAAAATCACATTTAAATCTGTCCAGGCGTTTTAGCGTGAAGCAGTAACAAACATAAACACAGATACACACACAAACTTTCGTATTTACAATATTAGTAAGATTAGTCCGTAACTAAATAAAATATAACCTTGCCGCAGTCGGGTAAAAAATAAAGTAAGTACCTATAAAGTATCATTGCAAGGCTTCTCTGTAAACTATATTTGATGTAGTATATGTTCGAAGCAAATAAATTGAGATCCCACTCGAGACAGGCTAACGTATAGTTGTTAATGGGAGAAGCACTTTTTTCTCAAGTCAATGCCGACCAATGAAAACGTTTGTCCCTCAGACTTATTAGTGCAAAAGATACTTTAACCGGGAACTGGAGCCTCTTACATGATATGGACAAATCCGTCGGTATCATTGGAATACGCGGAATGTATGCGAGCTTAAATGATATCTACTTAACGAATTCACCAATTTTAATGGTGTAAAGACAAAAAATTATCTACTTGAACTTATCTCGATGATGAAAACTTTAATTTCATAAGGATTCGTATAATCACTCGAAAAATTGCATCTAAAGTATGTATTGGATATTGATACTTTTATAGCTTAGCTTTTATAGATAGATTTACCCTTTCGCGAACTTTTTTATAGATCTTTTTTAGTCCTACGATTCATTAGCACAATATTTCGTCTTATCTTTAACCATTTAAACAGCACACGCGAAGAAAGGAAATTTACATAACCTCTTTTTTTCCAAGTCTAAGTTTATAGAAATAAATTATAGCCTGTATTACTGCCTGATAAAGTAGCTTTCTAGTAGTGACAAAGTGGTTAAAATCGGTCTAGTAGTTTTGGAGCCTATTCGATACAAAAAACGAGTGTGCTTTAGACCACACGACTAAAGTAAAACTATGAGAGATAAAGAGAAAGAAAATGTGTGCTCGCATTTCTCTTTCTTCCCTCTACAGTATTATATGAAACGTAACTCTCTCTCTTTCTATCTTTATTAACTTATATCTCCCTCAAGTTCCGTTCGCCTCGTCCGATCACACTTTTCGTAACGCTCTCGTCACGCATTCACCTTACTCCCCAAGTCAAGCGTACGTAAAGAAGTTTTACTTCAACAAACAAACAAACAAATCTTTCCTCTTTATAATATTACTCTTAATTATAAATATGTACCTACACCTTGAACACCACTTAAATAATTTAAGTAACAAAATGACAAGTAATTGAACAACAGAACTCAAGGTATTATTATATCATAGACAGTACTACTTATGAACCAATATTTTTTGATTACCTACCGCCACTTTTAAACGAACCAACAGTTTACCTAACCGTTACTTAGAATAGGAACTAACAGTAAAATGTTAAAACGTTTGTGCTGAGAAAATGTAGATAAAATACATATATATTACAAGATCATCATTATCAACAGTCTTTTATAGTGCACTACTGGACGCAGGCCTCTTCTTCCAGTCTTTACAAAGGGGGTTTTGATGACACTCTGTATTCTTAATCTTTCACCACGCGGACGAACAATACCAAAAACTACGTCTCTCTAATCGGGTCATTACTTTTTGTATTTACAAGAAGACAGTCATCGTAAGAAATATCTCTCTCACATGAATTATGATAATTAATTAATCAATCCTTTGTCGTACAAAAGAGAAATTGTATTGATAGACACTTGAAAATGTGACATGTGACGTCCTCAAGTAGATGCACTTATCGTTATAAAGTTTTGCCTGTTATTGTTTCATGTATCAATACCGTATACATATGTAAACTGATATTGTTTATTAAACATGCAATTTTGTTATACTAAGTAGTTTCGGCATTCGTGTTTCATCTTTGTTTCAATTTTCAAAAGAAATGTGGCCATTGTTACTTTATAAGCTCAGCCAACTCCTATCCAAAACACTGGCAATCGGTCCGCCCGTTCTAGTGATTAGCCGAAACAAACAGCAACAAGCTGTAATTACATCTTACACTGGCTATTGCCAGCGACTTCATTCGCTACTCCATTTTTACCCCTTTTGGAATGAAATTTCGAAGCCTCCATTCTTAGTGGGTGCTTACAATATAAAAATCATCATCAGCTACCAAAATTTCAGGCTCTGATGAATCGGTTAGCAAGGAATTTTATGTGTGTAGATTACACACAAGATTCTTTAATTTTATTTGTATAAAATATAGATACAAAACATGTATGTTATGTGATCATGTTTAACTCTTTTCCTTGTAAAAACGCCTTCATTTTCTAAATAAAATTGCTTTATGGGTTTCCCCGAATCCACTTAACATAAATTATGTGTTTTATAAATTTAAAGGTAAATACGAAAAATGTTGTAATAATACTTAACATAGCCTTCGAATACGTGTTTTTTCTATTCTTTTACCGGTATTTACTTCACTTATAGAAAAAATATTTTTAGTGTTCAAGGGGTATTATGGAGCTGCGTAACTATGGCTAAAATCAGATATTTAAAACAAAAGCATTCGAAACTTAATATTGATTATGGTCTAATCATAGTGATGAATTAGGGCGAATGAACTCAAATGTACTTGTGAAGATGGACATGCCTTCGAGATTTCATTATTTTTGATTTACTAAGACATTTTTTCTCGTATTGGAATATTTATCACTTAACACGTGTTTGTGGTTACCATGTGTATCGTCTCTAAGCAGCGTATTTTTCAACTTACTAACAAACTCCTCTTATCAGATGATCAGAAATAATTATATCTATCTGATTTAGATATCTATAAATATAAAATGACTTGCCCTGCCTGACCGATTCATCAACGCAGAACTTAAACCGCTGGGACTACGAACTTGAAATTTGGGGCAGGCCTCTTGGTCTAGTGGTTAGTGACCCTGACTGCTAAGCTGGAGGTCGTGTGTTCGATTCCCACCAAGGACAAATATTGTGTGATGAGCACGGTCAATTATTCTGTGTCTGGGTGTAATTTATCTATAATATGTATGTATTTAAAAATATATAAGTATATTTATCAGCAGTCTGGTTACCATAGCACTGGCTCTGCCTAGTTTGGGATCAAACAGCCGTGTGTAAGATGTGTGAGATATATTATATTTTGGCAGCCTCTGCTTTTTAAAGAAAGGTTTTTTTGCAAATTTCATTCCTAAAAACAAAGGATGACCGGTTGTATGGAAGTTCGTCATTTTCAAAGTTAGAAACACGAAAAAATACAGTCGAATTGAGAACCTCCTCCTTTTTTTGAAGTCGGTTAATAAGGAATACCCATTTAATCGACACCGCGGACTATTGTCGATTAAATGGGTATTATATTTATATATATTTGTCTAGCTATTGCTAGACAAATATATTTATTTACCGATAGAGTGTGACAGAGCTCAAGCATTACTGATCATGACTGATCGTCTCGCCGCTTCCTACTACACCGAGTGTTGTGGGTTCAAACCGCACATGGGACGACACTTTGTGTGATCTACAAATTCTTGTTCTGGGTCTGGGTGTTATTTGTGTCCGTTTCATGTATGTTTGTTAAGTCCCCCGCGACACAGGATATTTTACTAATGCGGGAGTTGTCTAAAAAAAAGAAAGAAGAATTAGTACTTAGCGTGTTTTTGTTACTGTCTATCGTCACATGCAGCCAGGATTAGTATTCCAAAAGTAATTTACCTTAATTCACTGTCCCTAATATCGCCATCCATAACTTTCTTGGCTAAAAGATAATTGGCCAACCTAGATGTCTTTATTCTATTGGTGTCTCCAATCACAGGACGAAAATACCCGTACGCGACACCGGCTACTTCGATCTAGTTGTACAGTTCCAGTGCCTTAGCTCCTTCGCGTTAAGCGTTGTTCTTACCCCAACACAGAAGGATCGAAACCAGGCTGAATACCGACCATAAAAGAAACCCGTCAAACCCTCAGCCATATCTAACATTCCCCAAACCCCTAATAAAGTTGTGAAAAGGGCAGAAAATTAAAAAATTAGATTATGTAGAATTCAAGGAGCTATTCAACATATGCGGAATTTTCACCAATAACTTTTTCATTGTGTCTGGTACAATGACAATAGATAGTGTCATTGGACAATATCTGAACAAGACAAAGCCAGAAAACATAAGTTCTCAGAATGTCCGATTTAGCAAGCCTCCATTATTGTTCATGTCTAGAAACACCGGATTAAGAATAAAGTGCGTTGAACCTGCGATCATGACTGACTGAATGCGAATTTTATTTAAGATACCACTGTAATTATGTTCTTAAAGGTACAGTTTGATCCGGCGAATAACACCTTATTACAAATTGCAAAAGGTGTGTTTTAATGTTAGGCAGATCATAATTCTTAAGATTGATTGTTGTGGTTTGGTTCTAAGCTATTTGCTAATATCATACGAGTATCATCTTACATTTTATCCGTGTTGCCTGTTTTATACTTGTTTAAAAGTTAACAACTTTTGAATGACTTATATTGGTGGTAGTCTTTGTAAAATATCCAGTAATAAAAATGTTATTCGTGTTATTTTACCTCCTGAATATATTTAATGTACCTGAATGCTAGCATTGATAATTGAATTGAAAGAAATGGCAAGTGCGACCAAGTTGTATCAGCAAAATAGTTGATGAATGCAGTATATTTTATTCGTTGTCTTTTATCTCTTACAGTACACACGCAAACAAAACTTTATTATTTTTATCATATATAAAACTCTAGAGTAAATGAGTAACTGGAATAGTGCCAAGGGCTAATCTATACTAATATCATAAAATTGAGGAATTTGTTCGTTTCATTGAACGTGCTAATCTCAGAACAGGGCCTCCTACTCGTTTTTTTTTTGAAAGACAATTTACCTAATCCTTTTCAGTCAGCTAGAGTTGCTAATAAAAGTAAACAAGGCAATATAATGCATTTTTACGTTAATTATTTGATGAAATGAGTTTACGTATTAGGTCTAGGATTTAAAGTTCATACCTATATCATACACCTTCATCAACTCCTAGTATGAATTTTTACAGTATTTCAACGGTCGTCGTTTCTCTTTATATTTTTGGTGAAAACGTCCTTGGCGACAACACTAGACTGTCAAACTAATTGTATCCAATCCAATTATAAATGTGAAAGTGAGTTTGTTTGTTACGCTTTCACGCCTAAACCATTAAACTGATTTTGAAAATTCTTTCACTAATCGAAAGCTATATTATCAGCGAGTAACATAGGCTACTTTTTACCGCGACAACTGACATACACGCGAGCGAAGCCGCGGGCAACAGCTAGTAATCTGTAATAATCTAAATTCTAAAACATTCCGAGTAAGTCTTCATAAATAACAATCATAAACATAACTACAGCAAAAAAAAAATTATTAGTTTACAAAGTACAAAAGGTTTATAGATCTTAAATGTTGTAAGTAATGAAACTGTTGACAACACAATGTTGTTATATTTGTATACTCGAATTATATTATGAGCACCGCAATATACTCGTAATGATATTGTACTGACTACATCGCGATGTCATTGTACAGTGAGATTTCAGTCAAAACGACGCGTATGAATACAGATGTTGATCATGAAAGCATTTTGAATTTTTTTAAAGATTACTTCCACATTACACAAAACGAAACGGAACGGACACATAGAACAACAGTTTGTGGCTCACACAAAATGTTGTCCTATGCGGGGATCGAACCCACAACACTCAGCGCAGTAGGAAGAGGCGAGGTGACCACTACGCCATCCGTGCAGTCAAATCAAGTATTTGAACGAGAAAAACGGCGTGAGAGGTCTATGGACCCCCGGGCGAAACGAAGTTCTTTCCATAGTATCGGAAAAAAAGTCTCGGTACACATTTATTGGTTTCGCTCCCATCCGTTATGTCATGTAACGCGCGATATGCAAATTTGTACCAAAAATTTATAGATCGACATTAGTGTTAAAATAAATTAGTTTATGGTACTTTAGTCATAAGTATCAAAAACATTACAAACTAAAAGATATAGTTAAATTAAATGCTTATTTAATTTAACTAAATCAATCTAAAAAACTTTGTCTTCTTCAAAGAGCCTCCTCCTTTACAGGAGAAATTATGTATAATAAACAACAATTTATCTGTGTAGTCAACCACTACATAAAATAAAAGTCATCAAGTATTCAACATAATTCGTAGATACGTAGCAATGTTTTGGGCAATGTTTTGGAGGTCGTATAACCCCTCCCTCATACCTTTTTCTTCTACTTCTAGATCCCCTTAAATCTATTTCGCTCCAAGTGACTTAGTATGTTATTTTGTAGTGAATTGAAGCAGTTCGTGTTTTACTTTAGTGCAATTCTTGTTTTGTATTCATTAGCAATTAAAATATTCAAATGCACCTGCAGTCTACTACTGTCTCTCCGAAAAATTTTGATCCATCCTAAGATTGCCTGGAAGAGATTGAACACCTAGCCATACGGCCGCCTTTTATAATTTACATACCTGACATTTGTTTGTATGATAATACTCTTATAAAAATTGTGTATAAATAAAGAGTTTGCTATCTATCTATCAATTTTTGAGAGAGATCGAGAGAACTGCTTAACACCTGTGTTCTGTGACTCCGGTCGAGCCGGCCTTGCTTTCCCACTGTCATTGAAAAACTTAAAACTCTCTATTTGTCCTCGTGTAAACACAGAAGTCCTTATCTATATATTTTTAAATAAATAGCTTGTGATTATTATCATTCGTTCCATATTGACTCGAATTCTCGTCACCATCTTATCACTTGTGTTATCCGGTGTAACATTGAATTTAAGATTAACTACTGACAAAATTTAAGATAGGATGTCAGTAAGTCTTCCATTTCCACCTTTATTACCGTCAAAACAAAGATTGTTTAATATCTTAGTTCTATTGTCAATCAACCCAAGGATTTCGCATTTCAGTTTCCCTTGTCTTTGGTTGTAATAAAAAATAAATTGAATCATCTATTGTTTAAAGAATGTTTTATCTGACGTTTGTACAACTAATAGACGAAACTTTTTTATATTTCCTTTATATCTCGTTATCATTAATGTTAGCTGCCAGTCTCTGTGCTAAATAACATTGCAATATATTTTGTAACTTCAGCGCCATAATTAGTTTAACGTTAATTTGAATGACGAAATAGTCACACGTATTTTTTTGGACTTCTGTAGTGAAATTGCACTCCCTAAATACATTTTCTTACATTTAATTTATTTATTTTACGACTACTATAATCTCTAGTAATTGTCAATTTCTTTAAAATATATTAATAGCCAAGCGGTGGTAGCCCCATAAATATACTTGTTCCAAAACCGTGAGTTACTGAAATGACTTTCTAAGCGTGATTTTTCTTTTGCGATCATAAAGATTACATAAAATATCAAAATATTTATAATGACAAATAAAGCATTTGTCTTTGCTCTCTTTTTTCAGATTATGAATAATTTCTACATTACAATTAGATTTTTAAGATAAATTACACCCAGCACCCAGACACAGGACACTCATCATACTATTATTTGGGTGGCAATCGAAGCCACGACCTCTGGCCTAGCAGTCTGGATCACTAACCACTAGATCATAAAGCCCGGCAAATAATGATACACGGTATTGTAGTCATCACAAAAACAATATTTTTACATTTCAATACAATCTAAGCCGGGGGTCTACCTAAACAAAAAAAACATTTCAAGGGGTCTGAAAGATAAACAAGTTTGAGGGTCTCTGATCTCAACGAAACAAATTCTTCTTTTGTCCTGCGGGCAAATTAATAATAACTGACTTTGACTTCGGTTTTTGTCACCTTTGCATTCATATTACCTGTAACGAATTAGACAAAATAAGTATAGTAATTAGTGTGACGCTCTGCTCTTCAAAAACTGTTTATATTTAAACGAAGTTAGTAGTCGTGTAGAGGGGCTCGTGGCTAAGTGGTAACCGAGTTAGTCAGCACATTCCAAAGTTAAGCAATCCTAGCCAGGTCATTCTATAGATGGGTGTGAAAAATATGTAAGTTAAAATAATTTTAAATAATTTTTTGTTAGTAAAAACGCTCGTGTCCGGTTGGGCCGGTTGTTGTCGAGTGGGCCCTTCGAGCTGATTTTCCCTCCGGGCTGGGTGTAATTTGTTACGTCGATGATACTTTAGCTACGGCCCGGGGCGCTAACTTTCAGGGGAAAAGTCTCTCTGAAGGTTGGGCGCATTGAGGCTCTGGGCCTACGGGAGGCCCTCTTATTCTCTGGGCCCCGTCGTGGTACTCCCCCTGGCGCTTCAATGGTGGCGCTTCGGTGTGGGCGGTGGCTCTAACCGCCTAGAATAGGGCGAGCCTCTGGTGTCCTCAGAGGGTATTGGCGGTTAGAGCCATACTCCCCCGTGGGACTTGAAGGCGGAAGTATATTGAAGTATATCGGTGTATCGACTGAACTTAGTTCCGGGCGGTTAGCGGCAGTCGGCCCCCGCCCGAAGAGGTGCGCGAGTGGCGTGAGGCTGCTCGTCGAGCTACGGTGGCTCGTTGGTCGTCCCAGCTGGAGGTTCAAGGTGCTGGTTTTGCCACCGTGAATGTGCTCCAACCGGTCATCGTTGAGTGGGCAGGGCGGCATGTCCTTTCCGGGCACGGCTACTTCGGGAAGTACCTGCACTCGGTCGCTAGGAGGGAATTGAGTCCCGCCTGTGCTGAACGTCACTAAATAGCAAATGTACCCGAAGATGGTGCCCGCGCCATTGCGGGCAGACGCTAGTAGAGGTCCGGATGTCTTAATAATAGCAGTTCCCGGACCTCTCCTATTACAGGCGCAGAGTGGCATACCGTGTGGTTTTAGTCGGTCCGATTCCGACACACGACCCCGCCGCAAAAACCGGTGGGGTGACGGCCCGAGGGGGTTTCCCGACGTAAATAAAAAAAGGGCCAGTTGCTGTGGCGAACGTTGGGGGAGGCCTATGTCCAGCAGTGGACATCTTTCGGCTGAGATGAGGGTAACCTCTCATTTAGGTTAGGATAGGATACGAGTATAACTTAAAAGCTCGAAAAATTATCTCCTTTTTATAAAATTTTAACATTGTTATTACGAGTACTATTATACTAAGCTTTACTAGTAAGACCTAAGATAAAATAATATACGGGTTTTTAATGCAATATACATAAATCTGTAAAACTGTTATCGTAATGAATGATGATAGAAATGAAATCGATTTTTCTTAAGAGAAATCGATTTCATTTTGTAGTAATCGATATCTTTCACCCACCCCTATTCTTCAATCTGTCATAACTGTCAAACGGCATCTCTTAGATTTGATGGGCTATAATTGTAATTTCGCTGGACACCAGGGTCACGTATTTTTCCCTGTTTTCTGTTTAAAATAAAATAACTGCCATTCCCGATGAAAGCTCAAAAATACGAATGCATTACACTGGGTGATATTACTTTACCCAGGTTAACATAGTGGAATAAACCTATAGTCTAGGTCTAGTTTGCTAAACCTAGAGACGGGCAATTATATTTTTTCAAATTCAACAACGGTACTATTATCTATTCTGTGGCCGAATACAGATCGAGATGTATTGTTTCCGTTGAACGATATTAATTTTAATGTTAAAGGCACTCTTTAAGTTTGTTTTATTAGTAATATTTTTGTCATTTATCGTAGTTACAATCTTATTATGACCTCTATTATACATCAACGATACATACTAGACGTCAGAATTTATACACGTCAACTAACTTGACCTGACTTAAGCAACTTAACAAAAAAACATATATTTTTTAATTGACTTCATAAATGAAGGAGGTTATTTAAAAAATCCGATTGCACTTTATACAATAAAAGTAATTTTAATGAAGTGACAGAAAATTTATAAGATATTTTGAAAAAAAAACTAGTATCGAGATAGACCTCTGTTTATTATGTGGAAAGAGTGCTCAGTGAGGTAATTATTGAGTGAAATAATGAGGGATACTGGAAAAGAAGCGGATTGGGAGAAGGAGAAGCTGACCAATGAATGGTGAGTACATATAGACTTACTAGGTTTTGCTTGTCTATGTCTATTGTTTTTATTCTGCGGGAATAGTGTTTTATCTGTAAAAAAGGTACTCTATTTATTTGGCTGAATCTCTGACAAAATACAAACAATACTTCATGTTGATCGATGGAGAAATTAAAGCTTGAAAATTTTACAGGACAGGCACACAGAGTTATGTACATATTGATGGAATACCTTCACATACCAACTGTGTAATTGAAAGAAATAGATGGCAAAATAACACGCTACCATTGTAGAAATTACTTACAATTTTTTTAGGTATATGTCGAAGGGCGATCGTTGAATAGGGATGGTCAAAATCAGCCTGGGCATAGCATAAAACACCGGTATTTCTTAATTTGATTGTCTAATCTCCACCATATTGTTTAAAGGAAGGAATATTTCCTCGTATATGGCGGTGCGGTAATATTCGTGAATTTCCGTGCGTTTAGGTGATTCTGCCATACATATTATAGAAATCAAATATAGCTCATGTAGGACCCGTAATATTTTGTGGCCGTGGTGCTTCCCTGTTTAAAAGGGTGTATGCCTATTTTACTTCATTTTGTCTCCCGCTTTGCTAAGGAGGGAACTGGATTTACTGTATTTCCAACTCCTCCAATTTTCTTCTGATTAATTTCGTTGCGGGTTCCAAGACAGTTTAATTTCTTCCTGGGACTTCCCGAGTGTCATAACTCGGTGTGTTCGTGGGTCACTGCTGTGGATCCTGGTGTACAGGAGTTACAGTGGTGGGCGTGTAGGTGGGATTAGTCCCAATATAAAAAAAAAAATTGTTTAAAGCTCAACGTTCGGCGTCTTGCTCGGGTATTATTATTCTACAGGGTCGCCAAAGTACTTATTGTATATAAAATATTAAAATTAAAATTGTGTTCGTTGGTAAGCACATCATATTAGAGTTCGTACAGTTTATTGGTAAAAATAAAATGGAAAGGTTTTCCGAAAACCTGGAAAGTTTGGGAAAAATAATTAAAGTCTTTGACTCTAAACAACTGTGACGAACGAACGAGTATGTGTGTGATAAGTGAATAGGTAGCCGTGACCATCAGCAATCTGCACAGCTTTAGATTCGTATTATTTTTACTAATTACCTAAATCTCTGTTTCAGTGTGTGTATAAATGTTAGCTCACACACGAATAATATTACACTATAAATACTAACACAATTTTCTAACAAGAAGAGTAATAGTATAAGTATCTGAACACGCAACAGTAGTTTCACTACAGGGCATAAAAGAAATATTCGCCAAAGTCACTAAATCCTATGACTTGCCAAGGATAAATCGATCGTCCGCATCGGCCTATCAGTAATACACTTAACCTGTGCTGATTTAATAATAATACTTTTGAATATGATACTTAGGACGACGTTACAGAGTAACATAATTGTTATCATCATCATCATTAACAGCCTTTAATCGTCCACTGCTGGAGATGGGCCTATCTTTAGAAAGTAGGGTTTGGCTTACTACACCACGCTGGCCAGTCGGGTAGGTCCCTATACCTACCCGACTGGCCAGCGTGGTATTGTGTCTAGTTTTCCTTCTCTTTGCAGTGCGGTTCTCCTGTGTAGTTTGCTCTCTTAACTTAGTCCACGTTAGTCCTTAGTCACGTCCACGGGGTGAATAGGGTTAGTGACACTCCGACAACACACAAACGCGACGTAACATAATTGTATGCGCCTACTGTTATATTTTTTAACCAACTATAAGCCACGGATATTGCTACAACAAATTGCTCAGGAGTTTCATATAAAATTGAAGGTCACACATATATGTGTGTCAAAATTAATTTTGGTGTGAGTTCTTCTATGTCCTCTAAAAATTACAAGTCAACAATAATGTTTTTCAAATTGATATACCATTCGGTAACGTTTTACTTTGATTGATTTTTTGTGCATTGTGACCAATGACATAGATATATTTGTTTGTGACATTTTGTTTTTCGCTTTCGATAACGATTTTTTTAAACTTAATCACAGTATAGTATAACTGTACGCAAGGTTAGTTTCATTTAAAAGAGAAGAAAACTATCACCTCTAGAGTTGGAAACTGTTTTGAAAAAGATCAGCATTTATTTGTTTTTTTCATTTTTGATAGAATAATTTATTACACAGTGGTAAGCGTTCAATGTCCCAGGCGCTCAGGTATAAGTATGACACTACGGAGTAACCGCTAATCCTTTATCGCGATATCAAAAGTTCTCACGCCGATTAGCTACAACTTCCAGGCATGATAACCTCACCTGGCCCGAGGATCTCTTTTGTGTTGGAAGGACATGGCACACGTTCCTATGAAGTACATAATATGCCTGTATAGAAGAGCTGTAAAAACCTATTACTCAACTAAATTTTTTTAGTTCTCGTTTATTCAATAGAAAGAATAAAATAGAAATGAGTAATTGAGGTATTTTTTTAAATTTTAAAATTCATTATTGTTTAATCTTAAGCATATATTATGTAACAACGTATTACTGCTATCAGTGTCCACCGACGAAACTTTAATAGGTCAACAAACTATAAATAAACAATCAACTGTTATCAAAATCACGTGACTACTGACTGTGATAAGCGGTCAGGGGCTAATTGCTATATACACAATTTTAACAGACGTTACGATAGTTGGGTGTTTCTTCGTTTTTTTTTTACATCCAGATCATTATTAACAACACAAAATTCTTTAAAGAACTAACCGATCTCCGAATATTAAACTGCGAATATTCAAATAATACTTATAGTAATTGCCGTAGGAGGACCATGCATTGGCACATAAATATAGGCTAGCTCGAACGGAGTAATACCAGGTCTCACAGAAGACCAGTCTTAAGCAATTCTTTGATTGGTTTTCATTAAGTGAGGGAAGTTACCGGAGTCTAAACCCTGGAGAGAAGGCACTCAAAGGGCGACAACTCACGTGGGTCTCTCGACCTGCATATATCTAAGGGAGGTAGACACTTATCATTAGGTAAACCGTCTACTCTTTTCTCCTCTTTATCATAATAAAATGGACAAGTTAAATCGACAAATTATAGTACTGCAGGAGACCAATACCAGATTAAACAGAACGAATATTTACCACAATAGAAACCATTTGCCTATATAGATAGATAGGTACTCTTTATGTGCAATAAAGAGTACCCTGAGAACGAAACATACTACTTACGAAGTGGTTAACAGCTGACAACTATGTTTAAATGGCCAACGGGCTAAAAATAATACACAGATCTCTACCGCTTCACTGGATCCATTTCACTTTATCCTATTAATGAAAAGGTTTTGTTTCCAGTAAAAAAATGCTACATAATGGTATCAATACCACTCTTTAGCATATAAAATTACGTTACACTTATTAGAGAATCCTCCCCTTTTTAATGAGTCAACTCAACTTAGAGGATCAACGCTGAGGCGCATTATGAAGGAGGGCAGAGTTACCCTCCTGCCCGCGACGTCTGGTACTGGTACGCCCGTTTAGGAGTCTCACGTACATCAGAGGGCCAAGTGCGAGTTTATTTCATTTCTACTGGATCGTCACGGAAACCGCGTTCAGCGCTGCGATTGGCCCGCACTGAAATCTTAACCAATCGCTACGCCAAACGCGCTTGTTATTGAGAGTGAGTTGATGTAAAATAAACTCACACTTGGCCCTCAGTTGCACGCGTTTGGTGCTACACAAGATTTCTCACAATATTTTTATTATTTGATTAACTCACAATAGTACTATTATCTCTTTACTTTACGTGTTATCTAATATAAGACAGAGAGCGTACAATAAAACTCTCGGTACGACTTTCCATTGACTTCCGTCGAATTAAGGGAGGGAGGGGTGTTGTGTTTAGGGGTACTAACCACTAACCTACTATCGTGATCGGTTTAGTGACAATCCTAGCACATTTTTATTCGAGACAATCTTATTGGTATTTAGCGAGCTATCAAAGGAGTCGACTCACTATGAGTATTTATTACAAATAATATGGTGTAATGGAATGTTACTATTATTACGAGTTAAACGTCAAAAATGACAATGCACTGCCGCCAAAATTATTGTAAACAATTTAGTTTAGGTTTTTGTAACTTTTGGCAAATTAAACGTGAGCTGAATAGAAATCCAACAGTAAATATGATGACATAATAGTAATATGTAAACTAGACGAAGTCGGTGATGCATGTTTGTAACACAGTGGTGATAATTCATCGGATATGCCGACCACGTCTAGGTATAGGTACATCTTATTGTATAAGTCAGTAATGAATTGTCTGAATAAGTTTCATTAAAAGTCATTTTTGTATCCAAAACCATGTATTGACAGATATATCTATTAGAATAATAGTCGATATAATTTATATCAAGAAATACCTGCCTTAACGCTAATATTTAGACAAGTATATGAACTTATGAGAGTATATGAGATTAGGCACAGCTTTTTCTTGATAAAAGCCTGTGTCCTTTTCTGAACAACTGGGTTGTATTTGTAAAATTTAATCATGATTAGTTCGTAGCTAATACCATCGATACATTTTACATAAATATTTACGAGTACCTAAGTCCTCCCTCCCTTCAAAATTTGGAAGTCCAAAATTAGATATCGAAATGTATAAACATACAAATCAGACTATTCGATCTTGTAATTACAATAGATTAGTTCGCAATGTCCAATAGTTCATGAAAGTTGCAAACCTTGTCACGTTCGTTGTGTCACTAACTACAGGGTTAAGCGACGACCTTTGTCTCCACGATTTCGAATAAAAACATAAGTTACCACTGCCCATCTGATAGCATTCACTTCTATTTCTATGTATCTCTAGATTATTAAATGTAAATGTGCAATGGCGACTCTACGAGCGTAATCATATAGTAATAAGTTCTAATAGTGCACCTTATTAATTCAAAAATTGGTTTTCGTGCCTCCATCCAACGTTTCACATATCGTTCTATTTGACCTTATACCTGTCTCTATCATCACTTCCTGAAGAGGGGGAAGCCGACCATAAAACTACTGACACATATTTTTCTTATAAATGTATTATAATGTAAGGGTCATTGTATCCTTTCTGTTAGTCAATAATATGCAATAAATGCTTTTAATTGAAATGAAATGAAAAGTACGTAGTAATGTTATCAATCTTTAAAACAAATCCACATGTTTTTACTTTCTGTAGTCTTTTTCCTGTGCATTCAATAAAAAATATACTTGAATGCACAACGGTTTTAATTAAAATACTTGGCGGCGTTAAAAAAACATGTCAGTCATTATTATAGCTAATGAGAACCAGTTATAAAAACAGAAGATAACACAGAATTTACGCCCATATTGCATCAATAATCTAGGACATATGTGGACGTTTTAAATGTCAACATATATTTAAGCTTTTATTTTCATCAGGTGACCCGTCTGCTCGTCTGCCCCCTCTAACATAGAAAGAAGCTTTAATTAATTATTGTTATTACTAAGCACAATATTTTTAATTCCTTATTACATAGTTTCGTCAATAAGCGAGGTCATTTACAATCAGAATTTCTCTGCTAGCAACCAATGGCTCTGCGTCCGGCACCAACGGTTGCGTTATCTGCAGACCCACTAGATTCAGTTCAGAACGAAATAATTGCCTTATTAAACGTCAGTTACGTTAATATTATATTAACACGGTACAAACTTTGTGCTTTGTGAGGAAAATATCTAAATAATTTAACCAAACAGTTTTTCCGGATGGCGTATTATTGAAAATATGTGTTTTGCCTATGGCAAGAGCCCAGACATATAAAAATCGTATAGTGGTTGTTATTATTGCTATAGTGTATTTCTATTCTTTTTTGGCATCAATTTAGATACATTGCAAAAATCCTGTGTTTTGTAGTGTAATCGTAATTGTGATAACTTTAAAAGAAACATGCGTATGAATAAAACATTCTTGTTGTACGAATCAGATTTTGTAGACAGTGATGAGCGGTCACCTCTGTTACAAGAACAAGATGAATATCTTGAAGAAAGGCAAGTTATTTATCATATAATACAATATACACAGGCTAAATAGTCTGTACGTACCAATTTATTATCTAACCTAATATTATTTAATGTTGTTATTTTATCATGTTGATAAGAATATTAAGATTTTCTCTGTAAACATTAGTAAATAATTAATCAATTTTATTTGATATTGATATTCTGTAAACATACTAAAATATAGATAATAGGTGTTCTAGCACTATATTACTAGTAGTATAATATATAATATGTATGTATTTACGAAAAACAAGTAGGTATATAGATATTCTATCAGTCAAGATGTCCGAAATATTATTATTATTTAAATATGACCGCCATATATATGTACAATATATGATTTCTATGCTAGTAATATCAAACCTTATATTCGAAGGATAATTAACATTTTTGTTTAGAATAAGAACAGATTCTGGAGACGTCACAAAATAGTTACGTGCAGAAGATGTAGGATTTTTGTTTTCTAGGATCTGTGTATACATAGGTACCTACATATTATAATATATGTCCTAATAAACCTACAAAAATAAAATATATATAATTTAAGTCGTTGCGTCCATATTATACTGAACGAGCTATTGCCGTCTGCCCGAGGCTTCTCCCATGATTATTTCTTATCTCTAACTTTGAAAATGAAGAAATTTCTCTGTTTATATTATAAAATTGTTTATTCTCATTTTACCTTGTTAGGGTTGAAATTTCCAAAAAATCATTTTTAGTGGGTGTTTTCATCATAAAAAGCATCAGCCTCCAAAATCTCAAGTTTAACCCCAGCAGTTTTAGGCTCTGCGTTGCTGAAACAGTGTATAGATGTGGTCTGAGGTTGACTTTTAAGATACCGGTAACCGCTTGATATCAGGCCGTTGAGCGTGTGCTGCATGAACACTGTTTTTTAAGTAACAAAGTAATATTTAACTTATAACAATTCATATGAAAGTAATTTTTAAATTGTGGACGAGATACAGCTGTGTACTGAGACACTTAAAGTATGTAGGTTAGCAATACCGCAATACAGTAACATGTGTGTGACATAACAAAAATACAATTATTTCCTCTGTAACGTGACCCAAATTTTATGCAAGCAAATTGTTCTACTCTACATCTTTAAAAACGTCTAACACAACTTAGCGTGTTATATTTTTAAGCGACTTAAGAAATTAGAAGTTTCTGAAGAACTTCATTATTTATAAACCAATTTTAATATATATATTTTTATTATGTGAGTATACACGTTTGGCCCCATTCAAATTTGAAGAAATAATACCATCCCTGATAAAAGATCTATAGGTAAATACCTATAGATTAAAATTTCTGGTTATCAACAAACTGCCTCGTGTAACAAATTACGTACGAAAACACGCAACTGTTGAACTCACGAATTGTGAGTTATGTTCATCAAACAACAACACAGATACAATTATATGTATTAACTGCTGTAAGAAAAAATTGCAATGGGTTTATTCCGTCTTAGTTATGCTTTATGCGGTAAAAAGTATGTCCATTCTTAAGAATCGAACTATCTAAATACCGAATTTCATCTGCATCGGTTCAGCGGTTATTGATTCCCCGTACAAACTTCTATCCCACTTTTTACCACCTTAAAGGATGATTTCTGGGATAAAAACTATCCTATGTCCTTTCCCGGGACTTAAACTATCTCTATAACAAATTTCATCAAAGTCGGTTCAGCGATTTAAGCATGAGGAGGCAACAGATAGACAGACAGATAGATTTGGTTGTGTTCTAGTAACCTCACTCGCTCAGTGAAAAGCAACGAAAAAAAAAACAGTGGCACTCCGGGAGTGCCGACGAAAGTAAAAATTTGAAAGTTTTAAAATCTTGGCCAATATATGTAGATACTTATATACAAAGGAGTCGGTAACGGTAACAGTGTCGCGAGTTCAATGGTTTTTTCCCATCTCAAAAAATACATTCTTTTGTTTGTTGTTCAAAAACGCCCAACGCGCCTAAAGAAATTTTCACTTCAAAAAATTGTGTAACACCGGTTTTCAGTGAGGCCGCGGTATCACTCCACTGTTCAATTATGTATCGACTATGTTAAAAACAATGTATGTAACAAAAACTGTCCCCGCGCTCTAAACAATAGTTAAATTCTACCACCAATCGTCACCAAAAGTTTTCACTTCTTTTCTGAAGCCCCGTTTGTCGGAAAGAAGGAATATTTACTTCGAGTTTTATACATTTTATTGAATTTCCAATGTTTTAAAACAAAAATATGACGATTTATTCATAATTGAGTTAGTCAATTATCTACAAAACGACGAAAGTTTTATATCATTACAGTTCGTTTGTGCTGTTCGTTCGCGATAGACTTAATTAAAAACATAATAAGAAACTAAGTAAGTTTCTAAAGAATTACAGATTTAATTGTTAAATGATAATTGTATCTTTACACCAATCCACATCTTATTCATTATTTTTTTGAGATAAAAGTGGTAAAGATTGTATCAATAACGACTTCTGAAATGTAAATTTTCCAACAGTATCCAAAAGTAC
Organism: Arctia plantaginis; assembly: GCA_902825455.1. NCBI lineage: Eukaryota > Metazoa > Arthropoda > Insecta > Lepidoptera > Erebidae > Arctia > Arctia plantaginis. The sequence continues at coordinate 8,583,638 of CADEBD010000327.1, read as the reverse complement.
GCAATTTTACAACCAATTAACTTCATTGAAATATAAAGAACGTGTTTTTCAATTATTGCAGTCGCACTGCCCTCTTGTAAACGACTGTTGCAACAACTCACTAGAATACTTCAAAGCGCATGTCAATTAAAAAATTGTAATAACGCTTAATTAATGATCATTGCTAAACCCATGATATCTGCTACATTATACCCTTAAAATTTTTTTTTCCCTTTGTCCTCCGGTTTACAATCTAATGTACTCAGAACAATATTACGAATTCTTCATACTTATGTCAAAATCTCAGACATGTGAACAGTCTCTCCTTTACCAAGTTCAGTTCCCTTCTCAGATTCTATTTTTTTTTGGGATTACGAATATTGCAGCGTATTGCGTCATTGATGTAGTATAAAATATTATTCTCTAATCTGGAACATATTGTTACGTATAAGTACGTAAGAAAAAAGTTAGTTAGAATGTAATGTGGCCACTGGTTGAATGTAACAGTAGTCTTCAGAAAATATTTTATCTCACGAAATCTGAACCGCGTTAACCAAACCGTTTGCTTTGCAAAAACCCGCCATTAGACGAAGTGGCGGGGAACCCAAGCGAATAAAACGAGATGAGGCGAAGATACCAACTAAGTACGTATACGTTTTATGAAATTAGAACACTTAATTCAACGAGTAAATAATTTATTTCAACCAATGATGAAAGTATTGTAATCGGAACCAAAAATGGGTATCCGAAATTAAAATATACCTGAAACCGTAACAGAACCTTGCAATAAAATATTTTTACAAGATTAAAGTTCAGATCCAGATCCAGAAAAAAAAAGTATCACTTTTTTTTCTTTCTTATCAAATGAATATTGGAAATAAACTCTTGATCTTTTAATAGTTTCCTCATAAATCCTAAACATCTAATATTATTCACCAAAACTGTTCGAATTTAACGGATCATAACTTTTTTTTTTTATAAAAGACAACTCCCGAATTTGGATTATATTCTGTGTTTAGTGGAACTTTACAAACATTCTTGACACAAAGAACACAGCCTTAGAGGAATTTGGTGGTCACACAAAGTGTTGTCACATAATTATATGGGGATCGAACCAGTAACAGTAGGAAGTAGCGAGGTGACAACTAAAACCACTACGCCGTTCTTGCAGTCAAAACCGGCATAATAGATAAATAGTTTTTTTTATCCTTAACCATATCAAATTCGAAATGATTTATTTTCTTTCTTTACCAACAGGCAAGGGGCGGTGAGCACAGAACAGTTCAACGTAGTTCGGCGAGTCTACCAACAGGAGAGACTCAACAAAGACGCTGAATATCAATATCCCCACCACCCATGTAAGTGTATACATTTACATACAAAATTACGTGCCTTGCCTGACTGATCCATCAACGCAGAGCCTAAACCGCTGGGGTTACGAGCTTGAAATTTTGGCAGCTGATGGTTTTTATGTTGTAAGCACCCACTGAGAAAGGATTTTTACCGCTAAGGAGGTAAAAACGCCATGAACGTTTGTATGGAACTTCGTCATTTTCAAAGTTAGAAACACGAAATAATAAATAATTACACGACTGAACTTTTCGAAGGTTGATCGATGTTTTTAGTAAAATCTTTGTCTGTCTAAAATAATATAACATTCAAATAAGGAAATATTTTTGAAATAGGTGCTTCGTTTCGGTAGACCTTAAACCATATGCACATCCATACTTATATTATAAATTTGAAAGTAAGTTTGTTTGTTACGATTTCACACCTAAACTACGAAACCAATTTTAAAAATTATTTCATCAAAGTATATCAACGAGTATAGGGGCCACTTTTTATCGCAATAACCGACATACACGCGGGCGGACAAAAGCTAGTCAATTCATGAAATTAAGTTTATCTTTGACATATCTGTATTAATATGGTAGCAGATTATAAGTTCGTATACCATTCTAAATTCCGAAGTATTTTGACACCATTTATTTAACACAATGTAGCAGTTAATAAAAATATTACTGTGTATGTTTCGGCAATAGCTGGTTCGAGTTACAAGTTTCTCTACTCCGTTATCTTCCACGGCCTTTTCTTCTATTCTTTCCCCTACAATTCACGCATAATTTGCTCAAATTTTAGTTCCTAAAATGCCTAATATTGCTTATCTACTACCTTTAGTAGTCCACTGGCTGGACATAGGCCTCTTCTTCGAAAGGCACGCTTGTCAGGCGGTTTAGTATAGGATTTTTTCGAGTTTTCCTTCCCTTTGCAGTAGTCCCTTTCCCTGCGTAGTTTGTTGACGGGATGAATACGGGGGTCACACTCCGTATTTTAAACCCATCACCACACGGGCAATATTGCTTATACAGATTAAATACGACATGTAATCAATACGTAGAGAAGGGTCATCACGTACCTGTAAATTTAACGGGAAGTTAAACCCGTTCAACTAGGATTGTACTTAATAATAAAATTGAATTTATCGCTAAACTTTTCGTGGTAGGATGACGTTAACTATCTCTTGATGATACATTTTTATATCATACCAATTGTGATGAAGCCATCTGTTTGTATCACCAGACTCTTTGTTCGTGGGTCTACTTATAGCAAAATTCATTTGCTACATTGTTAATATTCATGTTATTTGTTATCTAAATAAACTTAGATTTTTAAACAATAAATTCATAACATAAAATTGAATGCGATGAATAGGAATGAGTTTTTTTATTAAATTGTAAACTTATTACATTTCCAGGGTCACGGCGTGTCAAGGTGTTGGTCCGCAGTTGCGGATTCGGCGAATGCCTTCGAAACGCGGTGCCAATCATAAAATGGCTACCCAAGTACAATTTCAAGAAGCATTTTGTACACGATTTCATAGCCGGAGCAACCACCGCTGTAATGCATATACCTCAAGGTAAGATAAGACCTTATACTAGGACCATTGCCTAACCGTCGAGTGGGGGGGGATCACCATATATGGTGTCTATTTCTCCCCCAACCGGAGTTTGAACGACTTCGAGGTTTTCCTGACCAGCTTGGAGACCTCGATACGGCGACTAGCGTCTGGGCACGTCCTTGTGCTGGGGGACTTCAACGCAAAGTCCATTGCGTGGGGTTCCCCCAGGACGGACGCCAGGGGCGAGGCCGTAGAGGAGTGGGCGGCCTCGGTGGGCCTCTGTCTTCTAAACAGAGGCTCCACCAACACGTGCGTGCGACAGCAGGGGGGGTCGATAGTGGACCTCTCGTTCGCTACCCCTGCCCTCGCCGCACGAGTAAGGAACTGGCGTGTCCTGGAAGAGGTTGAGACGCTCTCGGATCACCTGTATATCCGATTTGAGCTCTCCCGGACCCAGGACTCCAGTAGGGGTCACGTGGCGCGGCGTTTATCCCGCTTTCCGCGGTGGGCTGTTGCCAGGCTGAACCGGGACCTACTAGAGGAGGCAGCCATAATTCACTCGTGGCTGTCTCCTCAGGCTCCGACCGAGGAGGTCGACGTGGGGGCTGGCCGCTTTCGCGATGCGATTACGCATGTATGCGATGCGGCCATGCCGCGTTCGAGGTCGTCGGCCTCCAAGGAAGGAGGTCTACTGGTGGTCCCAGGAGCTGGCGGACCTCCGTGCGGCCTGTACACGTGCCCGGAGGTCCTACACGCGCAGTCGGCGGCGTCACCGTGGAGACGGTGAGGAGGACCGGCTTCATGAGGAGTACCGACGGGCTCGGAAAACTCTGAAGCTGGCCATTAGCCGCGCCAAAGAGGAAAAGAGACAGGAGATGCTGGAGGGTCTTAATCGTGACCCCTGGGGTCGCCCTTACCGCGCGGTGCGACAAAAGCTCCGCGCGTCGGGCCCCCCCCTTACGGAGACTCTCCAGCCCAGCTTCCTGCGAGAAGTGGTTGAGGGCCTTTTCCCACAACGAGCGGAACACACTCCCCCGTCGATGGCCTCCCTGGCCGGAGACGACGGGGAGCACGGGGAGGACAATGTTCCGCCCGTCCGGGATTCGGAGGTAGGGGCGGCTGTTCTACGGATCCATTCCAAGAACACCGCCCCTGGGCCAGACGGGGTACCGGCCCGAGTGCTGGCCCTGGCCCTCAACCACATGGCAGACCGCCTCGGGGAGATGTTCGACGCTAGCTTGGCGTCGGGACGCTTCCCTGAGTGCTGGAAGAGCGGGAAGCTGGTCCTATTGAGGAAGCCGGGACGGCCTGCCGATTCGGTCGCGGCCTATAGGCCCATCGTGCTGCTGGACGAGGCGGGCAAATTGTTTGAGAGGGTTCTTTCTGCCCGCATCGTCCGGCACCTCTGCGAGGTGGGCCCCGATCTGTCGGACGCCCAATTTGGTTTTCGGGCGGGGCGTTCGACAGTCGACGCCGTGTTGCGCCTGAGGGCCGTGACCGAAGAGGCCGTGAGCTGTGGCGGCGTGCTGTTGGCGGTGTCATTAGACATCGCCAACGCATTCAATAGTCTGCCATTCAGCTGCATCAGGGAAGCACTCCACTATCATGGGGTGCCAAAGTACCTGAGGCGGCTGGTGGCAGACTATTTAGAGGAGCGTACCGTCGTGTACGAGGACCGAGAAGGTAACCTGAGGTGTCGGCCCATGTCGTGCGGTGTTCCACAGGGGTCTGTTCTTGGACCCCTCTTGTGGAACATAGGGTACGACTGGGCCCTTCGCGCCAATTTCCCCCCCGGGCTGGGTGTAATCTGTTACGCAGACGATACCCTCGTGACAGCCCGGGGGGCAAACTTCCAAGAGGCGGCGCGCCTGGCCACAGGGGGAGTCTCCCTGGTGGTCGGGCGCATTGAGGCGCTGGGCTTACGGGTGGCCCTCGATAAGACGGAGGCCCTGTTATTCCATGGGCCCCGTCGTGGTCCACCCCCTGGCGCCTCAATAGTGGTCAACTCGGTCCTCGTACCGGTTCGGGCCCAGATGAAATATCTGGGCCTGATCCTCGACGGGAGGTGGCTCTTCGACGAGCACTTCCGACAGCTTGCTCCAAAGCTGGTCGGCGCTGCGTCTGCCCTAGGGCGACTCTTGCCCAATATGGGTGGACCCAGCGTCGCGACAAGACGGCTGTACACGGGGGTTGTCCGGTCAATGGCACTGTACGGTGCACCGGTGTGGGCGGCGGCTCTGACCGCCCAGAATAGGGTACGCCTCTGGCGCCCTCAGAGGGTAATGGCGGTCAGAGCCATACGCGGTTACCGCACCGTTTCGACGGAGGTGGCATGCGCATTGGCCGGAACTCCCCCGTGGGATTTGGAGGCGGAAGTGCTCGCCGAAGTTTATCGGCGAGTGGCTGACTTCCGGGCGGAAGGCGGATTTCGCCCTCCGCCCGAGGATGTGCGCGAGTGGCGCGAAGCCGCTCGCCGAGCCACGATGGCTCGTTGGTCGTTCCGGCTGGAGACTCCACGCGCTGGCTTCGCCGCCGTGGAGGCTCTCCAGCCGGTCATCGCCGAGTGGGCAGGGCGGCAGCACGGGACCCTTTCCTTCCGACTGACGCAGGTGCTTTCCGGGCACGGTTGCTTCGGAAAGTACCTGCACACGGTCGCTAGGAGGGAACTGAGTCCCGCCTGCCACCACTGCGACTGCAGTGAGGACTCGGCCCAGCACACGCTGGCGGTCTGCCCCGCATGGGCGGCGCAGCGCCGGGCCCTCACTGCAGTCATCGGAGTGGATCTCTCGCTACCGGCCGTAGTACGCTCCATGGCCGGTAGCGACAGTTGTTTTACCGCGGTCGCAACCTTCTGCGAGGTAGTAATCTCGCGGAAGGAGGCGGCGGAGAGGGCCCGGGAGGACGACCTCCACTCGGACCCGATCCGCCGCCGGCGAACCGGGCGGCGGAGGCCCGGCTATCACAGCCTCATGCCGCCCTGAGTGTGGCCGCGGGTGGACGGGGTGGGTTTCCCCTCCACCCGCATTAGTTGGCCAGCCGCGAGGGGGCGGCGTCCGCGTGTGCCGGACGTCGCCTAAAGAGAGGGAAAATATATCGAGACGGAGCCCGCACCAGGAGCGGGCTGGCGCTAGGAGGGGTCCGGATGTCTTAACAACAGCTGTTCCCGGATCCCTCCTGTTACAGGCGCAGAGTGGCACACCGTGTGGTTTTAGTCGGTCCGAGTCCGACACACCACCCCGCCGCAAACCCCGGAGGGGTGACGGTCCGAGGGGATTTCCACACGTTAAAAAAAAAAAATTTTTATAAAAAAAAAAAAAAAGGACCATTGCCTAACCTTATTTCAACTTGTTTTACATGACTTTTGTTTTTCAGGCCTGGCTTATTCACTGTTAGCAAATGCCCCGCCTGTCACGGGGCTGTACATGGCGTTCTTTCCAATGTTGGTGTATGTATTGCTGGGCACGTCGCCCCACGTCTCTTTGGGGACATTCGCTGTCGGTATGCTCATGTGTGGAAAGGTAAATCTTCCTTTTGACTTCACATAAATACAAACTACATAAACAAAGTAGATGCTAGTATTACATGTTATATAGTATTTATAATATCTGCCACGTGTAAAGAAGTTTATAAATCAGTTATTTCTCTTATAGCTCATGTTGACAGGCTGTGATTGTTTTCACCAAAGTCCCATAAATAACAGTAATATTAATTTATACAAAAAAATAAAAATAAATTAAAAATGTCTTAAATTTTGTTCCCGTTACTAAAATATAGTCCCATTACGAAATAAATTGATCTGAAAGATCTTTTACAAATATGTGATTCAATTACATGCCTATTTGTAATATGAAAAAATGTCAAACAGTTATGTTAGCAAATCTCAATGTTTCTGTGGTTGATATATGAACCAACCACTTAGTGCACGAATGGCGTAGTGGTTTAAGTGGTCACCACACCGCTTCCACTACGCTGAGTGTCGTGGGTTCGATCCTCACATGGGAAGAAACTTTGTGTGATCCATAAATTGTTCTTCTGAGTCTGGGTGTTCTTTGTATCCGTTTCATGTATGTTTGTAAAGTCCCCCGCGACACAGGATATATTCCTAGCGCGGGAGTTGCCTCTAGAAAAGAAAAGAAAAGATAAAGAATTCAGATTTAATACTTCAAATAAATACGTAGTAAAAATATTATAATTCGAAACGTCTTTGACTTGTAGTGTGTATACACCTTAACGAAACCCGCATGTATCCTAAGTTTGTTTATTTTTTATTTTTAGTGTGTTCAACAGTACGCAATTGGCACAGGTATGTAACTTTTATTTTTTAGTCTCCATTTCTAATTCAATCAATCAATTAATCAACAGCCTTTAACAGTCCACTGCTGGACATAGGCCTCTCTTTAGGAAGGAGGTTTTGGCCAGACAGGTTGGTATAAGATTTGTGTTAAGTTTTCCTTCTCTCTGCAGTGCTGGTGTTCTGCGTAGTTTTTTTCCCTTAGTCGGCTCTTACGACACCCACGGGATGAATAGAGGTAGTGACACTTTGTATTCTTAATCTGTCACCACACGGAACACATTTCTAATTATCAATAAATATTTTTAATGATCTTTAGACCATGTAGCACTGGCCTCTATTATACATACTCGAGTGTCATGTACCTGTACATCCGTACATCTGATTTATGGATGTCATCTGTACATTCATAAAACAACAAACCAATCTATATATGTATCATATTATTATGTTTTATTTCTTGTCTTCAGAGGAAAACCCTGCTCAATATACGGCGGTAGAAGTAATAACTGTGCTTTCCTTCATGGTTGGAATATTTCAGGTCAGTTTCTCTTGTTCCTTGAATTTTTGTTTTGATCTTTAACTTTAACTTAATTTCAATGTTGTTATTTTTTTTTTAACAAATTAAGAGATTTTTAAAATCTCAGTGGCTCTGTTTAAATGCGATAGTTATTAATTAAATTATTGACAACAATAAAGCTCATTGGAAGGTGGAAAAAAACTATTTTTTTATTGAGAGCGTTCAGTGCTTCAAACAATAGAAAAAGATCTGTGGAAAAGTGAGAAAAACGTAGATTAAGTTAAAGTTATAAAAATATATTATACTTATATTAGTACTCAACGTGACACATTGTTTGTTAGGAGGAAATCATTGCGTCAACATTGTGTCCTGAAAGAATATATTGTAATAAAAGTTTGTGGGGCGTTACAGTTGTTAATGTGGTGTCTCCGGATGGGCGCCGTGTCCACGCTGCTGTCAGAGCCACTGGTGTCAGGGTTCACGACCGGAGCCTCGCTCCAAGTGCTGGCGTCACAACTCAAGGATTTGTTCGGCATTAAAATACCAGCGCTACCTACCAACTATAAAGTCATAAATGTAAGTATAAACAATATTATTTATTAAATAACTTAGTAATCCTGTCACCATACATTATTCATCTCACAGCAACAAATACCAGAAAAACCTCTTTCGTTTCGGAAACCAAGAACGTTACCACTGCCCCAAGTAGCTTATGAGGATCCAGTTAGATGACGCAAGCATTTCGAATAGTTTGAGTGTGACAAATTTATTTTTTAAATACAAACAAAAAGATGAGGAAACTCCAGTGAACGAAAAACCGAAAAACCGAAAATTGACAGCTAGATCCTTTGATCGAAGGACAGATCTCTTCTGTACAAGCTGCTGAAAGATGAATGAAGACACAACATATTTAGAATTTCTGTATACGCCCAGTATCAGAGCTGAATTGTTGGTCAAAACATTTAATTCTTTTTTTTTCTTTTATAGAATGTAATTGAAGTGTCGAAACGCTTGCCGAGCTTGAACTGGGTGGCGGTGGCCATCTCTTTCATTACCTGTCTCCTTCTCGCACTCAACAATGAACATCTAAAGGTAAATTATCTTTCTCTGTTATTTTTTACTTGAATATTGTAACTGGAATTTTGCGGCATGTATTTATTGTGGTATTTTACATATCTGTAGCTGGGTAGATTTTAGGGCAAACTCTCTTATAATCCACTAGTTTTCTCTAAAGGCTTCGCTTGCGTAAAAGTTAATTTTTGAAGTTTACTTCTTAATACTTGATTTTCATGTAAGGCGCCCCGGTATCAAAAAAAAAAAGAGTAAAATTTAGTGATGGAAGGACCTCTTGTACCTTACACATGTGTACTGTATACGTGTATAACTTATAGATACTTGTGTGCAGTCGAATCGTTTTTTAGGAGTAAACTCTAGTCGTGCGTCGGAGCACACACTTTTTTTTTTTAAATCAGGTATTGAACTTTTTACTGTACCGTGCCGAAGGAAAGATTTTTTTTATGAAGGTATATATATCTTTTTCTGTACTGCCGTTTTCGTAATAAATCCAATCACAGTTTACGACATGGGAGAGCTACTGCTTCGGCACAAATGGGCCGGCTCTACTTAAGTGATATACGGCCTCTCAGAGAATCGGTGTTAAGTAATTTTATTGTTACTTTTTTTTTTGAATTGGTTGAATGAGATTACCGGAGGCCGAAACCTCCCTCCCTGGATGGAGCAGCAATTAAAGTGCCGCAACGCACTTGTCTCCTATAATCAAAATTATTTAAAAAATAAATTAAATTAAAATGAATTAAAACTTAAAATTTTTTTCATAAACAACTGTACTAATCTTTCGAAGATATAATTAAAGTATTCACATTTAAGAGACACATTTATTTAATTCTCATAGTGATATAATACGGTAATAGATGGCTGGAAATCTACGAGTACTTGTGTGAAAATAATTGTAAATTTGCGATACTGACTATCTGTGTACCATCTCACAAACCTTTCTCGTATTTTTGGATTTGTATGATACATAAATTAAAAAAAAAAAGCGTTTTTTAATATATAGCTATGTCAGTAATAAAAGTATACCATCCTATTCCCTTTAAGTTCTTCTAAAAGGTACATTATAATATAAAATAATTTACAGCCATGGATGAGCAAACGGGTTCCTATCCCACTACCTACTGAGTTGCTGTTGGTCGTCTCGGGTACCCTGGTCTCCAAATATGCGATGCTCCACGAGAACTACAACATGACCCTGATCGGACACATACCTACCGGGTACATTTAACACTTTATTACACTACATTGTACACACAGATCTGAAACCAAGTGTAACATAAGAGACTAAAATTTTACACATTTTTTTTATACATTTACATTTTGAAAAAGAAATTCATTTCTAAGCAATGAAATTTAATTGTGTAATTAAACATTTGAAAATACATTTTTTGCGTTGACTTTGTATATATATTGAAAGATCTAATTTTTTATTAATATTATTTTATAAATGGTACGAAACCAAAACATTATTAATGTCATGATATAAAGTTAATATTTTTGAAGCATGTAATGTTCATACAAATCTGTTTATCATTACAGTCTACCTTTACCGCAAGTGCCTCCTTTGGATCTAATGGGATACCTCGTGGTGGACGCATTTATGTTAACCATGGTGACGTACAGTATCACACTGTCCATGGGACTTATTTTCGCAGTCAAGGAAAAATATGAAATAGACGCCAACCAAGAACTGCTGGCTATGGTGAGACTATAAGGTCCTAAATTTAATCATCCATACTAAAAACTCATTTCGTTATTTAATTGAGTAGTTCTGACTTGGGGAAATTCCGATGTACACTCTGTCAAGAAATTACCGGGAAAAGATCAATACACAAAAAAAAAATATCATCTTCAAAGTATGCTCCTTCAGAAACGATACACTTACGCCAACGAATAATCCAATCATCAGTTCAGTTCTCGCCGCGAATTCTCCTTTATGTCTTCTACCGATTGAAAACGGGTGCCACGAAGTAGTAATTAGAGTTTAGGAAAAAAAAACAAAAATATGAATTTGGTACCATAAACAAACCATCCATTCCCGATACTTTTTTGACTGAATGTATGTTTCTGTTTCATTATGTATGGAAGTCACAATGTCAAAACTTTGTAGTTAGGTACTTAATGTTGAATGAGACATAATTTTTGTATAATAAACCAACTTGTTATTTTTACTTTGAAATAGTACAACATTTTGGATTTACTCTTATCAGAAATACTTACTTACATCTACCTAAATAACACAGAACAAAGAATGTTATTCCTTTTTCTGTGCTAAATAGGATTAAACCTATTCACATTCCCACTGCTGTGGTTCTTATTCACCGCAAAACAATGATCCACAATGATATCTAACATAACATTTAGGGAGCGTAAGAAAAAGTTCATCAATGTTGAAAACATCAGAACCAGAATTCACATCATTTCAATTAATTTTAAACAATCGATAAGCTTAAAATACGACAATAATAATTTTCATCTAAATACACTCGAGGCCAATAAATCCTAGTCGCATAAACGTCAACTGAAAATGTAGTCCCGCTGACTCGAGCGGGAGGGACTCCAAGGGCAGCAACGCACTTGTGACTTTTGAGTTGCTAGTGTCAATAGGCGGCGGTAGTTGCTTACCATCAGGTGACCCGTCTGCTCGTTTGCCCCCTTATACCATAAAAAAGTAGGTAATAACTTGTGTTTAATTTATAATTATTCCTTGTCTGAAAATAAATAAATGCATTAGTCACTTTGTCACAATATACTCGTATAATAATCTTGAAAATTTATAAAAAGGAAAAATATCCAAGTTCTATTTACAAGGAATAATAAAAAACACTACATTTTATACATACATTGAGTATCGGAGGTCCCATTCCTCTATACGAGCAATAGAAGCATGATCGTGGTAGGGTGTCGGTGTCTCACGCATCGTTGGGGCTCGTTCAAAGCACGTTCTATCGTGTTAAGGGTATTAAGACTGGCTACTCCATATAATTAATGTTGACCTTCTGAAGGTAGTCAATTACCAATCCGCTCCGGATTTATGGCCCTCGAGTGTATTTGGACTATGGCAATGTGGCGGCTTTAGGTCCAACTTAAGCTAAACACCAAATGAACCTTCCTGCACTGTTTTTTTTTTTGAAATACTTCCAACTTACCAATTTTATTTCAGGGAGCTAGCAACCTGTTCGGTGCCTTCTTTAGCTGTGCTCCATTTTGCGCTAGCCTTTCTCGATCGTACATACAGTACAGTGTAAGTAAAGTGTATAAGACTATTTTTTTACATTAATCATTCAATAACTAAGAATATGTGTAGGCTGACTGCTATTAAATTAGTATCAACAGTGACACTAAAATAGTTAAGGAAATGTAATAATGTCACAAGGATGAACTAAAATGATTAACTTTCCATTTAAGTACGAACCATTTCCGTGAGGTTTAAATTGAGACGGCCATATTTGCATTAAACCATTTGTAACTGCTTTTCATTAATGACAATTTTATTAAAAAATGCACACGTACACTTAAACGAGATAACTGTAAGTGCGTTAAGGGCTGAATTTAGTTATTGTAAAAAGAACTTTAACGCTGAGTGTGTAGGACACACATTCGATTGTGTGATATCCAAATTTTGGTATCTTTATTTAATTGTTGTTCGAACGTCCGTGTGGTGACAGATTAAGAATACGGAATGTCATCATCCCTATTCATCCCGTGGGTGTCGTAATAGGTGACTAAGGGAACAAACTACGCAGGACAACAGCATTGCAAAGAGAAGGAAATTTTAAACAAACCCTATACCAACCCGTCTGGCCAGCGTGGTATAGTAAGCCGAAACCTCCTTTCTAAGGAGAGGCCTATGTCCAGCAGTGAACTACTAATGGCTGTTGATGATAATGATGTTGTTCGAAGAGTTGCTAAGCTATATTGTATTTCTTATGATTGCAGGCGGGCTGCAAGACTCTAATAACATCTCTCGTAAGTGCTTTATTCGTGCTGGTAGTGGTGTTATGGATTGGACCGTTTTTCGAGAAGCTGCCCCGCTGCGTCCTCGCATCCATCATTGTTGTATCGCTGAAGGGACTGTATATGCAGATATTGGATCTTAAAAAGTGAGTGCAATTTAAATCTAGCTTTACGGTTAATCTAGTGTTGAAAATAGCTTTTATTTTAAGTTTACTCTAAATATATATTTCTTAATATTTTCCATAGAGTAAAAACCAAAAAAAATATCACTACACCATCACAAAAGTAATTTACTGGTTTTGAAATTCATACAGTGTTCCTTCAGATCATTTAAAACACTAAATAATGTATTAAAGAGAAAAGCATTAAATAACTAAAAATGTGATGACCTTTTTTTCCAGATTCTGGAAACTAAGTAAGCTGGATGCTATCGTGTGGCTCATCTCATTCCTAGTAACAGCACTCATCAATATCGACGTCGGGTAAGAGATGAACTTATAATTAACTGTAAAAAAAACAAATAAACCGCCTTTTAAGCCAACGCCATTTTCGCTATTTAGCATACAATTTTCTATATTCTTTACAAAAAAAAAAAACAATATTATATATAGTTTAATAAACTAAAACACTATAAAAACGTGTGGCTATTTTCGACTTATATCTTCTAATCGACAACTGGGTTTATATGTTTATAATGTCCGTGCTCTTAGTTTGTTTGAAAACCTGTATCAATAACTCAAATTAACTAACGCAAATCAATAACTTTTTGCTTGTAAATGCTTTCAAAGAAAAATATTTTTACTAGTAGCAACACTGAGAACTGTAGGTTATCGTCAGTGTTGCTACTAGTGAAAACACACATTATAGTAGAGTACTAAAGCAGTGAATAAGTTTTTTATATATTTTTAGTCTGTTCGCCGGCTTGATCGCAAGTTTGGGTGCGTTGTTCATCCGCTCTCAGACACCCTACACGTGTATCTTGGGACGTGTTATGGACACAGATATCTACTTAGACATCAAGAGATACAGAGCTGTAAGTTTAATTGAATAATACTCATGTAGTAACTTAGGTTTTATTATTGGCAGACGTCACCTCGAGCCTTTTTCACGTTCATCACCTTTCTTTCAGAATTCAAATATCTTATTTTAAAGAAAATTTTTAACAAGTGGTATCAGTTTTGCACCTACAGGAAAGGAAAACAGAATGACCTGACGTGAGTGTAAGACGAAGCTGTCACGTACTAATATTGAAAACTTGATTTCTTTTCGTTCGTTTTGCATCGTGATTGCTCCATAAAACACGTGTAAATAATATCCAAGGTTGTTGTATTTTTGCTACTAAACTCATGTACATATTGCATTTTAAATAAAACAATTTCAGTTAAACTTTTTTAATATACGTATTATAAACCGCAATGATTGGTTTATGTATCATACTAAAGTGAAATCAATACTCCTCGACTAGCCATATCAATTTCGTTATCGTTAAACAAACACAATATAAAATATTGAACGAAGCACATGAAGAATATATTAATTATTACAAAAATGATCCATATCATATAGTTGAACAAACCAACATGATAATCCAGGGTATACGCGTACTTCGTATCTGATAACAAACGAATTTTTTGGGCTCCATCGATTAATACATTCAAGAAAAGGTTACGCGGCATTGTATTAAGGAAATAAAGACATATTTATGAAATTTTTAAATTTTTGTGATTTAAATGCATGTTATTTATTTAACTGACAGACTACTTGACATTAACAGTGAAAATGACATCGAAACACTCTTAAGCTATGTATTCACTATGTAAGATCATAAATGTCCCCAGTAAAAACGCGACTTTATTTAAATATAATAAAACCTTTAACGTTGGATCTCACTGTATTGCACATACAGTGACATAAGTTTTAAACATGCATTACATACATACTCTATTGTTTATCAATGAGAAATACTACTCGTATAGGTATATTTTTCGTTACTCTCGATATGATTGTACATAACAGCTGTAACAAAAGTCAGTGGCGGTCTAAGCCACTGCGAGGCCCTAGGCGGGTAGATCTAGACGAGGCCCGGGGCAGGTAAATAATAGCGATGGCTTTGTCTTTTTGAAATTAGCACATAAAAGCATCAGCCGATAGTTAACACTGAAAGCTTGTCAAACATGGGCAATCAATGATCAATCAATGAAACGTAAATCGTTTACGCCACGATAACTACCACGCAAGAGAGCGGTAGCGGCGCCGCGTATGGCGCGAAATTCAAATAAACAATTGTCTACTTGACTTTATGCGCACCTCTCCAAAAGCCGCCCCAGGCAAAAGTAGTCCTACCTACATTATAATAGAGGTCAAACCTACTGCCGTCAATCGGTCACTCAGAGATCAGCTGGGAAAACGGAGAGTTTAGAAAGTAAAGGTACAAATATAAGGTTTTTCGGACAGAAAAAATATTATAAGTTACTCCTTATATAGACAGCTACCTGGTTTTAAAATATTATCGGTCCAGCCGTTTTGAAGATTACCCAGAACAAAAAGACAGACAATAAATATTTAAACTGGTTTTTAGGCATAGGTCTCGTGCAAAGAACCGTGTGAGCATGAAAAAAACCTATTATTTTGACATTGCAAACAGACTCTTCAATTTTATTTATTTGTATAGATTGTTCTTATTTCATAAATGTACATTACTGGTGCATTCCTTTTATATATAACATATTCATTTCCGCAACCATCCACCCCCCATTCTGGCCCACACGTATAACCGACTATTATTCGTGCCAAGAAACCCTTTTGTTACTACTACTTCAAAGAATTGACAATGTGCGAATAACACCCCTGCCAGGCCTAGGGCTAGGGCTCTATAAGTTATCGAACTACATATTATCGAATTATTATGTACCCATTTTAATGGTTCTTTGTTTTTTACTCTTTCCGTATATATTTTTACGGCGTTTTTTGTTTTTGGGTCCTACAAATCCTAATGATTCTGTTTATATAGTACATGACTAGTACTGCGTAATCGTGGCCTTTTACAGATGCCCGGGTCTAGAGACTTTTACCATTACCACTACTTACTAAAGAACGTAGTATCAAATCCAACCTGTGTACATTTCAGGCTCACGAGATCCCCGGAGTAAAGATCTACCACTACTGCGGAGGCTTGAACTTTGCCAGCAAGAACATCTTCCGAACCAAACTCTATAGGAAGATTGGCCTCCTGCGCAGCACCACGGACGTGGTCCCAGATGACGCAAATTCCGTAATAACCAAAGACGATGGTTACAATAGATCTGAGTCGTATGAGTGGGACCATAGCGCAAGTAATAAGGTAAAGTATATTTAATAGTATAAATAATTATCTATGAAAGTAACAGTTAAGTTTGAAAAATTGTTTTTAGATTGAAACGTCCAATTATTGAGAAACGTCATAAACTTTAGAATGTACAGGAAGGCTAATCTAACTAAACTGAAAATAGTTATAAACTTTTTAACTTGACTTGATTCATGGATATTGGCGTTTGAGGTTTGAGGTGTTTGAGGAGAAAAATATTAAAAAATAAATAATACATCTTACTGAGCGCGCTCGTTTGTTAGCTGTGGGAGAATGGGCTTATGGATTCAGGCACTTTCATCGCCCAACATAGGCACCTTGTTGAACGATATCACTTCTCGCCTTGCCACTTGTCTTCGGTTAGGTGCGCCTTGTGTTTCTCCGCATCTTTGTCACTGCGGAGAAGCTGTTGACAGTCTTGGACATCACGGCCATTCTTGTATCTCGACATTATCCGTCGTACTCTTGTTACTCTCTGGTACAAGACGATGGAAGGAGACCGGACGGTATGTCGTTGCTTCCATGGAAGATGGGTAAGCCTTTGGTATGGGACGCAACTTGCGTCGACACCCTTGCGCAATCACATCTTCCTGGCACAGCTGGTTATGCCGGCGCTGCTGCTGCATCCGCAGCGGCGTAAATACCAAAATTTGCTAGAAAATTACAGTTTTCAACCGGTCATGGGTTCCGGGTGCTCGGACTGATCGACACTTCTCGTGTCGTCATCAAAAGGCCGGCTTTTTTCTAGCACAGATAATTAGCATTGCCATTCAACGCACTCAACGTGCCAATGCTGCCAGTCTTCTGGAAATGCTCCCAGTAGGCGATGATTGATTAATTTTTCTGATGCTTGTATGTAAATAAATATTTTTACTGTAAACGAATAAAAAATAAATAGGCTGAATTTTGTGCCAAATCATATTTTTGTTTTAAAAACTTATTTTCTTAAAAATCTATCGAGTCAACTTAAAATATAATTGTGAACGAGAAATGCTTAAAATGTTAAAAAAATAATTAAGTTTGTGAATTTAAGTTTACGATTATCACCCAGCAGCATTCAGGCTTTTTGTTTTTTTCCGATAATCAACTTGTTTTGTTGAAAAAATATATACGCCTAAAATGATTAATTATTAGAAAATTATTTTTTCAGTTACAATGTGTGATCGTTGATGCAACGGCGATGTCATACGTGGACGCGCCAGGCATTAAGGCTCTGGTTGGAGTGGAGGAAGAACTAGCCAACCAAAACATTACTCTGCTGCTTGCAGGGCCTAGTGGTAAATATTTATACAATACACATACTTAAACCCATATAAAATAAAACTACCAAAAAAAAACGATCAACAGAACAGACAAAAAAACATTATGTTGGCCTGTCGGTCTAATGGTTAGTGACCCTGACTGCTGAGCCTGAGGTCGAGGGTACGATTCCCACCCAATACAAATATTGTGTGATGAGCACGATCATTTGTTCTGTCTAGGTGTAATTTATCTATAATATGTATGTATTTAGAAATATATAAGTAAGTATGTTAATCAGCAGTCTTGATACCCTAGTACAGACTCCGCCTAGTTTGGGATCCGACTGCCGTGTGGGAGATGTATGCAGTTATCAAAGCTGTCAATTATGTATGTGACACGACTACTTTAAGGATAGAATGGATAGGATTTTGGATGTTCTTCAAACTTTTTATGGCTCTTATACTTCAAACTGTTTATGGCTCTTCTGTAATTTTTTTAATGTCGCTTTTTTATCCTGATAATGACAGTATTAGTTTAATATTCAGACTTCAAAAACACTTTCAAATAAAGTTCTCCCATCAATCATAACAAAGTGATAAACCTCTAAGCGCTGAATTATTTTATATTCTCTGTACTGCGCTATCTTCAACATCACTGATTAACATTTTCGACGCAAATGCGATTTCATTAATTATATGACGTATTAAGCTGCCTTTACTGAATGTGATCGGGCTGTGAGTCATAAAAAAACATAAACATGACAAATAAAACTATAATGTACTTTTCTTCTTTTACAGCCCCCGTACAAGAAATGATAGAGAGATTCAACACTTTAGAGAAGGAGAGACTTAATTTATTGACGTTCCCCACTGTCCATGATGCTGTTATGTATTACAAAGCGACAAGCGCAAAGAAGAATGGGACTGATATTACTGTAACTGTTCCTCAATCGTGAGATTCACTCAAATCATAGCGGTCGACAGCACTAGATAGACTTTATATAGAACACTGCAGTGTACGCGGGACTATGCACATAAGTCGCCGCGACTATCAAAGATTTGTCTTTGAGACTATTAGTGATATTAATTGTAGGCAGCGATTTTAATCGCAGGAAGTTTTGGTCAGCTGAACTATGTTTAGTATTTGCGACATTGGTTGTAAGTAAAGCAGACTATTATTAAAAGATAATCAGAAGGCCCATTCTCGTAATAAAAGTTCGATTACAATTCAGTTCCGATCAACTCTCGATCTCGCAACTGTCATAAGAAGTATTTTCGTACTAAAGTATTAAACTTGCAACGTTGGCTGTAATGTGATTATATTGTATTGTAACCGAAAATTGAATTGTAACATATATCTAACTAAACATGTCTAATAGTCGGTAATCTGCTAGTCCTAGTAATACTTTATTGTGTTACTATAAAAATACTTCTTATGACAGTTGTGAGATCGAAAGTTGATCGGAACTGAATTGTGACCGAACTTTTATTATGAGAATTGGTCTTCTGCTTGTTTTGTACATTTGTAATTTGAGATATATTTTTCGTTAAATAGAGAAAATACCTATTTTAATCGGGAGTAGGGCCTATTTTTCCAGTTACATTCATCAGGGTTGATGAGTTCTTCTTTTTGTTTCTTTTGAAAATATTTAAGTAACTGTAGTTAGTTATGAGTGTTGGTGCTTTTCTAATTTATTGTTTCAACGTTTATAAAAGGCTCGTCTTTGGACGTTCTTTGTGTCCACTGTTTCAATGTTCCTAAAGATCCCCGCGTCACAGGAATCTTTCCTAAAGCAGGAGTTGTATTTTAAAAAACAAAGTAAGGATATTTTTAATATGGCAAGATAAGAATATAAATTCAATAAAATGCACACTGATGAGTTAGAAAATACAACTGCATGTATAGCAGTATTATTATATTATAGTATTTAAATACAGCAGGCAGGGTAATTATTAAAAAAACTTACAACATACATTTAGTAATATTACTAATAGGTAACTAAGTTCTATTTTAGAAAGTATCCTCGTGAAAATGACTTATTATGATTGAACTTTTAAGGACATTTAAGAAAACACGTATAGTGAAATAATTAGCATTTATAAAAACTAGTACTATTTCCAAACCGCTTTCTGCATCTTTTGTATCTAGTTTTCAATTCGGATTTCAGCAAAACCTCCTCGAGTTCAACCCGCTGGTTTCCCTTGTTCAAAAACAAAAGTCATTTATTCAAAATAGGTTAAGTGCCAGCACTGTTTGAACGTCGTAGAAATTTTGTAATTAAATCCTTATGGCTTATTTCTTGGCACGTTTCTGTGATACCAGAGGCAGAGCAGGCCTTCTAACGGTATTTTTCTTAACCAGTTGTTAATTTATAAGTATTGAATATGCACAAATTGTAGTGTTAAAAGAGAAATCCTCGTCCTTATTTTCTAATAATTTATATAATATGTCTTTGATATACACATATAGTATAGGCACACTAACACATTTTGTGACACACGTATTTTAATAACGTGCACTACATTGTCTACATTTTATTTTATTATTTTCTTACATCTTCACAATTATATACTCTGTATTATATTTATTATAATTGTCTAATACAATATTTTTATCACTTATGTATTGAGTAAAGTGTGCTAAATAATAAAATAAAATGACATTTGTTGTTAAAATCCGCGTGACGGCTGTTAAATTTAGTAAACTAAAATTGTAGTATAGAAACATTAATAATATGTTTTCTTCGTAGGACAAATACCAGTAACAATCGTAGCTTTGGTTTACCTGCGCTATGTAATGTAGAATATAATATACATACATGTGGTAGAACAAGAACTTTTCTACCAAACTACCAAACTTCTCTTTAATCATGTTACTTACAACACTAAAGTACTTATAAGTACTTAATCGCTTTATAAATGTTAATAATTAGCTAAAAAATAAATTATAAAGCTATTTTATGTTCTGTTAACGTTGCAATTTATTTTGCATTATTGTTGGTACAATGTTAGTGTTATTTTTTTAAATAATGTAGGTACTTGCAAAAAACACCTGTTTGATTTTTTGTTTTACTTAAAAATTCATGGTAATATTTAATGTACTCCAAATACAAGGTTCTTAAAAGTCCCGGTTACATAAAAAATATCTCTATCTGGAAGTAACTAAAATTTTATTTTATGTAAACATCACCTTTTCTTAAGATGATGCTCTATAATGTTTTATTAGTCGTTATAATGACATAACTTACAGACACACACATTTTTAAACTTATAATGTACTTATTTTTCTTTATTATATATAAATATACGTAAAATTCTTCACGTAAAAAAATTAGTTAATTAACTATTATGTAAAAACATTTTTTACAACTTATGCGGTTTTTTTTTTCAAATTTGTTTTTATTAACAAAATGATAAAATAGTAAGCCTTTACAGAGAGACATATCTTAAATTTGTAGTAAACATACATTGTGTAAGAAAATTCTTCAAAATGTTTACTTATGTTTTTCTATTAAAATTTCGCTTGTTATGTAGTGCTCACCAGGAGCCAATACCAAAACCATACATTCGTATTTAATACTTCCACTTGACTGTAAAACAAAATATATATAGTATGAATAAATGCGAGTAGCAAGTATTTATTTTTTCTTCAAATTGTTATCATAACATTGTACTTACGTACTTTAATTTTCTTCAGTAAACTATGTTTTTTAAAATGTATTATTGTACAGGAGATTCAGTAAGGAAGAGGATCTTTAAGAAATTTTTTTTCTTAAAGGGAAGTGCAATCACGTAAGGCGCAATAAAAAACAATGATTTTATCGGCCATCTCAACCCATCTCACAGACTCACAGACAGAGCTAGGCGACTTGAAATACACACAGGGGCCAAATGCACATCTGACATAACAGATTTTATCTGTTTTGTAACTTTATACTTACGAAACCATGGAACATCGGACTAGATTTTTTTATAAAACGCATTAACCTGAATAATCCGTCCAGAGCGCACACCAGGAATCCCTAAAATAAACCCTGGGCAGAGCAAACAAAACCTAGAAATTATTTTTGCATGCAAATGAAATTTAATTTCAAAGATTCGATTTCTTGAGGTGAATGATTTTTGGTGACGTGGTTTAAGATGAGATAAGAGATGAATGATTGTACCGTTCTTTATTGAATTAATGATTGTATTGTACCGGGTCAGGAGGTTCTCTATCTGTAATGAAACTGAAAACTTACCTAAATGTGAAGCTACTAGAATTTGACTAAGAGTCTGTATTGTCGATCGATAAAGAGGTGACGCTCGGAGAGTCCTTACCTTCATCGACATTTAACTGTCTTTGGCCCGTCGTGTAGATATTTGCCTTAAATACGGCTTTTTTAATTTGTTTAACAACTTTAATAAAAGTGTTTGTGAATTCTCAAACATCTGTTGATTACTAAATAAATTGATTTTGTTTATATAAATGCCGTCATAATGAAAGATAATGTATACTTAATTAATTAAACTGATAATATTATAATCAAAAATGATATATGATAGAGCTTATATTTAAAGACAAAGGCTTTTGACCGCATAACGCGTCATCTCCTAGGAATTTACTACTTTGTTTAATGCGGATATTATTCGAATAGAGAATTGCACATTTCTGAGTGTAACACAGAGATAAAAAAAATGTTGGAATTCTCTCATGTGAAATAAAAAATCTATAAAACGGTGACGTTTTTATAATATAGGGGCAAATGAGCAGACGGATCATCTGATAGAAAGCGACTACTGCTGCCAAAGACGCCTGCAGCTTAGGAGTCACAAGCACGTTACCCTTGAGGTGCGTACTCCGCTGTTTTCTTGAAGGTTCGGAGGTCGTATCGATCCAGAAATACCGCAGGCGACAATTTTTTTCCATAAATTTGATCTGTGAGGCAAAATGTTTCTTGAAAAGCGCACATGAGTCATGTCAATTATCCAATCCAATAAATCCTAGTAAAGGAGTACAAAAATGAGGTAAACTTTAATGTTAATAGTAGATTAGTAGCCAAGGCATCAATTGCAGCCCTAGATATTTAGGCGCACGAGCGCAGCGAGATAGGTCGAGGGTGCAATTGATGCTTACACCCGAGCTAACTATTCTGCTTTACATCTCGATTGTGAGGTAAGTAGAAAAAAACCGGCATTACAAGAATAAAACATTTTATTTGTTGAAATTTATGGTGAAATCAGAACAATTTTCAAATTTTAAGGACAGGTGTTTTTTGGGATCTTCATCACTTGAAGAACTCATGTTTTTACTTAATTAGCACGTAATTATAAAATAATCCCAAAACAAACAATTTTTAAACTAAAAGTTTTCTATATTTCCGCCTATTTGCATTAAAAAGAATCAAGTAAGGAACTTTTAAGTTTTTCAAGATCGAAATTGAATATTTAAAATTGATGACTATTATACTCACACGAAGACAAGGCTGAATAGCAAAGCGACCTCTTTGGTCATTGGGCTGAATGCATGATGTCTATTGCCAGTATGATGGTTAGATGAACGCGAACTTTTTGTAAGAAAGAAGTGTTTTTTTTAATAACTTACCACCCTAGGGCTTTTCTAGCTACATTATTACCCTAGAACGCCAATTAGTCACTTACAAGCCCCATTTGGAGGTAATAAGAATCTACTTACCGAACATGAGAGATGTAAAGGTATTTTTTTAACGAGATCTTTTTAGAGCAGTGCAGACAGGTTATTTTTGCAAGTGAAAACTTGTTTATTGTTAAGCCTCTTGTGATATTTAGTATTTAACACAGTGTAAAGTAATGTACTTAGTATAAAATATAATGTTGATCATATTTTTGTTGCGTTTAATTTTCTTATTGACCTAAGCTGAACCGAGTGGTACATAATTATTAAGTATTGGTCCATAGCTTATATTAACATTGCATTCTGTTTGTTAATTATTCATCAAGTAATAAACCCACCAACAATAGAGGGGATCTGGCGTTTATGGTCACTGTTCTAACCTTTTTTTTTTTTTTTTTTTTACGTGTGGAAATCCCCTCGGACCGTCACCCCTCCGGGGTTTGCGGCGGGGTGGTGTGTCGGACTCGGACCGACTAAAACCACACGGTGTGCCACTCTGCGCCTGTAACAGGAGGGATCCGGGAACAGCTGTTGTTAAGACATCCGGACCCCTCCTAGCGCCAGCCCGCTCCTGGTGCGGGCTCCGTCGCACTGTTGATGTTCCTCTCTTTAGGCGACGTCCGGCACACGCGGACGCCGCCCCCTCGCGGCTGGCCAAACTAATGCGGGTGGAGGGGAAACCCACCCCGTCCACCCGCGGCCACACTCAGGGCGGCATGAGGCTGTGGTAGGCGGGCCTCCGCCGCCCGGTTCGCCGGCGGCGGATCGGGTCCGAGTGGAGGTCGTCCTCCCGGGCCCTCTCCGCCGCCTCCTTCCGCGAGATTACTACCTCGCAGAAGGTTGCGACCGCGGTAAAACAACTGTCGCTACCGGCCATGGAGCGTACTACGGCCGGTAGCGAGAGATCCACTCCGATGACTGCAGTAAGGGCCCGGCGCTGCGCCGCCCATGCGGGGCAGACCGCCAGCGTGTGCTGGGCCGAGTCCTCACTGCAGTCGCAGTGGTGGCAGGCGGGACTCAGTTCCCTCCTAGCGACCGTGTGCAGGTACCTTCCGAAGCATCCGTGCCCGGAAAGCACCTGCGTCAGTCGGAAGGAAAGGGTCCCGTGCTGCCGCCCTGCCCACTGATGACCGGCTGGAGAGCCTCCACGGCGGCGAAGCCAGCGCGTGGAGTCTCCAGCCGGAACGACCAACGAGCCATCGTGGCTCGGCGAGCGGCTTCGCGCCACTCGCGCACATCCTCGGGCGGAGGGCGAAATCCGCTCTCCGCCCGGAAGTCAGCCACTCGCCGATAAACTTCGGCGAGCACTTCCGCCTCCAAATCCCACGGGGGAGTTCCGGCCAACGCGCATGCCACCTCCGTAGAAACGGTGCGGTAACCGCGTATGGCTCTGACCGCCATTACCCTCTGAGGGCGCCAGAGGCGTACCCTATTCTGGGCGGTCAGAGCCGCCGCCCACACCGGTGCACCGTACAGCGCCATTGACCGGACAACCCCCGTGTACAGCCGTCTTGTCGCGACGCTGGGTCCACCCATATTGGGCAAGAGTCGCCCTAGGGCAGACGCAGCGCCGACCAGCTTTGGAGCAAGCTGTCGGAAGTGCTCGTCGAAGAGCCACCTCCCGTCGAGGATCAGGCCCAGATATTTCATCTGGGCCCGAACCGGTACGAGGACCGAGTTGACCACGATGGAGGCGCCAGGGGGTGGACCACGACGGGGCCCATGGAATAACAGGGCCTCCGTCTTATCTAGGGCCACCCGTAAGCCCAGCGCCTCAATGCGCCCGACCACCAGGGAGACTCCCCCCGTGGCCAGGCGCGCCGCCTCTTGGAAGTTTGCCCCCCGGGCTGTCACGAGGGTATCGTCTGCGTAACAGATTACACCCAGCCCGGGGGGGAAATCGGCGCGAAGGGCCCAGTCGTACCCTATGTTCCACAAGAGGGGTCCAAGAACAGACCCCTGTGGAACACCGCACGACATGGGCCGACACCTCAGATTACCTTCTCGGTCCTCGTACACGACGGTACGCTCCTCTAAATAGTCTGCCACTAGCCGCCTCAGGTACTTTGGCACCCCATGATAGTGGAGTGCTTCCCTGATGCAGCTGAATGGCAGACTATTGAATGCGTTGGCGATGTCCAATGACACCGCCAACAGCACGCCGCCACAGCTCACGGCCTCTTCGGTCACGGCCCTCAGGCGCAACACGGCGTCGACTGTCGAACGCCCCGCCCGAAAACCAAATTGGGCGTCCGACAGATCGGGGCCCACCTCGCAGAGGTGCCGGACGATGCGGGCAGAAAGAACCCTCTCAAACAATTTGCCCGCCTCGTCCAGCAGCACGATGGGCCTATAGGCCGCGACCGAATCGGCTGGCCGTCCCGGCTTCCTCAGTAGGACCAGCTTCCCGCTTTTCCAGCACTCAGGGAAGCGTCCCGACGCCAAGCTAGCGTCGAACACCTCCCCGAGGCGGTCTGCCATGTGGTTGAGGGCCAGGGCCAGCACTCGGGCCGGTACCCCGTCTGGCCCAGGGGCGGTGTTCTTGGAACGGATCCGTAGAACAGCCGCCCCTACCTCCGATTCCCGGACGGGCGGAACATTATCCTCCCCGTGCTCCCCGTCGTCTCCGGCCAAGGAGGCCATCGACGGGGGAGTGTGCTCCGCCCGTTGTGGGAAAAGGCCCTCAACCACTTCTCGCAGGAAGCTGGGCTGGAGAGTCTCCGTAAGGGGGGGGCCCGACGCGCGGAGCTTTTGTCGCACCGCGCGGTAAGGGCGACCCCAGGGGTCACGATTAAGACCCTCCAGCATCTCCTGTCTTTTTTCTTCTTTGGCGCGGCTAATGGCCAGCTTCAGAGTTTTCCGCGCCCGTCGGTACTCCTCATGAAGCCGGTCCTCCTCACCGTCTCCACGGTGACGCCGCCGACTGCGCGTGTAGGACCTCCGGGCACGTGTACAGGCCGCACGGAGGTCCGCCAGCTCCTGGGACCACCAGTAGACCTCCTTCCTTGGAGGCCGACGACCTCGAACGCGGGGCATGGCCGCATCGCATACATGCGTAATCGCATCGCGAAAGCGGCCAGCCCCCACGTCGACCTCCTCGGTCGGAGCCTGAGGAGACAGCCACGAGTGAATTATGGCTGCCTCCTCTAGTAGGTCCCGGTTCAGCCTGGCAACAGCCCACCGCGGAAAGCGGGATAAACGCCGCGCCACGTGACCCCTACTGGAGTCCTGGGTCCGGGAGAGCTCAAATCGGATATACAGGTGATCCGAGAGCGTCTCAACCTCTTCCAGGACACGCCAGTTCCTTACTCGTGCGGCGAGGGCAGGGGTAGCGAACGAGAGGTCCACTATCGACCCCCAATGCTGTCGCACGCACGTGTTGGTGGAGCCTCTGTTTAGAAGACAGAGGCCCACCGAGGCCGCCCACTCCTCTACGGCCTCGCCCCTGGCGTCCGTCCTGGGGGAACCCCACGCAATGGACTTTGCGTTGAAGTCCCCCAGCACAAGGACGTGCCCAGACGCTAGTCGCCGTATCGAGGTCTCCAAGCTGGTTAGGAAAACCTCGAAGTCGTTCAAACTCCGGTTGGGGGAGAAATAGACACCATATATGGTGATCCCCCCCCCACTCGACGGCAACGTATCCAGTGCCCTTGTCTCTTAGCGACAAGGGCGGGGAATGAGCCGTCGTGGAACCGACGACTGCCACGGAGCCGTCCCAGTCACCCATCCAGTTTGGACGGGGAGGGACAGAATAGGGCTCCGCGACTACGGCAACACCTATCGACCACTGTGCCATGGTTTTGCAGGAAGAGATCCTGCGCCGCGGCACAGTGGTTCAGGTTCGTCTGGACCAGGAGGTTGGAGACTTGATCCATTACTGGATCGTCTCTACAACCTCCTCCATGGGCGACGACGTCGACGCACGAACTACATCGGAGGCAGCCTGGGTCGACTGGCTAACCCCCGACGTCTGCCGAGAACTGCGGGGAGGCTTGCAGCCTCTCTGCCCCATCTGGTGATTGGCGGGCTTATTGCCCGCCGCACACACTGGGCAGTGAGGGGCGGCAGAGCATTCTGCCGCCTTATGCCCCGGTTGACCGCAGCGGAAACACAGTCCGCCGCAGTCAAAACAACTGTCGCACTTGACGCGCGTGTGTCCCGATGCTAGGCATTTGTAGCATCTCATCGGTCTCGCCGCCAGGACTGTGATCCTGGCGCTCACGAAACCGATGAGCAGCCTGCCGGCGTCGGCCAATACTTTGGCCGACGCTACGGGACAGCTGACCCACACGGCGCCAAGTCCTCCTGGACCGGGGCGGATGGTGCCGACCCTGACGTTGTCCGCGCTGCACCCCGTCTTCTCCCGGATTACAGCGCGGACATCTTCGGCCGTCACAGAGTCGTCCAGGCCCGAGATGCGCAGCTCTGCGCACTTAGTAGGTCTGGCGATCTTTACACCATCCGTGGCTGTAAAGAGTCCCCGCAGCTTCTCGGCAAATGTGTCCGCCGTCTTAGCGCCTTCAGCCCCAGGGAACTCGAGGACTCGAGCTCCCGTCTGGGCGAGGCGCATTCTGACCCCCACCGTTCCAAAATCGTTGGCGAGGCTGTCCCGGGCCTTTTTGAAGACGGCCGCGTAGGACAGCCCGCCGTTCGCCGCCTCCGGGGACACGGTCACCACTACAGCCGCGGTTTTGGGCGGCTGCAGCTTCCGCGGTCTCTTTGTGGAGGCCGTTGCCACCGGTGGCGAAGGCTGGGCTTGGGCTGCTTTTTTGGCAGCCTTTTTGGCCCGCCTTCGGGACTTCTTGGAGCCCCTCGCCTCCTGCCAACCCTCGTTGGAGGGGGCAGGTGCGGAGGGGCCCGGCAGGGGTGTCGGAGTGGGGAGCGGAGGGAATGCCACTCCGCTCCTCGGCGCCGTTTTAGGCCCCGTCTTGGCCGGCGCCTGGGGATGTGCCTTGGCCGGCGCCTTAGCCGGTGCCTTGGCCGGCGCCTGGGCCGGTGCCTTGGCCCCCCTCCTCGGCTTTTGGGGAGCCGATGGAGTCGGGGCAGACGCCGCCGCCGCGTAGGAGACGCGGCCTCCCACTACGGGGAGCGCGGTCGGAGCGGCGGCCTTAGGCCGCTGTGTCGACGCGAGCGGGGGGCGCACAACCGGCGCAGGGGGCAGTCTCGCCTCCAGGCCAGCCAGGCGTCCGTCCAGCATATTCCCAACTGCGATGAGGATTTCTCGCAGTTGGGAGTCAAATGCCCCTGAGTTGGTAGTAGGGGCAGGCTGGGACGCGGACGGGGCTTCCCGCTCGGGGAGGTTCGCCTGGAAGCGGGCGAACTGAGCGCTCAGCTCGTTCACCCGCTCCGTCAGCCTTCACTGTTCTAACCTAACTTAACCCAAATGATAACAAACAACCACACTTATTTTGCAAACTTACCTAATAGGAATAGGAATAATTAACGTGAATAGCTTGTGTGTGCAATGTAACACGCCAATTCTCAATCCTGTAACTTGTAGCAAAGAATGCAATGTATCAATAAGGCTACATAAAGCTACAAATGATGTTATCTTTCCTATTATAAAACATTTAAATGCCAAAAAATGCCCAGGCTTCGATGGTATAAGAGTGCAAGATTTGCAACATATTATCAATGAAATTACCCCGGTCATTACGCACTTAATTAACACATGTATTGCCACGTCCGTATACCCAGATCAATTGAAAATCGGAATAATAAGACCTATTCACAAAAATGGTTCATATTCAAATACAAATAACTACAGGTCAATTACTGTATTGTCATGTATAGATAAAATAATTGAAAGATATCTAGGCCAGGAAATAGGTAGGTTTTTAAAAGAAAATAGTATAATTAATGAAAAACAATTTGGTTTTCAAAAAACTAAAAGCACCTCTGAATTATTATCCAAGTTTAGCAATGAGATTAACGGGTATCTGGACTACCGTGAAGATGTACTTGTTGCCTTTATTGACTTCATTAAAGCATTTGATTTATTAGATTATAAAACCTTATTTACTAAATTAAAGCATAATGGTATACGTGGACCTTTGATGAATTGGTTTGACAATTATCATCGTAATCGTTACACCGCAGTAAGTATCGCTGGCTCTCTAAGTTATATGATTCTAACCGACAAAGGCACGGCACAGGGTTCGATTCTCGGGCCAACCGAATATTTCTTATATGTAAACGACATGTGTGATGTATTCACTGAGGGATCGGTGTATCGTCAGCAAACTGATATCTCTCTTGATATCTGCGCATAAAGACCTACGTGAGGCGCAGAGGGTTATGCAGCGCAACTTTGATCTATTGTGTAGCTGGGCCCACGATGTGGGTCTAGTGATTAATGCACAAAAAACTAAAATGATGCATATACATTCACCTTATTTGACATCGCCTTGTGAGCCAGTCATTGTTGCTCATGAGCACTCGTGCTTACATCAGACGGGAACCCTGTGCAGTTGCCAATCGTTAGAGTTGGTGTCTCAGCATATGTATCTGGGTCTTACTAGATCTTAGATAATAAATTCCACTGGGGGCCTGATATTAATAACGTATGTAGTAAATTAAGATCCTTTCAATCCAAATTATATGTACTAAAATATAAATTACCTTACAAAACACTTAGAACCATGTACCTCGCACTTGCCGACTCCGTGATTGGCTACGGACTAGGTAGCTATGGGCGCACATACAAGACCAACCTCGAAAACATTTATAACATACAATTAAGCATCTTAAAAACAATAGTACCTAGAAAAACTAAACTACAATTTAAAGAAGACGAATGTGGCCTATTTAAACACTGTAAAATATTAAATGTTTTCGATAAAGTGAGCGTATGTGTACTAGATGAGGAATACCACAACCTTGCTCAATTGAAGAAAAATATAAGATCACTACGTCACTTGTCATACCTACCCACTTATAGAACACCTAAGCATACTAATGTATATGGGACGCGGACGTGGTAACACATGCTGCCCCGTATAATGAACAACATACCTATCGAAACCTGTAGCAAGATGAATAAAATAAATTGTAAAACTGTTTACATAAAATATTTATTGTCTAGCTGATACCCAACTTTATAAATATACATATGTAATTAAATTGTAACTGAGATGTGTCTGGTATAACACGGATAAACTCTTGATGGTTTGTGTGGTATAGGATGGATAAAATGCATGTGTGAATTTTATATTAGACAATAAATAATTCGAAAGATAGGACTTTAGGACTTTTTGATGAAACGGACACTCGAACTTGTGGAGGAACGGGTGTCATGTTCCTCCAACACAAAGGGAAGATCTTCCGACTAGGCGATTTGATCATGCCTGGCGAACCGCGGCCCAACGGTTGATGTTCGGAAGTTGTATATATGCTAATCGGGGAGAAAATTCTTCATATTGCGATACAGGATTAGCAATTCTCATTCAGGAGTTACTTCGTGGTTCGGTGTGTCTTCGTTAGATGGCGCTGTAGTAGGTTTCTGTTTCTTTGTATGTGAGAGTCGCTACATCTTAATATGGCTAGTCGGAATTGTGATACATCGATGATATGGAATATCGTCAATTCGGACGCTCGAGCGAATGACTTCGGAGAATTAGCCATCGAGCACATGACATTCTGAATCAAGTGGTAAGCCTAATCAAATAATTCTCTGTTTACAGACATTATCTTAACTGAAAAATAAGAAGTAATAGAGGGCGACAAAAAGTAGTTATTTAACTTTTGCTCGTTGAAGTACGAAATTCATCGCGGTTGTATAACGCTATGTTATTTTGTGACTCTTAACGTATATTAGAAGTGTATACAATAATAGACCAACATAACGCCAACGCAACAGTAGCCCGCCACGTGCCTCTACAACTCTACTGTCAGTAAACCAGTCATCACTATCTGACACATGAAAGCATCGCCGATTAAATCTAACAATATCAGTCTTACAAATAATAATGAGTGCAAAATATAGATTAATGGATTGTACAATAATTGGGGTTTTCCAGATGATAATTAAAGGTGAATGCCAGGCATTGATGGATGTTTTTAAATTCTCCTGCTGGTTACGACTATTAGTAATAGTAAAACCACCAATAATAAGCACAGTATACTTGCAAAATTTATTCTTAGTAGATATTAGATAGAGATCTACTTATAATGTAAACTTATATATCACAATTATGGGGACATCCGTTAAAAGCCCCGCGCGAATGCCTTGCTGTCCCAAACCCCTATGTGTTGCCCGCGCCCATCTAAGTGTAATCGGTGCAAATAAAAAAAGCAGGGAATGCAGAGCAGCTTAGATAGTCTGTGAAACGTTAAAGTTCAATTAATTATTTTAGTTCTGATTAATAACGATTAATCAGAACTAAAATAATTAATTGAACTTTATATACAAATATACATAATAGTTTCCGCATTAATTAATTACATGTAGCTCTAATTTTGCAAATATACTAAAAACATGTCGCTCTCACATTAAAAAGCTGGGTAAAAGAAAATCTATACCAATTCTTATTTATCTTATTTTGAATTAAATCTTTTAATTGAATCTAATGAATAAGAATGTAGTGTAGGTACTTAATCCTACCTATATTTGTATTACTTACAAATGAACAAATAAGATATTCAAATGATTATCAAATTTTCCTTACTTGAAAGGTTACACGTATATGTATATATAATCCTCCTAAAGATAATTAATTAATAAAGGAAATGTATTGTTATGTTAGATTTCTTCAGCTTTACAGATAGTCAATTAGTATTTAATATGTCTATTAACTTCGTAAAGATGGGTAACATAATATCTAAGTTGAAATACAAAGTCCGACAATGGTAACAAACACAAGACTGTCCCTTCTTGTAAGTAATTTAACTAATTGCCTAATCAGAAAAAAATCAATGCCTAATTTATCATTAAAAATTAATTACACTTATCACTAAAAACACTAATTAACGCTGCTAATTACAAAAGAAGCATATCATTTTAGATTGATAAAAGATAGGGATAAGATTATTTGTATGTAATAAATAATGTGCAATAGTGATCACGCACATTAAAAGTTAACAGCCATGGCCGCCGTCTACCTGCTTGGGCTCCTCTGTGTCTTGGGATATGT
Organism: Arctia plantaginis; assembly: GCA_902825455.1. NCBI lineage: Eukaryota > Metazoa > Arthropoda > Insecta > Lepidoptera > Erebidae > Arctia > Arctia plantaginis. The sequence continues at coordinate 8,551,571 of CADEBD010000327.1, read as the reverse complement.
TCAGGTAAGGATCACAAAGATCGTTAACAGAACTCATCACAATTACAAAGGTACCTCGGGATTCAAAAGGAGACCCCAAAAATATACACTTTTTAAATACAGAGGACTCGATAAAATCACTAAGTCGATAAAGTTATGTCATACATACATACGTTTTGTTTCTTTGTATGGACATAACCATTTCCGTATGTACTTTTAAAAATATTAATATTACCATAAACGAAAACGTCAAAGCGGCCAACTATCAACAACTTAGATTTTGCTGCTTTCTATGCTAACATTCAAATTATACCAAGTTATAAATTCTAGGCGAATAGAAACATAGGTACATAATTTTAAAAGGACAATAGAATTTAAACATAATATTGTGGTTAATATGCAGTTTTTAGTTTTAATTTACTTAGGTATCGTGTTCAAATAGTCCTGTTATACCTATACTATTTTTAAAGGACAAGTACCTACTCGATGTTTACTGTTACTACCGTTGATGGTATTCAAGTAAATATGACAAATACAACAAATATTTTGAATGTCAAGTGTTTTTAATGATTTAATACTTAATTTCTTTCTGTAAATCTACCATGTATTAATAATTTATGAACAACACCCATTTAATATACCAATGATGATACTTTATTTTATTTTCTTTCTGGATAAAAATGATTTCAAGTTATATTAGATAGGAAATTTTTATGTGTTTGTAATGACTGTCATTACAAACACATAGAAATTTCCTATCTAATATATCAAAGATAGTTTAAGGAAATACGTTTAAAAAATCAATTTAGCCGTATGATAAATGTAGGTATGCAAACAAAGGAAAGGACCTCCTTACTTCTTTGTTGTTGTTTTTTGCGATTTCAAACTAATACTGTGTACGAACGTATAGGAGTTTTATGAAAATCATGAAGTCAAGTTTATCTACCTCGCGAACTAATTCTCAAAAATTTTGCCTAAACTTTCTCTGTGGCAAACTTGACAACAGAGTACAGTAACTAATATTAAAGTAAAAATATTAAATAAGTGAGTAAGTAAGTATATTAAAGTTTGCGCAAATTTTTTGGGAATTAGTTCGCAAGGTAGATGTACTATCTTCATACAAGATTTTACGTAAACCAATTTTTGCGTAAATCAGACACGAACTTGTCTAGATTGTCCCTTCTACGGATGTACGCAATAAATCTGTTTTGTAAAACTTTAATATAAAAAATATATATTTATCAGATATAAAGAAGAGATCAAGAGAAGGAGAGGGCTGTTTTGTGATTGCATTTGAATTGCCTAAACTATAAAACCTTATTTTCAGGGTGGACCCTTAGCGGCCGAACCAGCCTTCATCGAGGATATACGCAGTGGTCAGTACAATGCCTTTGCATGTTGTGATACGTAGATACTCAGAATAATAATCATTCTCATGTAATCGATGTCCCTGGCCTAGTGGAAGTAGTGGCCTGGCCAATCAGAGGACCAAAGGTTACGCAACACTATTTTTTTAAATGACAACTCCCGCACTAGGAATGTATCCTGGAATAATGTATCCTTAGGAATGTATTTTGTCGCGGGAAACTTTATAAATATTCATGAAACGGACACAAAGAACACCCAGACTCAGAACAAAAAGTTGTGGATGACACAAATTGTTGTCCCGTAATATAGAACAATACTTTTTCGGTTTCGGAGTAAAGGATAGTTGGGTTTTCTGTTTATGGGTGTAAAATATCGTATTATAGCACAACTGAATTTAAATTAGAGAATATGATAGGTCGTAAAGAGCCGTATTTTCTTTTCGCACAAAGGTGTAAAATACAATTACTGAAATAACATACTTACATCCAAGATTTTCAACCAATATTGGTAAATACAACTAAGCCAATTATAGTAGTGGCAAGAATAATTATGTTACTTCTTTTCAGCCTATGCTTGTCCACTGCTGGACATAGGCCTCTCCCAATGATTATGTTACTTATATATTACCTATTCTTAAAATAAATTGTGTTTACGTAACGACATTTTTTCGACATATTGCCACGTGGATTACACCGATCGATAGAGAATCAAAAACTGAGTAAGAATATGTAAAAATGTCAAAAAAGGCCAAAATGTGCTATACGCCCTTTGGGCCCGAAGGTATCAATATGTGGATCGAACCCACTCAGCGCAGTTGGAAGCGCAAAGACGACCACTTAAACCATCATGCCATCAGTGCAGGGCAGACTCTGTATTGTAGAATACAGCCACTATTTGAGCTTTTTTAGTCTCAGTCCCGTTTCCCCATCCGATAGCTCCATCACCCCACCGTTTTCCGTACCTAAACTTTACGTCACCAAAGACGAAGACTAATTCTGATTGAAACAGAATCGGTCTTTTTACTAAAAAAGGCACTAATATATTGACTACTACCATGTATATACCATTAATATACTACTATACTATATCTGTGACCTAGCAACCACAGCTAGGTTTTAGCCACCATGTCTGGTGGTCCAGTAGACGAATTTCCTCACGGCGCCAAATACGCTTCTAAAAACAAGGAACACCCTCTCTTTGTCTCAAGAAAATATTAACCACCCATTTTCATATAGAGGCGTGATTTTCTAGTATCCCTTTCCAACTGACTTCGTTGACTTTATAGAAATTGAACTCTCCACCCCTTTATGTAATTGAAGTTTCAATTTAAATAATTAATTATAGAACTAAAATTGTTTATTTAATTCAATGAATTGGGTTGACAGAAGCTTATTGGGTTGACAGAAGTGTATTAAATCTTGTAAAGAGTTATAAAATATAACTGAACATAACTGATGTGTATTTGTAGATTCAAAATTACATGCGGTGTAGGTATACGTTACAAACTGACAAGGCTACAATTTGCGTACAGATAGCCGGTCCTTGTATAGACTTTATACCATGAGCATGAGTACCATGACGGATCCAAAGAAATACTGGACCTATGTCGACTATAGCCGTCGCCTATATCGTTTAAAAAATTTTGCTTAGGTACTGTACCTTTTTTACATAAAACATTAATACAGACATTATTTTAAACATTCCTACTACGCTGAGTGTTGTGGGTTCGATCCCCACATGGGACGACACTTTGTGTGACCCACAAATTGTCATTCTGAGTCTGGGTGATCTTTGTGTCCGTTTCATGTATGTTTGTAAAGTCCCCCGCGACAAAATACATTCCTAATGCGGGAGTTGTGTTTTTAAAGAAAAAAAATAAAGAAAAGAGAAAATTATGTTAAATTGACAGGCCCGTAGGCCCGGCAGATGTACTAAAGGTTTGTTTGGTTTGTTTTAAAAGGGTACAAAGAATTTCTTATCGTATTCATATATGGATTTAGAACATGGAATATAGAACTAAAATTCTCGTATCATTTACACAGCGGATCCCTCATGGCAGTCGTCGAGGATAGTGAGCGGCTGGCCCGCAGTGCCTGGACAGATTCCCTACCAGATTAGTCTTCGTATGATTAACCCTGCCGGAGGCGTATCCTCGTGCGGGGGCTCCATCATTCATCATCAATGGGTGATCACTGCCGCCCACTGCCTTGCCAAGTTAGTGTCAACCATAATATTATATTATATATATAATATTATATATATAATTATGACATTGTCACGACTGTTGATCAAAAGTTGAAGTTCTGTATCTAATTCTTAATTTTTTCCCTACAGCCGTATAAATTTCATAGTCCGCTTCGGTTTGATAAACATAAATGAGCCTGAGCTCATAGCAGAGACGACGCGAAAATACATTTATCCCACCTACAACGAGTCTAGGGCTGGTGTTCAGACCGACGACTTGGCCCTGCTCGGACTTAACGAGCCCATTCCATATAGCAGTAAGTAATACAAAGTTAACAACACGAATTCGATAATTAACTTTTGTCAGAATGGTCGGACAATTTGCAAGTTCGGATTCAGAACTGAATAAATAAAAATAGCTGTTCCAAAATTATAACAAATATTGTGAACACACACGAAAACTGACTATCGAAATTTAGACGATATAGAGTATTTAATATATAACAACTAATAATGGAAATAAGCATCTAAACTTTCAACCTATTCCTATAGGCACCGGCACGGATCTTAGCGCTTGGCTGCAGAGAGGGGATCGCTAGCCGAATACATTACGTTATCTAAGATATTCACATAAAAATCTCAATTTCAACTACCTTAAAATTAAATTGACGAAGAGTTCACTCTTCACCAATTTAATTTATTATTTTAGTTTAGGTACTATTACTTAGTAGAAATAATGAAATTATGAATAAAAAAGAAAACCCCAATTAATTTACTCAGAACTGTACTTGTTCTCGTTAAGTACGAGAAAACCCAAGTGTGTTTATTTTACCGTCGCGTTTGGTGCTGCGATTGGCCCGCACTGAAATCTGCACCAATTGCAACGCCGAACGCGCTCACTGTCGAGAGCGAGTTGATGTGAAACAAACTGCATTGAATTTTAATTAAAGAATTTTTTGTCAATGCAATTATATTAATTCAAGACGTAAATAGAAAAACGGTTTTGCTGTTTTTTGTTATCTATGCCAGGTAGCACAATACTTTTAGAAAATATACGAGTATACTTTTAAAACGTTAGTTTACTGTTAAAATTTCAATCAATGCAGCATTGTCTTTTGTGCAGATTTAATTCAGCCAGCCCGTTTGCAAAGCAGAACTCAGAAGAACGTGGAATATGATGGCGTCACCCTGGTTGTGAGCGGTTTCGGACGTACCAGTGACTGTAAGTGCCCTCTCGCCCTTAAAAAACATAATCCTGGTACCAATTGTCGATTCAGGATCCGTGGCTAAGCTAGTACTTATTATATTTTCGAGGAGTTAAAAAGCCTACTAAAAACAATCCCCATTTAATGCTAGGTAAATATTTCACTGTGAAGGTGTTTTGGTTCTCAACGGATTCCTAGCGCTTACAGAAAAAAAAATCCAACAACATAGGAGTTAATTTGGTTGTCAAAGGTTTACATTGTTTTACGTAGTTGTCTGATTAAATTAATAATTAACTTAAAAAAAGTAAAACCAACTTCAATGTGTGATAAACTGCATCCTTTTCTTTTCTTAATTTTCACTGGCTGGGATTTTGTCTTCTCAAATTTGAAAACGACCAAATGGTTAGTCCATCCCACGAGTGTCATCTCGTGAGTGTCGTAAGAGCCGACTAAGGGAGTGAAGTAAGCAGGACAACAGCACTGAAAACAGAAGAAAAACTTGAATCAAACCCTATACCAACCCGTCTGGCCAGCGTGGTTTACTAAACCACGGCCAAAACCTCCTTTCTAAAGAGAGGCCTATGTCCAGCAGTGGACTAGTAAAGGCTGTTGATGATGATGAAATGGTTCGAATACCCTTTCAAATAAAAAGTAATTTTCAGAATCGGTTCATAAATGATGGTAACCTATTTCTTAGTCAGTTTAAAATAAACATTTTTATTACTTGTTTCACATTTCGATATATTTTGAATATATTATTTATAGTCGGTTCGGGTTCTCCAACTCTTAATTGGGTACTGCAGCGTGGGGTGAATCTCGACGAGTGCAAGACCTACTTCCCCCGTAGCACTGTCATCCGGGACTCACATATTTGTGGCAGATACTACAATGTTACCACACAGACTGCTTGTCAGGTAATAAACCTTACAAAATGACCACTGACCACCATAAAAAAAAATGATCTCCATTAATAATTGCGAAATAAAAAAAGGCAAACCCTATACACTAGGCTCTATTATTTTAAGAAATTTTAAGGTACCAATGTCAGTAAAACATTCTTAAAAAAAAAGAGGAAGGAAAGAGTTTAAACAATATAATATGTAAAGAAACAATACATAACGTATGCTGAAATAAAGTTAATGAACCGAACCAATTATGCTATTCGTTAAAGTCTTTCTTCTTTAGTACTTATTGTCTAGGGTTTATTATTGTTTAACGTGGTCTTCTACCAGACATATGATCCTTAAAGTAGTACTAGTCTATTGTAACCAGATATAATTATAGTAAAACGTTTTTCGCCCAGGGTGACAGTGGTGGTCCTCTGACTGTGGTAGACAAAGACGGAATAACAACAATGGTCGGTGTTGTCAGTTTTGGACCTGGCGGCGGATGCAGTCAAATACACCCCACAGGTACGTAAACAGTGCCAAAAACAAAGATAAACAAAACATATATAATCATAGGATGTTGGCCTAGTAGTGACTCTGACTGCTAAGGGAGGTCGTAGGTTCGAAACTTAGACAAATAATTGTGTATCTATTCCATGTATATATTTAGAATTACATTTTTATCAACAGTCTGGTTACCAGAGCACAGGCTCTGCCTAGTTTGGGATCCGAGGGCCTAGTGTCAGTTTATTTCCCATCAACTCGCACTCCACTGGTGAAGATTTCACGTTCAGTACGGGCAAATCGCAACGCTGCACGCGCTCGCCGTGGAGAGCGAGTTGATGTGAAATAAACTCGCACTAGGGCCTCAGACTGCTGTGTTAGATGTGCGAAGTTATACTATTATTTGCGAAGAGTGCAGGATTCTCTTATTTTAAATAAATAAATCAATGATTATTACATAACTTTGTCGAATCGGGTAATTAAAATATTATAACAAACTGACTGTACTGACTTCAGACTGGAGGGATGCCCCATAAAGACTTTTCTGACCAAATATTCATGGTTACTTTGTACAATGTTAAAACTACCCTTGCATTGCCTTCCTTACATATTTGACATTGTTCCCATATTAAAATAACATAAGAAATTACTTGCCACAGTTTACGTTCGCCCTGGACACTACCATGACTGGTACGTTGAGGTGACCGGCATCAACTTTGATTGGGACAGCGGTGTTGACAGCGAAAATGACGAAGATGCCAATGGTGGATTAGATCAAGTTCTTATTTCAGGCTTTTAAAGGCCATCTGTATCACAGCAGTGATCACTACGAGTACAAGTTTACACCATTTTAGTCCCAAGAAAACCTCAATTATGTACAAAAAATAAATTCGTTTACCTGTAAAATAAATGATTAATTTCTATGAAATAATGTTTTTATTATTGTTTTTTATTTTATCTTCTTTTTTTAATACGTAATGCACAAATTACGATTGTTCAACGGGCAAATGTATGACCAGGTGAGATAGATTATTAAGTTTTTTTTAAAGAGAAAATAATTGTTGAGAATATGGACAGAAACAGTGGGACAAATATATTTTATTTATTTATTTTATAATTTTTTGCACAAGTACATGCATAGGCGGACTTAATGCCTAATACATTCTCTACTAGTCGACCGATTGGGCGATGCTGAGAAAGAATGAAGTGCATAGGTGCATGTATGGGGGTTATAAATGATAGAGGTTTTCTTAAATACCAACTATCTTAGAATTTGGTGTATACATCTAAATACCACACACATACATATATAAAAGTACATACACATATATATTCATATATACATATTTATTATAAAAATATAAAAATTAAAAATTTAGGCGATGAACTAAGAGCTCGTTGAATCTGCCATTTCACTTAGCAAAAGCTCTTTCACTTGCGTCCGAAAAGAGTACCCATTTATGGCCATCCTGATTTCGAGAGGAAGCACATTCCACAAGAGGACAGCCTGGACGAAGAACGAAGAGTCGACAAACCCAGTGGTGTGAGAAAGACAGAGTAGAAGGAGATTGTTGGCCGAACGAAGGTTTATGTTGTGGTTATTGCATAACAGTTGAAATTGTGTTGTTAGGTAAGCGGGAGAGGAAGGGGAATTGAGGATAGTGTACATAATTGTGAGTGCGCGCAATTGCGTCCTGCGTTGACGAATAGGTACCCATCTTAGCTGGGCACTAAAACTGGAGATATGGTAATACTTACGAAGATTTAAGATAAATCGTATGCAGTTTTGATAAGACGATCTAGTTTGTTGATGGATCTGAAATGGGCTTAATAAGTAATTTTTGTAAATAAAACCAGAGCTGTTTATGTACACAGGCTTCAAGAATTTTGGAGAAGAAGAGAAGAATTGATAAAGGTCTAAAGTGATTAGGAAGTGTGGGATGTACAATTTTAGATAATGGAATAATGTAAGCTTTACACCAGAGTGAGGGGAAAGTTCTGCAGTATAGGGAGTAGTTTATGATGTGAGAGATTGTTGGTAAAAGATGATCAAGGATCGTTGTGATCATGTGTCTGGTGATTTGATCGAAGCCCACAGCGTTGGATTTGAGAGAGGATTCTCTTTTTGATCTCAACCTGCGCAACTGGGACAAATTAGGGGAATTTAGGCTAGCCAAGTAATTGACTGTGAGAAACTTGGTTTGGTGATCTAAATGAGTAGACGTGGAGAAATGACGATTAATATTATCCAAACCAACTATCTCCGACTGGTTAGCAGGTGTCTGTTTGCCAACACCTGGCGTTCCAAGGAACTTCCAGGTGTGGGATGGGGAGGAACGAGCGATGTTGTCGAGGATATAACGGCGTTTGGCATTGCGTATCATCTGCTTACATCGGTTCCTTGCACTGTTGTACAGATTCCACTTTTCCTCTGTGTGGCCCTTCCTAAGCCTACAGAAAGCCCTATTTTGCGTGCGTGCGTGCATATCGTGCGTATTCTGACCCTAAAGATTCCAGTACTGTTTCCAGACTGGAGAAATTTCGATAGATGGAGGACAATAGACGACACCGAGAACCATTTTGGAACCTCGAGGAAAAGGTACTCAGCATCTGCAGAGTAAGGGGCGGGAGAAGAAACTAGAATTTTGTAAGGTAGAGAACAGTGTATGTATATGGCTACCCCGCCGCCTCTCCGGTTGATTCGGTCGTTACGGACAAGAATGTAGCCTGGGAAGGGATAAGATGTAGAAGCAAGGTTAGGTTTGAGCCAACTTTCTGAGATCAAGATGGCGTTGACATTTGTATCAGTGAAAGTTTCTGTCAAGTTCCATAAATGACTAGGTATGCTTTGGGCATTTATGTGGCACACATTAAGCAGGTGCTTCGATTGCTGGATGAGTGTGTTTTGCAAGCGGTCACCTTATGTGTCAGGTACAGAAGCAGAACTGTCTTCATCAGTAGAAACTGCAGACTCATAGGCAGAATTATCAGAGTCATCTTTATCCACTTTCATCGATATCGCGACGATATATTATGAGAATATACTACAGATAAATAATATATTTATAATACTGTGATATCTAAAGATATTTATAAACTAACAAAGCTATTAACACTCTTTACTAAGTGGCTTGAAGTTTTTCTCAGCACCACCCACCAGCTAACACTACATATTATAAAAACAATAATAGTAAACACATAATAATCAAAGACTAAAAATAGCAACACAGAAAAAAATTAAAAGAGTAAACGTGTTACGAAACGTAAGACGTTAAATGAAGACAAAAGACATGTGCGTATCCGAACACAGCTCGCTGAGCCAAGTGTTACTTTGAAGTGTCACGTTTGTTTAAGATCATAACGCACTATGAAATGCAAAACGCGTAAATGATAATTTAAACTCTTGTGGGTAAATTAGTCAACAAAATAATAGCAAAACATTATGGACAGGAGCTTGATGCGAGAAGCTGAAAATCGATCGAGTGGTGTGCAATAGGAGAGGCCTATGTCCAGCATTTGACTGCGATAGGATGATGATGATGATGGGCTATTACTGTTCTTGGCAGTATCATAATTTGAATACTTTAAAGGGGCTTTTCACCATATTTATTTTCGAGAATTAGTTTTCTGTGGGACATGGGATACATGGGAAATATCCCCTTTCCATAAACCTATCAAGTAAAAATGACCATGATGGTTTGAATCAATACATAAATAATTTAATAAAAGTAATAACTTTTATTTCACATATATTTTTTATTAACTATAAATTAGAAAGTTACATAATTGTAATATATTTACATTTTATGAAACATCTAAGCACTATAAATATTAAGAAGATTGTGAACATTATTAACTAGTCAAACAAAATATACTAGACATATGCTTTTATAGAAAAAAATGCCTAATCAGGTGCTAAAATTAGAGCAAGCAAAATTAACAGCTACATTAAATGTATCATCTATGATACATTGCTATACAGAATTGTATTTAGCAGATATGCCCTAGGTGTACCCGGTGATGTTGCTGACCTATAACAGTACCAATTCATACTTGAAAATAGTGACAATAGTTTTATGACTATTTATGAAATGTTTTAATTTACTACCCATTTATGCTAACACAATCATAAAGGTTCACTATACTGACGGTTGTCGCTGACTGAACAATATTGTAATAGTCAACTTTGTGTTATTTAGAGAAACACATAATAAAGCTTGGCCATGTTAAAAGATCGCGTTTTGAAATGTCATTAGACGCAAGTACTACATGCAGTTGACATATGTTTTACTGCCTTACATATTGACCCTGTAGCGATTAAACAATCTCGGAAACTTCAGATGCGAGTTAGTAATTAGATTTGTCTTAAAATGGACAAACCTCCTTTCTAAGGAGAGGCCTATGTCCAGCAGTGGACTATTAAAGGCTGTTGATGTGATGATGTGTGATGGACAACATGATAAAATAGCAATGTCAAAATTACCATTTCCTTTTTAACTTCAACAGAATTTTCATTACTTCTTTTTAAAATTGTATTGCACAATATAATTGTTTTATGGTTTTCTTTTACCGTACGGTTTGATGAGATAGGTTTCCATGTGCTGTTTTTCGCCACTCCAGGGCAACGTGCCTATTACAGCTATATATTGATGCTTGCTTGCTTACCCAATAGTATATTTTATATTGTCATTCACTATGAAAATGAATGTCTTTGTTTTTATTTACTAATACATACAATAAATGTTCACTATCATATTATAACCTAACTTATTTCTATCTGTCTGCTACTTCTTGAACATATTCCGGTTCTGGGCAGTTCTGAAAAGCTTTGGACAGCAATACGTCGCAATACTCTTTCTCCTCATAATATGTATCATCAACTAGATCCGGATGTTTCAAGTGGTTTTCAAGAATTTCTTTTAACCCAACACTTGGGTCTCTGAACTGTCTTAGCAAGGTAGCGTCCAAGCCTTCAATGAGAGCCACTAGAACGCTGAGAAGATGTTCTGTTGTCTGGTCGTGGGTGCTTTTAATTTGCTCTGCTATGGTTCCAACAATGTTGTGTTTTATGAATTGCTCTGTAAACAAAACAAATTTTATTTTATTTTTCTAAGTTAAACATGAAATATTTTCGCTAGATAACATTAAATAGAAATCTGATTAATTAAAGTGTATGGGTCTACCTAGCCTTTGTGCCAAAAGGGACTTGGCTACCTTCGCTAGTAACTACCATTTCTGTTGGTAACTACCATAGACACTACTTGTGGAGGTGTTTATAGGCACCACTTATAACTGTTCCATGTTTGTCAACTTGGAATAATAAAAAAATCACATAATACAATTTTACTATTGACATCAAGTGATTGTCTCAATTTTCAGCTGAGGAGCGAGTTGACCATGTTTTAGGGCAATTTAAAAAAAAATGCAGTTGGGATGAAAGTGGATTCATTTTGTCTAGGCTTATTTAGAGGTAGAAGTAGAAGAACTCTATGAGCCGCGCCATTCAATAATTAAGAAATTTATTTTATGGATTTATTTAGGAAAGCTAGTCGGAAACATATGAACATTCGCACCTTTAGCTTCAGGATAATTGTGGCAAAGATATCTTATAAAGAAAGCTGCCTTGGTCCTCACTGTGGACTCAGGGGCGCGCAACAAATGCGCGAGAGTCTCGCAGCCGCCACGTGTTATCAATTCTCGACACGCTGGTTCGAACTCACGACAACTACCTGAAAATACAAAATTATACAGGTAAAAAAAAAATTAATATGAGAACATGTTAAAATGCGTCATTTTTTTTAAATTGAATTGTATTTTTTTAAAATTGCAGGTATCCGTTTCTTAAGTATTGCTTATAATCTATTGTTAATACTAATTTACTGACTCTATACTTTGTTTTTTTTATCAACATCATTATTTATTTTGACTGCACGGATGGCGTAGTGGTTTAAGCGGTCGCCACGCCGCTTCCTATTACGCCGAGTGTTGTGGGTTCAAACCCCACATGGGACAACACTTTGTGTGATCCACAAATTGTTGTTCTGAGTCTGGATGTACTTTATGTCCGTTTCATGTATGTTTGTAAAGTCCCCGCGACACAGGATTTATTCCTAGTGCGGGAGTTGTCTTTAAAAAAAAAAAAAAACCCTTTACATGTCAAGAAATCCCACTCTTCCAAATTCTGTGATACCCAGTAAGGTTATTACAACATAATCGAATATCTATAATTTCCACAGGTATATAATTAATTAGGAACGAATACTCACATGATATAGCATATAAACACTTAGCCAGTGCATCACCTCTTTCAATCTCAGCCAAAGATAGCAAGACACTGAGGAACCCACATTCAAGGGCTTTGCCTTGACAAAATGGATTGTTCTGACATGATTCTGCCAGCATTGAGCTGGCGTGCATTCGTACAGTCTCATTCTCGCTGCCATAACATATTGGAAATATAGCAAACCCACCCATTTTATAAAAGTCTGAAAGGTAAAGTTATTGTTTATTAAATTGTAAAAAGCCAATCACAGAATAAACAGAAATGCTGCCATAAAAGATAAAAAGAAATATTACTATGACATAGTCCTGATGTGAAAAAGAGAAATCAATGCATAGAAGACCAACCATCCATGCAAGGTAATATAGAGAGCTAATTAAATTACCACAGCTAAACTGTCCTAAAATAAAGGTGCTTGTACATGATGCAAGTAGCTCGCGAATGATAAGGGACTTAGGTTATACTTCACAAAAAGGAATAAGCGGGTTCAATCCGCATGATCTGCGGCGTCTGCTTAGTATAGTTGGCTAGAATAACATTTTTAACAAATTATTTTATAAGAATTCTTGTTGATCAAGGCAATTTACTTGTGCTCCAGCTACCTATGTATAAGCATCCTAATGCTCCTGTAGTGAAATCGTCTAAAAACTAACCATTAGCAACATCCATGTCATCAATTACATCCAATAGCACAGTGAATGCTGTCTGAACTTCAGCTGGCAGCTCCTGACCAAGCTGTATACTGCGCATCCTTTCTGTATTTGTGAGCACTTCAATAGAGTGTTTTAGTACTTCAGTCAAATCGATTGTGATGCTGGCCATAGCATCTATTAAAAACTGACGTCTCTGTAACATTAATAAGCAGTCTTATCTAGTCTTTCAATGTAACTTAGTGACAGACTTCTATTTAGAAAATGATAAAAAACAATTGAAAAAGTTATGATTAGAAACTTGTCTAACTGCCTTTTAATAGCAGACAATACTCGAAAATAAATGTGTTTAAATTATCTGCCTTCTAATATTACAATTATTATTCATAACAGTTTGATTGAAATGTGATTGATGCTTGATGACAGTTATGAAACAGAAAAAAAACCTATGTATTTCAACATCAGGTGACAATTATATGAATCATAAAAAAGGTGTGACATAAAAATCACACATCATTTCATTATTCATTGCTTTTTCTTGTAAATACCATTAATTTGTTACCACACCCTACTTTGAAGCAACAGTTGCTTAGTGAATGATTTATTTTTATTTACTTCAACATGTTTTTTTTTTAAAGAAATAAGCATTGTTCATATTTAGTGTTATTAAATAACATAGTCTATTTAATGTTATTTTTATAAGATAAGGTAACAGAACTAGCACTCACTTCGTCGTCCATTGGCCCATGCTGACTGTTTCCTGGAGCATCTTCAGCTTTTGTAGCCTCCATTGCAAATCTAAGCAGTCCCTGTAAATATGAAGTGAACTTATGAATATAAAATCATTTTTTAGGGTTATATAAAAAAATAAGCATATTCTGAGGATGAAGCATATGTTTGAAGTATATGTTTAAAAAATCTAAAACTTATATGTAGAAGAAATGAATCTGATTAATTTTTCAATGAATCATGTATAATATGTTTGGATTGGCATCTAAAACTTAACACTTGTAGAAAAAATTAATACAATTAATTTTTGTAATAGGTTTATTACAACAGAGATCATCACATTCTGTACTGTCCTGAACTGTGCAATATAAAAAACTAGACTATTCTGTACATTTGTGTGTCAGATAAATATTGTACTTTTTGATTTTGATAGATACCAGGGTTTAATACAAGCATAGATTAATGTATGCACTGCATTAATTTTCTGTACTGTAAGTTTAAGAGGATCTATTGTTTTTTTTTTTTTGTATTTACTAGTTAATAACAATTACTACCCTATTACTCATTGACATTACAATTTTCACATAATAAATGATGGCATTTACATTGTAAGTTTAATCAATTACAAATATGGTAAAAAAACTTTTCCATTAGTCCTGCCGTACATCTTATAAGATGACTAATATATTATGACATACACTTGCATTTTTTTTACTGATTTTGATGAATTAGAGATTAATTCCTGTATGAAATAAAAAGATATTAAATGAAAGAGAGTAACTACTTATTATAATTAGTTTAATCATGAGGGTGGTATAGAAACGTGTGTATGATAATAATGATTTAATATAATTGTGATTTATAACATTAGATAAGTGTAAAGTGTTGTAAATATAAGCAAACCCAAATCTAAAACGTGTGGGATGTCTTGTAAAAAAAATTTTTTAGGTCATCAACTTAGCTACACTGCCTAAGCCACACAAACCAAAACGTACGTATGTAAAACTCTGATAATAGTTACCTGTAAATTGCGAGGTTGTCTAGGCTGATTTGGTACTGGTTCCAAATTTCCATCAGGATTACCCGAAGCCATGTTTCTAACCACTGTAGATAAAAATGAAACTGGATATTCGTCAACAAGGCGTCACTAGTGCCACTCAAATAACAATGTCAACGCAAGACGTAATGTTTTATTCGGCTACAATGAATCCTACCTACAAACTGTAAGTAGACTCTAGAAATAACGAAAAGTTAAACTAAATTATATCTCAAGTCGTTACTCGTGGTTACTGAATGAATGGTTAATATAAATCATAATGACAATTCTAATTTCTAGTGATGCCAGATCTATTATTACTATTATTACTAAATAACTTCTTTGTTTTAATTTTTTTTCTACTTTTCTATTACCCGTTTTCAACTAAAATATAACGATTTTGAATAATTTTAAGTTAAGATTACTTTACATAATCAGGAAAACTCCCGCGATCATCAAATGTATACATATTCTTGCAAAGAAAACAAAATCTCAAGTGCACTTTGCCCTTTCTTACGATATTTGTCTGCTCCTAGTAGTTAGATGAAGGAATGGTACAGATTTTATAATTTTGAAAAGAGATTTCGCATACTCCCTTTAGTGAATATATTAAAAACCATAAGCAGACGACTTTACGCTGATCTTCCTACTAGACCCGGTCAAGTCGACGTAAGTAGTTCAAAAGAGATCCAGTCGGGATTTACCGAACCCCATGAAAATGAGCTTCGGGACCAACGGGATCCAGAATTCCAGACATATACACACGTAGAAGACATTCCGTATCGACCTCAAGCCTTTTAGATTTCTTTCTCGATTTTCTAAGCCTTTATTAGGACCGGACGAGAAACGGCTGGGTTTTAGTGTAACTGCAAAACGCCATGCCACGTTATGATTTCGGACTTTTTGTTGGACTCTGTTAGAACTATTAGACTTGTCTATTTATAATTATAATGCGGGTTTTCACCCAGTTTATTTCTATTGATCATAGCATTTGCTGTGCTGTACCTACAAACCTACCGGATGTATCCTGGAAAATATACTGAATTTACGTAAACGATCTCCCTTATCTAGCCGACTTAAATACAATCGTCGAATTGTCATCGGTTTTGAACAATTGTTATATTTTTTTTTGTTATTTTGATAGACAGTGAAAGTACATACGATAAAACTATAAGGACTGTACATCTTACCTATCTTTAATAAATATCACTAAAGATAGCTTATCGGCCAAGATAAACTGAAGACGTTGTAACATGTTTCCATAATAACATTTTACACATAATCTGGTGATTCGTCCCAGGCTTTTGTTATTAAACGCTACAAAATAGTCTTGTGAAGAAAATTAAATGTAATTTTATTTAAAAAAAAAACAGTCTCTGACGAAATTATCTCAATAACAAGATCTTGCTGAAAGGTAAGTGGACTATTTTGGCTATTTTGGCTAGTTGGCTATTTTTTTTTTGTTGGGATGTAAATATAAGAACTGTTCACATTTGTCTTAGTGTTTTGTCACATAATTATGTCTAATTGTCCATTCCATTTATTATTACAAGTATCCATCCAATTATACACAGGTCAGTTTATTACATATCTTACATTAATAATAAAAATGCAAGTTGAAAACATATATCTCTAGCATTTTCTGCGGGATGCTCTGAACTACTTAAACTGCCTATTTAAACATCTTTAAATATCCAGGTAGAATAAAGCATAATATGTAGTCCCATATTACGGAGTCAAATGTTTTAGAGTCATCCATGTGGCGTGTAAGCGATGGCATTTTAAATGCTCCACTGTTTCCATTCTTCTCAACATTTGCCATTGAGAAAAACCAGCCTGTCCAATGGTCTGTCATTTTGAGTTAAAGCCTACTATCCTTTTGATATACATTCCTATATATCTTCCATACCCTAACGCAGAAAGTTTAAATATTGGATAAAGTCTAGGCAGCTCAGATTGGACTTAATAGACTTGATTGAAAGTGAATTTGCGATGTGTGACTATTCGTTATACTTATAATTGGCTTTGTTTGCAACAAGAGCCTTTCTATTATCATTAACTATTATCATTAACTGGATAGCGGTGGAAACTGTCTTGTCTGACAGAAAACGTAAAGAAATACAATTAAGGAGTAAAATCGTCTGCGAAAGGGCGCTGAAAGATATTTTTGCTCAATCCTAATCACGGCCAGAGGCCGGCGCTGAATCTGAAATAAGATGTTGAAATATATTTAATAGTATACGATAAGAGAATTGACAAGATGACGAATGAATCCGATACAGGAAGCCTGAAAGTAACTGCATTTCTTTCATGGTTGAGTAGTAACCGATTGTTACAGTTGTATGGAGATTTTTAAGTAGGGAGTTGAATAAATACAAGTGAGCGACTAAAGAAAAAAAACTCTAGCCTGTGTGAAAGCAGATATGGCTAGAAAGGGAGTCGGTGAATTGAATAATGAAAGAAGAGACACATTGCACCGCCCTAAAATAAATTTGTAAAAAGGGCAAGAAGTTGATGATATTTAATACTATTTACCAATATGTATAACATTATGCTCATCGTATAATATAGTCATTTTATCTAATCGTTATCACTATTAATCTTAAGAGGCATATAATACACAAACACGTACTTATTTACCTTATAAGAACAAGGCTGTATGTGTTATTCAACTAAATTGCAACTGGAAATACCATTTAGTTAAATAGCATACACTATCTCTCTTTGGTCGATCCCTCATGTTTGAGGATCGTGGTCAGCATCATCTGGAACTGATGATGTCTCTCCACCGGTTCTTGTCCAGCGCGTCACTCAAGACCATTTAGGATTTAGGGACGCTGGCTCTTTTACTTGATCTGTCCACCTTGTTGGTGCATGAACACGTTATCTTTTGCCTTTGCCTTTAAAAACACTGATTGGGAACACTAACCAGTTTTTTTTTAATATTTAGAAAATTTAGTTACCAAATAATGAAGGTATGTATTGTTAGCACATCTAAAATGTATCAATCTTGCATCTTCTTTTTCTTTCGCGGGTCAGAATTGTCCACGTTTCAACACCATACATATAGATAGGGAATACCAGGGCTCGTAAGTCTAATCTCGATATAGAAATCATATATTTTTTTCTTTCAGATGCTTTTTAGACGAGTCTTAGGGACATAACTGCCTGTATATATTTTTAGATTGAATTTAAAAAATGTCAATATTTGCAAATACTATTTGCGTAACGATAAGATTAGATTAGTATCTTAATAACAGCTGTTCCAGGATCCATATTGGTATATCCTAAGTATTAGATTTCGACACCAGTTTCACGAAGATTGTTTTGCTTCCCAGCATAGGCCTTCCCTAAAGCTTGCCATAAAGTGCAATCTTGTGTCTTTCTTCTCCATGATGCCTGCTATTCTTTTTATGCCATCCTCACACTTACGACGCTGGCTCCCTTTCTTTCTCTTGTATTGCCTTGGATACCACTTAGTTACATCTTTGGTCCAATTGTCCTTCTTATTCCTCATCACGTGACCCGTCCATCTCCACTTTAGATTTTAATGCAATATGTTACATCTGTAATTCTCGTTTCTTTCTGAACTGTTTCAAGTTTTATTCTGTTTCTTAATTCAACATTGAGCATGCTTCTTTCCATACTATGATGACAAGTTTTTAGTTTGACATTGTGATAGTGTTTGACATCCATATGTCAGTACTGGCAAAATACACGAATCAAGTTGAATCAAGTATTGCTTTCTTAGATTTAAGTGGTATATCGGGCTTTTTCATTATTTCTTTTAGGGAGCAGTGTCTTTTCCAACACAGGTTCATTCTGTTGTTTATTTCTTTGGATATGTAGTCTTTTGGGGATATTATTTAGCCAAGATATATGTATTCATCCACATATTCAATCTGTGAACCATTGACCACAATAGGGATTTTTCTACGTTTGTCATTAGTTTTGTTTTTGAGGAATTAATTGTCAGTCCAACGTTTTCACTTTCCACTACAAGTTGTTCGAGCATTTCACCTGAAATCAGTATCAGATCGTCTGCAAATCTTAGTGGGTAAAGTTTCACTCCGTTGATGTTTAATTCATAATTATTCCATTCGAGACGTCTAAATACGTATTCGAGAACTGCTGAAAAAAGTTTGGGTGACAACAGGTCTCCTTGTCTAACTCTTCTTTTGATAGAAACATTTTCACCCACTCTTTCTATTCTTATTTTAGCTCTCATATTCTTGTAGATGTTGCTAATGAGGCATATATATTTTTTATCTACTGCCTGTGTATCTAACGCTTCCCATATTTTAGCGTGTTTAAGTGAATCGAACGTTTTATTGTAGTCCACGAAAGCAAGATAGTAATTAATTCCATATTTCTTACTTTTTTTGGTAACCTGTTTTATGGTGTGAATATGATCAAGTGTTGAAAAACCGCTGCGCATTCCTGCTTTTTCCCTTGGTTGATTTTCGTCCAAAATCTTTGTAACTAGGTCTAATAGGATCTTAGAGTATATTTTGTAAATGTTGGATAACAAGTTGATAGGTCTATAATTTGCTATATCGTCTTTACTTCCTTTCTTATGCAAAAGTATTATGGTTGATGATGTCCACTGATGTGGTATATACTCGTATTCTGTATATAAAATTTCACTGAATAGATCTATAATGATGTTTAGTATTTCGATAGGTGTTTCTATTAAGGGTTGGTTTGATATGGCGTCTTCACCTGGTGTTTTCCCTCTCTTCTGTGTTTCTATTGCTTTGTTAACATCCTCTCTCATTATATTTGGAATCTCTTCATCATTCTTGCTCTCGTAGATAGTTAGCTGACCTTGTTCAGACAGTAATTTATTATCACTGTATAGCTCGCGGTAGTAGTTTGTTGCGATTTTCAATATTTCAATTCTGTTTGTGTTGCTTCTTTTAGTTCTTAGGTGAGTAATGTTTCCGATCCAATCCAAGCTGTCTCTCAGTTGCTGCCAAGCCTTTTTTGTACTATTATCTCATTATAAGAATTCTTACTAGACGTTAAAACGCTGTAATTGTAGTATACATTGTGCTTTAGTCAAATAACGCCCCTTCAATAACATTATAAGTAGGTACTGCAAAGTAGTCAGTCAGCCAATATTTTAAGTATCCAACATTTCTGCCTAAAATCCTTGTTTAAGATATTCGTATTCGTAAATCTTAGAATCTTAGGATTTTACAATGGTTTAATACTTGGTTGCTATATTATTTCCATGGATTAACTATAGGTAATGGATGCTAAATGTTACTTCTTACCAGGCGTAAATTAAAACCGTTACTCTAAAATACGATGTATGTATTTAGAAATCAACGGAACGCGTTAGAACAGCTGATTCCTTGTGGACGAAATGTCGACATTTATATGTAATTGTAGCTTTATGTAAATAAATAAACAGATTTGAGTTTTCTTTTTGTTTAATAGAATTATGTGTCTCTTATAAACCTGTTTTTGGTTTGAGCATTAAGTTATAAATATGTACGTTTCAAAACAGGTTTGCAGATCCCAAGATTAGCACATCAATACATATTTGATTTCACAACTATTTTATTTACGACCACATGATAAGATAGCTTTAATAAAATAATGGTGACGAGGTGCAGAGGTCCAATGGCAGCTAACCTCTTAGATGACTTTCTGTCCACTGTCACAGTATTACAAATTCGATTTTGGTTTGAAACGTTAACGATTTGCTTCGATTAGTAAACCTTTATTTTTTCATCGCATTTTCAGTTTCTTAAAAAATTGAAGTACTTTTATTATCTTATGTATTTACTGAAATACAGTTAAATGTTTACATTTATTTACTATTACTCTACTCATTACTAATCGATTTCCAGTGATGGCGCCTCGACAGGACCTCGTAGCCCAGCCGCAGCCGATCCGAATAGAGCAGGGCAGGCAACCCCCACCTCCACCCGCCCCCGGCCGCCACCAACGTCCCCCTCACGACAACCCCACCGTCTACATAAACAGTCCCGTAGTGGCTATGCCCCGAAATAATGTCAGTAGGAGAGAAATCACTCGCACGTAGGAAAAAATTGCAAAGAAAATAAGAATTGTAAATCATTCGAGTTATTTTTAAGTGTATTTGTATTAAGTCTTAATAAAATTTCAAAATATTGCTTATTTTCCTTCTCTTTTCAAACACGTAGATATAGAATTGCGCTTATGACGTACCTATATATTTAAGTATGCAAATATTTGGGCTTGCGATTTGCTATTAATTCATGGTAGATATCTCCCATAAATTAATAGCAATAGACAGGCAAAAATTAATGTTATGGTTAACTCATAACCATAACATTAATTATTTAACCAGGAGGATTTGACACGAAATACAACAAATTTATCTTTCCACGTCTAATAAGGCAAATAAGCTAAGACTTTGGCTTTTGAGTTAAATCCCAAAAGAATTTTCAATATTTAGATGAAAACAATAAACATTTGGATTTTTTATTTCAAACGGTTTACTATTTAAACAATAGGCAAGTAATTAGTGAATAGTACATTCCATATGAAAAAATAATTCAAATGGCTTTTTTTCTAACGTATTAATAGATTAAATTTTATAAGAATTAATTAAACATTCGAAATAATTAAATAAATAGCGAAACTTCAAACATAACAACATTGGGTTAATCTCACCTTTGTATGTTCTTTTTGGGAGTAGAATATCTTTGGACGACTCCCTCAAGGCTATCTGATCCCAAACTATTCTTCGTTTAACTATTACATTCTTATGCACACTATGATATATATATATATTCATATTAAATCCGTATTAATGTTTGTACATACATATTTCCGTGTGGTGACTGGATCAAGAATACGGAGTGTCACCGCCCCCATTCACCCTGTGGGTGTCATAAGAGCCGACTAAGGGAGCAAAACTACGCAGGACAACAGAACTGCAGATAGAAGGAAAACTTGAAACCAACCCTATACCAACCCGTCTGGCCAGCGTGGTATCGTAGGCCGAAACCTCCTTTCTAAGGCGAGGCCTATGTCCAGCAGTGGACTACTAACAGCTGTTGATGATGATGATGACATATTAAATTGCACCCATATGCAGAACAAATGATCGTGTTCTATAAACAATTACTTAATATATTTAAGATCTTCAGTAGTATTAAACTATTGCTTATATATTATTGGCAGGAGCTACTCGATAACAATGTTTTATTAATAAATTCTTGCTTGATGATTTGTAGCGAATATAATACAAAATACAGTACAGTACAATCCCTGTAGAAGTCCACTGCTGGACTTAGGCCTAGAAACGAGGTTTTGACCTATTATACCACTCTGACCAGACGGTTTGCTTCAAATTTTCCTTCTCTTTGCAGTGCTATTGTCCTGCGTAGTTTGTTCACAAAGTGGGCATTTAAGACATGCACGCGCTGCCATGCTGCGTGGATACATGGATTTTGATTTCCCTTAAAAACCACCAAAAGAAAATTTACCTACTCTCTGATATGAAAGTGTGATATCACTTGAATGTTTTCCGTAATACTGCTAGTATAAAACTTACAAATAACTTTCTTATTTCTCTTAGCAATACTAATTTTCCACTATTAATGTAGGTACTGCTCACTCATGACGTCTTTGTGATGTTTTCAGATTCTTATGAGCCGTGTCTACTCAGTCATTTAAGGCTCGTACCTCTCTTACATTCTTATGATTTATTGGCAAAGGGAGACAGGGACAAAACAGGATGGTATGTTCAATAGAGCTGTCACAAAAGTACTGTTTACGTTTCTGTACGCATGGTTTTACATTTTACCTGAATAAAGTTTGGAACAGAAAAAACTAAGTCCATTTTATAATGTTTATAAAATTCGTTCTTATGTGACGTCCTTAACTATAATCTGTGAATTTCATCTTCATGGATCAACCAGTACTCTTCAAGATTTAGCGAAATTAAAACCAACTTCGCATTAAGAAGGGCAAAAGGTCGAGCGTTTTTTGGTTACATATGGTGTAGTGTAGATACGAAAAGTAGTGGTCAAGTGAATCGTAAAGTTTATTAAAATGCTTTATTGTAGCCGTACCTGTGGTATTTATTTTTAGGTTTTACCTAACAGGTGGTAAATACTGCAAAATGCGCTATGCGTTATGATTTCTAAAACTGACAAAACGAATGGGCGAAATAGGAGTTAGTACTTTTTATTGCCTGACTACCTATTTGTTTCCATAGAGAATTCTCTAGCTAAGGTGTCTTTAATAAATAAAAGACTGAGAATCAATACCTGATAGTTTTATGTTGGACTAGCACAGCTTGTCGTAACATAAAACCCAATAAGTAGCTATCTATTTTAAACTGAATTAAAGATTAGGTACCTACTACCAGTTCTATGCTTACACTTCCTTTTCTATAAATAAACTTTTTTAAGCTATCCTATAAACAAACTTGCAGTTGTTTTAAAACGGCCTTGATCTAGAGCAATGTGTAAACTGTGTAAAACGGACAAAGTAACCGGGCAGGTGTCATGATTCCCTCATAATAATTGATAGGCAACAATAAAAATAAACAGTAAGTGTTGCGGAGTGCCGAGCCCGGTGCGGAGCGGCAACGTCGCACGATCGATCGATGCTGCTGCGCCGTTTAAGGCCACCAGGAGTTTCCCCTTACGAGAAATACATTGAAGTTTCTTTACAATACATTGTATTAAATAGAACTTTCTTCGCTACAAAAGCTCGTGAATATACCTATAACTATATTTAAACACCAAACTTTATTTTTAAGATACCTAATCTGAAAGTAGTCTGTCATTGATAGAAAAAATAGAAGTTTGTGAGTAGGTAAATATTTAAGTATCTGAATCAAAGAGCTGTGTAACAAAATAATACCTAGAGAATGACTTTTTTGGAACAGAATGGTGTAGGTATATTAGGTATATACATATACCAATGGACCAAAATTAAAAACGTGTGAATTCAAGTGTATTTGAACAATGAGTTTATAACGTTGCGTTGATGTTCTTGCAATTAGCTAAGAATACATCACGGAAGTTTCTTACTAATTTATATAGGTATAACCTGACGACAAAACAAAATAAAAAATCTGTCCTACGAGCGCCTCAGGAACATTTATCATTGCAGGACAGTATACAATACCTCCGGAATCTTCATAAACGTTTAAAATTCACATGTGAATTGGCAAATTTAGGAGCTACGATGCCATAAACTTTAAGTTTAACGTATAATCATAATAATAATCATATTCATCATTTATTTGCGGAATAGGTATAGGTACCGCATATTGTGGTAAGACATAGTGTACCACTCAGTGTTTCCACTTTAATGATTTCTTTTCCCCACGCCTCAATTCAAATTTCCCCTTTTCGGGGCTTTTTTCCCCTCAAAAATTTAGTAACTAAAAAAATAAAAGGTCTTTATCGATTTTCTTCTATAGCCAGCCCACGCCTCTGGTGATACTATACTATGAAATCTATAAAACTTGGGCTGTATACTCACCTCTTATATACAGAAATGTCATAAATTAATTAAATTGAATACAGTTAAATTAACAAAATATGATATAAAAGATTTCAGAGTATTACTTAGACATGTCAGAAAAAAATAAAATAAGTTTTAATTTGTCAGGCACATACCTATATTAAAATTGTCAAAAAAGGTTAAAAATTGCCAAAAGTAGACTATAATTGTCAAGATGGTAACAATAGATAAAATAACAATAATATTTTGTGTTATACTAATTATGTTAATTTATCATTTAAGTTAGTACTTATTCTTCTATAGAAAAGTAAGCTTTATTTAATAGGAATTCTTTTAACTCCTTAGTTCTTCTTAATTACTTCTTAACTTTCTACTTTTAAATATCTGTATAGTATCAGCAGATTGAACATATTTGGGCAACTTGTAAATTTTTGGCGCCATTACAAGTATACTTTTGTGGTATAATGTCGTTTTGGCTGGAACTAATTGTGGCCTGCCACATCTGCGGCTACTTGTAATCGTCACAAATTTTGACTAGTTCCTTTTAACAAATAATGCTGTTTCAAGAATATACATGGATGGCATTGTTGGTATTTTTAGCCTTAAAAAGTGAGGCTTACACGTATGAGTAGAACAAATGTTACAAATGGCCCTAATGCATCGTTTTTGTGCCTTAAAAACTAAATCTTGACCTGTTATATTGCCCCAAAATATTATACCATATCTTAGCGTAGAAGCTACAACACAAGTCTATGATAAGCAGAGGAAATTGTACGAATGTTTACTATTTTGTTTAGTATGTATAATGCATGTTGGTTTATTTATTACATATTTTCTCTATTTGTAGTTTCCACTGAAGGTTATTTTTAATTTGCAATCCTAAAAATTTAGATACTCTGGTCTCACTAATCGTATTATCATTATATTTAATGTCAATATTTATTGATTTAACACCTCGCCTTTTGTGTAGGAGGTTAAAAATAGCATGGATGGTTAGTCATAACCTTATGAATTATTACTGTCTTTGTCTAGGTATTAGGTGAATCATTGAAAATAAAAACAAGAACATTTTTGATTCTAGACCTATTCAACGAAGCTTTATTTTTATAAATTTACTAAACCCGGATATGAAACCATCGCAGTTAATTTGATTTGAAAATGCATCACCAAAATCAGAAACTATCCTAACTTCATTTGACGTTTTCGTCAAGATGAATTCTCATGTTCTTGTTTCCCATGATGGATTCTAAAAACGTCGAACTCATGGTCACTATATGATTACATTGATGACTTACTTTTACTGAAGCCATCATTAATAAAAAAAAATCGATTTCCGTTATAGGTAACAGTAATAACACAAAAAATTACGTATATACACAAAATGATAATAACAATCGATGATTAAAAAACCATGAAGTAAATTACCTTTAGTTATAAGTTACAATGATATAAAGACAGTTTGTAGTAAATTCAAGTTTACTCGAAAGTAAATCTATGAACAGAAGATGTACGGAGGTACACAAGGACAACGCTACACTTTACAATGACGTTCCCTTCCCTCGACTTACCTGCGTATAAAGGGTGCCAGTCACAACGGCAACGTTGGCCTGTTGTAGGCACATATAGTGAACCTACCTTGAGTTAGCGCCTACACCGCTTTGTGACACACGACAGTGCTAGTCACAGTTTCAGTTTGAAGTAGTTAGGAGAAAGTAGCGATACCTACTCTGTACATAAATAAAATACAAACCAGTAGTTTCTCCACAAAGTAATGAAAGAAATGCATTATAAATTGATTCTTTTAAAATCAAATAATAAAATTGAATTAGAAAAGAAATTTATTCCATTATCATTACTAAGATATTTATATTAAGTAAAAGGTTTCTGTCAAGCACTCTGCTAACATCTCATTTTATATTCTGAAATGTTTCGTCGATTAACGTGAATTTATCGAATACTGATTGCTTATTGCTTATGAGGTGACGAATAAAAAAGATGAACGAACAGAATTACGGTTTAACACGAAATTACGTGACTTGTGAAAGTCTAAAGTTTTCCATTACATCGGACGCTGTTGCTCGCCGATGCAAAAAGGCACATAAATAATAAATACTTAAATAGGAAACATCAAGAGTATGTCACTATTAATTAATATTTATTATTCTTCTATTCAGAACATAAAACGTCTCAAACCACTGTCGATAATTGATTCAACACCTATGCGTTCGAAACAAGCTTGATAGAATACATGAAAGAAATCGTATTTTGTTCCATTGCACTAATTTAGATTCGTCAATATAAGTACTTGTTGGACTTAACAGTGTACTACCGTAATGCCAACATTTCCAGTAGTCTATCAATGTCAATATCTCGACAAGTTGTTGTGAATTGTGAAACCCACAGTATGCTGTTATCTTCAAATGAAATGAAGTTCAAATAAAAATCCCACAAAACAATAGAATTTAATTGTTTTTGTAGTCAAACATAACATCGTCACTGGGACTGAGTGATACATTTCACAGATCATTATTTATTGCATAAGTACGGAATATTTTTGCCAATATTTTGTAGAACTGGCAGAAAACGTCAAACACAATAAGAGAGGTGTAGTTCAAAATAAAATTAAACTAACAAACAGTAAAGTACCTACTTACTTTCATCATGAACTAAACAAAACATTATTCTTATATCAGTCCTTATCTTAGAGCATTAAACCAAATGCTCTAAGGTCTTCATACACATTCATGTGGGTAGGTATCGGAGGTAGTCATGAGTTCATGACAGATGCTCAAGTTTTATTTGCATTCCGTTTCTGAGAACTATATAGTCATTCGGTAACCATATTGTTATTTTTGATCACCGATAAATTTAAAAGAATGTCAGACAAGTGTTTGAATGTTACAGATGGTCGGATAAAAGACCACTCTCCTGCAGGACTATCACATGGGGCAGTTTTGTCATTTATCAAAGGTTTAAAAGGGGAAGGAAGAGGGTGTTCTGATTAACTGAGTTGTAATGTTTTAATAACGAACAGTACGAACAAATTTTAATTATTAGTATACTTCTATAGTTATTCAGAACGCAATGTAACCCATATACCACCACACGTGACTCAGTCGTCCAATAATATAATATGGTGATAAATTTATTACAAATTTAGAGGTTAGGTTAAAGAGTAAATTTAGTGCACGTATTATTAGGCCAAGCTTAGTCGCCGCGTTTAAACCCCATCGGTCAGTTAGTACCGAAAAGTAAAAAATAAAAAGTCTTGTCAGCTTGAAGATTATCTTGGCAGTTATGAACCACCTAGGTACCTATTTATATACCGCGTTGTGTTTGACACTGCGACGTTGCCAGCTCGCTTCCACTGCCGGCCACTTTGAGTTTCGAACATGGACCGGTATTGTTGCCAGTTTACATTTTCAATATTTCCTATAAAGACAAGGAATTATTTTTGTTTGTGGCCAATATTTTATTACGACATCGAAGTGAAAAGGAAAATCTCATTTGTTCCGTAAATGAGATCTGGTCACCAGTGATGAACTGATTTAAACAATACCTAAAAACTACCGCTGCTTTGTAAAAAACAGTGGCACTCCGGGAGTGCCGACAGAAGTGAAAACTGGAAAAAAATAATAAAAATAATTAGAACAGGATTTTTGTTTGTTTGTTCGAAAAGTTCCGACATGAATATATATCTATGTTGTACGTATACATATACACAATATACGTTTATATTTTATTTAGTTCTAATATTAATGTATTTCAACCCAAGCTCAACTTGTGTAAACGCGGCCAAAATATGTAGATACTTACTTACTTAGAATATGTAGATGGGAAAAAACAATGGAACAGGCGACACTGTTACCATTACCGTTACCGACACCTCTGTATATAAGTTTTCACTTCTTCTTCACACGGCTCTCCCGGAGTGCCACTGTTTTTTTTTAGGGGAGATTAACTGAAACACCTGGTATCCCCAACATTCTTGTGTTTGGGTCGTACCAACGCGGCACTCGGCGTGCGGAACCGTTATCAGAAGTACGTTTCGTTTTGCATTTTGAGAACTAAGTTGCGTAATTTATTACGATAAATATTTTGTCGTCGTCGGCAATAAAAGCTTTGTACCTACTTTATAAAAATATATGGATGTTTTTGTTATAATTTCTAGCCTGTAAGAATCTTAGATAACATTGGTAAGTAATTTTAAAGTTATCAATATTCAAGTGGGATTGAAATAGTGATATCCTATGGACAGTCCATATAGATACGTTGTTAATATAGGTGTATTAACTATTATTATTATCAATTACCAATGTTGTCAAAAACTAGCCTATGTTGCGTAGGACAGTGTAGTAAAAACTATACATGGTCACATGTTATGTTTTTTTAATAAAGGCATGTTTTGACACGTGTTCGCAATATTAGGCACCTATCTTCCTTTTTTATCTATACACACCATTATGTATGCGCTGTACCATGGGTAGGCAGATGTGTACTACACCTGGTTACAAACAATAACGGCCGGGCGATCTACTGCGAATCCTAAATGTGAGTTTTTTGCTACGCTACAGGCTTTAACTACTCAAACGAATTCTGCCGTCTATCGAGCAGTTTAAGGATTCCGACTAACTTAAAGTCGGATTTAATTTCCATACGAGTATTCGTAGTTTAGTAATTCTAATTCTAAGGCCCGTATTTTAAAAGACGTCTCAAGTGTCGGTTGAACTCTGATTGCCTGAAACTAGTTTTAAGTGCAGATCAAATCTTAAGTATCGATCTTATTATAGAACGCGTTTTGAGTTTTACTCAGTTGAAACAAGTTTCAAGTATAGATTTGAACTTACAGTCTGTTCTCAATTACGTTTCCGAATGATTTACATTATTATTCCGCATTACATACGCAGCTAATTATTTAAAAAATATTTTTCTTTTACAAACATAATTTCTGTGAATTTGTTTATAATATACTATTGGCTAGTGTAGCAATGTTAACATATTAATAAGCTTGTTGTTCGTTCAAAATGAAATATAATAAATATTAAAATAAAAATGACTAGCTGTATGAATAGGCTATAACGGAACGTTCAAGTTATTTATCAACACTTATCATGTTGAAATGTCAAACGCTGTTTTTATTTGATATTTCTGAAATTTATATTACTATACTTTTAACATAAACCAAAAGATTGAGGTAATTTAAACAGGTATTGTGTGCGTAAAATTTGGATTTTGGTGAATTTCATATCAATTAAGGTAAATTAAAGTGAAATTGATTATAGTATGACAAGTAATTCTTTCGTAAATAAAGTAAAGTAAATCTTTCATAATTATTCAAAAACAAATCATCGTAAAACACATTCATTTCCCCTAAATGCCTTAGAAATCACCGCTTGAGACTAGTTTTAGCTTGTCTCACGTAAACAAAGACCACAACTGTCAAAATCTATACCTGAGTAATTATTTCGACATAAACATCGTTCTAAAATAAGCTATCACTCACTTGAGTATGGATCGGTGAATCTCGTTTTAAGTGACGTTCAATAATAAAATCTCTACTTAAAATTAGTTTGAAGACTAGATTCACAACTGAGACACCTTTTAAATACGGGCCTTAGCCTTAAACAGAATATTGGAGTTGACTATGAAGTCAAATCAATTCCGTTCCTTTTTATTAAACAATACGTTCTTTGTATTTTCAGTTCTAGATATAAAAGTATAAAACTGCTGTAAGGATACACCGGGTTTCCGGTGTGTCGGTAAAAAAAAGGCAGGGAGAGGGTTCTGTAACAAGGATGGGGTAGGAGGTTTGCTGTCATTTTTGGATGGCCACTTTATAGACCAATTTAAAAAAATATATCAACACTAGTAATAACTTAGAAATCTATACAAAATTATCATCATCATCATGAACAGCCTTTAATAGTCAACTGTTGGACATAGGCCTCTCCTTTGAAAGGAGGTTCTGTACAAAATGAAGAGAGTTAATACCTACCATGTATTAATATGTTCAACAAAATGTTAAAAATTAAGTTAAAATTAATATGTTAAATATAAAAATATTAACAGTACGTTGATCTGTCACAGTACGGAAAGTCACAATGACAGTTGAACACATACTGGAAGTTAATACCTCGACTAAATGTTACAAGTAGGTTTAAAACTTCATGAATAACTGTAAAAAAACCACCAGCAACTTCTGGTATAATGAAATAACAACAAATGCTTTACTATATTTTCAATTTTGACAGTTAGTATGTCTATAATTCTAGCTATATAAGAATAAATAGGCACACAACACTACAACTAGGCTTGTTGCGTTAATCAACCTACTGTTTGATTAGGTGATTACTGATCAGACAGCTTCATTATTTATCGGACCTAAATTGCACTCGTCACCATTACGCAGTAAGTTAAGTATTTACCTTATATAAGGCTATCTCTTTAATAAAAATGAAACCAGAGGTTTTTTTTGTATTTATATTACTCTCGTATCTTTATAACTAAAAGCCGCCGGCAGACAATAAGAAAACGACGCAAAATACTCGATTTTAAAAAACGTACCTACCAAAAGGAAGTTTACTAGTAAAAGTTTAAATTTGCGGCTATATTTTCGTATGATATCCAAGCCGAACACCCTTCAGCGTTACCCGAGAACATTCTACCCCTTGTCAACCCCAACATCCCCTTCGCTATTTAATCAAGTTGTACCTACTTTCTACAACTTATAGATATTACTTAGACCTTGCTCAAATGGGTAACTTGGTTTAGGACACGTGTAAATGTACGTTTGGAACTGAAAGGTATTATCCGCCCTGATCTGTTACATACAGTCCATTCTCTCTGATACCACAGTTTTCGGGATTTGTTAAATTGAATAGGTATTGTATTTTGAACATTTGTTTGATGGTATCCAAGCGATATTTTAGTAGAAATGCGAAAGCCACTGCTTCCCAAAAAGTTCATTTTACTTGCATGGTTAGGTTAAGAACATGATATGTGTATCGTTAACGTTCTGTTAACGGTTACACATATCATTTTCTTAATCCAAAAATAAAATATTAAGAAACAAATAGAACAAACAAATTCTGGCTTTAATTAATTTTTGCTAAAAATATTTAACTCTAAAGTATTCGGGTGAAAATCGATTCCTAAAAAGAGGTTAAAAAAAGAAAATGTATATATGTACCTATACAAAGTCTTATAGATATTCATTAGTTTAAATACGTTCATATTTTGGAACGAAGTTCCTTATCGCGCGTTGTGAAAGGGCTAGACGGAAAAAATCTCACGAAAAGTTGTAACGACACTTTTTATGTCAGTCATTCAGCGCCATCTATCGAATAGATAGGAAATCATTTCTCAAGGAGATTTTACCAATGTATAAATTGTTTTAATTAGGAACCAACTGAAAAATATGTAGGTAATAGCCGCTTTCATAGATGGCGTTGTAATTAAAATCGTGTCGAATCAGTTTTACTCGATCGTCACAACTTCGTTCCTATCGGGTGTCCCACGAAACCACACGGCTTTTTTATTTAAAACAATAGACGTTTGTATATCTTAAAAATTGTACAAAACAACCATACTCGTGTTTTTCTATAGTTTCCTAAATTCTTATTGACAATCCTATCAGAGTTGGGAAAAAAAATGACATTCATAAAATATGTAAATATCAGCAATAGGTAGGTAAATATTTCACTAATGAATCAGAAGCATAAACTCAGCGATTCCAAAGGAGACGGAGTGCATTCCTCATTTTATTATCATTGTTCTAGTATATTATTGTGTATAGCACAATACCTGATATTTACGTCCTACGTTTATTGTTAAGGGAATCTAGTGTAAGGTAAGGGGTGTTAGCGTAGCCCGGAGGAGGCAGGCGGATGGGGTAGACGTGGGCGCGAGTGACGACCTTCGCGGAAGACCTACTCCCAGCTGTAATTGCGGAAACGGCCTGTACAGACTTCCATCTCAATTTTCTTTAGGCAACATTGATTTTTAGCTAGAAATACGACACAAAACTTTTTCGTTCTTACTTCCTCTATAAATTAGCTGTTGTGGTTTATTGTCTGTAAAATTTTGAAGACTTTGTACTGTACAAGTCTTAAAATGAACTTTGAGTAAATTGACTTTGTTCAAAGTTCATTTTAAGACCTTATATAATCATTCGGCATCCATACATAATGTGAGTTTGTTTGTTTGTTACGCGTTCACGCCTTAACAATTAAACCGATTTAGAAATTCTTTCACCAATGGAAAAGCTATATTATTAGCGAGTAACATAGGCTATTTTTTACCGCAATAACCGATATACACGCAGACGGAGCCGCGGGCAAAAGCTAATATAATAAAGAGAGAAAGTGCCGTACAGCAATATTGAATAGGTATATCAAAAGCTGTAATAAGGATAAACTAAAGTATTTGGCACAAGCAGAATTCGATCCGGCACGAAAGGGTTGGGTTGGATACGAACCAAAGAGAGCGAGAGTTGAAGCCAAAAACTTGAAGTGTAAGTAGTAAAACTTCTAATTTTGAATGGGAAGCTTTTGTAGCGAATAAAAACATAAAAGTTGGTATATCCTGTTTTGTATCAAATAATAAATTAAACTGTTTAGACACATTTTATGTTAAAGATAATATCTTTGCCATTAAATAATGAATCGAAATAGACGGTGTGTAATTGAAAATACCTATTATACCATACCCAACACAGATTAAAGATATGATAAAGTTGCCGCAGTCTTAATTAATTCTGTATTTACATGACATTGTATATGTACATGTTATATTCTGTATGATTTTCAGATCTTCAATCAACATTTATATCTAACCGGATACCGTATAAGTTACTCAAATCTCCTAAGCCTAAATTAAGTAATAAAAAAGGCGTGTTAGTAAAATTTCTGAAATGGTTCTTTGTATTTTTAATATAGAATAACACTGATAACATGTAAATTAGTTTTTATCGTTGGTTAAGAACGTTATTATTCTTGGTAATAAAACAAGACAAGCTACCAATGTCTCGTTTTTTGTTTGTAATCCCAGCTTTTGTTTTGATATAACAATAAAATGCGATTGTATACTTGTCTCTAAACAGAATAGTTGACTAACAGTGAATCCTCTTGTGTGGAGCCTGCAGCAAAACAAAAGAGTACCTAATGCGACATGACACACTAACTCTGGCTGCGACTATACTTTTGTTTCCTTCTATCTTATATCGATTTAAAAGAATAACTTCATTGATCTATGTAGAGCAATATGGGGAGTATAATTGCTCTGTACACAGCTATTTTCGTGTAGGGACGCAGGTCATGTGAGCCCCAAACTCTGCCTGTTAATTTGACGAAAGTTGGGGCAGCCTTAGCAATGCGAGAAGAGATTTCTGTGACTAGGCGGTTGTCGTCACGAACGGTGGTCGTCGGAACTATTTAGGTAAGTTTGAAGGTTATTAAGATTATCAGTCATAAGACGTCATCGGCGTATAACACATCCAAGACATGCAGGTCCTTTATACTGCGCCTAGCACGGAACCGAGAGATGTCAAAGACGCTTTTGTCAGTGCGTACATTTACTGTTATTTGCCGATGACAGGAACGAGGACAATATCTCATCACAGCCGCAAAATATTCATCATCATCATCAACAGCCTTTAATAGACCACTGCCGGACATAGGTCTCTCCTTAGAAAGGAGGTTTTGACCTGCTATACCATGCTGGCCAGACGGCTTGGTATAGGGTTTATGTCATAAAAAAAGGCAAATAATCTCGTCTCGAAGATCTCGCTATGATGTAATCTATTAAGTGCCAGTGTTTGGACCTAGGGTGTATCCATGATGTTTTGTGTTTGTCTGGTAGGCTTCACACAGAGACTCAGCAGGACCATTCCATTAGAGTCACCCACTCCAAGCTGAATGATTTTGTCACTATTCGGTATGGAGCACAGTACTAAACTGAGGTCCTCGTAGCACTAGATCTTTTCCTCGTCAGAATAATAATAAGGTTTATTTTTCTCAAAAAGGTAAATAGGTACATAGGTTTGTTATGCTACTATAATAAATGTAACATACATGACACCTTAGTGAGAGCTGGAGTTTGTAGTAGGTTCGAAACCTGTGTGACAAATCTCCAGGCTCTCCCACCTTAGCGATACAGATGCATACATATACATGTAGATTTTGAGCAACGTGACACATTTTTTTTTTAATATGAAGAATGTGTCATAGTCGCGACGTATTCACTTATTAGGTGAAGATGTTTTCATTTCATTTCATTTATTTCATTTTTTCTTTATTGTACACATTAATATTAAATTAGTGATTAAGGAAACTATATGTACAAAGGAGTTGTTGTTAGTTTCAAGGTCATGATCGACAGGATCATGATCATTGATGCTCATGGGTAGCTCAGTGAGAGTCTTCGCGATAGCGGTCTTGACGGCAAAGCCAAATCGACTGCTGGCTCTCTCCCTGGCACGTTTGCCTATCCATTAGTAGGTATATCCGCCACCGGCCTCCTTTTTTTTTTTTTTTTTTTTTTCCGTGCGGAAATCCCCTCGGATACCACCTGTCGGTGGCATGTCGGACTCGAACCGACTAAAACCGCACGCCTTCGCCGGGTACTAATAGCCGGGGAACCAGGTATACCCTAGAAAGGAAGGCCCTGGTGCCCCGACATACCTCGGGTCATCTACAGACGAGTAGACGACCCCCGCCCCGTGTGGGAACCCCATGTTCCCTGTGCTCCCTGGAAGCGAGCGCGCATCGCAACGCGCTCGCCGCCACCCCGGCCTGCTTCTGCTAGGGTGACAGATGGCCTCACCTGTCACCCCCAGGCCTGCGCTTATGGAGGACGAAGGTCGTTCTGCGACCTCCGGCGCCTGAGTCGCCTGCGCTGCCTGGCCCGTGCCCGGGCCTGGCGGGCCGGGAGAGTTCTAAACCTCTCCCGGTCCCGCTCCGCCGTCTCCTTCGCGAGCATAACTTGCTCGCAGAAGGAGACGGCAGAGTTCCACGCACTCTCGCTCCGCACGATAGCCGCAATCAGGCTATCGAGCGAGAGAACTCCCACTCCGATGGCCGCCACGAGGTCTCGCCTCTGCTCAACCCACGCCGGGCACTCTGCCAGCGTGTGGAGAGCCGTGTCCACGGTCTGGCCATCGCAGTGGTGGCACTCAGGCGTTGGCTCCTTGCGGATCAGACACAGGTGATCTCCGAAACATCCCTTCCCAGTGATCACCTGCGTCAATCGGTATGAGAGGGTCCCGTGACGCCTCTCGAGCCAATCCTCCATAACGGGTCTTACCGCCGCAATGACGGCGTGCCCGGCCACCGGCCTCCTGAAGTTCGCCACTGTCAATGTGTTTCACTGAGTGCAGCAACGTCAACGTTATACTTATTTAACTCTCGGGCGATGAAAGCAGTTTTTCTTTCCGGACATGAGTTCGAGGGGCTAGCCGGGAGGGTTCTTATGTTCAAAGACTCTATATTAAGGGTTTTAAAATTATGACTTTGTTTTCATCGACCGCGATTAAAACGGTTCCCGATGACCGCGGTTTGCCATACGATGAAGCGATCGTATGGCAAACCGCGAAGCGATCGATGTTTGGGCCACCTTTTCTAAATAGGGCTGCTTGGTCATCGGACGTGCTGCCGAACCTGTCCTCTCGCTTCAAGTTGAGTCCTGAAGCCACCATCATCACCTGACCGCCTATGTGCAGATTGACAGTTCAGAACTGGATCCACCGATATCCGTATTCCAACCACCATTTCTCCATCTCCATAGGGCTTGTATCTTAAAATCCATATTCATAGCAAGGTTCCTCTGCGCGTGACTTTTTTTAAAGTGGGCGAGCGGTTGCGCGATCGCAAGCCCACTCTCTCGTCCTGGTACGTCACCGTACGATCGGTAGTGGGGCAGGATGCAGTGACTGGCCGTTGGCTATGAAATAGTTCTTAACCAACGCCCTCAAGGTTGCCTTGAGCCTTGCCTTGCTTCATTGCAAGTATAGTATGTATAAACTAGCTGATTCTATAACCTGGGAGAGTTTATGGGAACGAGGGGAATTAGGAGCAAGAGTGTCGGTATTAAAATTGCCCATAATGATATGACGTGTATACTCAGACCGACAGTCACCGGGGGGAGAATAAACTACCCCCAGCACTGCTTTCGCCCCCTTGAAGCAAACCTCAAGAAAAAGGTATTCAGCAGAAGACGTTCTGGTTGAGGTGGAAGAGGTTAAGACTTTGAATGCAAAAGCAATACAAAGGAAAATGGCAACACCCTACCTCTGTTGTTGGTTCTGTCTATCATTCTAGATCTTACGCATCTCTATTAGCGATTTCTCTTAAATGCAGTCGATGAATTCTCCCCGCGTATTAAGATAAATACTGAGGTTGCGAAACGCACAAATGCCAGCTCGTAATTAAACTGGCTTTGTCCACTATAATTATGCTAATAACGTATGTGTACTTTCATAATTCGGCACAAAGTGCGCCGAGGCTTCAAAAATACGGAAACATTAATTGTGGTGGGCACACCGAACTTAATAAATCATGCGGACCTGTACCAAAAAGATTGACAACTAGACAATTTTTATACGGTGGTATGAGATGCGCTGGCTGCTCCAGATACTAACCACAATCCTCAGGCATGCGGCATGAGGAACCAACCAGAGAGACTAAAATAATGATACCAATGTATATTGAATCTTATCGTGTAAAAAATATGTATTATGTTATGTTTTCTGCACATCTGTCCACAGCCATAAACGCAGCAAACGTCAGTTCAGTATTCAATGTAGCACCGATCGAGTTGAACATAGCGACATGTGACATTTGTGACAATAACAATCTCCAAAAACGATAAATGCCTAATGATAAAATGCTATTCAAGGTCACAAAACTATAAAAAATCAACAAGCTTACACACGTAAATATGTATTGATATTGACGTAAATAACGCTATAATCGAAACAAAAAATTGATCACTGTGATTTATATACAGTGTAAACACGTTAGTGGGAGAATTGGTATTTTTTTGAGAAAAACACTATACTCTTTTTTTTTTTTTTTTGGCTATGATAATAAATTACAGTAGCTGATAGCTGGTAGCTGATAGGATTGGACCATCAAAGCTCGCATCCAAGCTTTCATACATAAGAATTAATTTATGTATTTTTTTTCTTATTTATTTTCTAATAATAGTTTTACAGTATATCCAGTTCCGTGTCTGAGAAATGGGTGGTTGGTTCCGTTACAAAAATTAAAAATAATTATAAAAATCGGTTGTTATGGGTAAAATTTCAAATGGTAGTT
This sequence comes from Arctia plantaginis, assembly GCA_902825455.1. Lineage (NCBI taxonomy): Eukaryota > Metazoa > Arthropoda > Insecta > Lepidoptera > Erebidae > Arctia > Arctia plantaginis. The sequence continues at coordinate 8,513,953 of CADEBD010000327.1, read as the reverse complement.
AACACTGGACTGGTCCGCCATCGCATGTTTATATTATGTTTGTCTAATCCTAGCGACGGTATTGTTCGGTATTGTGACGTGTGGTAATGAGGTTTTCTTCTCTAGTTGTTTAACTCAATGATTGATCTCCATTATACATATTTGTTTGTTTCTTCGACAGTCTTGATTAATTTTTAAATAAGAGATATAAATATATACCTACTTTTTAAATTATTAATAATTGCTTCATCAAAATAAAGATTATCAACAAACGATTTTTTATTTATTTTTAAGGTATGAGGAAGCAAACGAGCAGACGGGTCACTTGATGGTAAGCAACTACCGCTGCCCATTGACACCTGCAACTCAAAAGTCACAAGTGTGTTGCTGCCCTTGGAGTCTGACTCAAGCGGGAGGGGGGAAACTCAGTTAAAGGCAACGAAAGAATTGCTAAAGACCGGTTTTCTGTGGGTAGGCCGTGGTATCACTCCGGTCGAGCCGGCCCATTCGTGCGCAAGCACGACTCTCCCACACGGTAGAAAAAAAGACAAATAATACAAAGACTATATGTAATTAGTTTAATTGCAAAAAAGCAAACATTTACATATATTTACATGTATTTTTTATACCGTGACAATTTACCACCTTTTATTTTACACGAATAACAAGTATTTTCATAACATTGAATACAAAAAGTCCTTCACCCATCAGGTAGATCTTCAGACGAAACTTTTACATAAATGTCTATCAACCTAAACTTGGAAGTGTTTTTTCCTTCACCTGGTTTCCAAATTCGATACTCTGGCGAAGGAAGCCAGGAAATCGAAACGGAATAGCCAGTCAAAGCACTCAGTTATCTGTCACTCAGGTAGTTAAATATGAAACGCCAAATCCGGTTCACATCTCTTTCGTCGATACCTCAAAAATGAAAATAGGTATGGATACGAGTAAAATGCTCTTTTTTATAGTATGTTTTTCTTTTAAAATAAAGACTGCATTGAAATATCACAGCTTTGTACATACATTGTACTAGAATTGTGACTACAATTCTTGACCGGGTTAGACGAGGTTTCAGTAAAAAGTACTTTCACCGCTGTTTTGTTTTTAATTAATCTCTTTTTAAAATGATCGTATGTCGTGTTTTTGGTATATTAAAAAGATTTTTTTATTGTAACAACACTTAACCCACAAAAATCAATACAAGGCCACCAGGCCCTTACTGCGTTATTTATTACATCAAGCAAAAAAGGCAGTATGTTTAAGTGGTTATTTTGCACTATTTCTTTTGTATCGGATTATAAGCTCTTTAGACATCTAATGATTATGATTAAATACTTATCGATATGCATTTGCTGTCTCGCAGCAAGCAATTTTCGTCTTTGACTATTCCTTTCAATTTTGGCAATCAAATAGTAAGGAACAGCAATATTCTTTAACTGAAATAATATTTTCTGGAGGCAATCATAGCCACACGCCCACGTATTGTATACATAAATAAAATCAATAGTTCAACAAACCTTGCTTCATTCCTTTCAATAACAATCGCACAACTCTAAGCCTTAAGAACGTATTGGCATGTATTACTGATACTCAATTTAGGTTATTATTAATTTGAGAAGACTGAAGATGTGTCTCGCGAATCTTACCAGACGTTCTCCGATTCCGAACGGTCCAGTGGTCAACGACAAAAACAGTTTTATTTATGTTTTAGTAAAAAATAAAAATAACTTTTTTTCGCACATTTTGGAGAATATTAGGCGTTCCAGGGTCAATTTGCATGCTTCATTGATATTCGATGTGCGGTAACATATTTACTTACTAACCTGTAGTTAATTAATTAAGGCCGAATAACAGAAATCAGGTACTCGTTTCTTTCTAGTTTTTTTAAATATTCAACTACACATTTAATTCATTATTATTACAGTGCAAACATTTGAATAGAATATATTACATCTAAGTAAATTTACCCTTGATCTAGTAACCACAGTACCTACAAGCTTTGTCTAGTCTAGATGTAGACGTAGATAGGTTACTAAAAAAATAAAAATGCCGGTCCATGTAAGATTAAGCCCGTATTCGAGGCCTATTGAAATTTAGAAGCGTTCACAATTTCAAACTTGAAGGGTCTACATATACTGGCGGCTATCAAGTGCAGGTCCGTACTTCATGTCCCCTTGGAGCGTCCTACATTACGTGGCTAGTCGTAGTTACGTCCAAAGACTCCTAAGTGCCTTTACTTGTACGTACTTAGAACATAATCATAATAAAATGAAAGTTCAAATTGTCATTAGGTCATATGGGCACAATAAAACTTAGTTTTACAGCCGTTCAGAACGTTTTTAAAGTCACCTCTATAAATTACAGTCCTAGTCGACTTTGGTGATTTTTGATTATTGATGGTATAGGGGGCAACCGAGCAGCCGGGTAACCTGATGGTAAGTAACCATCGACACCCACAGTCTACAGGTGTCTATGAGCCATATACACCTGCAACTCAATTGTCAATCGATTTAGCTTAAAAGTTATGTAAAAAATCGAAAAGGCAAGTTGAATGTGTTTGCCGTGAGTTCCTCAAATGAATATGGATCTACCATGATTTTTATCCATACTTATTCGAAATGTATTTTTTTTACGTTGAACATCAATGTTTATAACACATTTGTGATACTATCAGTCAAGTAGGTAGATTATAAATCTATCGCGATTGATCCTATAAGGGTACCGGTTTTTATTCATACGTATGGAACTCTAAAAACAATTAATGCATTGTTTAATCAGTTGGCCCACAACATCTACAATGTTTTTACACATTAGTTGCCAAAAACCTACCGTATTTAGACATTATAAATAATGAAAATGTTTTGCCTCGGTTATTTCATGGTACATTAATTTGTAAGAATACAATTTAAGGCAGTTCAACAGGATTCGTGAGAAAATCTTTTGAATATTTCAAAAGTTATTTTCACATATTCAAATTAATTTACTAAGCGTAGGTCAATATAGTTGTTGTTTGCGCATAAGACCATTATTTTTATTCAACCCACCAAGGACATATTAATCAGTAATTTAAGGGTTACTAGTAAACTAAAAATGTATTTCTACAGTGATATTAGTTTTTCTTATTTATCCAGGGTTTTTAATCAGAAATTCGTTTCTTTTTCTAAATTTTTAAGAAGCTACGTGACACTCTTTCGTTCGACATCCAGAATAGCAATTGACAATGTATGGCGAGGGAGACGGTGGTCGTCTATCCGGTTTTCGACCAAACAGCTAACTGTTTTATTTCTAATGAAAACGATTGCATCAAATCAATTTATTTGAGACCCTCACAACAAGCTCTTTTATACGAGTATAATTTAACTTGATATGTCGCACATGCATTATCATCTGCCTATCGCCGTGCACTGTTGAACGAATGCCCAAGGAGCGCTAGCTATCTTGTCAACATCTGATATGTAACCATTTTGAGATTCTAAACAACCTTATCATCTGCATGTTAAAATGAACGCATTTTAATGTGTTTACAGTATCATAGTACACGTCATTTGTTATTCTACATTTTGTACGTATGGTAAAACAATAATTCGATAGGTATTGTTAAACAAGCTTACATTTATGTACTTATGCACTTATTACCAACTAACACACGCTTACTTGTAAAATACTCGAGTACTTGTATCGTATGTAGTACTCGTAAATATGTATACATATATAAAACGTATGTTATATGCAGCAGATTAGATATAGTAATGACGTCAGCTATCACGTATAATACATATAAAGGTACATTCAAACAATACACACTTGTACCTGCACAGTACACACACATGTATGTACACGAACATTGAGTTCAATTCATGTTCAGAACACGAACACGATTCATGTCGATGTTCAGAACACGAGTTTCGTTGTATACAAATCTTTGCAAATTTTCAAATTCAGATACTTTTAACCATGCTGCGGCATACCGTATACCGCTATGCTATGTAGAAATTTGAAATTAGTATGTTCAGAGTACGCAAAACACTTATCCTCGATCGACGGATTCTTCCAATATTCAGTTAATATTATCAGTAAATAACAGGATCAGCGCTTAAATCAAACAAGTTAAAAGTATACCCTCGCGACCTTAGAGTCATTCAGGCAACGCTCTAGAAACACAACGGAATTAGTTTCGTTCTCTTGCCAGCTGATTCCAGAGTGTGTTTGTTACATTTGCCCATCGCGTTTCCAGACTTTGATCAAAGTGGATACATCCTGATACCAAAATGTATCCAAAGTGGATGTATGTTGAAAACATGGTGAATAGATTTCGAAACAGAGTGTTTCTCGAGTGATTACATATTGAAACCATATCGTATTCACAGTCATACTGAAACCAGAGTAAAACTATAGTGAATACATGTCGACATTCTGGACACAACATGATTACAATAAGTTTAAAAAATGAATTTATGGTCGCGAGGGTAATGTTATATGTCATAACATTATAGGCTATAGGCACCTACTATAATGTAAACAAGTGTGGTATCTTTTATCGCACTTGTTTGAAATCTAAGCTACGAATACCATTTTGTCAAAAGTGTTTTCAGCGCGTTGACAGAACACTGTTTCTCCGATTTCTATCTCGCTTTTTATCCGCACTATATTTCAAGACTAAAGACGGGATGGCAGTTTAAATGTCAAATCAAATTTTACAACCCACCAAAATAAATGTACAATGTCAGTTTAGTGTATGTAACGTGGTACAAGGTGATATTCATAAAAAACACTTACGAATCATTTCTATTAAAAGGTGTTGCTTAAAGAAGATAACAAAAATGTATCTAATCTCAGTACTACATTAGTGTAAATCTTTGCACGTACCTACATGTTATCATTATCTAGCTTGACATATCGTCGTCGTATAGTACCAACACACATGTAGGTATGTGTATAATAAAAAATCGGAAAAAATTGTATAATCTTACTTATAAAACAGTATCGCGATTAAGGGAATAGAAATTACGCATATAGATAGGTTTTATATTTAAGTACTACCTCCCTATAAAAAAAAATGAAATAAAAGAGATAAGAGAAATTCAGTTCACAAAGCAAGCAAACAAAAACATTATTATCATCCTTAGATTCATATAATTAATCTAAGTAATCATTATATGTTACGTTCACCTAGTTAGGTATTTAATCTAAATTTTCTGTCTCTAACATAGGTAGGTATGCGTACAATATTTAAAATAATACATTTTCTTTTTCTATCATAGGTAGTCAATCAATTTGCCATCTCGGTTAGATTCTACAGGTAGTTACAAGAGATCGTATATGTCCGTGTAGTGACGGATTAAGAATACGGAATGTCACTACCCCAATTCATCCCGTGGGTGTCGTAAGAGCCGACTAAGGGCGCAATACAACGCAGGACACCAGCACTGCAAAAAGAAGGAAAACTTGACACAAACCCTATACCAACCCGCCTGGCCAGCGTGGTATAGTAGGCCAAAACCTTCTTTCTAAGGAGAGGCCTATGTCCAGCAGTGGACTATTAAAGGCTGTTGATGTGTATATAAGGTATATAAATAATACCTAATAAATTTGAAGAAACAAAGTGTTTGGTCAACATTAATGTTAGGTTAGGTTCCTTTTGTGGCAGCAGGACTAGTGTTAGACCATTATACAGATAGCTTATAAAGAATTTAGCTTTAGTAAACAAAGCTTGAAAGGCATTGGCTGTACCTATGGACGTACAAAAAAGTCGGACAGTCTGGCTAATAAAAAACTGTGTCACTCATAGTCAGCCACCTCGCTGTTCGTCCAGGCCCGTACACACACTTACACACATAAGTCGGCCATTACGCTCGCAAACATCAAGACAGCGAGACGCATTACGCGGCGAAAATATATAAATGTACAACATGTTTTGCGTGGTGAAATGCTGTAAAAACCGTACTGTCTGAAAGAAACATAATCAAGGAATTACGTTTCATAGGTAAATGAATAATTCAATCACTTATTGACAGATTTTATACATTAAAATTAATCAGTATTGCAAATTTTCACATATGAAAATTACCCGAAACAAAGGACAATTTTGGTTTGTTATTAAAATCAACATATTATTTATTTAATAGTTACTACTACTAAATTTTCTAAGGAAAATGGAGTATGAAGAAATGATTGGATTCAAATAATTAGAAATTGTAATGGTGAAAATAAAGACAACACAAAGATATTCTCACAAAAATTCTAGAAAAAATTGTTAGCAATAAAAGCATTTTTTAAACTTATAATCAAAGCATAGTTTCTTCGGAATAGAACACAAAATAAGTCTTATTAAATATGTAGCACAAAAATATTTAACAATTCGGTTTTACCTCATCTCGAAATTAGAGGAAATTTCAAGAACCTTTCAAAGTAAAAGACATTATTATTAAAAAAAAGACAGTATTTAGGACATTAAACAGTAAAGCTTCGAACAAATAAAATATTTCTTTTAATTGACTATGTTTTTAGTGCATAAATTTGGGTAACTTGACAACCCCAAAATTCATTCACACACAGAGCTGCCGCCATTATGGTGCCGCAGTTTTGTGTTAGCGATAGTTCCGTCCGACTTTTCTTATACGTCCATGACTGTCCCATTGAAATTATCTAAGTAATTCCTGCCCGGAACGGCGTCATAAGGTGTTAGCCACTGTGGTGACTCGCATTTTGCATCATTCATTGTGTACTGAATTAGAAACTTTTAGATTGCTTTATAATAGGTATGTAGGTTAGCGTTTGTGTGGCTTCGTGTGTCTAGGGCTAGGTTCGTTAGACAGCAGGTATCAAAGGGCCACGGGGATTTCGCCGACTTTCGTAATCCGTGGAAACGTGGGCTCGAATGCCGTAGCGAGTTGGCAACGTCGCACGTTCGACCGACGACCTCGCGTTATCGCCCGCGGTGACGCGATACATTGAAAAGGTCACCAGTCACTGCTCCGTTCGCCTCCATCCGCTAATGTCTTCGCTATCTAAACAATTGCAGTTTCGAAACAGAATCCCATAAGTACACCGTAAAAAATATTTGCGACGTGGCGTCGCGTCGTAGTGCGTAGCTGTGTCTCTCTCGCGCCCTCCCGCTTCGTCCCGCTCGGCTCCGCCCCCCTCCGACCACAGCGCCGCGTAGCGGTCGCGGCGCGAAATGTACACGTCGTCTATACAGCGTTGCCATTCCGTACCTATAATTTCGCTGGACGTAAATTTCAACCGAAACAGTTCAATGGACTTTTCAAAAACTCTTAACGTGTCATTTTACGAAATAAAGTCCTGTGTTACAAGTAATGTTGTAGGGAGTGGTGTGTGACAGTTAGTTTTGTTTAAGCATTGTGATATTTAAAGTGTAAGTTGCGTGTTCGTGCTTGTAATCCGTGAACAAGTCCCGTTGGGAGCTAAAACGTTTGTTTTTAGCCTAAAAGTGAGTACTAGAATGTTTCTTTATCACCATACAAGTTACTTTCAGTACTTATGTACCGTTACAAGTTAAGTGTCGAGTGAAAACTATCTAGTTACTTCCCCTACTTTTCCGTGATTAAATACGAGTTTCTAGTTAACTGCGCAAATAACTGCGGCGTATGTTTTCTTTCGAAAAAAGTTGTTACATAAATCCGTTAGATATAGCATAGTATCATGGTGATACACGTGCTGGTGATCAGCGTATGTAAGGGCTGATAACTGGTGATAAGTTCACACTATGACTGGTACTGGTGGTCGCGCTTCGTTATTTCTGTCTCGGAATGCCCTTTGGCCAAACATTAAAATAGATGTGCATCCGACACCATGTGGCGATCTGAGATACGTGTGTAATTGGGATGTGATGTGAATGGAAAGCCTCGACCGTTGCTGTAGGCCTACCACACTAATTCGAAGCTAATGGCGCCAACTGAAAAACATCTGCCAACTCTTATAAACTTTTTCAATCTTCACTTCCTATTAGCATCAAAGTCGACATACATATACCTATATGTATCGTTTGATGTCGGCAGTCATGAGAAAAAGACCTAACCAAAACCCTAAATGTGAGATGTTATTATCATCGTCATCCCGAAGTTCTAAATTAGACTGAGATTATTATTTTTGTTTTGACGACAGAATAAATATTAAATAAGTAAGCAAAAGCCCAATTCGTTTTGGAAATTGTAGAATAAAATTATTTACCTATCTAACGTACATAATATGCAATGTTACCTACGTACACAGTATAACCTATGTGAGTTAGACTGTAATGATAGGAATTTCTCAAAATTTCAACGAGAACTTATATTTAGGGATATATAATGTGCATTGAACCTGATTCCCTTATAAAGTTGTTCAGAAGCTTAATTCTAGTATCTACCTACTAACTCTGATCAGAAATCGATACAGGTAGTAGTTAGAGTTAGCACTTACAAGTATAACACTTACCTATCTGTGTACTTTACCTGCTATTGTATAAATTCCTTTTTTAAATTTTTATGTAAAATAAGTAAATATAGACTTAAGTTTACCGTAGCTTCGGTAACGTTAATGGTATTCACGGCTCTCTATCTTTTTATAGGTGTAAAACGACCAACAGCGTAATAAAAATCGTTATTTAGTAAGTTTTTTATTTAGATGTGGTATTCCTGAATCTCTTTTAAAATAGATACCACTATTGTTTACATGTTAATTTACCAGTTTTATTAAGAAGGATGTCTCCGGCCAAGTAGGTTATGTCCAATAGAAACTGGTCCAGTATGTTCTTACGGTCGTGTCCGCTGGCTAGGCCACGTCATAGTTTAACCTAATCTACTTTTATAAGAGTAGAAAGCTCATTGCCCTTCCTAGATAGATCCCATGCCTTTGCATGCCTTGAGGTAGAATGGCTGCTCATTGTTATACCTTTATTACCACCTTAATATGAATATAAATTATTTGATTTGATTCCTTGCGCGAAGTAAAATAAATAAGTTTTTGCATTCAACGGCATTAATTATTGAACTTTACTTGTTCATAAGATGGGCGATTAGCTAGCTATATGTCTTACTATTGGCAATCCTTGTACGTATTAATGTTGCCCCCATAAATTCCCCGAGGTTGTGCACTGCGAACGACACAATTAACTGATTTACCGAAATAGAATCATTTATTCCCTAAGGTTATCTTCAGACCTAATGTCATGAAAGGGATCGTGAGTTATCCATCAGCTACCGGCTGTGTATTTAGAAGTGTGTAAAAAAGAGGAAAGAACTTCATCTTTCTCTCTTTGATTTTCTGTAAAACGTTACCCCGTACCTGTTAAAAACGGTAACCGTACTCTGTACCCCTAGGCGAAATACCTGCCTTACTGCAACCACAACGTCACGATTAGAAAAAAATATTATCCTATCTGTTGCTGTTCTGGGTTACGAACTAATCAGGCTATGGTGACTGCCACATATGTTATGTGGATGTCAGATAGTCAGATTAATTCCTTACGTAAGCACACGCCACCGCACCTTCCAAAATCACATGGTCATAAGATCTCTTAATATTGTGGATTTAAACTTCATTTCCAATATAAGAATATGCTAGTTCAACTCTTGCCTGGCCGATGTAAAAAAAATAGTTTGTGAGTTAAACAGTGTTTATAGTTATTAAAAAGGAAACGATAGTTAAATTTGGAAAATAAGCCAATTGACCTACTAAATTGTACATATAGCCTCTGAACTACTGTATTAGTAACCGAGTCCTCCGAGTCGGAGAGCCTGTGTCATAGTGAGATCTGTGCCATACGTGTATTTATACCTAAACTGCTCTTAAGGACGCCAGAGACGCTCAAATTTGTTCACTTATCAAGTACGGGAATTAACGCGCTCACGATAGGTATTAAGCTGACTGACCTGTGACCACGGCCAGTGCAATCTGGTCGAAGCGTCAGGTTCTTTAAAGGTATTTTTAATACCTATCGTGAGCACTTTAATTCTCGTATACATAATTATATATTATACACTAGAATTTGCTCGCGGCACCGTCCGCGTGTATGTCGGTTGTCGCGGTAAAAAGTAGCCTATGTTACTCGCTGATAACGTAGCTTTCTATTGGTGAAAGAAACAAACAAACAAACTCATTTTCACATTTTTTATTATGTTAAGTATGGATGGATGGAATGCGAAAGTTTAAAAGTTAGTCTAACGTATTCTAATTAATTATGAACTGAATTTCAATTTTTTTAAATAGATAGAATGTAATAAAGCAAAAACAAAGGGTAGCACAATTCCTCTTGGTTTCCCTATATGACGTGATAACATAATATTCTTTAGTATAGGTATTGTTGAAATATGCCACATACCGAAGTATATGTATACAATAACATATGTGTACCCTATATATTTACAATATGAAGCTTATATACCAGTTAATAGGCTTCTGTTTGTAATTCATTACCCTACGTGACCAGTTACCATGGAGCCTTTCAGAATTAGTACATCATCATCATCATCAACAGCCTTTAATAGTCCACTGCTGGACATAGGCCTCTCCTTTCTAATGGCCTATGTCCAGCAGTGAATTAGTACACCCCTACAAAAAGCGTCTAAAAACAAACTGCCTTAAACTCGATGTGTTGACTTTTTATAGTTTTTATACTACAAGATGTTAGTAAATATTGGTTGAATGTTGTTGACAGTCTCTGAAGGTAATCATTTCCTTGCCCCTAGATTACACCCACGGGCTGCGGCGAGCGGTGACAGCCTGGTCTATTCTTACAGAATACTTACCTGCGTAGTGTAGGTGGCTGAATGTTATGATTCCGAGTTCTCGTTCTATTGTTCAATTAAATCCTTCACATATTAAAACTGTTAGAGTCAAGTTAACTAAAATATTGTAGTGGAATTCTTTTACGCAATTTCTATCCCTTTAAAATTTAGTCAGTTAATTTTGTAACTAAAAATGTGTAGATAGTATTGTGAAACATGATATAGGAGAATTTAATCGTATTTAATTTTATTTTTATCGTTAAAATATCAGGAAATGAAACTTTCACACTGAGCTTACTTATCTTCTGAAATATTTTAAACTACAAAACTGGTATTACCGGAACATTATGATTTTCCCATAGACTGCACAGATTTTTTAAAATTTAATTAAAATAATTGACTTATACGTTAACCCAAAAGCAAATGATCAGTGTGTCCTTAGTAAGCGTTATTCTAAGGAGAGGCTTGTGTCCAGCAGTGGACAATTAAAGGCTGTTGATGTGAAGCGTTATTATCGTATTCATAATTGATGAGATGATCTCAAGCCAAAATAGTGAAGTGTTTTGTTATGTATGAAGAAGTACAGATCTAACTTATTCATACATTATTAAAACCGGTTCAATGCAACAGTTCATTGTATGAACGAGGTAAGAGACGCAGCTCGGTACTTTTATTTATTATTCCTAAACTGGCCCTGCTCTACTATACAGTTACCAAAATACATTTTGAATTTAAATCGCCTTTCTTTTTTTATACCACGTCCCGCCTAATGGTAAACGGTAACCATAGCCTATTGTGCTTGCAAGATCAGTTGACTTGCTTACACTTTAACGACCCGTTACAAACCTAGTTTTGGAGAAAGAACAGTCGCCAGACATCCCTTAGCAAGCTTCTCATTTCGAATAAAGTTTGAATGAGAAACATAGTAGAGTGTGCGTGCTATCCCGAAGTATGATGTGCTCTAGTAAAATTTGGCTTTTGCATAATAATAATAATAGTAATAATAACTCGAGGCACTACCCATACGACTGTCTGATCCCAAATTATTTTTAAAGCAGGTACACTGTGAAAAAGGGGTGTAACTAAAAGAGGCATACTGAGCAGACAAAATGTTCATTGTTCATAATGCACCTTGGGCAACAGAAACGGATACGTTTCTCTATTTTTGGAAGAAACTTCAAGTTGCCCTGTTATTAAGAATTTCCTCCATCCTAGATCGTTATCTGATCCTAACAGACGTTCAAGTGCAAATACCGAAAGAAAGATGGAACACAGGCTGTCGTTCGCGTAACAGTGACCCAGAGGTTTTTTTTAAGTGGAGAGAGACGCTTTGACGGTATCTAAATTTTGCATGTTACGGCTCAGCCCTCTTTGTCTGACTATCCTAAGGAAGACTGCTATAGAATGCTCTGGCCATCAAGTCCGCCGATTTACAAATTGCACAAAGTTTAAAATAATTCAATAGAAGATCCTGGATTCAAGTGTAATCACGCGTTGTTGCAGATTCAATAGATTTAAAATATAACCCTCAGGTGGTGGGGGTGACCACGCTGTCGTTTGCACAATACAGATCGAGGGTTGGCGTGGGTGTGCGCACGTGACTATTACTTGCTGGGTTATAGCAATACTTTTCTATACCTATCGCATTTATTCTGCTAATAATAATATCTTTTCACTTTAAAAATATTAGAGGTTACTAAAAACAAGACTTGGTTGGTACATACTAATTTTGTTTTAGCTTTTTGTAGAACCACTTTCATTTTTTGTGCTTTTGGTTTAAAAAACGATTTACAAAAGGCAGTAAAACCTCTAAATCAAATCTGTTAATATATCAAGACTTAGAGATGCTGTCACAAGAATAAAGTACTTTAATTGACCTTGAAAAAATAATCTGCAATTTTATTATCTGTACTTAATAATTTGTACGTTTTCACATAATACATGTTTCAATATAATAAATTAGATAATATAAAGTTATATAACATTCAAGTACATATGTCTCAAGAAGTTTTTTTTCTAACACACTAATTTATATTTTAACTCGTGTTTATAAATTTGTTCTTATATATTCCATAAACATAAATATTTTGTAAAAGAATTTACATGTATAATACATATAATTAATTATATGTATGTATACTGATAGGCAAGAAAATAAAGAACATTAGTAAACCATATAAGTGTGCTTTTAATAGTTATATTGGATAATTATTATTGATGTTGTGGGCAATTGTGTTTCGCGTTTGGCCAGGTACTGTCCGAAACAATAGCTAAGAACATGTACCCACAAATATTTGCAAATAAATTCATATCTAATAACTCATTAAATATCGCAATCTCTTTGTAATCATCAACAGCCCTTAATTAAATAGTCCAATACTGGACATAGGCCTCTCCTTACAAAGGAGGTTTTGGCCTACTATACCACGCTGGTGTCAAGTTTTCCTTCTTTTTGCAGTGCTGGTGTGCTACGTTGTTTTGCGCCCTTAGTGGGCTCTTATGACACCCACGGGATGAATTGGGGTAGTGACATTCCGTATTCTTAATCCGTCAGTATCAGTATCTGTTTAGTAATATAAAGGCATAATAAAAAAAAGTAGTTTTTTGGGAAATCGCGTTTAAAGATTCTGGATTTTTACTATTTATTTTTAAGTTACAAATGTGAAATTTTGCAGATTTATTCTTTTTTATTTTTTCTTCCAAAAAATTGAAATTTAAGTAAATTTTGGTACTTACAAGTTTTACGCGAAAATCTACGTAAAATCTGGGTAGGTACGGACCCTCAGCGCACGAGCTCGACTTGCACTAGATCGGTTTTTTTTTATTGAATGCACTGCACTCATGGTTTCTCTTTTGTAAGCCTATTATTATAGTTATTGAGTAACGACCTCGACACATATGCCTCTTTTTGTAGTCAAACGTGTGGTCATACTATGTACTCAAGAATGCTCGAAAACCGAATTAATAACATCCATAGGAAAAGAAGTACTTATATGAGTACAACCTATGGCTTACATGTAAATGTTCATTCTCGTTTCAATGGAGCCATGTTAAATTTTGTCTCATTTTTGTCATAGAACCTACCTACCGAGTAGCGCCACGAAGTTAACTACGCACGAGAGCATTTTTTGCCGTATTTTCATAATAAATGGTGGCCTATTTCCAAGCAATATTGATATTCATGTCAATGGTCATAAATTGTAACAATGACAATATCTTTTTTTTTTGTTTTTATACTAAATATAAAATTCGATATAAGTTATTTGGAAGTAAGCTTTTTTGTCTACACGAACACCAAACGACATACTACCGAGTGACGTCTATCCGCGAGGTTGCCTTTCTCAAACGATAACGTATGTAGGTATGTTATTAACAGATAGGTATTCCCGACAGTTTAGAGATTCAATCTTGTATCGTAGTGTCTTTTAATTACTTTTAAATACATTTGTATGTTGGTTTTAGCTATTTCTGACCAAACCTAAATAATAATTTACCTAAATAGTATACGCAAAACCATAACGCATTAAGTTTGAGAACAATTCACGTTCATAAAAGTCCATTCATAATGGCCCTTTTCTCGACACCTGAAAGTACTTTCACCTTAATTTCGCCTTTGGTTATGCATTTTAGCAATATCTATGTACGTAGTGTGCAGAGACCGTAATATGTGATGTTTGTTGGCAGGTTATTGGTGCAGTGTCGTCGATCGTGTGCAGTGGTGTGTGTGCATACGTGTGTGTTTGTGTTGTGCGTGCAAATCGCGCGCGGGATGGCGCGCAGCTAGCGATCCGCGCCCGCCGCGGCATGCGTGCTGCCTAGCCATGACAGCTGCGCAACACACGACATGGCGCAGTACTCGCAACGGACACAGCCAATGCACAGGTACCCATATTCACTTACACACTTTACCATTACGATACTAAAGGAACTTATACTATTATTTGTATCCAATTTTTCACAACAACCATAATAAATTAATTGGGAAGGTTTTGCACCAAAATAATGACTAAATCGTATAAATATTGGTCTCCTTCTTCTTTTGACGTACCTCGACGCAAATACAAAAAAGTTAATACGCTTAAGAGCCGAAGTCATAGAAAGTGCTTAATTCGGCGATTAAACAGGATTACTTTAGGTAGGTACACTAGGTTTGAGGTTTCCTAACGTCCGCAATTTACTCCTTTATTAATAATTGGACTGGACTTGGAAAAGGATTGGACTTATATTAAAACTACAGTTTCATGATAAAAAGACTACGTAATAAATAAAAGAGAAGTACACCCGTCAAAGAACATTCACCCGGCTTTATGGTCTAACAGTTACAACATTTCAGTACCCAAACCGTATTGCAGAAAACACTTAAAATAAATTTTATGTGTACATTTTAATAACTAATTGAATTACCAGGATTAATATGCAATTACCGCATGTCTAAAGTACGAGGTAGTAATTGAATTCAACTCACAATTGAGGTATGTTACTTCATCACACCGAGCTATTGAACACAGTGTTCAATTTTATAGTAACAAATATAAAATTAGTTATGACATTATACAGAAATTAAATTACAAAAACAACAATGATATAGAGTACTGTAGGTTCGTGTCCAGGAATGTTATTTATTTCTGTATTATTGGTGTTCATACAGAACCCCAGAGTGACCTCCTACGAGAACTGTATCATCATCTGCCTACCCTTTTCCCAATTTTATTTGGGGTCGGCGCAGTATGTATGATTTTTCCATTCTGCTCTGTCATGCGTCATCTCACTGTTTACTCCCTTCCTAGCCATATCCTCCCTCACGCAGTCCATCCACCTTTTCTTCGGTCTGCCTCTTCTCTTGTACCCTTCAACTCCCATACTTAAAACTTTCTTCGCCACATTTTTCCCATCCCTCCGCATGACATGTGGAGGCATGAGGTAAATCCCTCCACATGTCATGCGGAGGTATGAGGAAAAATGTGGCGAACCCCTACAAGAACTGTATGTGATACTTATTTTAAAAAAACATAAAATTCTACATACTACCTTAAAAAACTAAAAAGAACCATATTCTTGTAACAAACTTTACCAACTTTTTTATTATTATTATGATTAGCATTAAGGTACAATCACCAAAAAGTCTAGAATATCTAAAAACTTTTTACGTGTGGGTATCACGAAACTTTTTGTGACAGCCCTGCACCAGGATCACACACGCTCGTACGTATAGTACACACATATATTGAGGCAAGGAACGGTAAAATAACCAGATATACAACAAACGTTGAATTGCTTTTTCCACAGTATGCTGGCACGCCCTCATTCGACCACTTAAGTTCTTTTTAACCGACTTCAAAAAGGAGGAGGAATTTTTTTTATGTATGGCATAACTCCGTCATATTTTTTATGTATGGCATAACTCCGGCATAACTCGTTCTTTGTTAGTTTGTTTTGAAGACGGTTCAACTTTTTAAAGGGATTTTCTTGTATTCTGAGAGTTTTGAAGACATTGCACTGTTAACTACAATAGTACATGACGTATACGCGTAAAATACATAATTATATGAAGTCATCCTGTCCCATTAAAAAGATGTGTATGTGTATTTTTAATAAAAAAATATGAAAAATTCTCTAAATTCGTATTCTCTATTGTTTGTATATTATATCAAATTACTGAATAACTATAACGAATATAAAAATCAGCGTTTTTTCTGCGCTCAAAAAGCATGTTAAGTAGAATACTTTATACTTGACTTGCAACGAATATTCGGTTACTATTTGGTATTCGGCCTATTCGGCTGCTTTTAGTATATTCGGCCGAATACCGAATACTTAAATAATATATTTTGTCATTGAGAAATAATTGGTAAAATGAAAAATTTAAATCGATTGATTACGTATATATTCATATTTTCATTTCTGTTATAATCATTTAAGTAGTCATTGGTGCATAACACAGGTACATAATCATCTTCTGAATAGGTAAAATGGAGGATTCTGTGTATTTGAATTATTGTGGTAATCAAAATTTAGAAGGGTAAGGTTCTCATTTCTTTTATAATCATTTATTAAGTAGTCATTGGTACATAAAACAGGTACATAATTTAATTCACGTCTGTACAAGTTTTTGGCGCTAAAATCCAGCCGAATACTTTTGCCTAATATTCGGCTATTCGGTCAGGGGCCTCGCCGAATATTCGGTATACTGCCGAATATACTATTCGTTGCAAGTCTACTTTATACTACTATAACTAAATTAAAACTACTAACTACTATAATTAAAAATAGAACTTCGTCTGTAGATGTTTAACATAGTTTGCTCTGTAGTGCGTTTTGCCAGTTTACCGTTTTTCTGATTCAGAGTAAGACAGTCTTGACTTTTGTGCTCATTTCTCGCGAGAGTACCATACGTCTAATTCATACATAGTTACACACTCAGAACGCAGCAATGTTTTCAAATAGCGTAATTTGTGATCAAAGTTGTCATCTATGCTTGACAATAATTTTATTTAAAAACATGTATAATTCATTTTTTTGTAAATTTTTAACTGTTACATTATTGTCAGTCCCTTACAGCCAATTTACGTCCATGACCATGCTTGTTTAATTGTCATGCATTGTCGTCAATCAGCTGTCGAAATTACTTGACTTTGTGTGCATTTTTAAGTTTCAATATGGTTATTGGTGCGTTTGCAAGTAAAGGCAGATGTTTATTTAACGTACCAGGCACGCAATAAGCATGTAGGATGTAGGTAATAATAATGCGTAAAGTTGAAAAAGAACATGTTTTTATTCATTGTATTTTTTTTTTAGTCATCCACATCGTCCGATCCTTAGCGATGGTTTATTTTTAATCGTACCTTTGTGGCTTACATTTGATAAAATTCATAGACATAGATTCCTGAGAGTAGCTATATTTCAAAAATTTAATGTTACTGCAGCATTTATAGCTTCATCGCATTTAGTTGGCTTAATTTTGGCATATTTCTTACCACAGAAATAACACATACAAAAAAAAGTGTAGGTATGACGTAACGGTGGCGCATAAAAAGTTGTACTAACACGAGTTGATATTTGTAACTCTGAGTGAATGTCACGCGTCAATTTTGCTTGCCAATACCGTACACTTTGTTATCACAGTCAATCTATCTTCATATATAATAAAACAAAGACGGCTATTAATGAAACGTTAAGTATCTACCATCGTATCTTTTATTCAATTAAACGCTACTTAACTAAAACCTATTTCTATTTAGGTTTTCCACTTACCTGGTTTTTCTATTTCTGGCCAAAAGCAGTTGAATGAATGTCCAGAGTCGCATTGCTGGCGTTGTATGACCATCTAAATGGTACTAAAATAAATCCTGATAACCTTAGGACAGAAATAGTCGCTCTATAATAAGCATGGCCTTTAGTATAGTAGAATATACAATGCATTTGTTACATCCAATGCAATGTTAAACCACAGAATTGAGAACAATGACGCAAGAAGGAGGGATTTCAATGTGAGTTTACAATAAGATGTTTTTTGCTAAACGTAAACTATAAGAAAAACCGGACAAGTGCAGGTCGGACTCGCCCACCGATTGTTACGTACAAAGTAGGTACATATTATAAATAGTTCAGGCATCCAGTCTCGCGATTGTGTTTTATAAGTACAATTGTCCCTCGATGATTGATTACGTACTTTTTCTAGGTACAGTTGCTATTTTTGACAACTTTAAAAGAATAGCCTTGGTTAGATTCCATCAGTCACCTACTGTATATAGTCTTAGGTTACATATTAAAAAATAGGTTTGGGTAGCAACTGCCTGACTAAATCTTTATAATATCTATCCATACAGTATAGTCTATAGTAAGGACATGTTGTGTCGCGTGCTGACATTCTGTCATGTATGATAAACTTCTACAAAGAAATACAACTATGTCTAATTTATTTAGTTGAAAACGACCTATAGATTGTGCGATAATTAGAAAAGCTGCTTGTAGCACTAGTTATTGCCTAACACCACAAAAGCCGTCTTATATAACTACCTACATTATATTAATTATAAATTTATTATTCTATTCTGATATTCTAATTGTCTGTTGGTTAATCCTCGTTGTAAAAAAATTACTAAGTAAAGTATTTTAAAAACTTGAATTTTGATCACATAAACTTATCAAGATTAAGAGCGTATCTTTTTTTCTAGCATAATTTTAGCCCACTAAGAGAATTATACTATTCAACGAGTTGGCTAACTACCATATCATTAACGCTACATCCACACGTGACAAAAGTTTTATCACCTAACCGTTGAGTATTCAACCTGTTTACCATTTAACGGAATGAAAAACCGTTCGACCAACGGTTCCAGCTATACCAGCAAATCCGCCAATGAATTATAAATTACCGTCTATTTTATACATTCTGTAGTGATATTTTGACCAATCATCGTTTTCTTATTAAGTATTAAGTTAAATTTAAGTATTAAACAGCAATTATGTAAAGACCGTCGTGGGGCCCGGAACTTACCGCATAAATCAACGTACTTTTATGTCCGTAAATTCAGTTTATCAATTTCCATGTCAAAATATAAACGGATGAATCATACGAAATAGTCATTGTTCCACATCGATTAGTTTGCCCGTGGAATGGGAACAGCACAGCACCAACCCAGTGACTCCTGACAACGAGATTGTTATCAGGAAGATTCGCCGGCCGAAACTTAGTCTAAAGACAAATACAACTACATATTCGTATATCAGAACGGCTAAGCGACGAATCATATTTTTTTTTTCAAAAATGACACCTCAATAACTTAGCTTTAGTTCTATATGCATAAACAACTGAATATCACACCAAAACATGACCTGCACATGACCTATATTTCACAAAATGTATGAAACAATACTCGAAGTCTACAATAAACCGCCCCCTGAATATCAGCTTCCCCCTAGCGAAGCTTCACCCGACTAGTGCGCTCGGCGGGTGGCGACGCGGCGGCGCGGCTTGGCGGGGCGGGACGCGGGCTTCGATCGGTATGGCAGTAGTCGGCTCAGAACGCCCGGGACACGACGTTCTTGTCGGGACGGCACGACAACACACAAATCCACCCCATAACAAAAAATATAAGAACTTAACAGCACAATGGCTATGGACGTAGAACGCCTGATCGAGTGTGTGAAGAAGCACGTTTTCCTCTACGACTTGGGACATACAGACTACAAGAATACTACAAGAAAGGCGGCCGTATGGGAGAAAATAGCCGTACAATTAAACGAGAATAGTAAGTATAATGGTTTCTCGTATTAACTAGTTAACTTAACTTACTAACTTTAAAGGCTGTACTGCAATCTTAGGTGTAGCGAGTAACATTACGTAGTATACAAAGCACGTAAATACATCCTTTAGCATTGCCACTATCTTCCGCGTAATTGAAAAGAGACAGTATCATAGCGATAGGAATGCTTTTATCCCGCTCTCTCTCTCTTTTCAATGCATAAGACATAAATGATAGTGTGACAGTGTTTATGTTACGGTAACAATAACATTCGGGCTCGGACCTTTTTTTTTTAGTATTGATTTGATTCATTTGTTTGATGTTCGGTTTTAGCCTCAAATAGTACAGCTTTTGTTCAACGCGTTCCATGAATATTGGGTTTGTATGTATGTATTATGTTGCTAGGAATATGAAGAATCTTCATTCATGCTTATAAATAAAAATACATAGATACTTTTGAGTGTATTACACATAGTGTTATAAAAATGTTTCATTACACAGATAATTTAATCTCTAAGAAGGACAAAAGTTGACAGGTTCCTTTTTTTAACGTTAACAATTGCGATCCGTGTGGTGACGGATTGAGAATACGGAGTGTCACCCCCTATTCATCCCTTGGGAGAGAGCTAACTAAGGGAGCAAACTACGCAGGACAGCACTGCAAAGAGAAGGAAAACTTGATACAAACCTTATACCAACCCGTCTGGCCAGCGTAGTATAATAGGCCAAAACCTTCTTTATAAGGAGACCTATGTCCAGCTGTGGACTATTAAAGGCTATCGATGATGATGATGAACGAATGCAAAACTGGTATCGAAATTTGATAGGTACACAAGTATGTTACTATTTTAATATTACAAGTAATTAGTCGACTATTACAAATAATTCGTGAGTAATAATGGTTATGACTGTATCCAACATACTTTGCTAACATTCATCATCAATAGAAGTATAGTTGCAATAGTCACGATCTTTTTTACAATACCGAAACCACCGTTTCTTAGAAGCCATTATATTATCTTAGACATTAAAATGTCTATTTTTTATTAAATATTACTAAATGTACTTATGTACCTAGTACCTACAAATTATGAACGACACTGAACTTAGCACGCGAAAACGTACTACTATTAGTAGAAGAATGATAATATTTCTTGTGTGGAGTACATCTATCTACCTATTCTAGATGTTTAATCGATTGCTTGGATGTCGTTCTTGACTTTGTAGGTATTTGTTTCCTCACGCGCACGCAAAACGGGCAAGTTGTCCATCTAAAACGGTTTAAAAAAATATGTAGTTAAACCCTAAAGTGTATGACACTGTTTTCCGGATAATA
Organism: Arctia plantaginis; assembly: GCA_902825455.1. Lineage (NCBI taxonomy): Eukaryota > Metazoa > Arthropoda > Insecta > Lepidoptera > Erebidae > Arctia > Arctia plantaginis. Next base: position 8,492,666 of record CADEBD010000327.1, on the reverse strand, counting down.
TTGCAAACTTTTTTAGACATCAAAATTAGATCTATAATTTACATAGGGTAGTAGTGGTATACCAAAAGTTGATACCGTAATATGCTATTTATTTATGTATATTTATTAATAAAACATTAGCACAACTTGGTACTAAAAAAAAATACCTACCATTCAAAAACAAATAAGTTTATTAAACCATCAAAGTTACATTTTGATCAGAGCTTTGTCTCCTAAACAACTTTATATGTTTCTAGGTGAAACAGTAAAATTGAAATGGAAAACGGTAAGAGATGGCTACATAAAGTTCAAAAAACAACAAAAAGAGGGCAACAAGAAGGTCATCAACTACATATGGAGCTCACAATTAAAATTTCTAGATGAATATCAAGTATCACGGAAAAGTAAAAACGCAAATATGTCGTTGGCATCAGCTTTGGAGCTATCAGAAGATGAATCGGAAACACCGTCGCAGTCGTACTCGCCTGCCTCCATACTTATTCCTTCGCCGTCAGACTCTGGCCCGTTTCGCAGTTCGCAAACTCCACGTCGTAAAAGAAAAACACAAGATCAGGAAAAAAGTCTAAGCTACCTTAGATCCAAAAAGGTAAAGAAAGAAGTAGAAAATTATGATGCAACGGATCATTTATTTTTAAGTTATTCACAGACATTCAAAACATTCTCGCTTAGACAGCAAGCTTTGTTAAAAGTTGAACTTGCAAAATTATTTTCGAATGCCGAGTTGAATGCGTTGCAGAGTTGTAAGGATTTACAGGAATCGCTAGTCGCAGGATCTTCGCCAGGGTACACTACCACCAACCATAACGATAACCACAGTATTGTATCAGGAGATATTCATACCGTCGATGTCGACGATGATGAAAGTGAAGATGACGAAATTGAGTTTGTGAATCCGACGCATGCTAATGGCAGGCGGTCGAAACGCTCCCGTACCGCTAGTGACACCACTGGTTAGACATTCGTAGTTCTCGTTAGACGTAATTGTGTACATCGTTTTTAGAGGTACAAAGAACATAAGATTCTTCGACTGAGAGAGTGATTAATTGATTGATTCGTCAGTATTTATGTTTTAACAATACTACGAATTTATAAAAATCGATCGTGATCACGAGTGTAATCTACTCGCGACCGCGAGTGATACAATTATGTGAAAACTTTGAGTGAATACAAAGATAAGTTTTTAGCTAGATGTAAACTACCTACTTTACGAAATATTATCTAAATCAATTCTGACACCTCTGATATAAGAATTAAGCTGTTTTGACTTTAGAAAATAGTTCTCTAGAAACCAAATAAAACTACTTCTACGAATTTATGAGTTAGTAATACTCATTATGCTAAACTGTACTCTAAATAAGGTAGAATATGCTAATGTGTAACTTTTTAATAAGGTTATTTTCTAACTGCACATTATATTGACATGTCTCTCGAAGACAATGTAGCTACATAGATATACATTTATTTCACAGTATTAGAAGAATAAGTCGAGAAGTAACCCTTTGTTTAGTATCCGCCAAGGCAGTGTGCCAAAAATTAAACTGTATAGGTATATGCACTTTTTTATAGATATCGAAGGATCTTTGACATGTATTTGGATTTTTTCTGTAATCAAGAAAAAATTAATTCGTAGCTTTGAGATGTACAAAATAACACAGCCTACAGATCCGCCTTTTTTAAAGATAATGAAATTACCTGAAGTATAGGGATACTTTTACACCCTTTCTGATGTGAGTTAAGTATGAAACCTTTAAAATAATGTGAATTTGTAAAATAAAACAAACATTCAGTGGAACAGAACCATTGTTAAATTTGTTGAGTTTGTATTATTTCTAACACATAAAATCAAACATAAAATTTCTCAAAATAACAGTCTGAATCTTGACATCGTTGACATTCATATAACTTTCGCGTTTGCTTTATTGACCCAATCCCTCTTTAGTTGATTATGTCTATAGCCGCATTTACAAATAGTTCACAAGTACCCATCCTCTTCAACGTTTTTTGTCCTTTGCCAGTTTCTATAACGAATCGACTACGCCGTGGTGAGATTTTTTCCGACCTAGAAATTAAAAGAAGATTCCTAGATTTAAAAGTCAAAATAAGTTCATGCCAAAGTGACTCAGAAAATTGTCAGTAACCACGCTTTACGGTTTTTTATTGTTGTCATAAAAATGACGTTGATCTATAATATTGAATCACCTGCGAACTTCATAATAATATAAGTATGTATTATATCGTCATTGATATGATTACAAACAGAATGACTAAGAAAGGAGTATAAACATGTTGTTACCATAATTGCATTTTATGATTACGTGTGTACAGAAATTAATGTTCACTGCACACTTAGGCTTAATTTATTTTATACTAGTAATTGAATAGCAACGGCTGCAAGTTAGAAGTTGAACACCTGCAGTCCAGGGCCTCAATTTTGCTATTTTATGTTAACGTACAAGCCACTGACACGCTATTGAGATGCTATTAACATCGGTCAAAATATCGATATTCTACTAACATAAATTCACAATGTCAATAGCCTGTCGATATAGATCATCAATAGTGAGTGATACCCACAACATTTCCATATCTAGAAAAATAATTATATCATTTCCTTACAAAATGTACCGTCTACCAAACTATAACGAAGACATCGACGACATTTGTATTAGTGTTTTTCAATGACAAGTCATCGATAGGCCATTGGTTTTACATAGTTTGTAGGATACGAAAAGTGCAAAATTATTGCGATGATAGTCCATCGACAGTCTATTGATACAAAATTAAAATAGCAGAATTGAGGCCTAGGTGTATTCCATTTTAACAACGTATTGTGATTCAGTTTATGTGGATAGAACTAATTAAATACAGTTTTAGTGTCATATGTTTTTTTTTCTTAATACCTTTTAATAAACATAAATGCTATAATTATTCTTCAAATGCAAATATACTATCCAAAATATTTCATCATCATCATCAACAGCCTTTAATAGTCCACTGCTGGACATAAGCCTTTACTTAAAGAGATTTATTAAATATTTTCATATTTAATAAAAAAATGTAAAGTAAGCTTTGGCAATTCTGATGTTGAATCAAATGATCTACGGACGATATTTGAATCTCACCGTATTACTCTATACTTTTTGTGATGACGAACGATGCAATGTTAATAGGGGGCCTTTAGGCAGGGTAAATATAAAATTTAAAAAACCCCCTACACGCATCTTGGATTTGAAATTTGTCGTAGTGCATAGTATTTTACTAATCAAGCCCTTTCATTTGAGACCCATATTGAGGGAGTTGTGATAAAAAATTAAAACCGCCATTTTGTGGCGGCGGCCATCTTGGCCCGATTTCCATTAAACATAGCTAAGAACACTCCCAAATAATGCCCCTTTCAAACAAAATCAAAATCGGTTTATCCATTGGGGAGCTACGATGTTATAACACCACACCGTTATTGCGGCGGTAAGACCAGTTATGGAGGATTGGCTCGAGAGTCGTCACGGAACCCTCTCATACCGCCCTCTCACTCCGCCGTCTCCTCTTGCGAGCAAGTTATGATTGCGAAGGAGATGGCGAAGCGGAACCGGAAGTGGTTTAGAACGCCCTTGCGCCCCCCCCCCCCCCCCCGGTGCCCAGGTAACGCAGAACGACCTCTGTCCTACATAAGCGCAGGCCTGGGGGTGACAGGTGAGGCCATCTTTCACCCTAGCAGAAGCAGGCTGGGGATGGGGGATTTCCGCACAAGAAAAAAAGGTAATGGCACTTAGAATGACTAATACAAATCAACAAATCTCGTAACTTACACGAGTTGCTAACTAAAACGCTTTTTTGTTCAATACACATATGTACGAGTATAAATATTATTGCTGTGTATGCTTTTTAGAGTTTGCATACATACCTCAAGTTTAAAGTAATTAAAAAAAAAAAGGTTGAGTGCAGTGCAGCCTGGATTGTCCACTCAAATTAACTTACAAATTAATATTAAATATATGCTTACTTTAGTATAATGCCACATTTACTTAGTATGCAGGTCCGCCTCATATCATAATTAGCAAGTATAGTTTTTTTTTTGGTGCCATTTCAGTTTCTAAAACGCAATTATTTAACTTGATACGACATGACATCACCACAATCCATTACGTGTCTTCGTGTCATCGCCTACAAAACGAAGTTCATAAATAACTCAGTCTGGCTAATCTACTGTTCACGTGGCCTATTGATGATAACTGGATAATTTTAAATGATGACATTCGTTTTTTTATAAAAAGTTTATTTGTTTTATATCTTAAGTTATAAATATAAAAGTTGCAATAACATAACTATGTAGTAGTACGAGTAGTAGGGACACGATCCCCCAATTACCGACTATTATAGGTTCTGATGAACAATTGACTGCACGGATGGCGCAGTGGTTTATGCTGTCACCTCGCCGCTTCCCACTGCGCTAAGTGTTGTGTTGGATCCCCACATAGGACATTACTTTGTGTGATCCACAAATTCTTGTCCTGAGTCAAAATATACAATATACAGGATTATATTCCTAGTGCGGAAGTTGTCTTTTAAAAGGAACTCTAATTTTTTAATATGTATATCAATGTTATTGTTAAGTAAAATATCAATTAAACCATCGGAAATTGCAAAGACAATATATTTTATATCTACATACTTATAAAATGTTTGAATACTAATTATTTAAGATTAAATAGTGATGTAATATCTCCTTCACTTTTCATAATTTTTGTTTGTGACTAATTACAATTGGTCTTAACTATAATTATAGGCAAGACTACTAATTCTGAACTATAAACAAGCAAGCAAGGAGAGTTACTTGATTTTTTTTTCTTATCTCTAAGAATTGAACAGAATACATAATATGAAACCTTCAAAAATGTTTGAACTATTGAAAGCATTATTAAGTCCACTATAGTTTAAGAAAACTTGTCACTCATGAAAGTTTAACATAACTTGACTAAAAAGTCAAGTTATGTTAAAAACGTATAAAATTAAAGTACTTTTCGAGTGAAATATCAACCTTTATATTAATTTGTAACTGTACTCTTTAGTACGAGTAATTGTTTGCTGCTAACTTAGCGTTAACAAGAAAATACAACAGGAACTCGAAAGTAACTTCTGGGGAAGTTATAGTATTTATTTAAAAGTTATTGATGTGATGACTTAAATATGAACACAACGGATTAGTTTAAATATCAATATTATATATAGGTAAATGGTGGGTTCAGTGCGGTTAAGCAAGTTGTACAATGTGTGATTAATTTCCATGGAGACTCGAAAAGACTTCGTACTTTACGGATAAAAAAACCAAATATTTAAAATGATCTAACCATGGGAAATATCCTACCAATGGTGCAAGTGAAACCTACCCATCGAGTTTACCTAGTGTTAGATATTTATATGATAGGATTCAAATATTAATGGCACTTTGAAATAAAACAATAAATATTGTATCTTTTTAATTATAAAACTTAGGAGACATACCAAATAGGGTTGTAGACATATCAATATGGATTATACAACAAATTAGTTATTTTATTACAAACAATTATCAAATTCGACAGAAGATTTGTTCAATGTATAATAATGTATAAGTTGAATTTATTATTTATTCGCCATGTGATTTTCAAATGAAATTGGTCTAAAACTCTAATAATGTTAAAACTTAAACCATTTTACACAAATGGTTTAAGTTTTAAGGGGATGGATTTATTTTAGTTCCTTTTGTTGATAAGAAAAACAGGGAGTAAAATTAGAACAACATATTGCACTATGATTAAATTGTTTAGTTATTGTTAGAAGGGTTTGTTAAAATATGATATTTATTTCTGCAAGTAAATCTTTTCTTTGAGGTAGACTTAGTTTTCTATCTAGACTTTGGGTAGATACGCCGAAACAATTGATGTTCATTTAGACCCAGCCACTTGAAGATACTTCGATTAAATAGGTAAACTAGTTGTAGATAGGACATAGTTATATGAATATACAAACATAAAATTATATGAACATACATCCTATAGGAAATGAGTACTCATAGGAATATAAGACATACAAAGTAGTGAAAATACAGAATTTTATATGACGGTCCCAAGAAAACTTTGATACAAAACACGTGAAAGACTAACATGTATTATTTCCAATAACACACATTTAATCAAATTAATATATGATCGGTTAAAGCTTATGAAAGATTATTGAGCCGGGCGTCTGGTCATGACTGAGTGCCCTTCAAGGTCCCTCTCATTGAAACTTTTGCTAACATTCAACTCTACAACACGTGATTTGCTTTAAACTTTTACATCGACGGCACAGTGAGTTATAATGTTACCTCGTCAACGTGTATGCTCTCATGGAACAATTATTTGTTGAGTCCGATAGTGAGCATTATCAGTCCACATTGTCTTTTTAATTTATCCTTTTTGCCTCAAAAATGTATGCGAATTTAAAAAACGCTGAGTTTCTTTTATAAAATAAAGTTGTATCGCATCAGTCTCTGTTCTCCACTTATTAGCTCTGTTTCCACAAATTATCTTTATCCGAATTCCCTTGCATATGATGTGATACATAAAATAACGTCTACTTCAAATACTACTGGGGTTTTTAATTATGTGTCTAAAAGCGTTCGTTAATTATACAAGCAGGTAATTGACCTAACAAGTATGTTTATGAATTCATTCCCCAGTCAGACCGCATTGTCTTGAAAACTTAAAAATCTTATTAAAATATCAGGTGCGCAAGATTATTTTACAATATCTTTATTTTTAAATTTTATCTACATTAATTTAATTAAGATTTTCTGGGCTGATCGTACTAATCTCTGGAACTACTATCTGGAATAAATTGCATATGATTTTTGTAAGACCAAGTTGTAGATGCAGATTTAAGATAAGTATATACTTAGTGTACGATACAACCGACACTTAGCTTTCTGCACACTCAACTTTCTATCACACCAGTAAACTATTTTATAGCTAGTAATTGTGCTTTACAATATCCTCAGTGACTTTTTTTATTTACAAGATGCTTAATATTCGTTATGCCAAATCAATTCACATTGTCGTGAAACCTGTTCTTCCCATTGTCTTCTGGATGCACAAAAATATTATTGTATCAATATAATCGTATCATAACTGTAACGTTGCTTTTGTATCGATACGCGACGATGTTCTTGCATTCCTTTGCATCGATATATTCTATAATGACTATATCACATATACACACATAATAAACTTTGTTAATACGAGTCTAATATTTGATGGTACTACAAAAATCTACCTTTTTTTTCCTGTGCTAAAATCCCCTCGGATACCGGTGGTTATGTCGGACTCGAACCGACCAAAAACTGCACGCCGTCTCGGGTACCAGTTGCCGGGAACCAGGTGTACCCTAGGAAGGAAAACCCTGATACCCCGACGTACCTCGGGCCATCTACGGCGTGTAAATGACCCCCTCCTCTGTAGGAACCCCTATGTCACCTTTGCCACCACCCCGGCCTGCTTCTGCTAGGGTGACAGATGGCCTCACCTACCACCCCCAGGCCTACGCTTATGGAGGACGGAGGTCATTCTGCGACCTCCGGCGCCTGAGTCGTCTTACAAAGATCTACCTGAAGCAATGTAACTCTACATACGAACGAAGCTAAATTGCTCTTCTCTACTAATATTATAAATGCAATAGGCAACATAGGCTACTGTTTATCGCGATAACTGTCACATACGCCGGCTGGGCCGCGGGCAAAAACTTTACTCTACAAATAGAAAGAGGTCATTAGGATCTCTTATTAGGACTAACGATATGTTGTAGCACTGCTTATAATTTCTTTCTCATGATGACATGAGTCTTAAAAAAATATGAAAACGTTGACGGAATTTTTTAAATTTAGTTTTATGTCAAACCGTATCGCCTAAAATGTATTAAATATCGATGTATGGTGTAGTGCTATATCGATATTTCATATGAGCGTATCGAGCATGCTTTTTGTATTTACTTTCATGTATCGATTTAGTATCTGGTCTAATGTTTACGTTGATGACGTTAATGTGTTTGTAAGTATTTTTTTTTTACTGAATGGAATAACAAATAGAAACAATTACTTCTGCGGTATATTCATTAAAAAAAAACAGCTAAGGAAGATTTGTTCCCCTCGACTCTTAGGGTTGATATAGTTTCGCTTTTACGATTTCTATATAGTCGATTCGTTTCCATTTTCACTAAAGTGAAAAGAGTTGACAAGGAAAAAGAGTGGATATAGTATTATAGTATTGTCAGTAGCGTCTATTAAGTCGGTACAAGGAAGTAGTAGGTAACCATGTCTATATATTGTAATTTACCACAGAAATATCGAACTGGCATTTACCCCATTTGGCTGTTAATATTGTAAAAAATACTCTTGTTCTATAACTGATATGTTCCTTTAGGAATATATTATAAACGACATTCAATTAGAAATGCACTGCTAAGCATACGAACGACTTAACGCTGAAATTAAATGTATGAATTATTAAGCCATGGCTGCTAAAATCTGTTAATTAAAAAATATGTAAGAAAGTTTATTTTGTAATACTAATTGGGTATTAATCTTCATAATAAATGTATCGTATTATATTAAACAGTATTAATTCGTGGAGGTATGTATACCTAAACCATATGATATTAAATACTTACACAGCTAATAATATAAATAGATAATTATAATCAATTACCTATCGTCATTAAAGAACAATGGACTAGTTTGGTACCAAACACAGACAACAATTATTTTTTTCAATGTAAGCAAACTGACACACATAATAGTAGGTTTACCATTAATTTATTAAATTTTAGTAAAAATATAAACCATTCTAATTCCACAGTGGCAATCAGGTCAATACTATGTCTTTGAACAGCCTTCCACAAACTGGAATAGTTATCGATTTTGAATAAAAATATCCAAAGTATTCATCTTAACTTGAAACTCAGTTCGCTATTCATTTTCTCGTAAAATAGGCCACTCAAAAATAAAACCGTGTCACCGACTTTGACGATTTCGGAAAAAGTTTCATAACTTGGTATGAAACTTTTGCCAAAAGTAAAGAGGTAAATATAATTACGTCGGAGTCTATTCATCAGTCTGTCTTTCACTAGGGAACCTTTAAAAAAACCCATTTTAAAAACCCATGGTAAAGGAGTACCGAGATTGGCGGTAGGAATCAAGTATGTGGGTGATATTTAAACACGTGAATTTGTGTTTTTTTTAATGTTTGTTACCTTATTCACGTTTTAACTACTTTACTAGTTAAAAATAACGATAAATTGCTAGAGTTAAGGAAATAAAAATGTATATTACCTAAATGTAGGGTATAAAATATATTGTATGTTTTTTATACCAATAAGTTTTAAAGTGTTCATTTAAAACTCTGTCTCTCTTGTCTGATGGTAAGCTTAAACATTATACCTCTCCGAGAAGTATTCACCACGAACCGGATCACGCGTCCCGCTCGGATTCGGTTCGATTCAAGTGTCAGTGTAAAACGACATCTCGTTGCGAGTGCACGTCACTGCCGCGTAAAACAAAACAAAATGGCAAAAGTCGTAACAGAAAGAGAAATTGTAACTGAACTCTTAAGACAATTTAAGAACTCGCCATGTTTATGGGATACTACACACGCATCTTATTTCAACAAAGAAGCAAGGAAAAAGCAATACCAAATTATGTTAAACGTATATCGGCAATTGGATCCTTTTAGCACAGTGGAAACTTTAAAAAAGAAACTTGAACATTACCGAGCTGGTTACAGAAGAGAAAGAAAGAAGGTGAGTTTATATTTTCTTTTTACCTTTTAATTTAAATTTTGTTTATTTAAACTACATGTTCTAGAATTCGCACCTTCGGCTAAGACAAAGGCAAAATTGCACTTTTTGTAATTTTACAGGAGGGTCATTTAAAATCATTATTTTTTTAATTAATGTCGTGTACGCTTGTGCCTTACTATTAAAAATGTGCCTTCTGTTATATTAAATTACTATATGTTTACTAAATGTTTTTTTTTTATAAATTGTCATTTATTTATGCTTTTGTTTTACCAAAATTGCGAAAATATATTAGGATATAAATTAATTTATCATAGAGTAATATTGATTTCTAGCATTTTCTGTAAATCCGGTAAACCTAAAAAGACATTCAACTATTTTTAAATTAAATTATTTCTAACATTTAAATACAGGGTTACAAGAAAAGTCGTGCTAGATCCGTTAAGGGCGTGGAGTACCCATCATTTCTGACATATTTCACTATGAAACACCCTACCCTAAACTTAACCCTTTTCGAGATAATCGTCTTTTAATTTTTTTATTGAAATTTGCTGATTTTTAGGCTACTACATTTATTTTTGTTTATTTTGTGTATCTTATTATTATTATTTTTGCATTTTTACATGTGTAATAAGATGCTTTAGGACGTCAGTCATTAAAATAGTTCATAAGTTAATTGAATAGATCGTAGTAGACAAGTGAAAGTAAAGAAATAAAAAAAAAAAATTAGAAAATTATTTTTCTCTAACGGATATCTAAAAACAATATTATGGTAATTGTTCGGCAGATGTTTTTTAAAATATCTGCGTTTCATCAGCTATCTAACGAGGTATAACAATCTAGGGTTTGTATTACATTTCGTGGAAAAAAAGTAGTTGGGACGCTCCAGGTAACAGTTCTAACGGTCCCGCGCCTATTGTCCTTCAAGTTAAGACGCACCAAGCGAGCGAGACAAGTGACGATTTATGTAGGTGCGAATGAAAGAAAAAATTTGTAGAGACCGGTTAGGGCTGGGAATACAACAGGGGGCATTGTTTGGTTGTCACTAGTTGTCAGTCTGCTTTTGTGCTTCGTACATAGTAGATGTGATATCGTTTTGCTCTTCTTCTCGACTTGGCTGTGATTCTGGACTATTTCTTCTGATTTGTGACTACTGTGCTTGTTAACCGGACTCTGATTTGTACCTGTGATACGGAAGTGTTGAAGATGACGTCCTACACACCTGAGGAATATGCTGATATGCTTATTTGTTACGGATACTGCGATTGTGTGTCTGCACAAGCTCGCAACGAATACATAACTCGCTACCCTGGTCGTCGAGTGCCGGATGTGGCCGTTTTTGACAGAGTTTATCGAAGACTTCGAGAAACTGGCTCTGTTTTGACACGAAATACAGACATGGGAAGACCACGAATTGACGACGAAGAACAGAACAATGAGATAGTGCAACGCTTTCGAGCGGATCCGACTACTTAAACTAATATTGTTGCCCGTGATCTGGGACTTTCGCAATGGAGAGTGTGAGAGTGTATACCCGTACCATTACACGCCGGTACACGTTATTGAAGAAGGAGACCCCGCGAGAAGATTGGACTTTTGCAGATTTATGCTAAATGCTGACGTAGAAGACACAGATTTTCTAAGAAATATCTTGTGGACGGATGAGTCCAAATTTGATAAAGATGGCATAACTAACTATCACAACGCCCATTACTGGGCCCCAAAAGAACTAAGGAATCCTAATAAGAAAAGAGTGAAGGGGTCCCAACGAAGATTCAGCGTGAATGTGTGGATGGGCATTATCTCCAATTATTTGATTGGACCTTACTTTCTCCCGGATAATCTAAATGGGGAAAGCTACGAAAATTTCCTGAGAGCAGACTTGAGTGATTTGCTGGATGATCTGCCACTCAACCTGATCAGGGACATGTGGTTCCAACACGATGGCTGCCCTGCCCATTTCAGGAGAAGTGTCAGGGACTGGCTGGACACAAATTATCCAAACAAATGGATAGGACGAGGTGGGCCGTTGCCATGGCCAGCAAGAAGTCCGGACCTAACCCCCATGGATTTTCATGTATAGGGGTGCATGAAAAGTCTTGTGTACAGCGAGCCGAATCCAGTTTCGTCTGTGGAAGACTTACGAGAAAGGATTGTGGATGCAGCAAATAAAATGAGGACCACGTTGACCACTGGAGTAGTGAAGACTGGTCTCCGTAGAAGGATGCGACAATGTATCAGAAATAGAGGCGGCCATGTTGAACATGAACTGTAGAATAAGAAAAAGTTGTGTGGAAACCTTTAATAAATGACATTTCATGCTTACCTAATGTTTTATTTTACTTTTTTGGGCTAAGTATAAATTTTCTTCTCCACTGTCGCCTATGAAACTAAAGTTTTTTCAATGCATTTGAATAAAACCTTAGATTATTATACCTCGTTAGATAGCTGATGAAACGTAGATATTTTAAAAAACATCTGCCGAACAATTATCATAATATTGTTTTTAGATATCCGTTAGAGAAAAATAATTTTCTAATTTTTTTTTTTATTTCTTTACTTTCACTTGTCTACTACGATCTATTCAATTAACTTATGAACTATTTTAATGACTGACGTCCTAAAGCATCTTATTACACATGTAAAAATGCAAAAATAATAATAATAAGATACACAAAATAAACAAAAATAAATGCAGTAGCCTAAAAATCAGCAAATTTCAATAAAAAATTAAAAGACGATTATCTCGAATATATGTCAGAAATGATGGGTACTCCACGCCCTTAACGGATCTAGCACGACTTTTCTTGTAACCCGGTATATTAACGGCCTAATTCTTTTAGATAAGTAAAGTTTATAATTGTTATTTGTATCTGAACTCATGGTATGTATGACATATTGATTTGACGTTTATAGGTGGAGAATAGTACGATGAATGGTGGCAGTCCAGACAGTATACATCAACCGACGCTGTGGTATTACAATCTTTTAACATTTCTCAGTGTAAAACCGAACCATTCGAGTGATGAAGATGACAATGTAAGCTTTTAGCATTGCTACCGAACATGCTCATGTTCAACATAGTCCGTAGCTGGCTTGTTGGCAATTAGATTATACACAAACTTTATATTAAAAAACTTTATTTTATGATATAATAGCATGTTTTATTAAAATATATGGTGTAAAATTTCTTTACCGCTAAACCTCTCAATTAATTGCATGTATAACTGATATATACTGATGTATAAAGATTCATAGCATCATTTGTCATATCTAAACAGAATAATATTGTATCTAACTACTAGATCTATTTTAGTTCTTTTACTATGAGAAAATAAATATGAAGAAACAAAAAATACAATGTACATCACGTCTTTTACTCAATATTAATTATTTTTATAAAGTACCATGCCTTGATAGTGTATAATTAAAATTGTACACTGTTAGAAGGAAAAATCTAAGAAAGTCCAAGTAGTAATACGTAGATATATGTAGAATACAATAGAAATATTTTCTAACCAGTCCATATGGAATAGGAATGTGATAAGAAATTGGAGCTGGTTTGGTAAATGTATAAGTTATTAAATGTTTTAAAATTCTTTTTTAGACGCCCTTAAGAGAAATAAAGAAAAGACGAATATCACTCACAGACAAAGTTAAAAAGGAAAAATTAGAAGATTCACGGCAAGATCATTCTAGTGGCAATTGGGACACGCCGGACTACATTACCTCGTACGCTGAATCCATCGCTCGACAACTAAAAGAACTTGATGAACCAGTCAGATACGAGGCTGAAAGAATAATATCTGATGTTATCTATCGAGCACGGACAGGTACTCTGCCTAAATATTCTTCTGAAGTTGTTGATACCTTGATGATCCCCCAGTTCGGACCTTCTTGGTACGATGTGGCTGACCAGGGTGACGTTCAAGAACCGAAAGAGTGTTTAGTAGTAACACTAGCACACGACGCAGAACAACCAGAATCACCAGGACCTAGTACTATTGAAATATCGAAGAATTTCTTTCCTAACAAATAAAACATCCAAAATGTAATTGTTTTTATGTCAATCAATAACTTGAAAAAACAATGTGACTTTCTTTACTAAAACATCGGTCGCTAGAAATGTTGATATTAGATTTTTTATTATAAAACCTAAGACAGAAATATAAAATTGGTATGTACCTACAAAATTATTATTTAAAAATATATATAATGGTTCTTCATTTATAAAAAACCAAACACAACATCATTAATTTTAGTAGGTACAATAAGTTTTTTCTAGTAGTTAAACATAGTCAGCCATGTTCGACCAAAAGGCGGGTAATTATTATTAGGCTACAATTCTTTTTTGTTTTTAACTGGTCGGGTTAGAGGTGGAGTCAAAGACACTGATTCTTTGGCAGTTCTAGCAGATTTATCGGCAACATTCTCCAGTGATTGGTAGATTTCGTAGTTATTCCTATTGTTTGTTTAAGGCCTAATCAATATGTTAAAATTTAAACTGTGACTACATTTATTTAAGTTATTCATGTCACTATACGTTTTACGCAACTTGGCATCCACTTTATTACAGATGAAAACATTAATCACCCACACTCGTAACTGACGAGTAGCAAACAAAATTCTATACAAAACAATCCATTCCTGCCGCACACAGATACCTAGGTATACGTATAATAGTAAACACGCAAACAAGTACTCTTACAGCTGATCTCGCCGGATCACTGAGACGGGGACCTAGCGAAATGGCGTTGCGACGTTGCCATACCGCTCCCTCGGCATTCAACGTTGCCATTCCTCACACTATCCAAGTAAATATTCGAAATTCGAACTTGGATGGCATTGCGAATCAGATATCGAAACGGCTGTATGAAGGTATATGTTGGACAAAGTAAGTAGGTAGGTATTTAATAACGGTTCTCGCCAATTATATAGGTCGAAACTGGTTTTAATTTCGAGCGGCTGCTTGTTAATAGGGAATGTAAAGACGAAAACAGTGAACATGAGTGCGTTTAATGGGCGTTTTTATATACTTTCTGAAGTTCTTCGTCCAAATTTATTAAGTTACATAGCACCTACCTAAAGAAAACCAAATTATTATGTTGATGTAAAATTGTAAATTTCTAAGCTGACATTAGTACCTACTGTTTACTTTGATGATGAAATAAATATACCTATGTAGGGCAATAATTATAATTTGTCCACTTAATAGCGGAAAAAATACAATATTAAATAAAAACAATTTAAACTCGATAGCGACTGGCTAAGTAGGTGATATTTAAAAAAAATGTAATCATTATTTTCCTACTATTTTAATCATAACCCAAACGGTAGCTATATTTAGTACCTATGCGATAACAGTAATCAATCATCTGATAATATTCATCACCATCTCAGCCGAAAGATATCCACTGCTGGACATAGGCCTCCACCAAGCTTTGCCACAAGAACCGGGCCTCAATTCTGCTATTTACGCCAAGCCACTGTCATACCACTGACACGCTATTGAGATGCCATCGAATGGCCATTGGCATCGGTATAAATACAGTAGTTGAAAATATATTCCGTTTTTTGAGGAAATTATTTATTTATTTTTAGTATAGTAAATTATTAAAAGAAATAAATAAATAAAATTAAATTATTAAAAAAATAAAATTATAAAAAAAAGGAAAAAAAAAATTGAAATAACAAAATAAAAATAATTAATTTTTCATAATTTATTTCTTTTAATAATTTATTATAATAAAAATAAAAAAAATCATTTCATATAATCATTCATATATTTAGTACCTATGCGATAACAGTAATCAATCATCTAATAATATTCATCACCATCTCAGCCGAAAGATATCCACTGCTGGACATAGGCACGGTACAATTATAATATAGTAGTGTAACTCGGCCGCATGATAGAAATAAATGCCTACAGCCGCGCGGTACGTAAACATGCGTTAGGGCTGCCCGTCTCCAGCATTTGAATTATATTTGCCTACTTTCTGTTTCTATTTAGATTTGTGATTGTAAATATCCTTTTAATATAAATAAATGAAATACTTTGTATATTGAATAGGAATTGTTCAATAAAAATGCGTGTTGTTTTTTGATTGGTAGATTTAATTAAAAAAACATGTTTTTGTTTGAAAAACAAATCGAGCTTATAAATTTGCGACCGAAAAAACATTCTTCTATAAAATAAAATAAATGTGCTTTCTCCTTACGCGTTACAAAACTCCAATCCTAAACTAGAATGCAAGAAACAGCTGACGAGTAAGTAACTTTTTATCTCAGCTTATTAACGTCTCTATAAATTAGGTACCTACCTACAACTCGCAACAACTCAAAACAAAAATTCTTTGGTCACCAATTAATTAATTATTAAAAAGCTGAACAGCTGACTACGAATGTTTTAAAATCACAACCCTCAAACATCTAAATATTATATATGAGTCTAGCTGTTGTTGTTAATACCGAGAAAATAAAACCAGTTTTTAGTGGTATATGTTGTTATAGTAGCAGCAGAAACACTTTGTGAAAATTTCGAAAACTGTCTAATGACACACAGACGGTAAAAAAATTTTTTTAGTATTATTCATACACACAGATAATAAACAAATATTATTAATAATAAAATACCACGTCTTTACTCAAAGTAAAGACGTGTTATTATGCAAAGTAACAAAACACACATGCACCGAAGTTTTAACACAAGCGTAAGTAGGTAGGTACCTACCGTATCATGATTCATTCAGAACCGCATATAACTCCCTATTTCACTCGTCTCAATAACTTTCCGTTACTCTATTTGCTTTATTTATTCATCCAAACACTTTTTTTTCGTGAGATAAAAGGAAATACTTATCCATTAAAAAGACACACATTATGTACAATATTTCCTACTCGTCATATTAACTGATTTTTAGAGAAAAAATCGCGCGGTTATTGTTATAAAAACAACACAGTCGGTTCGACACTGCGGTACAGCCGTGACTGTCTGCGCCCCGAGCGCACCCCGAGATCGAGGTGCGTAGGTATAGCTCGCGTTTCGTCCGTTTGTATGAAGTTGGAGTACTGTATTATAATAGTACCGTGACATAGGCCTCCACCAAGCTTTGCCACAAGAACCGGGCCTCAATTCTGCTATTTACGCCAAGCCACTGTCATACCACTGACACGCTATTGAGATGCCATCGAGTGGCCATTGGCATCGGTATAAATACGGTAGTTGAAAATATATTCCGTTTTTTGAGGAAATTATTTATTTATTTTTATTATAGTAAATTATTAAAAGAAATAAATAAATAAAATTAAATTATTAAAAAAATAAAATTATAAAAAAAATAAAAAAAAATTGAAATAACAAAATAAAAATAATTAATTTTTCATAATTTATTATAATAAAAATAAAAAAAATCATTTCCTCAAAAAACGTAATATATTTTTAACTACCGATATTTATACCGATGCTAATGGCCACTCGATGGCCCAGTTGGACCTGCCTAACTGGATAGTTTATCCTAGGTAAATTTTCAACGACGTCGAGCGTAGTCTCCAATTTTCATTGGAGTGGTTGCGACATAGGCGTTCGTCTTATCATCGAATCTTATCCATGTTCATTTATACCAACTCGTTAAGAGACCCTACTAAGGTCATTGAGCATTGTGCTGAGGTCTTCCATGGTTTCAGCCATGAAAACTATATCACCAGCAAATCGAAGGTGACTGATATATTCGCCATTTATGTTGATGGCATGTCCATTCCAGTCCAGAAGCTTAAAGACGTCTTCCAGTGTCAGAGATATGATATTTCCTACCTCTTACCCTTTTTTTTTTTTTTTTTCCGTGCGGAAATCCCCTCGGATACTAATAGCCGGGGAACCAGGTATACCCTAGAAAGGAAGTCCCTGGTGCTCCTACCTCTTACCCTGATAACATTAGCTTAATATTATTTTCTTTACAACTACTTCAAAAAGAATATAGTTTTGCAAGTTATGTAGGTAGGTATTTTACCAAAATTATTACTTGCTTCAGACGATAACATTATTGACTTTAAGTAAGTCTTAATATTTTAGGTAAATATAGATCCTTAGTGCGAGTTTAGTTGAGATTGTAGAAAGTGAACAAGCATTAAGGTTACATGATCTTTATCTAAAACTTATAAATAACTTCCTGAAATACTGGCCAACGCCATAGTTTAAAATCATAATTAATCGCGACCTAATTGCTGCCAAGAAAATGAAAGGTAACCTCTACAAAAATTATTTGAAGTGTTTTTTTTTTTATATTCAACTTTATCCTAAATTTTTATGAGCGTTATTGTATTGCTTCACAAAGATTTATTTGTTTGCATTAGTTACCTTGAGTATACTGTGGGTAGTCTTACTTTATTCTTGCTTTTACTTTCAAAACTTTAACTTTATGCATGCAAATTTATGTAGCACACCTTCATAAATTCACATGCAGAAAGTCAAAGTTATGAAATAAATTTCGTACATTCACCAATGGTAATAAGAATGTGAGAATAAATATATCAAGCATTGTCTAAGTCTGAGTTTTTTTCTGCAACTTTGAAGAGGACCTAGCGGGAAGTATACCCAACCTAAAAGAAATTAATGATTAAAATCGGTTCATTATCAATGGAGTTTTGAAGGTACAATCCATACGTACCTGTTGTTACTGTATTTTTTCATTTACGTATCTTTTTTTATTATCTCTAAATGTAATTCTTCTTCGCCTATCTCTGCTATTGTTAATATTTTAACCAAAGCACCGGGCAACTATTATTCTTTACTTTTCTACTTTTTTAAACATTGAAATTCGGCACAACACAAAATGCAGTAAGTTCACGTATCTATGAATAAATTACTTGTAATTGAAGTCTTTATTTTTTTTTGTCGTACCTACCGACGCTATATTTTTACACTTATTTACTGTTATGTGTAAAACATAGTTTCTCTAAGTCTGCATGGCAGATGTTTGCCAACACCTGGTCAAATAAAATGGTGTAGAAGTAAAGTGATGTGGGTGTGATACCCACATGGAACAAATTTTATTTGTATGATAATTGATATCAGACTGAAACGATATTTCAGCAGGTAAATCATGATGTTATAGAATATATATATATATACGTATAATAATAATAAAAGGGCTCATGGCTAAGTGGTAACCGAAAAGGTTAAAATATTGCAAAATTTAGCCATCCTAACTCTAGGCCAAGTCAGTATATGAATGGGTGACCATTTCTCAACACATTGAGACCCCTCCCTCGCCGTCGGTCCCGGTTGCCATATGAACATCTGTGGCAATCGTTGCGGGTAGTTGGAGCCCTAAAAAAATGGACACCCGTTTTCTGCAGAACTTCGAAATTGCCTACTTGGCTTGCGGAGATATAATAATGGCAGTCGCTTCGCCTAAAAAATCGACATTATAACCCAACCCAACCTTGTTTGGGAAAATGGCTCAGAGGAGGAAGAATAGTAGGTAGGTAGTTAGTAGTTGGGTTAGTAGACAATTTTGTGTTGCTAGTATTTACTATTGCTGTACATTCCTATTTAAACTAAAACATTGTTGTATTCACGTTAAGAGGTGCATGCATAGACAGATCTGAGAGTTGTGTCTGTCCCACAAAGTTTAAGGAGCGCCGTGTTAGCCGGCACGACACAATAAAGTTCAGGCAAACCGATAAACGTGGCGCGGCATCGATCGTGCGGCGTTGCCATTCCGAGCCAAGGCGGGTTGCCGTTCAGCGCGCCTATTATTATTTATTATGTTACGCGGAGGCCGCTGCACGCCTTGCGTCACTCGTGCAATGGCCGATACTTCGAGTTTATGCGTCGTCGCCCTGTCATATTGGGGATGATTGGGGTAATTATGCCATTTGTAACACTTATTGCGAATATTGTAGCTCACCGCTGCCATCGGCTGTTGGCTGGAGTTATATCTGTATTATAGTATAATAGCTACCAGTCATGTACAATATCTAAATTAAACCACATATTATATAAACGGAATTTCTATGGTTACTCGATAGAAATTGTGTGAAACTAGATGAACTACTCGGCGGTTTTAAAACCTATATATGACTCGTAATATCAAACCATTTTAAAGGTAACACACGCTATGTAGGTATTTCAATTCAGTCACATCTTATAAAATTAAATTTTTACACCGCTTTCAGACAGTAGGTACTAGATAATAATACCTAATCTCGGTATCTAAAAAAAAGATTAGGTACCTAGTTCTTAATTTTAAGTGTTATTCATTTGAATAATTTGTAATAATATCTGAGGTCTCAACCTGAGAATGTCAACAGGATATTAGTGTACGAACCGCGTTACCAACGCACAATGTGTTATTTGACCCATTGTGTTTGTGTTTTTGTTTAACGATTTTATAATAAAACAATGATTCTCAAACAATTCTGTAACAACTTCGTCTTTTATTTTTAAAGTTATTTAAAAAATTAAGCGATGTCCATAGAATCACAGAATTGTATTTTTTTGGCGGATTTAAACGCAAAATTTTACAAAATGCACCTTAACGTGCAAGATTTACTTTAAAGGTATAGGAAAATTCACTGGGAATAGCATCCCAGTGAATTTCCCACCCTAAATAGTTAGGTATACATACAGCCTTTTTACGTAAATAGAGAGATTCCAGGGACTCCAGACATTCATTCCCTAGGACGAATATTCGTGCGACTCATACAATGAATTCCTAAACCTTCTTTCTAAGGAGAGGCCTATGTCCAGCAGTGGACTATTAAAGGCTGTTGATGTGATGATACAATGAATTTGATTTAAGATCCCCATCCCTGCCTGTGTGTCTTTTACCGTAGTATCAAACTTAGTTTTACAATAATCGTATTTTTTTTTTACCATAAGTTACACAAAAAAAATAAAATTTATATTAATTTAGGCATAATCAAATAAAAAAGTGTAAAAATTACGTCATCAATACTAATATACTAAGGAATGCTATAAGACCGATCTACGATGAAATTGAATATTGGAAAAAGAAGGGTCATTCAACTATTGATTAGAGTAGCACTCGGAGGGTGGTTGTGAATTTCATTGACGTCATGCAATGCTAACGAATTGCTTTAAATATGTAATATAGTATTGTTTCTTTTATTGTCGTATATAGTATCCTAGTTTCTATATCCTATCCTATATTATAGTTTCATATTTAGTTGCTCTAAAATTTGCTCACTCGTTCATCTTATTTTCGTAAACGTTTATATCATTTTGCAACTGCTTGCAAGCATATATGATAAATTTTGACTCAAAATATAAAATTCTGACTATAATAAAATAAAAATATAAAAATGAAAAGAAAAAGAACTGTTATACGATAACTTTGTTTTCCATCTGTCTACCAAGACCCGTTTTCTCAGAAACTCGTGGAGGCATCAAGTTGAAATAAACATTAAATACTACTGTCTATTCAACTTGAAAAGTAAACAAATGTTTTGTAGGTTTTACGTACTTTAATTTATAAAAGATTGACGGAACGCTTGATCTATAATTATTATTAAAGCTCTATGCCAAATTATCAATCAATATAGACACAAAGGTTAAGAACAGTCATGTCCTTGGTATAATAATATACATACGTTATTATTATTTTATATAAAGTTCAAAAGAATATATAGCTTTTTTTTTTTTTTTTTTTTTTTTTTAACGTGTGGAAATCCCCTCGGACCGTCACCCCTCCGGGGTTTACGGCGGGGTGGTGTGTCGGACTCGGACCGACTAAAACCACACGGTGTGCCACTCTGCGCCTGTAACAGGAGGGATCCGGGAACAGCTGTTGTTAAGACATCCGGACCCCTCCTAGCGCCAGCCCGCTCCTGGTGCGGGCTCCGTCTCAATGTATTTTCCTCTCTTTAGGCGACGTCCGGCACACGCGGACGCCGCCCCCTCGCGGCTGGCCAACTAATGCGGGTGAAGGGGAAACCCACCCTGTCCACCCGCGGCCACACTCAGGGCGGCATGAGGCTGTGGTAGGCGGGCCTCCGCCGCCCGGTTCGCCGGCGGCGGATCGGGTCCGAGTGGAGGTCGTCCTCCCGGGCCCTCTCCGCCGCCTCCTTCCGCGAGATTACTACCTCGCAGAAGGTTGCGACCGCGGTAAAACAACTGTCGCTACCGGCCATGGAGCGTACTACGGCCGGTAGCGAGAGATCCACTCCGATGACTGCAGTGAGGGCCCGGCGCTGCGCCGCCCATGCGGGGCAGACCGCCAGCGTGTGCTGGGCCGAGTCCTCACTGCAGTCGCAGTGGTGGCAGGCGGGACTCAGTTCCCTCCTAGCGACCGTGTGCAGGTACTTTCCGAAGCAACCGTGCCCGGAAAGCACCTGCGTCAGTCGGAAGGAAAGGGTCCCGTGCTGCCGCCCTGCCCACTCGGCGATGACCGGCTGGAGAGCCTCCACGGCGGCGAAGCCAGCGCGTGGAGTCTCCAGCCGGAACGACCAACGAGCCATCGTGGCTCGGCGAGCGGCTTCGCGCCACTCGCGCACATCCTCGGGCGGAGGGCGAAATCCGCTCTCCGCCCGGTAGTCAGCCACTCGCCGATAAACTTCGGCGAGCACTTCCGCCTCCAAATCCCACGGGGGAGTTCCGGCCAACGCGCATGCCACCTCCGTAGAAACGGTGCGGTAACCGCGTATGGCTCTGACCGCCATTACCCTCTGAGGGCGCCAGAGGCGTACCCTATTCTGGGCGGTCAGAGCCGCCGCCCACACCGGTGCACCGTACAGCGCCATTGACCGGACAACCCCCGTGTACAGCCGTCTTGTCGCGACGCTGGGTCCACCCATATTGGGCAAAAGTCGCCCTAGGGCAGACGCAGCGCCGACCAGCTTTGGAGCAAGCTGTCGGAAGTGCTCGTCGAAGAGCCACCTCCCGTCGAGGATCAGGCCCAGATATTTCATCTGGGCCCGAACCGGTACGAGGACCGAGTTGACCACGATTGAGGCGCCAGGGGGTGGACCACGACGGGGCCCATGAAATAACAGGGCCTCCGTCTTATCTAGGGCCACCCGTAAGCCCAGCGCCTCAATGCGCCCGACCACCAGGGAGACTCCCCCTGTGGCCAGGCGCGCCGCCTCCTGGAAGTTTGCCCCCCGGGCTGTCACGAGGGTATCGTCTGCGTAACAGATTACACCCAGCCCGGGGGGGAAATCGGCGCGAAGGGCCCAGTCGTACCCTATGTTCCACAAGAGGGGTCCAAGAACAGACCCCTGTGGAACACCGCACGACATGGGCCGACTCCTCAAATTACCTTCTCGGTCCTCGTACACGACGGTACGCTCCTCTAAATAGTCTGCCACCAGCCGCCTCAGGTACTTTGGCACCCCATGATAGTGGAGTGCTTCCCTGATGCAGCTGAATGGCAGACTATTGAATGCGTTGGCGATGTCCAATGACACCGCCAACAGCACGCCGCCACAGCTCACGGCCTCTTCAGTCACGGCCCTCAGGCGCAACACAGCGTCGACTGTCGAACGCCCCGCCCGAAAACCAAATTGGGCGTCCGACAGATCGGGGCCCACCTCGCAGAGGTGCCGGACGATGCGGGCAGAAAGAACCCTCTCAAACAATTTGCCCGCCTCGTCCAGCAGCACGATGGGCCTATAGGCCGCGACCGAATCGGCAGGCCGTCCCGGCTTCCTCAATAGGACCAGCTTCCCGCTCTTCCAGCACTCAGGGAAGCGTCCCGACGCCAAGCTAGCGTCGAACACCTCCCCGAGGCGGTCTGCCAAGTGGTTGAGGGCCAGGGCCAGCACTCGGGCCGGTACCCCGTCTGGCCCAGGGGCGGTGTTCTTGGAACGGATCCGTAGAACAGCCGCCCCTACCTCCGAATCCCGGACGGGCGGAACATTTTCCTCCCCGTGCTCCCCGTCGTCTCCGGCCAAGGAGGCCATCGCCGGGGGAGTGTGTTCCGCTCGTTGCGGGAAAAGGCCCTCAACCACTTCTCGCAGGAAGCTGGGCTGGAGAGTCTCCGTAAGGGGGGGGCCCGACGCGCGGAGCTTTTGTCGCACCGCGCGGTAAGGGCGACCCCAGGGGTCACGATTAAGACCCTCCAGCATCTCCTGTCTTTTTTCTTCTTTGGCGCGGCTAATGGCCAGCTTCAGAGTTTTCCGCGCCCGTCGGTACTCCTCATGAAGCCGGTCCTCCTCACCGTCTCCACGGTGACGCCGCCGACTGCGCGTGTAGGACCTCCGGGCACTTGTACAGGCCGCGCGGAGGTCCGCCAGCTCCTGGGACCACCAGTAGACCTCCTTCCTTGGAGGCCGACGACCTCGAACGCGGGGCATGGCCGCATCGCATACATGCGTAATCGCATCGCGAAAGCGGCCAGCCCCCACGTCGACCTCCTCGGTCGGAGCCTGAGGAGACAGCTACGAGTGAATTATGGCTGCCTCCTCTAGTAGGTCCCGGTTCAGCCTGGCAACAGCCCACCGCGGAAAGCGGGATAAACGCCGCGCCACGTGACCCCTACTGGAGTCCTGGGTCCGGGAGAGCTCAAATCGGATATACAGGTGATCCGAGAGCGTCTCAACCTCTTCCAGGACACACCAGTTCCTTACTCGTGCGGCGAGGGCAGGGGTAGCGAACGAAAGGTCCACTATCGACCCCCCCTGCTGTCGCACGCACGTGTTGGTGGAGCCTCTGTTTAGAAGACAGAGGCCCACCGAGGCCGCCCACTCCTCTACGGCCTCGCCCCTGGCGTCCGTCCTGGGGGAACCCCACGCAGTGGACTTTGCGTTGAAGTCCCCCAGCACAAGGACGTGCCCAGACACTAGTCGCCGTATCGAGGTCTCCAAGCTGGTTAGGAAAACCTCGAAGTCGTTCAAACTCCGGTTGGGGGAGAAATAGACACCATATATGGTGATCCCCCCCCACTCGACGGCAACATATCCAGTGCCCTTGTCTCTTAGCGACAAGGGCGGGGAATGAGCCGTCGTGGAACCGACGACTGCCACGGAGCCGTCCCAGTCACCCATCCAGTTTGGACGGGGAGGGACAGAATAGGGCTCCGCGACTACGGCAACACCTATCGACCACTGTGCCATGGTTTGCAGGAAGAGATCCTGCGCCGCGGCACAGTGGTTCAGGTTCGTCTGGACCAGGAGGTTGGAGACTTGATCCATTACTGGATCGTCTCTACAACCTCCTCCATGGGCGACGACGTCGACGCACGAACTACATCGGAGGCAGCCTGGGTCGACTGGCTAACCCCCGACGTCTGCCGAGAACTGCGGGGAGGCTTGCAGCCTCTCTGCCCCATCTGGTGATTGGCGGGCTTATTGCCCGCCGCACACACTGGGCAGTGAGGGGCGGCAGAGCATTCTGCCGCCTTATGCCCCGGTTGACCGCAGCGGAAACACAGTCCGCCGCAGTCAAAACAACTGTCGCACTTGACGCGCGTGTGTCCCGATGCTAGGCATTTGTAGCATCTCATCGGTCTCGCCGCCAGGACTGTGATCCTGGCGCTCACGAAACCGACGAGCAGCCTGCCGGCGTCGGCCAATACTTTGGCCGACGCTACGGGACAGCT
Source organism: Arctia plantaginis (assembly GCA_902825455.1). Classification (NCBI taxonomy): domain Eukaryota; kingdom Metazoa; phylum Arthropoda; class Insecta; order Lepidoptera; family Erebidae; genus Arctia; species Arctia plantaginis. The sequence goes on along the minus strand of CADEBD010000327.1, from coordinate 8,467,299 downwards.
GACCCACACGGCGCCAAGCCCTCCTGGACCGGGGCGGATGGTGCCGACCCTGACGTTGTCCGCGCTGCACCCCGTCTTCTCCCGGATTACAGCGCGGACATCTTCGGCCGTCACTGAGTCGTCCAGGCCCGAGATGCGCAGTTCCGCGCACTTGGTAGGCCTGGCGACCCTGACACCATCTGTGGCTGCAAATATTCCCCGCAGCTTCTCAGCGAAGGAGTCCGCCGTCTTTGCACCTTCAGCCCCAGGGAACTCGAGAACTCGAGCTCCCGTCTGGGCGAGGCGCATCCTGACCCCCACCGTCCCAAACTCGTTGGCGAGGCTGTCCCGGGCCTTCTTGAAGACGGCCGCATAGGACAGCCCGCCGTCAGCCGCCTCCGGGGACACGGTCACAACTACAGCCGCGGTTTTGGGCGGCTGCAGCTTCCGCGGCCTCTTTGCAGAGGCCGTTGCCACCGGTGGCGAAGGCTGGGCTTGGGCTGCTTTTTGGGCAGCCTTTCTGGCCCGCCTTCGGGACTTCTTGGAGCCCCTCGCCTCCTGCCAACCCTCGTTGGAGGGGGCAGGTGCGGAGGGGCCCGGCAGGGGTGTCGGAGTGGGGAGCGGAGGGAATGCCACTCCGCTCCTCGGCGCCGTTTTAGGCCCCGTCTTGGCCGGCGCCTGGGGATGTGCCTTGGCCGGCGCCTTAGCCGGTGCCTTGGCCGGCGCCTGGGCCGGTGCCTTGGCCCCCCTCCTCGGCTTTTGGGGAGCCGATGAAGTCGGGGCAGACGCCGCCGCCGCGTAGGAGACGCGGCCTCCCACTACGGGGAGCGCGGTCGGAGCGGCGGCCTTAGGCCGCTGTGCCGACGCGAGCGGGGGGCGCATAATCGGCGCAGGAGGCAGTCTCGCCTCCAGGCCAGCCAGGCGTCCGTCCAGCATATTCCCAACTGCGATGAGGATTTCTCGCAGTTGGGAGTCAAATGCCCCTGGGTTGGTGGTAGGGGCAGGCTGGGACGCGGACGGGGCTTCCCGCTCGGGGAGGTTCGCCTGGAAGCGGGCGAACTGAGCACTCAGCTCATTCACCCGCTCCGTCAGCCTCTCGTTGGCCACCTGTAGGCGCGAAACGTCGCCCACTAGGCCCTCCACGACCTCCGACAAAGCGGAGGAGGAGTCCTTAAGGGCCCTCACAAACGAGCCCTTAAGGTTCACGGACTTGGTGGCCACCTTGTGAATGACGGCCACCGCCGCTTTCGCCCTCTCCTGCACGGACACGGGAGCCTGGGGGGCATTTCCGCCCACCGGCTCCCGAACCTTGAGCAGGAGATCCGCGATCTCCTCCTCCGCTACGGCCTCGCCGTCCACCCGTACACTTCTGTAGGACTCCGCGTTTGAGAACGCGGAGCCTGACGGGGTTAAGACCGGGGCCGAGGCCGGTTTGCGCGCCCTCCCTCGGCGGCTGCTTGCCACCTTTGGTGGCATCATCTCCTGGGACGTATCCGTTTCCTCGTCCCTGGAGCGTCCGCGTTTCCGGCTGTCGCTTCGTTCCGCCTCCATGGCCTCCGCGCCATCCGACGAAGCGGCGGATCCGGAACGCAGCCGATCCGATGCTCTTCGGCTCCCAGAGATCAGAGTCAGACTGACTTCTGGGAGCCCCATCGAGATGGGCGTTCCCGACGCCACCTCACCCTCAGTGGACGACCCATCGACTCCACTGTTCCTCTTCTCCCTTGCACCTTTTGTTTCAGTGTCCGTTTTGCTTGCCTTTGTCTGGTTTGTGTTTGTTTCCGATCGTTTCTTCGTATTTTTATTTAATGATTGCATAATTGATCCCACGAGTGGGGGAGAAATAAAGGTCCACCCGGGCAGAGATCCCCCATTACCCGGGCAAGCGTAAGTTTTTAACCCAACCGAGGGGTCCGCAGGTACCTCGGCTTGGAGTGCGCTCGCGACTGAACTTCCCATCAGCCATGCATCCCCTGGCCACGCACCAGAACACGGGATTCGGGGAATTTTTTAGAGAGGTTATCTTCCTCGCGGTCCGGGCGGTTAAGCCAAGACCCTCGCCCCCGATCAGAGCCGCGAGACTTAACCACAGCGCTCTTCTCGGGATTGCGATATGCCGACGGTTGACAGGGAGACTACGTCCCCCTGCCTGCTCGGTGGTAGTGTGAGTACACGCCGAGCCCGTCCTCCTTTCTCCACCGCTATCAGCGGAGAAACTGTGGCCCCTACAGGGCCCCGCCATCAGGTTTTTTACCGAGGTTTCCTCCTCCATGCTCCGAAGAGCGAAGAGCCAGCAGGGCAACCGGCAGACACGCCCACCCTGCTGGACCAGGCCTTGCCCGAGAGCCGATGAACGGCTGCCTCTTCTGCTAGAATATTGGCCGCTGGCGATAATCCTCTCCTCCAAGAGGACAAGGAGGAAACAGTACCATCGCCAGCGTTTCCAGGGTGCACCACGAGGAGGTTTTCTAGCCCAGCACCCCATAGCTAGTGCAACCTCAGGGCCTTAATTCTGCTATTTTATATTAACGCTAAGCCACTGTCATTCCATTGACACGCTGTTTAGATGCCACTGAGACGCCATTCCATCGATCAAAATTCTATTCTACTAACATCAATTACTAACACAGTGTCAATAGAGTGTCGATATAGATCATCAATAGTGATACCAACACCATTGCCATACATGGAAAATTAAATATATATCATTTTCTTACAAATTAAAAAATGTTTTCCACTCTTACAAAAATATCGACGACATTTTTATCAGTGGCAGTTCAGTGACAAGTCTTCGGGAGGCCATCGGTCTTATATAGTAGAATATACTTTTCGACATCTCAAAACACTGACTTATGTTATTTTGGATGAGTAACATTTTTCTTCTCGATTTCCTGAAGCCTGTGCTTGAAGTGTGTAATGCGAAGCCGGGAAAGCGCGCGCTATTTGATTTAACCATTGGCTCATTACACGGTGCTAGATATCAGATTTTGTACGTCATATGACTACTGTAAGGTTTGCTGGTTCTTAGGGTGCCGTACCCAAAGGGTAAAACGGGACCCTATTACTAAGACTCCGCTGTCCGTCCGTACGTCTGTCTGCCGTCCGTCTGTCACCAGGCTGTATCTCATGAACCGTGATAGTTAGACAGGTGAAATTTTCTCAGATAATGTATTTCTGTTGCCGCTATAACAAAAAATACTAAAAACAGAATAAAATAAATGTGTGATAATACTCCCATACAACAGTGGTTGTTGTAAGAGCCGACTAAGGGAAGAAACTCGAATGAGTCTTTAAACATCCACCACTTTTTGAACACTTATTTAAACTTCGGTAATTTTTATATAAAAAACAGTTAAAGCCAAGATGTGGTGTAATCAAAACGTACAGTGCATTAGTTCACTGCGAATAGGCTTCGGTGTTATTAGTCTCAGCCTTATTGATTGTTTTTAAACACGCGATACAGACATCAGCCGATATGAGTCATAGTGGACTACATAGGGTTCTTTGCCACTGCGGATGGTGGCGCTGAACTGTCTAGTGTTGATGCTAGCCTGAATAATACAGGTATTCAAGATTTCGTTTTAGTATGCCTCATTGAAAGACGGGAATAATGTTAATTCTAGTAACTAAGTCACTTTTGTAAAATACCTTAGTTACTAGAAGAATTAATATGTGAAATAAGGAAAATACAAAAACGACAAATTTATTCTCCATGTCGTGCTTGTTGGGCGATCAATTTAGAACTTTATTGTTTAAAATACTTCTAAGGTAGTAATATAAATAATTTCAGAAGATCCACTAAATACTTTTATCTTAATTTACAAACCCCAATGTTTATTATTGTATATTCAGCGCTACTTACTCACCAGAAGGGAAACAGAAACTAAAATCGATTCAAGTGGAAGTAAAACATTGGACTCTTCGAAACCACTTAAAAATTGTTCACGTGTCGTTCTTTGTCGTCCTACCAAGAAAAAGTTGCAAAATAATTTAAGGAGACAACTTTCCTGTTATTCTTAATTTCACTTAAGACGAGGCATGACAACTAAAAGATAATAAAGGTATGAATAAGATAAAAACTATTTATAAATACTTTTAATTATTAATGGTATGATATGAATACCGGTTTCCATATTCTTGTCAGGGTGTTAAGGTCTACCAGGGATTTCCTTTCTAGGGTAGGTAAACCTTGTTCCCCGGCTACTGGTACGAGAGACGGCTGCGGTTTTTAGTGGTTTGAGTCCGGACACCACAGCGGTATCCGAGGTGATTTTGGCACAGAAAGAAGGTGAAGGTCATCAGTGGAAATTCATAAACATTTATGATTAAGAAACTTTAACAATAAAATAAGATAAATTAATAAGAATAACAGTGTCTTTATAGATTTTAATTTTAAATTAATCGTCGTAGGCTTTGTGTCCAAACCAAGTCCATACTAGCCAAAAACATTTTTCTATTTCAAAACAATAACAAACAGCTAATGGACTAGGTACTTACATTTTTAAAAGAGGCTTGACTTTTTACATGTCTTTTTAAAAGTAAGATTAAATGACAGATATGAAATGTTTATTGTACTAAGCCGCTGGACATAAAACTGAATTAAACACGGTATCTAGAACTACATACATACATAGATTCGCTTTACCTACATAATAAAAATAACTAAACATTTTGCAATGCATACGTTGCAGTCTGATCCTATTCATGATAACCCGTCTGCACGTACGATGTCAACCAAACACGTGCGCAGTATGTACTCAATGATGTACGACGCACATACTAACATACCTACTATTTGTATAAATCGGAAGGGTCAGCCGTCGCTCCGCGCCTCGCGCTCGTTTCCCCGTAATCTATCGATCGCGCGACGTTGCCGTCTCGCTACTTTCCCTACAACGTTGCCTGCTCGCCGTTTGTATTTAGACTGATAATATTATTGTAACGAGACGGTCTGGTTGTATCAGTACTTGATAATAATCTCTCCTGTGACAAAACCTGACCCTATTCTATCGTTACCTACTTTTAAACTCACTAGTAATAGGTACTTTCTGTATACTATTGGGTACATTTTTCTGCAGACATCTTCATGTCATTAAAAATACACGCTGTTTACATTCGTGACTTCAGAATATCTAACATTACTTCATTTGTTTAAAAATATTTATCGTAAAGTGCGATACGTGTATTCATAAGTGTTTTATAAACTCTTTCATTCACCTACACTCGCCTTGTACATATTTTCTATGGTCTATTTTTTAACTTCTGTTTCATGACCTTTGTCAGGTCTACATATAATAGTATGTAGGTATACTTATTCATCTAATAAAAAATAGGGTCTGTTATGTCTAGAGGATGGTGTATACACCGTACACATACATTTCGCAAACTTTTTTGGTTTAACATAACAGGCAAAGAATTAGTTGACATAATATATCTACAGAACTCGTTGGCAGCGTGTTTACATTACAGCTTCCTGCTTTAGGTACCATAAATTATCATAAGTATAATGTGCGGTTCGAATTGTACTAGATCCACGTTTAGTCACTGCCCATGCAAATCAACAAAAATAATATATTTTTAAGATTTATCAGTGTGATTTAATTAGGCTTTCTTTATCGATTTAGAACTCTTCAGTCATTGGAATAACTTAAATGTTACCTCAAAGGTTTGTAGACCTATTGCATTTGCTGAAGAGTGTTTTGATTAGGCTTTCTTTATCGATTTAGAACTCTTCAGTCATTGGAATAACTTAAATGTTACCTCAAAGGTTTGTAGAACTATTGCATTTGCTGAAGAGTGTTTTGATTAGGCTTTCTTTATCGATTTAAAACTCTTCAGTCATTGGAATAACTTAAATCTTACCTCAAAGGTTTGTAGACCTATTGCATTTGCTGAAGAGTGTTTTGATTAGGCTTTCTTTATCGATTTATAACTCTTCAGTCATTGGAATAACTTAAATGTTACCTCAAAGGTTTGTAGTTACCTATTGCATTTGCTGAAGAGTTTATTGTTCATTAGCATTTCGAATCTTAAATCACATACATGATAGGTTATATTATCGATTAATATTTAAATTGTAATCAAACAAAAATATACTGTAGTAAATTTTTATTTTTTGTATAAAATGGAATGATATTATGTATAACTTGTTAACAAAGCTAACGGTTAGTCAAAATTACCAGTAACCGGATCTAATTTAATATACTGTCTGCGGCCATTTTTTGACCTAATACCCTTAATCAAACACAAAACTTCAGTTCGAAATTCTAATTTTTGATCTATATTAAATTCTCTAACCGCGGGCAATAGGGATTCGAAAAACGATCTGTCCTCGTCTTCGGCGCTTGTTGTATAACTAGCAGTTGTGGCTGTGTCCGGAAAGGGCGTGTCTACATATTCTATATCGTTATGCTGTTTTGAAATTCGTTTCCTTTTTAAGTTTTCTATTGTCGACGGAGAATCCTCTGCATCACTGTCCCACATATTGGTATCGGTGACTATATCGAATTTCTTACTTTTGAAACTAACTCTTTTGGATTTACTATCGTCGTCGTCACTCTGATCATTATTGTCATTTTCGGCCTCAACGTCACTGCCCGATTGACTATTCTGTTTATCTATATAAAGACTGTTTAAAAACTCTAAATGTCTTGCATATACATAACCTTTTTTACCGTATTTCCGTTTTAAGTGACGTACGAAAGAATCCCTGATATTTCGCCATTTCCCGTGCAATTTACGATCTGGAAATATTAAATGACTATTTTATTTAAATCATACACAGTAGCACTGTTATTTAACCAAAATCGTTTACAACAACAGTTATTTTTAAATGTATTATAACGATAATTAACACAAACAACGTACGGAATATGCCAGCTTATTCAATATTAGTGACAAAGAATTTTCATTTAACAATATTTCGAAACGAATATTAATTTAATTTATGATAAAAAAACTTCATTTGTAAAGAACCCTCCATTAATATTAAAAAAATTATATTACGAATGTTTACCACATTATTATTTTTTGGTCATTATAAGTTATACTCGATGTAAGTCTACGACAACTTCGTATTAAAGAGACCAGTAAGTAACATTGTTTGATATACTCCGACCTATCTACGGCAACTATACTTCAGATATTTATAATTAATCCATATATTTAATATACTTTCTAAATAAATGGTGACAGAAATAGTTTTACTATAGTAGTAGCTGTATATATATGTATATCCACGTATCTAGAAATATAAAAGCGTCCAGAAAAGCACGTTCAAAAAAAACGTTTATGAACGAGTTTTTTTACCATGTCAAATGGCATGATTATTATTCTGCAATCCGTACTATTCCCATTTCAACCCAATTCACTCAAAAGTACTATCACTCCCATAACAAACGCACAAAATGATAAATGCATGATTTTACTGCTCGGTTTGAATTTTATAATCATCCCGTTTCAAGGTCTAGAGAAATCATAGACAGTATTTTTGGTTTATTATGTCTCTATGTGAGCTAAACGAAAGAAAGCTTTTGCGATTACATGTGTAGACGTAACGTTAGATTTAACATACAGTAAAAATGAATAATTGCAACTAATAATATGAATTTCTTTTTCCTCTATTAGACTCTCATAATGAAATCGTCATTACCGCTTAAAATAGCTAGATATAAATTTAATTATGCACATTTTGTTTAATTCATCACTTCATCAGTCAGTTTTTGCAATTGTTATATGTGGATGTGGGCAAATTTAAAGGAAGTTTATTTTTTCTATATTAGCTTACTCGTCTTGCCCTGCAATGCATGATGATATTATTGTTTTGCTTTGTGTAAAATATTATTGTAAAAAATAAAATACTTGTTAATTGTTATTTTATTACAATAATTGAACTTGCATTATATTAGTATTGTAGTAGGGACCTTTGTATGCTATTTCTATCATTCTCTTATTCCACACTCTGTTAACACAATTGGCACTATCACGCTCTATGACGCACGATCTCAAAATGTTACCCACATTGTATGAAAACAAACAGAAATACTCCCTAAAGTTTGCAGGGAAACAATTGTATGTTAATAGAAATAATTAAAGTCTGTTTCTGCTAGATAAATGTTTAAAACGTAAACATACAAAGATAGACTCCTAATTAACAGACGCCATACATACCGTATAATATTTTAATAGTATTCCTTTGTTACCTATACAAAACAAAAGTTATATTGCAATAGAAATAGGGAGTATTGTATGTAAACAACATACAAACTACTCGAAAACCATAACTTGTAAGTGTTATCAATTCCTAGTTTCGACACTCATCTGCCTAGTTCACATCAACAGCCTATACTAGTCCACTGCTGGACATAGGCCTCTCCTAGTTCAGTTTTAAAATATTTTAAACCAAATTCGAAGTAGAAATCGGCACATTTTATTTGAAGTAAAAAGGTAAACTGAAACTTAGCACTTTATTTCGACTAGCAAGCACTTAATAATTCATTTAATTGCTCACATATTATTATTTCGTGAGACGAACAATAATAGATAACACTTACAAACATCCAACTTTTCTTTATAAGGCAGTTCGTCAAAATCATTTATAAATAGTTTAGCTATTTGCGCCCACGCTTGCTGTTTCTTTTTTTTAAATCGATATTCTTCACTGTTTACATCCCATAACTCTGGGTACTTCTTCACTTCACTTATAAACGATTCAACGTCGAGACAATATGAAGACATCTTAGCTACACTAATAAAATCGTCACGATTTTACTGCGACTAGCAACGCAGCTCCCAACCGGGACGGACGGCCGACGCGGAGTGACGCAGCGGGGTCGCAGCGGCCAAGTAGCGCCGCGGCTGCGTTTTGTGCACGGTCTGGCAACGTCGCACGTCGCCTCAACGACCGTCCTCACTTTTTGTATTTTTATGTATTGGAATTTATTTGTTTACCGTATTGTCTAGCAGTGTAGTTAACCTAAATGACGTAATGTTCAAGAACCACGATTATTATTAGCAATACAATTTGTTAAAATAAAATTAACGCACATTAGTTTTTTACACTCAAAGGTTAACGTGTTTTATTGTACTACGAGTATATGTTATATTTATAACTTCCATTTTTTTAAAACTACCTGATACCTGACTACACAGTAATTAGGATATAAAATAGCGATGGAGGAAAATTCTAATCTATTCATCCATTATAGGTTGATAGACAACAACATACTAAATCATACATATACACATGCACACTTCAAGGCCTAGAATTATGATTGGTTTGATTTACCGAACTGAAAGATTGGTAGAAATATTCGTATTATTAAACTAGGTTAAGAATTTAGAATGTTAATAAGCAAAGCTACAATGCTTCAACAGTAAATAGCCTGTGCCCTGTTGAATATATTAAAATGTTAAATACTTTACTCCAAGTATTCATGTAGAAACATAAAAGTGCATAGATACATAAGTGTGTATATTTATTAGCTGTGCAACAACCTGTCTGCCGATGTAGTATAGGTAGTAGGTATATTCCATCCAAAAGTTGTCTCGCAGCCTGCAGAAGGCCAGCTATTGAAACACAGTTACGGTTTACGATTTTTTATTTACTATTTTATTATGATTTATCATGAAAGACAACATTTCATGAAATGTTCGAACTTTATGATATTATGATGAATTCCACGAATTGGACACATTACTAATGTAGACTCAGCAATTAATTTCTCACCCGCTGTATTATTTTCGTGGGCGGTCACCGTTAATTTAAATGCCGACTTCTTGGAGGCGACAACTATTTCATTAGTTAATGCTATAATTTACAGGATAAATAACTTATGGTTTAATTTGAAGAAACTAAAAGTCCTTATCCTTATACGTATAAGAAAAAAGCTAATATAACGTGTGTTCGATATGTATTCTGTTATGGTCTTGCTTAGTACACAAATTGTGCCTTTTATCAGACGACCGCTCTTAAACCTACTTGTTGTAGTTTGTATCTAAGATCCTTTAAATCTAATCTTAACTACATTACTACGCATGTTAGATAGTTGGTACTGTTATTACATATTACAACTAGGGTTTTTTATCTGCACCATACAAAGAGAACAAAAACATCTTTATATATATATAGTTAATGGAATTGAAGGGGAGGAAAACTTGACACAAAGGCTATACCAACCCGTCTGGCCAGTGTGGTATTACTATACCACTCCAGGCTACTGGCCAAAACCTCCTTTCCAAGCAGAGAGGACTATTAAAGGCTGTTTATGTGATGTGATGTTTTTTTTTTGTTTTTGTTTTTTTTAAAAAGACAACTCCCGCAACACAAAGTGTGGCATGAGCTAAGATTATTCGTAGTAAAAGCGATGTTTTAACGTTAAAAAAAAAGCACTTCTGCCCCTTGCTGTGATGAGCCCACTGAAGTAGAATACGCGAAGTGGCAGTAGAACCGCAGCTGTAGCTTCCGAGACTATGCCACTAATGTATTAGACGCCCAAAGTGTACTAAGTTGGGGAATTATTGCGGAACTTTGGAATAATCGCAAAACTTTACAATTTAGGGCGCGAACTTACACGAAACGCCTTCAACAAAGTTTTGCATCTCGTGGAACGATATGGCACGAGCTAGGAAAACTTCACTTGCTTTTCTTTACCTTTCACTGCTAGCTCGCTTTGTGTTTGACCAAGATTCTTTCATCACTATAATTTTATTGTAATTTAAGTAAAAGGTGTTTTACCGGCCGAATATTCAAAAGCTACTCAATTTAAAAATGTCGCTAGGCTTCGTCACAAAACACTGACTCATAATTGATCGTAGCCTGTGAAATGTAGGTATGAATTCAATGTGTTGTTTTGGGAGCTAGCACACAGAATCATGAGATATTTTTCTTTTAAGAGAAAATATATGGATATGAAAGTGCTAAAAGATTTATACGGATAACAGAAGATACCGGTGTCGTGTCAAGCGACTGAAGCGTTTAAATAAACCATTGCTTTTCTTTCTACGGAATACTTGGCGAAGAATTTTCTAGGAAGTACATGTAATACAGCTTAATGTAATACAATTTGATCGCTAGATAATGTAAAAAAATTAATGCGTAATATAACCTCAAAGGTTGGCAACGCACTTGTGACTAGTTACAGGTGTCCATTGCCGGTGGTAGTCACTTACCATGAGTTGACTCTTCTGCTCATTTGCACCTGATATCATAAAACAAATCTTGTTGCTCTCACATACAAACATACCACGATAAAAAGTTTGTTTCGGAATTAACGTGACGAAGAGCCTACTAAAACCAATAATAGCATATCATGAAAATAAATTTGCCAGGTTTGCGTCCGCACAGTTGGTTTGCCGGACAAAAACCCCTCTGAATTTGATTGTTCTAAGTAAACCTACATATAGTCATCCAAACATCACATAGCATAAGTCTCAAGATGAGCTTGTGAGTAAATGATCTAGGGTTCTGACGGCCTAGTGCGAGTTTACTTCACATCAACTTGATCGACATGCCGACTGCGTTCGGCATTGCGATTGGCCCACACTGAAATTGCCACCAATCGCAAGTTGATGTGAAATGAACGCGCACTAAGCTCTCAGATCACAGAAAGGACTCATTTCATTATATTTGGCTCAAACTCTAATACCTGGAAAATCAAATTCGTAATATCTATGTCTAATTTGCAGAATATCGGAACGCACGGTATAGTATATAAGTATAACTTATATTAATTATGTTTTTATTGTTTGTTACAGGTATTAAACAATTACAACAAAATCTTAACGTCGCAAATGGTTAAGGTAAATATTTAGTATAGACACATCATTACAACTTGAATAACATTTATTTTAATTAAACCAACAAAAAATTATACATCAGAGACATAATCATACGAAAAAGGAAATATATTGCTGTTATCACGTTTTACAATATATTGTTAATTAGATTTTCAAGGTTACCTTGAAATTATTTATTTGACTTCACTTTGCAAAGTCATATTATTTTTAATTAAATTGTATAATCTGCTGCATATGACTAGGAAACTATAAGAAACTAGCTGTACTCTGCCACGCTTCGCTGTGGCACATTGGTTGCACCCATGAGAAATAAGGAACTAAACTGAAGCGAAAATATATCATGTGAAAATCGATGCAGAACTTTTTGATTTTTTAAAGGTACACAAAACAACTTAACATGTATACGTATATACGTACGTATATGTATACAAATTAAGATAACATCATAACAAATAATACTATAAATCGACGAAACATTTTGATAAATAAAATACTTTATTACTTTGGTAACTAAATTCTACTGTAAATCTTGTAGTCAAAGCTGATTCATAAAAGTAGTGTTAAATTAAAGTAGTTAATTAAATCAGTTGAAATGGTAGAGAAACAAAATTATAAAATAACTTTAATGTCTTCGACTAATTATATTTGAAGTCAGTGACAATGATTGAAAATAATATCTTTTAACTTCTTTTACACTGTGTTGAAATTAGGAAATGAGTCAAGTGGACTCCATGATATCATATCAAAGTTTTATATTAAATTAAGTACGAACTGTAATAACTAAACTTAGAAAACAAACATCAATAAACTATTATTATCTCGGGCCCTTGCCAACTATCTAATGGCAATAAATGTTTTTGCCAAAATACTTGGATATTCTCCATATTCCACATGATTTTTTTCGATCATCAAACGAGGACTTACAAAAACATGTAAGTACCGTTTGTTAAAATGTTAGGAAATAGTTTATACTTTCTGTAATGAACTAAAGACTCTCGGGAAAACAATAATATTTACGTTCTTTTATGTGTGATTATATGGCATCAATCCCACCCACGCTAAGTGAAGAATTAAAATGAATGAAAGAAATCACCGCGTGTTTTTATTTGCAAAATTCTGTGACACATGGGATCTATATAGAGCTATATAGGCACTGTAGGAAAAAAAATCGCGCGAAAAATGAATCTGTGATTTGATACAAAAAGATTTTTATTTGTCATTATAAATACTGTTGATTTCATTATATATAGTGTACACATATATATATATATATATATATATATATAATGTGTGTAAGGTTGTCTGTAAGAGATCGCCGTCAGCAATTCTTTGATTCTTACGTCTTTATACTTGTAACTAATTTATGTGTTAACTGTATACAATAAAGATATAAATAAATAAATAAAATGAACGCGATACGTAAGTATATGTAAATCGCCACGATTTATTTCCATAGAATTTTGCGAAATAAAAACGTGCGGTGAAATATCGCTGTGCGGACGGGCCCTTACATTTTCTTGGAGCGGTAACGAATTTAGAAGTTTACAAAATTTCATACCAATGGTATTTCTAATTATTATGGTTTATTGTTGCGAATATCACCACACATAAATTCCATACTTAAATATTTGTGATTTTAAATAAAATCCGCTGTCAATGGAAACTTATGTCTGTTTATATGTTGCGCACGACTGAGAATGTATTATTTTTATTATAATGTGTATAATTTATAAATACAATAACTGCTTTTGCCATTTCACCATTTAACATTCTTTCAATATTTTTCTATAACGGTTTTTACTTAATTAACTTTTATAGGAAAAATCTCGCTTATAAATAGTCTCACAGATATGTCAGAAAGTGCTAGAAAATAACATTTAACTAAAATATATTAAGACATTCAAACTTAAAAACAAGAAGAACATTAATAACAGATTTACGAGCACCAATACTTTTTGAACAAATCCTAAATGCCTATTCAGTACTATCGTGCCTTTGTCTTTTAATATCGAAGGTTTTATCAGACGAAGAAGTGCCAGGTCTCGTATTGTTGTAATGACATGATACAGCCTCCTGCATCACGTTTGCTATTTGGGCTCTCACCCACATCTTTATATTGATTGGGAGCTGTCTCATTTCTGGAAGAAAAGATAGTAAAAAGAGCCGATCACTGTCCGTCTCACTTTCAGCTATTTCTACAGGGAACATTGGCATTTCAATTTCTTCTGGAGGTTGATTGTCGTCGCTAGATTGCCGCTTCCTTTTTTTTCTTTTAATCTTTTTTACTTTGATAGTTGCTGTTTCAATGTCAGGATCGTCATCTGGGTTGGGCAACGGCTCGAATATGAGGTCCTCTTCGAGATCACTGAAAATATTGCATTATTAGATTGTGTGATCTAAATAAATATTATTATTGTTATTGATCCTTCTGACATTTAGACAGGCCAATTGTTCTAGTACTCAGTGATCCTGACTGCTAACCTAGAGGGCGTGGATTTGATTCCTTACCAGAACAAGTACTGTATGATGGTATTTTTCTGGGTATATTTTATGTATAATATGTATGTATTAAGTAATATACATATAAGAATCCTACGATCCTATGGTCTGGTTACCATAGCACGAGAAGAAAAGTTTTAGTTTTTTACTCTCTATTTATGGCGTGTACTTACTCATCCTCGCTTAGTGTACCTTCATAACCTCCAAGAAAACTCATCCTCTTGAAGTAGCGATACACTCGTCTATTGATTCTTACTCCAGACCTGCGTGCGCGCAATTCTCTATTGTATGCATCTCGTAGCGAACGCCATTTTCTTTGTAGCTGTAGAACTACAATAAAAGTATTTATGTATCATATATTATTGTATGTATCATATATTGTAATTTAGCAGCAAAAATAATTTAGAGCCATTACATATCTATCTACGAAGGTATCAGAACACCAAGAGACATTGATTGGTAACAATAATCCTTTGTCTCGTTAACCTTTCAGCAGTCACAGCATTCAACAGAACTCTAAAGATTTCCTACCAGTAAGTGGGGCTTCTAGAGTTCCTTGAAAAGGATAACAGGTTGAACAATTCTACTTCATCGAATAAACTCGTAACTACTAAATATTTCGATCGAAGACAAAAAATAATAATACTGCTATTGGCTGTTAAATAAAATTATTTAATCTGTGTGTTATTTAATGTTATTTACGGTGACGAATTAAGAAGACGAAGTGGCACTACCCCTTATTCATCCCATGGGTGTCGTAAGAGCCGACTAAGGAAACAAACACCGCAGCAACAGCACTGCAAAGGAAAACTTGATTGAACAGAACCCTATACTAACCCGTCTGGCCAGCGTGGTATCTATAGTGGGCCAAAACCTCCTTCCTAATGAGAGGCCCATGTTCAGCAGTGGATTATTAAAGGTTGTGGATTATGACGATGATGAATCTGTTAGGGTTTGTTTATTAAACTCACAAACGGCCCTGCCTTAAGTGTTGTGACTGACTGAGTAATGAGGACCTATAAAACCGCACTCCTAAAAAGGTTAGTGCTTGTTTATTTTATGGTATATTATGGCATAAGAGAGTATATTTTATGGTATAAGAGAACAAGCGAGCAGACGGGTCACCTGATAATAAGTAACTACCGCCGCCGCCGAGTTACAAGTACAAAACTAAAAAAATATTCAAATAAAATAGCAATCGTAAGACGCTGATAAAATAAGGTTTTTTAAAGTATGTTTACAAAGTTGGGTTTTCCTTCGCAATATTTAAGTCTACATAGTTTAAAATAAACTAGTTTTTTTTTTGTTGTACGCTTAGATATTTTAAATCTATTAAATCTTCGGTTTTCACCAATAGAAAGATTGATTCAAGAGGAAGGTTTATATGCATAATACATGCATATTATAACAGAGAAAATCTGAGAATTTCAAAGATATGATGTAAATGTTTTGTGCTCTTACATTGCAAACGCTGGCTAAATTTTACGAGATAGACCAAATAATGTACTATGGAATTGTATCAATATCAATATGATCTTAAAAAAGATCTACAAAACAGTCTGCGATGGTATATGTCTATCTTCTAAGAATAACTCACAGTATCCATTTTTATCTTTTAAATATTACAAAATTGTATTATTATTATTCCTTACAAAATTGAATACCTTAGATACGTTGTGCATTTAAGGTAGATTAAAATTGCTCTATGCAGCATATCATTAAAATGAGTATTTTACAAGATATTAGAGGTTTAAACCTCTAATATCTTCTAAAATACTCATTTTTGCGGATTCCAACGACCGTCGAGCCCTTACGTCCGTCGCGAGTGGCAGTGGCCGGTAGGATTAGAGCGCCTATAAATATTACATTTAAAGATGTCCTGGAGTATAGTCCTATCATAATAATAGTATAATTAATTACTTCACACTGCCACCACATTAGTAGTATTAGTAGTATCTACATTGCACCCGTGCGAATCCGAGGCGGATCGCTAGTAGGTAATAAAAGTTGGCATCTGTTTCAACTCGCGTCTTTTCAGAATGTAACCGTACTTAATTATGTAGACATAACAGATTATTATTAGATTAGATTTAATCAGTAACGAGAAATGTCGTGTCACACGGTTGCGAATGCATCTTATTTACCGCTCCATATCTACTCTGTTCTAATTCTATTACAAATAACTCTATTAAATAACCTGTCAAAACTCATTGCACCTTCAATTACTACTGTCTCTCTAAAAATTTTTAATCCATCCTAAGGTTGCCTGGAAGAGATTGCTCTTAGCAATTAGGCCGCCCTTAGTACATTACATGTCTGATATTTTTATGTACCATACTACTTGTAAAACGGCGTACAAGTAAAGAGTTTTCTATCTATCTATAACAAAGTAGAACTTGACCTACTTAAGTTCGAACCGTTACGATATTATAACCCTGCACAAGAGCGAGCTTACAGCGGCTGTTGTTTACCTCTCTACTGAGACAAGTTTGCCGTCTACGTTTTTAATGAAAATTATTTTGATGCTTCTCTATTTTATTGATATCTCTTTTTCAGAATACTTACCTTCACTTCTAACTTTATGTATGTATTGTATATTCATAAAGATGATGGAAACTATTTATTGACCATAAAAACTTGAAATTCATAATTTTGTGATATTTATAATTTGTGAACTAGTAATTATTAATATATGTCGGTAATTACGTACCTACTTAATTGTAAATGAATTAACTGGGTACTCATATTCCTTATGCACAATTACGTGTTTATTAGTTTCCACATCATCGCCAATACCGGGTCAATATGAGTAATTGCAAAATGTTATTTCCTTATTGTTTCTATTATCAAACGTAAAAACATGTAATGATAACAATAGCAAAAAAATGTGAATCTCAAAAATCTTTAATCGTGTCGCATAGTCGTCTCATGAAGGTCTGGAAGAGGATTAAAAGTTGTTTCGAATATCATTCTGACATTTATTAGAGCATGCAGGTAGTATTATAGGAATAAGAGTTTAAGACGTTAATACCTATTAACCTTTTTTTGTTTTTTTAATACATGTGGTAAGTCTACTATTTATAAGCTTGCCATATTAAGGATTCCATTCTCGCATTGATTGACAGTTGTTGTTGTGTAAAAATGACGTTACAGAGATCAGGTTCGTGTATGTTTTTCATACTAACCTCTGTCATAAGCAGTCGCCTTGTTGAAATGTTCCCAATCGTGATAAATAACAGATCCTATTTCCTTCCATAACGCTAACTTTTCCTCTCGATCGGCGGGCTGATCAGTTTTATACAACCCCGGCCGTTTTTTTATTTCATCGATCAATTGAACAGGATTAAAGATTGACATTTTGACAAATCACTAAATCGTTCCTTTGTATTAAAGGCGTCGATTATGATAGCGACGAAAAAAACGCGCCACCTCCGCAGCGGGGCGCGATGCGACTGACGCATTATCGCGCGTTTGTGCGCACGCTCGTTGTTCGTGATTGGCCGCTTTGCGACTCGCGACCGACAGAATGCCCGCCCACTGCGACTGGCGTGTCGCTGTGTCGTAAACTTTGTCGAATCGATTCATTATATCACGAAAAAACTCTCGTCATTTTACTATGATTATACATATTTTTCATCGATCAAGTCGTCCGTGACCGATGAAACCGGTAACCTACCTAACTATTTAAAAATGCCAATAAACTAAATATCTCTAAGTTATGGAATAATTTTAAAAAGAAACCCTTTTCATTTGTCTCGATTTTTAATGTTATTACTTATTTGCTTATTGTATCACAATATTAAGATTGGAACGTATTGTACATAACAACGCGTAGGTACATATATTAAGAATTAA
The DNA here is from genome assembly GCA_902825455.1 of Arctia plantaginis. NCBI lineage: Eukaryota > Metazoa > Arthropoda > Insecta > Lepidoptera > Erebidae > Arctia > Arctia plantaginis. The sequence continues at coordinate 8,449,170 of CADEBD010000327.1, read as the reverse complement.
ATTGCCTACACCTTGCAAAACGGAAAGGCTTTGTTCAACAATACGCGCTGCGACAAGTCGTGGGCTGAATGGGCCCCTCACAATTTACAAAAGTAAGTAGAGATAAAACCTTACTCTTTGTTTTTATTTTGGACCTGATTAATTTGTAGTTTTGGATATGGATCAATATTATTTTTATAAAGTGGAACAATTGAGATAAAATATGAAAATGCTACCTATGGTTGGTTAGTTAATAGATACACAATACATATAATATTCTCTTTTATTTTGTAGACGTACAACTGTTTCTTCGTACTCTGAAAAAGACACGGCATTTTCAAGTAACCCTTGTGTGTTATAACTTGTATGTAAGTCGACTTGGAACTTGAAAGCAACCGCAACTTGGTCTTGCTTTTGTAGAGCTACGCCACGTTGCCAAACCGTGCACACATACAATTCTTTTATGTTCTTTTTTTTTGGATGCACTTTTTATATTCTCACACCAAAACCTGTTATTATTTAGGATATTTTAACTGATAAATGGCTTTTTAATAATAAGTTTCAAAAATGAAGTACCTGTATTCCATTTGCTTTATGAAAACCACTAATTTCAGTCATTGTAAATAAATAAAAAAAATTACAAAGACTTATTTACAATACTTTTAAGTATTTAAAGACTGTAACTTAAATGTGACTGTAGAGAGTGCAGCAATAAAAACAGCAAGTGCTTGCTGCGTGTCCGAAAATACTAATTAATTAATAATAATTATAATTATAATAATATATTTTAGCGAACACAAGGAAACTAAGACATTACAATCTCCTGGGAAGAAAAGAGTTCGACTGACGGTTGATAAGCTAGAAATGCATGCAAAGAAGCTTTCTTTAACTTTTGCTTGCATCCACAGATGACCAGCAGGTGTTACTATGCTTTTGTTTTATTTAAAAAGAACATTTTCTATCAGGTCGACAAACTTAAGTCTATATAATATATTTTTTTATGTACACCTTAGTACCTTACCTGTTCTATACTTGTGTGTATTCGATACTTGCTTTGTATTATAAAATTCAAACTCAAATATGTCAAATATTTCAATTTGAGCCAAATATAAGTATGTAGTACGAAACATATCCAGTCAACGATTGATTCGGTTCTCAGTTGAAACTATTAAACAAAAATTTTATTTCTTTTCAAGATTTTCAAGATGACAATGTGATTATAATTAAGGTTAAAAATTAGACCTGCAAAGTTTTTAGAGATCACTGTGCATAGCATGTCAGTAGCATGCATGATCAAAAATGTTTTATTCCCAGCACATTTAGCTGGAACATGTTAAAACTAAGTAAACCATGTCTGCAGAGGAAAACGACGGGATTATTGATTCGGTCGGTCCATTCGCACAAACCTTGCGGAGCTGCCAAGGGCACAGAAGTAGCGATACGAACACTAAATTTATAATGTTACTGTTTATTTTTCATGTTGAATACGGTTTTATAATAGAAAATATTATTACTATGGAATGCTATAGTTTATGATGTACAGGAATAATGCGGAAATACAGGCAGGATTTTTGTATTTACTAAGTACAAAATTCATTATAAATAATTTTAAAGAGTTCTGTAGTCTTGTGCTAGATTACATAGTAGGGCCGTCGTATGATATAAGAGTACCAATAACTCCCATGTCTACTGAATACGATATACCTACTGGCTCGCAGTGGTCGGCGTATATATGTTTATAAATAAAATGTGAAAATAAACTTAAATTCTAATAATAAATGGTTTTTTGATTGTGCATATTTAGAGCAAATTTCGCCCGTTTTTAGTGCATATTTTGGCATTTTGATAGTGCACATAATCCGATTTCTAGTAAAAGTAATCGTAAATTGGACTTCCATAGTTATAAAAGCGTATTGTGCAAAAAAAAATGAATGGAGCCCTACAGTTCATTTCAAGTCTGAATAGCGCAGCAGCAACGTGGAGCAGTGCGCCTCTAGCGACGTTGCCACTCCGCAGCCGGTACCGCTATGCGACGTTGCCGCGTCGACCCACTTCCAAGGCGGCAACAGGCGCACTTTTTTCACTTGCCAAAATGTTGGAAGTTATAATAAAGCTTAATTGCTCACAATATTTACATAAATGTTTTTTTTTTACCGAAATATACTTATTTCAAGATCGTGACCTTTACTTTGTACAATTGTTTATGTAAACGTATTTGTTCTAATAAATTAATGAAACCATACTTTATCGGCTTAGAGATAAAATCACTCAAATATGAATACCAATGCACTAGGTGTCTATGTATCATAAATTAAGTAATCCAAGAAATTGTTACAATACCGGGTGCGGATCTACCTGCGTCAAGTCAAGTTGGAAGCAGGTACAGTTAAAAAGCCGTCACCTACACGGGCGTCACGTTACCGTGAGCACAGAAATGACATTTTATTTAGTTTTGATCAATTTTGCATTTTATTTCTATTACAAATTTAGGACTAAGGACTATAACAATTCAACAATTTCTTTTAGTGTATGAAATTTTGTTTCAAAAATCTCTTCTTGAAATTATTTCTTCTATCAGGTACTTCTAAAATCGGTACCAATAGTTTTAGTTACAGTTAAATTACAAACTGAAACTGGAGCAATTTAAAATAAATACTAATTTCGGCTCATTATTTTAATGAGTGGAATTTTTCAAATTTTGTATATGTAGCAATAGAGCAGTATATTATGTCTATATTGATTTTATAATCCAAATCACAATACCCTACGACAACTAAACTATCTAAACACAAAACTGTGTATGTTATTTTGTGACTAAACTGGTAAAGTAAAAGTTTAGTCTAACCAAAGAACTCAAAAATGGCGCTTTAGAATCTAAATGATTTTTTAAATTATACACAGCGCTTGTTGCAGGTTAGCTTTTTATTTTCTTTATCTCTTTAACTATTTCATGGGGTTAACAAAAAACAAATAGGTGTTGTACTCATAAAGAATCCCTATAAAAAAGACCTTAAATCTTTTGGCGGACTTTGAAGGACCAACACAAAACACCTGACAGGTAAAATTAATAAAATAAAGAAAGCAAAAGAAGTTATTTTGAAGAATATTTTTAACTTATTATAAGTCTGGTTGGTACTATGCATTTATTAGTTAGTTAATTTAGTTGATTCAAGATCCGTGTCCAATATAATAATCTTTCAAGTATGATAAGAATACTTACTGTCGTGTTACTTGATTTGCGAAACAGGTCTGTATTGAAGATATAGGTTTTAATCGCATTTGAAATTGAAAGAATCATACCAATTATCTTATCTGCTATTAGAAGTAAAAAACAATTTAGATAACTTATCTTTCTTTGTCCGCATACCTACCTAGATATATTGTATTACGTATTACTTTATCTTACTATTACGTTTTATATTCTACCTAAAAGTATTTCTATCTCGAAATTAAGCACAGTAGTATTTAGTCTTTTGTACTTAATTGAAATACTATATCATTGGTAGGCCACCATGCCTGAATTGAAATTTGTACAATTACCAGAAACTACTATGTTAAATTATTAATATTAACGAATTAATGTTTGTTACAAACCCTTGCACCAATAGTTGCAAATCAAAGTGCATATATTATGTCTTTATCAGACTTATTCCTGAGTAGGGGTTTTCTTTCTCTTAAATCTTAAATTCGATTAATTACTTGCCCAAACAACAGTATGTTAGTATGTAGTTCTATTCCTGCAATCTAAGGCAGACAATTTACATACTATTTAATATGCTCAGTGTAATGTAAAGTTTTACTATCCCTATTTAAGACATAACAAAGTTCGGAGGACAATTGGAACTTACGGAGTCCAGTGATGTCGAGTATAGGTTGGTTCTACCAGCAATGTTAGTAATCTCGTGGGAGGTAAAGCTCAAAGAAAATATCCTCAATGACAGTTTGACCAAAATCAATTAGTAAATGATATCAAATAGTGGTCATATCTTGGAAGAGTAAATAAACATCGTCGGTAACAGACATTAAACTATATTTACACTCCAGAAATATTGTTGCTTGCGTAATCATTGTATACATACACTAGGTAGGTACGCGTTGTCGGAGCAATGTGTGTGAGCGTCAGTCAAGAGAAGCACAATGTGCATCCGGTTTATTGTCGGCAGTCGGCACCTCACAGATCTGCATCTTTATGCACCCTCGCATGCATGCATGGTACATAGAACGACCACATACCATAGTACGTGCGAAGCACTTTTAGTTCTTACATTTAATACGAGTATAATAGCTGTATCAGTCACAAATACAAGTACGGATGCTCATAGAGACATAATAGTAAACTCAAAAGTCTTAACATAAGTACATACAATATTTGTACGTACATAGTCTTAATATGTTATCTATGTAACGTACACGAACTCACAGGTGTCCAGCTTATCCAATGTCATCCATTAGTCTCACACGATACCCGCGGGAAACAATCCAACAGTATTTTCCTACAACACTCAGTGTATAGTGACATGTATAGTGTTGAACACTATACATGTCATAATTATATCATTTACCTAATATACCTACCTCCTAAAAATTTATGGATTCACAATTATTATAAAAACGTAGCCTATGTCTTTCCTCAAGAATCTAAGCATATCCATACCAAATTTCATCTAAATCGGTACAGCGGTTATTGATGTGCCCCTACCAACTTCTTCTACCCCCCTATTCACCCCTTTAAAGAATGATTTCTAGGATAAAAACTACCCTATGTCCTTTCCTGGGAGCTTTTATCTCTATACCAAATTTCGCGGTTAAGCCTGGAGAGGCAACAGACAGACAGACAGGAAGACAGACACACTTTTGCATTTATAATATTAATATAGATAGTGTTTTTACTTCTATGCGTAAGGCATGTAGATGTGTCGTACTTCATACACCGCAGGTCAGTGCGGTGCGGTCTAACCGGGTTCATACTCATCACACCAGTAATTGGATTCGTGGACCTACTCTAATTGGATTACGTAAGACTGAAAACTACCCGACTTGTGAAGCTTCCAATAATACTGACTTTCTGTCATCAGTATCTGATTGCTAATATAGTTACAATATAGCCCCTATTAGATATATAATAAAAGCTTAGTCGTTTTCGAGTTCTATGACATATCTACCATTAGTTTCTGAAGGCTGACTTATTTTGAGGGTCTTCACTGTCTAGAAGGAATGCTGAGAAGACTATAAGAATATAGAGATGGAAACTGCTACTTAAATTTCTATACTAACAAGTTTCGAATAGAAATATTCGCCCCAGGTTTCTAGTTTTATCTAGACCTATTTTGGTGATCAGTATTATCAAACAATTAGAGATGTTAAGTTCCAGTTGCATATATTTTTTAATTTAAACTTGATATTTAGGTACATAAGCAGATTTAATAACGTCTGCAGTCTGCAATAGTAAATCATGCCACTTTTAAGGCCCATACATAGAAATGCGTTCCTCATTTATATGTATGGGCTTTAAAAGTAGGTAAAAGGGAAGTCGGTTGCGATAATTCATTTACCTGATACCTTTTTTTTAAGTGTGGGACCCTGCGTCTGAAATCTGAAATAGGAGGGTATTTCAAACATCTGTCGCTACCGGCCATGGAGCTGCCGCCAGCGAGTAATCCTCTCCGATGACTACAATGAGGACTCGACGCTGCGACGCCCAAGCCGGGCAAATTGCCAGCGTGTGCTGAGCCGAGTCATCCCTGCAACCGCCCAGGACAGGCGGGACTCAATTCCCTCCTAGCCCACCCGCAGTAACCCAGTGCAGATACTTCCCGAAGCAGACGTGCTCGGAAAGGAGTTGCGTCAGTTGGAAGGAAAGGGTCCCTTGCTGCCGCCTCCCGCCGGGACGAACAACAAGCCATCCAACCACTCACTTACCTCTCCGGGCGAGGACCGATCGCCGCAACCCGTCCGGAACACAGCCGTCCGCCGATAAATTTCGGCAAGCACCTATGCCTCCAAATCCCACGGGGGAGTTTCGGCCAACGCGTACGCCGCCTCCATCGACACGGTGCAGTAACCACGTATGGCTGTAATCGCCAATACCAAGGGGAACAAGGGGGCCTTCGTCTTATCCAGGGCCACCTGTAAGCTTAACGCCTCAATGCGCCCGACCGCCAGAGACTCCCCTGGTGAACTTTTCTATGTTACACAGGCACACCGCACGACATGGGCCGACTTTTTGAAACACTATCTCAGTTCACGTACATAACGGTACGCTCTTCTAAGTAGTCTGCCACTAGCCGCCTCAGGTACCCTGGCACCTCGTGGAAGTGCTTCCATGGTGCAGCTAAATAGTAGACTGTTGAATGCACACAGCACTCTGCCACAGCTCACCTCCTTCTCTTCGGTCACGGACTTTAGGCTCAACACAGTACCAACACTCGTTGCCGACCTCGTGAAAATACCCGACGATGCGGGCAGAGAGGACCCTCTCAAACAATTTACCCGCCTCTTCCAGCATCACGTATCAAACAATTTGCCCAAGTGGGCAGGGATTCCGTCTGCCCGAAGGCGGTTTTCTTGGAACGGATCCGTGAAAGAGCCGCCCCTATCTCCGCATCCGTGACGGGTGGAACACCCTTCTAGTTCACCCCTTCGTCTCCGATCAAGGAGGCCATGGCCGGGGGTGTACGCTCCGCCATTTGCCGGATAAGGCTCTCGACCACCATTCACCTGATACCTTCATCCAGCCAACTTGACCAGGACGACCTTTATCAACCCTAAAATTGTAAATATTGTTAGGAGACGGTAAAAGCAGAAGACAGTAAAATAGGCTAATATTTATGGAAGAAAGTGAATGCAGAAATACTGTCACTACACCTAATAAAGGATTATGCTAAACTTTGCACATATTTTTTTTTATTTATTTACATTTTGGATTTTTTTTTTCTTACTTTTTTTTGACTTGGAAGTTGGGAGCATCAATTAACTATTATAGCTGCATTTTTTATGCAATAATTTCGATAAGATAGACACTATCAATGTTTTTAAACCTCTTTGTAAAATTTGGCGTATGTGTCCTCATAGATTTACCAACATGTAGTATTTACACGATATGCTTCGCGGTATACGAGAACTACAAAAGAGGGGCAGAGTGAGATGAATTATTTGCGTTAAAAATAAATGTCGGAGATGATATGTTTTTTTGTTAATTTACTTTATTGCCTTTTATTATGCAGTTTTATATCTTTCAATTTTGGCAGTGAACATATTTATGTGGTAACATTGTTTGGTGAAACAGACAGATTTACAAAACTGTTACTATGAGAAAGGAGGTTTGTAAGGGGAGGCCTATGTCCAGCAGTGGACTATTAAAGGCTGTTGATGTGTGTGTGATGTGTTACTATGAGTGATCCTTATTGTATTCTTCTATTTACTAATTCTAAGAATACAGAAAGGTATCATAAAAAGCTTTCCGTAAATTGTGACTGATCATCAATGATCATCATTAATCGTCATCATCATTTTCCTGGGATAATAAGGAATAACACCCTTCCCTTGCAGTCAGGTATAAAGGAAAGCTCGAGGGACCTTACTAAAGTAAGAAGACCTATAGAAAACCGGGGCTGAGAGTACAGTAGCTCCAAGATGCCGGGATTGTCCTGTGATTGAAGAGGTCACTGGGACAGAGACAACAAATACCTAGAGGATCTAGAAGGGAATGGCTAGTAGATACATCGTATATGATTTACTACAACTGCCCACCATGTAGCAGATGTTTCCTTTCGTGTCCTTTAGACAATCCTGTTGACTTTTACTAACATACAAAAAATAGTACCACCCTCAAAAATTCTCTTGCCATATTATAATAATGGTGCCATAAATCGCTTTTATGTACCTAACATTCGGCTAAAGCAATAACATGTTTACTCCACAAACAGCAGTAGCTTGCACTCGCTAGAATGTCTGACTATCTACATATTTTGTTCAATACAAAATTGTTCCACCAAAAATATATTTTTTTAAGAAGACAACATTTAATATATTTTTTTTAAAGAATACTAGTGTCGTGGGTATGTATTATAGCAGTAGAAGTGGCTTTCTGCGTTTCAGTGCACGAGACGTTAAAAAACTTTAGGAGACACTGCATATCGTGTACGGGAATAATAAAAAAAAAGCACTTTAACCATTAGTTCTTATATAATTATACAATGGTTGAAATCACCGAATACATAATATATGTATGTCATAATATATGTCAGTATATAACTGACATTTCAAGGTTTGTTTTTTCCGGTTAATAACCTCGACCTTTCTTTGAATACATTAATTATAACAGTACACTGATTTTTTTACTCAAATATTACACCTTTTTTTATTTGAGTTTAGTTTAGTGGGTTCGACTCCTGGAAGGGGCAAAATTTTATAGGGTGATTCTGAGAGAAAAAATAGCCTAAGTTACTCCTTATATAGACAGCTACCTGGTAGTAAAAAGTTATCAAAATCGGTACAGCCGCAGCAGTTTTTAAGATGACAAGAACAAACAGACAGACAGACAGACAAAAATTATTTAAACTGATTTTAAGGCCTAAGTATCGTTCAAATAACCATGTAAGCATTAAAAAACTATTATTTTAACGTTACAAACAGACACTTCAATTTTTTTATTTGTATAGATTAAATGAAGCTGGGTAAATACTTCGGACACCTCAATCGTGATCGAATATTGCTCACATATTTGCATCTTTATAAACTGTAACTTCAAAATAACACGTTTTTAATGCCGAACTGACTCAAAAGCAGTATGTAAGTAAAAGAAAAAAAAACACTATCCATCTCGTCTCTAGGGGGCGTCACGGGGGACTTTACAGACATTTATGAAACGGACACAGAGAACACCCAGACTCAGAGCAACGATGTCGTCCCATGTGGGGATCGAATCCACAATAGGCTATTTAAATAAGTTTAGAAAATGTTCTAGATTATTCTATACATGATATTGTACATAGCACATTAATATTTCCTGGAAATTAGATCTATTTATATTTTAAAACGTAGTTGACAAAATAATAATAAATCTCTTTATTGTACACCAGGTCTAAATATATGAAGATAAACTTAAGCTAGGTTAGACAGGTACAAATGGCGGCCTTATCGCTCAGAGGCAATCTCTTATAGGCAACCTTAGTATGGAGACATATGACATAAACAAAACAGTGCTGACGTGGTTATAAAGTGAGTTTCATAATTTTTGTTAAGATATATTAGATGAAATGGCGTATAAATGGTGTGGTGTTAAAATGTAAAAATACGTCTAAAACTAATCCAATCATACTGTTTGTTTCTGCGCCAACATGGCGCCAACGGATGCCAAAAGACGAAAACTGTGGTCACTATTAGCAAATACTTTTAGGAATAAATAAAAAACCAAAACACTAAAAAAACAAAAATACGCACTTAAAATCGGTCGAAGGAATCCACAAATTGAGATTGTTTTGGTTACTTCATATCTTTTAATCTATGGTTCACTTTTGACACTTGTGACTATTGCGGTGTCGTCACAGACTTGTGTCAATCACAGGACGTTCCCGTCCGCGACAAAATTAATAAAAAAAACTTAAAATTAGCATAAAAATTTACACAAATTAGCGTGTAATAAAGTAATTTATGCTTTTCTATTCTATTATCTAATAGGATGATCATAATTTATAGAATATTTTCAATGTTGTCAAATAGCCTATTACTCTGCGCGGTAGGAAGGAAGCGGCGAGGTGACCGCTTAAGCCACTACGCCATCTGTGCACTCAAAGTCAGTAGATTACATTATTGACTTCTAAGATTTGTTTTTATGAATTATTTAGCCAGCTAATAGTAAAACAAATGAAAGCGTGATAAATTTTATGAGGTTCGTTTTATAGTAACCGGTTATCGTTGTTTATAAAACACTCACTACAAGAACACCGACTGGGTGTTAGAAATATTATATTATGTAATATATCAAACGGTGGAGTAAAATAGCATTCTTGCATAAAATTATTAATATACAAAGGCAGCAGTTTACTGTCTGATGTATCTAAGCTTTGTTGTTCCGGTTGCAATACATTGCTAGCTACTTCAGATTGCAACGAGGACAGACTAGATGGTTCGGAGGTTTCCCGGTCTGCAGTTGAATGTGATGCTCCTCTATCAGTCTTCGCCAACAATTATGACACACACGAGATGATGATGGCAACTGAAACAATAATCAAACCATAACTGAAGGCCCTGTAAAAAAATACAATAAACTAGATAAGTGGTTGCAAAAATACAACCCACTCTACTGAACAACTATGTTAACATATAAAAAAGTTTTACACCATATACTTTTATTCCAGTGCAGTGATGTGGACACACCAGCTGGTTTGCTGCTAATCCATACTTTATATTCAATGTGAAAGTGAGATTGTTTGTTTGTTACGCTATTACACAATTCTTTTACCAATGGAAAGTTATATTACCAGCGAATAACATAGGCTACATTTTACACATAAATTAAAAACTGTTGAATAGGTACTTACCTCACGTGGTGCAATCTGTTGCACAATTACATTCCTTATCAGTTCCTCACGTGGAGAAGTGGCACACTACATTGTCACTCGAAATGTGTAAATAATGATAAAGATGCCATAATTATTAGATATTGATAATATTTTAATTCATCTCAGTTAAAAAGCATTTCTAAGAGGAAGAAATGACATGGATTAACTATTTACCTGCTGTGGTCGAACCCATTGTTGTATTAGATTTCGAACTACTTCAATTTCCAATAAATGTCTTCGCATCTACGTGACATTTATACCACAATTGACACAGCGTAAATGTCCTCTTGAACGAGTTACTGTGGGCTGTAAAGAACTCTGGCCTGTGTGAAAGCTGGGGTCATAATTTTCATTGAATAGCGAATCCAAGTTCGTGCAGGAGTTATTGTGAGAAGCGGGAGCGGAATCCATGTTCAGTAGTGTGTGTGACAGCGGGGTCCAGGCCGTGGTCAGTAGGGTAAGAAAATGTCGGAGTCCATGTAGAACTAGAAAGCTTATTAGTTGTATTGTAAAAAAAAAACAAATTATATAAATGCAAACGAAGTTGTGATTACACGTAATGGTGACAGATTGTCCTTGCTGTTTTAATACATTCGATGTTGCCACTTACCAGACATACAATCGGAAATCGATGTCGATTATTTGTAAAATATAATTTAATATGAAATAATAATCTACGAGGCGCCTTTAAATTCTGTAAGCCTTTTGGAATATATTTCCATTAGTTTTTCAAATTTTATCTTTAATGTATTTTATTATATCTTAAAAGTATTTTTAAGTAGTACAGTAGCATTTTGCTATGATTTGAAGAGTTCATGGTAATTCAACTAACAATTTGCTTATATTATTATAGTAACATTATAATAATAACCGTAAGAAAGAATAATAATAGCACTAAAATAATGAAATAATAAAAAATATTTTTTTTTGCACAAAATTAGTAATTGGGAACAATTAATATTTTTCCATAAATCAATGAATTACGGATTAACGTAATTTCACTCTTATCTTTTCGGTCCTTTTTTTTGTGCTTAACTCTTGCTGACTTCTCAGGATAAATGAATACCCCAATTAATAAACAGAAAATAAGATGGTTTTTTCTAACAAAAGCAAATTTTTGGGCGTTTCATGGCCAAAAATAGGCATGCCCTTTATACAGCACATCTAGAACAATGCAAGTAGGTATAAAGGCTTACATAGGTTATCGTTATTTATTTTGCGTAATGTCTCTAACCTATAGCCATGAATAGAGAATTATACGATTAGTGTATATTATATATTCTAAGCCTTAATACATACGTCCCTACATAGAATTTTATTGTCACCTTTATTCATCCAAAAGGTACCCACGCCCCACGCCGTCCATACTGCGATCATACAAGAAATAGGAACTTGAAAATCATACCCACTGAACTAGAAAGATTCGATTAAATAAAGTTGTCTGTTTCGATGTTATTATGACCTTAGAGGTGTCGATATAAAGATAAAGATCCACCTACTTTCCTAATAAATGTTTTGAAAACTTATACTCAACATGAAGATGTCGACGATGGAGTAAAATGAAACACTATACCTTGCATAAGTTGTCTAACATCAATCACTCATTAATATTATCAATAACAACAACCTTCAATGCTCTTGAAATTAAAACAACTAAAAAATCGATGCTATCTCTCAGTTGAATGTTAAATGCTGAATCAGTGCGAGACGTTGCCGCTCTGCTAGCGACGTTGCCGCTCCGACGGATACTAGGCGCCATGTTGCCAGCTCGCTCGGTGCGGGCGGGCGCCACGCGCGGTTGCCGTTCGGCGCGGTATAAACCGTAAAATACCATTCATTCAATTAGTGTGTAGCTAACATTAAACTTTTAATGAATTCACAAAACTTACATGAGAATGTCAGTAGAATTTGCTAAGGTTAGCTGGTGCGTGTAAATAGTGCGTATTGTTTTTAAAACTAATGCATACATCATGACTATTAATGACACTGTTCCACTTATGATAAACTGTGTGTTAACTCAAAGTCCAAATTGGAAGCGATAATAGTTTACTTATATTAAATAAAATATCATGATTTAAAACTTTTAGAGTGTAGGGACTTTAAGTAGAGTACCTAGGTAGATATGATACCAGAGCTGGTTGCCTGGGTTGGTAGTATTTCGAACTCTCTTGCTAACTTGGAAAGCGTTAATGGTCCGGAATTTCACTGATTGCACGATTTCCGTACCCCATCGTCCCGTTTTATCTTCGCTCTAAATCCTTTGGTCCTTACATAGAAGCGCTCAAAACCCATTTTAGCCGGCTTATTCCTATTTCTGTCAGCGGAAGGGTTTTAAATCCATTTCAAAATCCCGTCGGCCAAACCTCTCGACTTTACATATCGTAGCAAAATCACTGTACCGTACACCTACTATAGCTAAATCTACATAATTATCTAATTTGATTCTGTCTCAAACAATTTTATGTTGACAAAAAGTATTTTTTCTCCGTACAATCTTTGCCAGGGTTTTTGCGAACACATCCACTTACAATGTTTTTACGACGTTACGGCATACATATTTCATTACATATGCTAATACATAATACAACTATGCGAGAGTGAGCATAAAATCTTAATAAAGCTGAAGTACTACGGTGGCAATTTATGACGCAAATCTAAATATCCTTCGCTGAGGCTGCCCCAGAGATCAAATTTATTCACATATTGCGGTATATTGCTGTTCATTTCACGCTACTACCTAAACTTGTAGTTTTGACTTTGGGTTTAGGCGTTTATCGTCGGAATTAAGAAGAAGATTGTTATAGAAAATAGTAAATATGTAGCTTATCGTGCTCTCGCGAAAGGATTTATTTTTTGGAGTGGTTTACTTAGACTGTATGAGAGTCTTCTAGTCTAAGGATGGATGTTAATTAAAAAGGCCTCAGTAATGAGCGTTCATGTTTCCTCCTTATCTAGTATGTAGAAGCTTCTAAAATTAATTCCGTATGAATAAACCTTATCTTCAGATGTAGAAGTATTTCGGTAGTCGTAATAAAATTTGTCAAGACATAACGTCGTAGTTGCTTATTTTGATCTCTCTCAAGTAGTACAATCAGACTAACACTAATCTAACAAATTAGATTGTAGGTAATCAATAGTGCAACAATATCTTAAAGTTACATAATCTTGATCCAGACACGTGTAATAACAACATCGACATTTCAGTTGTATCTATGCCACGATTTATAAAGATCACTACAGATCATTTTGTCTTGGCAGAAGCTCCTTGTTTATAAGAAATAATAAACTAGAGCATATGTATTTTTGGCACATATCCACGTTGGCGGTTTATTATAGTACAGCCCATTACAATATTTGCGATTTTATTATTTGCATCTTTTTATTAAAAAAAAAACTTAATATATGTATGCATCTTAGGGTTTAGTGTGTGTAAATAACTACGTATACGTGTAATTGCGTAGAAACTTAAAAGGAATTAGCATGCCAAAAACAAATCAATGTCTGTTACAGTTGTGATTATAAAGGTAAAACGATAAATATAAGGCAATATAAATAAAATAGATTAAATACCTACCAAAACAATGTTAACTTCTTCAACGTCAAATAAACTTATGTTATAGGTTATTATGTTAACAAAGTTTTGATAATGTTGTTTGTATCTGTGTAAAATTCGCAAGGCCTCGTGAAAGCGTATACCTACATCCGTTGAGCAGAAACCTGATCTACATACCTCGACTAGAATGACTCGTGGTTGGTAAACAAGTACCTACGTACCCTATAGCCACACACAGACTAGGCGTACTATACCAGTGTCAATTTATAAACTTGAATAGCTATGAGATTTTGAAGCCCAGCAGTTCAAGCGACATATAAATAATAATACTCTTTCTTTTTGTGATTCATTACGAGAATTAATGTTTCTTATGGTATTGAATTATAATAATTGTAAAAGTTTCTTTGTGTATAACATACAATTGAGAATTGCTGCGTAATTTTTGATCCAGAACTTGGAATTGTGGTACGCCCTCAAAGCGGTTATCTTGCTTATTTACCTTATAGTTTCATGAAATTAAGAGATTCTTTTATTTTAATGTATATATGTACCCACTCTCTCAAAAAACAATCACTCATTTATGACTAAAATTCGCAAAGTAAATAATCTTACATTTTGTAGGTACTTAGGTGCTTTGCAAACAAGTGATAATCTGGAGCAGACCACTCTTTAATTTTAAAATTAAGTGGGCGTTTACAAGTTTATTCGTATAGTATTCGTTCTGAAGTAACTCAATATAATTTTATTATTATTTAATATACCTGTTGCTAATAGCGTTGTACAATGCTTATGTACCTACAACTTCAAATAATAATTATGAAACACAATCGCTTGCCGGGATAATGATTACAATGTAATTAATATTTCACAAGTCAAGCAAAGTGCAGTGACGTGAGACCGATTATATTAGCAACACATTAGATCCGCCATATTTTATAACTAAAACAATGTTTTTATTTTGAGAGTATGTGGCGTAACAACCGACTAGCTCTCATCTGAATTGCAAATGGCCGCCAACGTGGAGATGTGGCAACGTTGCGTCGCGCGGGTCGAGATGAGCGGCAACGCGGTCTCGTGCGTATTTTTATCAAACAACAATCGCGAACTTATCTGTTATCAAGAGATAATATTGTAGTGTTGTTCGTCTCGTTCGACGTAGTAGGCCGAATGCTGCGTTTCGCTGGCTTAATATATATTGTACATCATTTTGCACTCTACTGTCTCTTGGCATAGTTCAAGTGGTACAAATAAGAAAATAACAACAATATGGCGGAACTTGGCTCGTTAACATAAAACGGATGTCCACCAATTTATGACAATAACATTGATTGTAACCTAGTTAGATACATTGGTTTTGTTTTTTTTTACTGCTAATTACAGTCAACCCGTCTGGCCAGCGTGGTATATGACACTCAAAAACTTTCTACGAATAGAATTTTTTAACAAATTATTTATAGTACAAAAGCTTTCGTTTAAAACTAGCTGATGCCCTCAGATTTACTTGTGTTTATTTTGATTTTTGCAGGAAAAAATAGCCTATATGCTATTCCGTCTGGAATAGAGATAGATTATAGTCTTAATATCTATCGCTGTGCTGAATTTCATCCAGAACTGTTAAACCGTTCTGGCGCCACAAACATCACAATAATTGCGGCTATCAGCGCTAAAGTGGTGTAACCCGAAACTACTTCATTAGGAGATAGGTAATGAGGAATTAAAAAAGATAAGGATAAGGTCAGAAGATTTAGAAATTTTAAAGTCATCTATAAACAGTTCCTTGCATTTATCTTTTCTACTTAGAAGAACGGCAGATTCTGGAGGCCTAGGTCCTAGTACGAGTAGTATGTGATGGACGGTTATGCGAGTTGTACCGTTGATAAAGTTAATCATCCTAATTATTTTCATGTAAATATCATATTTTTAGAACTTTGCTAAAAATTTAACAAAATCTTCTTAAAAAAATGTTACAACTGCAATAACTAAACGTTCAAGTGTTGTCAACAAAGCACGTTTTATAAACTTGCCATGCATAAAATATAAATTACTAAAGAACAATATGTTTAAAATCAATATTTAAGAATTAGCTTACTAATGTATATCGTGGAGGAACGGATGTTACATCCCTGCAACACTAAGGGAGGATCCTCCGACCAGGCGAGGTGATCATGCTAGGGGGCCTTCTACTGAATTGTATGATACTAGTGTATTTATAAGATTTTTTTATTACTAATGTTGCCTACAGATTAGACGAAGTAATAAGGGAATGAATAATTTGAAATTAATCAATTTAAAAAAATGATGTTATCATTTGTGTTGGTTATTTCTTGGTCACATCTACTATTTGGGGTTTTAGAGGTTATCAGCTCCTGCCTTCACTTTAAAATGTAGTATGCACTGCATTATAAAAAGAGCCGGTCGTTAAGTTCCGATATATCTAGATGTTCCACCAACGAGGTCCCTAGGTAAGGCTAACTGAAGTACAAAACGATCGTGCTACTTCTCTCAAAGCTCTCACTTCTGTTCGCTTTGGTGGCTCGACGGGTAAAAAACAAAGAACATGCAGTATATAAAAAAGAGAGTAGATTAAAGGGAACTGCTAGCGTTGTGTTGAACTCTGCCAATTAATAGATTAAAATTAAATAAAGAGTGTCGAGAATATTCTACCTCGAAGAGATAAAACAACAAATATGTTTTATAATCAAACGTTTCAGATAAGTACAAAGAACAGATTAAGAGATTCAAAAGAACCTTGTGCTTATATTTGTCATTTTAAATACACAACAAACGAAACTTAAATACAGCAACATCTATCATTACAATCTTATCACGTAAATAACACTTTTTAACAAATTCGTATGATAATTCAGGTATTTTTCATACTCAGTGATGTGGTATAACACCAGAAATATCTGCCTTACGCCGTAAAATAATTGATAATATGCATGTATTTTTATGAGTAGTGAGTACCAAATAAGTACTACAATATACATATAATAACGTTATCTTTGTGGAATAGGTATTGCATTGTATACCGTAAACAAATACGCTAGTCACTCGACACGCTTTCCTAGAAATTGTACGTAGCTTTTATTTAATATAAATACACAATTGTACACATTTTCAAGGATACCTCCCTTAAAATACTGTGTAGTATGGGTAAGTATGTCTGTTAGCTTAAGATGCCGGGAACTTGGTCGCTCCCGCTATTCGTGTGCGAGATGGCGCCCGCTAGCGCGGGGTGGAGGGGTGCCAAATCAAATTTATCCTGGGAGGGGGTTCGCTCACCCGGGACCTTGAGGCGACGACACTGTCCCCGGTCTGAATCAGCTGTTCCTATTCAAACTTATCGCAGCTATTAATATGTAACTTTCCTGGGCTAGGTGTTCCATACACACTTATACCTAAATAAGATAAAATGACTTTCTTATTTTGCTTGTTAAAAAAGTGTACTTCAGTTGCTCCCGGCGTGTACGAGCGAGAGAGAGCGACTAGCGACGTCGATTAAGCCATCGTTTAGAGTTGATTTACTAAGACAAGGGTAGATTTAAGTATTTTAGAAGTTTATTCAATTCATATAGGTGAAAATAAAGGTTCGCAATGATGAGACTACCATGTTGGAATATAGAGACCGGAGTTTAAAAGCGTTGTGATTTCATTTCTTTGCTTTATTTATCAACCCAATTGTATAAACTTAGTCAAGCTAAGCAAAAAACGCAATTTACAACACCATGGTTTTTTATAGGTACTTACCAAATCTGTTAGTGCAAATATTAATAATTTAGGATTGCACATAGATAATACAGGCAATTCAAGTTTGAACGTAATCCAAATGGTTGAAGGGAACCTTCGCTCTCTCTGAACGCTAAAGAATTTCATTTTTGGGTTGGAATAAAATTTAATTTCAAAAAAAACATGATCTTTTGAATATAAATTCTTACTTACTACTCGTACTTCACCCAATGGAGGTAATTTTTTTAATGTTAATTTTGCAAATAAAATTTAACGGTCTTTGTATTGTATTATTGCCACCCATGTGTGCCATATTGTCATTAATCTCTTCTTAAGGCATACACGAAATATTGCCTCTCAAGGTGTAGATATTTATCAAATTATTTCACTGTTACAAAGTTCTTATTGGTATTTTAAAACTCATGATAACTACCTCTGTTGGCCGCCATCTGGTACCTAGGGGTATCTCGTTCTTCCTTTTAAATTCAAGCTTCGGAATGCATTCCATTATGGAATCAATATTCATACCACCATCTGTGACTTAAAAAGGTTAAGAATTATACCATCAACATATTTCTGTATGACATTTGTGTAGTTGAAGTGAAAATATCTATGTTATTATTTATACGTGCGGTTTTTTCAAATATGGTCTCATTACCTGCCATGTTTACTTCTGAAACATCTAAGAGGATTGATTCGTCTATGGGATCATAATATTATTGTGTAAACTGTTAAATTGTAG
The DNA here is from genome assembly GCA_902825455.1 of Arctia plantaginis. NCBI lineage: Eukaryota > Metazoa > Arthropoda > Insecta > Lepidoptera > Erebidae > Arctia > Arctia plantaginis. The sequence goes on along the minus strand of CADEBD010000327.1, from coordinate 8,430,605 downwards.
TCTATCATTAAATCTGAAATTGTATCGTTATTATAGCCAATCAAAACTATAAAAATAATAATTATGCAAGCATGGTTTATATTATTGTATGCTTAGATTATTAATAAGTAATCTAAGATATACAATTTATTTTTAATGGATAAAATTATTCTATACTTAGTGGGTACCGAACATACTTTGGAAGTGTTTCCACCTATTGAAAGCTTTTTACCTATTATGCAAGTAATCTATGCAAAATATACTTTTATTAAAAATAGAGGATTGTATTAACAATTTGGAAAAAAAAGTTTCTTATAAAATACATTCCTTGGAATGCTATAACTATGAATGACACATAGGGTTAAATATAAACTAGTATACATATTAAGTACTTGATTTACAAAGTAATCATGTATATAAATGAAAACATAATTTTATAGGTAAATTCAATGTAAATGGTAACTGCTTTCACTGTCATTTGCAAACTTTGTTTTCAATAAAATCTAAGTCAGGAATCTAATGTCAGCAAATTGCGCAAGAATATCGATTTCTAAAGAATACCTACCAAAAAGTCTGGCAAACAAGTCAGTATTTCAGTTGCTAGGTAACAGACCAGAGGAGGTGCCCTCCGAAAGCAATTAATTACAATCCCTCTAGGAAAACTGGCGACCTTGCCTCAAACCCTGCTGATTTCATTTCGGATGTTATTTAGACTGGCAAATACCTATAGCATTTTCCTTTTATAACTCTGTTAGTGACGGTTGGCTTCTTTCATTTCGCCTGTTCTCGTTGTCCTAAATAAAGTCCGATGTGCAGTTGTAAAAATTGAAGAGTTAGAAGCAGTTACAATATCATAATATCTTCTTCGAGTTTTCCGTAATTTTTATACATTGTAAAATAGAAAACTATTTTCTGTATATCTTTAACTTTATTCTTTATTGATTTATTGTAATTACACCCAAGCACACTAGTAAGTATATATCGGTTATGTTATGAAGGTTTATATATCGGAAAGATATGCGGTAGATAATGTAAAACTAAAGCCGACTAAGGCAGCAAACTACGCAGGACAACAGCACTCAAAGAGAAGGAAAACTTCAAACAAACCCTATACCTACTATAACGTCGTATAGTAGGCCAAAACTTCCTTTCTAAGGAGAGGCCTATGGCCAGCAGTGGATTATTAACGGCTGTTGATGATGATGATGAAGAAAGCAAAACATAGTTCACGTTCAATAGAGGATCAGAAAAAGTTTAGTTACCGGTCACATACTTTGCTCTGAAGGTTTCCGTGAGAACTACCTTACTTACTTACTTCGTTACTTCTAAATTATGTTAATACTTAGTGCTACCGCGTTTATATACTGCGCAAATACGGATACGCCCCCCCTTTTTTTAAAATTTTTAAAAAAAATTTTTTTTTTATTTTTTTATTTAAAAAAAAGGGGGGAAAAAAAAAAAAATTAAAAAAAACCCCCCAAAAAAAACCCTTTTTTAAAAACGTTTTAAGGGGGTTTTTGGAAAATTTTTTCCTTTGGGGGCCCCCGGGGGGAAATTTTTTTTTTTTGGGGGGGGCCCCCCCCCCCCCGGGCCCCCCCCCCGGCCCCCTTTCCCCCCCCAAAAAAAAACCCCCCAAAAAATTAACCCCAAAAAAATTTTTTAAAAAAAAAAAAATAAATTTTTTTTAAAAAAAAAAATTGGGCTTAATTAAAAAAATTTAATTAAAAAACCTTTTAAATTTTTAAAAAAGGGCCCAAAAAAAAATTGGAAAAAACCCCAAAAAAAAAAAAAAAAGGGGGGGAAAAAAAAACAAAAACGGGGGGAAAAAAAAAAAAAAAAAACCCAAAAAAAAAAAAAAACCCCAAAAAAAAAAAAAAAAAAAAAAAAAAAAAAAAAAAAAAGGGGGGAAAAAAAAAAAAAAAAAAAAAAAAAAGAAAAAAAAAAAAAAAAACCAAAAAAAAAAACCCCCCCCGGGGCCAAAAAAAAAAAAAAAAAAAAACCCCCCGAAAAAAACCCCCCCAAAAAAAAAAAAAAAAAAAAAAAAAAAAAACCCCCAAAAAAAAAAAAAAAAAAAACCCCCCCAAAAAAAAAAAAAAAGGGGGAAAAAGGGGGCCCCCAAAAAAAAAAAAAAAAAAAAAAAAAAAAAAAAAAAAAAAAACCCCCAAAAAAAAAAAAAAAAAAAAGGGGGGAAAACCCCTTAAAAAAAAAATTGAAAAAAAAACCGGGGAAAAAAAAAAAAAAAAAAAAAAAACCCCCCAAAAAAGGGGGGAAAAAAACCCCCCCCCAAAAAAAAAAAAAAAAAAGGGGGGGAAAAGGCCCCAAAAAAAAGGGGGGGAAAAAAAAAAACCCCCCCCCCAAAAAAAACCCCAAAAAAAGGGTAAAAAACCCAAAAAAACCAAAAAAAAAAAAAAAAAGGAAAAAACCAAACCCCCAAAAAAAAACCCAAAAAAAAAAAAGGGGAAAAAAGGGGGGGCCCCCCCCCAAAACCCCCGGGGGGACCCGGGGAAAAAAAATTTTTTTAAAAAAAAAAGGGTTGGGGGGGGGTTTTTTTTTTTAAAAATTAAAATTTTTTTTTTTGGGGCCGTACCGCAAAAGGTAAAAAAGGAACCCTTTGGCCTTTTTTCCCGGGGATAAATGTGCGTCGTTCAATACTGAAGAGCGTAATTGAATAAATGACCGTTTTCAAATCTTTGTAATATCTACACAGGTCCAAGATGAATTAGTTTGATTCACCTTGCACCAAAAGTTCTATATTAGACATGGGACAAAATCACAGTGAACTGTGATTTGCTTTTTGCGTACGTAGGTTAGGGTTGGTAGGTAGGTAGGTTAGACGATATTTAATAGTAAATTTAGTATTTTTTAGGGTTCCGTACCGCAAAAGGTAAAAAAGGAACCCTTATAGGATCACTTTCTTGTCCGTCTGTCCGTGTGTCACCACCGAATTTCTCAGGAACGGGTAGACCTAGCAAGTTGAAATTTATACCAGATACTGAGGTCTTTAGTCCCTATTAGGTGTATAAAAATCAAGGTCCTGAAACTTGTAAGTACCTAAATTTACCTTAATTTTCTACTATTTTTATTTTTCAGAATTTTCTCTTTAGTTGTAAGACCTTGCTTTTAAACAAAATTGACAATTCTAGGTCAATCGGAAGTACCCTATAGGTTTTGGGTCGAAAGCCTATATGGTAGTTCCCTTTGACCTAGAATCACGAAATTTGGCAAAAAGAACCGTCTTACAGCACAAATAATAGGGAATATGCACGTGACACCAAAATGGACAAAATATTTTTATTTGTAATTTTTATTGCTAAAAAAAGATACCCATACAATTATTTTTGAAATTTATTATAATTTAATAGTGAAATTTAATCATCAAAAATTGGCTTTTTTAAGATTCCCTCGCAAATTTCTAAAACGCAACGCTATTGGTTGAATAAAACGTGACGTCAACCTACACTGTCAAGAGTGTCAACAAGTTGTGTGTATTTGTAATATTTGGTTTCTGGTGATTATACGTTTCATTTTAAGTTAATAACTAATACGTTTTCAGTATTAAATTCCCTTGTAGAAAGAAAGACTCAACACAATAACTGAATATACTTTGTCAGGGGCAGTTTTGATATTATTTGGGCACAAAGGAACGGCACAATATTTATAATAAGTTTTTATTGGCTTTCCATGGTAATAAGTTAATTTTTATCACTCACTTTTTTAACTTTCAGAAACTTTGTGAACTTTACTCCGTTGTTGACATCGAATTCGTCTGAAAGTGTAATCTGACGTCACAAAAAAAGCGCGCCAATATAAACGTGTTCAAATAGGGAATATGCATGTATTTTTTTTATATTTTTAAACGATTCTACTAGTTATTACATTACCAAAAATAAATATAACACATCCGAAATATAAACCGTTAAGCAAAAAATTTTTTATTAGAATCACTATCATTTTGGGGCAATAGGGAATATGCACGTGACACCAAAATGGACTTTATGCATCGTCTGAGCAGCTTATTGGCAACAACGCGTGCGTAAGTAGTAACCCTAACCAACGTACTAAAAAATCATAAATCACCGGTCTTTCGCACTATATGTTAGGCATTACCTTTGCTTTCATAAAAAATGTTTTAAATGCTATGCCTATCGCAAAAGCTCTATATACACATATATATATATATATATATCTTAGTCAAGTTCCAAGAAAAAACGGTATTTCCTTGCTTTTTTCCTTATTTTTACGTCACTTTTTGTTTGCATATGTAACCCGGATCCGTTGCGGCGTAATTTATGTTCTTGTTTGCTGCATACCTATTATGTACCCACCGCGTGGTAGGTATCGATTCAATTTTATATCATTCAGTTCAGCTATTGTATTATTTAAACATTTTATTGATGTAGTTATTTGACAGGGTGGTTGTACCTAGCTAGAGACGACAATTTTATTACTTAAGATTGGGATTTGATTAATATAGAAGTTTGTGATACTTAGTAGTTTCTTTAAATTGGAATAGTCATGACAATACAATAGAAACATAACTTAATTTGACTTGTTGAATCATTCGTAAGATTGCATTTCACATAGGACTTGTAACTGATTTTGTCATATGTTTTGGTGCTATATTTGTTTAATTAGATTTCTCACGTTTCGTTGTCAATATCCTTAATTAGGTACATCTTCAAGTTATCAATCAGGAGATTGTAAAAAACGATATCTGGTTTTTAATGGTGCTTTGTGCCAAAGCTACATTTTATTTATAACCTTAAAACAAAAGATCAATTTCCAAATTTAAAATAATAGAACGTTCAAAATCATTAATTACTGATATTTCTGAGAATAATCTAATACCGTGAATAGAATTTAAAGTACCCCCAACCTCAAACATTTTCGTATGCCACGTAAGCTGTCGACTAAAATAACTATCAAATAGATCCCACGAATTGCTCGTTGGCATCGCGACGGTTTGGCCTACTTTGGTATAAGATAGGAAGGGAGGAATAAGAGGAGGAAGGGAGGAGGTATTGGTACATGTCTATATGTATAATTTCGGAATTAAATGAATCAATCATATAACGTAGGAGTTAAGCACAATCTCTGATTAACTCACTTTAATAGGTATATTATATATTTTTACACTAAGTTGAAATTATATATAAAATCGATTTCGGCATCTGTACATTAATATAAGCGATATACCTACTTGGAGTTGAAACAAAAAAGTAATGTATTAAAACCAGTTATTTGTATATTATGTTGTTATTTCTACAATAGGCTAGATGTACGTTTAGTTCGTTGATCATTTATAATACCAAATTCAATTATCTAAATGTTATAATAAACTAATTCACATGCAGCTGCCACAGCCTCATTAAATTTCAATTAATTCATCTTTAGCTGATTGTTACTGCTGATACTTCACTAATTATTTATTGTATATCTGTTTGTTACACAATGTTCGTATTTCTTCTGTTACCTACGTCTGTAGACCCCATGTTATTGAACCACACGCCACGTAGAAACTCACTTCAATAAATTTCGCTAGGTACTTTATTGTTATATCTGTTACTGTGTTTATTTAATTTCTTCTTAATATACGTGCAGGAAATGATTTGCCTTATCCTGTTTAAAATTTTAAGTAACATTAAACATTGTTATCATTACTATGACGAATGATTTTATCTAAGTTCAATTCTAAATATTATTACTAATTTTTATTTTACTATAGAAGTAAAGAATTATCACTGTTACATGTGTTGATTTAATATAGATATCACATTTATCACTTCATAATGATAACCGTAAAAGTATTTTTCTTTATAGTTTGGTTTTTTGTTTCAGGTACGAATTAAGTTCAACTTCAGACACTTAGAGGCTCAGATACAAATTGCGCGTTGTCAAGGTAATTAATAATAAAATTTTAAATAAATTCTTAGCTTCAAAATATAATACACATTATCAACACATGTAACTCACTAATCAATTTATCTTCACGCAACTATTTAATATTTGGCCTTATCGTTTAAATTTACGCATTCATTTATGTAATAAAGTACACTACTATTCATAGATCGTTGAATTTGACTAAAAGATTAGACTTCAAGAGGTCACTGGAAACTTTGTTCACATTGTCGTAAGTTTGACCGAGTCATCCTTTTATTTAAGTAGAGTTGAATGCGAGCGAGCCGTTCAACATCTGCAGCACGACTGCCGCGAAATTCATTCAACAGGCCGACAGGATGTGGGCGGGGCGTGCGGGACGCGGCTTCATTGGGTGAACGCGCGACGAGCAGTGATGGCCGCCGTCGCATTCAACCAATGAGCGGCGCGCGAGCCGAACGCACGTCCGTCCGGCGAGAGTGCGACGTTGCCAGCTTTTACCAGAAAAAAAAAACCAGATTCGACCTTCTTAGGACCCCCGGTTTTTTTTTGTTTGGCCGCGTTATCATTCGGGAACGTATATTGAGGTCCTTATCCGTCCGTGAGATGGTTCTGCGCAGGTGGATGTGTGGTGTAGTGCTATAGTTTATTATGGTGTGGTCCACGCAAACCGGGGAGGTGTTGATTGACATCATAACGAGGTACTGTGCATACATAATTGTTTATATTTTTATTGTGTACATATACTGGGCTGAGTCATGTGACATTACAATTACCTCATTGCCTTAACTATACGAGCGTTATCACGGTTAGCTACAATTTATCAATGTTATTCGTTTGTTATGGATAATAATGTTTCTGATATCGTTTATTTTGCGACATAAGAGGTTATTGACGCTTCACGGTTCACTGGGAGAATCCGATCTTGATTTGGATAGCTGGAACTCGTACCCTTATGTTGTCCTGTAGAGGTCATTGACACTTAGTATACCTACATAGCTATGATGGGTATACATACGTGACAGGAATGCAGTAGTATTCATGCTTCTTACAACTACAGATTAAATGTAAACTCAGACCTATATCTGAAGTAGATAGGTACTTTTTTTTAATACTGTTTAACTATACCTACCCTAAGTTGTATAACTATCACTTATATAACTATCATTATAAATACAGATAAAATTCTGTTCCAAACCTGGTCATGTCATACACCACACTCCTACAATTGAGGTTATCGCACAGCTACTGCTAGCAGCTGGTATATGTATACATTATGTATACATATACCAGTGAGAGATTAAACAATTTGGACAATAACTACACACACAAGCTTGTCACGTGTGTGTACAGGTTTTACAGATCTGGGCCTCAATTCTGCTATTTAAATATTGCATCAATAGACTGTCGTTGGAATGTCGTCGGAATAGTTTTGCACTTTTCTTATGCTACTAGCTACATAAGACCAATGGCCTTACGATGAATTGTCACTGATACAAATGTCGTCGATGTCTTTGTAATGGTTTGGTAAACGTGCGTTTCAAATTTGTAAGAACATTTTATATTTAATTTTCATGATATGACAATGTTTTGGATATCACCATTGATGACCTATATTACTATATCGACAGTCTATTGACACTAAATTTGTGTTAGTAGAAATGTTGACCGATGTCAGAGGCATCTCAATGGCATCTCAATACCGTGTCAGTGGAATGTCATTGGCTTGGCGTTAACATAAAATAGTAGAATTGAGGCCCAGGTCGAAAATCGAAACGGTCACGTGTTTGTTCGGAACGTAAAATTTTCTAGTAGTACCAATGCTAGACTATTATATCGTCTTAGAAGAGAACTCTGGCTAGCATAAATATCCGAAATGGCTAAAAAATATATAATAATTAATAATTAATAATAATAAATAATAATTGAACACGGTGGTATACACCGTGTTCAATTATTCATATTCCTACTTAATCTTATTAGGTACTATTTCGTATTTGAAACTTGTTACGTTATTCTTACTGATTCTCAGGCACGAGTTTTTTTTTAATGAAATACAAAGAAATGAAACGACGCTCATAAGAAAAGTTTAAAGTTTCAAATTTAGTTTTTCGAAAGATGAGGCACAACAATGTGTTTCCCACACTATATGGCTTTTTCATCTCAATAAGGATTTTATATACGTACATATATACATATTAATGTTTAATGGCAAAAACAAGTGAAATACCTCATATGAATCATCGTGGGACGAATGTGGAATGAAACAAGCAAGGTTTAGCTCTTTGTTTCAAGGCTACTGAATCTTTAATGAGTAACGATAGGTAGATGGTTCGGTAAGCACGGTTGTTTTCTAAAATAAGCATTAAGGTATGTATATTTCTGGTAATAGATAGTAGATGATAACGCAGGTGTTTCTGACAGTTGGGAATTACCACAAAGACAGTTGTTCCATGATAATATTTCATTGGAAAATTGTATCTATGTACGTTCTCTTAACTGTTAGAACGAAATTAACAGTAAGATCTTTATTACAATTAATATTACTACTGCTAAGAATGATTATTTTTCTTAGTACTACTTGCATAGGCGATGAAGAAAAATATATTTATCTGCCAGATTTCAATAATTCTAGCAGTGGCGTTGAGATATACCTTTTTTTTCTTTTGCCACCACCGGATGCCCGGTATTCCGAGGGCCTTGAGCTCGACTTTGGCCTGGACTTTCGCTAAGTCCTCGGCGTAAACCCCTCCCCCCCTCCCCGTCTCCTCCGTCCGTCCGTCAGGGTGACACCGTTGAGATATATGTACCTAATGCTTGTGCCTGAAGTAAATGATTGTAGATCTGTTTGACTCTGGTATTATCTTTCCCCACTAGGAGCAGAAAATTTGAGAGTTTTATAATCAATTTTATCGCGTGTCCAACTAGAAGTAGTCTTTTATTGCCAGTGGCTTCGTTCGCGTGTTTGTCTTGTTTTGTCTTTCTAACTTTAAAAATTACGAACTTCCACACAACCGTTCATTCCTTATTTCACACCCTTAGGGGTGAAATTTTCAAATATCATTTCTTAGAGAGTGCTTACAACATAAAAAGCATCAACTGCTAAACTTGTAAGTGTAGCCACAGCGTTTTAGGCTCTGCGTTGATGAATCAGTCAATCAGATCAAGTAATTTTATATGTATTGATAAGACATCTTAGAATAGAGAGTATAATTCTCTTTATTTTACTATATTTTTAAGAAGTGGTTCCAAAAGCAGAACTCTAAAATGTACCAAATGCGATCAAATGTGTACAAATGGTACTATTTTCAGTTAAAAATAACCCATAAAACTAAATACTCATGTTAAACATCCTAAAACTTTTGAATCCAAATGTTTAATATTCCAAATAAAAGAAGTTGAAATTGCTTTAAGAGAACTATGTAATAAAGGCTGAAAGCCAGATTATAGCCAAATCTACAACATCAACAACACGTTTTACAGCTTCGCATTTTTGTGAAGTGATGATTGAACAGGATGTTTTAACTATCTCTATAAACAGAATAGACACTTTAAACACAGAGCTAGTTATTGGCATTCTTCTATTACTATTTGCTATAAATTCGATTTTTTATTTATTGCTTTTGCAGTAAGTATTAGAGGAACTCCTTACGCTACTTCCATTAATTTTTGAAGGAATGAAAAGGACTTTAAAAATATCTACATTTCACTATACGTTCTTCAAGATGTCACAAATGTCTATTATATTAGGTTTCTAAAATCATATAGAAAAATATCATAATAAGTAGAACTGTCTAGTACAGAATTTCGAAGCTTTAGGTTGATAGAGAAAACTTTATACTACATTAACACGTTCAAGTCCTCACCTGTAAAATTCCGTTGTCGATTGCTTAAAAACAACCAGAAAAAAAAGCCGTGTGGTGTCGTGGGACACCCGATAGGAACGAAGTTGTGACGATCGAGTAAAACTGATTCGACACGATTTTAATTACAACGCCATCTATGAAAGCGGCTATTACCTACATATTTTTCAGTTGGTTTCTAATTAAAACAATTTATACATTGGTAAAATCTCCTTGAGAAATGATGTCGAATACAATATTTTTTGCTCAACCTAAGAACATAAATTTTAATTTTACTGAGATGAAAAGTAATGATTTGATATTCGATAGATGGCACTGAATGACTGACAAGTGACAATTCACAATAAAAAGTGTCGTTACAACTTTTCGTGAGATTTTTTTCCGTCTAGCCCCCTTTCACAACGCGCGATAAGGAACTTCGTTCCAATGAACGATGCAATCAAAACAGGCAAGACACAAAATATCACTTACAGTTTTAATATATAGGCCTTACATCAAATATACCTTAGAAACACGTTTTTTTTTATTTAAATTAAAAACGACAATCGGTAGTTTCACATACTTTAAGTTCTTGGTTTAATATGCTATCGTATTAATTAACCACACAATGAATGTTTTTTGAGGATATGTTGTAATAGTCTGACACAAAAATTGCTATGTACAGCGTCTGTACTTTATTAGCTCATGAGAGGATAGGTATTAATTACACCACCAAAAATACGTAAAAAATACCATTATCATACACCTATATATATATATATATATATATATATATATATATATATTATATTTAAACACATTATATTTATCGAAAGTATGACATTTCATGCACGACATTGTTAGCATTTCTAAATACAACTACTAAAACGTCAAAGCGCAGTTCGAGGGCGTAACGTCTCAAACCTTAACTGTGCAATTTGAGTACAGTTTAGTTGTTGCCATTTTAGCCCAGACATATATGTGATCGAAGCCTATAGAATGTAGAACAATCGTGATGACCTACTTATTAAAGCAACGTGCGTGCCACGAGTCATGTTGACAGAAGGCAATCAGTGTTATGCGTGTTTCGATGATTTTGATGTCCTACGGTTTGTTTATAGTCATCATCACATCAAAATAAGTATTATTTGTGATTATTGTCTATAATAATATTTACTTTTTTTTAAAAATTAATATTACAAAATACATAAATGAAATAATATTGACAGGAATACAGCGGTACAGAATATTATGGTTATTATTGAAAAGGAAATACAGTTAATTTGCAAAGTTATAACTAATTTCAAAAGTTTTTAAACCTTTCGATGCAGTGGCAATATAAAAGAATCACATAGTCGTAGCATATACGAGGGGTGATCAATAAGTAATGATAATCAATATGAAACAGAACTATTAGATTAAAAAAAGTATTTTATTTTTCAACATAGTCTCCTTGCAAGTTAATACATTTAGTGTATCTTTTTTCTAAGCCCATGATTCCCTTAGAAAAAAATTCTTTGTCTTGACCCTCCCAAAATGCCTCTACTGCGGCCATCACTTCACTATTGTCCTCAAATTTGTTGCCCCGGAGGTGTTCTTTGAGCCGAGGAAAGAGGTAGAAGTCACTGGGAGCTAGATCTGGCGAATAGGGAGGGTGTTCGAGCAGTTCGAACCCCGTTTCTTCAATGGCAGCCATCGCAACTGCGGCTTTGTGAGCCGGGGCGTTGTCTTGGTGAAACAGCACTCCAGCGCGCAGTTTACCGCGTCTTTTTGACTTAATAGCTTCTCGCAGTCTTCTTATTTGGCCTGCGTAGTAAGAGCCTGTTATAGTGGCCCCCTTTTCCAAATATTCCACCATAATAATTCCTTCTGCATCCCAGAAAATAGACGCCATAACCTTTCCCGCTGAACTTGACACTTTGAATTTCTTCGGCGTTGGTGAGGAAGCTCGTTTCCAAGTCATTGATTGTTGTTTGGTTTCGGGATCAAAGTGGTGGATCCAGGTCTCGTCCATGGTCACAAAACGAGACAAAAAAAATTCTTTATCGGCCTGGAACTTTTGAAGACTCACCCTCGAAATGTCGACTCGTTTCTTTTTTTGCTCGTCGGTTAACATTCTCGGTACCCAACGCGCAGAGACCTTTTTCATATGCATTTTGTTGACAATGATTTTTTAAAAGCTGCCATAGGAGATCCCTGTGACCTCAGCTACATGCCTTACGGTCACCCTTCGATCGGCCAACACGATATCTTCCACTTTTTTGACTTTTCTCCAGTAAGGGACGTGGAAGGGCGTCCCTCGCGATGTTCATCTTCAGTGGAGGTTCTGCCCAGTTTAAATTCCTTTGCTCAGCGTGCGACTGTGGAATATGGAGGAGCAGGCTCCCCCAATGTTTCCTCTAAGTCGCTGTGTATGTCTTTGGTAGACATTTTTTTCAGGCAGAGGTACTTGATGACAGCTCTTATTTCATTTTTCTCCATTTTGATGTTTTCTCTTCGACAGTTCGTATTCAAATGAATGTATCTCCCGGTAATGGTGTCCTATTTATACATTTTTTTGAAGCTGAAGTAATGGATATATAAGCAAGCAGAAAAAAAATAATTTGGGTTTTTGTGCGTTCAAGAAATACTCGATTATCATTACTTATTGATCACCCCTCGTATTTTAGAGTGGCCGCAAGATAAACTTTATTACCACGAAGTTCAATGTAAAAGTTATCATTCTACTGTACTTGATGTCATACATCACATAAACGCTAATTAATACTAATCTACTAAACCCTAGTAAGACTGACTTACATCGTACAAACTTTAAAGTGGCAGTGGCGCCAGTTTGCAAATAACAAAGAAAAGCAGCAATTAAAAAATTCGTAAATGAACTTACACCTACCGCTTCATACTTCTACATCACCTGAATGTTGACTGAGAGAGAATGCCTAATGGCATTAAGTCCGCCTTTGTACAATATGTGCATTAAGTTTAAAATAAATAAATAAACTTACAATAGAGTTAAGTTATTGCATAGATTGACTCTTATGTATGAACGTCGCATGGACGATATCTGTTGTTTGGTCGATAAAGATATCGAAGGTGACCGCACACCGACTAATTTTACCTGCTGGACTAGCTGAAGGTGGTAGAAGGTTATTTCGGGCTAGGCGTGATTCAGCTAGTACGACATTGTCATAATGCCCTTGGTCCGCGATAAATTAAATTAATGAAATTAACAACTTTTAATTTTTATTGCGTTGTAAATCTATATACATAGGTATATTTTAAATTATTGAGTTTATGATTAATTATTTAGTACCCTTTCTCAACACCACGAAAACATCAACCTAATACTGACGTGTTCCATTGCGTTCCATGGGGTCCATGGCAGAATAACTTCTCTTGTAAACGACAAGAAAGGTTATTTTGCCTTGGAACCCCTCAACCAGAAGATCGTTCCATGATTAGCGACCCTGCCTACATCTATTAAATTTATCCTTGCTTTCTTCTTGAGAAACCTAAGCCTTCATCTTAAAGTTTAACTGCATGTTTAAGCAAATCTCGTGTAAAAGCATTTCTTCTGGCATTAATAGTAATTAAAGATATGAGAAGATCTCCAAAGATATCAGAAGCATGTATCGTATACAATTATTATATAGGTATGTTTTCGCCCTTTGACCCCATGGTATCACACAGTTGCTACAATAAATATTCAAACGACTAGATTGCTGGACGTGGCTTCCTTTTTGAACCATCGACGAACGTCCTGTGCAATCGACCATCTTCCTGTGCAAAAAAAACAAGTTATAACATGAGTAGCTTTGACACCCGCACAGTGACTCAGTGTCTCGATTATTAACAATTTATAATTTTCTAAAATAATGTAATGAACTATCTTTCCTTACTATTTGATATATTAGTTATTATGTTTATTTGAATAGGCATATAAATTGTATTAAGGATATCCTAAACTCATGTGTGAGTAATAAGTAACTTAAACACAATAAAGGCGCAAAAAATACATATGAATTTTTTTTTTTTTGTAAAATATGCAGTATAGTGTTTAAATAAGATTTTTTGACTTCTACGTTGTATATGAATTCTCATCAATAATTTATAAACTGTCTAGTTTATTTTATATACATATTCGTGTATCTTGTAATACAAAATAGAATCTTCTATGTATATGATCAAAACACGAAATACGCTTGAAACGAAAGTTTAATAGTATTACTTTAAAATTCTATTACAAAGTATTAAACCTCCTTTCTGAGGAGAGGCCCATGTCCAGCAATGGACTATTAAATGCTGTTGACGATGATGAAACCAATGGTAAAACGTTCTCGTCTCAAGTTTTAGTACGTTATATATAATATACATAGGCATGTACTGTCAATAGTGTCCATTTTGTGGTCTATTTATAGTATTTGCTACACATAAGGAAATACTGTCCCAAGTATTCCAACATACCACTTTGAGAAAATATGGATACATGTACATTAGCTTTTTCACTTACAAGTATGTGACTATTTCATTTATATCTACCACATTAACGCTGGAAGGGGTTTGTAATAACTGAAGGTTAAAGCTTATATCCTATGAAGGTTTGGTAAACAGAGTAGCAACAAAATATCGACCTCCAGATTCTTAACTACTATCATAATCAGTGTTACTGATAATAGGTCCTAGAAATATATTTCAAAACAGTTAATTGCTTTTAAATCAGTTTGCCTAAGTGTATTTGGTTCGGTTTTTGTTGCGATAAACATTTGTTATGCTGGCTATTCTAAGTATTTCCTCTTTGTCTAAATCTCTTGTGTTTGCTGCAGCCAGTTTAAAGTGTACGCATATGAGTACAACACATGAATCATATTTGTGATATACACACCTATGTATTTCCAATCTCACGCATATGGCACTAAATAACATATCATTTACATATTATGACAAATCAAATATTAATGTTGACAATATAGGTGCGATTAAAAACAGTTAGTGTTTACTAATTGAAATTTAATCGTCAGCACAAAGTCCGAACAGCACTGAACGATCGGCGGTGTCGACGGCACATCGATCGATTCTGTGATGGTATTTATATTTAATTTATTAAATACTAATAGTCATATACATTTTTTCTTTATTTAAGGTTCAGAATGTAGAACGTGTTTGTTTTGAATATTGAAGTTAACAGTTCATATAAAAAGTATAATAAAATTTCGCGTTATTTACGCAAACATATGCTTTTAGCTGAATTTTTTAATTGCTGCAAGCTCCCTTCGCTTAGCGCTTAACTATTTAATTATTACACACCATGGTTCGAAAAATAGTTTTCCTCAGACTCAAGTATGGAGTCAAGTATGTATATATTTGACTTATATTAACTATTCTGATATCGCGCACACTTGAATCGAATATTAAAATAAATTGCGTTCACAAGCATAATACCATTGCGTTGACTAGTTATGAACCTTTTAGAAACTTATCATTTACGGGTCCGCGGGACGACAATCTGTAGATATAGTTTCAAACTAGCAGCTGAATATAAATGCGTACATATATGAACATATGTATATTGATCTACGTATATTGATTAACAATGTTGCAATGTCATACTATAGTCGAGGAAGTACATGTGTGGTCTAAATGGTATTCCCTAGCTAACACCATATACCTAATAACTGGGACCTAACTACTTATAAGTTCTTATATGCAAAAAGCAACATCCGCTGCTGTCAAGTTGTTATTCCCGAACTAATCGACGCACGTGTAAGTGTCCGAAAATATCTACATATTTGCAAAATAAATTCATTAATCATATTTATTTAAATACCAACAATGTTTGGGATTTTTTGTATTCTTGTTTTTTGAAGTACTACTTATTGCCGATATCTTTTGATGTCATTGTTTTAAACGTATGTAAGGCAAGACTTCTCAATACATTTTTTAAGATAAATTAAAAAAATTAGGTATCTTTTATAGTCTATAACAGTAACCTTGACGTGCAAGACATGGCGAACAGAATGCATTAAAAAAAAAAAACACTGGCAGCAATGTAAAGCAAAAAATTAAATATGTAAATAAATATATGTCATAAAACGGCGTCACCTCGCCTCTATCCAAGTTTGTATGCGTTGTTTCGAATTTCCGATACTATTGATTTAAAACGTCACTAGTGAAAGTGAAATCGGTAGGATGCGAGGTGCGCGCTCCACCCGCTCATCAGAATAGGGATATTGACCGCCTACCGCACCCACTGACTCTATATATTATATTACAACTAGTTGTAGCTTGTAGACGCCCCGCTTTCCGTGCCTGGAATTCAGCCTGATAGGATGTCTGGCGTGAAGATCTACGAAGAGGGAAAATAGCGGTGTTATCGTACTCGTTTATAAACAAACATTATGTCATTACTGCTGTTATTGTATTTACATAATTGCATTACGAAATATTTATTATTGCGTAATACCCACAGATAATTTTATGACTATTCGTTTTAATTTAGTCTTCATCGATGGTCATCTATATCTATTTCTGAGACAGGTTTTTGGTGTACCAAATTTTATTTAAATCAACAACAGTCAATTAAGGTCAAACATTTTTTCCTCTCTGTACGGTGACGGATTAGGAATACATAGTGCCCGTGGTCTACTAAGGGATCAATCTACGCAGGACAACAACACTGCTAATAGAAGGAAAACTTGACACAAACCCTTTTTGTTAACGAGTGGAAACTCCCTCGGGCCGTCACCCTACCGGGGTGTACGGCAGGGTGGTGTGTCGTAATCGTACCGACTAAAACCACACGGTGTGACACTCTGCGCCTATAATAGGAGGTATCCGAGAACTGCTATTATTAAGACATCCAGGACCCCTCCTAGCGCCTGCCCGCAAAGCGTGGACACCAACTTTAGGTAAATTCTATCGACATGCCACCGACAGGTGGTATCCGAGGGGATTTCCGCACGGAAAAAAAAAAGAAGTTAAATTCTCTATTTAGACGACGTACGGCACGCGCGCACGTTCCTCGCGGCTGGCCACTATAGCAGATGGAGGGGAAAACCCGTCCCCGTCCACCCGCGGCCACACTCAGGACGGCATGAGGCGCAGGTAAGCGCGCCTCCGTGCCCGGTTTGCCAACGACGCGTGAAGCAGCCGTGCGTCAGCCGGAAGGAAATGGTCCCATGCTGCCCAATCGTCAATGACTGGCGCGAGCGCCTCCACGGCAGCAAAACCAGCACATGGAACCTCCAGCCGGGACGTCCAACGAGCCATCGTAGCTCGGCGAGCGGCCTCACGCCACTCGCGTACTTCTTCGGGCGGGCTTATGTCGAGCAGTGGACTATTTAAAGGCTGTAGATATGGTGTTTTTTTTAATTCTAATACAATTAAAAGTTGATTAAAATTCTTAATTTCAAAGGCATACTTTCTCAAGATGAGTAATGAATGGCTTCCCAAGAGAAGGAAATATGAGTAATTAATGTGTAAATAAAAACAGTTACGTCAACGAGACATTTACACGACCTCAATACGACTATGAGAATGTTTTGTATATTGTGTATATTTGCGAGACACCGTTACCTACCTAAAAACAGCACACACGCTTAGCTACCGAACTTTTAAACATTGTAGTTGAGTTTCCATTCATCATCGATATATAACTTCTTTACTTTTTTCACTTCTTCCTGTAAAGTGCAGGCTACGAAATAATACGAAATGTAGTACAATGTACAAACGGGTGGTTTCAATATAATATTAATTACCATTTATGACAAAGAATGCATCAAACATAATAATAATAATCAATTTATACAAACAACACCCATTTTTAGTTCCTCTGTAAAACTTTTTATAATAAAAAATCAAAACTAACTGTAATGATTACTTTAGCGAAACTTAATTTTGACAGCAGGCAATTAAGGCAAAAAAGTTCAAAGAATAACACAAGCCGAACGCTTTTATGCAAATAATGCGTAAATTGGTTTGCACCAAATAAAAAAAAGTTATTGTATTATCTTCTGACATCATTTTTTATTTCAGATGTAACAATAATAACAGTTAATAGAAAATGGAATTAATACATATCAAAAGATTCTTGTGTCAAGGAGAACATTTTATGAAATATTCCAACACACTTTGGATTGGAACGGTGAAACCGTTTGAAAACCTATTTCCGAGTGAGGGGTTTACAGTTATCACGACAACTAATACTTAGCTTGAAGTTGTCGAATGACTAGTCAGTAATAAACATTTTCTTAATTTAAATAAATTAAATGTATGTAAGCGCACATAAAACTATTTACTTTCATTTTTGGCACCTTATTTGTTCTCTTATTTTGTTTTTTGTAATTCGGAAATGACTATGACCTGTTTGGGAACGTGACATGTTTATTCCGTATATCGTACATCGTTTATTGTTATAAAGATTTATGTTATGTCGCATTGTTTACATAAACTGTCTTATAAATATTTAAATTTGCCGAGCAATGACAAATAAAACTCGGATAAAGTACATATCGCCGGCCCCGGAGAATAAAATGACAACTGACATTACAATAGTTTTAGTGTTATGTCATATTTGGAGTCTACAGAGCCCAATACATCCATTCAATTTTTTTCGTAATTTTTCTATCGTTATTCACAAAGTTATAAAATATTACAATATTATTCGTCCAATTTTCTGAGGAGCACATTAACGCGAATAAGATTACCAGACACTATTGATATAATTGTTTCATTAAACAATAAATAGCAATAGGTTTTACACTTATATTCTCGTGCAAGAAATCAACGATAAAATTATAAACGCCAATTTCATTTTATTCTCGTTCAAAAGCTTTTAAGTGCAGCGACTAACATTACCTTAGTGAACATAGTGATTCAAATATTATAGAGTGATGAGACTATACACCATCTCGCCTAAATACTCGCACGTGCCAATGTTTGTTTACTTGATTACTGTCTCTTAAAACTTCGTTGCATGAGTATCATAATTCCGTTTTCAAAAGATTTCAAGATAATAAAAGTAATTATCGTGCGTAAGTGTGATTGTATTAAGACAATTAATATTATCTTAAAGTTGGCTGTATAATAATCAGAAAACAGTTTCCTCGTCATAATAGAGGTATATTAATATGAATCAAAGGAATTCGAGGATTAATATTATTATGAGAAAGCTCGCGGATCTGAACCATTGCAACGACGGTAAGTACTGTGGTTTTCTACTTATTATCTTGATTTCATTAAAAATTTATAATTAAACTCTGTATTGGGGAGACTTGACTGCCTCGGATTTGCAGTAGTAGCGTATGCGACTGCTGTTCTGAGGTATCGGGGTCTATTCCCGGGTCGGACCAAATGTTTGCACGACCTGCTTGAGAGCTATGAGTACTTGAGAGATATGTTTTATCATGTCTGCAAAATTAAAATAATATTATTATTTTCACATAATTTACTACCTGAAAATACAAATAAAGAAGAAACAACGAAGCATCATCATGAATATGGTTTACGTGGTAGGTACCTAAATGTGTTTTATACTCGTATTCATTTAATTTTTAGCAGTTAAGAACGTCACGTTGCACCGAAAGTTCGAGGAAGCAGCTTCTTCTATGGTTCCCGTTAGCTTCAACGTGGGTTAAGAGTTGCCATCCTCCAACTCACGACTACTGAGCCCCCTCCGCCAGGTCAAGGTAAAAACACGCAGGTGGAGGAAGTAAATTTGAACTACAGCGTAACTTTTTTGACCTGCTGAACCAGTTTGGCCTATCATAGTTTGAGGTAGTTTTATGAGAAATTCGATGATTTTTTTCTTATCTTGTCTTACAGAATCAACAAAAAAACAATATTGTGAAAATTACGATAAAGAAGTTAATGAAGACTTTTCTCCAGATGTTTCTGAATATGTGCCAACCCTAAACCGGTTTATTAAAACACCATCAAGTATTGGTGGAGACTCTGATTACATAAAAGCAGCCACTCATGATATTTCCAAAATGGCTTCCACCATTTCAAATATTTCTTTCATTTTAAATTCAGTTTTTCGCATCAGACAGTTTATACGGCGTTAGAAAAAGTCAAATCTGAAAAAGGCTTAGTTGATAACAGAGGGCACCATAATAACAGGCCACGTAAAATGCTTCTAAAAGTGGAGGAAAATATCATCCAACACATTCAATTGTTCCCTGTAGTCGAGTCACATTATGTAAGAAAAGATTCTGCCAGACAATATCTATCAGAGCTACTTAATGTGAGTAAAATGTACCGTCTATATCAAAGTCGGTTCTAAGAGAGAAGTTATGACTGCCCGATAGCTTCTAAACGGCAATATGAAAACATTTTTAACACCAAGTTCAATTATTCATTTTTTAAACCAAAAAAAGACCAATGCTCCACTTGCACTCTTTACAGAGAAGCTGATTCTGTTCAATAAGCGACATTGCAAGATAAGTATGACAAACACCAAAGAAGCAAAGATCGAGTACGTCAAATTAAAAAAGAAGAATAGGAATCCATTGATCCTTCACATACAACCATAGCAATCTTCGATTTAGAGAAGGTATTAAATATTCCATAATCTGCAGTTGGAATATTTCATTATAAGAGGAAATATCCTATTTACAACTTTACTATTTTTGATAGTACTAGACTTAAAGGTCACTGCTATGTCTGGCACCAAACAATTGCAAAAAGAGGAGCAATAGAAATAGGAAGCTGCCTGTGGCAATTTTTCTTAAGTGGGAAGGAATGAGGTTATGAAAAACATTTTTTTATACTCAGATGGTTGTGCAGGACAAAACAAAAACAGATTTATATTTGCTTTATACATTTTTGCTGCTCAGAAACTTCAAATAAATATAACACATAGATTTTTCGAAACAGGCCATGGCCAGAGTGAAGGCGATTCCACGCACTCTAGTATTGAACGTGAATTAAAACACAGGTATATACACCGAACAGATTTATGCTATCATTATGAATGCTAAAGTCAACGGCGAGAAATATATTGAGAAGGAAATGTTACAAAATGAGTTCTTTAACATAAAGGATTTGATAAAAAACAAGAACTGGGTAAATAATGAAGAAGGTCAGAAAATAATGTTGTCTAAGGTAATGGAAGTAAACGTTTTACATTCACAGCCATCTATTCTACGCTTTAAATATGATTTTGATGCTGAGTATTCTCAACTTAATGTCGAACAGTGTCAAACAAGAATGTCAAACAAGCTAGAAGCAAGAAAGGTATGAAACAGACAGCGCCTATTACACCAGGTTCTGTCAGTGATTTTCAGTTGAATGTGGCTTATAGGGAACCCTTGCCACCAAGTAAGGCTTTACACGATGACCTTATAATAGATTTATTGATAATGAAAATCAGGACGAATAATTTATTTAAAAAAAAAATCTTGTGCATTTAAAGTTAAGTAAAGTCTGATTAACATAACTTTATTTTATTTGCTTAACCAGAATAATAGCCCTAAGTTTTATTGTTACATTATTGATATCCCGTATGAACGAGAATAAAATGGTAAGATACTATATTTTTCCATAATTTAGCGCTGTCAAATAATTGAATATCAATGTAATAGGATATTACAATATTCAATTTGTAATAAAATGACGAGAACAAAATGATAAGTGTGTAATACTAAATAACGCTAACTTTATCTTTTTACTAACTTCTTAAATTTTGAATATCTTGAATTTGATTGATCCAATTAAAGGCTTGTTAAAATAGTTTAAAAGCTTTAAAAATTAGCTTTCATTTGAGTCCTTTTTGGATTATCTAAGTCTATTATCAGACAAGTTATAGACAAAAACTGGTTTTTTATTTTTCCTGAAAAGTTAAGTTTTTGCGATTACCATTTTATTCTCCGGGGCCGGCGATATGTATTGTAAATAAATTGTAACGTAGTTAAAAGTAGCAGCGAGGCTTAATTCATTCTGTTATACCTACCTACATATGTTAATTTATGTTTCGTAATCAGTGTAATCAGAACATTATTTAAATATCGAGTTTAAAGGTGTTTCATTATAAATAATTTATTGCTAGGCTTTGTATATTTTATGATTAATGTAACTTTATTCTAATAACAACTAATATTAGGTCAACTAAGAACTTCTCACTAGAAGAAAAAAAAAACGTAGCTATTCAAATCTTTTCTTTAAAGTGTGCGAAACAATACTTTTCAAACTACAACAACGTGACATTACCTACTGCCTCCACTAAAATCATTCAAAACATTTAAAGGCAAAATTATGATTAACGAAAGGCAACTCACTGTGTCATTCAGACACCGTGTCTCATTACATGGCAGACACTGTGGGAATGTGAGAAATACGGCGATGCGAAGTTTGAAACTGAGGAATTTATTAAGGGCAAATAAGCTTTCTCTGGCACTGGAACTTTCAGTCTTCACAATGCACTCGAGGTGCCACAGGTAACTTGCAGAAACTATTATTTTACACTTATTACCAACGACAACGAAACCCAGTTAATCAGAGAATAAATGCTTGATGATTTTAGCGTTGCTTTTCTTTTCAAAACTTAGCAGGACAATATAATTTTATAAACAGACAGTTAGCCAGCTGCATTTCACATCAACATTTCTAAACGCGGCCTGGACAGTATCTGTTTTCGTTTTCTCGGTGAACTGCACTTGTGTTGCCGCACCTCAGAATAAAAAGTACTGGACGCTTTCCAGCCATTTAGCGCTTCAGTTGCATCTAACTTATAAATAACGCGCATTGCAATTTAAACCTTGTGGCGTGATGTTAAGATATTTTATATTTGGTTGTGAGTAAACGGTTATGACCTCTTGCGGGCGAGGGTGCATGCGTCACTGGTAAGGGGGACGCGCGGTAGGGAGGTGTGCAGGTCATCGAGCTTGTACATGTGTATAAATATACAGTATAACGTTGTTTGATCCAATCTCTATACACAGTGTATAGGCATGTATGTACATAGTTATGAGTGTACGGACGTCGGTTTTACGTTACGCTGCGTTGCTAGCCGGCTGTTTGTTAGCGGACGAAGGTCACTCGACTCGAGAGGTGATTTCGCTGTCTTGACATAATAAGTACTTAGATGTGTATGGGTAGGTATACAGTATAGATATATAGTACAGTATACTAATGGGAAATAAAATTTATATGTGGAATATTATTAAATGTTGTCAATATTTTAGTTTTGTTCTTACTGAACGAGTTTCCAGTTGTTGATATTTCTAACAGAATGAATCGTATACATGATTAATAGTCGATACTGCATTTTTACTACAATTTATTACAAAAACCATAATAATATTATAGAATAGTATTGTATCAGAATAGGCAAATAAACTTTGATTTGATTTCAGCATCGCTGTACTATATTTAAGTTACCTACTTGATTTCTATCGAATGGGTAAAAACTCGATAAACGGGGGCAACTAAAAAGATAGCGAATAAAACTAAACTAATACATATCAGAAAGCGAATAAAACTAAACTAATAAAAACTAATTAACTAGTCTGTTTTACCTATACTATGTTATTTAATCAAAGTTTTCTCTCTTTTACGACTGAAAACTTTACAACTTAACTAACTTATTTGAAAATAAAATCAATCCTTTTAAAAACTCAGAAACTCCTTTATAGAAATAGAAAACAGGATATAAAAGAAACGTTTTTGTTATATGTAAACGCTTTTGTTACCTATTCTTAATATAATGCGAAAAATATTATTATTGTATTATAGAAGACCATCACACTGCATTAGTCGTTTAGAATTAGTCGATAAGACCCATGACTCAAATGCGGTTATTTAACTAGTTAGTAGTACATAAGGAAATACAGAGGCAAATAAGTAGGTACACGGGTAACTTGTATGTGCAAGTCATCTGTGTAAATAGGTTACTAAGAGCGTCGTGTTTATGTACTGATTCTAGAGGTCTAGTCAGCTTCTCAGAATAACTATGTATAAACAGAGCTTAGGTTCCTATACGAGTATCAAATAATTGCTGTCTCTGACTGGTCTTATCAAACTTACCATACAATCAGACTGTATAGTGACGAAATTAATTAAAAAAAAAAACGCTTCAGCGGTAATGAATATTTATCTAGGAATTTGAACTGGATTTTTCTTAAGTTGTTCTTCAGATAAGAAGTTATTAAGTAAGCATCAGAGACTAAGTAAACGAAAGTGGAATGCCCATTTTTGGCCATGAAACGTTCAAAAATATGTTTTTGTTAGAGAAAACCATCTTATTTTCTGTTTATTAATTGGGGTATTAATTTATCCTGAGAAGTCTGCAACATTTAAGCAGATAAGAAAGTACCGAAAAGATAAGAGTGAAATTACGTTAATCCGTAATTCATTGTTTCTGGAAAAATATTAAGTGTTCCCATTACTAAATGAACTGTTTTTAAGTGCTTAGTTAGTACTTCGAACATTTCTGATCTTTTGAGAGGCAAATTTAAAATACTGTTATCAACTTGTTTTGTACCTATGTCCATTACTAGGATGACTTATTTTTATTAATATAAAATTATTTTTTCTACATGGAATATTTGTAGGAAATTTAATATTATTTAACGGGAATTAACGCGATCTCTTATTTAGGGTATTACATACCTCTGGTTTGCCTGACGTTTCGACCAGGTTGCACCGGCCGTGGCCGGTGCAACCGGTGCCGTCAGCCTGTGACCACGGCCGGTGCAACCTGGTCGAAACGTCAGGCAAACCAGAGGTATGTAATACCCTAAATAAGAGATCGCGTTAATTCCCGTTAAATAATATTAATTATCATGGAACGCGAAAGTTTAAAAGTTTGTAGGAAATTTGTTTCATAAAGGAGTCTTGAGACAATACAATGTCGTCATCATTCTTCACATTTGTTTGTGCAATTGGATACAGGAGACAATAGTCACGACCGATTTACGCTCTACTGAGTTCTGACGTCACCATCCGAAAAAAACAGTATTCAACAATGGTATTTTTCTCTTTCACAGCATGAAATAATTATGGTACTAACCGTTCGCTGGCTGTTTCGTTGGTATGCTAATAATCTCGTATTTTACTTTAAAGTAAACCTCTGTCTGTTTCTTTCATTATTATATCTCTTGTTAATCAACTTAATACTACGTATTTTCTCTACTTTTGGAACCATACCATACATATCTATCACAAAAATGTGTCGTGATCGTAACACCCGTTCCTCTTTATCAAACGACTCTGATGTAAGAGGTGATGTTCTTTCCTAACCTCCGTTGATCTTCTTTACTTTATTTTACTTTAGCTCTAGTGAATAAAGATCTTTTAAGGTCTGGATTCTTGAACAAGTATTGTCAGGTTTCCCAATTCTTCTTATTAGTTTTGCAAAAAAAACAATGTATTTAATCGTGGTATGGTATAATGATATGATAAGATTTTATTTTTACGAATTTTCATATGCCCATTGCAGTAATAGAAAAATTAGTATCAAACTATGGCTGGTCGAAGTATTTGTTTGCGGAGTAGAAATCGAAATACGGAGAAATATTTTTATTTAGTTCATTTTTAAGTGGTCAGTCCCAAGTTTTGTTAAACAAGTACTTATAAGTTCGTACTTTTGAACAATTTTTAACTGGATAAGAAAGACCAGTATTACCAGTACCAGTATTTCTTTAATAGCATATAATGACATCAAACGGAACATAAACGAGCAGGCACGAACTAGGTCACAGTTCTTGATAACCCTTCGACGACTGTGTTTTACGAGTGGCCTTCGCCTACACAAACAAATTCCACACATTTTTCTATTAAGTTATATTGATGGTATCTGTGCAAGGTACAGTTATATCAATATAACTAAGGTATTGTAGTTCCGTGTGGTGACGGATTAAGAATACGCAAGTGTCACTACCCCTATTCATCCCTTGGGTGTCGTAAGAGCCTACTAAGGGAGCTAACTACGCAGGACAACAGCACTATCATACCCAATAGGCCAAACCCTCTACTTAAGGAGAGGCCTATGTCCAGCAGGGGACTATTAAAGGCTGTTGTGTGTGTTCTAATTATAATTTTATTGACATACAAGGTTTTACTTCCAGTTTCATTTAATATTTAATAATGTTTTTTTTTTATCTTAATTATTATCAGTCATAATTTTATAAGGTTATATAGTCATGAGGTTTTTCAGCCGAAACCGAACATCGGCCCTTGTTTCAGTTTCGGCCGATCCCGAAACCGAAATTCAAACTATCATTTTAAAATCTCTTTTATGTGATTAATATATAAATATAATACTTACTAGACCACCTTATTAAAAAAATATATAATTACTTTTGAGATAAAACAATTTTAGTTAAAAGTTAAAACAAATACAAAATTTCGGACATCTAACACACAACGTCATCTTGTTTCAAACTAAGCATTGCAAGCTGGTACTAGCTGGTAAAGCTAGATTGACTGATAGAATACTTATATACTTTCTTTTTGGTAAATAAATACATATTATACTTGGAAAACGCCCAAATTGTGGAACAAATATTTGCAAATCATACAAACGTTTGATCCGCCCCGGGTATGGTAGATATTAGTACGAGAGCTTAGGGGAGAGCGTGGGACATATGGGCCAGGCTTGACCGGAGTGATACCCTGGGCCTCACAGAAAAGCAAGCAGTTCTTTCGTTGCTTTTCATTGAGTGAGAGGTTACCGGAGCCCAAACCCTCCCATTGCCCCTGATTCTTGGGGGAGGGACTGAAAGGGTGGCTATGCACTGGTGACTTAAGTTGTACTGTCCATGGGCGGCGGTAATCAGGTACCATCATTTGACCCGTCTTCCGACCGTCATCGTCTGCTCGATTGCCCCCAAACACCATAAAAAAGACATCACTGGACGTCGGTGAACTGAGCCTTTTCGGCTGAAATTGGGCGAAACCGAAACTTCCGTCGGTCACTTAGAATTATTAATCACAATATTATTTTTAAAATTTGTATGCCACACGGCAGAATGTATCAGGAATTTTACTTGCACAACATCGTAATTTGTATTTTTACCTACATTATAAACAAATAAAGTTTGATTTGATTTTGATTTGAATTTGATGAAATTAATTGTAATGGTCATCACTAGACATCGGATTATATGCACTATCAAAATGCCAAAATATGCGCTAAAAAGGGGCGAAATATGCTCAAAATATACACAATTAAAAAATATTTATTATTGGAATTTAAGTTTATTTTCACATTATATATATATATATTAAACATATAGGTACACGCCGCCCACTGCGAGCCAATATATCGTATTCAGTAGACATGGAAATTATTGCTACTCATAAATCATATTGATTTGATAAAATGATTGATTTTAGTCACAGCGATTTCACATGTGATTATTATTTCGTCGTAGACAAATATAATGGGTATTATTTTTTAGATTTAGACACCACAATTTGCTAAGATAGAACTGTTCTTAGCTAGTTGAGTAATTCTTTATGCCACTGAACTTCGCATTTTTAATGAGCTTTCTAAAACGCATCTCCAATGTTGTGTGTGCTTCCTGTATCATCATAATCATCGCCTCTATTGAGTTGACTGGTGTTCGTAGACTTCTGATCACTTACTGGCTGGCTTTTGAAACGAGAAACATCTGTAGGTCAGAGGGTTAAATGCAGCATAATACTTATAGCTGAAAATGTATAATTTATTATTATACATTTTTAGCTATAATATATTATTATTATTACACCTAATTTATTTAGAATTTTATCGAAACCATACAATTACATCGTTGTACATGTGTTTGCTTTAATAGAATGTAAACTGTCTATGGGATACATTAACCAAGCAGGTAAACGCGCTAGACCCCACATTATAAAGTAGACATAAATAAGACATCCGTTTCACACACCCATCCGTGTAAGGTGCGCTGCGTCAGTACCTGGTGCTTCACAATGTGCGTGACTCATTGTGGACATCTGTCGGTTGATATGAGGGTTTCTTGTTATGCTGGCTGTTGTGCGAGCAATGTTTGATTATTCGACATGCAAATATGTGTTTTATTAAAATAAAATACTACGAAATCCACTCCATGACAAATATAACGCGCTATTAAAATTGTTTGATACCAGTTTCTCTACTTCTCGAGTACCAAAGTTGAGAAGTCATAATATAGTATAATCAATATGTGAAAATCAAGCAGTTGTACACATTTCCCATTTCATTCTATAGATTAGTCATGTAATTAGAAATTCTGGGCCACAACACACACAAATCTTACTGCTTTACTGTTTAACCATTATTTAAACTTCAAAAGAAGATCAGAGACTTCAGAGATGCTTTATCGAGGAAACAAATTCGCTGATGTTTGTAAATTAAAGTCAGGATATCTGTAATTAAATTGCATATTAAATGATTGCAAATTGTACATCTCGTAAAATACAAATACGCTCAAACGTATTTTAACGAAACCACGTTTTGGATAAATCTAGTTAATACCTTCAATGACTTATTCAATTTAAATAAAAGTTTTTTTTCTAAATTAGAGATTAGGTAGGTAAAATAGTGGTGCTTAAATTTAACCGAGATATTAAATACTTATTGGCTCTAGAAATTTAGTTAGTTGATGTTTTTAGTTAATTGTTAATGTTTAAAGCGAGTGAACCTTATGTTCTAAGTTTAGAGTTGAAATATGATTTAAAAAAAAATGCAGGTTAATTATTTAATGCAGGTTATAAAAAAATTCGTTTGCCCACTCTGAATCACACAATATACTTGTGTAAGTATAACCGTACACCAGTAACTTAAGGTGAAACCGGTTCCATAAACTCAAGTTTCATACTGATCTTAATATGTCCAAATTGTCGTGAGTTTGAAGCATATAGTTTATTCGTTAAGTATGACTTTCATATCCCAAAGTTTAAAATTACTTTTTTAATGAGTTTGTGAGTGAGATGTGAAAGACTGTGATAATGTGTAGCAATTTACTAAGTAAAATGTCAAGGAAAGTTCTAACACGTATAAAGACATGCAAATGTTTTATTTTATTTTATTTTGTAAATGAAACCTTCACTAATCGCAATTTACATGGTGCAGTTTTGATTCTTCAGCAAATGAATGGATCTCTCTCTCTCTCTCTCTCTCTCGCTCGCTCTCTGTGCCAGATTGTTTCCTCACTTAAAATTTTACCTAATTTTTTGTTTGGCAAGAAATTGTTTACATATTTTTACTACTCAGATATAGCATATTTTTCACTAACATGATCGAAGTTTACTAGTTAATTGATCAAAATCACTAACAATTTCACATTTTAATAGAATGTGATCCAAGAGAAGTAATAGGTTGTCTCTAGAGCATACTAAAGTAGAGATACAAATAAGCTTATTTGCGTAACTTCAAGTTTCGTGTAGCGAATTTAATTAAAATGCAATAAAAAAGATTTCTTGTAAACAATCTTGATCACAAATATGTAAAACCTACCTACCGGTGCCATTGGCATGGTGTAAAGAAATTTGGCAACCAAACATTGGCAAAGTTTATTACATTGTTTTAGTTGAATTAGATTTAGGTGTCAGATTTCGCTTCTGGTTTTTTGCCCCCGCGACAGTAAAATAATCCATAAAAAACCTGATCCTGAACTGGGTTAAACAGCTAAAAGTTCCTTTAGTCTAGATTTATCAAAATAATAAACTCTTAGTCTGTTGTATATTTATTACCTGCGACTGTCATTTCTACCCTTATAAGTTTACACTCATGTTTGCATGTAAACATGAACTCTGGGGTTAGATTTCTTGTTAAATAGATTATTATCGAGTTTTACACTAGGAAATCTCCGATTGCAGCATTAGCTCGATGGGGCCTATAATTTTTTTGCTGCCAAATGTGTTCCTTATTTTTCGAAAACCTATACTTCGTTCATGCAAAGTTACATATAGCCTTTAAAACTGATTTGTGACTGGTTGACTGTCATCAGTTAACCGGTCAAAAATCAGTTTTGTGTGAAGACAAAATTATAGTAAAAACAAATAGTCAAATTTAGTGTGTTCCTGGAGTTCTTCGGCTCGGAGCATGCTGCGGATCTACGATCATTACCGCGAAAACGAAACATTAGTGGTACAAAAAAAAAACAATAAATTCGATGTACACATTTTAATAGTAAGTGTAATGTTGTTTCTATGCTAATTTTTGCTTGTAACTGATAAACAGCAACAGTAACGTTACATGGTATTTATAGCGTGCTACAAATAGCACTCCTTGTTCGCGTTCTATTTATTTATGAGTTTTTTATTATTGTTCCCATAATCATGTATATTTTTTATAAAGTTAATATAAATTGAATCAAGATGGACCTACTTTTAAATGAGTTTTTAAATGAAGAATAACGCCATTTTAAATAAAAACCGCCATGGTATTTCTTGTAATTTCTAAATATACGTATAATAGTAGTAGTGAAATAATGCGTCTCTGTGTTAGATATCATTTTATCTTATCTTTAAATAACTACTGCTAATTGTTCTCGGTTATCTTCTATTGTTTACTGAAGAAGATTGTACGACCTATGTACAATGTGTCCACGGTTCTATTATCATAATAATATGCATGGCAATGAATACTGACAACGTACAGCATTACATTATTATGCTATAGAATCAGCGTGGGTGACACCATAAGACCTTGCGGACGCCAATCGTGTACAATTGCATAAAAGCTTTTCGACTCCAGTAAAATTTTACCTGCTTCGAACCCGAATAAAAATGGGATATTTATTTTAAATTTAGCAGACCGACGAACGGACGAACGATGGTAATAATAACTTGTTAAATCAATGTCAAGGATAGCAGATAACAATTTGACTTATTACATAAATTATAAAGTAATGCTTAACGTGTCCTTAACCTACATATATTATAAATAGACAAATTGATCAATCGCTTGCACGTGTATTCGCTCCTCAGCGCCCATGTATCGGTCGGTAATTAAATCTTCCCATACAATCCACGCGTTCAGTCGCAGGGTGACTGACCCATGCGGCATAGCTATTCGCGAACGGATATCGAGCGGTCACATAATTTATTGTTGTTTCATACGAATAACGGCTACAGTTTAGATATTTTAAAACTTCCATAGTCAATAATATTTTACATGCACATGAAGGTATATTGGCTTAAAAGTTATATTCGTTGACTTTTTAAGCAATCTGAAAGTTAGTGTGTGGTTGCAGAAAGCGAAAGGGAGTTTCGAAACATATTTCTTTAACTTCATACTTTGACAGACGTGAATAGAAAACAATAAAACAACAAAGCATTTATGTTTATTTAGTATGTATAACTAGTAGTTATCTTTTGCTTTTAGCATTTTGAACCGAATTAAAAAAAGAAGGAGGTTCTCAATTCGTCGGAATCTTTTTTTTATTAAAATAGCAATCTCCTGATATGGCAGTGGCTATAACGTAACGCACGCTAAGTGATTAGGAAAGTAAAGTATTTGCAAACCACTAAATTCTGTTTATCAATACTTAATAAACCATGTCTTTGCAATAGATAATATTCATAAAAATCAATATGATAGCTTACAATCGTGACTAATTAAATAGTAACTCATTCTCATTATACATCCCGCGATCATTGATATTCATAATCATTATTCTGTACATAGAACTGTGATTCTTGGAAAAGCTTATAATAAACGCCTGCCAATGTGATATTAGACTGGTCACAAATTATATAAGTCGTGTAACATTTAAAGCTAGGTTAGATCAGAAAAATATAAAAAAAATGTTGGAAAACTAGCATCGCAGCATAAACTGTTTTTGCATGTGTTATTATTGTATCAACTAATACTTAAAGTGTCGTATATGTATACGGTAAAGGTAATATTATGTTAAAGGACGCAAATACCAATACTTGAGCAATATACATTACAATTTCTTTTAAAGCTAACTCAAAACCTGAAATAGAGTCAGTAGTGCAACCATACATAAAAAGATAACCAACATCTACAGATCTGTATGTACATCATCAATCGCACAGGATCGAAATCATTTTATTTTTCTTTGTTTATAGGCCCGGGCAGACGGATCACGGGCACGGCGGCGGCGCGCTGGCGTACGGTGGCAAGCCAGCGGGGGCTGTGGTGGCGCCGCCGCAGCCCCGGCCGCCAGCCGCGCCCTATGCGCCCCAACCCTACGCTCCTGCACAGCTGCGTCTGCACCAACCTGGTTATGGATCTGCTGCATTATCATACAGGTGTGATTTCAAATCATTATCATCATCATCATCATCAACAGCCTTTAAGAGTCCACTGAGGCACGGCCTCTCTTTAGAAAGGAGGTTTTGGCCTATTATAGGGCACAAACCCATACGAAGTGACCGGTGACGTAGTTGGGGAGGAGGTAAAAATGGGTCACGTAGTATGGGCATGTTCCCATTCCACGCTGGCCAGACGGGTTGGCATAGGGTTTGTGTCAAGTTTTCCTTCTCTTTGCGGTGCTGTTGTCCTGCGTAGTTTGCACCCTCAGTCGGTTCTTACGACGATTTCAAATATATGTTTCAAAAATACCAAACAGAGTATCAGCAAAAAGTAACCGATTTAATTTGATCCCGTGTTTATAAACTTTAGCAATGTGTTTTCAAGCTACATAGAACTAGGAACGAAAGTCAGAGATATTCGCAAGTATCTCCGCAATGAAAGAGGGCATTATATTTAAATCTCTGAAAACTTTAAAGTAGTTTTACATTTTCATCCCTTCAAACCCTAAGCGTCTTTGCTTCTCGATGTTATTATTCCAGAAATTATCACTTGCACAACGTTGACTAAATACTGAGTTTCTTCTATAGTGTTCGCGAAGGTATCTTTTGTCTTTTAAGAGTCATTAATAGAGTTATTATTGTTTGAACTATTGTATCAAATAACAAACCTATAATATATATATAACCTTTTCCAAAAAAATTAAAAAATTAAAAATTAAACTGTTTGTTTCCATTACCATTACTAGAAAGTTATATCTGCTAAAATAAAAAATAGGCTACTTTTTCGATTTTATTGGTGATTTTTTTTTAATCCATTCAGTAATTTATAATTACCCTTGTGATTATTGTCTACATACATTAATAAACAATTAGAAACTCAAAAGCTTAACTACTTTAATTTTTTTGTCTTAATGTTAATTTAAAAAGTCATAACCAGACACGAAATGAGCATTATGGGCTTGACTTTTATTAGGAGTCTTGGAATTCGCAATGTTTTAGAAGTTAATGGTAATGCCCCTGGGCCTAGGGGAATTACGTAATATTTAGTATATGAGCAGTTCTAAACAAAAAAACACATCGAATTATTCATCAACGTAGATAATGAAACCTTTTTTTATTATGGTTCAAATTAATATTAATTAATTGTTTGTAGTTGAACGATTTTTAATCTACAAAATTTCTTTGTTGTTTAGACTTTCATACTTCCATTACTTGTTTGCTAGTATTCTCAGCAAACGATCTGAATGCTGCCAAACATGACCACGGCAGCTCAATAGCTGCAGACTTGTTTATAGCAGCGACGCAGTTTCGTGTTCCTTTTGGCAAACACTAGCGCCACTTCTGTAGGATTACTGAAGTAGGTTATCTTATGAATGTTGCGTCATTCATTACACTCGAAATATCTAAAGTGCTCTTGAATAATATATTTGTCATTGTCATTGACTGCCTGTAAAGGCGTGAAAGGTGTTATTTATAGTCGTAGGTCGCGTCTAAGGTAATTCAGTGTATCTGAGTTTTGTTTTTGATTCATTTAAATTTTATCACATAACTTTATATAAGGTTACTAGCACAAAGTCCGGTAAGATTGTGATAATTTTTATCGTAATACATATTTATGTGATCGATTTAGGTACTAATCACGGATAAACCATAGCTTGCACGTCTGTTTAGCATACTGAACCACATTTAAGTTATGTATTACTAGCTGACCCGAGGAACTTCGTCTACTTCTCTCAAAAGGAATAAATTTGCCCGTTTTCGCAACATTTTACATTGAAACTCGGTCGGCTCCAATAGGACTTAGGCTCGTAGCATAATGATTATAGCTCATATCCTTCCTTAATAAAAGGGCTATCTAACACTAAAATAATTCTTCAATTCGAACCAGTAGTTCCTGAGATTACCCCTAACCTACAAACTTACAGACTTTAACTCTTTATAATATTAGTATAGAAAATATTTAAATCCAAAATAGATGCTAACGAATTAAAGTAGTTTTATACAGCTACATCTATGTTACTTTAGATTTAGTATGTATATTTTTCTGGACTCCTGACAATGTATGACAACTTTTTGCAGACAGGGTTTGCAGTCTACAATCAATACAATTTATAAAAACGGAAATTCAATGGAACATTGAGATAATTTAATCTCATCATCAGCCTATCGCAGTCCACTGATGGACATAGGCCTCTCCCATTTTGGGCTTCTCGCATCCAGCTTCTGCCAGCGAAATCAAATCGTCACTCCACCTGGCCTGTGGCCTGGCCCGCGTCTCGGCAAACGTAGGACGCCCGTCTCCACTCAGAACTCGTTTTCCCCAACGGTTATCGGTTATGTGGCTAATATGGACAGCCCACTGCTACTTCAGCTTGCTAATCCTGTAGTCTATGTTGGTGAACTTGGTTATCTGCCGGATCATCTCATTCCTGATATCGCATCAGGAATGAGATGATCCGGCAGATAACCAAGTTCACCTCACACTTAGAGAAATGCCGAGCATAGCCATTGCGTTTCAGCTCCGTATGTCATGACGGGTAGGACGCACTCATTGAAGACTTTCATCTTAAGGCACTGTGAGATCGACGATGAGAGACTCGACGTAGCTTCCCAAATGCTGCCCAACCCAACTGAATTCTTCTATTCACCTCGTCTTCGAAGTTGTTTCTACATTGTTGTACAGTTGTTGTACATGTTCATTGAACATGACCTTGGTTTTATCCAGGTTCATCCGTAGGCCGATGCGTACAGAAGAGTCAGCTAGGTCATTCAGAATCTGCACTTTAAGCTATTTTATGCTATAGCATGTTACGAATGTATAAGAAATATAACTTCTTAAATGGATCTTTTCCCATCGCTACTGACACTAATTTGGCTAGGAGGTGGAGACTATTCAATTTGAACCAGTGCGTTCAACTCATTAGCATCATCTTCTGAATCACCTTCAAACTTGTTAGTACATTTAGATATCTCTAATCTTTGAGACTTATTAGATATTACTTTTTACTGCTAGGGTTTAACAGCATATGCTTATGTGTGTTAAAATTATTTTTTCCAACTTTGTAAAAATCTGGAATAATATAAATAATTGTCAAATATATTTATATAGGTCCGTGTATTTGGAGTTAAGTTTATGAAGAAATAGCACTTCTTCTTGCTTAATTTATTGTGCAGCAACTTGTCCTTTGTTAATGCAACTCATTATTGTAAGCAACAACTAGTACATTCTTTCTGCAGACAACATCTGGTCTGTCGTCCTTCAAAGTGTCCCTATTTATGTATATATTTTGTTGTTAAACTTTTGGAATTCATACACTCTTTGTGATTTAAGGAACACGCTAGGGGTTCCATTGTAGTACAGCCCGGCTGTGGTCTGGTTTAACGTAAATTATGCTTTAAGAATATATTTTTTTGTAACTATAATTATAAATATACATATAAGCACATACGTTGTGATTGTTACCAAGTGAGATGGCCTACGTGACGACAGATATGAAACCTATAGTAACTGAGTAGGTTGTACCTATTTTGCGTTTATAATGCTATTATGTTACCTTTACGCAGATTATTCTTGATTTCCGACAAAACAATGTGAACCGACTACATTGCGTCGAGATAAGGAACAACGAAACAACACTATTGTTACGACTTAGGGCTGTGAAAAATACATACACATAAATAATAAAATAAATAATAGAAAATTGAAGAGATGATTTTAAAGGGATGGAACAGAAACTACAAATAGAATTTGAAAACTTTTAATTAATAAAAATGTAACTAGTGATGATCTTATAGTCAGCATGCTTTTTTACATCCATCAATCTTAACCTAAAAAACTTAAAGGCATAAAGACCTACCACTACTAAAAGAACGTTTCTGTTTGTAAAGTTCTTTTATGTAGTAATCCCACACATCTAAATTTACAGTAGGTACCTAGTTACTTCAAATTACTTGTGCGTTACGTTTAAAATCTCATTCTACTTGGTCTACTTAAAAAAAAACTACCCACCTACTTGATCTTTGTCTATTGCGAACCTTGATGTTTCCTTGGCTCTTGATATCTCCATGTTATAAGATCCTCGCGAAATTTGTACGTAAAACATTTAAGAAGCACTTTCTCCTCTGTTTGTGAACAGGTTTTCTTTATTTTTGTTTTATCCTATGTTCAGCTTTAACAGGGTTTTATTGTTATAAAAATGTATGGTTTCTGATGTACCATGTTCGAATGTGTAATAATGACAAAATTGTTTAAACCATTCATTTCAAAAATGCTTATTGTCGTTCGACCACTGTAAGATCACTAGTTGTGATAAAATTACAAAAACATCTTAATGTTTTTGCGTTAGGTACATACATTTTTTCCTCTTCTATTTGCAAAAAATAACTATGACGTCATTCATGATTTATGATCAGCGTTTCGCGATGTTAAATGTTCTTGTAATTATTATACATACAAGTCATTTAAATTCTAAAGAGTTTTTTCAGATAAAATATTGTTTTAATGTAGTACCTAACGTAAAGTAAAAACTATATAGACCATAGACTCAGATTTAATTAATGTTTGCATTAACTATTCTATGAAAATGAAAGCTTGAAATATTCAAGATCAAGTAGTCTTAAGATGTTCAGAGACATGCGATATATACAACATGTGTTTTATCTATATTTTTGACACGTGAAGCTTGAAATGCCTTGCTTGATACCATACTTTCTCTAAGCTAGCGCTTCGGAGCGATGAATCATAGACATTATACCTACCTACTGAGTATCGCTGTTTTTAACACCGACAATAAAATGCGAGCGTGGGGCGTGAGGATAATAAAACTTAAAATCTAGGAACTTCTTTAAATATTCTGTTTCTACGCATTATCGTATAACAAACACTCTTAATAAAGTATCTTAATTTTATTAAGTTAAGAATATCTTGTTTTTTACACGTCAGGCATAGATTGTATTTCTTACACACCTTTATTGAACTTGATTAATTTTAATGTTGAACAACTGGCATCCCTGCTACGTATGTGACGCGGGATATGTAATAATGCCCGTCTACGAACGACAATACCCGCCATGGGAAACGATTACAGTCTTTTTGCACAATACACTGGTTAATTGAGATTTCTTTGATCAGCGGCAAAGGAAAGTAACCTCTATTTAAGCGGTATTTGTAACATTATTCATCACATGAAAGCAAATGATTTCACTGTGCGAATAATTAAGATTGTGATATCATTTGTTTTAATTAAAAACTGGTTTTATAATTCCTAGAAATATTTTAGAAGATACAAATATAAACATATTAAAACTGTTTTTGAGCTCGGTTTCACAAATTACACAGCTATAGAAATTGAATGGTGGCAGGTCTTTAATGCTTATTTAAAGCGTAGACGCAGTTAAAAATACCGAATATTACTAGGTTTTTTATTGCTTCATCTACGATAAGTAATAGATTATCCTAAAAGAAAGTAGCTCTGTATCTAAGGAATACACAGTGTCAGATTGCTGCCCTTAACTCTACGAAGTTACTAGTTATTAGAAACATGCATACTTCCGTAGATACAAGCAATGCTATATAAACCAATTTTAATTTCAATTTCTATAATAGTACGTCATTCCACAAGTATGTAAGTTTGCGATTTTGGGCGTATTCAAAACTTGTCTTGTCGTAAACTGTGTGCAGCAAATGCAACTTAGGTTA
Organism: Arctia plantaginis; assembly: GCA_902825455.1. NCBI lineage: Eukaryota > Metazoa > Arthropoda > Insecta > Lepidoptera > Erebidae > Arctia > Arctia plantaginis. The sequence continues at coordinate 8,393,006 of CADEBD010000327.1, read as the reverse complement.
TAAACGCCATGCTTGAAGGAAGCTAAAAGTAGGAGTATAAATCTAGCATAGTAGACAATATTCACATGGTTATTTTGCCATTTTTTGATATCTAAAACAAACGTATGTACGTATGTTGTAGGTACTTAACTGAAAAATGTTTTCATCTGAATTTTATATTTAATCACAGCGCCACATGTCTGACTCAAATGACCGAAGAAAGGCCAAGCCAGGCAGAGAAAATGTAGCAAAGCAAGCAAATTATGTAGCAATAGACATTCACAAAGTGGAATCAAGTATTATCAGTTTTGAGTTATTTTTTGGTTAAAATTTACTAGTACCAGTACTAGTATTTAATAACCACAAATATGCTAAACTCAATAAAAACATGTGCAATAATGAATCAGTTCCACTCCTGCAGATTGTTATTTTTTAAAGCGTAACTATAAAAATAACAACACGCGATGTATGCCAATCATTCCCCAAATAATTTAATACAATTATAAATACGTGTTTCGACTTGCTTTGCACGATTTCACAATAGTTTTAGCAATTTATCGTTGTTCTACCTGCCATATAAACTATAACAATTCAATAACAGATTAGATAGGTACTCCATTTGGTGTAACATGAACATTATCACTTGTACGTATGTAGGGTTTTTCTAATAAACATCCATCATTCACGAATGGCCGCTACTTATAGTTGTCCGCCATTTCAGGTTGCCATGTTTTCATTTAGACTAAACACGCTGCCACGTTGTAAGAAGACTTATTTTATCTCATATGAGCATTACCCGCTCACAAGCGCAGCTAATGAACCTGTTTTCCTGAACGTGATATTATCAGTAGCAAATCACCTCTGTAAAAGTAGAAATTTCATAAGCAAATAACTTTTAACCATGAACATGACATCCTGGCAGAACGCAATCACATCCTATGATAAAAAGTAAGCTAAGGTTGTAGACAGAATGCATGACGTAACCGCGGCATGGCGATACGCGACAATACGGCCGCGTCTGCATTTAGCGCGCCACGTTGGCCACCACGTGGAGCGGCCGCGAGCGGAATAATAATAAAAAATAAACATTCTTCTACGCGCCAACAGGGCTGCCAACACTGCAGTTAAATGTCAGTATGTAACACAGATAATCGAAATTAGGAATAGCTGTAGCTTTTGTAATAATTACTACCGTAAATAATATAACAGTTTGTATATTATGATAATATTCATCGTGTGTATTTAACGTGAATTATAGTAAAAAAATATTGAATGAAATTATTTACGTACTTACATGAGTCTCTTAGCTACTTACGTGATTATTTGTTTAATGTATTTACTCATTTAGGACAAGATAGGAGTAGAGTAGGATTGACATTAAGAATAACGATTCTGAGAGGCATTTCACAAGTTTAACTATTTTAGTAAGTTGCTACTTAAATAATATCTGCTATAGGTATTACCTACTGCATATTAACTATTTTATCATCTGCTTTGTTATTTTAGCGTGGCGGCCCTATGCCAGAGTACCCCCTCCCTCCCTCCAGGAGTTTAACCTTGACCTTTCCTTCACCGCGGCATGCGATCAACCGCGGATTACTAACAATACCTACACATTATTTTTAAAGCCAGACATATTTTATTACGTCATCTGTATAACGTTTGGTGAAAGTTTAAGCCATAGAAATTGATTAAATATTTAATTTTACTAGGTACGATGTTTGCTGAAGTGGGCAAGGGTTAGGTGAGATTAGGTGACATTGACATGGATGGTACAATTGTCAACTTTCAGAAAAATGTTTTATAATGTGTAGGACCTTAATAGGTACCTACGTACGTAGATATATTTAAGGATGCTAGTTTCTTTAAATTTTTGTCTAAGAGTAAAGAGTATCTATCAAGAAGACATACCTATGTATAGTATAGGTATATATTGAGCTCTTGTTTCTTATTAATTTAAACACTTGTGTGGTAGTTGGCAGTGTAGTGTAAAATAACAGAATTCTTTCCACGTTGTGGCTGTTTTATGTAAGCATGGCAAGCCAACATAGCCCGTTCGTGGCAATGATAGATGTTTTACTAGATAAAAAACTAAAAAGCTACAAAGATAGATTTTGTATATTATTTACTCTTTAATGAAATACATAATGACTATAAGAAATGTGAAATCAGCTATCTATCTTTTGACGCCTGAGGGCCTAGTGCAAGTTTATTTCACCTCAACTCACTTCCGGCTTGCGATTGGCCAAGATTTCAGTGCGGGCCAATTGCAGCGCTGAATGCGGTCACCGTGACGATCGAGTTGATACGAATAAACTCACACTAGGACCTCAGTGTGCACCAATCGCAGCGCCGAACTCGGCCACCGTGACGATCGAGTAGAAGTTAAATAAACTTACGCTAGGGCATGTAATCTATTTTACGCAGTTAGTTTTTTTGATAAAAACAAAAACAATTAAATAAAAGAAATGAGAGTTGAAAGCTTAGTTTGAATTTTATTTTAAGCTATACTTCTGTTTTTTTTCGAAACTCAACATGAATATGGAAAAATATACATAATTAATAGATAATTTTGAAATATTATGTATTCATAAAGAATTGATAAAATATATTTTTTAATGGTTTTGTAAATATATAAATATTCATTAGATGTACCTTATATTTATAAACGCATAATGGCACATAATATATCTAGACGAGGAACTGCCGTCATCTCGTTAAATTATAATAACAATACGTTATACCTACTTCGTATGAGTTGTTCTTGGTTTTTTCGGTAACATGTTGGTTGTGCTGGAACAAGACGACGGTGGAGACGCTGTTGCCTCAACGGTTACACTTTAACACCAGTATACTAAGTAGCTATAATATATTTTTTCCTTTTCTCACTTATGGCTGTCTTTGAATTGATCTTTGATACCATTCTATAAAAAATAACAACTCATAATGACAACGTCAAAATATAGATACGACAACAAAATGATATTATTTTCAATTATTTAGCTATAAAAATTCAGTGAAATGTTTTTAAATTACGATCACTCTTTACCTAAACGTATAATTCCTGTTATGGTTTCGCTCAAAATCATGACACGTAGTCCCTAATGGCAAGGGATTGAATTTCAATTTATGCGCATTTTGTTGCTAGTTGTATGTGAGTAAAATTAATACGCAGTGTCGTAGTATGATGCATTTGATTTCATAAAAGTATGTAAAAACCAGACAAGTTTGCAGTGCTGTCAATGAGCAAGTCGCGCGATATATGTAGCTTTTTCGTAAAAAAAATCAACAAAAATGTAATGTACCCATTACATGTCTTAATTTGTTTTGCAATTACTCTGTACTAAAATAAATGACTAATTTAATTAAGAAACTAAAATATTCAAAGAAACTTAATTCCATAATTTAACAAACCAAGTTTTTCCTTACTTAAAACTTAATTGACCTTTTGTGAAGTTACAAAGAGAATAGAGATATTGCTTTTATGAAACTTTTATGGCAGAGAATGCCATATACTTCGAAAATATACTTGTGATTAATTCTTTGTGGGTGTTATTTATGTATCAGAAAGTGTTGAACGTTTCGACCGTACCTACTCCGGATGTAAGTTCTTCCGCGGTATAGCTACGAGCGGAGGAAGCTAGTTTAGACGTTTTAAAAATTATTTTAACGATTGGTCTTATATTTTGGAACCACATTAAAGAACGAGTTTAAACTCTCGTCATACCAATCAAACTTAATTATGTTTCTAGACACAAATCTGATGTTTCCTTTCGCCAATCCTAACTGCAGTTCAATGTTGTGCAATTTAGTTCATGTCATGCCGATGACATATAAGACTTTAATCCCGTCTCAAGGAGCCAAACAGTCTGCCAATCTTTGGCCTTTAAACATATGACAAAATGTGCCTTAATCTGTAACACAATAGAATAAAAATATAATGTAGTGTACAACCAATATTTACTCGGTATGTTCGCAAGATTCCAACTCTCTCGGAAGTCCAACTTTTATAATAAGATATTAATATACTCAGATGTTATTTCAATTCAACATTTGTTAATAGTCTTGGGAAACATGACATCCTCTTAACTCTGCCTTTTTGTACGTTTCAGGGACAGTAGTTACGTGCGCGGTGGCGGCGCCGTTGGAGGCGTGGGCGTCGGTGCGGTGGGCGCGGGTACAGCCGGCGAATACCGCGGTGGCGGCGCCCGCGTCTCACTGCTTGGCGGCGCATATCTACCGGCCCCCGCACCCGCCACACACCACCCGCCCCCCGCAGATCCACCTCCCTTCAAGAAGATACGGCTTACTGCGGATAGGACGCCGATGTCACACCACCAACCGCTTAGGGTTGATACTAGGGTTAGTATATTACAACATACGAAGATAACAAATATCACACATACTTCGCATTGGATTCGATGTGATAAGGATAGCTACTACCTACATTGTTTTGCTAGGTGTAGCCAACGCTATTTTGTACGTAAAAGGCCGTGTGTAGCTACTTTATTTACGTCTGATGTTAGGAATAGATAGTGTTCTCAAACTTGACACTATCATTAATACGTCTGCCTCATTGGTAAATTTCAGAAAGCTTAGTGAGTTGTAAACAACCTAATTCAAAGGTGGGTAATTGTTTTTAACACGGTTTGAGAAAAGACTGTATTGACTTGTTTTTAAAATCTACCCAATTAAGCTCATAATCAAATCATAAAAATTTTACCCACCTTTGAATTAGGTTGTTTACAACAACCTAATTCAAAGGTGGGTAATTTTTTTTTAACACGGTTTGAGTAGACTGTATTGACTTGTTTTTAAAATCTACCCAATTAAGCTCATAATTGATATTTGACTATACACCTATTATATATATATATATATATATATATATATATATATATAGATACCATTTTTCATAAAATAATTTGTTTCGTTACGTTCCAGGAGCCGGTGAACGCGTACAACACGGTTGAAGTCCTATCTCCAAACCCGCCTTCAGAACCGACCATCGAGGACCAGAATTTCAGAACTACTAAGGATGATTTATTACAACAAATATCCAAGGTACAAGCCTCAAATATAATGTTGGACATAACTTCTAAGCCGACTGGATTTTTTTTAATTATAGATTTCCGTATTGGCGCCTAATGTTGGGCAGCCACAATGACCGATATGGTTCTTGTAAATATAAGTATGTTAAAGTGGCTCTTATTTTATTCTTTAAGAAGTGAAATCATCCACGACGACTAAACTGTGTGGCAGAAAGCCAAAGGATAAAGACAACGAAGAGATACTGTTTCTTGGCAATTGTTTAGAATAAGCAGCGAAGATGATGGTCATCAGTCGTGAAAGGAAGCTGATGAATGTTTTGGATTAATACGTAATGAAAAAAAGAACATAATACATACATGCGTTTACCGCCAGCAAATTTAGTCTCTTATAAGATCTAGTAAAAAATAAAGTATCATACGCTGCTTGAGAACACCACATTTCTTATACCTTTAAACTGCTTAAATTAAATTTAGGACAGTTGTTTTAGTATAAGTAACAAAATTCTTTATCACTTATTAGAATCTTTAAAGATAAACGATAAAGAATGAGTGAAAACTGAATGTTTCTTTTCCCATTCACAGGTGGACCGCGAAATGGCGTTATCAGAATCTACTCTCACAAACCTAAAGAAGAAACAAGAAGAACTTGAACAGACAGCGTCCAAGCCAGCCCGAGCTGAGGAACCCGAGGAGGTTACACCAAGGCATAGAAGCCTTGCGCAGTGCATCTATGCTGAAAATAGAAAAAAGGTTCATATTATAAATCTGTACTTGTATTCTAATGTACCGTCTTATAATATTTATATGAGTCAATATACTCTTTGCAGACGTAGAATATATCATTTGTTGAGTTTTTCGTCTGAAAACAGATAAATAAAGGGAGTAAAGCACTCCTCGAGATTGAATAGGCTTTGAGCTTTACTTGTAAAACTGTAGGATAAAACCGTCTGTGACTGTTACTTAACAAGATAGACAAAAAATATACTATTGTGTTTAGACATGAATTCTTTTAAACAGATGTATTATTTGCCCTGCAGTTGAACTCTGACAGATTAATATTGGTAATCTAATTATGAAATATAAGAGGATATGTCTACTTTCAGATTTCCTTTACTTGTTAAGATACAAGTATCCAGATTAGCTCTAGCGATCATGTCAAATAATAAAGGCCTAAAAACCACGCCTAATTCTCTTAACTCGTATAAATTTTTTTTATATTAGATTAGATAATGATCGCAATTATATGTAGGTCACTAGATAGTTTGTGGAATAAATTAATATTCATCAAATCCTGACAAACATAATTATTATTCATAAGAATTATTGCCTGTATTAAAAATAAAAAACTATCTTCCTTTTATAAAACCAAACCGTTTGTAACGCATTTAATAAGTCAATGAATCGCCTGATGCCTGTAGAATATTATCTTTAAACTTCTAACATTACTTCATTATAATTATGTGTGGTGTGGTGACGGATTAAGAATATGGAATGTCACCACCCCTATACATCCCTTGGGTGTCGTAAGAGCCGACTAAGGCAGCAAACTACGCAGGACAACAGGTCTGGTAAAATTTAATGTTAACAAACTTAAAAAAAAAACTAAGCAGAACAACAGGACTGCAAAGAGAAGGAAAACTTGAAATAAACCCTATACCAACCCGTCTGGCCAGCTTGGTATAGTAGGCCAAAACCTCCTTTCTTAGGAGAAGCTGATGTCCAGCAGTGGATTATTATAGGCTGTTGATGATGATGGTTGTAATTAAAGTTTTCTATAGGCTACTAAAAGTTGACTTCCCCCAACCCTTGAACCAAATCCCTTCTAGTATATTATAGTCATATTTGCCGTAATTATCCGCATATTTCTTCACATTGATTTCTTTGCGATGTGGTGATTAGTAACACAAATAGCTATGCAGCTACCTCCATACCAAATTTTATCAAAATTGATCAAGCCGTTTGAGCGTGAAGAAGTTACAACATATAAACTCACACGCTCCCAAACTATCGCCTTAAAAGTACTGTTATCACACTAGTATTATAATCATTGTTTTTCTCATTGTTCTTAGGTTCCTTTTTAAGTTCTATCTAGTGACTTTCTTATAATAGTTAAAAAAATAATTAAAATATTCTTTTATTAGGAAAAAATCTCAGTACTAAAATATACATCCTTAGTTAATGTCCATGTGGGATGTAAAAATACATAGTGTATCAGCAACACGTAATTCGTGTAATGTTCTGGTTTTGCAGTTCTACCAGAAGAGTGTCTGTCACTTTAGATATAATTTCAATAAAGTACATTGGCAAATATAGTGATAAATGTTAATAATGAAAAAAATAAATAAACCGAAATTGAAATAATTTTAGATAATATAAGTAGAAAAAAAGGTAGTTCTACTGGTGAATTTAGCGATAGAATATGCAGAAGGATATGTTTTAATTTATAATAATCCTCAATTTAAATGGCGATGATTAAATCTCTATATCAACAATCTGTGCCATCAAAACAGGCCTTGATCTTGTGTTGTGAACACAAGTAGAACACCAGTAGATACCGTTTGTGTGAAAATAAGATCGTAGATCGTGATTTAATTTATTAGTGATTTATCCTAGACAAGTTATGTATACAAAAATTCAGTGTGTGATAAAATTGTGTAGCGATGTGTTATGTCTGTCTTATGTAATATTCTCAAAAGAATGTCTGATACATTATGTTTTTTTCGTCCCCAGATCAGCATGGATAATAAGCGGCAAACGGTATTTATAATTTGTTTTAATAAACTATTATAAGTACTAAGTTTATTTTCTTTATATTTATTTATCAAAGTTAATTTGTTTAAGTATGAATTATTTTATAAATTCAAGCATGCTGGTAGTTTGGGTATACAATAATTTGTAGGTTCACAAGCAGTTGTTGCACTTTTATTATATATGATTTGTCGTATTTATTTTATTTTAGTAGAAATATGTTGATATTTGGATATAAGGATTTGACCACATATAGCGTTAATCTCATTTTGTACATAGGTATAAAAAATACAAACTATACAGTGTCGATAAAAGGTTTTTGTTGCATTTGACCCAGGGTCACGTCGCTCTATTTTAGATTAATTACAAAAACGATTCAGTCAATATTCAATAAACGCTTAAATGTGAACAAATCCTTATTTTTCAAAATGCTGATATAATTTTCACTAACATGTTTTGTTTGTGTGTTTAGGCAACGTCAGCGCACGCAATGTTATCACACCTGGGCCCGCCCGTGCTGTACCCATTGTACAATCAGCCACAAGACACAGAAATATATCATGAAAACATAAGGCGACATAGGACTTTTAGAAAAAGACTCTCCGAACACATCCGAAAGTTAAAACTTGTGGCAGAAAAGGTTGGTATTTCTTCTGTTTTGAAATGTATTTGGTTTACTATGTTACTTATTATTACTTACTATTTTCAGTGTCATGCCAAGTTTACTTCATTCTCTTTATAAAACCTTTTATTTAAATATGTTGATACACTAGCCGTATAGTTTTTAATATCTATAGTATAGGTTGTCAGTAAAAAATAGTTTTTTGTAAAGTACCTCCAAAATGTAAAAAAATTGAAAAATAAATCTTATAATGCAAACTTACATAAAACAGTTCCTTTAATTAAAATTGTGTTTAATTTGCAGCGAGAGGATGCACTAGCAGAAGCGTACAGCAGAAGAGCAGCGGAGTGGTTAAAAAGGGTAGAACGGATAGAACAGGGACAGAAGAGAAAGGCTAAAGACGCAAGAAATAGAGAGTTTTTTGAAAAGGTACGTATATAATGCGAATGCCATCACCAATACATATTTTGTTTTGAAAGAGTTTCTTATTTTTAGAGGATAATTTAAGTAAGCTAATGCTTAGATTACTTAAATACTAACTTAATATCAATGGCATAAGCGTATCGATTCATCAGAGATGAGAAAATGAGATAACAATCATAGCAGTCATATTAAATGGCTTTAAAAGACAGCTTAAACTACCCTTATAGCTAAATGAACTAAATTTAACAGTTTAAAAAAATATGGGATCAATTTTGGACTAGAAGAGATCTGTTGAGATCTGCATCTAAAATGATTACTTATAGGTAAATTAAAAAAAAAATTATAGCGTAGATTGTTACGTTTAATTAAATAAATTATTTCGCCTGAATCATTAAATGTAACATCTTAAATTACAACCCTAATCATCCTCCATTTAAATTTTAATTTAATGTTTTTATATCTTCAAATCAACATTCAATATAAAAGATTTGACAATAGCTAGGTATGACGTCACGCCGTAGTCTATGTCTATAAAAGAAGAAACTGACAGACTGATTCACTGACTAAACGCATTGCTGAAATCGCCAGGTATAGAAGCATGGAATTTAGCACAAATGTGCCTCAGGTGACGTAGTTGTGCACTAAGAAAGGATTTCTGAAATTCCACCCTTACAGGTGAAATGGAGGTTGGAATTTTTTATGAAAGTTCGTCATTTTTGGTAGTAGCGTTTTCAAACCCACAGTACTCTTTATTAAAACGAACGAAAACGTTGTTACAATTTTTTTTAAAAGGGGTGCAAGTTTGTATGGAGTTCTTGATTCATTGTATCCTCTACGATGTCTGATTTCGACCACCAGGCGGGCGAAGTTGCAGGCAAAAGCTAGTATTTAATACAAAACATGTCCCGCATCGTTTTGACTTCTAATAAAAATATACTGATCTGACGTGACAGTCACCTACCCTATATTTTAAATGTATATCTAATACGATAGTTAACAGTCAAAGATAAGGATTTTTGTTCATTTAACTTGCGTACTATGTCTGCGAAGCTGCTTTTGTTAATATGTGCTAAATAGATGTTAATATACGCCGTGTTCCCCGCAGGTGTTTCCAGAGCTGCGAAAACAGCGCGAAGAGCGAGAGCGATTTAACCGACTGGGCGCGCGAGTCAAGTCTGAGGCGGAGCTGGAGGAGATTGCCGACGGGCTGCACGAGCAGGAGCACGAGGACAAAAAGATGCGCTCGCTCACCGTCGTGCCGCCGCTATTGCGGGACCCCAACGACACCACGCCCGTATACGTCGATACCAACAGTGAGTGTGCTTCTAGCAAATCAAAAAAGAAACATTAATAATAGTTTACAATGCAATAGATGCCTTTGAAATAAGAATATATTGACATTTGATTACAGTAGTCAAACACTAGTTTTGTTCTATTTGTTTTACTAATAACGACTTAACTTGAAACCATACATGTTTTCTTCGCATTACTCCAATATTGACTAGCAGAGAATTAAGCACACTTATCTACCAGAGTCTCAATTCTGCTATTTCAATATTCTATCAATAAACTGCAGATGGACTGTCGTCGGCATAGTTTTGCACTATTCGTATTCTACTAACTATGTAAGAAAAATGGCCTCCTGATGACTTGTTCACTGACCTGCCACTGATACAAATGTCGTCGATGTCTTTGTAATAGTTTGGTATACGGTACATTTTAAATTTGTAAGGAAATGATAATATCAAATTTTCCAGATGTGGCAATGTTGTTGATATCACTATTGATGAGCCATTGTCACTATATCGACAGTCTATTGACACTGTGCATTTATGCTAGTAGAATACCGATATTTTGACCGATGACAATGGCATGTCAATGGAATGACAGTGGCTTGTACGTTAACCTAAAATAGCAGAAGTGAGGCTCAGATGTGTTACATAAATAAATAAAAAAAATGAAGATAACAAATCATAGGAATCTTTTTCCAATGGTCAAAAAATGTAAAATTTACCAAGAAATAGTAGTAAAACATTCAAAGAATTTTCTCGATTGTCTCACTATGTTAGATTAATGATTCCTACACTAAAATGATAAATGATTTATAGTCATATTTTTCTTTATAGGAAATATTTCTATCTTTCTTTATAGGAAATATTTCCTATAAAGATTAATTAAAAATCACATTATTTACACGTTATTTTTCTTAGCTTAAAATATTTAAAACTAAATGAGGTAATTAAGAATTCTATACATATGTGATAAAATAAAAATATCTTTATAATACCATGTTTTTACCGAAAAGGTTGTTGAAATTTTGTGAGTTACGCCTATACAAAGTTGTTTCGTCTTAAAAAATATGAAACGTCATTCGCTACCGATCGCTATCGATTAGATGGAGTATAGTTAGTGAAATCGAATGTGCAATGGAATTCATGAACTGATATTATTGTTACAATATAGGACGCTGTATGGACATGGAGGCAGAACACAAGGAGTTACAACTACGCAATGTGTGGTCGCAGGCGGAACGGGAACTCTTTCGCGAGAAATACCTACAACATCCCAAAAACTTCGGACAGATCGCTTCATTTCTACCTCGGAAAAGTGTTCGGGACTGTGTTAGGTATGTTTTTTTTTTATGGAAGTAGGGGCAAACGAGCAGACGTGTCACCTGATAGAAAGTGACTACCGCCGCCCATGAAAGCCTGCAACCCAGGCGTCACAAGCACTTTGACGGCCTTTTAGGAAGAAGTACGCTCTTGTTTTGAAGGTCGCATCGGTTCGGAAATACCGCAGACGATAACTTGTCCCACAGATTGGTTGTGCGAGGCAAAAAGTGTTTGCCACTGTACTTGACTTTGAAATCCATACAACCGTAAGGGTTTTATGGATACCATCTATTATTTTAGTGACCGACGTAGGTTCGGTTTCGGCCAGTTTTGGCTAAAAAATCTAGTGTCGGTTCGAGTTTCGGTTTCGGCAAAAGTTGGCCAAAACTTACGGCCGCACCGACACAGTATTCGTGAAGTGTCGTGCGTCGTTTCGTTAACTTCGCGGCTAACTCGTGTACACTGACTCCAGTCGAGCCTGGCCCATATGTGCCGAGGCATGGCTCCCCCACGGCTAACTCATCTTGTTAGTTAGTCTTGTTAGTCAGTAGGTATAGAGCTTCGTTTTATTGAGTTTTATTTATATTTTAGTGGCATAAGCAGATAAATGGCTAAAAAACACACCAGATTTCAGCATACAATCGAAATTTTAAATGATAGTTTGAGTTTCGGTTTCGGCCGAAACTGAAACAAGGCCCGAAAGTTCGGTTTCGGCTGAAAATTCTGTTTCAGTCGAACACTAATTATTATGCATTGTCTACACAATGATGAATGACATACCCAGGTGTCTGAGAGCAATTCACAAGGTTTACTGCACTTTTGAGAAATGCTGTGCAAGTGTGTAACAAGCTTTACATTACTTCAAATGTTAAGGTTGTTATACACTTGCAAATCTATAATCTTATAAGTCTTATAACTAAGGATGGGGAGGGGCCTATCCTTAGTTACAAGACTTAAATTGATGAACCTCCCAAGCCTACCATGTATATATTTGCTAAAGAGTCTCTTCTGGTGCAAATGACTTACTATAAATCGAGCAGTTTTAATACATACTTTATCGGTATTATGTTCTATCAGTGTTGAACTCTGTGAGACTTACGCATATTAGACATGACCATTTCTCTGTCCAGATTTTATTACTTATCGAAAAAGGCCGAGAACTACAAGCAACTCCTCCGCAAACCTCGGCAGCGACGGTCAGCGAGAAATCCTCCGCGTACTCAGCAGGAGCCTGAACTGCCCGCGGGGGTCACTACGAGGTTGCAGCGGTCACAGGGTTAGTCTCATACATTAAATAAAATAGTTTATTTAAGGGCACATTAAATTACCGATTCAACTACAATTGTACTGACGTTATTTTTGTAGAACACAATATCTACAATCTCTGTATAACACTATCACGTATATATACATAGCTAAGTATAAATCATGGAACGTGGACGTTTATAAAGTAAAAGTTTATTGCACTGCATTCCAATTCATTTTCATTCTTACAATACTGAAGAAACTCATCTTATATAAACATAGTCAACGTTTGTTTCCCTACCACATTGTTTATTTGAAAATCGCCTATCAGTATCACACACACATCGACTTACCGCTGTCGACACTAAACACTATGAGTACCAGCATTCATGTATATAGTATTGCATATTATTATGCACAGTGGTAACCTTTGACATACTTTGGTACAATCTCACAAGCAACTGACTGAGGGCTGAGGCGGCACGAATAAAAGAAATGAAATTAAATGTCACTCAGTCAATTATGCAACAGAAATGATACTAAACTCTGTTAATGACAACTGAATTGTTCATATATAGAAACATCAGGGATCGTTTTATTCCTGGTTGATATTAACCTGTTGGTCTAGTATTTAGTGATCCTGACTAATAAGCCAGAAGTTGTGAGTTCGACTCCCACCCAGGACATATAATTGTGTGATAAGCACGATTATTTATTTGTGTCTGGGTGTAATTGTTTTATAATATGTATGTATTTAGAAACGTATGTTTATGCAGTCTAGTTAAGATAGCATAGGCTCTGCCTAGTTTGGGATCAGGCGGCCGTGTGTGAGGATATTGTACTCAACTTTTCAAAGGCAGGCAAGGCACTAATTTTGATAATGCAACCATAGTTCGCTTTTAGCCACGTACGAGAATAGCTTCGCCGCACAATAGAAAGGGCACATAAATTTACAAAGGGCGCCTTCACTGCTGTCAGACATCCTTGGGTTGGTCACGTAAAATAATAACTGGCAATATGTAGTTATAGATGATGAGATGATTAATAATCACACTGTTAACAAAATTAAAGAAGAGAAGCGATTGAGAAAATCTTCTTCTACTAAGCTACGTTATTTATGTGTAAGTTATAATGCCATACGCGATGTATGGCATTTATGAATCATTCATAGAACGTGGCCGCGTGGTTGAAACTAATTACATAGAATTAAATATATGGTGCATAATTAGAGCATATCTTATATCTTTGTATGAGTCACGTGCTTTGTGGATTCCGGTTAAAATATAGATATGATCTAGATAAGTTGCAAATTATTCACTTTAATAATTTATGCATACATATGCATTCGACTTTAGTCAGTACTACTACTGCTGCAGTGCTGCTGCTATTGATGTTCTTAGAGTCGGTTTTATATTACAATTGTAATTTAATGAAGATCAATCCTTTGTACCAGTTACTTTGTATTAAACATACTGTTTGAATTCCGTTATTCGATTATTACACAAATTATACTAACAAAAATAATAAATATAATATAATGTATCACGTGTTCACCGTTTTCCTTGTGTATTAAAAGTTATTGTCCTTAAAAGTTATTAATTTTCTTAGAAATAATACTAACGACTTCTTCTAAACTCGAAAGAGGTAAGAGACTAGGTTTATTAATGTTGAATGTGTTAATTGATTAGATTGCAATTTATTTTTTAGAGCATGGTGCCAGTACATAATAAATGCACACTTTCTGGTTAAATATTAACATAGCAGTTGGTTTGTAATTCCAATATTTTCCTCTTTTAATATCGTTCATTATTTCATTTTATTAGGAACAATCAAACATGCAGGATACTATATGAAATATCAAATAAGACATAAAAAGTATTTGACTTTGATTTTGTGATGTATTAAAGTTATACTTGTCGGCAGGTACCTCTGTACGATCGGAGAACAAGGAACCGAACATGGAGGATGGTGGTCTCAACATGCCTCCAGGGGCTGACGGGGTTGCGGTACCATGTATACCTATACCATCTGCAGGGCCTGCTCATCCACAAACGTAAGTTTATTAGAATAGTTTCTTTTCGTCCGTGCATTGTCTTAATAACGATAAATTGTTTAAGAGTTCTTTTTGAATGTTACTCAAAACTCTTTATTATAACAGATGTTGTACTTATACAATAAGGAAAATATACGTATATAAAATTAATGCTGGGTCAGGTTAAATTCATTGTTCGCAAATTCTGAATATCTTATTTTGTCATAAACTTATGCAATAGATGAGTCGTAAATAACCTTATCACTTTATTTTGAATTAAGTCACATAGAAAATAAATAAAGGAGCGTTGCTAAATTAAATTTAAAATCTGTGTTATGATGAAAGTAAGCAAGTAAGTATGATGATTAAAATCTGTATTAGGATGTGTAAGTATGATGAAGTCGGTTAAAAATTACCCACTTTGTAGTGCATAATTATTTGTATTACCGATAAGTACAAATATCTTGTCGTACAAGCATAGTTTCGTAGTATCTCATAGTCTGCAAATACGTAATAAAATTCCTTATTACATTCACTTTATTACAAAGATGTTCCCTTTGTCGCATAGCAGAATCTTTAAACAAATGACGTATAAAACTATTTCTTGTCTTGACAAACCCTGGTTTTTCTACGATTATGTTATGTTGGGGGTCAAAAGATTAGATTAGTTTGAATTCTACCCAGTGTACTGACGTGACCCTTTTCCTCATACTTAAATTTAGCTCTTTTGGAGACTTTGTGTTGACACTACTCGTACTCTAGTACATAGTCCGTGTGTGGTGGATTAAGAATACGGAGTGTCACCACCCCTATTCATCCTCTGGGTATCGTAAAAGCTGACTAACGCAGGACAACAGCACTGCAGATAGAAGGAAAGGTTGACACAAACTCTATACCAACAAGTCTTGCCAGGCTGTTGATGATGATGATGATTGCACATTTTACATATGAATGCGTCAACGTCATTACTGTCAATTAAAACTGATAGATGTATAAAAAAAATCCTTCCGTTTTACGTTATTGGAATTGGTAATCAAATTTGTTGATGATTGATGAATCATTGCAAAAATTCGAAACATTGTCATAATATACGTGCCTCTTCAAAGATTGTTTTCATCTATTTTCAACGACAATACAACCACAATTTACCATAGCAAAGCGTGGCAGGGTACAGCTACAGGTGGTCAGTTATATATATATAAAATAAAACGTTATATACATGAGTATTTTTCGGTACCCAGTTATGATGTTAATTTTATTAGTGTTCATTTACAGGCAGACACCATTTTGAATCATTTCTCTGATGTGCACAGGCATTTTAATGTCATTCATTAAAATACCCAAAGTATTCCGGCACATTTATCTAGTATGCTGACTACCTTCGACTGTATGAATGTCCACGAGATTCTTGTATCAGAATCGGGGTTCAAGCCATGCCTATCCACAGTATCGTGCTCGTTACCAGGCTTTCAGCTGGTAAGGAATGATCGTATTTGTGGACGTGGCGGTGGAGTTGCCATGTATATCCGATCTCACATTCCTTTCTCCATAGTAAATATGTTATGTCAGCTCCCATGCCGACGAGCATTTATTTTTTTAAATCTTACTCCCAAACACAAAACAACTTCACGGTGTTTATTATCTTATATATAAAATTCTCGTGTCACAATGTTCGTTCCCGTACTCCTCCGAAACGGCTTGACCGATTCTCATGAAATTTTGTGTGCACATCGGGTAGGTCTGAGAATCGGCCAACATCTATTTTTCATACCCCTAAATGGTAAGGGTGACCCATCCCTATTTTTTTTTTTGTTTTGCAATACAACGTTTGCCGGGTCAGCTAGTACTCTATATAACTACTAACGAGTCGACGTACAGTCATACTATAGTCATAAGTGACTTTAAATCCTGTTTACCGAAAAACGATTCTCGTTTTGCCACGATTCGATCCATTATTGAATCCAGTAGTCTTTTCATCCTCTTACACAATTCGCCAAACCGTACCTAATTAATTTGTCACTTCTAGACCTCATCCTTGTATTCTCTGTGGATCACGTCGCCAAATATGGCCAGTGCTCTGCAGGTCTCTTTTTCTTATCATGATCTTCCCTTCTTTTCTATCTCATTCGTGCTCCTAAACCTAAAATAAACGTTCGTATAAAATTCGTAGATTCATATGACACTACAGTAATACCTGAGTGAATGGTGTTTTGGTGTTAACAACACCTTAATTTACTTAAACAAGTTAATCGATTTAATATTAAAAAAAATACGACGGAGAGCGCAAAGTCATGAATATAAAGAGTGGCCATGAGTTTGTTTGCCCTTTCTTCTCATAAGGCTCAACCCCTTGGAAACGGGCGGTTGTAGATCGGCACAGGCATATCATAGATTTTGTATGGGTTTGATTTTGTTAAATTTATTTGGTTACTATTTGACAAAACAGAGATTGTTGCTTTTGTGTGTGTTGATCTATGACTTTAGAGTCTACATGGAAGACGATTTCAAACAATTTTGAAAATTTTATGAAATAAAGAAAGTTTGAGTTTGAGTTTGAGTTTACTATACCACGCTGACCAGTCGGGTTGGTATAGGGTTTGTTTCAAGTTTTCCTTCTCTTTGCAGGGCTGTTGTCCTGCGTAGTTTTTTATCTTAGTCGGCTCTTACGACACCCACGGGATGACTTGACACTTCGTATTCTTAATCCGTCATTACACGGACTTACTATGATATTTGTGACACATTAGTATGATAATTGTTAATCCATCTAATTGGAGCTTAATTGATTTAATAGATGGGTATGTAAAGAAGTAAATAGATATAAAACTATGTTTGTACACTATTGTACAAGAGTAGTATCATACATAAAATGTCGGATACTGTAATGTACAAAGTACTTGAATGTTCTTATTGCTAATATAGAAATAGACAAAGAATAGGTACTTATGTAAATTTAAGAGACCTAAGATAAAATAAACACATATTATAATAACATAATAATCGACGTGGAGGACTGCTCACCATATACGTCTCGAGCCGGGCAACTGATATCGACGCCTTATTTAAAATTGTAGGTATTACAGTGAAACCTTTAGTGACTGGAACATTAAGAGACCTGTAAAATGGTTTCTCTTAAAGAAGTATTTCACTCACTCGGTGTCTCAGATATAATTAAATATCTACCTCTTTAACAGAGGGTTCCATTATAAAAAATTGTAATTATGACTTTAAAATCGAAATAATGAATACCAAATATGTGGTTGGTTTTGTCCTACTTATAGAGGTAATTCAGTGCTAAAGGACTTGAGTATGAGTTCTACTTATGGAGGATTCTTACTTATAATGATTATTACTTGTATTTAACCAAGTTTTACTATACCAACACGTTGAAAAGGAATTTGCGTAATAATTTCTTTATTGATATGTATATACATTTATATAAATATTCATGTATATACATTTTATTTTTCATTTTAATAAAATCTTTATATAATAACTTTTAAAAAGCAATCTTATTGTTAATACTTCATTCTTCTTTTATTCCTATTCTGGCTGAAAGTTTTCCAAAAAATAAAAAATAAAAAAGATAATAATGTAGAACTATTTGCACATCTAGTCGTACGTACTTGACACTATCGTCAGGTAATTAGGTACCTAAACAGTACGTAACCTCCTATTAAACCTTACCCAAACAACCTTTAGATCATTCAGCTACAATCATAACAAAAATCAATATCCAACGTGGTAAAATATAGAACTTACATAACACAAAACGAAAACACTACAGCCATCATGATTTTTCTTTTAATATCTATACAGTAAGGTCTGTACGATTCTGTGGAGCTGGGCTTTTTAATTACACAGTGTCAACATTGAGCGGCTCCACGAATGAATTATTCACCGATTGCTGGAGAGAGACGGCGGCCCGGGGTATTTTTTGCACCCCCGCTTTTTGACTGAGAGACTTTTCCCTGTTTGTACACGTAATGTACTCTTAGTGAATGAGCACTTGTTACAGTTCATTGTCTTGAGAGTGGTCGTAACACTGTTCAACAGTGTGCAAGCATAAAGAAGTTTCAAGAACAGGAATATCTTATGAGATACTTCTGAAGATTTACTAGACTCGCGATCTTAAGCTTCAGGTATTGTTCAGGTATTCAGGTATCATAGTGACGCCGGATGTTACGCTTAGACTTGAATAAAACAGTAAAATCTGTAACACCAAAAAATATTATCATAAAAGACGTCGGACCGGTCGCAGGGATGGAGTCCTCGACACCTATTATATGTTAACACAGGCGCCATACAATTTATCTGTGTTTTTGTTCTTCAGGTCAGATTCAGATTTCAGATAAAAATACTTTTATTTACATTGTAAAATTTTATAGTAGCGTGCAATGGAAGAGGCCTATGTCCAGCAATGGACTGCGATAGCCTGATGATGCCCCTGGGAGAACAAGCTACCTACATAAGAAATAAAATATGATAACTGTTGACGAGTGATGATGACGAGTAGTTGCAGTTCAATTTCGTAGTTCTTATACCTTTTTTAGACATATACATCATTAAAGCTTGATGAACAAGCAATTTCTCTTTTGTAATACTATTATTGCCATATTAATTATTTTATCTCCACTTCTTCTTTATTTAATATTATTTCATTAATTGGTTAATATATTAGTACGCTTTCTGGAGTATCTAAGATAATCCAAAGGCCGGCAAAATAGACGAATATCTGCACACATATTTGCTTATATTAAATTGGCCTTGTGATCTCGGGTTAGCTTAATAATTTATTGATAGAGTTTTCAATAACATTATATTATATCTAATGGAAATATTAAAAATTCAGTAGTCTGACTGAGATACTTAATTCCCAAATCTAATTTGTATAAAAGTCCCGAAAATTTCTATCTAAAAAGACGTATTGTTTAAGCAAAGCTTCGCTTACTACCCTCTCCTGTGTTAGATGAACAGGGTCGGAATTAGATTTTGTGTGCATTTTAATATAAAAACCCATTTCATTCATTTTCTACAGTTTAAAAAATTGTAGCTGGGCAGTTCTATGAATAATGTCTTTTGATAAGAATATTAATATTATTTATTATTTATTTTTAAGCACTGTCAACAAGTCAAAACAGACGGTAATGAGCATAAATCAATGTTGACTGCTTATTTGTGCGACGTCTTTACTATACATTAAAATGCATTCTCACTGTCTTACAATAATATGATCATAACGATATAAGAAAAGTCCGAACATATAATAATTTTTTTTTTAACTCACTGTTTGATTTTTAACTGTCCTTACTCCCTAGTAAGGACAAAATCATTTTACATTATTATAGTTTTTAGTAAATATAATAAAAAGTATTTACTGCGTTTTCGATATCATATACCAGTAGTATTTATAAAATGAATTTGTACGTTTTTTGAAAAACCACAAAAGGGTAAGTTCGTCCCTGTAAGTCGATGTTTGCTCTAGCACTCACTTTTATGAGCTTCAGACAATGAGAATAACTCAATTTTTCATCGACCAGATGAATCGTTTAAAATTTATGTATTTTTTCGACTTTGCAATGGGGAAATTGACAGATTTGTTTCATCGGTTCAACAAAGTTGATCGTGAGTTTTAGGTCCACTTTGCTCTTATAAAAGATTTTTTATTCTTGTTCTTCTAAAATCAGATAACATTATATTCTTTTAAGTTTTAAGATTAGATGTTAAGATCGCAATTTTTGGAATCTCGCATCCGAGTAATTCGACGAATCCCCATCGAAATTCGAAATCGTGTTTCACTCGGGATTAACGGTATTAGCACATACTTAAAAAATCTCTAATATCAATGGCTTTGACGCAAACGCCAGCTATATTTTGGAGCAAAACTGGCAATGTATAATGGCCATTCCTCCAGATTACTTTGGCGTTTGTACTCTGTACTTATAAGTTAATATCGTTCTTTAATAAATGTTGGGTGGGATTGTTTAGTTTACTCCGAAAAGTACTTGATTAGAACTGAAAGAACAGCGAGTTGTATTATTATTAGTATTATTCTACAAATTAAACTTGAAAATTGACCAATAAAGTTCATTTTACTTACCTTAATTGGTCAAGTTTTTATTTTATTTTCTTTTTGGAAGAGGGAGAGATTGCACATAAATGAAGCTATAGGTACTTATTAGCGATATGGATGGAATTTCGTCAAAAGGAATAAAAAAAAGTTAAAAATATTAATTGAACATGTTAATATTTACATATATATTAACTTTTATTTTGCTATTTATTAGAAAACTTTAAAAATCACTTATAATCACTGATGCAAGTTTCGAAAGCTCAACCATAATAATATGTAAAATATTATTATATTACTGGATGGTTTCTATGGAAAGTTTTCTTCTTCTGGTCGTACTATCTCATGTGAGAGTTCGGCTATCGTTAAAGCTCATCACTAGCATTCGGTGTTCAGTTAAATCCACTCACTGAGATATTGCACTCAGTTAGTGGTTACTCGTAACAACTGTTATCGATCGTTACATACTTTGGTGCATAAAAGGGTGTGACGTTATTTTTGATATAATAACAAAATGACAGATATTCTTTGTCTACCGCTTATTAATATGATAGGGACTTGACGATATCTTTTTACATTTTTGACACTGAAATAAACATTTCTCAAAAAACCTTTGACAGAAAACCTACAATTCTTATTTTCACGTGTTCGCTGGAGAGGGCTGAAGGGGGCGTTAAGAGAAATAATAAAAGAGAAATATGTAATAATAATGGGCCCGTGTGTTGTGTGCGTGTGTGTTGACAATCACTCCAGTGATTATTTGCACAAGACTCCCTCGGGAATCAGCCCCGGATCCAATCAGCATACGCGATGGGAAGCTGTAGTATCGATGCTCGCCTTATTTACTTATGTTTCTCAGCTTTTGATGTTTTCTTAAAAAACGAATTAAAAATTAGTCTTGATAGGATGTACCTATATATATAAAACTTACAATATTATGTAATGTCAGTTATAATTATCACATCAACAAAGAACATCCTTTAATATTTTACTACTGGCCATAGGCCTCTCCTTAGAAAGGCCTACTACACCACGCTGGCCACCGCGGGTTGGTATAGGGTTTGTGCCAAGCTATCCTTGTTTTTGCAGTGCTGATGTCCTGCATGGTTTGGCTCCCTTAGTCGGCTCTTACGATACCCACGGCATGAATAGAGGTGGTGACTTTCCCTATTCTTATCCTTCACCACACGGATTATATTTATATGTATATATTATATTATAGATTCCGATTGTAAATTCGATGGTCCTTGTCTGGTTTTGGTGTATCCAAACTTTTATATGCTCTCCATGCATTTCGAGGATTACCAACTCTTTAATTTCTTTCTCATTATAATTTAATATGTCAGAATGTTGTAAAATATATTAGACATAACAGTTTCGAATATCTTCGAACGTCGATAAAAAATCGTACATCACTAACACAGCCGTTTCTCCCGACACGGTTTGTTTAGATTTTTACGCAAACACGGGGCCAGCCCATCTTTCTAATTGGCTTAATTAAAAGCATCTAGCAATTGATAAAACGAAATATTTAACCAGCAGGAAAGTGGGGCGGTAAAAAAAAACTTGGCTCTTTCGGTACTCGTTTGATTTTGTGATTGATCTTTTATTGAATGTCATGGTGATTATTGCGCCGCGATTCATTTATCAGCGTTCCGTTATTTATATTATTCTGTTAATTTATATCAACTTGTAATTAATGCTAAATCGTTGTTTATAAAAAAATATCCCTTTCCTAATTATGGACTTTAAACAGCTGCAATCAGACGAGTTTTTTTTTAACTAATTAAATAAGCCGGCGAATCGTATTTACGCGGTTAGAAGATTTTGCAAGGAATCTTATTTTTTTAATTTTAGATAAAGATATTTTATAAACTTCTGTTATCTAAATAAAATACATCATATACTAAATTCATATCTACGTTATTTGATTCCGAAGAAACAAAGTATTTACTGTTTCATACGAGTATGTCAATGAATAAATTATTAAACATTATTCGTAAAACAATTACACAAAAACTATAGTGTTGAATTTAGTGTGGCGTGTACTGTTCGAGAGATGAGCTTAATTTGATTGTCGGGTTTATATTCGCTCAATGTTTGTCCAGTGAGAGGGCGAAGGGGTGCGGATAATTACCACCCCAGCCCAGTATTAATTGGCCAAATTTTAATGATGTTCAAATACCAGCCGAGTGTGCTAACTGTTAACAAACTGCGGTTTTAGCGCACGGTTTTAACATTAGCTTGCAGATGTTATATTTTTATTTCAATAAAAACTGTTTTGCGTTTTAA
Organism: Arctia plantaginis; assembly: GCA_902825455.1. Lineage (NCBI taxonomy): Eukaryota > Metazoa > Arthropoda > Insecta > Lepidoptera > Erebidae > Arctia > Arctia plantaginis. Next base: position 8,369,932 of record CADEBD010000327.1, on the reverse strand, counting down.
ACTCGGTGATATGATTTACAAGTATGTTTTTTTTTCTTCGTATTCTTGTATGTAAAGTCCTCCTTAATATGTGTAAATATTTGATTTTTTTGTTTGTAAGACTCATGACCGTTATATTTAAGTAGGCTAGTCAGTTATCAAATACTACATTACTAATTTTCCTAGATCGTCTCGCGCAACTTTATTATACACAAAGCTTTAGGACATATCTATAATCTTTAAGTAGTCATTATAATCTGCCTAATTTTGTAGCTATTAAAACTTTAACGCATGAAATAATGACTGTTATAACTTAAATTACATTAAAGTTGGTACTAGCTGATTAATTGATTTTTTCACCGTTTGTTAATAACAAATGCGCCCCTGCCAACCCCAACCAGTGAGGTACGTGGTTGGTAATTAAAAGAGAGGCAAATTGAGATAATTATGTTTGCTATAACCCCCGCGATGCAACCCGCTCGACGGCCTACGCTCTGATTGTGTTTTGGTTTTATAATTAGTTGGTAATTTAATGCGGGTATCATTTTAATCGCTAGATTATTTCAGTGTTCGTGTATTCTTCTGATGTAAATCTATCAAACTAGCCATGTCGCAAATAATAAATGTAATTGTAAGAACAAGACTTGACTAGACGCAATGTAACCTACATTCCGTCTACCTCTGGCTATCTAGATATCTTGTTTGTTTTGCACTTGCGGTTCCCGTCATTTAAGTTCATCTAGTTCTATGAACTTTACTGTTAAATTAATCTTGATTTTGTCATTATTCGCGAAAAATTTAATATCTATATGTTGAAGATTTATTAAAATAACTCACATATAGCTGTGTCAAATGTAGCTTGCACAAATTTATGTCAATATTCTTTTGTTCTTAGATCGGAGCTAATACGAACGCCTCCTCTTCCACCATCGCCACCACCGGCGTCATCAGCACCGCCAGCGCCCGTAGCGGTAGCGGGGACACCGATGAGTGTTGCAAGTCCTACAGACACGCCAACACCTCCTACTTCAGAAGTTCCCCTACCACCAGTGACCTCGCAGGAGGTTACACTCGTCACCATCACCCCTGTTATGGTAAGAAATCAACGCAGCATATCTTTACTAAAATATAATAACATAAACGATTTTTACATCCTATCAATGACGAATTATTACACATGTTAATGCACATAATATTATACACATAATAATGTAATAATGTTACGCATGAAGAATACCTAGTTTTGTGCAAGCATGTGCAGCAATGTATACCTTATAGACTAATTTTCAAGGTTATTAAATTTTTTAGTAAAAGTGTGACTAGGTATGTTTTCCTTATCCTCTTTCTGTTTGGGTATGTTACAAATAGTGGTATTCAGGTTCCATAATACTATATCCTAGAGCATACTTTGACTGCACTTACTACAAAATGTGCCATATAAATTATACTACGAGGGCTGCTATTTATGTATCCGAAAAGCAAAGTGAAATAAACATATGGCATTTATTATAGTTTTATTGCTTTTCAAAATATTCACCGTGATGACTGATGCACTTTTGCATACGTTGGAACTAATTTTCGCAGCACTTTTTCCGTTCTGATTGTGGTATCTCCAAAACGTGCATTTTGATCGCATAAACAGCCTCTTCACGTCTCGAAATTTATTCTTCACGGTTAACAATAAATAGAAGTCGTTGGGAGCCAAGTCAGGACTGTACGCGGATGACCCGCTTGATCATCTAAATACTGAGTTGTTTCGGTCGATGTGCGGCTAGCAGCCATTGTCATGATGAAGGAATCTGCGTTATCGGTTGTTCTTTCCTATTTCTTCAAAGACTTCTGGCAAACAAATGGTCGTGTACCATCCAGAATTAACCGTTTTACGATCCTCTAGTGGTAATGTAGCCACATGTCCATTTATACAAAAAAAAAAACGACCATTTGCTTCAAAGTGCTTTTTGAACGAATGACTTTAGTTGGGTTCAGCTCATCTTGGAACACCCAAACCGTTGTTTGTTGTTTAGTTTTATGATCATACGCATATATCCAAGATTCATCAAATGTGTAGATATTATTGACAACTTTTGACGCACCTTGATTGTACTTTTGTAACATTTTTTTACACCAATCCACACAAGCCCGTTTTTGGTCAATTCTCAAGTTGTGCGGAATCCAACGAAACAATTTTTTTTTATAGCTAAATGTTCATGTATTATTTTATAAATACGTCATACTTATTCCCAGAGACGCCTCTGTCTCGCGATATGTAACATGACGATCTTGCATTATTAGTTCCTGCACAGCATCAACATTTGGAGATACAACAACCGACCTTTAAATTCGTTCGTGAGCACAAACCGCCCTCGATTAAACTTACTAAACCAGTGATACACAGTTCCTTTTGATGATGCTTCGTCCCCAAAAGTCGAAGTGAGTTGATCGATGCAATGTTTTTGGCTTAGCCCACGCTGAAAATTGTAATAAATCATAGCACGAAAATTTTCGCGAGTTAAATCCATACTGATAAAGACACGCAATTTTCAAAATGACGCCACAAAGGATAAACAAATGACAACTACATGAAACAGATTGTATTCTTCAGCCAAAGAGTTAAATTTTTAACTGTTATAATTATTTTTTAATATTGTTCTGTAAATGACCAGTTCCGGATACATAAATAGCACTATAATTTGATACCTTTATTTAATAATCTTGAGCCAAACATTATGATTTTATTACTTCATAATTTCTTGCCAAACGTTATTGCAAGAAAGGATAAATCTAGCTAACTTAAGTCTTTCTCTAAATTCACTTAATGACCATATAAACTTGAAATCAGTCTTGAGCATACATGTGTTTGCGGTTACAACAGACATCGTCACCAGCGCCAGCACAAACATCGGCACAGACGACGTCAACCTGCCTAACAACAACAGCTCCTACGATAGTGGTCGTAGCTGGCTCGCCGGCGTCAACACTAACGGTCCCCGCGATTTCCAACATCTCAAATGTGTCAAGTTTGTCCATCGTGTCTACGGGAGGAAGTGCGTCGCCTACACCGCAACCAGCTCAGCCGCCCACGCCAACGCAGCCACCGCCTACACCCGAGACCGGTGAGTTTATATTTGTAAAATATTTTTATTTAAATCCAAACTCGACCCAGAACACCGCTACAACTAAACGAAAGTAAGTGAGTAAAGAATGAAAGTTACATCAGATAAAAGTTATTTATTTAACCAAATGTCTAAACTAATTAAATCTCATTTAAGGTATCTTATTAATTAATCTTAAGTTCGGGCATTCTCATATTTAGCTAAGTTCTTTTAAATATAAGTTTGATCTTTAACCAAATATGTAGATCACATATTCAACATCACATATACTGATCGGAATGTGTTAGAATAATTTTTCATTTAAAACCTTTTAATTTAACACTAATGTTGTTTATTGAATTAACTCTATGACAAACATAGAAACAAGGTCTTTCATCTTAATCATTTTAAAAGTTACAATAATCACCTGTAATTTAAACCTCTTGAGGTTAAAGTAAAACATAAAATCCCTTATAACATAAATTTAACAATGTTACAGTTAAACCAAAACATATTATAAACTAATTTAAGCTCGCTTAACCATCACTAATAATACTGATATGTACGAATTCACTACTGCACAACACTTTCACTTGGCTTTAGATGTTGAAGGTTCCGGTTCTTGCTCCGGCACGTTCGGTTCCGAAGCACTTTCCTCGGCATGGCAGCTCTTGCGATGTTTGTGCACAAAATAATATGAAGGAAACTTGGAACCGCAAGTTTTACAAGGGTAGTAGTGTAGAGTAGTTCTGGTCTGGGATTTACGATGCCTGCAAGGCCAGTTGCGTTCCGGAGAATTTTCGCGCCAAGCAACGTTAAGAACCCGACTAAACCGCACAGGCCCGTCACAAGAGGCGATGTCAAAGACAGTGTTGGTTTCACGCTTTGGTGGTTCAGGAGCTTCTATACGTTCCACGTCAAGTTCACTAGAGGTCGTTGACGAAGGGGACGGTGGTGGTGGTGATACAGATGGTGATGGTGCTCGAGCTCGTCGCGGTACAGGTCTATGGGCTCCGGGCGGTGGAGCGGGCCTCGCAACGCACGGACTCGGCCCAAGCCATGCGCGGTACAGAGACAACATGTTCGCTCGCCGTCGTTATACGACTGCGAGCCGTCTCGCGCCAAACCGCTTTATATACCCCTACTAGGGTTGTAGATTCCGAATTTTTCGTAGTTTGATTTTCGAAGACGTTGGGGAAATTTTATTTTGTTAAGACACTATGAATAATAGTCAGTTTACTTACTTTTTAGACGTTTAGCAGTTATTTTCCTTTCAGTATTTGTTGACCAAGACCACGTTTTAACGTATTTTAATTTTGAAAGGTCTTAGTTGTACTATATATTTTATTTGTGATTATGTACCAGAATAGTGTTTTTTTAAAGATGAATTCTTGTAAGATGCGACTTTTCCCTTTAAAGTAGCTTCAGAACCTCAAAACCCTATCGCTTGGGATTAGTATTTACAGAGTGAAATATTTAGCTTCATTCCACGAGTTCTCCCTCGGTAATAGCGACTATTCAGACGCGTATCTGTGACTTTCCAAACAGTTAATACACTTACCGGTCCCCTGACACTGGCAGCATTGACTTTGTAAAACGTCATCTTTTCTTTACTGGTTGATATAAACATCTTTTTTAATTCTACGACAAATTATTACGACTAATTTACGAAAAATATTATTTTTTATAGATCACACTTTTCTTTTTCTGTTTAAATATGCCAAATTTGTTATTTAAAAGTTAACAAATTACGTTGCGTGTCAATTTTAATTTATAGTTTAGGGATGTTTTCGCTTGCGATCATGCCTGACTGTATTTTATTATTATATTACGACTATATTGGTAATAACATTATATTCCAGTTTTCAACAAATGTATTATATAAACTTAATTGAGATTAATATGATCGAAACGTGAGTTAATCCTAGCACGCATCACCAAGTGTATGACGATATAATCCCTTGCAGGGTTGACAGCATAAACCCTGTCACTGCACACACACAGAATTGTAAATCGCACATCGGGGACATGCGGTGAACTTGCCTCTTGTAACATTAACAGATTAAATGGTCTATACGAACAGTGCTTTGTCTTCACTAATCACTTGGCTAATCAAAAGAAAAAACATTGTTTGGTTGACAATTGCAGAAACGAATTATATTATTTTTGCATGCAAATGCTGATAATTTTGACTTAATCCTAATAAATTTACTATTAAGTTCGTTATCTGTAATGAGTTTAATGTTGAAAGAGGATGTAGTTTAAAATTGTAAATTTAAAAGGGTATGGTGAGGTGGTTTTGGCTTTTAGAAAGAATGAGTATATAAGGCAAACGTGGGAGACCGGTAGGTTTCGACTATACCCAACATACAACAACAAGTTTAATGACAGGAGACGAAGCTCGTGTTATTTCTTAGCAAGTGGTGGGCTGTAGCCTGTAATCTTTACCTACCTACACTATAAAACATGCGAATATATAATCGTTTCTTATTCTCATATGGCAAAGACAGAAAGTTAAATTTCAAACCTCACCTTAAAATAAACTTGCTGTTAATAAATGAACTTTCGGCTTAAAAAATAAATTACGTAAAGCAATTGTAGCAGCTTATTGGCAGTACACATATATATATTTAACATACATCATATAACCTGTAATTGACTTGATATTGTATATTAATTTGACCATCATAATTTTTGTAGCTGTTGGTTCTCCATAAAAAAAATACATAAAAAAGAATTTTATAAGTGGAGCCCAAGTAATAACAAATATAAATCAACACAGTTGTATGTTGCGTACACAGGCATTTAATCTACAAAATGTCTGTATATTTGCGCTGCAAATAAACACGGATAGCTGAGCTCGTTAAAGTCTCACGCTTCGAGGAATATCGCAACGCAAACAGAGGTGACATCCCGTTCCATGGATATGCCCACCCGTGCTAACTAAACTATAGGCTATTACGTATATTTCAGTAACTTCTAAAGTAATATTTTATTTTTTGACATACACACTTTCCAACATGGATGTTTTTGGAAACTATTGAACAGATTTTAATAATTCTTTTACCATTAGAATGGTGTTTTCTCAAGAATGAACATATTTTAATGTTTAAATAATTTGTGTATGTACCAGTTGTTAATTGTATAATTACATTCTAAGAGATCCACCTTCTTTCACATCAACAGATTTTAAGTGTACTGCTGGACATAAGCCTCTCCTTAGAAAGGAGGTTTTGGCCTACTATACCACGCTGACCAGACGGGTTGGTATAGGGTTTGCATCAAGTTTTCCTTCTCTCTGCAGTGCTGTTGTCCTGCGTATTTTTTCCGGTCGTCTCTTACGACACCGACGGGATAAATAGGGGTGGTGACACTCTGTATTCTTAATCCGTCGTCACACAGACCATCTTCTTTAAACACATTTAAACGTAATCATTTTAATGACGGGCCTGTTGGTCTAGTCGTTAGTGAACCTGACTGCTAAGGCGGAGGTCGCAGGTTCGATTCCCACCCAGGACAAATATTTGTGTGGAACACGATCATTAGTTCTGTGTCGGGGTGTAATTTATCTAAACCATGTATGTATTTAGAAATATTTAAGTAGGTACGTTTATCAGCGACTGACTATAACTATTTACCATAGCACAGGCTCTGCCTCGTTTGGAATCAAACAGCCTTGTGTGAGATGTGTGAGGTTTTCTTTTTTTTGTGTATCCCTTGATATGTTTTTAGAACCATATACACAATTACAGAAACAAAACTCAACAGTTACTAAAGTATAGTATTTCAGCTAAGAAAGTCACATAAATTACTACTTTTTTTAATAGAACTTTCTTAAAAAAGCTTTTGAGTTAGATTAAATATTTTAGGTTATAGAAATGGGTGGTGTCATTCCTGCGATCTAAGAATGTGTAAACTAATCTGTTCTAAACATCTTGAAGTCTTCGAGATTACCCGACAGTGCAGTGTCGGTTATTCTCGGTAATTACTGATATTTGCACAAGTGCTAATTGGATCGCGATTTACCGTTTTATTTAATTCAAACGTTTATTTAAGGTTTTGATGAAATGGCATTGGATAGATAGTTACAGACCAGTGCAATTGTTTACAAAAAGGAATACGTTTGCGATTGCACAAGTGTTTCCATTTATAGTTATGTAATTGAAGTAATAATGTAATTCTTGGCCTTTTAAAGCTTCATAACAGGCAAAGCTGAAAAATAAAGGAAAGTTTAAAAAAAAATACACTTCTTACTTTAACTAATGAAACCCAAATTGCCAGAACTGTATCTAAACACAAACAAATGTAAATTGCTATATAGTGAATAAAATAAGTGCAGATATATGCGATAGTTTCTATATTTATTGAAACTGTCACACGTTGGGTATGTACACACGTACACTGCAAACTCAACAAACCAAACAAAAAGGAAACCATTTATTTAAAGTATGGCTAACAAACTTTTTATTTTTTATTTCTTCTGTAAAATAAAGCAATAAATGATACACACGTTTTCAAATTTAAACAGGAAGAACTTTCATAAATTACCTGAACAGTTTTGCGAGATAATAACTTTGTGCACAAATCTCTGCCGCAAGCATATTAGTTAATAACTAATACGGATGCAGTTTAGCGCCCACCGCTTCGTACACGCTGGCGTGGCGAGAACTTGCCTTTCAGTCTGTGGATTATATTTTAAGGGTACTTATAGTTTAACACAAAATGGTCATATATTTCTAGGTTTTAAGTCGTGCAATGATCAGTTATTTCAAAATGTTTTCTCTTTCATACAATATCTAGAGTAATCTATAGCCGGGGAAATTTAATTATGTCAACTACAGGACTGTTTCGTACTTCTATATTTTGTAAGTGGTCATTTTTATTAGACTGTAATTTATGTTGCTGCTGATAAATTAAGTTAGGAAATTGATAAACAGAAAAGTTCTATGGTTGTGTCATGTTATGTTGCTAGTGTATGCTAGTGTTGTCTTTGTTTTTTAAATTATAGCTTTATTGTTATTATTGGTTCTTAATTTAACTTTGTAATAAAACAGAGGCTCCATATACAGTAAAAAACGTATTGATGTAAATGCTGTAGGACATTAATTAATTACTGAAATAAAATTCCTCAGAACATAAACAGAAAAGTTTAATTAACATTTACAACCATTCATAAAACAAACATTGGGTAAATTCTACGTAGTCTAATTCAATTTGTATAACAAACATCGAATAAATAATGAAACAAACATGGCATCGGTATCGGAACTAAATTTACTAATCAGCTTTGTGCTTCACATTGGCGCCCAAACGCGGGGCACTGAATATTCTAGTACTCGCCTAGCCCGCGTTGTGATTTACGGATTATCTAGCTGTTCTGAATAAACTGGTTAACATGCATGCCCCTGAATAATGTACGGTATTGAAATAAGATTTTTGTTGGATTATCGTTTTTGTGCATTGTTCTGAACGGCGCCGACGTAACAGTCCTTGAGGATTTTTATTGACTAGCGACGAATGTTTTTAAAGAAATACCTTTACATAATTTATTGTGATCTTTGATACATCTGAGAAATAACGTGTGTATGCATTTTCAAAGGGTACAACAAAGCTTGTGTTATGATAAACATGTTTAATGATTTACGTTCCTGACTTATCTGCAGTAAGCGGTAGTAGCATAGGGGTTAAGACATCGGATTACAAGGTCTAAAAAATCTTGGTAAAGATTGTTATAATTAATTCTGTATTTATAATTATAAATTACAAGTTAATCAACAATTGTAATGTACAAATTCTAAATCACTTTCATTTAATTTACAACTTTAAATTTAATTTGTCTAAAACACAGCTAGTACTCGTAAATGTGGTTCAGTATTACTTATAAGCCCTTTTATCTACAGCCGTAACAGAACGCATCGGAACACCATCCTTGAGTACAACGATCACTACGACCACGGTAACGGTAACTACATCGTCGAACTGTGCCGTCTGTAGCATAGCTGGCGCGACGAGAACTGTTTCGAGGTCAAGAGCTATTCATTACGGTCTCAAAGAAGACGCTGTAGGGGCAAGGGTATGTGAGCCGTGCCACTGTAGATGTGTGAGATCTCGGTACACCAGGTGTCCGGTCCCCACGTGTCCGGGGCCAAGGGTTCGAGCGAAACGGTTAAGACACTTACCGCCTAGATGGCATGACTTATCGCTGGAACTGAAGAGGCCTCTGATGGACGAGTTTGGTAAGATTTTTCACTGTATATGTTCCGCTTTAAGAATGGCTTTGAGATTAATCAAAGGGAAGCGATAGTGAAGTTTGGTTTCCTACTAGAGTTTCTGAATTATTTAAAGGTGCTTAAAACGCTTCCGTTTTAAGCCCCTTTTTATTTGATTAATGAATACTTTTTAATAACTACTGTATGAAGCACTACTGCACTACTACATTGTTTATTTTACTAAGTAGTTAAATGATAGGACTCATTCCAATTTATTACTGTTTTTTCAGAAATCCCTAGCGATCTAAGCAAGTGTTGTCTAGCTTGTTTTAAAAGAATAACACGGAGGTTAGAGACAGTGGTGGAAGGTGGCTCATCACCGGAACCTACGGAGGAGGAAGCCGCGAGGTTTAGGTCCTTGCTGAGAGATCACGGGACTGCGTGGGATAGAATTGCGACTGTTAGTGGGCGAACACCCGCTAGCTTGAAGGCGTTTTATTTCACCTACAGGTAAGTTTCGCGTTTAAAATAATCATGGAAACATCTAGAAACTATCATTTTAAGAGCGAATCAATAAGTGCAATTTACGAAATATTGCCAATAAATCTGTCATCTTTCAGAAAAAAGCTGCAACTAGATACTTTGGTTGGTGATCGGCCAGCGTCCGTTCCTCGACTAAGTTCTAGCGAAGATAGTGCGTTAAGTTCGGCTGACACTGACACGGCTAGTGGAGGCTCTCCGGCTACTCCCAATGCTGCCGCGACGGCTCCTGCACCTGCCCCTAGAACGGATGCTGTAGCACCTAGAAGACCTAGGAGAGAAGAGTATGACTCATCAGCCACAGAAACGGCCGATGAAGAGAATGATGCACCTAGCGCTAAGGTATCTGTTGTAGAACGTTTCGTTGAACATAGTAACGTTAAGAGAGTTATTACAGTTAAAAATAGCTGCCCTTAATAATAGCTGTTCCGGATCCCTCCTGTTGCGCAGTATAGCACACCATGTGGGTTTTTCTGACACACCGCTGATTTCTCTCTATGATAGTTGTACCCGAGAGCAATTTATTTCTCATTAATTAAATTTCAAGTGTATTTTTATAACGTTGTCTTAAATGAATGATATCTCTAGTTTTAGAGACGGAAACACCTTTCTCTTATCGTTATCGTTCTGTTCGTAGATCATACCTCCAACATCAGTGCCAACCATAGTGTGCAGTGGGTCGTCGTGCAGCCCCGTGGTGTGCGTGTCTGCGGTGGCGAGTGCTGTGGGAGCGGGCGGCGCGGGCAGTGCAGGCCCGCCGCCCAGCGCCACGCCGCCCAGCTCCCGCCCCGTCAACGCCCCACAGACAGTTCGAGATGTGGTGCTCAACCTCATCGAGATCAGTCTCACTAGGGACTCGCAGCCGCAGCATTCCAATATGAAGCCGCATCAATTAAAGGTTTGTGATGACATCAGAAATAGATTATTGTTAGATCTTGAGTCTTACCTACGTGAGTACGTAAGTGATTATGACACTTATGACAAGGACTCGCCGATACATTTTAAATAAAATAATTATGACTTTGACTTTGGCACGGTTATTATAGGCTTTTTGTAAATATCTCTTATTTAAAAAAACTAAAACGATTAAAAAATGTGTACCACGCTGAACGTTACATGTAACAGAAAAAGATGAGTTGACTCACTTAATTTGGACTATCAACAGTTGCCGTCGTCTTGCGCCAGCGGACGAGAGAGCCTAGCGACACTAAGCGTGGTGAACAGCTCGCACGTGGGCGGGCCGGCCGGCGCCGCCAGCCCGCAGCGCGCGGCCACCATCACGCCGCTGGCGCACGCCGCGCCCACGCCGCCCGCACAGAACTGCGACGGCAAGGACGTCATGGTGCTGCAGATAGAGCCCAGGCCCGACCGCCCGGAGAGAACCGACAGACCCGACACGAGACACGAGCCGCTCCTAGATCTTAGCGTGAAGAGGCCGCGGCACGATCAGCCGTTCCCGCATCCTAATAAATCGGTATGTTCATTACACGACACCCACTCGTTACACACTTAATTCGTTTTCTTTACTTACATTGTTTCTGATGTATATTTGTGTCTCGACAGGTGTACAGAAACTCGACCGACTATCAATCGTATCGACCGCAGCCCGAAAGGGAATCACCCAACCAGTATAATTCCAAACCCAAGCCTGTGACGCAACCGTCGCGTCCTCCCTTAAAACAGGCCCAAAATAAGGGTTCCATAACTTTAGGGACTCCAGTCGAAACGAGATTTGAAACCTTAAGAAATCCTCCCGAGCAGAAGACGGGATCGATAACGGCGGGCACCCCTGTGCACGGGACTCATCATCTTGCGGATAAGAGAGCGATGGATTTCTATAACAAGAGAAGAAGTCCTGGAGGAGCGTATTACTCGACCAACCAGCCTCGGCCGCAGTCGCCGTCTTTTTCACCTGTAAGTTTTAGGATTATAATGATTAAAACGGCTGATGATGTTAAACCGATGAATTTATAAATTATTATTACTTTTTATTTATAGTTATGTCAGAATTTTCTTTCGTTTGTTGAGTTTTTTTAAATAGATCGGAGTGTAACAATTTCTGACTGGTTTATAGACCTTAGTTTAGTTACAATTTAAAATCACTCTGTAACCGCTATTATTGTCAAGGATACTATTCCAATCCGACTCAAAGTATCGATTACTACGTACCAAATAAAAAGGTCTTTATAATGTAATTGACAAATGATTTTCAATAACTGTAAATAAGTTGAAGGTAATATTGTAAATGTGGTCCACAGACCGGGAGCTCAGGGTACACGCGCAACCCGTACGGCGGGTTGGAGCAGCGCCAAATCATCATGGCGGACTTCATCACGTCGCAACAGATGGGCCACGGCGGCGCGCGTCGCGAGCGCGAGCGCGCCGCCTCGCCGCAGTTCCGCCGCGACAACGTGTCCGTCATACAGCGCCACACGCCGCAGCTCTACCCGCACCCGCCTCCAGGTACACGAGCACTTATGTCTTATGCAACAATATAACTTCAACACTTTTGTGGGGCTCACTCGCTCTCTAGAAAATATTCAAAAGTCGTGAACGATAGAAGCGACCGATTTACTACACTCTGTACACTTTAACACATTTTATATTATAATTTCTATGTCTATAATTTAATCATCTTAGTTACTGCAGATAACATTAGAAAAAAATTCAATTTACCCTCGCCCCATAGAAATACATTAATAACTACCGTGAGTGAAATCGAAAAACAAAGGTATAAACAAATTAATTTATTTTATATTACCTAATGGTAGGTCATGAAGCCTTCACTTCATTAGTAGACGTGGCGTCGGCGGCGACCGCTCTCCCGGTGCCGAGGGGCTCCGCTCCCGACCAGAAGCCCGAGCCCAAGCCTCAGCAACAACAGCACCATGGGCAACCTCACGACATCAGGTATTTATTTTGTTTTCAATCTGTAATTTTCCTGGAGCCGTTATTAAGAACAACGGCTGTTCACTGTGGAACACCTTACAAATGTGTTAGGATAAACTCTTAGATAATATAATCTTTAAAATAAAATAAACTTATGTGTTAGCTGGCCTCACCCATACTCTGCAGTCAATACTCATACTCAGCTTTGATATACAATTTTTTTTTTCTACTCTCTTTTAGTATGTGTAATAAAAAAAATACAGGCGAAATTGTTAAGTTACCAGTTTCTACTAAAACGGTATTATAATTAAAATTACAGAATAGCGATGGCGCAAAAGCTGCCACAGTTCCAACAACTACAACAGTTTCCGGTGAGTAATACATATAGCAAATGTTATTAATTGTATTATTTAAAGTAAATGAAAAAGTCTGACACTTTTGTAACACAAGAAAGTGCACCATCTTACCTAATTTACAATTATAAAATAATATTTCAATTTGTGTTCTTGTCAGCAGATGATGGATAGAAGAGTACAATCTCAACAACAGTACATGGAGAGAGATAGACAAATACACATACAAAGGAGAGAATCGTAAGTTATAGCTTTGTTACGTAATGTATTGTTAACAATAATAAAAACTGGTATGGTACCACTTAAATAACTTGTAAATCAAAGATTTAACGTCCACCAAATTGCACTTGTTTAATCATTTAACTGTTAAATACTCGGCTTAGATCCATTAACGCTATCATTAAAAGATGATTGTGTAGTGTTAAAATTTTGCCGCACAAAAGGCATACTCTGGTATTACTTTACACCACAAAATAACTTGTAATGGCTGTTTGTTAAGTTGTAAAATAAACACCTTTTTCCTATTTACAGCGCTATACAAGCTATGCAGGACCGCCACGCCATGGAACAGCATCAGTCACAACAACCGCCGCAACACCAGCCCCCCATCATACATGACCGACATCATATGCACCCATGTGTAAGTTACTTTTTTATACCTTCATGCATGATCCGATCCTACCTAATTATAAATAAAGTAAGGACAATTTCATACTTTCTCTACTCAACCGGTCATCATGAAATTTTTCATTTTAGTTATAGTAGGTGTCTATAAATATGTATATAAAAGTTACTTATGTAAGATAATTATGTTTTGTTTACAGAGCGTATCGTCTCAGGATGGTGACCGACGCATGATGCAATCTGTTACTTACACAACGCCTACGAAGCCCCGGGCACAGACACCACACGCGAGGGATCAATACATAGATAAAACTAGGTATTTAATGTTTACTAACATTCGTTGTCATATGTTAAGACATATTTATTAGGTCTAGAAATCAATTAAATACATATAAATTTTATGAGGTGTTTATAGTCTTTCAATCTGAAGTCAATCTCTTTTAAAGTAGTTAGTGTTTTTATAATATTTTAGTCGTATATATAATTACTCAAGGGAGTGCTATTACCGTTGGGTTCAAGCGTGATTAGAACAAAATACGAATTATAAGTGTGATACGTATAGAATACCGGTGACAAACTGCGCATTAGATATTTACAAAAACAGAAATATCTATATACATATATAGCATAGAGGGCGGCTTTATTAGCACAAGCAACATCGTCAATTGTGGTTGAACTGGAGTCTAAAATTTGTGTAAACTGTAAACGGATTTATGGATTTTTATTACATTATAATCTTACATAAGGAACATATATTTTTAAGCATCGGTCTTTAATGTAAAAAGTAGTACGTTTATTATTGACGTCAGAGAGTAGTGTTTCTGTGCTCCCTGTGCTGAACGAAGACGTGTGTTGCAGTCGAGTGGTGGTGTCGTCGGTGCCGGTGACGGGCGCGGCGGCGGGCGCGGCGAGCGTGGCGGCGGCGGGCGCGGGCGCGGTCGCGGCGGCAGCGGGCGACGGCCGCGCGCGCCCTGCCGAAGGAACACTAACTGCAGCTTCTCTCATTGACGCTATCATCACACATCAGATCAGCCAAAGTTCCGATCAACGATACCCGGTAAGATACTTAGTTCTCTTCGATACAAATAACAATAAAATTATCCGGTTATGATTTTAATTATTAAAAATTTAATGAATTAAGTTCGAATTGTAAATAATACACTAAAGGGAACACCCTAGTGTATGTGACTCTCGAGTAGTTTGTACGGAGCCATCGAGTGACGTTAAGCTTGTTATAGGAGCGGGGCGAGCAGGCGGGTGCAGCGGGCGGCATGAGTGGCGCGGGTGGCATGAGCGGCGCGGGGGCGGTGGTGACGGCGGGGCGCGGGCCCACGCCTCAGGAGCGCGAGGACCACGCCGCACTCACCAGCATCAAATTGGGCGATCTCGCCTCCAACATCATCACCAGGGACTTCTGTAGTCCCACTACCTCCATGCTGCACCATAAGTGAGTATATTCAATTATATCCTTTTTAACGACTGAGGCTTTTAGCGTTGTGATTGTATTGTTGCAGTCCAAGTTCGACAAATGCCATTACGAACATTTAAACAAACTTTGGAAGGCGATTACTTGAGTTTTTGAAAACGTAATCTAAAGAGAAATGTAAAATTCGTTTGCCTTGTATCTAGTGTAGTAAAACTATAGTTAATGTGCAACGTACATTCTTGAAATGTGGTCACCGTTGTTTTTTTAGTTATTTTAAGCGGGTTATCGATACGAAACTCTAAAATGAAGCGATTTCATTCATCTAAAATGTATTTAATACTAATACCTATTTTCTTTTAGTAACAGGTTCACGGTACCGAGCTCGGAGGGTTACGCGAGCGGCAACAGCAGCACAACGAACGAGGAGTGGAAGAGACGAGACGCGCCCAAGCATGCGCCTTACCTTGAGCCCGTGTCGCCGCCCGACAACCACCCGGCCAACCGGTACGTTGCCGACCTGCCATTTATTTGTTACTTAAATGAATCTTTTGAATTTACATTACAAAATATCGGCATACATAGTTCAGAGTCACATTACTCTAATTAGGGCAATCAAATATAATTGACTAAGTTCACAAGTCCTGGTGAGAATCGAGTACGTGTAATTTTTCAACAGAAACGTTTATGACTTTTAGCTTAGTTTAACTAACCTTTAGAATAGTTCTTAGTTTAATAAAGTTTCTCATGTGTGACATCATAGACACACCTACAGACTCGTATTATTTTGCTGAAATGTGTACTTACTCTCATGTTGTATTATAAACAGAAACAATACCAACCGGCGTTATAGTTGCGTGGGCGGCGGTGGAGTTCCTTCGAGTACCGGCGGGGTCGTGGGCGGTGCGGGCGGCGGAGTGCTGACGGCCTTCGATTACGTCACCAACCGCATCGTGGAGGTCATGCGCAGTGACGCAGACGAGCGCACCAAGCCCATCGCCTTCCCCACCACGCAGTACGCTTACCCGTATTCCGCGCTCAACGTCGCCACCAACAGCACGGACGGTACGTACCGACTGCACCCTCTACTTTAATCACATTTATTCCAGTCCCCAGTCGTATCCAATCGCTCGGACAACGAGCTCGCTGACGTCTGTCGCGAGTAGTAAATTATTTATTGACCGCACAAATCTTATCACTTCAAAGTTCACGGAGGTCGATAAGTTCAGAGGGGTAATTTCTAAGCAAATTGAATTAGAATTAAAACATATTTGTATAGTTATATTTAGTTACATAGCCATTAATCCATCGATGTGTCCGTTGCGCAGGCGGCAGTACGGGGTCGCACGGGCCGGCCGGGCCCGCGCCGCCGCCGCCGCCCGAGCCGGCGCCGCTGATGTCGGCGCAGTACGAGCCGCTGTCGGACGAGGACTGACGCCCGCCGCCCCCGCACCAGCCGCCCCCGCCGCCCCCCGGCTAGCAGAGCGGACGGCACGCGACACCTTGTACATAATAAATATATCGACTTACTGTAGTTCCAACTGAATGTGCTTCTTTATCAACTAAATTGCTTTCAAAAAGCAAGAAGCGACCGATGTCTTATGTTCTAAGTTTAGGCGTTCTTTACCCTCGAACGCTCGTTACGTCGACGGCGTTACTGAATAGTACGCGAAAAACTGTAACACCTCCGTTAAGTTTATTTGGTTTCCTATGGTTTATACTGAATTTCATGGAGCCCCGTGTCGTTGTCGTCGTATCTGCTTGCCGTCGGTTTTGCCTATTATAATACCAATACCCTACCCAGTGCAAATTACAAAATTCGAGGGCTCGCAAGTGAATGGAGTGATTCCAGGGAAAGTGTATATAAAGAAACACCGCTTCGGTTAATTATTCAGAGGTACTAGATAATAACATTGTGATAGTGTGTAGTGTTAGTAAACATCGCCTCTGACGTCGTGTGGGTGTTGATCAGTGCTGAAACGGACGCAACGGCGTAGCAGAGACATTAATAAATTATAAAATAGTAACGAATTATCGAAGCGAGATGTGATTGAACGTGTTAGTGCATTTCGTGTGATCTCGGTTATGTTCGTACGTTCTGTATATTATAATTAATATATTTATAGGTTCACATGTTCAGCCGTGGGGAAGACTTGAATAAAGTGTGATGGGTTGGATCTGACGATGTTCGCACTCGTGCGTCGACTGGCGACGAGATATCCAAACGTGAGATGAACTGACTATGATGAACTGCGTGTAATTATTTCGAGTTTTACATTTATTTTCGTATATTTAAAACAACTATGTCATCGGTCGGCGTTTGTAACCGACGATACGTACGACGTAGCGCGCGATCAGAACTAAATTCAATGACACCCCTAAAACTACACTGCCGCTAAAATATTGCAGATTATAATAATTATTACCTCAGTACAATAATATTAAGTGGCAGAAACACCGCGGACCTTATCGGATATAATTGAAAGGATGTAACGAATAAATAATATTAGTATTTGAATCCAGTCTTCCATCGCCACTTGAGTACTCCCGACTCGCTCTAGCGTAGGATCCGCGCATCTTTCGTCCATAACTTAGCTACACTTAGTACTTGTATAATATTTGTATAGATCGGTAACAGTGTGAGTGCGCCTTGCCTGAGTGCGTGACTGTGTGTGCATTCGCTGACTCCTCGTTATATTAAGCTGTTGATAAGTGAAGTGGTGTTTGAGCTCGCGTCGCGTCACGCCTGTAACCTATTCGCGTCACACTTATGATACGTTTATTTTTATTAGAGCTTCGCTTCGGATTTCGCTGGCACATCCATTAGTTCCGCGTTAGTAGCGAGTAGTTGAATTATCATTTGTTCATTTCGTATTGTAAATATCATTAAGTAGTATCGTTAATGTAAAGTTTATATATAATGTCGGGTGTGTCGGGCGCAGCGAAGTCCGGAACGGTACCGACTACTTGAAAATTCAAAACTATTGACGACCGAAGGAACCATGTTTGTGACCTTCACTATAAATATAGGTAGCGTAACGTTAACAATATAGAATAAGTGATATAAATTATATACATATGTAAAAGTGTACCGTTATTATATATATTTACGCATTTGTAATTATACAGGTCAGCTAAGAGTTTAATTATTGGTTTGATTTCGTTTTTTAGTTAGGTGGTGTGAGTGGCCGTTATAAATATTGTGGCGTGGCAGTGGAGCGATAGTCGCGTGTCGTCGCCGCCGCACTACGCAGAGGTGCATTTTGCTTTTTGTAATGTGTTCCACTTTTGTAGTCGCGCGCCACCCCACTGTCCGCGCCCTAGCACGTGGGAGAGACCATCAAATGGTCTCATCACTCTTTCTAATGTTCAGTTGTTAAACACGGCTTGTTCTCACTTCGACAGTGAATTTGGGTGATATTGGTGTAGCGTGCGATGTTTTTTGTAAATGTTTTCGAGTTATGTGTAAAAAACGACTGATTAAATTTACTTTGAGCGAGTGTTCGGGTCGAGCGGCGGCGGCGATGCCCGTTGTATACACATTGTGATTTCTTTATAAAAGTTGTAATGTACTGTAAGTAGCCCAAGAAAAAATAATCCTTGTAAGTCCAACCATACCTGACAAGAGTTTTGAGAGGACAACAATCAATAAATAAGAGCAAAATCTATTTTAATGTGTTTTATTTTACACAGCTCTACAGCGACTATTATCGAGCGAAGTACTAAGACATGATCTATACTTTTTTCATGCCAGGCTTGGAAAAGTACATACATAATTATTTCAATACGCTTTTACTCTTTAAATATGTTTATTTGTTAATTACACCTATTACAAAAATGTTTTAGGAAGTAGAGCTATTACATTACAGTTGAGTATTACGGAGTTAGATAGAGATAAGGAGAATCGCTTCTATGTAGGTAAGTGTGCGTTGAAATGCTAGTTCTATTGGCGCTAAAGTAGCAGCAGAAGAAAACTCATAAATAAGTAATTCACAATAAATGTTTTGCTCACACCTGTTATTAGCAGAAATTAATAAAAAATATTATTTATTTAACTCAGCATACTCCATTTATTTATAGCAGCTAAGTGGACACTTAGGTTTGTCACCGATAGAAGATAGTACTCCTTACCTCTACACAACATATTAGGAAAGTATAGATTAGAGATGCCACGAATATTCGGCAACTATTCGGTATTTGACTATTCTGCCATTTTTTCCCACTATTCGGTATGCGGCCGAATATTCGGTCGAACACCTTTCAAAGATTTTTGTTTTACCAATAACTTATCATAATAATAGTTAAAACATTTTTTTCAGCATTTATTGGTAGGAAACGATCGTGCTTTCCCTCATAAATCATACCTACTTAAATCATATTTGTACATCACTCGAAGGTCGACTGGGAGAGAATGATGGCATAAGTCCGCCTTTGTACGTATACAACATGTGCATTAAATTTTAATAAATAAAGTAGCCGATCACTGTATGTACTGCTTCCGGGCAGCGGCGTGCACAGGATTATGACACTAGGTATGCGGAGTAGTCGGTCACAAAAACTTTTTCTTTTATAGATTTTTAGCATAGCCACAAAATGTAAACAATATGGCCGCGAAGCACACGAAACATATCTGCTATTTAAACGAACACTTCCGATTACTCCCGAACTAACTTCGGTAGCCTGCCGCTGGAGGCGGGGTAATAAAATAAATGGGTGTGTGCGTTTGCGAACTGTGCACGGATACCAAAATTACTACACACATGCGAACAAATGTAATGCGGGACGTGACGGCATGAGTTGCTTTGCGCTTGCTTTTCGGTAAACACCTGGCAAACATAATGTTTGTGTGGTCCTATTTTTAAATAGTAGGCGTTTTTAAGTTATTATATTTTGTTTTTTCATTTATTTACTATTAATTAAAGTCATCTAAAACGTACGAACGTTTTATTAAAATGTCTGTGAATAGCAAGTAAAGCACTGCATTTCTGCCTACAAGGAGCGCACACCCCTGCTTCCGGGCAACTAAATCTTATCAAGTTCTGTTACGTTAGGATTTGTTTTGCGTTTGCTGGCCATTTTACTGATTCGTGTATGTATTTGTTCGGCCAAGAGACTCCGAATATGCGTTATTCGGTATTCGGCCAAATCCGTATTCGTGGCATCTCTGGTATAGATACGTTCCCGATAGATACATTTTAATTACCACAAACTACACGCACCACAAAATAACTCTTAAGCTTTTATGAATATCAATAAAAAATAATATAATTTAACATTTCATCACGAATCATATTCTCAGAATCATTATGTGGTGCAATTACACAAATTCAATTAACATTAGTAATCCATCACAGATTTCTATGCGCCTATTTTAGTCATAATACAGTGTAGTAAGCTGTATTCTTCACCCTTAATTTCCAAATAATAATTATTTGACTCGGTTCAACATACACACACACAAATATAAAATAGATTTAAGATGGTGCTCTATTATGAAGTAGGTTAAAAAGGCGTATAATCAGTTATATTTAATGTGAAGTAAACAGGGGTGCAGTCCAAAGTAGAAACTTTAATGTAGGTGTTAAGTTTCTTCAAATTCACGAGATTATGCTGGTCCCGGCTATAGTAAAAGTATCTCGCTTTTATAGCCGGGACCGAGATGACGACGGTAGCGAGATGAATTTAAATTACTTTTAGGTGAAGCTGCACATTAGCCCCGAAAGTCATCTTTGACAATAGCTTAATAAAATTTCAACGATATTTCATAATTACCGGCTTCTTGGGTAGTCACCCAAGTTCTTTTTTTTTTTTTTGCAATATTAAAGGGTGGTAAGGCGTTTGGTGACGGATTAAGAATACGGAATGTCGCCACCCCAATTCATCCCGAGGGTGTCGTAGGAGCCGACTAAGGGAACACACTACGCGGGACAAAGCAAAGGGAAGGAAAATTTGACACAAACCCTATACCAACCCGTCTGCCAACGTGGTACAGTACGCCGAAACCTCCTTTATAAGGAGAGGTCTATGTCCAGCAGTGGATGTTATTAAAGGATGTTGATGTGATGATGATGATGAGGAAGGCACCATCTAATATTGCAAAAAAGGCGGACTTACTTGCCTATTCGTAACATTCTATGTATCGTATCTTGCGTTAGTCATCGCTAAATTATATAGTTATAAAGATAATAGGGCTTCGGGAGTGAATGTCAAAACAGTATTAACTATGAGTAATTAAATATTTATGTCTACATAGTAATATCAAAAACGTTAAAAACGGCGTCGCTTTTTGATATAATATCTTATATACTATATTATATTTTCATTAAGAATTTGATTGACAATAGGAAAGTTACAGTTACTAGGTAAAGTTTTTGATTTAATTAGTTAGAACCGGACACCTAGCCCTGAACCGAAAACTATTCACCAATAATGCGACGGTCAGTCCTCTTTGCAGAGGATGACTGAAAGCAGAAGAAACGGCCGCCTACGTAATCCTGGACTCACTCACTCAGTCACTCAACGGGAAAGTATCATACCTGATACAGAATCGCTCTTAGAAGCCTATGAACGCCCCAGAAGGCTTGCGTGCTTCTGGAAGGAGCTAGGTTGAATCACCTAGCCAACCTCTCCTCGACGCATAAAGGATTATTCTTGAGTCTAAATGCGGAAACTGGAGCCCACAACCAATACCAACTCTCTGGGCCCTGCCTGTCTGAAGCAAACCTACTATAACAACACAGTGTGCCACTCTGCGCCTGACATAGGAAGGATTTGGGAACAACCGTTATTTAAACCTCTGGACCACTAGCAGTACTTACTGCCTAATTTAGCGTATATAGTAAATAAATCCACGAATAGAGAGGGACAATTGAATGTTGTGTCACCAAATATTTCCTTTGGTCAATTTTAGCTCTATCTTCTTCCATTTTAGTAGTACATTAGTAGAACCCCAAAACTGTTGTATCTTCATAATAATATTCTCAAAACTAAATTTCGGTGTCGCATTTGAACCTACCTACTCCTTCATTTAATGTTCCAAATTTTTCGTCACTTAAAAAGGGGTTAAGTCAGGGTTGGCAGGTTGGGTAAGCGCCCCACCTTGCCCCACCTTGGGTACGCCCATGGTGTGACAAAAAGAAATGGCATCATAGTTGTTTGTTTAAGGGGACTTCATACAATGTGGGCGTCAATGGTACATTTCATCGATGACATGAGGGGACCCTTAATATCTTCGTCACTGCCCAAAATGTTAAGGTTTTCAGAAGAAGAATCCAATGAAGGTGAGGTGAACGAAAATTACACGAACCACGGGGTACATACACAAATTTTATTAAATAACTTTTTCAATTTAAATTAAAAGATATCAACTTTTATTATAATCAAATGTTTGGTATTTACACTCACAATATACAACGCAAATAAAAGTTGGTTAGTGTAAAAATTATAGGAAATACAATAAAACCGCTTACAATAAATGCTTCAGCCAGCATCGGAATCCTAGGCATCGACATATCGAGCGAAGTCCAGGTTCGGGGTCACTTAGACGGTAAGGTCAAATTGGCTTCGAAGAAGCTCGGTGTGCTGAACAGATCGAGGCAGTATTTCACTCCGGCCCACCGCCTTCAGCTCTATAACGCGCAAGTCCGGCCGCATGTAAAATACTGTTCACATTTTTATGCTATGGATTCTCATATCTCTAACATAAAAAAATAACGTCTCAAGTAGTTTTACATGTTGTACAAGATTTTACGTAACAACATCTATTGATTGAACAGTCAACTGCCTTGGGATCATTTTGGGCTAACACTACTAGGGGCCCTAAGTTGGAGTCACACTTAATTCCTTTTTTATGGAAGAGAGGGCAGCACACGGATCACCTGATGGATAGTTACTACCGCTGTCCACGAAAGTCTTACCTAAGATGACTTTGTCGATTTTCCTACCTTTGTACCCCAAAGTGGCTAACGTAATATTATAAATGTTTTTAAAATATTTACTCACTAATAATGGTCATTGACTTATATCCCCTTATATCTACGGGTCCCAAGACCGCAGCTCAAAAAGCTTATTTTCAAATCTACCAATAAGTCGATTTATCAACCCAGAAATTTCTAGCAGAATTATGTAAAGAAAGTACAAGAGTGCAATACTAAATACAATGAAAAAATTTAACAGAGTACAATAAGTGCAAACTAATAAATTACCAGTTTTTTAAAGAAAACAGAACAAATAAACATTTTATTCAAAATTAATTTACACCTATTACAACAGCTGCAGCAAGTCCTGTTGTTAAGCGCTATACATTTTAAATAAGTTTCGCGTGACGGAAATCTGCTGTAATTATATATTTTTAATTAGACCAGCAAGGGTTGGAAGATTATAGGAACACAAAACATTACATTGACAATATAATTACATAAACCTAGAAACAGGTTTATAAGGTGCAGCACACGTTTACGTTTTAAAAGTAACCTTAACATACCTAAAACGTCGACGACTTTGTATTTGATGTCCAGTGTAAACAATTAATACAAAATAAAGTAGCACTTGCCTACTTAGTAACGAAATACTTTTTTACGAAATAAACGGTGTAGTGAATAGTGAATTTAAGTTTATCTATACTAATTAAATAAAGCTTAAGATAATGTTTAATTTGGTATAGCATGCTAATTACTGACCTCTACCATCAACAGGACTTGTTTCTTTTGATCTTTGTGTTTGAGGAAGGTTATAGGCATATTTAGCTTTTAGAAGTCACTATCGAGAAGAACCAGAACTCTTCAACTTCAACTCATATACCTATCTTTAATATAACAGTGAAAGAAATTTCTAAATCGGATTTGTGATACGGAGATTACCCCGAAGATACAAACTTTAAGTCTTTACAATATAAGAATAGAAAAGTAATGAACAGTGAATACATTTTACACCTTACGCCCATAGGACAATAGAAGCAAAGGGTGTATTTTTTCACACTCTCCTATGTAATTAGCTTAATTAAACCACTTACTATACGACTACCCTAAGCGGTTTCGATATGCCAAAGACTATTAAAGTTTGCAAGTCAAAGCATAATGACGTCCATTTTGGGCAGATTTTTAAAAACAACGACATCTAGAAAAGATGAAGAAAGAGTACGTATCTCTTGGTCTGTTTTACCTTCATTAATTCAATAAAGTAAATTCACCCAATACTGAACACAGACGTATGTTTATTTACTGGCATTTGCCCGTGGCTTCGACCGTGTGTATGTCGGTTATCGCAGTAAAAAGTAGCCTATGTCCTTCCTAAAGCATAAAAGTATCTCCATGCCAAATTTCACTAAAATTTGTTAGGCGGTTATGCCGTGTAAGCGTAACAGACAGACAGACAGAGTTACTTTCGCATTTATAATATTATGAGGGACCGCTACTATATGCATGTAAAGTCACAGAAAGCTGAAATGCTTCAGAAAGAGACTGCTGAACGGATTGGGGAGAGTGCCGATTCCGAACGAAAAAGACGTGGTAAGAGCCACCGACGGGACCGTGGGCCGCCAGAGAGTGCCGCAGGGGTCCTCTGGTGGCAAATTGATTACTGCGGTAAGGAACATGTTGGCGGCCTGATTACATCAAAATACGATCGAGCCCCAAGATTTAGTGAAAGGCGGGTGGAAGCCTCTGGCTTTCCTAGGGATAGGGCCTAGTTAGACCTGAAATGACATGGTCCGGGTCCTTCCCAGAATAAGGCCACCACCTTAGACCGGCCATCGAGGTGGTTTTTAGTCAAAACACCTGTCTCCTGCGTCCCCTAGGAGCCGGAGATCCGATGGGAAGGGATTTTTCACCTAGTCACCAAAAAAAGATGTTAAGTGACATAAAGACGAATGAAGCTGTATATTTACATTTAAATAAGGAAATTTCTCATAACATTTTTTTTTTTTTTTTAGTTTACTCTCTCATTAGTCTAAATCTTGCATTGCTTAACGGTCCAACCAACTGTTCTACCTGTTAAACGTCGAATTCGATTATAGTTAAATAATATTTCTCCACCTAATAATCTACTTACCGGTACCCATAAAGACCACATATCGTCATGATCATGTCTTCAATCCATATAGTGAGTCGTGATCTTACTGCTCTAAAAACAATTACCTAAAGTAAGTTTATCAGCTACGAGTATGTAATACCTTTGCACTCGCGATCCTGAAATCTGTGGAAGCCCTTTCGTGGAAGGAGACAAGTAACAGGTAATTTATTAATGGCTGCAGATGGTCATTAGATAGTAGATGAAATGTTACAGGCAGATGTAACACAACATTTGCAACTACTGTAAAGTTCTCTACTTGTTTGCCTGCCTTTGTGTCCTGTGTGTGTATTTGTACCACTAAGATATTGCAGCTCGTGTCGTTGGGGTTGATAAGATTTAAATTTGCCTCTCACCAGGTATATACAAAGGAAGATTTCGACGAAATGTTTGTTATTCCGAAGAGAGTGTTGAGTTTAGTCGGCATTCGCATGACGCACAACATTTCGGACCTTCAAGAGTAAGTGGCCATGTAATAATTCTTTCTGGCGAAACATGTTTTACGCTACTCTTGTGATAAACTAAATGGTTTGTCTACAGTAAATGTTGGAGTCTCTTGTATTGGTTGGAGATGACGAACATCCTAGTGTTTTTACCCACGGAGTTTCTGAGCATGGTGGTGACGGCCATAAATGCTACTAGCTTCCGAGAGGGAGCCAAAATGTTCAGGATGATACCGTGCTTTGGAACCGTTGTACTGTGTACGTTTTAAAACAATACATTATTCATGCATTATTATTAAACTAGATATTAAATATAAAACAAATTATATTTACAACTGCTTCAAACGCTGACAGGTACATAAAATAAAAACTCCTATTTCACAATAGATTAATAAAAAGAGAGATAAATTTTAATAATTAAAATCTTTCCTTTTGACTAGCTGTTTTCAAATCGATGAAAATTAAAACCAACCGCACCACCTTCGAGAACATACATCATGAGCTCCGTGAGATGTGGAAGACTGGAAGGGTCACCGAGGAGGAGCATCGCATTATTAGTCCAGTATCAAAGCAATTGAATTATATTATCAAAGGTAAATTGACTAAATTTTCACGCGTTTACTGCTAATACCGATAATCATGAATTTTACACAGCGGTTCAGAAAAAGGGTTAGGGTATGTATAAGGGAGCCCTTCATACGTGAACATAGTGATTGCCATTGAAGCACTTTATAAGTATTTATTATGTACCTAATATATTTTATTTCTTTCTTCTTTATAATTCGATTTAATGATTTATTTGTCGCTTTTAGTTGTTGTTGCCTTTGTAAATGCCTTCCTGTATACCTTTCCGATAGTGTTTTTTTCTAGTGTAGTAGGCAAACGAGTGGACTGGTCACCTGATGGTAACTGACTATCCCCACCCCTGGACATATGCAACTTAAGAGATAAGGCGGTAAGAGAAAATCATGATGAAATTTATAAATATGTAACTCTGTTTCATGCAGGATATTACTGGTGCAACAATTTTTTACTGACGATCTTCCTCAGTCCGTCTTTCTACTTCTGTCTCAGACGGTACTTTGGATACGACGCGCCGATGGTTCTTCCCTTCGATTATTTGCTACCATTCAATGCTTTCCAGCCAATTGTCTTGGAGATCATTTTGTTATTACAAGTTGTCGGAGGTTAGAAAACGAACTTATTAAATTTTATTAATACCCTCTGATTTATTTACTCGTTTATCTTATGCATAACTGTAATGGTAAGTAGTATTAATTTAGCGAATGAAATGTGGAAAATCAATTATCATCAACAGCCTATAATAGTCCACTCCTCGACATAAGCATCTCCTTAAGAAGGACTACTAAACCACGTTGGCTAGCCCGGTTGGTATAGAGTTTGTTTCAAGTTTTTCTTTTTTTAAGGAATAGGGGGCAAACGAGCAGACGGGTCACCTGATGAAAAGCGACTAGTCACAAGCGCGTTGCCAGTTTTGAGGTAGGAGTACGCTCTTTTCTTGAAGGTCGTATCGGTGCGGAAATACCGCAGCCGAAAACTTGTTCCACAAATTGGTAGTGCGAAGCGAAAAGTGTCTTGAAAAGCGCACAGTGGTGGAGAGCGAATTATCCAAGTGGTAGAGTTGAAAATTTTGCCGTGTGGAACGATAGCGGAAGGTCGCGGCCGGTAGTCCGAACAATTCCACGGAGCACTCTCCATGATATATACAATAGAGAATGCAGAGTGAAGCCACATCTCTACGTAACGCCAAGGGATCGAGTCGCTCGGAGCTGTTTGGGCTATCAACGATTCGAGTCGGTCTTCGTTGGATGCGGTCCAGAGGGAGAAGCTGGTACTAAGGTGCATCTGCATAGAGATGAGAATAGTATTCCAGAGGCCCATAGGAAGGGAGGAACCCACACCCAATCGAAGGCCTTTGCTATGTCCAAGCCATGTTGGCATTTACGACACCCATGGGGTAAATAGGGACCGTAAAACTCCGTATTCTTAATCCACTCAACAGAATGTGGAAATTAAATAATGACAAGTTGAAAGACTTAACTGCTAACTAAGTCATATTCAGATGATGGTCGTAGAATGGGTGTGAGAATATTACATGTCGTAGGAACGTAAAGACACTACACATAGTCTCACATCCTAGAGAGAGTGAACCCTTCAGGCATCTCACACGTATTTGTATAGAAATAAAGGGATTCTAGGCCCCTTTTACTTCTACAAAACTGCTGTTACTGCTTTTGCTGTAAAGAGTACATCACAATTAGTCTTCGACTAGTCGATATATTTAGCAACATTTTAGTTAGTGTGTTAAAACCAAAGAATTTATCTTTGTATCTAGGGGTGATGGTCATCTGGTCTAACATAGCCTGGGACATGTTGTTCTGTGTGTATATAGCACATGTCACGATACAGTTCAAATTACTCTCGGAGCGCGTGCGAGGACTGATATATGTGCGTGTTGATCAGCAGCTTGTCGCCTCGTATCCTTTAGGTAAGTCAAAAAACCCATTTGATATAATATATTGTAAAAAATAGATCGAAATATAAACTTGTGAAATGTCCTTTTTGTTTTAATCAGAATATTATGGTGCCGCTTCTCTTAGTATCGTAGTTGCTCCAACGGACATTGTCCTAATAAAATTTATTTCATAATTATCATCATCAACAGCCTTTAATAGTCCACTACTGGACATAGGCCTCTCGCCGATAGTACGCCTATGCTTATTAATTTATTATGTAAAGGAATTTAAAGCGAATTTTGACAATAGCGAATATCTATCAACATTATACAAATTAATAATAAGGATTCTTCTCTAATTAAATACTATTAAAATAAATAAGTAGGTACTAGTAGTTTTATACCCTTTCTAATCTCTAATATGGTTTCTATTAGCCAAAGTCAGGCAAGAAACAACTGAAGATGATAATGATGTACCAAATGGCACGCTCCAAAACGAGTGGGAGATGGCACAACAGAGGGAACTTGTAAATATTGTGAAGACGCATCATAAATTGATAAGGTATGGACTTGAATACAATCCTGTGTGTATCTTTCTCTTATCAAACTACTAAAAGTATTTTTGTAAAATCTTCCCAAGTTTTTTAGAATTTTAAGACCTCGACAAAGAGCGGTACCTTCCTTATGCCTTTAAACAGCTGGCTCTCAGAAGTCAGAAATAAATCACCTTCTTGTCTGCAGTACTTTTGTGGTATAAGTTGTTATATATGATGTTATATATGGTGTCAAGAGATATGGTGTTACATTTTTGAAAAGCATTCGTTCCATATAATTCTAAGCTTTGTAACGTTCTATAATGTTATAATGGAATTACACACGTATTATATTTATTTTAGGTTGACAGCTGACATGGAAGCTATGTTCAGTTTAGTGCTGCTGGTGAACTTCATAAACAGCACTACTATTATTTGCTTTTGTGGATTCTGTTGCGTTGTAAGCATCCAAACGATATAGTTTTGCTATTACTTCACAGTCTTAGTTATAAGATTCACATTGATTATACTATGAATAAATCAAGTTATTACAAAGGTATTTGTGTCAAGTTCTAAATGCCGTTGACCGTAACAAGTCTCATTTGACTTTATGCTACGTTTCTTATTAAATAAGGAATGAAACTGCACCTTAATACAAGATTTTTCTCTGTTCGAACGAAAACTTTGTACACTTCAGCTTAAATATGAACAATAAGCGGCCGTTAAATATAGTTTATGGAACTGAAAATTTTATATTGTCCAATATTTTTTTAATAAACATTAGAAATGTAAACCAAACCTAACAACACCCAACACCAAACAAACAACAAACCAAGTATCTAACTCTCTCTCTCTCTCTCACACACACACACACACACACACACACACACACACACACACACACACACACACACACACACACACACACACACACACACACACACACACACACACACACCACACACACACAAACACACACTCACACACACCTAAATTAAGAAAGACACATTGAAAGCTGAAAGACAAAACGTGGAAACGTTTGACGTGTACGGAATGATCTATAAAAATAATGGCAGTTCAAGTTCTTCAAGTCAGGGCGTAAAACCTTTAAAGACTATTCAATGTCATCTAAACCTAAACCCTTACAGCATTGGTAATGTTTATAAACTTGTTATCCCAGTTACTTGAAAAATGGAACGAGATTGCTTACAAATCTTTCTTCGTGACAGCACTCTCACAGACCTGGTTTTTATGCTGGTTCGGACAGAAACTAATCGATTCTGTAAGTTTAAAATTAGTTTTTGTTTATCTTTGTAACTATTTCACTCACTTACAAGAGGAGAGATGAAATAATTGTGCCTTTTTAGTCTTCCAGGGTAGGTAAAAAAAATGTATAAAAGCCGACCTGCATATAGATGCTTTTATACATTTTTTTTTAAAGTATACGTAAAATGTATATGGATGTCGAGTGATAGAGTACAATGGGAAAAGAAAATTCAAAACACATAGATCCCAAATAAATTTTGTAAAAGCGTAAGAAGATGATGATGACGATGTAAATGAAGCTCAATATTAATATAGCTTCATAGTTCTCTTCTCCAGTAGACCAGCTCCACTCGAAGTAGTCTTTTATGTCCTTCTTTTTCCTTGTAATCGTTTTAATGATGTTACATATTACACTCACGCCTATATCCCCAAATGGGTAGGCTAACAGAGGCGTAATCTGGGAAGGAATTTGAAGGGGATATTGCCAATCCATTCGAATCACCAATTATTGGATTGGGAAGTGAGTCAGAGCAGGTCAGAGTAGCAAACACGTAACTTGAACCGAACTCTAACCTAATTTTAATGAAAGAACAACATTGTTTTAATATTGTAACTTTTCAGAGTCTCGGCTTGTCTCAAGCTTTATACGAATGCGGCTGGTACAGCGGTTGTAAAAAAACCAAGAACTCAATATTAATAATGCTTGTAAGGTAAAGTACCAACACTATAGTTAAAATATATTTCTTTATTGTCAGTCTTCATGTTATGCAAAAAAAAAAAAACAAGTTATTCAGAAATAATATATTTGATGTTCTTAGAAATGATTTCTTTATTAATAAATTGGGATAGGCATTTTTCTCGGACGAAGGCACATGTTTTTAATTTAGGAAAGTAGTTTTTAGACTGAATTAAATCTGTTTATCAAATATGGATTCATCGATAATTACTTTTTTTCTTTTTTTTATTTATTTGAATAGCTGATACAAATACAAATCATGTAGAGATGCAACATAAACTCCTTCGAGTTTTACCGTACATCAATTTCGTCATATGTTACTTACATTGTCACAAAATATCACAAAATGCAAATACACTTGGAATAAAAGCACCAATACAAAAAGCATCACAATAATAAAGTGAGGGTAGTATACAAAAATGTGTACGCAGTGCGCAATAGTCACATCGACCGCGCATCAGTGATGAATTCAACAACATTATATCGTGGATACATTTATAATATTTTACTACACTATACAGGTTGTTCCAGGGTATGACAAATGGTCGATTTAATTTTGTAAAAAGTGTTGTTTCAATTTTATTTGTATGTTTACTTTTGTTAATGAAGTCTTTACTGATTTCGGAAGCTCATTTACTAAGAGTGGTACCATGCATTTTAGAGTTCTTTTCCCGTACAGATTTGTAAATCGTGGTAGTAATAATTTTGCATTATTGACGCTACGGGTCTTCATACCATGTGTATCACGGGCTTTGTATTTTTGAAGATCTAAGTTAAAGTACTCCTCGGTTAGTAACGTTAGTTTTACTTTCTGATGTATAGGAATAATTTTGCAGAAATCAAATAGTTGTTCGTAATCGTGCTTAAATTTATTTTTTATGTTTTGTGGTACAATCTCTTTTAAAATTTTAAGTTGAAGTACATATATTTGGTCAAGGTGGCTCTTGTAAGTCCTGCCGTAGCTCGAAAGGCCATACGAGATTATTGAGTCTGCCAAAGATTTATAAAGTAGGAGGAGTGTTTTGTATGGTATGTTATGCTTGATTAATGAGAATTTGGCGAGAATAGTTCTTAGTGTATTGCAGACTTGATTTATGTGTTGTTTCCAATTTAGGCGGTTGTCGATAATTAGTCCGAGATAGGTTTGTTTCTCAACGTTTTCTATGGTGTCACAATTACAAGGAATAGTCAAATTAACGTAATTAGTCTTATGTAGACAATCATGACAGTGTGCTATAAGTTTAGGTGCCCAAATACTTCTGTTTTGGCTGGAACTAATATACATCACTTTGGTCTTTTTAATATTGAATACAAGTCCAGCATCATGCGACCATTTTAAAAGGAGGTTGAAGTCGCTTTGTAGCCAATTTTGAGCTTCGATGATATTAGTTCCCGCGGAGATTAGGTAAGTGTCGTCTGCAAACTGGTACATTTCGCAGTTTTTTTCCGGCTTTCCAGATTATTTACGTAGGTGAGGTAATGTGAGGGTCCAAGAACAGAGCCTTGAACTGTACCTTTCATTTAATTTTTTTTCATTAAGCGCGTCACCAACTTTGACCATAAGCTTCCTATCACAAAAGTAGTCCCTACACCACTCTAGCAGGTTGCCTCTAATACCACTCTCAGAGAGACATTCTATTAACCTGTCATGCTTGAGCGTGTCAAATGCTTTGCTGTAGTCTATAAATACGACCAATACGTGATGTTTTTGTCTAGGTGGTTGTATATACTATCTGTGAAAGCTGACAGTAGTTGTGCTGTATTTTTATGGCTGAAAGCCATATTGAATTGATGACAGTATATTATTCATTTCATAGAAGTCATAGACTTGTTTGCAAATGTATTTTTCAACTATTTTATCTATGCTTGGTAGTATAGTTATTGGTTTGTAATTATCATAGTCAGTTTGACTGCCTTTTTTATGTATGGGCCTTATAATGCCCGTTTTCAACGTGGAAGGATATTTACTAGTTTCTATAGACAGGTTTATTAAGTTACACAATACCGAAATTATGCTCTTGGATATTTTTTTAATGTCAATAGTCCTGATACCATCTACTCCCGGTGCTTTATTGTTATTTAGAGACATTATTATTTTTTTAATTGAATGAGACTTAGCTGGTTTAAAGCGCATTGTTACATTAGCGGTACTACTGTAGAGTGACTTGTTTAGCAGAGGTAACGAGCAATTTGGAATTACGTCTTTAACGTTGTTGGCGAACGTTCGCGCAAAATTATTAGCAATATGCTTACAGGTGTTACGAACGTTTTTGAAAGCATTGATAACAACACCATCGATAGATTGTTTGATTCGTCCTGTCAATCGGTTCAGTATTTTCCAGAGGTATTTTGTGTTGTTCTTGTTGTTAATAATGTCAGATTTGATTTTGTTGTTTTTGGCCTTTCGCATTAAATAATTTGCATAATTTCTTGCTTTATTATAGTTTAGTTTAAGGTTCATATCATTAGGTTGTTTAATCCATGATTTATATAATTTATCTCTGTATTCGCAAGCCTTTATTATTCGTTTATTAATCCAGTCATGATTACAGCGAGAAGGTGATTTTTTTAATGGGATTTTATAATTTGACTGTTCGTAGCACTCAGTGAATCGCGTGTTTATATAATCGTTTATATAATCGTACAATAAATTAGGACAGTTTATATTATGTGCGTCATCCCAAGATACTTCTTCCAATAAGTCAAATAACTTTTTATTATTTATGCAAGTTTTATATTTTGGGGCATCCTGTATCTGTGAGCCAGCGCAGGCAAGAACAACGGCACGATGATCAGCCAGTGTCGTCCCAAGCGCTGCGGTATACAGGTCTTGTTCGCGGGATCTAGCAAAAATGTGGTCAATACATAATTTACTTAGTAATCCGTTACTTATTTCGATTCTAGTGTATTCAGTGATCGGCACAGAAGCCCGACGCCACTTAACATGTTTTTGTATTTATGTATTACAGGATTATGCGATTTTATGTCTATGTTAGTGTCTCCTATCACATACAAGTCGCTCAACCTAGGAAAGTGATTAAGTGTAGTGTGTAGTTCATTGATGAAGAGGTTTTTGCTAGTTCTCGGGGGACGGTATATTGCACACAAACCCGCGGAATAGTTGGAGTGGGTGGTAATAATACATAATAAACTTTCGAAGTTAATAGTTTTTATACTTTTGATGCTACACTTATGTTTGTTATTTATATATAAGATAATACCACCACCCCGACGTTCGTTTCGTAGGGCCGCGTACATACGGTAGCCCACGATTTGAAAAAGACTGCTAATGCTTTCAGATACATTAGCTTCAGTTATAATTATGACATCAATGAGTATCTTGGACTCCTGTATACATTGTTCGAGAGCTGAGAAGTTTTTAATTAGGGATCGAATGTTAATATGAATGCATAATAGCTTGATACTGTTAGTGTTATTAGGTAAATAGTTAAGAAAGTCGTTTACATTCACACAATCTGTGATCTCAGTAATCTCATTAAAGCATTTGTCCATAAGAAATGAAAGTGTATTGTGTAACAATTGCAAACAATTCAATGAAAACTTACAGGTTTGACGATAGGGAGCGTAATTGTTCTAACGACTTTACAATAATAGGTTTATCACTATCTTCCTTTCGGGCCCTAACGACTCCTCTTTTGAACCATACATATTTGAAGCTCTGGTTGATTTTAGGCTTATGTTTTGCATTCCAGAATAGTTGTTTGTTGAATTTAGTCATGGCTTCTCTAATATATACTGTATTTTTATTATTATTTTCTGTAGGATGGATGTCACCTACAGTCATTTTAAACGATTTGGAAGCAGCGATCCAGGTTTTTTGCACCTGTTCATTCTCTAGTTCCACCAGTATATTAACGGGTTGATCCTTTTTTGTATACCCTCGGCTTGTACTTTTGGTTGGTTCAATTTTCGAGCGATATTTTCCACAACGGCTTGAATCTCTTCATTGCTTTGGTTAGGAACATTTGCAATTTCTACATATTTTGAGAGTTTTTCTTGCTCTAAGTCTTGTAGACGCTGTTCCAAGGCACCGACTCGAATTTCTAAGTGGTTGTTCTTATTGGTCAGTTCTATGTCTTACGTTCAAGGGCTTTGACTGTTTTCTTAAAAGCATCTATACACTCCATTACTTCATCGAGCTTGGCACTGTGAAATTGCAATGAGTCATTCAACTGGACCATTTCTCTCTTGATTGCCCTTTCCACTTCTTTGGTTATATTGCTAAGCAACTTTTTAGCATTGATTTGGACGGCTTCGTCTTCCTCCTCCTCTTCTGGAACTATTATTGAGGACGTCGGCCGGGGTGTTTCTTGTTGGCAGTCGGGGCATGTCCACTCCAAACTTGTTGCAGCTTTAAGGGCTGCTAGCTGTTTGTTATTTAAGCCCGTACATTTTGTGCTCAGGTGTAAAATTTTTTCACACTTACTGCACTCTAGGCCTGGTGTAGTTTTAGAAATATTTTTGTTGCAATTATCGCACTATTTATTTGGGGGTATTTGGGACAACCTGCACTAAAGACGGACAAATGACGAATCTATATATATTTATAGCACCTTTCATTCTATTTGCATTCTATGCAAAAGATTCCATTGCCAGATTTAAAATTTAAATATAGGTATATGTATTAAATGCATCCGGCAGTTCATTCCAGATCTTGGCGTCTCGAGCCAAAAAAGAGCTGAATCTTTACGTTTACTACCTTTTTTTTTGCTTGAATGGAGAAATGAATTTTCTAAGTATAAAGTTATTCTATTAATAAAAAAATGCATCAATGTCATCAATAGTTTATCGAAAATTAGGATCGTCAGTGACAATTTCCTAATATAAAAGACACCTTATAAACATTACACATTTGCGTTAAGTATAGAAGGTGTAGTACGAGTATAATCTAAAAATAAACTGGGTCGACAAGAAAACTCAACCCAAAAGACGCCTTTTATTTTGTACTCTACAACTACTTAATATTTTTTCCAGATCCCAAAATTGTGCTCGAGTAACAACACACGGATTCTCCACTGTTTCTTTAGCTAGCTACACTACGGTAATTTCAAAATATAACCTTTTATATCAGCATTTGAAAACTCATCAAACATACATGAGTAATATTTTTAAAATTAATGTCATTTGCAGATTATTAAAACATCGTGGTCCTACTTCACTTTGCTTTACAACTTCTACACAAAATAGATCACTGAAGACACAGTTTTGGACAAAAGGAACATTTTCTAAACACAGAATTACTAATACAAACACTTTTATCTTAGTTTTGTACACCGTATCACAGAATTCTTGGAACTCTTAAATCGTGACCAAAATGAAATGTTTGTTTGGTACCTACAAAAAAGACGTTTCATTTTTGTTTTTAATTTAGGAAAGTAGTTTTTAGACTGAATTAAATCTGTTTATCAAATATGGGTTTATCGATAATTACTATTTATAGCACCTTTCATTAAAGTTGAGTTGAAATAATTATCATAATATGTACATACCAAAACCTTCTTTCTCAGGAGAGGTTTATGTCCAGCAATGGACAAATAAAGGCTGTTGATGATAATATAATATAGTTGTAGATGTACATGTAGTTTTTAATTTATATTTTCTACTCCATATAAAGTTTCTAAACTACTCTGAACATTTTTTGTAAAGTATATTTATGTTTACGCAGCATGTGACTACAGCCAGTGCAACCTAAAGGTCGTAGCTGACTTAAACGACTGTGCTCCCACCCAACCAAAGTATGAGCATTTAAATATGGACTTAACATCGTGCTCTGTAGACGCACTTTACAGTAGTAGCGAGCTTACGAAGCGAGCTTAAGCGCGTTGTCTGCTTTTTATGTTGTTACTGTAAAGTGACGCACGATGTTAAGTACGACCTAGTTTTAGCAAGTCCGGTCGCATATGGAATACTGTTGCAGGGGCACCTCAGTCCAGGGAGCAGAGGGAACATGGGGTTCCCACACGGGGGGGGGGGGGGGGGGGGTCGTCTACCCGTTTTTTTTTTTTTTTTTTTTTTAATTAAAACTGTCAACCTCTTGCATAACAAGAGTCTTTTGTATGCTAGATTTCGTTTTTGTTCTTTTTATTTTCTTGTTAACTTTTTATTTGTTCCTATTTATCACTTTTTCGCATATTTGGATTGCGAACTTCAGAAAGTGCGGCCTTGTTGCTGTATTTGCTAAAACTAGGTGTGCCGTTTTTCTCTGTATACTTTCACCAAGGCGTTGCTCAGCTTCGTATCGTTTAGCCCCGAATACGGGGCAGTCAAAGATGATGTGTAGGACGTCTTCGTCCTTAGCTGGGTCGCAGATACATGACGGGCTCTCCCGACACCTGAAGCGATGTAAGTATTGGGAGAACCCCCCATGTCCCGTTAGTATCTGCGTAGCAACGCCTTGGGGCCGGATCTTCCGCACCAGGCAGTACGCATCCTTCGCGTCTGGGAAGAACACTCTCGTGACGGAGGCCGTGTGGCCCGACTGGTATCTCCGGTTCCATTCGTCGAGCGAATCGCTGCGTATCTGTCGCTTGACGAATGAAACCGGGCACAGGTCGTAGTCGGGCTTCCTCCGACTCGAGAGTGCCGCCTCCTTAACCAAGTGGTCGGCGCGCTCGTTACCGTCGATGCCGGCGTGGGCCTTGATCCAGAACAAAGTTACATCTTTGCCCTGAGTCAAGGCCTCGCTGAGGTTTGCGAGAGGATGCAGGGCTCCGGGGTTCGTCACCGTCTCCAGCGCCGCCCTCGAGTCGCTGTAGATGCCGCAGCTCCCCGCACTGCAACTGAGGATCTCGCTCGAAGCTCTGTGTATGGCCAAGAGCTCAGCCTGGTAGACAGTGCAGTACGCTGGCAAGCCCAGTTTTCGGCTCCGCACTTCGGCCCGGCTGTCCCATATGGACAGCGCGGCGCCGACCTTGCCCTGGAGCTTGCTACCATCTGTGAAGATAAGTAGCGACTGCACGTTGTGTTGGTCTACCAGGCTTTGGTCCTCCAGACTCTGGAACCTCAAGTCCATACGCAGAGCCGGATGTGGTAGTTCCGCAAATCGCACCACACGTTCTACCTCCCGGTCCCCCAGCACTAGCCGAGTCGACCCTTTGCGCGCTTCGTAAAGAGCGGCTGCTTCTTTTATACGAAGGTCCAGAGGTAGTAACCCGGCCAGTAGTAGGGCCGAGTTTAGGGAGACAGTGCGGTACGACTTGCAGATCTTCTGAGCGAATCCTCTTTGCACAGTGTCGAGGAGCTTGCGGACACCCAGCTTCTCAACGGCGGGAGCATATGCGGCTGCCGCATACGTGATGACCGGTTCTACTGCTGCGGTGTATATAATGCGTACGACCGTCGTCTACCTGTTGTAGATGGCCCGAGGTATGTCGGGGCACCAGGGGCTTCCTTTCTAGGGTATACCTGGTCCCGGCTTTAGTACCCGAGACGGCGTGCGGTTTTAGTCGGTTCGAGTCCGACATGCCACCGATAGGTGGTATCCGAGGGGATCTCCGCACGGAAAAAAAAAAAAAAAAAAAAAAAAAGGGGCACCTCAGTACCAGCTTCTCCTTCTGGACTGCATCCAACGAAGAGCGACTCGAATCGTCGATAGCCAAAAGATTTGCGACCGGCTCGATTCGTTGGCGTTACGTAGAGATGTAGCTTCACTCTGCATTCTCTATCGCATATATAATGGAGAGTGCTCCGAGGAATTGTTCGGACTAATACTAGCCGCAAATTTCCGCCATCGTTCCATACGGCAAAATTTTCATCCTTATTACCTGGATAGTTGGCGCTCCACTACTGGGCGCTTTTCGAGACACTTTTGCGCCGCACAACCAATCTGTGGAACAGGTTATCGTCTGCGGTATTTCCGAACCGATACGACCTTCAAACCTTCAAGAAAAGAGCGTACTCCTTCCTAAAAGGAGTATATAGTATGGAACGCAATAGTTTTAAAGATAGTAATTGTCTTAAAGAATTGTAAATAAGTAAGAAATATGAAGTGAGCCAAAGTTATGAGTGCTTGTGCTCAAAATTAATATAAAACACATAACTGTTTTACTTATTGGAAACGTAGCTGCGCGTTACTGTGTTTATGTACGAATTCACAAAAAAAATAAAGTATTCAATCAATCAATCTTTTTTTCATAGTACAAACTCTGTTAGTTTGAAACTATATGGATTTGTGTGTTAGATGTCCAAAATATTTATTTATGAGCTGCATTAAAAATTTGCCGATTCGAGCGATATTTACGTTTTAAAAAGAAGTCGGACGCACTGCAGTCCAAATCTTTTTTCTACAAGTAAGTAAGAACATAATTTCAGCGGTTATTAAAAAAAAGTTTAAAGTATTATTGACGAATATTCACATCTCATAAATTAGTAATACATCGCATTTCAAGTTTGAGTGCCAACTATGTTAGAAATACGTGAGCACGCAATTCATCTATAGCCTTTAGTAGATTACTGCTGGCCATAGGCCTCTCTTTAGAAAGAAGGTTTTGGTCACCTATACCACGCTGGTTAGACGGGTTGGTATAGCATTTGTTTCAAAATTTTCTTCTCTTTGCAGTACTGTTAGTACTGCGGAGTTTGCTCCCTTAGTTGGCTCTTATAACACCCACGAGATGAATTGCCGGATCATTTAATTTGAATATTTTTGCGACGCCACTCTTTTTAAAACAACCCAGACACCGTTGGTTCGTCATGCATATTTTGCGCGGTAATATTTAATAATAACAGCTTGGGTTGTAAATATGAAACATAATCAACAGCCTTTACTAGTCCACTGCTGGACATAGGCCTCTCATCAGAAAGGAGGTTTTGGCCTACTTTACCACGCTGGTCAGAGGGGTTGGTATATAGGGTTTGTGTCAAGTTCGCCTTCTCTCTGCAGTGTTGTTCTGCGTAGTTTTTCCCCTTAGTCGGCTCTTACGACACCCACGGGATGAATAGGGGTGGTGACACTGTATTCTTAATCCGTCACCACACGGACTGTGTAAATATGAATATGTACGCTATTTTATAATGTAAAATGTATTTAGTCAATTTTAAACAGCATTTAGGTTTCAAATCTACTAAATACTATCACGAAACTAATCCCTCAAAAACGTCCACCACTCTAACTCCTGTACACCAGGATCAACTGCAGTGACCCACGAACACACCGAGTTATTACACTCGGGGAAGTCCCAGGAAAAAATTATCTGTCTTGGAACCCGCAACGAAAATAATCAGAAGATTGGGGGAGTTGGAAATCTAATAAATACTTTGTAAAGTTTTGTACGTGTGTGATTTTTTTGTGGTATTAGGTTTGAGTTCCCCATCCTGTATGGGAGGTACTCAAAAAATATGATATCATTTATGCGTGCGCAACAGGTGATACACGATTTCGAACAGAATACATTTGATGTCGTTTTCAACAGAAATTATCAGTTGTAAAATAATTTTATTTAAAAATGAAGTTAATTACCTAAACTTCACCTTTTAAGATAAGAGGTCAGATTACAGAATACTTATGTAGTACTGTGTAGTACAACACCAAAGAGTATACAAACACTATAAAGAAGAGATAGGAATCGCCCAAAAATCAAGAAAAAATCTTGTGCAAGTCAAACAAAATATGTCAAAACCTTAATTCGTTATAAAAAATACATAAAATTAAAATAAGTAAAATCATGGGTGAAATCTGATCATGAAATTTATGTTTTACTTGATGCGGAATATAATATATTCCGCATCACACCCCAGTTTCTAAAATTGCAAACTATGAAATGTGAGCTCTGGCTAGCTTTCTCTGTATAGAGAATTTCTCTTTATACTGTTTGAAGCAAGTCCATAACAATAAACTAGAATGTTCGCTAGCATTAAGTTACTAACTTCAGGCAATGTCTTCATTGGAGCCAAGATCTTCTCTGTTACCTCTCAGGTAAGAGACTAATATCATTGACATACTGAAACTTACTGGTACTGCTGCAAATGAACGATTATAACAACATTGTTACAGAGAAACTACAAAGTGGCGGTAGTGGGTGCCTCCGGCGGTATCGGCCAGCCCCTCAGTTTACTACTGAAGTTAAACAGCCTCGTCTCTCACTTGGCTCTCCATGACATCGCACCCATTACCCCTGGTGTAGCCGTTGACTTGTCTCACATTAACACACCATGCAGAGTCACATCGCACAAGGGTCCAGAACAACTTGCTGAGGCGATTAGATGTAAGAGTATTATTATAACCCTCCGCAAGAGTAAATTTAGATGACGTTTAACCATAATTTAAGATCCACCGCTTCTGTACATTATACAGTATCCCTTTACAGCTATATTTTTCAGTTTGTATACCATAGGCTTCAAAATTCTGTCTAATTTGGTGATCACGTCACGTATTCTTGTTATTCAAATAACAATTTGAAGTAGATATAAAAAACCAAACATTTTTGTTATAATGAAAACATTCGTAAGAGTTTTCGTAAATCCACCATATTAATGAATTAACTCCACAGGTGCCAGCGTAGTAGTGATTCCGGCCGGAATACCTCGGAAGCCGGGTATGTCGCGAGACGATCTCTTTAAAACAAATGCGGGTTTGATACGGGATATAGCAAAAGCGGTCGCACGGAACTGTCCTCAAGCTATCCTAGCTATCGTTACAAATCCTGTTAACTCAACAGTGCCGGTCGCTGCAGAAATTTTAAGAATAGTAAGTATAGGAGTTTACGTGAAGTTGTACAGCGACATATGGAATAAATAAAAAGTAGGATTAGGTTAAATATTATCTGATACCTACTATATCAGTTACCAAACAATAATAATAAATAATAATAATACTTGTCAGTCTAATATCATATTACTCGGTAGTCGGCATCCCATAGGCGCAGAAGGTTAAATTTAATTAAGGCTATATTTTGTAGCAAATATCATAAAACTGAAGATATTTGGAACAACAATCAAAATCGGTCCATCCGTTTAGATAATTACAAATATACATACGCTTAATTTATAACACCACATTAAAAGCAAAAAGAGGGTGTTTGTTTCAGGGCTAAAGGTACATGGCACCTTGTCCAGCCCATGCTACTGCACACACTCTTCAATATTTTTATTTATATATTCATACAACACTTCAAAGATGATAACTTTCAACTTCTTTTTACAGAGATATATTATTGTTTATCATCAGACCTCTGAACTTTTCATGAAGGTACCTGAAAAACATGCACCTCCGTAAAAGGAGAACTTCTCGTGTTTTATAATCCTAATTTAAAAGCAACCGCAAGCTTGTTCCTTTTCATCTTTTTCAAAACAGTTAAACACTTCATGGGTCACGTATAATTGTCTTCTGTTCTCAGGAAGGTGCATATGACGGAAGGCGGGTGATGGGTGTGACCACATTGGACGTCGTCCGATCCTGTACATTCATTGGCGAACTGAATGGGGTAGACCCTACACTCGTGTCCGTACCAGTGATCGGTGGCCATTCTGGGAGTACCATTATTCCCTTGTTCAGTCAATCCTCTCCCATACCTAACGTATGCAGCCTGGCAGATATAAGAGCACTGACTACAAGGGTTCAGGAAGCGGGCAGCGAGGTAAATCGTAAGCCGTTACCGGTTCTAGCAACCATAACACAAACGTTTCGTTCACCCGAATACTTCCAACACCATGTCAGATTTGA
Source organism: Arctia plantaginis (assembly GCA_902825455.1). Classification (NCBI taxonomy): domain Eukaryota; kingdom Metazoa; phylum Arthropoda; class Insecta; order Lepidoptera; family Erebidae; genus Arctia; species Arctia plantaginis. The sequence goes on along the minus strand of CADEBD010000327.1, from coordinate 8,327,624 downwards.
TTCACTTTGCATCGTTGAATGGCAATCTTTCTTTAACAGTAATGTGGTGAAAATGGTTTAAAACTCAAGCTGTATGAGTATATAAAAGCACTGGCTATTTTCCGCAGCTTGCTCGCGTGATTATTTCCTATTTCGTGTTTCTAACTTTAAAAATGACGAACTTGCATACAACCTTTCATCCGAAAACCTGTTTTAAGAGGTGCTTCAAATATAAAAACCATCATCTGCCAAAATTTCAATCCTGTAGCGGTTTAGGCTCTGCATTTATGAAACATTCAGTCAGGGAAAGTAACTTTTTCGTATAGATAAATTTACGAGATAATACACATAAATATAAAAGAAATTTAACTATCATCATCGTATAATTTGTTAACATAATGTTTGTGCGCAGGTTGTGCAGGCGAAAGCTGGCGGCGGTTCAGCTACTCTGTCTATGGCGTTTGCAGCGGCGAAGTTCACTTCATCAGTACTCAGGGCTCTATCTGTAAGGGTTTTACTTGGTACTAGTAGCACTTTATAGTGTCTCAGAAAACTGTTGTCAAATATAAGGAGCGTCCCATATTGCCGACAAATCATTTATTTAGCTAGGATTCTGTACCTCAAAAGATAAAAAAGGAACCCTTATAAGATCACTTTCTTTTCCGTCTGTCCGAGTGTCATCACCGATTTTCTCAGGAACGGGTAGACCTAGCAAGTTGAAATTTATACCAAATACTGAGGTTTATGGTCCCTATTGGTTGTATAAAAATCAAGGTCCTGAGTCAACACGATAAAAAGATATGGGCAAATTTAGATTTTCGCGAAAACTTGTAAGTACCATAATTTACCTTAACTTTCAACTTTTTTTATTTTTCTGAATTTTATCTTTATTTGTGCTGTAAGACCTTACTTTTAACCAAAATTGACAATTCTAGGTCAACCGGAAGTACACTAATTCCAAAAAATTAAAAAAGTTGAAAATTAATATAAATAATGGTACTTACAAACTTTCGCGTAAATATACGTAAAATCTGGGTAGGTACATACCCCCACGAGTTCGACTCGTACCTCGTTCTGCGCTCGTGACATTTTTCTGACTTGGCTGGCAAATCTTAAGTGTGATTGTGACTCTTCGTTATTTGCAGGGTGAAAAGAATATCGTGGAATGCGCATATGTGGCGTCCGGTTTGTGCGCACCAGCATTCTTCGCTAACCCTGTGCTACTTGGCCAGTATGGTGTGGAAAGAAATCTAGGATTTAACTGTATTAGCCCCTTCGAAACGGAAATATTAAGAAATGCAATGCCAGAGCTCCTAAAGAATATACAAACCGGTTATGAATTTGTATATCGTAGAAATAGGTAACTAAAGTAACATTGTGAAGCGTAATGTAGATACTGACTTATACTATGTACGTTTTAAGTTCGTCTGTCTTAAAATTCTATGCATCTTATACAATTTTAATTTTTTTATTTTCAACTATTAAGTCTTTGGATGCAACGTACCAGATAAAATAAAAGGTTTATGCTCGCGGTAGCAACGTTTATTAGTCCGATAACTAGAGATATGTAGTAGGACCACATATCTTTGTCTTATTTATACACTTGCTTCAAACTCATTAAAATTAGTAGATGCGTATGTCTATTTAGCCTACGTAGTATGGAATCAGTGCACAATTAAAAATATGATAAAATATCACACAAAACAGATAGAAGATTTAGACTATATGAATAAATTTAAAAAAATAAATAAATTGTTTTATTTTTAAAAGCACACAAGTTTGGTGAGATTGCAAATTCCTATTTAATCCTTTTATAAATGTTAAATTTAATTAAAATTTGTAAAATGTTATTTCAAGAATTTTGTAACTTTGTTGTGAGGCGTTAAATATGCATCATACATTAAGGGCCGAATCACAACTACTACTCGTACATAATGAAATCGGCGGCGTCGCCCGGGCAACACGGTTTAAGGTGTACGTTGCGCCGCACATTCAAGGGTTTTGACGTCACATTGGTCGAGAGACGCCCCGCGGTATATGATTCTAGTGAAAACTCCATCAGGATTCATAATCTTATTGGAGTGGATGTATCCAGTATCTTCTTTGTCGTCTCTTTACTTTGGTGTAATATCTACTTGTGACAAAAGTGCAATACTCTTATAACGATGCATGGCCGATTCACGTCTATCTTACTAATCATATAAAAATGATCAGTTTACAGGAACGCTTTATTTCGCGGTAACACATCGCACTAGGCATATGACAAAATCACAGTGAACTGTGAAAGACCGGTGATTTATCATTCAATTTTTTCGTACGTAGGCTAGGGTTACTACATTCTCACGCGTTATTGTCGATAAGCTGTTTTCAGACGATGCATAAAGACCCTATTTCTCCTATTTAACAGTAAATCTGGTTTTATTATATATAGCTACGATTCCTTACCTAATAATGAAAAACAAAAGGATGTTAGTTTTCGATAAAATAATACAATATATCATGTTTTGATCCATAATGGTGTCTCTGACCTTCATCTGTAACTGTGCGTGTTGGACTCACTAAGTACGTGTTTGACCACGGAGCAAATACAAAGAGGAGAAATACATAGCAACTGTGCAGTGCTATTCGAACTAGGTCCTGACGTCACCACAGTGGGCGTGACTTAAAATTAGTACACACAGCGTCCGTACTGTGCGCTTGTATTGAAATATCGCAAAATCGGTATATTTTCTTTGTAAGTAATTTTAAACTTAATTTATTAAAACAGTTCTAGAAAATTCCATAAATGTTTTTTGAAATATAGTTACATCTAATCGACAATAGATGACAAAACTTTGTGTAATGGAAACTAAAAATACAAAGGTACGTACTTAGAGCTTAGCTTTAGTAAAATAATACTGAAATTTGTTCTGCATTCAGTCCTAAACATTTTTTAATTCCCATAATATATTTAATTTTTTTGTAATCATTTCTTAAAAGTCAACCCAAGAAATGGTAATTTATAAGTTATCCATACTAATTCATACTAATATTATAAATGCGAAAGTGTGTCTGTCTATATCCATCTGTCTGTCTGTTACATCTTTACGCTTAAACCGCTGCACCGATTTAGTTGAAATTTATTATGGAGATAGTTTGACCGAAAGGGCATAGGATATCCTCTAAATCATCCGTGAAAAGGGGTGTGGTAATTTGTATGGGGAATCAATAAGCGCTGAACTGATTCAGATGAAATTTGGTATTGAGGTAGTTTGATTCTTGATAAACGGCATAGGGTTTTTACAGCGATAACCGACATACACACGGGTAGAGCAAAAGCTAATACCTCATAAAAAAAGTCTCCTTGAAAGTAAATACTCTATGTTCAATATTCAAAGTAGTTTCCTATCGCAAGACATCTATTATAAGAGTTGTGGCTTAGTTATGTGAGAGTTAATTTAACCTTTGGTAATTTTATCGTTTTTAGGGTTCCGTACCTCAAAAGGTAAAAAAAGAACCCTTTTAAGATCACTTTCTTGTCCGTCTGTCCGTGTGTCACCACCGTTTTCTCAGGAACGGGTAGACCTATCAAGTTGAAATTTATACCAGACACTGAGGCCTATGGTCCCTATTAGGTGTATAGAAATCAAGGTCCTGAGTCAACACGATAAAAAGATGTGGGCAAATTTCGATTCTCGCGAAAACTTGTAAGTACCAAAACGTACCTTAATTTTCAACTTTTTTATTTTTCAGAATTTTCTCTTTATTTGTGCTGTAAGACATTGCTTTTAACCAAAATTGGCAATTCTAGGTCAACGGGAACTACCATATAGGTTTTCGACCTAATACCTATAGAGTACTCCCGGTTGACCTAGAATTGCCAATTTTGTTTTGTAAAAAATTGTAAATTTTGGTACTTACAAATTTTCGCGAAAATCTACGTAAAATCTGGGTAGGTACGGAACCCTCAGCGCACGAGTTCGACTCCTACTTGACCGGTTTTTTTCATTAATTGTTTTTTCTCTGATTGACATTCAAAAGTGCATTCAGATGCCTAAATTGAAATAAAATATTTTATTTGATTTGGAAATAAAATTACATTCATTAATAATTTGTTTATTATTTGCAAAAATATTAAGTATACTTAAAAATTATAACACTCTTTTTGTCCGTAGTGGAGTGACAATAAAACAAAAAGACAATTCAGAAACACTAATTCAGATAAAATAAGAATAAATGAGAGAACAAATTTTAATCGTCATTAGAAATGTACCACACACGTTTTATTTTCACACTAGCAATACCCAGCGCCTATGAGTCATAATCTAATTGGTAAAAATGCCGTACAAAAATATATGACCAAAATGTACTCACTCTACCTGCACTTTTGAATTGTCACCAGCACTCAGTTGGACACCAGCAAGTGACGGCATAGTGCTGAATCTTATTATTTTATGCTCTTATATCGTCCTATATACATACGTCACCTGGTGGTTCATATGACCCATCCATTTTTTGGACATGGGCCTGTAGTCTACTAGGGATTTCGATAAAATTTAAATGGGACCTGGGGAATACCTGGGAGTTACACATTTTGAAACAAAAAAAAAAGAATTTTACAAATCGGTTCAGGCGTCTACGAGTAATCCATAAAAAAAAGATTCCGACGAATTAAGAACTTCCTTTTTTTCACCCTATCTTTGTCTATTTTTAAATCAATTTCTGGTAACTTCAAAACGAATTAAATAGATCTTAGAAATAATTGAAAAATAATTGATATCGATAAATGCAGGTTTTGTGTTAGAACTTCATTATCATATCACGATGGCGTCGTTAAATACCAAAAAAATAATTGTAAGCAGTGTTGTCGTGTACAATATACGGGATATTTCAATAATAAACAGCTTTATATTAGGACACATTTAATCATAATCAACATTAAAATATATCTAGACCATATTTACCTTACATAAATACATACAATAAATAATTAACTAATATTGTACTCTCAAGTCCCATTAAAAATATTTCGGGTAGAGGTAAAACTGACAAGAGGGACTGAAGAGGTGCCCTCATTTTATCGATTCATGGAATTGTCAATTTGTAGTAGCAATTAATTTAAATTAAATATTCCTTCTGCAAGATACAATATTCAACAGGTGACTAACATTCATTAGCCCGTACGGGACCTTGGATGAATAAAGAGCTAGGACAGCTTCTTGTCTTATTATATACTAGAAATGCGCGCTCGTTTCTCTATTGCGCTTTGCGAGGAAGAGCAGAAATTTCAAAAGGAGAACGTCCTATATGAAAATATGATCATAAAAATGTATTCAGACTAAAATCACATTATATGTCCTGTATAACATCAAGTTTAAGGTTCTAGCGACATACTTGCATAACGCCCTTAAATACCACATCTAGACCTTTCTTTAACAACCTCTTCGTTGAGTCCCCTACGGACTTGTTATCATAGTAGGCTTAGGAAATCAAATATTCACAATTTCTATTCTAACTTAGTAACATAACTATTTTTTCAACTCATTTTGAATAATATCTTAGTTAATAACTTAAATAACATAATCAATATCTTCAGCTTCATGCGATACCTCAACAGCAGTTGCGATGTCCTCAAAGCAGATGTAACTAACTTTTACAAGGATCAGGTGGACAAACAGTTTGCGGTCTGGAAAGTAATGAACATTTTATTTCTATAAGCGTGACGGAGGACCGAGGTCTTGGTTGGTTTCCAAAAGAGTGTACCAACAGCTATACAGAGGATCGTACTATCCAACAGTAGTAAAAAGGAACAATACTAATAAAATAATAATATTAAAGTTGAATGATTTAAAAATTTATGCAAGACATCTCGTAAATATAAATAAAAAAATTATACATATTTTAGCAACTAATTTAAAGGGAGAGGGACTCGTGGGTAAGCGGCAAGAGACGCCAGGTCATTGTATGGATGGGTGACCATTTTTATCACATTGAGACCCTTCCGTGCCTCGGAGAAACCGTTAAGATGTCGGTTCCGGTTGCCACACGAACATCTGTGGCAATCGTTACGGGTAGTTGGAGCCCTAAAGTCAGTCTTCAGTCTTTCTACAGAGCTTCGACAGCGCCTAGTACTTGGGCTCTGCAGGTCTGAGGGCAATCTTGCCGCGTAAAAAATTAAAGTTCAGTCGTATCGCAGTCGACGACGAAAGCCGACCCCAACCTTGTTTGGGAAAAAGGCTAGGCGGAATAGCAAGCTATTTAAAACAAACTTACTTCATAACGAAATCCTCGCCGGTTTTGATATTCTTGAGCAACTCCGGGATTGCTTTTTTGAGAAGAGACGACTCGAGCTCATTAAGGTTGCCAGTGCCGAGATTCTTTTCCAAACCATTCCTTCCAAGGAGTATGGGGCACGCGAAGTATGGTGTGTCGCAGCGATTAGCCTTCACGAACGCGCATTCAACTATATTGGCTTCACCCTGTGTATTAAATAATGCGTAATACTTTATTTGCGGAATATAGGTTAGTTACAGATCTTAAATGTTTTATTAAAGTTCCATTACATCCTACCACAATACTTGGTGTACAAATAATAAATCGAGATAATAACAATTAGAATTTAAATACATCACAAAAGAAAGAAGAAGAGACAATTTATGCGTGTACAAATATTGAGTCAAGTAATTATATAATAATTTTTCTGTATGTCAATTTTTATATCATTATTAGCATGCCAATATTAAAATAATTCTACATAATAATACTCGTATATATTACATTATTTTGTCATGGAAATATTCGTCAACAGAATAATAGGCTTTATTTAATTCTTTCGGTTTATTAATGACTGTATATTTTTTGAATTTAGTATACATTTGGGCAGCTTGTTATAGATTTTAGGTGCCATGACAAATATGCTTTTGTGATATAGGGCGGTTTGTAGCTTACCAGCTCTGCGGTTACTTCACACCTTTAAAAATTTTAACCAGTTTCGTCTAACAAATAGCGCGCTTTCAAAAATATAAATATAAATGGATGGCATCCCATAAATATATTATAAATGCTCTACTGCTATTACGCCTGTGAAAAATTTATAATACAGCAGTAAGATAGGCTTTGCTTTATGGGTGTGAAGTCTCGCCGACGCGACAACTAGAATTCACGAGCAGAAACTATACATAACACACACAACGAAGATGCGTATTTTGTGTTAGTCGGGCGGGTTTACCTTTAGGACAAATTGAGCAATCACCATATGAGGGGGAGTTTCAAAGTGACTCCCATAATCCAATACCATTGTTGCTTTGTCGTTAGCGTTAGGTAGAGGAATACTCACCGCCAAAGCCCTGAGAATAGAGCATGTGAAGCGTGCCGCGGCGTACGCCATAGAGAGAGTAGCGGTACCACCGCCGGCCTTGGCGTTTAACACCTAGTAAAAAATTTTTATTTAATTTTGCGATCGAACGGCATTGCTCTCATTCATGAACCTGTTCTTCATCTGTTAATATTTTTTTTAGAAAACACTAAATAAGGGAACTGCTTCTCAAGTAAAAGACCTCCTCTGGAACGCTCTACCTCTCGAAATCAGTATAGCACCCCAGCCACCTCTCATTAAAAACAAAAGTCCGAGCAGGTACAACACAACCGTAAAGTTTTATATATTTATATGTGTATACTATGTGTATGTATGTAACTCACCAAGTATATATGCCTGTGTATTTTAGTATGTATGTATGTATATCTGACAAACTGTTTCTGTCCATCTTCTCAATTATGATTATCTTTTTAAAACAAAAAAACAAAACTAAATTTCTTGTGCACCTATTCAGACATTTCCCAACCACTAAAAGGTCGACTGGAAGAAAATGCTTGTGGCATTAAGTGGTGGACTTATTTTACAATATTGTACAATATAGACCGCACGGATGACGTAGTGGCTTAAGCGGTCAAGCGGTGTTGTTCTAAGTCTGGGTGTTTTTTGTGTCTGTTTCATGTGTTTGTAAAGTCCTCCGTGACGCAGGATATATTCTTAATGCGGGACTTGTATTTAAAAAATAATTGAGTTGTAATTTGTGCATAAAGAATTAAAATAAATAAAAATACATAAAAAAAAGTTAGTATCAGAAAACCGGTGTCAAGCAATTCTTTCAGTGTCGTCACTGGTGCTCAAACGCCCCTTCTTTTTAGTAGAGGAGGGAGGCTCAAAACGCGACAACGCACTTAGGACTCTTGGTAAAGTCCAGCATCAGTAGTCATTTACCATCAAATAATCCGTACGCTTAGTTAACATATTTTGCTCTCTCTCTCTATCTCTATAATAAATTGTAAAATCACGACTTAGCCTATTCTTATATTATCTTGTATTATATATTATTATATTATAAATTATTTTATATAATTTGGCCCTTATCGTTTAAGAAATATTAAATGCAATACAACGCTATATACAATACAACAGTACAATACAACAATAGTACGCTTATAGTACAATACAACGCTTGGTACGTCTCTCACCGCTGTGCCCGCTTCCTGAATTTTTTTAATTAGTCTTTTAATGTCTTCTTCATTACACAATTTGACGGGTGGTTGGCACTGGCTTAGCGCTGGGACAATTGTCACTCCAGAGTGCCCTCCGAGAACCGGTACGGTTACCTCGGCTGGATCTATGCAGTTGATTTGGCCGACGAAAGTCGCTGCACGAACAATATCCAATGTGGTCACACCGAGCACGCGTCGGGGATCGTACTTACCCGCCTACAAGAAGATAAAAATATTTTATACATATTTACAAACAACTAAAAGTAAAAACAAGTTCCTGTCCGTATAACTGACTACATTTTTTTTGTGGCATGTCCGACACGAACAGACTAAAAACCGCACACCGTCTCGGGTACCAGTAGACGGGGAACCAGGCGTACCCTAGAAAGGAAATCCCTGGTACCTACCCCGACGTACCTCGGACCATCTACGGCGGGTAGATGAACCCCTCCTATGTGGGAACCACCCTCATGTTCCCTTGTTGCTCCCAAAAGAGCACGCTCGCTTCACAGCGCGTCTCGCCGCCACCCCGGTATGCGTCTGAGAGGGTGACAGATAGCCTCACCTGTCACCAGGCCTGCGTTTATGGAGGACGGAGGTCGTTCTGCGACGTACGGCGCCTGAGCCGCCTAAGGTACCTGGCCCGTGCTCGGGCCTTACGGGCCGGAAGAGTTCTAAACCTCTCTCGGACCCGCTCCGCCATCTCCTTCGCAAGCATAACTTGCTCTCAGAAGGAGACTGCGGAGTTCCACGCACTCTCGCTCCGCACAATGGCCGCAATCATGTTGAAACTAAATTCTACCAAAATGCGCCGATTTCCCGTTTTCTCTGTATCACCATTTGAAGGTAGACTGGTAGAGTATGCTTTAGACATTAAGTCTGCCAATGCACCAAAAGTGCATAACGTGTAAAAAAAATTGCACACCTAATTACTTAACATTGCACATTAAACCCGATGATTTGTTACACTGGCGTACAAATGAGGGTCTGGGTTTCTTTTGACCTGACATTCTCCTAATTTTACTACTTTGTATATAGTTACATTGACCGATAGAAAAATATTTTTACATGTATTTCAGCTTCAGTGATACGTCTCGTACTTATGCATTTTATGAAGATACAACTTTTTCAACTTTCAGAATCGTTATATCTCAGAAACGGTGGCTCTTAACATTTTTAATAATTGTATGATCTACAGTTTTTCTGACCTTATTTTGACGAACACCACTTACAGATTTCTGTAATGGTGTGAATTTTCACACCATTCGTGATTTAGTTGTGCGGAGCGTCGTATGTGAATTTATATTGTTAAAATTATGAACTGCAGCAAAATGGGTTGTGAAAACGCATCAGGGACGTAAAGAACAATGGCAGAAACATATTTACCTAAAACTGAAGCGTTTAAAAAATTGACTAATAGCAAACTTACTAAATATTTTTTCTATGATTTATCATTATACCGCCATGTGTTGTATAAGTCTAATAAGAGATTGGATATTTTTAAAGATTTTATTTGACCTAAGTACGTAATGTCAGAATCGCCGTTACGAACTGACTAGGGATGCGTGATGACATTATTATTTTATGGAACGTTTTATCGATAATCGATTGTTATAACTTTGGCTTGAAATATCTATCGAAGGTTTACCTATTATGATTATGAATTTGCTTCTGCCCACGGGTTTACTCATACGCTACCGTAACTAGTACTGTAGTGACTAAATCAACCTAATTAGAAATAATTTAGAATATTTTTGACTCTTTTTAAAAGATTTTTGCTACACCAAAATAAATAGAATATAGTTACGTTATTTTCCTACAGAAAAATACTAAAACAATATACTGGTTAGTGTGATGAGAAAAAGACATTGTAGGTTGATAACGGCACATAAATAGACATACATCGATATTTTTAAAATGTCGATACGTCGTCGTCGCACTTACTAGTCTTGTCGTTTGACACTTACACGCATGACTTACATTCCATTTCTCACAAGACAATTGTAGTTTGTTTGGTTGTTTCACTTTTGTTTAGTATTAAACTCTCATATATGTTTATTTTAATTTTAATTTCATATAGTGTTACTCCAATATGCATGAAATGTTGTGCATTAATCTCAATAAAATGGATGCATGCTTTTAGTAAATAATGTCACAACTACTGACTGTTGAATAACTAAATAAATAAATAAATGCTCCCGCCTTGTTTAAATGTGTATTGAAGAACATTTTTTCAAATTATTATTATTAATTTATTTATTTATAGCTAGTATTACACCTGCTATGTAAGCGAAGATTTTTTCAATTTTTTAGATGCCAGGCAAATACCCTTCTTTCCTACACCCATTTAGAGAGTCGGCTAACACTTTTTACAGCAAAATAGGGTTGCTTATAAGTAATAATAATGATGAATAATATTTACGAATATATGACACACAACGCCATCTAGTTTCAAACAAAACATTGACAATATTTTAGTACTTAACCTCGAAACATTCAAAAGCCAATATCTTTTTTCCTAGACTTCTTTCGCTAGTAATTTTTTTATGAGAATGTTCAAGAATAAATTCTCAAGGGTTTTAGGCATTTTTGATATTTAAACGCTGTCATTTCACTTCAAATAAAATTATGTATGGGGACCTGCCATTGTTCTTTTTAACTAATAAAGTCATAACATTTCACCGGTTTAGTTAATTTTTTACTAATAAATCATTGTTTTTACTAATTTACATCTGGATGAATAAGATATCTGCCTTTGTAAACATTAATTTATTACTTTCCGTTTTCTACGATTACCATTGCTGCTTTGGTGCTTACTGAACGCGATGTTGACAAACTAGCCAAGCAATGTAATGTGAAGATTAGATATCGTTATATATAATATAATACGGCTGCAGGCATCGCTCACAAGTTAGTTTTGAACCGTTCCATCCAGTTGAAGTTGAGTTTTTAACTCTATGCGAATTATTGTACCTTTGGATGTCTAAATTGACCGGACTATTAGTGACAGTTACGTAAGGTGGTGTCAGCCGATTGATACTATGTGGAATATATATTAAACAGCCAACACATTATTTTAGCTTGTGTAGTTAAAAGATCAGCCTTTTATAATAATATTAAATTTTTGCTTAAAGTAGCACAGTAAGCTTCAAATCGAAGTATACGTAAACAGTTTGACTGCATGGATGGCGTAGTGGTTCAAGCGGTCGCCACGCGGCCTACTAGTGCTTTGGTTCCGATCCCCACATGGGACGACACTTTGTGTGATTCACAAATTGTTGTTCTGAGTCTGGGTGTTCTTTGTGTCCGTTTCATGTATGTTTGTTAAGTTCCCCGCAACACAGAATATATTCCTAATGCGGTAAGTTATCTTTAAAAAAAAAGAGTCACTTTTATGTAAACTTTAATTTTGCAGAAGGTAATGTATTCATTTACATAGGGACAAAATACAGTATCCTCAGTAATTTGCCGATTCCACCTAAGTTTCTAAGCTCATCTTTATAATCCAATGACAAATAAATTAAGCATAATACAAACACACAAGTAATTTTCAATATTTTTTTAAATTTAATAATAGCCGTATACGTCATTTTGGTAGACTATGTACTAGTTACTTGTTGGATTACAAAGGTGTATGATAAGGAGGAGGGGGCAGGGAAAAGAGTTTGCTGGACGTTTTAATAGGCTCTAATTGGCTCAATAAAGATTTATAAGCAAGGGTCTTGTCGGCAACCTCTTAGGAGAATTTGGAGATTTTGTTTATGCAATTCCAGGTGAAGTTGTTATGATGAAATTATTGACGTTGGAGGTATATCCTGCAGGACGGTACAATTAAAATTCGTCAGGTATGTCATTGTCCCGGAGATACCTTCAGGTACATAACTTTCAAAACTTGAAACAAACCAACCCGTCTGGTCAGCGTGGTATAGTAGGCCAAACCCTCCTTTCTAAGGAGAGTCCACTGCTATGTCTAGCAGTGGACTGTTATAGGCTGTTGATGATGACATAATTTCCGATTAACCTCGTCTTGCCAACGGCCATTATAGGTTGACAGATAGTATAGATTGACTTGAACCAAGTGGCCAGGATTGGGAATAGAAACCGCGTCATCCTGTTCCGACTTCCTAGAACCAGAGGCAGTTACTATTGTGGAGGAACTGGTGCTATGTCCCTCCAACACAAAGGGCACTCCGATCAGGCAAGGTGATCATGCCTGGCGAGCTGCAGCAAAACGGTTGATGTTGGGAAGTTGCAACTTCACAACATCAACCGCTGTAGCATGTTTCTTTGTTTTACTGTATGTGGCAGTCGCCACACTATTATTAGATTCAGGTGACTTTAAAGAGAGACTGTTGCTAGAAAGACCTGCACTCATCTGACAGACAAAACATAATATATTTTGCATACCTTTTTGAGAACTTCAGAGGCGATGGGCACCATGGAATTTACGGGGTTTGTGATAATAGCCATGATGGATTTTTCAGGTGCATATTTAGCAAAATCAGCTGTGATATCTCGTAGGATAGAGGCGTTTGATGAAAACAGATCATCACGCGTCATGCCTGGTTTGCGAGGCATGCCAGCGGGAATCAAGACAACGTCTGCATCTATTAAACAATTCGTTTTAGTGTGTACAATATTGGCTACCTTTTCACTTATAGGAAAATGAGCATAAAATGTGAGCAACTGTATTAAAACTCACCTTTCATTGCTTCACATGCTTGGTCTACACCTTTATGTCCCGTGACCCTAGTGGCAGTGTCGATATGCGAAAGATCAACAGCTACACCTGGAGTTATCTTTGAAATATCGTACACAGCTAGGTGACTGACTAAGCTGTTCTGCTTCAGAAGCAGACAGAGAGGCTGACCTATGCCGCCAGATCCACCAGCAACCGTAACTTTAAAATGGTTCTAAAGGATAAATAGCGTAAGGTTTAGCTTTCAGAAGTTATTTAGTCTTTAAATTACATTTAAATAGAAGTAATTAGGTCTTACATGCGAAGTTGTTGAAAATGTCTTGGAACCATACTGTAAAGTTACTGCGGCACCTGATTTTACCCTTCGAGACAACATATTTATAAATTTGCAAGAAAAAAAGAATGCACCACCCAAGTCAGCTAAATTAGTAGCTATTACTTCAGTAAATGATTTTTAATATGCTTCTCCGATCTGTCTGTCAATTAAAAATAAGAAAATTACTACCATAGAGTATTTTTAAACATTACCATTGAAGGTTGCCTTGTTAAGAAACCTTTGAGATACTTTTTCTTTCGTGCCTGTTCCATTGTTCCAACAACAGCTACAGTATAGCTATACCTGTGTTTTTTCTACTGTATATTATCGCTGTTCTATTCTTTATTTATTTTGAATATGAATTATATAATTTAATTTTCTAACGTTAGCGATCCTGACTGCTAACTCAAGGGCTGAGGTTTCGATTCCCACCCCACCCACTACAAATACTGTGTGATGAGCACACGAGTTCAGAAAGAGATGAGTTCAGAAAACAATTATAGATAACCTTTTTGACTTTTTATTAGTTGATCCATGGATAAACGTGTATTTCCGTGGTACAAACAGTATGACTATGAGTAAACATATTTTCTAGTGTTGCTCTACTGATAAATTCACTTACCCGTAGTCCAACCGATTGGACCACGGGTAAACTTGCTTCCTGTATTACAACCGGTTGGACCATGGATAGCTTTACTTACCTGCTGTGGTACAACCAGTTGGACATAGCTGTTGGAACACGGGTCGGGAGTGGTTTTGGTCAAGGCCATCTTAGGCCATGCCGGGCCCACCCCCGCACACAACCATTTAGAGCTCTGCAGTAAAATGAAATGAATAGACAGATACAAATACACTCATCAAAAAAGTCTAACCAACATGTACGGTTTTTAACTTTTAAGCGATTTTTACTATTGTAATATTTGCTTTTATAGATAATAATCAAGCATTCATTGATGCATTAGTGACTAAAGAAACAAATCCTTCATTCAATTGTTCATTTAATCATAATAACTAACAATATGTGTACCGTAACATACGTAGTATAAAGTTAAAACGAAATTCAACTTTTCATGTTTTACAAAATGAAATAACGACATGTTCTTGAATTATTTGGTTAATCAATACAAAATGTGACCGCCACTGTTGTTTAAAAATTGTTTTATTATATTATTTTTTATTGAAATTATAAGATTTTCATCTAATCTTGCGGCAATCGCTATTAATGGAATTTTAACAAGTTTTGCAGTTGTTGGGTTGTCGATACTTCGTCCAGGCTCTCTAGAACACGTCTCTAATAGCCCAGTCATATTAGGTAAAAAAAGGGGTCAACCTCGGAATGAAAGATAATAAGCTGCAAATTGGTATGAACCTTTGTTTTGTCATTCTAAATGTTGTCTCAAAAGTCACAATCGTTATCGTGTCCGCGTCTCAAGATATTCAAGGTCAAAGGTCACAAAAATCGGTTTTTCGCGAATATCTGGCTTCCTATCGGTTAAATGAGATTTGCATTTATTATAAAAGTTGTAGGCTATAAAATTCCCTACAACTTTTGTTTAAACTTTTTTTTCATACGACCAACCGTTTTGAAGGTAGAGCGCGAAGAGTGCACATCGTACAGTCATATACGGCCTAATGCAAGGTCAAGCGTGAGTTATGGTTATCAGTACGTTATAAAGTCAATTATTTACTTGGAAATTATAATTATTAAACAATGCCTATTATTTATGTACTAACTATTAATTATTTATATTTAATTAAAGTAAGTAACTTGATTATTTATATATAATTATTCATATTTAACTATTTAAGTATAAAATATTATTAATTCTGGATTATATATTTTAGTTTTATTTTAAGTTAAAATGATAGTAAGAGTATATATTTTACACATATTTTTATTTATTATTAAATAAGGCATAATATACATTTATCAAAATGTGAGTTCAAATATCAAAAGTATCTTTGTTGATTTTAATTGTAATGAAATTGGAAATGGAAGCTAATTATCTTCTTCTTGTTCGTCGTCTTCTTCTTCTTGTCGCTCAAAAATGTTCGATTCATTGTCATCATCCTCATTATCTGTCATGTTCATCTCCAAACCTTCCAGAATATCGGGATCATATGTATTTTCTTCATCGGGATTACTTGGATACAGTGAAGCGTTGAGGCAAGCTTGTCCGTTGCACTGGCCGCAAGCTAAAGAACATTGTAGCCCTGATTTTCTGCATCCACAGCGGGAACCACAACCATTTTTGCAATTGCAAAATATTACGTTTAGTAGTTCGGCTGGTGCTGGAGGTAATAACGTTCGTATGGGCTCCAGGATTTCATTTTCAAGCATCCAGCCCCATTCTTGAGGTTCTAAGTCCTTCCCTAACCACGTTTGAATCTGGTAGTAGACACGTTTTATGTGTTGATGAGCTGCTACACTTGTTGGTGGAAGTGTTGACAGTTGTACAGGTTTATTTAGTTTTGTAAATTTGATGAATTGCGTGTAGCGGAAATGATCAATGTTGTCCTCAGATTTTGGAGCATTATATAATGCCAACAAGATGCGCACTCCATTTTCTAATAATGTTTGTTTTGGGCAGTTTTCTTGTTGAAATACTTCCACCAGTTTATCTAAATCAGGAATTTTTTCCAATGCTCTAGTAACAGTTTTTTTTCCTTTTTTAAATAGCGCAGAAGTCGTGTCACAGCCACTGAATGCGTGTAAAAATAAAATTTACGCGTTTTAAAGAAAAGATATATAATGTCGTGTTAACTTAAAATAAAACTAAAATATATAATCCAGAATTAATAATATTTTATACTTAAATAGTTAAATATGAATAATTATATATAAATAATCAAGTTACTTACTTTAATTAAATATAAATAATTAATAGTTAGTACATAAATAATAGGCATTGTTTAATAATTATAATTTCCAAGTAAATAATTGACTTTATAACGTACTGATAACCATAACTCACGCTTGACCTTGCATTAGGCCGTATATGACTGTACGATGTGCACTCTTCGCGCTCTACCTTCAAAACGGTTGGTCGTATGAAAAAAAAGTTTTAACAAAAGTTGTAGGGAATTTTATAGCCTACAACTTTTATAATAAATGCAAATCTCATTTAACCGATAGGAAGCCAGATATTCGCGAAAAACCGATTTTTGTGACCTTTGACCTTGAATATCTTGAGACGCGGACACGATAACGATTGTGACTTTTGAGACAACATTTAGAATGACAAAACAAAGGTTCATACCAATTTGCAGCTTATTATCTTTCATTCCGAGGTGAAAGCCCTAATATGACTGGGCTATAAAGCATGTCCTATGCATGCTCGATGGGATTAAGGTCTGGCGATTGTGCAGGCTACGGCAATACCCAGATGTTTTCCGTTGCCAAGTACTCTATGGTCTTCTGACTCCTCCGAGCTGTGTGTGAACGCGCATTGTCATGCATCAACGTGAAATCTGAGCCAAGACTCTTCATCGTAAAGAACAATGGCAGAAACATATTTACCTAAAACTGAAGAGTTTAAAAAATTGTCTAAAAAAAATATTGAATATTTTTTCTATGAGTTATCATTATACCGTCATGTGTTGTATAAGTCTATAAGAGATAGGACATTTTTAAAGATTTTATTTGACCTAAGTACGTAATGTCAGAATCGCCATCACGTATAACTGAATAGGGATGCTGGCATTATTATACTATGGAAAGTTATATCGAAAATCGATTGTTATAACTTTGGCTTAAATTTCTATCGAAGGTTCACCTACTATGATTATGAATTTGTTTCTGCCCACCGGTTCACTCGTACGCTACCGTAACTAGTACCGTAGTGACTAAATCAACCTAATTAGAAATAATTTAGATTTTTTTGACTCTTTTTAAAAGATTTTTGCTACACCAAATAAAAATAGAATATAGTTACGTTATTTTCCTACGGCAAAATACTAAAACAATATACTGCTCAGTGTGATGAGAAAAAGACATGGTAAGTTGATAACGGCACATAAATGGACATACATCGATATTTGCAAAATTTCGAAACGTCTTCGTTTTGAATCCTGTCGAGTTCCGCACTCACTAGTCTTGTCGTTTGACACTTACACGCATGACTTACCTACATACCATTTCTCACACGGCAATTGTAGTTTGTTTGGTTGTTTTATTTTTGTTTAGTATTAAACTCTTATAGATGTTTTTCTATTTTTAATTTCACATAGTGTTACTCCATTATGCATGATGTGACGCCTTAAAATGTTGTGCATTAATCTCAATATAATGAATGCATGCTTTAGATTTTAGTAAATAATGTCACGGGTTGGATTTTAAAACGAGTCGCCTGAATTTGAGGGTATTGGTGGTGTAGGGGGCTTAAGGGAGTTAGTCTTAATCCCCCCACAGTAATTTTGGCTGCCGGAGTTGCGTCTAAATATTTTTAAACAATTTTCGAAAATTCTTAAATACTCTTGCAATTATGCAAAACGGAACGTAATTTTTTTGCTTTAGTATAGTTTTTCAAATGTAATTTTTAGGTTTTATGTGAAAAACGTGAAACGAAACGCATCTTGGATGGATGATATTGACAGCTAATGTCAAATTTGTGCGTCATTCCTTTGCTTTCGAGTATTATTATACTCGAATAGTGAATGTGTTCTTCCGTATCGATTTGTGTTTTTTCTACGACTTGGCTAAAATTTTGAAAGTGCCTGGGCCGGGTCACCATAATTATACCAGTCACATATTATGTGACTGGTATAATTATTGCCGAGAAACCATTGTGGCATACCAAATTGACAAAAAAGAAGTAGTTGGAAAGATTGGTGGCCCCGGAAAAATAGTCCAGATCGATAAATCTATATTCGGTAAAAGAAAATACAATCGAGGTAATTATATTTTATATATTATTTCTTATAGGAAATGTATAAGAACAGGACATAATTCTTAGGTAATTAATAGCAATCTATTACTCCGAGTTGGCACAATCAGACTTCATTGGGTTAGGTTCGATGGCTAAGGCGGGAGCGCAGCGCAGCGAAGCTCCCGCCTTAGCCATCGTGGTTATTTTTTTTTAAACCACCCAGAAATAGGAGCCCCGCGTAGCGGGGCTCCGTCGACTCATAATTCAAGCCAGTTTTTATATATATATTTCTTTTTGTTATAGGTCGCCATATTGATGGCCTTTCGGTTCTCGGTATTGAGGATGTTATTTTTGAATATTTGTGGCGCGAAATAACGTAAAATACAGGAAAGATCCATTCATGGAATAATTAAAAGCGATAAAACATGTTTATAAAGTGGAATAAATTTTTTTGTACAAATTTCTGTTTTTATTTTTTCTAAGGGAACCAAGTATTTCCGGCGGGTGAAAATGGTGAGGGGGGGATCCGGCCCCTTTCCCCCCCCTCCCCCAACCACTCACAACCCCTTATAATGGCGACGTATTTCGAAATTTTTACCAATGTCACAGCTACTGGCTGTCAAATAACTAAATAAATGCTTCCACACATCACATCACATCAACAGCCTATAATAGTCCACTGCTGGACATAGGCCTCTCCTTAGAAAGGAGGTTTTGGCCTACTATACCACGCTGGCCAGACGGCTTGGTATAGGGTTTGTTTCAAGTTTTCCTTCTCTTTGCAGTGCTGTTGTCCTGCGTAGTTTGCTCCCTTAGTCGGCTCTTACGACACCCACGGGATGAATAGGGGTGGTAACATTCCAGTAAGGTAAGTGTTTACTTTCATAAGTGTATAACTTTTGTGCAAAAATATAAATGTTGTTATTCTTTAGATTTTTTTCTATGCATCTAAGTTAGGAGACTAATTTACGTTATCTTAATGTTGTTTAACTTCATAATGTATTTTTAATTCCATATGTTTATAATATATAATACTGATACACACTCCAATCTTTAATAAAATAATAGTTAGAAATATAAATCTAAGATATAATTTGGAAACACCCTCTTCTAAAATGGTGTCTCACGTACCACCACGTCAGTAAAATTGTGAAAAACAGGACGCGTCAGTCGCAGAGGGCTAAAATAAAATGGATTATAAGTAGCAATGAAAACCATGGATATATTCTTTTTTTTTTATATTTTCACAGTAATGAATGATACTTATAAATGAATATTACCTATTATAATAATAATAATATTTGTTTCGGAGTTTGGGTGTTTTCTGTATATAACGTTTGTATATACGAGACTTTACAAAAACAAAGACTAGTTCTTAACTGATTTCTGAAGGGAGTGGCGCCATATGCTGAAACATTGGTCTTACCTAGTTTGGCGGTGGATGCTGTTTATAGTTCTTTTGTCCTACAATTGCCTAGTCCGTGCATGTGAACAACAATCTTGTCAACATTTTTCGGCGATAAAGTTATTACTATTATTATTAAAAAAGTTATGCAAATATCTCATTTAAACGCTTGTAACAGGCTCAAAATTACATATTTTTATATAATCAATACTCTAGTAACAACATTCATATAATTTAAGTTTATAGGCTTAATTAAGTCACAGTTTTAAAATGACCAAAAACTAAGGTTGTTATTAGTTAAAGATTACATATAATACTTTTTTAGTTATTTTAAATTTATGAACCAAAGAATAATAGCTTGCTTTTATTTATCACCTTCTTCAAATATTTATCAAGATGAATAAGATAGGCCTTATTTGTATCACTTACGTTATTGTACATTCAGCAACTGGTTACAACAGAATTGGTTCTGAAATTTTGTACCAGAGCTCCCGACGCGAATACAATAGTACACACAATCCTATACCGACACTACGAATGGTAATTCGTAGCAAATATCACTCCACTTCTGATGTTGGAGAGCAGTTCAGGCATCGCTTTTCTTAGAAGCTGTGCCTCGAACATGTTAAGGGGGCCGGCTCCGATGACTCGCTCAACACCGCATTCGCCAAGCAGTACAGGGTAAGCAAAATATGAAGGTTTATCTAAGCCAGTCTGTACATATGCACATTCCACGATGTTTTCTTCACCCTGTAATTAAGTTGAATGTTAAAATAATATTGATATGGGCCAGATCTAGTATTTGTAGTAATTTCAAAAAAAAAATACAATATTTAGGCTACAAAAAGACTTTCAACTAGGATCTTGAATTTTTTTGGTCACATAGCAGATAGATAGATAGATTATCACATAAATAGAGATTTTCATAATCCCGAATGATTCAAAATTCCTAATATAACAACTCGTCATTCATCCTATTTTTATAGTTTAAAAATTTCAATATTCCCAACGTTTATAATTAAATAAAATAAAAAAAAGCCTTTTTATTTCCTGCTTACATTTTACAGACCTTATTTGATCTCAAGTGTTTATATACGGTTTTTTTAAATGTAAAAGAAAATATCATAATACTGAAATATACAACTTAATATTAGATAACAATCAGCGTAGTCACATTTATTTTTCATTGAAATATAATTAAAATACGATTCATGAATTAGATTTACAAAATACAAGAATAAAAAATTGAAAGACGTTTAAAACATAGTTTAAATAATTATCATGCAAGAACCCCTCTTATGCGGAGGTGAAGGCCTCATCCAGACTTTCCCACTTGTTCCTATCTTTCGCTTTTGCTTTTCAGTTCTTGCCTGCGAGTTACTGGTCTCCCTCTCTTTCTAACACCCGAAGGGCCCTGCCATATCGTCAGTCTAGAAGTCCAACGGTCCAACGTCATTCATCTTCATTAGCTACATTGCCTGCCCAGCGCCATTTCAAATTCTTTGAGAATTTAAGTGCATCTATAACTTTAGTCTTTGCCCGTATAGTATCTTGTTGAACTTTTTGTATTTTTCTCACATTTGTGACCCTTCTCTGCAGACTTCGTTGGTAGGATCTAATTTTGTTTTTCACTCGGAGTGTGTATTTCCATGTCTGACATCCGTAGGTGATAGATGGGAGCAAGCATGTGTCCATAATTTTTTCTTTAAATTTATAGGCATAGTACACTTTAGCATTTCTCTCAAACTCCAGTTTTTTTTCCATGCGCCTGAAATTCTTCCCTCCACTTCTAGTTCATTACTTTGCTTACCGAAGGCAATTTGTTTTCCTAGGTATACTCGTATGTAACCATCCACATATTCCAATGGTATTTAATCGAAATATAAGGGGTATTTTATGCTGTTAGTCATAACTTTGGTTTTCTTTAAATTTATTTCCAAGCCCACTTCATAGCTTTCAGTGAGCGAATCATTGATTCTATCACACTAGCAGTTTCGGATAGTAGAATAATATTGTCCGCGAATCCCATTATTGTTTAGCCCTGTTCTGTCCCAATCGAGTTTACTGATGACTAGAGACCGGATTATATGCATCTGCATATTTGCATATGCTTTTGCTTATTTATGCCATTCTCAACGGTAATAGCATATTTTACCTAAGATCTAGTTATGATGCATATTATCGGATCATTTACTATATTTTTCCGAGTGCAGTGCATTCACACTGTGTTCCGAAATGCGATAATATCGCGAATTCGACCTGACGCAGAGTCAGTAGCCGCGCGGGTCTTTTTTAAATAATTTTAATGTCATGTATGTTACTGTAATTATTATCGCCAATCAAAAAATAATTTACTCATTGTATGCTGATTTTGAAATAAAAACTTACTTTTTTCTTTTTTGGGATTCCTAAAATTCATCATTTAATTTCGCATATTCTGCCAATTTTCATGCATATTTCAAGCATTTTTCATGCATATAACAAGCTTTTTATGATGCATATAATCCGGTCTCTCCTGATGACCATCTCTTGTACCGCTATAAACATTCTCGGTGACAGTGGGTCGCCTTGCCTTACCCCTCTCTTATTGGGTATCAGCGGTCCCGTAGTCTCAAGTTTCACTTTACTACTGCAGTTGTTGTACAGATACTTTATAACTTTTATATACTTTCCTTCAACTTGTTGTGAGCTTAACGCTGTCCATATAGAAGAATGCAGGATTGTGTCGAAGGCTTTCTGGTCATCGATAAACGCAACATACAGTGTGTTCACTGTATTTTTCGATTATTTGTTCGATCGCGTGGATATGATCTATCGTAGAATATCCACGTCTAAAACCAGCTTGCTCTATCGGTTGGTGTTCTTCTATACTCCTACTCAGCCTTTTTTCGATTATTAATGAAAAAAGTTTGTAGAGTGTGGATAGCGAACTGATACGTCGATAGTTGCCTATATCTGTTGGATCTCCTTTTTTGTAGAGCAGGATCATGTTCAACTCTGACCACT
Organism: Arctia plantaginis; assembly: GCA_902825455.1. Taxonomy (NCBI): domain Eukaryota; kingdom Metazoa; phylum Arthropoda; class Insecta; order Lepidoptera; family Erebidae; genus Arctia; species Arctia plantaginis. Next base: position 8,304,834 of record CADEBD010000327.1, on the reverse strand, counting down.
GAAGGGATACCTGAATCTTCAACTCTGACCACTGAAGGGATACCTGAATCTAATATAGAGTTAAAGAGACGTGATAAAGGGCGTGCAAGATAGTTACAACCTTCTTTTATTGCCTCGTTAGTACTTCCGTCAGGGCCTGGTCATTTTTCTACTTTCAATATTTTTATTCCTTTTATAACTTCGAGCTCGTCTATAATTTCCACCTCTGGGAAATCTTCTTCGGGTTGTTGGATGCTGGTGCTATCAATTTTATTCGTACTATGTTGAGCTTGACAATCATACAGTTTTTGTAGAAATTTGTAGCGGTTTTGATAATATCGGCCGTGTTATGCGATAGTTTATCTGTCTCTTTTAGTTCCTTTAATACGTGAAATAAATTAATTAGTATGTTTGTCGCTGGCAAGGTTGTTTGGAGGGTTTTGGTCTGGCTCCCCTGCGGTGACGAGCCGTAGTGGGAGATGTAGTCAGAGGGGGCGTTTGTAATTGTCATTCTACGCTATTTTGTATGTTATTTATAGGCTGATTTTAAGAGTTGACGACGGGATTATATTTGAACTTTCATATTTGATCATTTGTTCTTTTTACTTGATTATTTTTGTCTTGATTTCCTAATTTGTCTTGAGCATTTATTATCTCTGGTGATTCAGACAAGTTCCTCTGACTAGAATGACTACGAAGAGCTTTTTGTTCTTTATTCTATTTAACGTTTATAATTACTATGCTCAAAATACCGAGTTTCAATAGATCGAATAACAAAAAGTCCGACTTAATGATAATTCGAAACATCAATACTTCGAATTTCTTTCTTCTTTTTATTTTCATTCAAATAAAAATATTTTCTTTCGCTGGTCACAGTTCTAACCAAACCTAACCCAAATGATTCACCAACAACAGAGGGGATCTGCTGTTAATCGCCACTGTGAAAACACAAAAAATATCTTAATACACAAATATTAATAACAAAGTGAAACTCTTTAAATTACATTATACTTCACTTATAGGTTTTGAATAAAGATGCGTAACTGAATATTATAGTAACTGTATCAGAATCCTAATTTTAACAGTTTATTTGAAGTATTGAAACTCGGAATTTCGTTTATCGAACCGAGAACCCATCGAGAATTTGAATCTCCAAACGTATACAAATCGGCAAACAAATCGCATTTAAGACTCAGTCAAATATGACAAATATGAAATTCGGACTTTTGAAAATCAGAACATCGAAATTCGGAATAAAATATTTCAGAGTTTTTGGGTGTTCCCAGCAAGTTGGCCAAAAAGAAGAATTCCTATTTGTTGGACAAATCAGATCTGCGTATCGGCTGTACCGGGATCCCTCCTATTTACAGCGCAAAGTGCACGCCATGTGGCTTTAGTTGGTTCGATTTCGACACACCCGTAAAAACACACACACGTAAAAAAAAATAGTTTGTTTGGCATCCTATGTTCTAAGTCGGCCCTAGTTTTAGTTTATGTTATTAATGCAATTCACGTATACAATTTGGCTTTACAAGTTGTAGTGTTAAATGCGATCTCCTTTAGATAGGCCGGTAGTCTATTAAATAATTCCACTGACTGATACCTTGCACAATGCTTCGCTATATTTAATTTAGGCGCCATTTTATTTTTTAGTTTTTCTCTAACTTCCTTTTCTCTTTTTGTTTCGTAGTCATGTGTATACTTAGTGAATTTGCTTAAAATAGTTAACGCGTATAGACTTCGGACCGTTAGGATTTCTAGATTCTTGAAGTGTTTATTCACAAGAATCGTGTTGTGATATTCAGACAATAATTCTAATGGCACGTTTTTGTAAGACAAAGGCTCTTTGCGTGTTCTACTCATAACTGTTACCCCAACACATTATGGTGTACCTTAACCTGGATTCCACCAATTGTTTCAATTATATTACATATTTCTGAAAAAAAAATCTTCTTGTATAAATTTTGTAATCATTTGATATGTTCCATAAAATAAAAGGTTATTGTATTCGATTCGACACATGCGCAATGGATTTAAAGCGTCGTACCTACAGCTGGCAATCGCTATCCACGTCTGACTAGTGATGTTACACGCTAACTCTCTTTCACTAATTTGATATATATAAAATATAAAAAAGTACCATACCTGTTTACTTGTTGTTACCTGTACCTGTTTGTTTGTTTTAATAATAATTTAATAAAAAAAACTAGCGGCCATATTTTAGTAGGCAACCTAGTAGATATATGTTCTCCTAATCATGAATATGCGTAAAAATTTGTTTTTTAGCAAACACTCGATTAGTACACTAATTCTGCAGCCGGTTCTTAGACTACAAGGGATATTAATTAACTTTAATACTAATTTTATATAACTCTAAATAGTTATTTAGCTGAAAACTAATATCTACGAGGGCGGGTCAATAAGTCCGTGACTTTTTGAATTTCTGACCTCTTTACTGAAAAAGCAACACTACTCCTGTCAACAGGCATCTGTCAGTTGACTCCTGTCAAAATTTGAACTTGCTGCGTCAGTTAGTTTGTATTTGACAGCTATCTTTATCAGACTACCCAGTAATTTGAGGAAAAAATAGAAAAAAGTGAATTTCGTGTGCTTATTAAGCATTATTTTTTGCGAAAAAAAACCATTACCGAGACCAAGGCTAAGCTTGATAAATACTATGGGGACTCTGCACCATCGATTTCAATGGTAAAAAAGTGGTTAACTGAATTTCGTTGTGGCCGTACAAGCACTGAAGATGCCGAAAGTCTTGGACGCCCAGTTGAGGTCTCTTCACCCGAAACAATCGAAAAAATTCACGATATGGTGTTGGCCGACCGAAGATTGAAAGTGCAAGAGATGGTGGAAGCCGTAGGGATCTCGCATGGCTCAGTGGTTCCAATTTTGAATGATCACTTGGGCATGAGAAAGCTTTCCGCAAGATGGGTGCCGCGATTGCTCACAGTCGATCACAAACACAATCGTGTAACAACTTCACAGGAAGGTTTGGTGTTGTTTAATCGCAATATGGAGGAGTTTTTGCGCCGTTTTGTAACCGTGGACGAAACATGGATCCATCACAACACACCAGAGACCAAACAACAGTCAAAACAGTGGGTTTCTAAGGGTGAATCGGCGCCAAAGAAGGCCAAGGTGGGTTTGTCAGCCAATAAAGTTATGGCGACTGTCTTTTGGGATGCACGCGGGATAATCCACATTGACTACCTTCAAAAGGGAAGAACAATCAATGGGGAATATTATGCCAAGTTATTGGACCGATTCAATGACGATTTGAAAAAAAACCGACCTCATTTGGCCAAGAAAAAAGTTCTTTTCCACCAAGACAATGCAAGGGTGCACACATGTACAGTTGCCATGGCAAAAATCCATGAATTGGGCTATGAATTGCTCCCTCATCCGCCCTATTCTCCAGATTTGGCTCCGAGTGACTACTTCTTGTTCCCAAACCTGAAGAAATGGCTTGGTGGAATAAGATTTGACTTGACAATGATGAAGTCATCTCGCAAACAAAGGCCTATTTTGAGGACCTCGACAAATCATATTTTTTGGAAGGGATAAAAAAATTGGAGAAGCGTTGGACAAAGTGTATAGAGCTCAAGGGAGACTACGTTGAAAAATAAAATGATTTATTTATCAAAAAATCTGTGTTTTATTCCAAAAGTCACGGACTTATTGACCCGCCCTCGTAAATCAATTCACGAAAATTTAAAAATGAGTTTTACCTTAAGTACCTACTATGATAAATACTTTCTTATTGACTGTACAAATACTTACGTCCAGAGCTCTGAGTACGGATGTGGTGAACTTCGACGCTGCGAAGGCCATTGATAGTGTAGGTTTGCCGCCGCCTTTAGCCTTCACTACCTACGGATGTGCATTTTCGTAAATATTGACTTTTATAAAAATCTATACATATAAAATTACTTGTCCTGACCGTGTCTTGTCAACGACACCCACCACTAGGTGTCGTTTACTATTTTTATTGTCAAGCACTGTGATGTATAACGTCAAATAACACTTATTTACGTTTTAATTTTTAATGTTAATATTGAAATTGTAACATAACATAACAATATATTGTGCGAGGGCGAAAATTTTGTCTAATTGCTTACCTCATTATCGCCTTCTTGTATCCTAAAAGTGAGATTTTGGATGTCAGGCATAGAACACCAGTCTAGAGGAGGATTACTTTGACTTAACACGGGAACAACTGACAACCCAGAATTGCCACCGATGACCGGGACGGACACCATCGAAGGATCTATGCAGTTCATTTCGCCGATAAATGTACAAGCCCGGACAACGTCTAGCGTGGTCACACCCATTACTCGTCTCGGATCGTATACTCCTTCCTGCCAATACAAGATAATTAAAATGTGTTAGTTAAACAAAATATTTTAAATGTGTGCAATAATATACACAATAGCAGATAAGGTGAAAACCAGTTTAACTATACAGACAGAACTGTATTAAAAGATGACGTATTGCCACTTTGGTTTTGTCTGATATGATGTCATAGAAAATGAAACGTGGCGTCGGAAAAATATTTGAACTAATATAACGGTTTTGTATGGAAAATGAAAAAGAATGAAAAAAGAATAACCATTTCTACTTTAGTATTTTATACATGATATATAATTAGTCACATTTCTACCACCTAAAGCCAATCAACATTTACAAAGCAATTTGAACAAAAAATATTCGTCATTAAGACTTCTTTTGCAAACTAAAAATATTTATTCACCTTCTTTAAAACCTCAGATGTAATAGGTACCAGGGAGTTTAAAGGACCAGTCAGGATAGCTATAATAGCATCAGGACAATGCCTTGCGATCGATTTCGTTAAGTCACGTATTAAGTTGGCGTTTTCCCTGAACAGTTCGTATTGAGTCATGCCGGGCTTGCGGGGTATACTTGCTGGGATCACGACTACGCTGGCACCTGTTACAGAAACTCATTAATATATTTATTAATAATAAACTACAGCTAAGCTTAATCCTAGTCGGGAGCCAAGGCTCTTATCACACTTTCCTATGCTGTCTATGCTCTTCTGCCACTTCAACGTACTGCAGCCAATCAGTCCAGCATCTACGTCTTACTTTTCGAGTTCGTTTCTTTTTAGGTAGTCCTGTTATTATTGTGATACTATTTATTCTTTCTTAAAAAATGCTATCTATCCATTTCGAACTTCGACTAAACTGTTAGCAAAACAAATGTCTTAGGATTGTGGTCGATTTCATTTGATGTTCGCCTCAGCATACTGCAGCACGCATTCCGCATCATACCAATGCCGTCTCGGGCTGCATCATGCTGCACGCTGTGACACAGACAACAAGTGCAATTCCATGCACTCAGATGTGGTTCAACCCTAATCATTGATTCTAATAAAATGTGACCATCTCTCTCTCACATTAGCAGTTTACTCTGTCCTCAAAAACCGACCATAGTTTAACTGGCACTATTAACAATAAACACGTAATCTCCGGTTCATAAAATACGATGCATTGTGCGTACCCCTGTCAAAAAGATCTGTCATTGTTGTAAAAGAAATAAAACCGGGTAAATATGAGTTTAATTCCCGCACCGTGGGTTCCGTAAAAACATTTAGATACTTCGTACATCTTCAAAATCGATATTATATAGATGATCTAATTTATTTACGTATAAACTAGAACCATCATTTGAACAAAAAAAATCATTTCTAAAAAAAAGTGTGTGTGTGTGCAATAGTGAAACTAAAAAATATTTTCTCTACAAATAAATAAAAATTGAAGTGTCTGTTTGTAATGTCAAAATAATAGGTTCTTTTCATGCTCACATGGTTATTTGCACCAGATACCTACGCCTAAAAACCAGTTTAAAAATATATTCGATTCTAAAAAAGGTTCACTTAAAAAAAGTTGAATCGACTTCAAACAATAGGTACTAACAAAGAGCACTAAAAACCTAAAAGGAATAGCGGTTGATTTGCTGTAATTTTTTGAAGAGTTCCGTTGTCTGTCATCAGATCTATTTGAAATTTAAATGAGACCCTTTCGAAATAAACCCTTGTCGAACAAAAAACTAATTCTGAAAATCCGTCAATATATGACAGAGCTATGCCCGAACATACATTAAAAAAAATAGACATCCAAATTGGTAACCTCTACCTTTTTGAAGTAGTTTAAGAATAACAACGCAAAACAGCAGCTAGGCTTACGATCAAGAGCATCAGGAAGTTGTTCCCGCCCTTTGTAACCGTTGACCGTGGCTGAAGTGTTAATATGAGAAATATCAAGGGCGACATCGTGTGCCTTGTGTTTGACGTCATAGAGAGCCAAGTGGGAGACAAGTTTATTCATCTTCAGCAGCATACTTAGATTCTGGCCGACACTGCCGGACGCGCCTACCACCGTGACTTTGTAGTTTCTCTGAAAACAATATACGTTACTGAGTGTGTGTCACTGACCCAGGCATGACCACCATCATGAATTTTAATTTTGATAATTTGTCGAAATTTGTCGCAAAATATCAGAATACTAACTGCCCGGCCCGGCTTCGCACGGTTAGTAGTAGTTGACATCCCGACAGCAGCGCCACCTACCCGGTCCAATTGTATTTTAAATCATCCAGGAAACCATTGGAATACCCATATAAAATTTCAACCCAATCGGTTTAGCCGTTCAGAAGTTATGTGAAAAAGATAAGTACGAAAGGATAATTCTTACTACCCGTTGTCCTATTACCCATTTTCTCGTAGGAATAACGCTGTCTGTCTGTTGCCTCATCACGCCTAAACCACTGGACTGATTGAAATGAAATTAGGTATAGAGATAGTTTGAGTACCGGGAAAGGATATAGGATAGTTTTTATTCCAGAAATTGAGGATTTCTTTTATTATTATTCCTATATGATTTTTTTTATCAAAACTTTCAATAAAACCAAATTATCTTATCATAGAATCAATAAGAAGATACGTAGAACTAAATTACACAACCTACTTTTTTTAATGGGACTAAACCCTCCCACACGCCCACCACTGTAACTCCTGTACACCAGGAAAAAACAGCAGTGACCCACGAACACACCGGGTGAGACATTCCCAAAAAAAAAATTAAACGGTCATGGAACCCGCAACGAAATTAATCCAAAGAAAGTTGGAGAAGTTGTAAATACAGTAAAACCACTTCCCTCCTTAGCAAAGAGGGAGAAAAAATTAATATGCATACAGGCCACAAAATATTATATGTCCTAAGTGAGCTATATTTGATTTCTATTACATGTATGGCCGAATCGCCTAAACGCACGGAAATTCACCCTAGTTGACACAATATCCCCATAGTATACCGCCCCAGATGTCAACTGCAAGCTATTCAGCATTTTATTACGTTCATTATATCAAAGACTACATACAGATGATATGATGAGCAGATTTTACACAGCAAGAGTTAGGTGTTGAACATTGACACAATGGTAACTAGACTAATTTAAAGGAATATAGTTTGCTCTTAACGTTACTATGACCCGTAAGACATTGACATTGAGCGACACAGTGATCCATCTCAAGTCATATCCGCGATAACCGTTCGCAAACAGATTGAAAGAACTGGTAAAAGTAGCGCCCCTTAGATGATTCGTCCCAGCGTTGTTGCCATTCGCCTATGAGGTCATTATAGACATCGGACTGTTGTTGAAGCAATCTTGTAATTTTATCGCGATCTCGTGCGCCCAAAAAATTGCATTCCATGTTTTGTTGTCTTGAATAGTACATGGCTGCACGTCTCTGCACCTCGAGATCGACCGGAAGCACACCCGCCAATACACTTCCGCATTTGTAATATTAGTATGGATGGTGACTAGAATAGGACTACGGCAGACCAACACATTACTTACTCACACAATTTAAATATAAGTAAGTCTTTGTTTATGTGAAAAAAAAAATGATTCCGGCACATTATTATCCAACAACACCGATCCCTTCTACCCACTTACTCATCCACAGTCACAATATACTGGAATACCGTGAACGAGCCATCAGCGGAACACTGTCTTCCAAGTTACAGGATATAATATGACTGAAACTAGCAGAATATTTAAATCTAGATTAAAGCACTGTCAGAACAATGAAACTAGAATTAAGATGGACATTGTATTAATTCGAATAAAACGTTGTTAATTTTTGAAAAAAGTTTTTCATGCAATAGTGGCCATGCTGGGGAGACTAACCCCAGCAGGGCCCCCCATAAACGCTTATACCTTTTGAACCAGTGACCGACAATAATATTTGGCGACAAATTAGCAATTGTTTGTGTTATCAAAATTTAAATCCATGATGGTGGCCATACCAGGGTCAGTGACACCAATATACGCACTGTTCTATGTTTTTTATGAATGAATTAGAGGATAAAATAAAGTAATATTAGAGAATCCCTCACCTGCGGCACAACGGTACTGCCGTTAAAGACACACATATTAGTAGTTAATAGGTTCAACCGGGAGATCATTTTGTAGTTGAAGATAGTGGAAGGCGAAGCTAAGCTAATTCCTAAAAATTGTACACATTAAAAGAAAGGAATGGAATATTACAAAAATTTATGTTTGTACATAACTGATTTGTTTTATATTAATTTATTATCATGATAATCTTAACCCTTGACCCATGTTACGCGTAACTATTAAACGGTTTGACAGATCAAAGACATTTTGACAGATTACAGACGTTATAGCTGTAAATATTCTTTATTTCTTACGTTTTCTTAACACCTACTCTTATGGGCAGCACACACGCTACGAGTATTGTTACCGCTTAGACTGTACCGATAATCTAAAAGTGTGTATAATGTAAAACTGTACAGTCGAAAGGAATCGGTTGAACTGTGTCGATAAATCGTAACTCGTATCCGATTCCGTTTTATCTAATCGAATTTTCATTTTGCTCTGTTCGATTGTTCAGTTTTTATCATACACACGTTTCGGTACTGTCTAAGCGGTAGAAGCAAGCGGTAGAAGCAGTAACGGTACTCGTAGCGTGTGTGACACCTGACTGTAACTTTAACACATGTATTGAATATAATAAAAACTAAATAAATAAAAATTACATCGTTTTATTAGACATACGAATTTAATTTCAATATTTTTAAGTTAATTATTGCCAACGGCGGAATCAGGAAGTAGGTAATGAATTACGCAATTAAGTAAGGTGAGCTGTTGAACACAAAAAATAAACGTAATTTTGTTAAGCACTAATGATAATTACACGATACGAGATCCAAACCTTTAAGAATAGATCGTACTCGGCAAAGGCCGCCAACTTGATGGTGACGGTTACCCCTCTACTCGTTAGCCCACTCTATCAGTGAAAAACAAACAAAATACCTAGTACATTAACACTATGGCAATGTCTTCGAAAGGTAAATGTTAAGGGAGGGACGTCTGCGAGCGCCTGGTGTCCGTAGCGTAGAGATTTACCCGAAGGTGGTTTTGCGGGTAGACGTTAGGGTGGGTCAGGAATAAAATCTGCTCGAGGCGTCATCCTATTTCAGGCTCAGTATGGCACACTGAGTTGTTTTAGTCAGTTTGATTCAACACTCCGCCCCTCCATTGTGGTGTGTACTCTATAATAGGGTACACACCACACCATAACCTCATCACGCACAACACAAAAAGGCACAACTCCCTAAGCTTTTACCAATTATAGCCCTTAGCCGTTAACAATGCCGATATTTGTGGTCTCACTAATTGATTATATTATTAATCGAGTAAATAAAGAACTCATTTGAAATAAAACTCATCATAAATATGTAGTAATTTAATTAACAAATCTGCATCGTTTTCAACATAATATATTATATTATACCGAAACAATGGATCTCTGAACTACCTAGTAGTACAGTATATAACAACAAAATAAATAGTTTATGTAGTTTAGTAATTAAACTTGATTAATCATTGGCGACGACTGTACAACTGCTACTATGAAATAAATTAATTAAAAACAAAATCCGTCCAAAAATAATAATTCTAATAAACAACAATACAACACAAGCTGAAAAGAAAAAGTATACAAAAGAAATAAAGTAATAAAAATACAATAGTCGGGCCAGACTACAAAAAAAAATTCAAAACTTTGTATGCTACCTGCAAGTCTGAGATATTAAAAGTATTCGGCTGAAGTTGAAAATCGACTTTGAGCGAATATTTAAAATATCTGACTAGAAATATGTGTATATAGCACATTTTCACAATTAGCTATTTTTTTCTTACTATAACTATTTACATGAGATATTACTGTTACTAAAAGGTAGTGTACAGAATATCGTACTATTTAATACCAATATAAGTTGACCTCATCTAAGTACTTCATTTTATTATTGCCTCATTGACTTTATGCATCTCAATATAACAAACACTATGTAAGATTACACGCTATATACATTCTTAAGTATACAATCAAACACTTCGTGGCTACATTTGCTAACATATTTATAGGTTTTACTTCTGGTAGGGTTGATTTGTCATTAGTAAATAAAGTCATTCAGATAATATAACTGTTTTCAGAACGATTTAAAAAGATTACTTGGTAGTACTTAGTATTATCAAGTACTTTTAATGACTCGCAAGTCACGCCACGTCAAGCATGGTAATAGAAACTTAACTTTGATAGTACGACTACGAAAAATCTAAAAAACTTTATTCAAAAATAATATAGTAAGCTTATAAGGTCTCTTTCTCTAGACACGATACTCTCATTACACTAGACCAGCTAATTTCGCATTTACTTCTTCACAAATTTTACACCAGTCTCGATATTCTTCAGGAGTTCAGGAATGGCAGCCTTGAGGAGCTCCTGTTCGAACTTGTTGAGTTCGCCATAGCCGAGGTTCTTGGCCACACCGTTCTTGCCGAAGAGAACAGGGTTGGCAAAATAGCCCGCTTCTGTCAGGTCAGACTTGATATACGCGCATTCTACTACATTAGCTTCTCCCTGGAATTGGAAAGATGGCGAACGATATAGTATTTTATGGATATAAAGAACATGTAATGACAGTAATTGAGAGAGGAACATTGCAATAGTTTAAGTATATTAAAAGAATGAGTAAAGAGCGAATGTGTAAAGGAATTCGGCAATGTGCTTTGATGGTCACATTAGATTTATCACAAAAGAGTGCAGGGCACTCACTAAGTTATCTTTCTTTTGAACACTTTCCTCAATATTCTTATTACGCTTTGCTGTCCTTGTGAACTAAACTACCAAAATATATAACAATAGAGGAGTTGCCTACATAAAAATCAAGTATTTTAAGTCTTCTGGAAACCAGTTTTTAAAAAATTTATTCATTACTTCAATTTTCTATTAGAAGTTTTTTTTCAATCGTTGAACGCCTCTTCCATAAATAACCTGACGACAGCAAACAACGATACATCATGAACTGTTAAATTATTCAAATATAAACGCGTACTTACAGCCAGACCTCTGAGTACGGAACCAGCAAGACGCGCACCAGCATACGCCATGGAAAGGGTAGCGGAACCGCCACCGGCCTTGGCCTTTACGACCTATAACAATAAATTAAATACCCATATACAATAACTTTCTCATAAATAGTAATTATCTGCAAGCTGTGCACTAGGCTTTGTAAAACAGACCAACAGACACACTTAGCATAATAGTCAGAAGCAAACAGTAAAGTTTGTCAGAAGTTAGCTAGAAATATCAGTAATATACGTTAAAGAATACCTTATAATATTTAGTGAGTACGAGAGTTAAATTAAGACGATACAAACTTGAATCCAATCGGCTATCTTTCATTGTCTTAACTCGAAGTGAAAACGAACTGAACGGCATTAAGGATGTACAATACGTTGATTTTGAAAATCTACCAAAATTTTAGTTCTTTTAAATATCGACGCTATCAATTATAATTATCATGTAACTTACAAAATGGCTGTATACCCTATCTGCACCAAATACTGAAATATTTCCAAAATTATTCGCAACATATTTTTTTAAAATGTTTATTTAGCTTAGAACATAAATATAGAAATAAAAAATTACTTACTTCAGTACCAGCTTCCTGGATCCTTTCGGTAAGCTTCTTAATATCTGCCTGGTTGGTTAACTTGACAGCGGGCTTCGCCTGGCTGAGCAAGGGAATGATGGTCACACCGGAGTGGCCTCCGATGACAGGTATGGACACGGTACGGGGGTCCACGCCATTAATCTCTCCAATAAATGAGCAGGCACGAACCACATCCAGGGTGGTCACACCGAGAACGCGGTTTGGATCGTAGACTCCAGCCTGAGAATAAAAATGTAAATAATGTAGTACATTATATGATCAATTTTTACTGTAGCTATTTAATTGTAGCTAACATTTATGGAGTGTAGATGCAAGGAGAAAAACTACGATATGAACATCGCTGCGGTAGACGGAGTGAAGTGTGCTGAGTTAAAATATTATAATACTGTATTGTCTGAATCTTATTTATTTTCTAACTTATTGACTATTTTCGTAGTCTAGGACACTGTTTAGTTTTTATTTCAGCCAAATTTATCCTAGGCTACCGCAGCGCCACCCATATTGGACGCGTTCTCTTTACCTCTTCACTCCATACTAACATTAAATAAGAGTATCGTAACAGACGATTCTAATATATTACATTGAAATAATATTTGGTTCAAAAATCAGAATACAGTAAAAACAGTGCATTTTTCGCATCAGTGTAATTGCAAGCTTTCCTGTGACGTTTAATAGTAAAGAGACAGAAAAATAATAATAAAGAGAAGCTGATTTGATTTGACAGTAATCTACAATACCGCAATACGCCGTGAACATTTGCTGGTTTTAAGACAATAAACTATAATTTCTTCAAAAATGGTTCAAACCAATTATTTTAAGCGGCATTATAAATTTATTATACATGATAATCGAAAACTAATTCCCTGCAGATTGTGTCAAAAGATATTGCTTATATTAAAGGCAAACAATTTACTGACACTACACTGACTGTTAACTACACTAGAATTCATCAGTTTTTAGTGAACTTAGAGCTTTCAAACACAGATAACGTGCGACTCGTTGGTAACGCTCAATAGGTATCAATAATTATATAAATTCAAAGAACATGGCATGGTTTTCCTTCTTTTTGACCGTACGTTAAATGTATACAGTTACTTTTCCGCCGTACACTAAATACCGAAAACATATTAAGTAATAAAATACGGGGCAATATATGAACGATCAAATTAATACATGAAGCGATAAGTACTCAAGGTCGGATATTATTTATGGCGCATGTTCGTCAATGACATGAGAGAAACTATCAACAACAACAGCGTGTTACAGATTACTTAATAGTCACTGATCATCATCAGTTTTTCACAGAAAATTCTACATCTTACAATATTTAGTAAGTTAAGGTTATGAAGAATACTCAGAATTATTTTAAAAAATAAAGAGTTATTAAACTCTTTATTTTTTAATATAATTCTGAGTGTCTGAATGTATCTGTCACGTCTCTGTTTGAGGCGTTGTAGCTTATTCGTCTTACTGTTAGCACATGTATAACGCGTCTATAATTTTATCAGTAATTTACGTAGTATATGTTACATAATTAAGCTTGAATATGAAACCATGTACATAGTTATTTGGATGAAATTTACGAAGGTCTTTATTCTACTAATAACTGATTATTGTGACTTAAGTATATTAGTTATACATGCTTCGCGGACTTACTATATATTTTATATTTTATTGCACATTATTTTTATAAGCAAACTTTTATTTTGGCCTTTATTATTACGATTTTTTTTTATTATTTAAGACAGTTTGAAGGTCTTATAACCACATTTTAGTTTTATATTAAATCAATTTTAGATTAGCCATTATGTTGATTTGACTTTGACTAGTCCACTTTTACAATCCGAGGGGTGAAATAAAAGAAAATACTAGACTGTCCAAAAAAAACATCGCCCTAACTAGACAATAAAGGAATAACTCTATAAAATAATAATAAAGATTTATGGAACGCATTCTACAAAGATGTCAAGGATCGGTGCTACGTTTTTCCATTTTCATTGAGTTCGTTATTTTTCAATTTGAATTTAGACAATCATAGTTTAGTAGAAAATTTGAGTATATGTTAATTCTGTTTAAATAGTCTTGGCAGAATATTATTATTTGAGAGGCCTATGCCCAGCAGTCGACTACGATAGGCTGATGATGAATTTTATATTGAGTTATCATGTGGCAAATACATGACAACATGACTGTAATCAATTATCGATGGTATAACGTACTATATAGATATTAAATAACAGTAACAATAACTTAATAATATTATTTTGGACATCTGACACACAACGCCGTCTGGTTTCAAACTAAGCAGAGCTTGTACTATGAAAGCTAGATTGACTGAAAGAATACTTAAATACTTTCATTTTTGTAGTAAGATACATATTATACATAAAAAAAACACCAAAACTCCAAAAAACTAAAACTAGTACAAACGAATAATATAAAGAATAATAATAGTAATTAACACTTAATCAGTATTACATACCCTTTTAAATACAGGCGGACTCATAAGTCTTCGTATTTTATACCTATATACGTAATTATTATATACCTAATCTTTTACTTAGTCTACGTATTTTGTCTACGTTCTTTTAATTAAAGGATAATTGTAACCTCTGAAGCAGACGTGGTAACGCATTTATAACTATTCAAACCTATGAAATTTAAAGTTTTAAGAAAAGTGGCTTTGAATCGTTGTCATATGAGGATACAAATATGTACTACATCAGTGACGTAATCCACGATAAGAGGAATATCTGAATTACTTCTTATCAACGACTACATGAAAGTGTACTTTACTTACGGGATAATATATTGCAATGTAAAAAGAACAATACATCATATAATCTTTACCATTTTTCGAAGAACTTTAACCTAAGCAAGTTATTCATCATGTAGGTTTAAGATAATTTTTTTAATACTTTGTAGGATCTATATTGTAATATTTTCGACATTTTCTTTCATATTATACATTATTTATATATATATCTAGCCGACTCGCGTAACTTGGTTTGTGACTCTTAAAAATAATAAATTTACCGTTTTTGCAACATTTTTTATTGATGCTAGGCTCCTAACGGTCGTGCCGTGATGTTATATAGCCTATAGCCTTCCTCAATAAATGGTCTCTCCAAGGCAAAAATTTTTTTCAGTTCCAATCAGTAGTTCCTAAGATTAGCGTGTTCAACCAAACAAACAAACTCTTCAACTTAAACATTAGTATAGTTTCCAACTTATTGAGACTAACTTTTTATTTGTGGACTAATTATAATGAGTTCTCAGTTTCAAGGTCTAAATAAAATTTTAGATAAAATACACTTACGTTCTTCAAGACCTCAGATGCAATAGGCACCATGGAGTTGACGGGGTTGGTGATGATAGCCATGATGGCTTTAGGCGCTTCCTTAGCGACAACGGATGCGAGATCACGTACGATGGATGCGTTCGTATTGAACAGGTCATCACGAGTCATACCAGGCTTACGGGGCACACCAGCAGGGATCACAACGAGGTCAGCACCTGATGAGAAATTACCAAATGGTGGATAGAAGCTCTGCTATATAATATTACATAATAATATAATATTATATAATATAATATTACCCATAAAAGTTATGTGTAGGTCAGTCAATGAATTTATAGATTCACACTAGTAATATATATCAACTAAACTTTCCAGGTGGTAGGTTACAAGAATTTAAGAAAAAGGAAGAATCTATCTATTATCAATTTACATAAAATAATAAGTTATGAAATCATTCCTAGTTATTGTCTAATCATTTAGTTTTAACAATTAGTTTAAGAATTGAACAAAAATGGTGCTAATTCAGTTGTTGACACAACTAAACTTAAATTTCTTTAAAATTCTCTTATTTTAGTGAGGCAATTTCCAAAATGCTATTCTGTTTTCAAGTCAAACTAAATTTGGTATTCTTAATGAATACCAAATTTAGTTTGACTAAATAGCATTAAATTTTAATCTGACGTCACTAAAAGTTAAAAGGAAAGTGTTACCATTAAAATAAACTTTTGAAATGGTTTAATAAGATTTTAAAATTCCTATAAATGATTAAGCATATAATAAATTAAATAGTAAACAAAATCTCGTATTTCTCAGTTATAGTTCACTTACCTGACAAGCCGCACCTTACCTTTTTCTTTATCTATGTAATTAAACTGAATATCTCTGAATCTATGCAAGTAAATTTGGCATGATTGACCATGATTGTCATAAAATACCTATTTTAGGTATTTTATGACAAAATAATTGACAAACAATAACATCAATACATTTGAAAATAAATACATAAGCTAGAGCATAAATTAATAATCAAATTAACTAGCAAAAGCTTTAGGATTTTGCAGTTTTCTACCTAGTATTAATTTTTTAAAACCGTTTGTGAAAGCCAATTATATGTGATCTTTTAATATGTTAATTATTAATATGGGCTTCATTAATTACTAACTTTTAACTGACCACTGTTTACATTGATAATAATTCTTTAGTTTTCTAACAGATGGCGTAAGAAGTAATAGTCCAGTTTTATAATTTTCAAAAGACATACACATAACAAACAACCTACAATAAAAATTCTAATTAATTAAAATTATTTAATACCTACAATAATATTCTAATCAATTTATTCTCATCAATTAAAATTATTACATCTTCTATTTTTATAAAATTTAATATAATAGTTTTATGATAGATCTAGACATGAATTGAAATTAATCTATGAAAAATATGGTATCCATTCAATCCCCTAAACAGGCCAAAACATAATATGTTTAATTATTAAATAGCGATTTATATTATAATTGCTATTTATCATAAACAAATCCCCAAAATACAAAGAATAAGCTCGTATATATAAACAGTATAACCAACAAATTAGTCAGCATGAATTGAGATAATGTGAAATTTTAGTCTGACAATTCTAATTATAGACAATCTTTGAAGATTACAACGCACAACAGAATCACAAATAAATATTGGACTAAATTAAGTAACTTACCTAATTTTGGTTGTGTCAAACTAGATATAGTTAAG
Source organism: Arctia plantaginis (assembly GCA_902825455.1). NCBI lineage: Eukaryota > Metazoa > Arthropoda > Insecta > Lepidoptera > Erebidae > Arctia > Arctia plantaginis. The sequence goes on along the minus strand of CADEBD010000327.1, from coordinate 8,287,731 downwards.
TCTTGTTTTCCAAATATGAAATGGTATTTGACGGGACTATACTAACTTTTGTGATTTTTAGTTTAGTTTAGAGAGTTTTCGAACAACATAATTAGCACTAAAGAAATGGTATTTGACAGGACTAAACTAATTTTATGTGATTTTTAGTTTAGTTTAGAGAGTTTTCTAACAACAAAATTAGCACCAAAAACAAACTCCTAAACACCCAACAATTGCTTTTTACAGTCCTTTGTCAATAATGTCATAAACCATTTATTTAAACTAAAAGAAACATGTGGATTAAATTGTGTGTTCTGGTGTTTAATCAACAACACACCAAGAATGAGAATTTTTTATATTGCTTCTTTAATTGTGTATTTACAGGCTGACAAGGCAACACACAGACATAATTTATATAAAATATTGGAAATTATTTATAATTTCAAGCAATAAAAAAAAACATATAGTGGAAATAAATGAGAATGATTTTAAACGATCACCTATTACCAAAATACTTTTTACATTAGTTTTGTCAGAATGTTTATTACCTAGAAGAAGTAAGCTTAAAAATAACTGCTAGTAAACAAGTTTACTATAACAGTCAAGTTTCTAAAAGGAACAAGTTTATGTATTATTTAATAATAACATCATGAAAAGCAGGTCTCAATGTCTAGGTCAGACTAACAAGAAGGTTAAAAACAGGTCATTATACTATTTATTGATGACCTCACATAAATAATCAGTTATCTAAAATTGGCACAAACATAACTGTACTTAAAAATGTTAAGGTTATGTTATGTAATAGGAAGATACATTTGTTATATATATTAATTTTATGTAAAACTTACCTTTAATCGCATCAGCGAGTTGCTCAGGGCCCTTGTGTCCTGTGACCTTGGCAGGTGTGTCCATGTGCGATAGGTCGACCGCGACACCAGGGGTGACTGGTGCAAGATCGTACAGGGCCAGGTGAGTAACCAGAGCATTCTGCTTCAAGAGAAGAGACAAGGGCTGACCGATACCACCAGAGGCACCAGCAACTACAACTTTGAAGTTTTTCTGAAAAGAAGCTTCGTATAAAATAACAATTTATGAGCATCGCTATTAATCGGTCGTACAAATAAATATATACTTAAAATTACCTGTGAGGTAGTGGAGAAGTTCTTAGCGCCATTCTGGACCGCTACAGCAGCGATGGGTTTCAAAGCACGAGAAAACATTTCTCTATTTTTAAGTAAATGAAACTAATTTATGAAGATTATTCGCGTAATTCCACCTGACCTGGCCGACCTCTACTAGATAACAAGTGATGTAACAAGAACAAGAACGATCTGTGCTGTCAGTTTTATCATCACAGGCTGTGTCTACCTACAACTAAGTAACTAGTGGTGTTGTAGTGACTATGTACAATCGGAGTACGTACGAAATGAGTAAATACGCGTTTGTACTTGATATATTTTTTAACTGATATATTTTCCAAGTCGTTTTTTAATGGTCATGGACCATTCTAATGTTATTTGACAAATGGTGGCAATTAAAATTCAAATAGTAATTAATTCTTAATTTTACATTTATCAACACTGCGGCGTTGTTTTTGAAAAATATCTTAAAAGAAATAAATTGAACTCCCATCTAGATTTAGATAATATCTAAGACATGAGTTTCGTCTCACAATATTCAATTGTCAAATAGGATTAGGTACGATGGAATCAAATACGTAAATCGAAATAATAGATGACTTGCAAAATATTTTAGGATTTATCAGTAACATTAAAATCCTAAGTTTTGCTTTTAACATAAAAAAATAGCTTACTATATAAAGATACATATAATTTTTTTGTAAATTTCGGTTTTTAAGGTAGAGAAATTTAACGTGGCAGATCTCTTTTTGAGTTCAAAAGAACTCAAAAAGAGATTTGCCACGTTAAATTTACAAATGATGGCGTGACCATTCATTTGTAAGTAATTTTGAATCAACTTATTACTATTTAGTCATTTTTAAACTTACAATTTAAGAAAATAACAGTTTGATTGTTTTAGTAATAAATAAAGAGTATCTATATTAATTTTTAAACCTTGTATCACTTTTTAAACCCTGATTTCCCTAACCGACTTCTCGAATGTTTCGATAGTTGTTGCAGCCACGGTTGTTTGCCTCATTACACTATTATTACACAGAATACTTATATGTGTGTGTGTGTGTGACACCCGATTTTTTTTAATGGGTGTCCGAGAATGTGTGCGTGCCGAAGATACCAAACGACACAAGATTCTGTGTTGCACTTTGATAATAATATATTAATTACTCTAATACTCCAACTGACACCTCATCAGTAGTGTTAGTAGTATCTACATTGCACTCGTGCTAAGCCAGGCGGATTGCTGGTTAATTATATAATCCACATTAATATCACGGATAATACGATGGGTATCATAAGGTGTTTCTAGTAGTTAATCACAATTGCTCTAGTCGTTGGAATGGAAGTGCTTGGAAGAGGAGAAGGCACTCTTCCGATGATTTACTATGATAATAACCAACGTACCGGCCTTCAAGAATATAGGGAGGATGCGACGGCGACAAGACTTTTGCTGCTGTTTTACGCTATTGCTGTCTGACTTTGAAAGACTCGACTAACCCGTTTTTCTATTAATTGTGATTTAGTCGGAGATTGAATATGCACCAGAGTAACAAACCAAACGAACAAGACCAACCAAGATTGATTTCAGGGCTGGGTGAAACTAATGAAAGTAAGTAATGTTTCATATTATTGTGATGTTAAAAAAGTATTCATTTTAGCAAACGACTGTAAGGACTGATCTTTAATTGACTTTAAAACTAATTGACAGCAAAAAAATGCAGCGAGACGAAGCTTAATTAGTAAAGAGACGGGACCAGGAATATTAGTGTATGATTCTCGCATGCTCCACGCTGCGATACGCAAGCGGATTCTTACTTCGTGCCTTTCCACTAGGCACGGTAATTTTGAAGAATTTACAATAATCGACTGCATGGATGGCATAGTGGTTTAAGCAGTGGCCACGCCTGCTTGTGGTGCGGTGCTTTTATAAAATGAACTTAAAATTGATGAATTGATTTCTCATACTTATGCTAATCTCAAAAGGCGTATTACAACTTATTTTATTTTATTCCAAAGTTTATTGGAAAGAACGGCTTGGGCAACGGAGTACAGTACACGCGACAATTATAATGAATCATCAAGTAGAATGCACCAGAAAGAGAGTATTATTTAATGGCTATTCCGGATGCCATTACATAACACACTACTCATAACAGTTTCGTTATATCGCTTCGATGAAAAATACGAAAATCATATTCTACGAACAATATGATAATTTTCGTATTATGTATATGCTTTTCCTCTTCATGAGGATGGCGAGTGCTACACACGTGATGCTAGTACCGAAGACAATAATTGACAAACGTTAACAATCATGTATGAATCCGTGATAATATCCTAAGATGAATGAAAATACAAGTATTTAATAACTTACCGACTTATCTTAACGTGTCCGTGGTGTTTCTTTCATATTACGAAAAAGACACTGTGTAGCGAAGTATTATAAAATGTTGGTTCTATATGTATTCTGGCGAATATACAAATCTTTATTCCATCAATTTATAAGTAGTAATAACCACAAATTAGTCACTTTAACACGATTTTACATGTATGTATGTAACGGAATCTTTGAATTTGTTATTCACCCATTTCGACCCTTGAATTAAATTGATACTCTGCACACTTATCAAGGTTCAATGACATTACAATAATTTAATAAGGTTGTCCGATTATCCTGATCAGGATCTTCAGGATTAACGATTTTTCCATATCTGAAAACAGGGTAGTCTGCAACTTAATTACTTGTTACTTGATGGTGTTTGATGAAATAATCATCATTAAAGAGATCATTAGGAAAATAATATTGTACCGTAAAAATGCGTGGGCCACTTTTTAAGACATTTTATAATATAATGATCAAAATTCGATGGTCAACTTCAACTTTTGGTTAATGGCTTTGTGGAAAATTCGATGGTAAAAATATTTACTTCAATTGACATTATTACTGTACCCCGTGATTGACATCTAGCATCTAATTTTTCTTTAACTTTATGGCCGCTCATTATTAGTACCGTGAATTCATGGCAAACCTGCCGCGAATGAAGGACCTAGTGTGAGTTTATTTCACATGAACGCGATCGTCACGGTGACAGCGTTCGACGTTGTGATTAGTAAAAAGTTCAGTGCGAGCAGAGCTGTTGTCGACAGGATCGACATAGGAATTTAATTTAATTTAGTAGTGAGTTTAATTTAGGTCACAGCACTGTTATGTTTCATTACGAGCTCATGATCATATAATTATATCATAGAGTCATAAGTTCTACTTAGAGACTAGTGTTTAATTAGCTTTAAGCTTGTCTTAGAGATCGGTAGACTTTACAAATATTTTTACACGGTCTGATAACGGCAAATAAAAAATAACCTGGCTCAGGTGTGCCCAATTGCTTTTTATTGCAAACCTAAGCATAGTCATATTCGTGTAAGTTGCCAAACGGTGCTATTTTGTTACAGGAATATACAATTACCCGTTATTATAATATTACAATATATTTAGTAAATACCAACCCGTTTGGCCCGCGTAGGCCAAAACCTCCTTTCCAAGGAGAGGCCTATGTTTAGCAGTGGACTGTTGTAGACTGTTGATGATTATTGATATAATAAATTGTCTATGTCCAGCAGTGGACTATTAAAGGTTGTTGATGGTGATGAATATATTGTAACATCTATTCTTGCGTCAGGGGTTAAAGAAGGTGGACTCTCTACTCGGGGGTTGTGCAATCCATGTCCCTTTATGGGGCCCTGGTATGGGTGGAGGCCCTGAAGGCCAGCAACGTTGCTTTACTGCGGCGACCGCAGCGAGTGCTGGTTATCAGGGTCATAAGGGTCCACTCCACCATGGGACCTGGAAGCGAGAGCCCCTGCGGCTCTGTATTAGTGGCGCAATTAGGCTCGGGAGAAATCGGGGATCAGAAATCCTTCACAATAAATTATTAGTTTTAAATCAAATTGGAGCTTGTTGTAAATCCTGACTAGACGAAAAGACCCCATCCTTAGTCAAAAGTTAGTGCCGCTCATATATGTTAGTCATGATCCAAAGCAATAATATCAAGAATAACATTTTTGGTTGCAGACACGAAAAGATTCAAAAAAACTTTTCATTTGAATTATTAATTTCAACTACTGTCGAATGTTTTGTCGACTCTCTATCGGCTTTTCCACTAATATTTGCGTCTTTTTATTCGAACAAACTCGTGCTTTGTTTTCTATAAACCTAAACTACCTCCGTATTCCTTTTTCCTTATTCACCTAGTTCCTTTATTGTGCCACACGAATATCTATTTTTTCTACTAATATTTTTGCAAATAATCCAACTTTGTAAAATTTCATTTCATAATAATTTACTCTACTTTTATACTTTATCTGCCATATCTCAGACATGCGACTCATGCATTACAGTGCTCATTGTGCAGCGGCTAATGAGTAAAACGTTAGAAAGATCCAACGTAATTTAAAGTAGTTCTCTTATTTGTATTGTTTTTTATTATTATTATATTATTTATCTATGGTAGTAGTTTACCTACTCTTTGGTACAGTGTTTATTTTCTGGGTTGGCAATTGGCAATACACATTGACAATTGACATTACTTGACATTGACAGTTTATGGTAGCCGAAAACAATTTGTGTTAAAAGTTGCAAATAAATAATAAATAATCTCGAAAAAGTTAACCAAAATGAACGTAATTCAGGCTGTTAAGTTATATATAACTAAGATGACAGAGGAGAGCGGGCCAGGAATGAAAGTTATTCTAATGGATAAAGACACTGTATGTTTTATACCCATTGCTAAAATTTCTTTTATTTGCTCAATTGTAGTCGTTTTTTTTAGTAATGTATATTTTGGAAACGTTAAACTAGCTAATAATATGTATAGGTTTACTTTTTAGCAGTGTTTTTTTTTCGGAAATAAGTTTATTGCTCATGTCAAATATAAAATAAAAATAATCACTTCACAATTCTCACCCATGGCCACCTGATCCCAAACTAGGCAGAGCTTTATACTATCTCAATCAGACTGCTGATAAACATACTTATATTTAAATTCCACTTAGACAGAAGAAATGATTGTGCTTATCACACAACCATTGGTAAATTATTAATCATTTACCAGACATTGACTTTTAAATAAATTTTCTAGCTACTAGTGAATGTAAATATATTCGATTTCTTTTTCCAGACAAGTATAGTAAGCATGGTGTTCAGCCAATCAGAAATATTACAAAAAGAGGTGTACTTATTTGAAAGAATAGACAGTCACTCCAAATGGGATAATATGAAACACATGAAATGCATTGTTTTTCTGAGGCCAACTTCCGAGAACATCTCCCTATTGTGTAGAGAACTGAGGTACCCTAAGTACGGAGTGTATTTTATATGTAAGTATACTTATTTCATTACTAGTATACCTCAATTAGGCAGATGCAGGGTAGAAGAGGTTGCATTTATTAAATTTAATTATTAAGACTTTGTTCAATTTTATTAAAATTGATGTACCAATGTGGTACGGCCAGGCATAGTGGATGTAAGTAGTTATTATTTTTTATTTAAAAGACAATTCCCGCATTAGGAATATATCCTGTGTCGCGGGGGACTTTACAAACATACATGAAACGGACACAAAGAACACCCAGACTCAGAACAACAATTTGTGGATCGCACAAAGTGTAGTCCCATGTGGGGGTTGAACCCACAACACTCGGTGTAGTAGGAAGCGGTGTGGCGACCGGTTAAACCACTATGCCATCCATGCAGTCAAATAACTATTATTAACTATTAATAACTAGCTTTTGCTTGCTGCTCTGCCTGCGTGTATGTCGGTTATCACAGTACAAAAGTAGCCTATGTCCTGACTCAAGAATCAAACTGTCTCCATACAAAATTAAATCTGAATGGGTTCAACGGTTATTAATTGAACATACAAACTTCCACCCCTTAAACAACAATTTCTGGGATAGAAAATATGCCCTTGCCCGGGTCTCAAACTATCTTTATATGAAATTTCATCTTAATTGTTTTGGCTGTTCACAACATTTTCTGCTCAATTCAGTTCCAAAAGAAAGGATTGTTATGTTTGTCAGTGCAGTCAAACTTATATTTATAGTTGTTCAGCATGTATGTTGTAAAGTCAATGCAGTTGGTTTTAGTTCACTAAACAATTGTCAGATAAAATGTTAAAATAGACTACAATTTAAAAAAAGCTTTCATTCTTTTTTATTTTATTAAATTAACAACAATACAAACTTTATCCAAAACTACAGTAAGCTATTAGCATGGTCCCTTTATTTTAACCATAGTATTGATAAGCAAATGATAGTTATATGGATAGTATTATTATTACTTATGGAAAGATATGTAACTGAACAAAGGTCCCTAACTGCATAATCAAGTTATAATGGCAGTAGGGTGGGCACATAGCAGAAGGAACAAATAGACATGATCTAAATGGTCTCAAATTGAGATCACAGAGCGAAAATAAAGAGCAGCATAGGACATCTATCAACAGAGTGAACAGATGACCATGTAAAGTTGTAGGTCTTCAGTAGTGTGTGTGTGCAGGATGTTTCCAAACAGTTTTCATAGAATTCATTAAGGGTGGCCTATGTCTAACAGTGGGTGTTTTATTGAAATTTTGATAATAATGATTTACTTTGCAGCTGTTTTTGAGGTATGGGCAAACGAGCAGACGGGTCACCTGATGATAAGTGACTACCGCCGCTCATGGACACTCCTCGTATTGAAGGGAGGGTTTCGTACTATGGAACCTCACTCACTAGATTAATAGCAACGAAACGAATTGCATAGCAGCAGCTTAGTGTTGTTGAGTTATTTGAAATTTCTTTTTCTAGACTTCAGCAATGTGATATCAAAGGCTGACATAAAGACCCTAGCAGAATGTGATGAGCAGGAGACAGTGAGAGAAGTGCAAGAGGTGTTTGCTGATTACTTAGCTGTGGACAGGCATTTGTTCTCATTCAATATTGCGGGCTGTTTGCATGGTAGTTAACTATTTTCTTATTCTTTATTACTAACTATGAAACCCTTAGCAGTCTTCTCTGTTCAGACCACATCCTTTTTCTTATTACTGGTATGCTGCTATCATATTTTGGTGACATATTGAGAATAATTGTTGATCTTGATATGAATCTTGTCAGGTCGTTCATGGAATCAACATCACCTCCAACGCTGTGCCCAAGGTATCTTGGCCCTACTCCTGTCAGTGAAGCGCCGAGCTGTGGTCCGGTATGAGGCTGCATCAGAACCTTGCGCTCGCCTCGCTGAACGTGTGCGAGACCTTCTGCGTCGAGAAGCAGTACTTATTGATAACAACATACCATTTAATGGAGAAATACCGACACCACAGTTGCTGATTATAGATAGGAGAGATGACCCAGTAACACCTTTATTAAGTCAGGTTAGTTTTTTTTTTTTATTGAGGTTAAAAAATTCTTCTCAAAAAGACGAATTCTAACGGGCAACGAAACAGTGTTAGGTATTTATCGCTAAAAATTTATGTTAGGTTACACGTTCAGCGATTTCACATCCAGCCAATATTATAAAAGGTAAAACTAATTATTGAGAGCTCTATAACTCGAACCTCGTTAAGTCAAAATCCTCAGTAAGTCGAAAAAAAAATGCCAATCCCTTCCGCTGAACCCTCGACCTACGCGGTATCTCGAATTATTTACATACCTTTTATGTAAGTCGAACAGAATGTTTATAATAACAAATACATATTTATACTCTATAACTCGAATTTCAAAAAGGCATTTAATACCCCGGCAGTAGTAGTTACTAAAATACAATGACGTCTTACTTAGAATATAACGAAATATATTGTCCCGTACCTGAATAGAATTCAAAATGAATGTTCGGGTTCAAGGCTTCTGATCTCTTTTTGTCTTGTACACATGCAATTAATGAATACATTCATTAAACTTTCTAAGTAACACAGCTGTGAGCGTTATGTTTGTTCCTTGTCGACACAGGATGAAGAAGATAACGGATTTTTAGTGTACAGTTTACTTCACTAATGTGTAATTTGTTTTAATATGTAAAAAATATATAGGTATGTACCATAAAACTTAAGTTTAATTGTTATTCAAATTTGACTCTACAAATCGAAAAATATACCTAGGTATCATATCATATATAGGTACCTCCAGGTAATGGTTTTCTTTGCGTGCTTTGTACGTGCTTTTGGTAATACAAGTAAACTTGGATGACGAAGACTACGCTTACTGACAAGAGATTTTTTTAATAAATATAACAACACTAGATGACCCGCGCAACTTCGTTTGCGTCTCTCAATAGTAATAAATTTTCTCCGTTTTTTAAACATTCTTCATTGGTGCTCCGCTCCTATTGCTCTTAGCGTGATGATATATAGCCTATAGCCTTCCTCGATAAATGGGCTATCTAACACTGAAAGAATTTTTCAAATCCTATCATCACCTAAACATAGTTCCTGAGATTAGCGCGTTCAAACAAACAAACAAACAAACAAACAAACTCTTCAGCTTTATACTGTTAGTATAGATTAGATTGGATAGTTTTATCCATAATTTTGTAAAACTATTGTATGGTAATTTATATTATGGCCAATTATTGCAGTTTCAATTGATTTTAAGATTACTGCTCCCCTTTTAAGGGTCGTAGGATAATATTCTCTCTTTGGATAATCCCAATGTAAAAAAAAACATTATCAGTTCCAGAAATTAGTGTGTTTGACCAAAAAGGATAAAACATAAATATATATAAATGAGTATAGATAAAATATGATTAAGTTTGATACCTATAGTTGAATTCATAAGTATATTCTATAAATTTGTTTTAGTTAATATCATTGGCCAGTCTGATTTTAATTGTATTGATTTATACCTTTTTACTTATTATGATTGTTGACTCTTACAGTGGACATACCAAGCAATGGTACACGAGCTACTGACGATCAACAACAACCGAGTAAGTCTGGCGCATCTGCCTGAAGTGCACAAAGACTTCAAAGAAGTTGTACTCTCTTCTGAACAAGACGAGTTTTATGCAAAGGTTTGGAGATTTTGTTTACATTATTTTTCTTTGTCTTTCAACTCTGACAACTGTTCGAATTTTTGTATTTAATTTGCTATCGTTTGTCTCTTGTGAAACGTTGTTGGTTCTAATTTTTTTGGCGGGCTTCTTTGTCTAGTGACCCTGACTGCTGAGCCGGTAGTCCTGGGTTCGATTCCCACCCGGGACAAATATTGTGTGATGAGCACGGTCATTTTTTTTGTGTCTGGTGTAATGTATGTATTAAAAAAATATATAAGTATGTTTATCAGCAGTCTGGTTACCATAGCACAGGCTCTGCCTAGTTTGGGATCAGACGGCCAGGTGTTAGATGTGTGAGATGTATTTTTATTATTTCATATACGACGATGGTGGGTAGACAATAGAATTTAGACCATGACTGGCCTCAAAGAAGTTCGGTGTGCTGACTCGAATCGTCGATAGCGATAGTATATATCATGGAGAGTGCTCCGAGGAATTGTTCGCACTAGTACCGGCCGCAACTTTCCGCCATCGATCAACACGGAAAAATCTACCTTGTGCGCTTTTAAAACACTTCTTGCCTCTTACAACTAATCTATAGAACAAGTTATCGTCTGCGGTATTTCCGGAACGATACGACTTTTAAACCTTCCAGAAAAGAGCGTACTCCTTCCTAAAGGGGCGGCAATGCGTTTGTGACTCCTGAGTTGCAGGCGTTCATGGACGGCAGTAGTCACTTACCATCAGGTGATCCGTCAGCTCGTCTGCCACTCTTTCATAAAAAAAGTCGTTAAGCGTGCAGTGATTTGGCTATGGGGGTCTGAGGTATCAGTTCATTTTAGAAAAGGGGTCTCTTGCCCAAAATAGACCGAAATAGGTATTCCCTGCTGTTCCCTGCTGTAGTAGATATCGCACTGGGTCACGCGTTATGGGAACGTGCTCTAGTCGAATTTAATCAAAGGATTTGATTAGAATTACACACCATGTTACTACTGCTACATCATGTTATTCAATTATCTATCAATATTCACTTCGACTGCACGGATGGCGTACTGGTTTAAGCGGTCACCAGGCCGCTTCCTGCTACGCCGAGTGTTGTAGGTTCAAACCCCACATGGGACGACACTTTGTGTGATCCCCAAATTGTTGTTCTGAGTCTGGGTGTTCTTTGTGTCCGTTTCATGTATGTTTGTAAAGTTCCCCCGATATATCCCTAATGCGGGAGTTGTCTTTTCAACTCTTTCATAAAAAAAATTAAGGTTTTTTGCTTCCCTAAATGTTCTGTGACTTATATAACCAACTCAAATACACTAGTGCTTCCCTAAAAATATTACGGTTTACCTCTTCTGGTGTGACAATCAGTTGACGATAGGGTCGAGATGGGATAATGCTTAAGTACACTTTATTTTAATTACGAATCCAGTATTTAGTATCAGAAATATAGAAAATACCTTAAATCATGGTAAAACATTATACTTACAGAATCTCTATTCCAACTTCGGCGAGATAGGACAAACAATGAAGTCATTGATGGATGAATTCCAGAAGAAAGCGAAGAGTCATCAAAAAGTTGAGAGTATTGCTGATATGAAAAATTTTGTTGAACAATATCCTCTATTCAAGGTATGTAAAAAAATATGCGGTCTAATGACCCAGATACTCCAACTCTGATGAAAATAAAACCTTTTTTATTTTGCGTAGAAAATGTCGGGTACGGTGACCAAGCATGTGACTGTTGTGGGCGAGCTGTCCGCGTGTGTGACTCGACACAATCTACTGGAAGTGTCGGAGCTGGAACAAGAGATAGCTTGCCAGAGCGATCACTCTAAACATTTACAGGTTTGATGCCATCTAAGTTTAAATTGTCTGTTTGATTTTATGATTGTGGATACCACGACATTTTTAGGTCTAGATTCTAAACTACAGTGGGGCCCACATATTGATAAATTATCGAGTAGACTCAGCTCAGCAGCATTCGCAGTAAGACGAATTCGAGGATTGACTGATGTTGATACAGCAGGACTTATTTACTTCAGTTATTTTTATAGCATAATGTCGTACGGTATTCTACAGTCTGAGAATGCTGCCGACATTCAAACTATTTTTGTACTGCAAAAGAGAGCGATTTTAGCACTTTATAATTTAGGCAACTGTTTTTCATTGAGGCAGATATTTAAAGAAATAAACATAATGACAGTGGTATGTCAATATATATATGAAAATGTATACAATATATATGTTCATAAAAACAAGGATAGCTTTTTGAAAAAAGTAATGTATATTCTATAAATACCAGAAATAGAAATACACTTGTAGTACCTGCCTCTAGACTCCAAAAGATAAATAAGTCGTTTCGAGGTCAATGTGTTCGATTTTATAATAAAATCGTTAACAATATTCAAGACTGTCAATTACAAATTTAAATACGCAATAAAACGGCAATTATTTCAGAAGGCATATTACAATTGTTGATTACATAGAAGACAAAAATGCTTGGGATTAATTTATCCCAGGCTATTTCTTAAGTGGAAATGTGAAGTGGGCTTGGGTGTTTTTTAATATTTTTCTTTTCTATTTTTTATGTTTCATTTCACTTTCTCTTTTATTCGATCTTTTTTCCAAATCTTATTTTCTCTTTATTGGCATTTTACGTTTTAGTCCTTAGCAAACGGACATACTCGAACCCCTTGGAAACAGGCGGTTGTAGATCAGCACAGGCATATCGTAGATTTTGTATAATTTTAAATAAATTTATTTTCCTATTTGACAAAACAGAGATTGTTGCTATTGTGTGTGTGTGTTGATCTACGACTTTAGAGTATACATAAAAGACAATTTCAAACAATTAAAAAAATATATGAAATAAAGTTATTTTGAATTTGAATTTGATAGGAACTTATCATAAACACTTATATAATTTCTGAGGGTGGTCACTTATTCCTAAGACCCTAGGATAAGTCAAATATTTTTAATTAACATTTTTACCATAACAATAGTTTGAATATTTATTTACAGCGTTTAAAGAACCTGCTATCAAACGCAGCAGTCCGACACCACGACGCTGCTAAACTGGTAGGTCTGTATGCCCTCCGATACGAAAAGCATGCCAGCAATGCTTTACCTTCACTCATCGAGGCTCTCAAGAATAGAGGAGTCTCGGAGCAGCTCATCAAAAGTGTTATCAATCTCTTGGAGTACGGAGGAGCACACGCCAGGCAGAGTGATTTGTTTGGTCTGCAAGATGCTGTCAAAATTACCAAAAGACTGTTTAAGGTATGTTAAAGATATGTCACTACATGTAAGTCCACCAAACGGAGATGTCCCTTGATCTGAAAACTGCTGATATCTTCAAGGGTATACTGTAAGATATCTTCAAGGGTCTCTAAAACTGGCCATTATATTATTATTCTTTATTGATATTCAACTGCAACAAAATAATATTAACAGTAGCATCTACGATATCTTTTCACTTACATTAACATTTGGTTTATATGGAGTTCTTCACACAACTCCGACTCCGAAAAATACAGAAGATCTAAATCTCGTAACAAATCTCCTTACTTCAGGTAATTGGCCTATGACAGTCCGTTGCTGAACATGGGTCTCTCTCAATGTATGCATAGCATTTGCCTTCCACATCCTGTCCATCCTAGCTACCTTATTTCAAGTCGTCAGTTCATCTGGCTTGCATTGATGCGCAATCTCCTCAGCCTACTTTCTGAATATATATTGAATAGTTATTTCTAAAAGACGCAAAAAAAGAACCATTATCCTAATATAAAATTGTTTTGCTTATCTAGGGTCTGAACGGTGTGGAAAACATATACACACAGCACACACCGCTCTTGAAAGATACGCTAGAAGATTTGATCAAAGGGAAACTTCGAGAAAATCTTTATCCAACTATGGGAGGCGATGACGGTGCTTATGGGCGAAGGCCACAAGACATTTTTGTGTTTATCGTAGGGGGCGCTACGTACGAAGAAGCCTTGTGCGTACATCAGATCAACCAAACATATCCTGGAGTCAGAATCGTGCTTGGAGGCACAACCGTGCATAATTCTACATCGTTCTTCGAAGAAGTGAAGGCGGCTATGCAAGGCGTTCATAGAACACATACAAGACATATTAGAAATGTGTAAGATTGTGCGCCACCGATGGTGCTGTAGGTTTTTAAGATATAAAAGTATTTATTTCAGAAGTATTACAGAAACTTCATTCGCTGGTCTGTACGTAACAAACAACAATAATATTTTGTAATTCGGGTTACATTTGGTAAAATGTAAAAACACAACAAATGTAGATTCTCGAGTTAGTCCGCGAATACCGTTGCGTAACCGTTTTTACTGTTCTATATTTTGTTAGCATATAGTAAGGTCACAGTACATTGGTGACGAAAAGAAACGACAAGACCCTTGGCATGTTAGAAGCCCGACGGGATCGCTCTAAACATGGTTGGCATATCTTCATGATATTTAAGAGGAGCGCCACGTATCATACCAACCAATTTTGGCAAATGTGAGTTGAAAATGACGGTAGTGTAAATATCACAAATGTGTATAATAATAATTAAATCGTAAATTTATTTATTTCTTCCGGAACGTAGTTATTTAAGCATCTTAGAGAGAAGTCAATAGAACACACAAAGCCCTCAAAAGAGAACCGAACTTAAGAGTAGTCCTTATAATATCAAGACAACCTTTCTAGTATTTACTAAATGTACTATTAACATACAAACTATATACGTGTTTAAAAACGACGTAGGAAGGTACCTATTAGTGATGGATTAATTAGTCTTCACACACATTTAATTGTGAATTCTTAATTAGCAAATTAATTGTAGTCGTGAAATTTTGTGAACGTATGAATTAAAACGTACACGAAATTTCGTCGCTTCATTCGTTTACGCTTCACATTCACACAGCGCGTGCTTTTTCATTTGCATCAACTCGAACACTAACTTTCATCGTAGTGCTAAAATATGAATACAACATTTAAGTAACTATTTCGCTCGGAACGGTGACCAAGCGCGGCGCGATTGATTCTATATCTGAGAGTGCAAATGATTTTATTGTCTATTTTAAAAGAAATGCACGTTAGGATAGGATTAGGATTGTTTATTGCATTAATATATTTTTAATATTATTCTTAAATTATATTATTTTTAATACCCGAATATTTTATTTGTGTTTATTATGGCCGTGGACGTATAAAAAAAGTCGGACGGAACTCCCGCTAAGACAAAATTGAGGCACCGTAATGGCAGCAGGTCTCTATGAGAATGAATTTAGGGCTTACCCAAATTTTATTCCGCAATTATTTTTCTTAAATGACAGACAGACGACAGACGAGGCAGACGAGGAGACGGGTCACCTGATGGAAAGTGTTTGAAGGTCGTACCGGTCCGGAAATACCGCAGACGATAACCCGTTCCACAGATTGGTTGTGCGAGGCAAAAAGTGTCTCGAAAAGCGCACAGTAATGGAGCACCAACTATCCAGTTGATGACGTTGAAAATTTTGCCGTGTGGAACGATGGCGGAAATTTGCGGCTGGTATTAGTACGAACAGTTCGTCGGAGCACTCTCCATGATATATGCGATAGAGAATGCAGAGTGAAGCCACATCTCTACGTAACGCCAAGGGATCAAGCCGATCGACCAACGAAGATCGACGATTCTAGTCGCTCTTCGTTGGATGCGGTCCAGAGAGAGAAGCTGGTACTGAGGTGCCTCTGCATAGAGATGCGAACAGTATGCCATATGCGGCCGGACAGCGCCTTATAGAGCTGAAAGCGGTGGGCTAGAGTGAAATACTGCCTCGATCTGTTCAGCACACCGAGCTTCTTCGAGGCCAATTTGATCTTACCTTCTAAGTGACCTCGAAACTGGACTTCGCTCGATATTACGATGCCTAGGATTCCGATGTTGGCTGAGGCAGTTAGGGAGGTGCTCTCAAACCGAGGTGATACGACAAATGGTATCTTCTTTGCGGTGAACGCACAGACCTGTGTCGGCTTTTTTTATATTTAAAACATTTATTTTGTGTTCTATTCCGGCCAAAGTATGTTCGGATTCTAAGTTTTCTTCTCTAAAAACTCTCTTCTTTTCTAAAAACACAATTTCATTGCCAGTTTTTGTGAGAATGTGTTTGTGTTTTCTTTCATTTTCACCATTACAATTTATAATTATTTGAATCCAATAGTTTCTCCATACCCCATTTTCCTTAGTAAATTTAGTCAAAAAATATAAAATAAAATACCTTAGTAGTAACTAATAAGTAAATAACCTTAATAAATTGATTTTAATAAAAACCCGAAAATTTCCTATATTTCGGGTAATTTTCACACGTGAAAATTGTCAACTCAACTCGGCTTATAATGAATTCTTTTGTTCTAGAGAATGAAGATTGATTTTAATGTATAAAGTCTGGAAAAAAGAAAATACCTATTTCTTAGCGTTTCATGAATTCACCGTGCGGGTGCCGGGTCCATCCATTCGCGTAATAGATGGGGGCAACACATGCGACAGCGCCTGGGACTTCGACCCAGGTATACGTTTAGGGAGGCGACGCGTCAGCGCTTACCTCCACTGTCTGCTGTGTTACCCCCTCTACCTAACCATATTTGACACGAACCTAGCAATGCCGCTTTGGATATTTGTTCAAGAAAAGAGCTTACTGAATCTCTTGGCAATCCAAGGTCTTTAAGCAGGTTATAGAGGGGTTTAGCTGGTATACCCCTCGCACCCACTTCTAAGGCATACAACGCAACAACATAACCATTTTTAGTTATTTCATTTACCTACGAAATGTGATGCCTGGATCATCTCTCGATGTTTGCGCGCGTAATGTCTGACTAATGTGTGCGTGCGTGCCGGCCTGTACGTACAGCGAACTGGCCGACTATGAGTGACACAGTTTTTTGTTAGCGAGACCATGTCCGACTTTTTTTGTACGTCCATGATTACGACTTAGCATTAGCAAGTGGCCGGCAGATTAGGTATTGTTTTGAATGACGTTGTTGTTTTGACTATTTCTCGAAATGTTTGTTAAATTGTTTAAAGTTGTTAATTGCCCATACCTACTTTAAATTAAACTTCTTATTAACAAATACTATATAGGTACCAATTTAAGTTTTGAAGAGTATGACGCGTGCGTTGTTAGTAGGTATTTTATGAATAGATAGGGATATTTTTGTGAATGGATACCTAGTGTTAAGTGACGAATTGTCGAAGGCTAGCATATTGTGAACAAACCTTATATTGCATTATTTCTGTAATTGAGAAAATAATATAGCAGCCACTTTTGATCGCGAAAGTCGCGGTGAGTTAAATAAAAATGAGTTAATTATGTAAAATTAATACTTAGTGATAGGTATACCTCCAAGTTAGTATCGTTTTCATGTGATCTCCTTGTACCAAATTGCAATATTAGCAAATTATATTAGCATTAGCAATTAACATGCTAAGGCATAAGAATTCGCAATTAATTAATTTAAATCTAATTGACATTAATGCCCATTACTAGTACCTATGTATCAATGGATGTCCTGAAGAAAAACATTTGTAACGTTTTTTTGGTTAATTCCAATTTAAAAAATAAGAATTAGAAAAGTAACTAAGTACTTCAGCATACATTTTTATTTTGACTGTCGTGTAAAAAAATAAATTTCAATATTTATAACTTACCATGATTTACTTATATGCTGTTTAATAAAATTTATGTAAATATTAAAAATATCTGTTACTATAAAAGTATCTGTGAAATATAGACCTAATATTTATTGGCCCTATTTTGCTGTAAGTTATTTTATGTCGCTATACTCTATGTCTATTCGTTAGGTATTTCCTTTTTGCCAAAGCTTCTTGAGGAACGTAACCTAATCGTGGTTTAAGTATAATTTTACAATACAACCAACCAGTTTTGTAAAATTATATTTAATCGCGATCTTACAAAATGTAAATTATCTATACATCTATCTATTATATAGACATTGTAATACTGTACATATGTTTATTTAAACGATTTTTGTTGGATATACCTAACAAAAAAAAGTTGCGTTCTATCATTCGTAGTAATGTGAAGAAATGTTATTGCTACGTCCTCAGGAATCAATATGAACTTTTTATTATAATTTTTTTTATATAAAGTAGTATTACAATTTACGGAACAAGTTTTATCTATCTGTCAAAAAAAAACAATTAATGGACATAGTATAGGAATTAACTTATTATATAAAAAAAATCAGTAAAATAAACTTTCTTTCTGAATTTTGTTTCTTTCAACTAATCTTCGCAGCAACCACATTTTATTTATGCATCATTAAGGTTGACGAACAGAGAAATTCGTAAGCATTAAGTCCGCCTTTATATCTTTTGGGTGTCGGTGTCCTTTGTTAAAGCTACTTTCGCAAGTCAATGTTTTGTTAGGGCTTATGCAGCGTGTCACGCGACTTCGGTCGCACCGACTTGATAGAACGTATATTTCTATATAAAACTATTTGGCTGTGACAGTGCAGCGTGCCCACGACTGATGACGAATGGTCGCGGGACTCAGTCCAGTATGACAAACTGAAAGGTGATCAGCTGCAGCACACAAGTAAAGTTTGGTAATGAGAATCGCAGCCAGCTAACCGATTGGACTTTCACCAATATTGTTATTCAAATAAGCAAGACTGACTGATGGCTGATAACACGGATGGCGTTGTGGTTTAAGCGGTCACCTCGCCGCTCCTACTGCGCTAAGTGTTATGGCTTCGATTCCCACATAGGACATCACTGTGTGATCCACAAATTGTCCTGAGTCTGGGTGTATTTTGTGTCCGTTTCATGTAAGTTTGTTAAGTCTTCCTTAATATGTGAAGCTGTCTAGTGTGAGCTGTATTTAAATAAAATGAATTGTTGGTTTAAAAAACGAACAAGAACCATTTTCTGCTGTCCTCAACAGATTTTCTTTGGCAACTATTGACGTTTTACTTTGTGTGCGTTACGATTGCTCAGTCACGTTATCCAAACAGAAAAAACTTCTACGAAAATTTGTCAAAGTAGAAATAAATAAAGAAGTAATAAGGGTTTAAAGTTCACGGAGATTTCAGCAACTACTTCAGATGAAATTATTTTTGTTTATTGAAGACTGATTTTGTCAAATTTCTCGAAAAAAGAATTATTAGCTACAGACAATGACATATTATAATATAGACGCGTCATGCAGGAACATCGCGGCTCTCAAAAACGGCGTAAACACTAAGTAGCCACTTACTCGTCTGAAGAAAAAGAAAGAAAATAAAGTGTGCGTTACCCCAGCAAAATAATGTCGAAAATGGTCATTTAAACTTTATAGATAATTAGTTGCTCCCCTTCTGTAATTGTTAAGCACATTTTTAAATTTGTTTCACTTAAACTTTTTTAGTTATTTCAAAAAAACATTTCCTGCTGGGGTAACGTTTGAAACGTTACCGCAGCCAGACATTTTCTTTTTTAATTGTAATATTGAAATAAATTTTAGCTAAATAATTAGTTATCTGGACTAGGTAAATGTTACAACTTATTTGGTATTTGTATTTTCTTCGGATGCGAAGTTATTCGAAATCCTGCTGGAGTAACGTTTGTGGGTTTGCTGGATCTCTGAAACGGGTAAGCGGATTGTAACCATCTTTTGTACATAACTTCTTAAGGATTAGTTTTAATTTGTTCGACAATAAAATAACAAAAATAATGGACCGTTTAAAAATTATTTAGGTAAGTATGAAAACACTTCAATACGTCCTAACCCTTTAAATAAGACCTCTAAAGACTTACTTGAAACGTTATTCTATTGCTTGTAACTACCTTCAAATGTATACGAATTTTCGTAAGAATACTGTAAGTGACTAAAAAGTTATGATGAAATGTAGCTCTCCACGTTCACGATCACAGTGTGTGCGGCCTTTTTTGGCCACCGATAAACCTGTGTGTGGATATATAAACTGAATGTTATGCCAATAATTAGTTGTTTAGTTCAGTTGTCTACCTGTAAAATTTAAGCGTAGTACATATAATAATTTACGAGATAATTAAATAAAAGTCATTAGAAGGTGCAAGACCGTGGTAACCCGACCATGTTTGGGTGGTTACAAAAAAGCGATCACCCAGTACATTGCGCTGTCTTTTAAAATGTTTAGTGTAATACACCTTACGATTTCGGTACAGTTGCGTACAGTGTTAAATACATTCAATATTTATTCATTATTATTACCTATTATTTATTTTGTTTTTTTCCCTAATTTATCTTAAGCACTAGTTTCTTTACTTAAAATTTATTTAGTCTTTTTTACTACCGGAGCTACAATCAACAGAAAATCTGCACTGGTCCGCTAAAATTATAAATATGTAGATACATGTATGAACGCTTCACCTGACTTCAATAAAACGAAAATTTAAACCAATAAGAAATCGTTTCATTTCTTTGATTTTTTTTTGTAAAGAAATAACACTAAAGTAATTGTATTTTATTTTGGGGTGTAAGTATAAAGCTTAGACTTGAATGCATCAAAATATTTAAATCAACAAGTCATCTACAATTAGTTAAAATAGACCGAATAGTAGAAGAATACAGTTGTAAATTAGAATGCATCAACATTGCATCGCCCAACAGTCGTATACCTCGTAAGAGTAGGTAATATTGTTCTGTGGTCTATACCGAGAACCGAGAATTATCTATACCTATGTACCTACCTGTGACTGTTGCTTCCTGTTAAAATCGAAGAGTTGTTGAATGATATTTTGATATAATAACGGTAATTTAATTTATCGATCGATCGATTATATCGATAAAATTATTGGTCAGATAATAATTGTCAATCAAGAATCGCTGATAATACATCCTTCGCTAGAACGCGGGAGGGGAGGGGCGAAGGGATACTTCATTGTTTGCAATTTGCATCTAGTGCACTAAAATTGACCCTTAGGCAGATAATATACCTACGTGTTGTAAAGTACGTGTGCGCTTCCGCTTTCTACTTTTGCAAATATTTATCGTATTCTTGAGAGTTCTTCAATATGTGTGTACCTAATTACTAATAATAGGCATTAATGCTAATTCGATTCAATTTAAGTAATAGGATATTAATTACTAATGCTAATATTGAAATTTCGTTCAGGGTGAACAAATTAAAAACGATCATAACTTTTAGGTAGGTATATCACTTATTACTAATTTTACATAAATAATTTATTTTATTATAATTTCAGTCACCGCGATTTTGTGATCAAATATTTTATTTTCTCCAACATTATTACAGAAATAATGCAATACAGAGTTTGTTCGCGATATGCTAGCCTAAGTCGATTCATCACTTAAAAAAATCCCCATCTATTCACAAAATACCTATTTACAACGCATACGTTACACTCTTCAAAACTTATCATTTCATTTCATTTAATTTCATTTCATATTTCTTAAATTACCTATACCTACCCTAAAATTAAACTTCAATTAACAAATACTACGCAGGTACCAATTCTATGAACAACTATAAACAATTCACCTAAACATTACGAGAAAACAAAAGCATTCAAAACAATACCTAATCTCCCGGCTGATTATAATCAGTATTATTAGTAATTACTAATTATGCAATAAACAATCCTAAATAAAAAATATTTAAAAAACATGTAGTTTTTTGTAACACTTATGTACATATCCGTAGTAAACTTGCAAATAATATCCTACATATTTTAAAAGCCAGCACAATGTACTGGGTGATCGCTTTTTTGTAACCACCTAAACATGGTCGGGTTACCACGGTCTTGCACCTTCTAATGACTTTTATTTAATTATCTCGTAAATTATTATATGTACTACGCTGAAATTTTACAGGTAGACAACTGAACTAAACAACTAATTATTGGCATAACATTCAGTTTATATATCCACACACAGGTTTATCGGTGGCCAAAAAAGGCCGCACACATTGTGATCGTGAACGTGGAGAGCTACATTTCATCATAACTTTTTAGTCACTTACAGTATTCTTACGAAAATTCGTATACATTTGAAGGTAGTTACAAGCAATAGAATAACGTTCCAAGTAAGTCTTTAGAGGTCTTATTTAAAGTGTTAGGACGTATTGAAGTGTTTTCATACTTACCTAAATAATTTTTAAACGGTCCATTATTTTTGTTATTTTATTGTCGAACAAATTAAAACTAATCCTTAAGAAGTTATGTACAAAAGATGGTTACAATCCGCTTACCCGTTTCAGAGATCCAGCAAACCCACAAACGTTACTCCAGCAGGATTTCGAATAACTTCGCATCCGAAGAAAATACAAATACCAAATAAGTTGTAACATTTACCTAGTCCAGATAACTAATTATTTAGCTAAAATTTATTTCAATATTACAATTAAAAAAGAAAATGTCTGGCTGCGGTAACGTTTCAAACGTTACCCCAGCAGGAAATGTTTTTTTGAAATAACTAAAAAAGTTTAAGTGAAACAAATTTAAAAATGTGCTTAACAATTACAGAAGGGGAGCAACTAATTTTCTATAAAGTTTAAATGACTATTTTCGACATTATTTTGCTGGGGTAACGCACACGAAAATAAACTCCACCATACGGGTTAACACTTGTTAGAGGGAGATGAATATAGGTTGTTAGTTACTTTACGATTAAGTGCAGCATGCTTATTGGTCAAGTGCTTGTGTGACGTAGCTATCAGAGTCATGTGGGGAAAA
Organism: Arctia plantaginis; assembly: GCA_902825455.1. NCBI lineage: Eukaryota > Metazoa > Arthropoda > Insecta > Lepidoptera > Erebidae > Arctia > Arctia plantaginis. The sequence goes on along the minus strand of CADEBD010000327.1, from coordinate 8,264,873 downwards.
AGGACACTAGAGTTTCACCTGCTCAATTATGTATTCGGATTTATTAATATTTTAAATTAATATTATATTAAATGTAAATTGGAAAATGTTAATTATTTCATATCAGTATTTATGGCAAATAAATCAATAATAATAATAGTAAATTTATTTAAAATAAAAGTTGCACAATAACACTCTTATATGGACATAAAAAAATATGTACAAACAGAAAAAATAAAAACATGGTAGTGTCAATGAAAACTCTGGTACCCATGGTAAGATGAAATTTGTGTTAAGGGTACCAGGGCTCTCTCAGCTTACACACTTATTAAATTGTCATAAGGATGGATCTTCACTTGGATGGAAATATAATAATATATTAATAGGTAGTTGTCACTGATAGCCTGAATTTGCTCTGCTCTCTGCTTAATGCGAAGCCACTTTTCTTTCATAATTCCATCCTTAGGTAATCTAAACGGAGAAAACACGGTAATTAGAATTCGTAACTGTACAATTATATTCAAACAATATAGATTATAACTCTCAACAAATAAAATCACTGGTACAATAATGCCCCAACTTCCCCTAATGCCGCCATTAGACGGCGTCGAAAAATAATAAAATAAAAGACATTTATATTGATACTTACGCATGAAATGACACACTTTTATCTTTTACGGTTGCAGTGTAATTTTTACATCGTCTGAAAACGCACGAAGGCATGTTTTTCACAATTTTTTTACGAAGAGAACAACGATAATTTATTTTCACGAAACGTACTGTCGCAATACTGGTTCGTGCGGTACTAAACGGAGTGTTGGTAATTACCAACAAATTCATTCGCCATTTCAGAGTGTGGGCAACGCATCTATTGTTTATATATCATTGGCTACAGATCTATTTTTTACGAAATATTTACCTTGGAAGTTATAGACGCGAAATCGTACACTTGTTGTTTCTTTATTGTTGATTATTTCTTTAACACTTAAGACTTACAAAGTAAAACAGTTGCAAGAAGAAAGGTCTTAATTTGTGAAAACCAATAAATACTACATTAGTTTAGTTAAACAGTCGAAAACAAAAAGTACGTTGCCGCGTGGTCGAAATGTTACTTTGTGGCCTGATTTCTCATTCTCTAAAATAGACTGGTCGAATTAGCGAAAAACTCTTGAAAATACAAGCAAACTCCTATTGGAGCGAAAAATATATTTTGCTGAAGATTCAACTATCAAGAATTGATTGCAATAAAAATTATAACAAAATATTGTCAGCTAAGGTGGCAAAACAAATGTCTAAAATGGTAAGGAGCGAAAACTAAAGCTTCTACGAAAATAAGTTAATATAACAAATGTGCGCAATAAAATAACACAGAGAATGAACCCCTGGAGAGTAAAATCGGACCATCAGATCGCCCGAACCACGTTTTTTTTTGGAAACATAACTCGCGTTCAGAGAATTGAAATTCCGAAAACAAACCGTCGACTTTTGCAGTGACCTTTTTTTTTAAGCGATTGTGAGGTTTTAATTTTTGAAAATCGTTATAATTTCCACCACATTTACACCTATGTATTAAGGAGTTTAACAACAAATTTCCAAATTTATAGATCATTTGATAAATATACATTTGTTTTCATAGCCAATAAACAACAGGTAATTTTTTTTTTGATAAATTTAGTCTTTAATTGACAAAAAGAATTAATCTCTAACCAACAAACTGTTGAAGTTTTTTTTCTGTTTCATAACGTGGCGGAGCAATCAAAACGCACACGTGAACGACATGTTCTGATAGTTAATTACTAGCGACTAAATCTAGGAGAAATAGATATATAGGTGTCATAATTTTTGCGTATAGCGTGCCCAAGCTGGGAAGACTGACCCCAGCAGGGCCACGTGTGCGTTACCCCAGCAAAATAATGTTGAAAATGGTCATTTAAACGTTATAGATAATTAGTTGCTCCCCTTCTGTAATTGTTAGGCACATTTTTAAATTTGTTTCACTTAAACTTTTTTAGTTATTTCAAAAAAACATTTCCTGCTGGGGTAACGTTTGAAACGTTACCGCAGCCAGACATTTTCTTTTTAAATTGTAATATTGAAATAAATTTTAGCTACATAATTAGTTATCTGGACTAGGTAAATGTTGCAACTTATTTGGTATTTGTATTTTCTTCGGCTGCGAAGTTATTCGAGATCCTGCTGGAGTAACGTTTGTGGGTTTGCTGGATCTCTGAAACGGGTAAGCGGATTGTAACCATCTTTTGTACATAACTTCTTAAGGATGAGTTTTAATTTGTTCGACAATAAAATAACAAAAATAATGGACCGTTTAAAAATTATTTAGGTAAGTATGAAAACACTTCAATACGTCCTAACACTTTAAATAAGACCTCTAAAGACTTACTTCAAACGTTATTCTATTGCTTGTAACTACCTTCAAATGTATACGAATTTTCGTAAGAATACTGTAAGTGACTAAAAAGTTCTGATGAAATGTAGCTCTCCACGTTCACGATCACAATGTGTGCGGCCTTTTTTGGCCACCGATAAACCTGTGTGTGGATATATAAACTGAATGTTATGCCAATAATTAGTTGTTTAGTTCAGTTGTCTACCTGTAGAATTTCAGCGTCGTACATATAATAATTTACGAGATAATTAAATAAAAGTCATTAGAAGGTGCAAGACCGTGGTAACCCGACCATGTTTAGGTGGTTACAAAAAAGCGATCACCCAGTACATTGTGCTGGCTTTTCAAATATGTAGGATATTATTTGCAAGTTTACTACGGATATGTACATAAGTGTAACAAAAAACTACATGTTTTTAAATAATTTTTATTTAGGATTGTTTATTGCATAATTAGTAATCAGCCGGGAGATTAGGTATTGTTTTGAATGCTTTTGTTTTCTCGTAATTTTAAGGTGAATTGTTTATAGTTGTTCATAGAATTGGTCCCTGTGTAGTATTTGTTAACTGAAGTTTAATTTAAGGGTAGGTATAGGTAATTTTAGTTTTGAAGAGTGTAACGTATGCGTTGTAAATAGGTATTTTGTGAATAGATGGGGATTTTTTTAAGTGATGAATCGACTTAGGCTAGCATATCGCGAACAAACTCTGTATTGCATTATTTCTGTAATAATGTTGGAGAAAATAAAATATTTGATCACAAAATCGCGGTGAGTTAAATTATAATAAAATAAATTATTTATGTAAAATTAGTAATAAGTGATATACCTACCTACAAGTTATGATCGTTTTTAATTTGTTCACCCTGAACGAAATTTCAATATAAGCATTAGTAATTAATATCCTAAGACAAGAATTGACAATTACTTAAATTGAATCGAATTAGCATTAATGCCCATTATTAGTAATTAGGTACACACATATTGAAGAACTCTCAAGAATACGATAAATATTTAACGAACGAAGCGCACACGCACTTTACAAGACGTATATTATCTGCCTAAGGGTCAAGTTTAGTGCACTAGATGCAAATTGCAAACAATGAAGTATCCCTTCGCCCCCCCCCTGCCGCGTTCTGGCGAAGGATGTATTATCGGCGATTCTTGATTGACAAATATTATCTGACCAATAATTTTATCTATAAAAATGTATTACTTTCACTCGATAAATTAAATTACCGTTTTTATATCAAAATAACTGTTCGTTTTTAACAGAAATCAACAGTCACGGGCTCAACGCTTAGTGGTAGGTACATAGGTATAGATAATTCTCGGTTCTCGGTATAGACCACAGAACAATATTACCTACTCTTACGAGGTATACGACTGTTGGGCGATGCAATGTTGATGCATTCTAATTTACAACTGTATTTTTCTACTATTCGGTCTATTTTAACTTATTGTAGATGACTTGTTGCTTTAAATATTTTGATGCATTCAAGTCTAAGCTCTATACACCTCAAAATAAAATACAATTACTTTAGTGTCATTTCTTTACAAAAAAAAATCAAAGAAATGAAACGATTTCTTATTGGTTTAAATTTTCGATTTATTACAGTCAGGTGAATCGTTCATACATGTATTGTAGATACATGTTTATTTCTAATTTTAGCGGACCATATTAGTAGCTCCGGTATTTAAAAAGACTAAAGAAATTTTAAGTAAAGAAACTAATGCTTAAGATCAATTAGGAAAAAAAGAACAAAATAAATAATAGGTAATAATAATCAATAAATATTGAATGTATTTAACACTGCACGCAACTGTACCGAAATCGTAAGGTGTATTACACTAAACATTTTAAAAGACAGCGCAATGTACTGGGTGATCGCTTTTTTGTAACCACCTAAACATGGTCGGGTTACCACGGTCTTGCACCTTCTAATGACTTTTATTTAATTATCTCGTAAATTATTATATGTACGACGCTGAAATTCTACAGGTAGACAACTGAACTAAACAACTAATTATTGGCATAACATTCAGTTTATATATCCACACACAGGTTTATCGGTGGCCAAAAAAGGCCGCACACATTGTGATCGTGAACGTGGAGAGCTACATTTCATCAGAACTTTTTAGTCACTTACAGTATTCTTACGAAAATTCGTATACATTTGAAGGTAGTTACAAGCAATAGAATAACGTTTGAAGTAAGTCTTTAGAGGTCTTATTTAAAGTGTTAGGACGTATTGAAGTGTTTTCATACTTACCTAAATAATTTTTAAACGGTCCATTATTTTTGTTATTTTATTGTCGAACAAATTAAAACTCATCCTTAAGAAGTTATGTACAAAAGATGGTTACAATCCACTTACCCGTTTCAGAGATCCAGCAAACCCACAAACGTTACTCCAGCAGGATCTCGAATAACTTCGCAGCCGAAGAAAATACAAATACCAAAAAAGTTGTAACATTTACCTAGTCCGGATAACTAATTATGTAGCTAAAATTTATTTCAATATTACAATTAAAAAAGAAAATGTCTGGCTGCGGTAACTTTTCAAACGTTACCCCAGCAGGAAATGTTTTTTTGAAATAACTAAAAAAGTTTAAGTGAAACAAATTTAAAAATGTGCCTAACAATTACAGAAGGGGAGCAACTAATTATCTATAACGTTTAAATTACCATTTTCGACATTATTTTGCTGGGGTAACGCACACCAGGGCCACCTATAAACGCTTATAACTTTGAACCGATGAATTCCGATATTTGGCTTCAAATGTTGACTTATTAGCGACTTTTTGTGTATTTGTATTTTTGTGTTATCAAAATCAATGACGGTGGCCAGTGTCAGTGATAGGAAAATTTATCTTCCACTGTACCGACAGAGGAACAACCAGGGGTACACAGGAAAATAAGCGGATGATCTTCCTTCTATGAAGTTCTGGAAACCTTACTTACCAGCAGAGAAGCACGTTCTATCGTTTCTCCTTCAGGGTGAAGTTACTATTTTACCTTATTACAAGGGATAGTTTACAATTAAAATAAAATACATGACTGTTGTGTTTAAAACACATTTTTTTACTTTTTTATTGAAAAATATTCGTTGATACAGGTGTTGTGTATCAAACAAATGATAAACGATGCCATACCACTTTTGGCACAATCCAGTTGACTCGCCCGTTGTGGGCTCACAAATAAAAAACACTTTTTAACAAATTAAATCATCCAAGCGGACAAAGCATTATCATACAATTTTTGTATTCGACACGGAGCAGTACACATTTAGCTGAGAGCTGTTTATATGACACTGAATTCTGCTAAACTCAAGGATATTTAAGGTACTAAATTCGACTGCTCTGTTCCAAACATTTTACAATACACATATTTAGAGTTTTAGGCTCCATAATTCACTTCTTATAAAAACCAATTTCACTTTACAATTATCTCGGCTTATTTCCACATACATTACTTCCCTTCAGTCTTTACAAAATTTACACCTGCAATACTTTAGCTCTGTTAATATGTTCTTATAAAGTACAAAATATTGTAATATACAATTTTAATACATTCTTATGTATATATATATCTCATCCATGGTATGACACCAAGGAATTACTTTATAACACCATTTTAACAGAAGTATTCAAGTACTAAGTTCTCACGTTGGTAACATATCTCTCACACTAGCCCGCATAGGGCTTTTCACACATCTATAAGGCATTTTTATGGAATTTATTCTATAAATACAATGGATACACAAAATGCCCGCGCTAACTCTCAAGTCGGTGGCATATTTTACTTTAAGGAGAGTGCCATTTTCGAGATACAAAATTTTCGAGCTGCTCATGTTGCGACTCATCGCACGTCTCTGTTAAGGAATTTCAGGCATCGAAACAAGTGGTCCACTTGTTTGATCACTATAATGTGAACAATACAAATATATAATTAAGAATGTTACACTTGTATAAAACTTGAATGTAAATTAGAGACAGAAATATTTCATTCCCCACTTGTTTTTTTAATTATATTGAAAGTAAATAGCAGTAGTCACGATTAATTTCTAAGTATATTGCTGCCACGAGTGCCTTTTAGAAAGAGTTCTATGGAAAGTTATGAAGTAGACAAGTTGCGATACTCAATTATTACCAAGTATAAATTAAGTCTTTCTACAGGTGCCACAATTCTGTCTGAACAACAATTATTAACTTATCATCTCATCTCTCTCTCATACACACATATACCATTAAGGTACGTCACAAACAACAAGTCAAACCATGTTCGAATAGTCAATTTGATTCAAGTAAAGACGCCAAGGAGTCGTTCCTTGTGTTTGTATGACAGTACGAAAATCATCTGCCATAGTGGGGACCGTCGCGCTTGCACGGAAGGCCGTTGACAATCAGATCTCTTCGATTGGTCCATTTCTTCTGCAATTCTAACTGCTACATCATGTGCGTAAACGATGTATAGTAGTATACAACATTTTTTGATATCAAATGATTTTAATATTATTCAAATACTAAGGGGACCTTAAAAAAATTCACCACAACCGTATAATATATCTGATGGCCAAAGGAACTTGACATTTTCGTAAGCACGAATAACTTTCAAGAGATTAGAAATATATTCATAGCTTAAACATAAATATATATTCTACGTCACTAGTGACACTTCTCATAAAAAGAAATTTATCGGTAATATTTATATGGCGTACAACAATCAACACACGCACATACATGGTTTTATTTATCATACTCTCATTTAGCAACAAATACACGCGGTGGACTCACTCACGCGATAAAGATTTAAATTAAAACAAAAAAGAAAAGAAAATAAAACAGTACATGAGACTCCATACCATGTTCTCGAGAAAATACTACACTTAAACCTTTCTACAGTCATGAACGTGGTACGGGTCCTGTAGGCCCTTTCCGTAAAACTTTTTTTTTTGTGATTTTTTGAAAAGTTAACGTTGTAGAAAAATCCCTATATGTCACAAATTAGGTACGAATAGAAGCCGTTTTGGGAAAGGACACTAGTGTCTTCCCCTCTATATAATAATATATTTACATATTTACAACTATTATTTATCTTCCATGGACTAATTTAAAGATTTCATACATAATTTTTTATAAAGTAATCTGGTTTATAAATATGTCTATTCTAATCCTAAATAATCCAATTTGCCGTTGTAGATATCTAATATAGCGACTTTAAGTTGTCCGACATGTAGTCTTCTTACATTATTACTTTTCATACAGAACAGAAGAAAGGGTATTAAGGAGTGGAAAGGGCTATTATTCTACAAAAGAAACTGGACCACTCCATAGTGAATGAATTGTATGGGTATTGCCGACATAGTATATCTATTAACAATGAATGTGAATGTCTTCGTCCACATTTGGCGCTACCCAGGGAGCACCGCGCGGAGGTCATGGACTAAGCTCCCCTTGATGCCACACGTTTTATATCAAGCGTTTAACAATATTGGCAAGCTTGCTATATATATATATATATATATATATATATATATATATATATATATATATATATATATATATATAAGTTAACGATATAATATTATAATTAATACATATAATATAATTGGAAAATGTGTCTCAATAGTGCAAAAAATCTTGTGAGACAGTTGTTATTTAACTAAATAATGGGATTTTGATGACGCCCTTTTTAAATTTGGTAAAAACATGTATTGAACCTTTCTATAATTTTCTTACGCCTTATATCGAATTTTATATTTTTATTGTCAAGCCTAAATTGCGTTAGCAACGCATCAAGTTACAATTTCCTTTCTATCCTTTTTAAAATAGACTTATAAACGTTTAAAAATAATTGTAATATCTATGTGAGGTTTCATGGATAAAAGAGAAAAAACAGAATGTAGCCAGATTCACAACTGATGCTATCCAAATTTAACTATTTACTCTGCTAATTATAGACCGGGTTCTTGTTATGATCCTGGCTTGTAAAAGATATGTCAATAGAATTTTGCTTGCAAAAGAATATATTATGTCGAATGGAATTGAGAACCCTCAACGACGACCGTAGTTGCCAGAGAATGAATCAGAAATTGTTATTCTATGTTTTTCTTCCTACCCTTACTTAATTTTGCATAATATTAGAAACATATCACATGTTTTTAATACTACAAATAATAAAAAAAATTGCAATGTAGTTGGATTTGCACCTTTACACTACACGTGAAATTACAAAATATATCTAGAAATAAGAGCACAAGCGGATCGTATCCTCAATAAAAAGTATCCATGAAGGGCGATTGAACTTGTTCGATTTATTTACGTTCTTGTGGCGATTCTACCGATGTAACATACGAACGCAGAGTCCATGAGTTTATAAAGTTATAAGCTCAAAAACCTGAGCAAATATGTTGCAATAAAGGCTAGTTATATACATACCACAATATGAGGACACTTCATACAAGTGAAGCATCTAAAGGGGTCCCCCGATAACGTCCATTGACAAACTTTGATCTCAAACTTAGACAATATGCCCAAAAATCAAATAAAATCTTTTTAGACTTTATAACAATGATCTCCAATTAAATATTAACATATTAAAGTGTAATTGACACTTCAGTTGGTAATAAATCGCGGAGGGGTACCTTCACAATAATTAACCTAACCTAAATAAATACGCGCAACGAACATACCGCAGTTTAGAATAGCGGATTTCGTTTTAAATGAGAAAACAAGACGATAGTTTACGAGAGGAATTTGATAATAAATTAGCCTTTTATATATCACTATCTTTTCAGAGTAGGTTTTGTAAATAATGTTTTCTAAAAATCGTTTCATTTGAATATAGTTAATGTTTAAGTTAATGTTAATGTTAACTTACATTTACTAGTTTATCTATATACAGATTAGTTTGAATGGTGTAAAGCGAAAAATTGCAAACAAAGGATCCGTTATTATAAGGAATAGCTTTGTTTTACTACCAAAGTCCTCTCAATCCATCGATAAGTATCATAGAGTGAATTATCTATTTATAATACATAAGTCCGGCCCCGACTCCACTTAGAGGGCGGACCACACTCTGTCCGTACAAGACTTGCTATCCTTACATACAAATAAACAAGTAGTTCATACAATACCATATATAATATTTTTATTTCAATTGCCCCGCCGTGCTAAGCAAACTGTGTGCTTTTTTTGTTTACATAAGTTTTAACATAATGGCAAAACTGAATAAACAATTTACCAGCTTACAAGGTAAAACAATGTTGAAATATTTCACGTGACAATATTAAAAATATATTTACAATATCTTTGATAGGGTGTAAAAAAATCTTCGCATTTATCGGGCAACGTTTACAGTTCATAAAATATTTCCACATCTTTGGTTTACATATTGAATGGTTGGTTTACACTTTAATTTATATATTGAATGATTGTGAGCATTATTATGGAATGATGAGACATTAAAATTAGTATGTGTTGCCCTACATTTACTTTTCATAAACACATTAATGTGTCTTTTTAAACTGACACCCTTAATCGATACTTTGATAAAACCAGCTAACTCCATTTGAGAAATTGTTTCAAAAGCGAGATCTTTTTTTAGACTACCTTTTGAAACAAAAAAATCGGACGACGTATAATATCGGTTAGCTTTTTTTTTTGATATTGTACAATACTTGAAACTTTATAATTATAATGCCAGATCGAGTTTTGGAGTTACCTGTTTTTATTACACAATGTCTAATTGACAGGTTCGATAATTAAGGTATCGACATAATAATACAAAAACATTGCGTCACGTGAGTAATTTCTACTAAAATTATTCCAAAAACATCAACACTCATACACCAATTATTGCAAACGTATCGAAGTACTAAAAGGCATATAGTTATTACTTTCCGTTGTATTTTTTATAGTTAGAAAAATATTATCTTAAGTCGCCATTCTGCACTTCTAAGCAGTGCTTTAAATTTTGGCTACAACCGCGAACAAACGGATCGTAGAAAGAACATAAGAATAACTGCAGTTGTCTTCTGAGACAGAATTTAACCTCTGTTAGGGTTCTAAAGTAACGGCGGTAATAGAAATATATTCGTTTTTTTTCTACTATCATATCATGGTGACTATGAAATTGTAAGAGGTTTATTATGATAATGATTTTGCAATGAAAAAGAAGATAATAATCTCTGCCTTATAAAATGTATCTCATAGTATGAGTGCATTTATCTTAATAATTTTTACATACAGTTGTAAATATTATATAAGTGTAACATATAAACTCACAACATCGAGTGTAAATTTTTCTTTTAAATACATACATAATATTTACTTCAAAAAAATATCATCCTTCAAAAAACTTGTTACTTTTACAATTGCTTTTCTGATAATTCATACAAATCAGACGATTCATATTGATATGCCGCCAGCGGTGCAATCATAGACACCGAAGTCTAGTAACATTTTCATAGGGATTCGACACGGCAGAGACCTCCTCAGGATGTAGAACGTCGTTCTACGTAACATTTAAATGCCATAATATATAATCGATCGTCGAAATATTACTGTTACCTACCGATAATTTAAACGTTCCTCGGCAACGTGACGACTTAAATCGATATCGCAACGTCGAGTAGGACCTCGGCGCAAATTCTCACATACGAGTCCGATATACACGATTCGGTACGGAACGCCGAAGTCACATTAAGAAGCGAGGAAAGTAGAGGTGTAGAGAGTCCGTATGGCTGGGGGCGGGGCTGGAGGCGCGCAGGCCTAGCACGGCGGGGGCGCGCGCGGGGCGGGCGCGGGGGCGCGGGCGGGGCGCGGCCGGGCCCCGTTACGGGTGGCCGCCGCTGCCCAGCCCCGGCGTCGTGGACCCGCCGGACGAGCCGTGCGGCGGCAGTAGGACGCCGCCCTGCACCAAGCGTTCACTATAACAAGTCTCCTCGTTGGCGAACGTCCCGCGCCTTCGAAGCCGGCCGGAGTACTTCGACCGGCTTTGAAAGCGGAGAGTTCTGTTTTTTGGAACTCGATTAGAATGCCGGTTAATAAGCGAGTAGGGCACTTTAAACCTTCGGTAGTAGCAGTGCCGGTGCTCATACTCAGCGACCGAGTGGAACGTGGTGTCTCTAAATCTTTGGCATAGACAACTCTAAAGGCTTAATATTTTTCTTTAAAAAAGAAAGTAAAAAGTTTGGTTTCAATCTAAACAATGTATATAATGATATGGGAACTTATTTTATATGTTACATTATGTTTTCTCGTGAACTAGTGATTTTACTCAACACTACTGGCTACTATAGGAATAAGTTTATACATATTACGTACTTATTTACTTAACCAAACTCGTACAGGTCACCTGCTACTCCAGGTCTACTGTGCCCACTTCTAACGTAGTTAAATTAATGTGAATATCTAAATCTGTTTTCCTTGCTATATTATTGGTGCCGATCTGACGTAACTAACAAAACTAATTTGGATCTAAATATTAATATAATTTCATTTGAGTACTGAGATAATACGTCCCTACCAAAGACATACACGGACCTTATCGGTGCTGTCCTTCAGATTTTTCAGGTGTGTTGAACTCGCAACCTGCGAGCATGTATGGCGAGATGTACGACTGTTGAATGAGCAGAATTGGATTGTTGGGATTACAATATTTATAGATAGGGTTTCAAAGTTTTATAGGGTTAGTAAACTGGCTATCACTAACAAGATAAATTACTAAAGTCGTACTATCAACTTTCTTTATCTATACTAAAAAACCTGCTAGAATCGTTGAAATCAAATATTTAAGATTGGAAATTAATCAAATACACACACACACACGCCTTCATGTAAAAAAAAACACGAGACGTATTCAACGACCGCATTTTTATCGCCTGTGGTTATAGTCCCATTTAAATAATAGTACGCAAGGTATTTCCCTTAACCGAGGACTTTAGATAATATATATTGAGGAGGGTTAGTAAGGAGTGAAAACATTTGTATGAGAGGGATATGGCAGAGAAGAGGGCGGACGATAAGAAGTATGATTTCTCTTTAAAATTGATTTTGTTTTATTATTGTAATATTTTTTTTTACCAAAAAATTTTTTTTAACTAATTACAATGTATACCAGCAATACCATACTGATGGATGCAATAGTATTTATCCAATATTTGTATCATAAAAGTATTTATTTATTTTCATCCAGGTGCTAACACAAAAAAGTCATAAAATATATAAAAGAGGGAGAGAGGCAGGGATTTATGATCGATTTGCAGTAATTAAATAATTTTAGTATAGAGAAACCTAGCAGTACTCCTAAACTCTCTTTTGTAAGGTAGGAAGCTCCTATTGACATGAGAAATACTTATTGTAATTTGAATAAATAAAACTTAGTAGAAGTGTTCTCGATGTTCATACCTGTATGGAGTGTGGGTGTGGTTGCGGCGGTGAGGCAGTAGGCGGCGCGTGGTTCAGGTACGTCAAGTGGGGGTGATGGTGGGGATGGTGGTGGTGGTGCGTCGCCGTTCCGCCCGGACCCAGACACAACACCTGATGATATACGGTCAAGATTAAGTAACGCATTGTTTTCCTCTCATTTAGAATTATTTAATATCCCTCTTTCTCTCAGCCGACGAGAGATTACGATCCGGCCGTTCGTTTTAGCTACATTAAATAAACGAACTGCCCTCAAAACCCTCACTCACTCGCAAGTTTATAAGTGAAGATTAAATTGATGGTAACGATTAATCGGCAAGGTTTGTGATGTGTTCATACAAAAGGGAGTGAGACGATTCGTACCTGGAACTGTGGCTGCTGGTAGTGGTGGTGCGAGTGCGGGTGAGGGTGCGGGTGCGGCGTGTGCGCGGGCGAGGGCGGCGGGTAGAGCGCGGGCGAGGGCGCGGCGGGGGAGGGCGCGGGGGGCGGCGCGTAGCCCACGCCGGGGACGCCCACGCCGCCGCCCACCTCCGCGCCGCCCACGCCTGACCCCACGCCGCCCACTCCGCCGCCGACACCGCCGTGGTACATGCGGACCTGAACACGTTTACGATATTATTATCATATAGAGTTCATTCCACTAATTTTAATTATTTCTAGACCGAGTTAGATACGTCTGTAATGAGAAAATCGGTATTGTACCGAACATATAAAAATAACAATGCATCAATTATTTTATAAATTTTTAACTTTAAGATATCAATATAATAATTTAAACCCTTTCGCGTGAGAAACTAACTATCTAATGGGCTCGTTCATGGTGTGAGATTTTCGTATGAACTTTTTTTCACATAATACCTATGAGGTTCTTCTTTTAAAGAATGTGCAACATTCGATTCTAGACTTTCAATTTATTTTTTTATTCAACTTAGACGTGAAAGTTGGATACTTCGAAAATCCGAGTCATTTTTGACCGACGCGGAACGGATAATGGAAATAATAATAATGGAAACTTCGACTTGAAGCTTTTTGGTATAATACGAATATTACCGCGCCGCCAAATACGAGGATATATTCCTTCCGCAATGCAACGTTTAAAGACAGCCAAAATCGTGTCACCCGAAAGTTTAGAAGCTTCTTTTATCATTTTGTTTGATATTTTATCATCGCCGAAGCCTTGTTTTGAATCCCAGATGGTGGAAGCCGATCCTAGTGAAACTACCCAGGAATTAGCGGAATGGTTTAACGTTACCCTGGCTACATTATTGACTCAGTTGCATCAAATCAATAAGATAAAAAATATGAAAAATGGGTGCCTCATGATTTTACTGATCTGCAGAAAGAAATGTGTGTTGAAACTTGTGTTGCCTTGTTGGATCGGTTTAGAAATAAAGGCATATTGGATCGAATATAATAATAATAATCTTCTACCACATTGACACAACGCCATCTAGTCTCAAACTAAGCAGAGCTTGTACTATGGGTACTAGACAACTGATGTAAATACATAAATACTTTTATTTGTAAATACATACATATTATACATAGAAACGCACAGACCAAATCAAACATTAAAGTTCTTGCACACAATGTATAGATAATGAGGGTAAACATTTCGATTAAAAGAAATATGTTACATTTTAGAAAAATACGAGTTTTAATTTTTCAGTACAAATCCTCAATTTCCTACTTTAACCCCTAAAATATTAAACTGAACAGTTAAAACACGAGAAGTCCACGGAGTCCTTTATAAATTATTTTCAATTACACAAATAATTGTTCCAGAAGAAAACAACATCACTACACTTGACCCTGTCATAAGTGGCGACGTGAAAAAGACTTACATAATATTTAGACTTATATGATATTTAGATTTACAGAATATTTGGACTTACCATATGCTGGTATTGCAGAGCAGAAGGTGCGGGATGGGGGCCTGGGTGCGGGTGGGGATACGGCACGAAGGGCTGCATGGGCGCCGGCGCTAATAAGGGCTGGCCGGTAGCAGCTGCCACCTGCATGCCAGGGCTGACACCCACTGCGCAATAAATCCATTTTTAGCAGTACTTGACATTTATATAAAACTAGCTGTCACGTTTCGCTGTAGCACATCGTGGTTGCATTGATGACAAATGAGGAACATAACTGACCAACAAAAAATAGATAAAAGCAATCTTTGAAGCGAGCTGTGTTTTGTGTCAACATTTCAGCTTATTCGGTGCAAAACAGTAGAGTTTTTGAAGTGTACGCAAACTAACTTAAACATTTTTATACATATTTATGAAAAATTTCATCTTCATCTTGATGTGCCTTAACACATACAGAATGTGACTTTTTAGTTGTTTATGTACAAACATCAATAATTATAACTAAGACATTGAAGTTAATCATACTCTATTGAAATGAGTTCAATAGAGTATGGTAGAATAGAAACTAGCGTTCCGGCCCGACTAGAATTTACTAATAAATGGCACCAATTCTTTTTAATTGATATAAAAATCTTACTTTTTCTGAAATTTCTTTGTTGGGGAGTAGGTAGTTGCTGCTGCCCACCTCCGCCGCCAACTCCAGCTACGCCTGCACCGCCCCCCATGGCTCCGTATGCAAGCTGTACCAAAAATTACATTATTTATATATTTAATTGGAATTTTAATTGATACATGCGTTTTATGAGAACGTTACTGGAAGTGTTAATTGTAGTTAAGGGCTGCTCAGAATTCGACTTTACTAGAGGTATGTAATACCCTAAATAAGAGATAGCGTTAATTCCCGTTAAATAATATTAATTATGCTCAGAATTCGAATTATAAAATAATAATAATAATGTTTATTTCAATCACACAAATAAATTACAAAAAAATATTTACATTGTTCACAGTAGGAGAATAAATTAATATAATATTATGCCGACCTTTTTTTGGGGACTAATCCATCCCACACGCCTACCACTGTAACTCCTGTACACCAGGATCAACAGCAGTGATCCACGAACACACCGAGTTATGACACTCGGGAAGTCCAAGGAAAAAAAAACTGTCTTGGAACCCGCAACAAAATTAATCGGTTCCCTCCTTAGCAAAGCGGGAGACAAAATGAATTAAAATAGGCACACACGCCTTTAAACAGGGACGCTACAAAATATCACAGTGATCCACCTCAAGCCATGTCCCCGACAACCGTTCGCGAACAGATGGAAAGAACTGGAAAAGTTGGCGCCCCTTAGATGATTCGTCCCAGCGTTGTTGCCATTCGTCTATGCGGTCATTGTAGACATCGGATTGCTGTTGAAGCAATCTTGTCATTTTATCGCGATCTCGTGCGCACAAAAAATTGCATTCCGTGTTTTGTTGTCTTGAATAGTACATGGCTGCACGTTTCTGCACCTCGAGATCGACCGGAAGCACACCCGCCAACGCCGGCAAAGCCTCAGGGCTAACCGTCTTATATGCCTTGCGCAAGAATATCAGGGCAAGTCGTAGACCTTGGTGCAGTTTGCGACGGCCAGCGCCTACGGTTGCCCTATCGGCCCATACAGGTGCACCAATGCACATAGAACCTAAATAAGTAGCTCCGTATATGATCTTATTTAGATAGATCTAGATTATGACTATCTATTCATTAACTTTTATATTAAGGCGTTACTGTGTATGCAAACGTACAAATAATCGTGACTGTACCCCGTGCCGACGCATCGATACCCCTTTCTTCCAC
The DNA here is from genome assembly GCA_902825455.1 of Arctia plantaginis. Classification (NCBI taxonomy): domain Eukaryota; kingdom Metazoa; phylum Arthropoda; class Insecta; order Lepidoptera; family Erebidae; genus Arctia; species Arctia plantaginis. The sequence goes on along the minus strand of CADEBD010000327.1, from coordinate 8,248,347 downwards.
AGTCGATATCTTGGATCAACGTCATTCAATTCTTTTACTTGTAATTTTTCTAGATCTGTATCGTTCTAGGTCAATAGGATACGGTTGTTCCTTTTTTTTATTGTAATCTACTATTGATGTAACATAATTTATTTTCAGGCATACCAGATGCCGGTACGTTTAGGATTGACCTCGAGGAGTTTTTAACCAAATTTGTTTTTTACGAAAACGTTGCTATGCGGTCAACAATGATTACGAAGGCCGGTATTAAAATTTTATTTATTTATTTATTGAAATTTATTTACTGAAAATTATATCATTATTTCATAATGTCCAAAACAAGAAATCAAAACAGTGAAGGGAAAACATAAAATGATATTTCATAATGAGTCATAATTATTTTTTATGTTACGAAGTACATTTGGCATTTGTGAACAGTTTTTAAAAAAGTAGTTTTTAATTGAATCAGTTGTAGTCAACTTGTGGTAGGTACGATTTAACCTGAAATTAAGGGATGAAGGATTGAAGTCAGTGATACATTCACGTAGAGACAAGTTTGTTCATGCTAAATTAATAAGACCTTTTAAAAGATTTACTAGTACGGAGCAGAAAGGAGTAGAAAGAAGAGTAGGATTGAGCTCTCATCGTCATAATATGTGCGCAATCGTTGTAGATGGTGTCGTACCATCTCTATCCAGATATAATTTATTACATAAAATATTGACGATCCAAACTCGCTTAGTAAATCAATATCAGCGAATATAAATTGCTTATCTAAAAGGTCTACTATAGGTACTATCATATCGTGTAATATATATGGATAAAGAGATAAGCTGTATTTAGTGGCACATTGAAAACATACACAATGGTACTAATTCTGTTGTTCGAAAACTCTCCAAACTAAATTAAAAAATCTCAAAAAAATTGCTTAGTCCTGTCAAACAACGTTTTCTATTCTGAAAACGTAGTATGTGACAGGACTATATAATATTTAATTACGAACTTATTTAATTTTTTCCTTTGCGTATAAATATTATTTGTTTATCACTTGAACACGTTATGTTTGAACCTTGAATTAATTAAAGCTATGAAGTGGAGTAGTTCTAAATTTTTTGTAATATTCAAACATTCACATTACGTTAAGAGTTGCAAGGCTATTCAGACAAATTTAAAGGTCTTAAAATTTTATTTAACGAAGTCACAGAATAATGTTAGTGTGTAATACGGCATCATAATAAGTCGATAAGAATCACGCGAGGGCAACCGATAATTAAACTGACACGATTTGACATTTTGCGAAGATAAATCCTTTAGACATATTTAATATGAGCAACTGTTAACACTGAAACTGTGTAATGTGAAACGTACTTGTGTATGAAACGGATGTGTAAATATATGTAATATCGAAGAAATATCATCAAAATGTGGTTGTTATGGGTGCCGATCTTTTTAATTTTTATGAGAATCTATAACAAAATAACAAACGGGAAATGTTACTCCGATAATGTGATGAGCGGCAAGGTGGCTATTATCACAGGAGGAAACAGCGGAATTGGATATGAAACTGCTTTGGAATTAGCTAGGAGAGGAGCTAAAGTGATACTAGGTTGTCGTGATGACACACGCGGACAAAAAGCTGTCGATTCAATCATCAAGAAAACGAAGAACGAAAGCGTAAGCTACATCCATTTAGACTTGAGTTCATTTGCATCCATTAGAAAATTCGTTAACGACTTTAAAAGTTTGGAAATTAAATTGGATATTTTGATAAATAATGCTGGGGCTAGCGGCGTCCACAGAGAGAAGACTGAAGATGGCATAGTTAGAGACATGCAAGTGAATCATTTTGGACCATTTCTACTGACTGTGTTGCTAACGCCTATATTGGTAAAAACAGCACCTAGTAGGGTGATCATTGTATCATCTACTTATCATAGATTTGGAACAATTAATGATTTGAACACTCCACATTCGTATATAAGAACTTATTGTGACAGCAAACTGTGTAATGTGCTATTTAGTAATGAACTAGCGCGAAGATTGGATGGTACCGGGGTGGTCGTGAACTGCTTGCACCCCGGACACGTCAATACAAGTTTCTATAGAGCCACTACCATGGAAAAGCTAAGAACTTTGATATTATATAGCTTTTTCAAAAATCCAGTAGAAGGTGCCCAGACAAGTTTATATTTGGCAGTGTCAGATGAATGCGATCAAGAGACAGGGAAATATTTTGTAGACTGCAAAGAAGGTTTAATGGGTCTGAAGGCCAGAAATGAAGAATTAGCGGCAAGTATGTGGGAATTATCTGAAAAGATGGTTGGTCTGAAGAGAGAGGAAACTATTCCTTAAAAAGAATTGTATCAACTTTAAAGAGTATATACATTTATACTCTTATTAAGTTTCTTTGTATATTTAGACACAAAAACACATGTTAACACAAAAAAAAACCTAAAAGCGTTAATGTTAATCTCTGTACTGTAAATATTTACTTGTGATAAAAAGTAACTTTCTAAAATAAATAAAATGATTACTTAAAACACGGTATTTAAGTTGATGTATCCGAGCTAAACCAGTGCACTGTGAAATTCAAAATCACTCATTTGTTCTTCCTACTTGTGATAACACAACACTCCAGATACAAATTTACTTAGCTTCCACCGACATTAGTTAAAACTTATGAAGATATTTATAATAAAGGTTGGGGCAAACAGCAGCGAGACAGAAATACAGGTTAACCAGTATACAACTGTCTCAATAGTCACCCGATGTCTGACCCAGCCATAAAGAAGTTAACTAAATTAAGTTTTTGCAATGATTTTTAACCCACATTTTAAAAATAAGTTAAGAAAATTAAACTTATCAGAGGTGTTTTATCATAATGTTAAAAAAACAATCCACTCAAAGCATTAGCTAAACAGTTATGTGGCCAGTTCTCAGGGTGGTTAGCTAGGCAGGCACTAAACTCATGTTACGATACACTGACGAAAAACTGAACACTTCACACTCCTACCTAATGGGACATAAAATTGTAATACTTTTGCTGTCAGAGCAAAAGTCACTACAAGATCTGTATATACGTACAGTCGAAAGTAAAGTATAAATGTACAAAAAAAAAAGATTTATTTATTAAAATCGTTGAATCGTAGCCGAATATGTTTGTAATCTTAATATACCTTTTTTTAATTCTTGCCTGCTTTGTTTTAATATAAAACTCCATTTAAATTAAGCACTATTTTAAATATTTTACCTGTAATTGTGCGGTATAAATCTCGCATTTCTACTAAATAAAGTATTTTATGTAATTTAGCTATACATATTATATACTTTACTATCGACTGTATACTGATACTTAAAAGCTTTTATACATTGTCCCATTGTGCGAGTCGTGTGCTCACCGCGTCGGGTCGTTCCCGTTTGTCGGGCACCATGAATATTGGCGGGGCGTACTGCCTGCACTCGCACCCCATCTCCATCTGTCGTCGTCCGTAACAAATTAGGCTATCAGTCATTTTTCCTAGTCTAGGTTGCGCAAAATTTTAATAATTGATGTACCAGAACTATTCCATAGCTTCAGTTCTTGTGTCTACTTCTTGGTAGAAGACTAAGTCAGTCAGGCAGTCTTCTAGGGAGTGAATAGGGAAGGTTGAATTATATAAATTTCTAACATTGATTACTTGATGCAGCATTAATTATATAATGTTCCCTGATCATGTCATGTCATAGTAGAAAATTAAATACCAAAAAACGTAATATTTAAATACTTATCATTGAGTGCTAGGTTCCATTAACAACTAATTATTATTAAAAATCTTAAAGTAGAAGTACTTTATAACATTGTGAACTGAGCTTCTTGATATAAATGAGATCAATGTCAGACTCTAGAATTTCAATTGAGTCCAAAAAAAAACCATCAAAATGTGAATGCCGCTTGACCGGAAAATGGTATTACCATTCTCCGATCAAGCGGCATTCAATCAGGCAAAGAGCAATGAATTATAGGTAATTGGAACAGTGGTCTGTTAAGTAAATTATCATTTTTGGTTCATTAGTACGGCGCGATAAATATGTATCTTCGTAATAACTACCTTGAGTATATTAGGCAACACTTCTGCCTCAGCTTCAACATTGGCAAGGTTCTTCTGTAAATGACCAGGTAGCGACAAAGGCAGTTCTAGTACGGGTAAAGGTACGACTCCTTTCCTATGGTATATTGGTGAGCAGACAGTATGGAGGAAAGGTGCGGTACTTACGGCAGGGTGCGGATGAGGGAGGTACGCCGGGGGCGGCTGTTGCGCCGCTGCCGCAGCCGCTGCCATCATCGCGTATGGCACCGCTGCCACCTGTGTGCATTGACATAATTATTGCATTTTGAAAGAAAAAGCAGTACTGATAGATAGTTAAATATGCTATTGGTTACCACGAGATTGCTAACTTAGCTTAACAATTTTAGCTTTAGAATTTGTGTTAAGGAATAATCAAAATTTGTGGAGTTAGGTTAAAACTAATATTTTTATAAACATATTATTTACGTTTGTTGAAAGTACTTTCACTAGAGTGTATCACAGATAAATCTCACCAATTCTTTCAGTGTTGAACCTTTTCCATAACAAAGTAAACCCCAATCGTCATTGTGTTAATTTGAGAGGTAGGTTAAATAAGCGTATGAAGAAATCTCTCGCCCCTCGATATTTTCACATCATATAACATAGTCAAACTAGTTTAACAATATAAAACAAGGTTACGTATGAAGTATGAATGTATGTTTAAGGAATAAATGATAACATACCATAGGAGGTGGGGGATGTGGCGCAGGCACATAGCTCACACCAGGTCCCATAACACTGACGCCGCTCAAGTTGACGCCGACGCCGCCCACTCCTACTCCTACGCCCACTCCCACTCCGCCTGACGGCGTGCCTGGGGTGTGTGGCCTGTAAAATCATTATATGTTTTAAAATTGAAAAGTTTTTGTTGCTATAAATACTTACGATATGAATGTATCATAATTTTGCTGTCTCCGAACAAATATACAACAGATACTGGCAACGGTCATACCATAACTGATTTCATGCAAAAGCAAACTTTCGGTCGTTTGTGAGTGATAATAGAAAGTATTACTAAAATTATAGATTTGTGCATTCCTTAGCAGAGCAACCGGCAGGTTTTTTTACCGATTTGCTTATTTTATAGAACAGTTTGTGCATTTACTAGCACGTTCGAGGTGTGTTACCTGCTCGGGTTGGGCGTGCTGGGGCTTCGCGGCGTGAAGGGTTTGGCGGCGGGGTTAAACTCCTTGGCGTTGGGATTGAGTGTGGACTTTTTGATGGCGGCCACACGCTCCATGCTGGGCGAGCTGGCCACGGGCGGGGACGTGGCTGGCGCCGAGCGCTCGTCGCCGCCCAGCTCCTTCGCCGTGCTCGCCACCGCACTCGCAGCCTGCACAGAACATACACTACTTAACTACAGAGGCACAACACAACTTTTTTCTCGCTTTTTGTTGTTGTTTTGCTTTTTGTTTTGAGTTGTTACTCCACTACAAAATAACAGTAAAGAGATAAATTTATGGCTATATGATGATTATAAATTTTATTTTCTGGAACAAACTAACATAGAGTAGAGTATGTAATGTAATAAACAAAGTAAATAAAATGTATCGAAAGTGTTCACTTAAATTTTGATAACTCGGGACGTCAAATCCTAATTGTCGTTTTCGTTTTCATCAACACAAATATGTTGTTTCTTGTGTGCCTCCGTTTATTTTATATAAGTTACTCGTTAACCGTTTTCCCTTATTTTACCCCTTTTTAGGGGTGAAGCTAAATTGACGTCATGACGTATACATAGTTTTAGTTAAGAAAAGTACTAGATACTTTAAAGTATCTCAGGATAGTATCGATACTGTACTCGTGAACACAATAACAATGCTTTCTATTTGCTACCGTGTCCCTATTGGAGTCGTGCGCTCGGCGATCATGCGAGCCTCGCAAGCCCCTCCACCCCCGGTCTGCCCGTGCTCGTGCCATCTTCTTTAAATAACAAAACAGATGAAGGTTTATTTTGATAATAATTAATTTTGTACTGTAAAATGAGCATTTTAAAAAACGTATTGAATTAAATTTTGTTTATGCGTGACTATTTTGATAGATATTTTGAAAATAGATATATATATTATATTATGGTCGTGCAGACCTATTTTCAGAACTGTTTATGAGAAACAATCTTACAGTACATTATCTCTGTGTAACTCAAACGGTTTAGGCAGCGTACGCCAAATTAGTTTCCAGAGGGCCGGAATCTGCCGACTTCCCACTTACAAACTTGCGCATATATATGCGCAAGTTTGTAAGTGGGAAGTCGGCAGATTCGACGGGAAGTCGGAGTCGAGTAAATAAAATAAAACAATCCTACAAATATTTGTAGGATTGTTTTATTTTATTTGTACATATTTTAGTGGTTGTATTATATACTGTGCATGCCTATTGTGGATCTACATATTAGAACTATGTCATACTGTAGGTATATTTTATTTAAATATTGTGTGTGCATAAGGTTTACGTGTTAATTTTGATGTTTATTAAAATATACATATAACTTATCACATGTTCTGCTGGAAATAAGATCATGAATTCATATTATCATATGAATATATCATTATATTCCTTCACATAGATCATCTTACATTCACATTTTTTTGTGTTAAAGGGTTTTTTCGCACAATCTTTAAACGGTTATTATTTCACTGTTTGACACTGTACACTACAGAATAAACACATACAATAAATTTAAAGAGTAACCTCAAGTTGATGAAAAATAAGAAGATACAAATTTCACAAAGAGAAAGCGACGGTCTATCTATTCTATTCAGCTTTTAACTAAAATATTCCGTACCCTCTATGACTTTTATTACTTAACTGTTTAATTACATTTTATAAACCAAAATATACATCAAGACGTCATAAGTGAATAGCTGCTCATTCAGGAACTATATTGTCGGATGGAGCGTAAATAGTAGTAGTGCGTACGTACCTTATGGACGGTGGGGGGCGTGTGCTGCTTGGGTGGGCGGTCGCGCTTGGCGTGCGGCTCGGTGGCGGCGCCCGCGTTGGCCGACACCTCGGGCGGGCTCGGCGCGGGCGGAGGCTGGCTCTGCAAACCAACAAAAAACACATTGACTTCTGTTCCCATAAACTATCTACAGTTCCAATGTTTCTTAAAAGCCTTTCCTCTCTCCAGATTCTAAACGTATTTCAATAGAACCGAGTTATGAAACCCGGTAGAAACTATTTACCGGTGGTTGTGGATTCACTGGCGGTTGCGGCTGAGGTTGCGGCGGTGGAGGTTGCTGTTGTGGCATTTGCTGCTGCGGAGGTGGTAGTTGTGGCTGTGCTTGAGGTTGAGGAGCGGGAGGAGCGGCAGCTGGAGAAACCAGCTTGAAATCCTGACCAAACTTGCGGAATTCCTGGTACAAACAAATGCATAGAGTAAATTTTTTCTTGTGTAATTTACAGAACAGAACTCTAAAATTAGCTTCAAATAAACAAGTATGTGTGCATAGTTTAGCTATGAGATATTTCGCGTCCGCATTCAGGTTGATGTTTTAAGTGTAACTGGAAAATCCTATCACTTTATGTTACTGACATTGAAGAATAGTCTACACACCTAAATTACAACTAAAATCTGTTTTCTTTCATTTTTTCTATCATATGCAAATCGACAGGTAAACTCAGTGATAAGATGAATGAAAAATTTAGTGCAACAGACAATACCTGTACTTCGTCTTGCCGCCTGGAGTCCGGCGGCGGGGCGTGGTGGCGCGGCGGCCGGCCGTGGCTGTCGCTCGGGGGCGGGGGGTTCTATGATCAAATAGTTCGGTGAGATAGTATCCTTGCTTTTTCTGTCTAATCTATCGGTATGTACCAATCATAAAAAATATGTACTAACGTGATGATGGTGCGGCGGGAACCCTTGCCTATGTTGTGGCGCACGAGGCTCTCCATTCACTTTGTTTACACCACTAGCTGCCCTATAACACAAAGACCCAAATTGGTGATTGAAATTTTTCATAGATATATGTATATTTACTTGCTAAGCTACGCCATTTCTCCGTTGAAGAACTGCAGCCTAAGAGTTAAATGCAAGGTAATAGAATTTACAGAATCCTTTTAACATGGCCGACTGTCATAAATATTATACCAATAAGAAATAATAGATAGTGTTTATATAAAACAATAAGATATTCAGTCGGTTAAGTCAATCTCATGTTGATTGGACGACACTATGATTTTGTCGCTCCCCGTGCTACTTCAAACCACCAAAAGGTCCTAAAATTCACATTTAAACTACTTTAATTATGGGACTCTGCGTTTGTGTAAGATACGATTTTATAGTTTTATCTTATACTTTGTTAGACCGAAATTGGTCTCGGTATAATACAGTCAAGTTTGTGTTCTATACTGAGTTCACTCACGGGTGTGATTGGTGAGGCGGGAACGGTGGGACGTGGTAGCCGCCAGCTTGCGCTGCGTAGGTCTTTCCACCTGCGCTAGTGCTTACACTCATGCTCTGTGGATATAGATAAAGTTTTTGTACTATTATAACAACAGGCAAACATTTGACCTCGAGACGTTTAAAACTAGACATGAAAATTATTGCTACTTTTTAATCAAAAATCGCTGTGACTAAAGCCAATCATTTCATAAATTAAATTATGAAATGATTGGCTTTAGTCACAGCGATTTCACATGTGATTGTGCTTTCGTCATAGACAAAGATAAATAGCATCAAAATCAATCAAAATTATTTATATCAATTTTTTGTTTGATTTAGACCTTTCGCGAGTCTTGCGCTAGCTAATAATTAAGTAGCAGTGGTTTTGTAAATCAGTCACAGGCGTGATAATATGATTTATCACATAAGATAGTGATTTCATTCCATCCCTATTTGAAAGATTTTGGTAAGACACTGTATGTCATTAGTATCGGTTAAAGCGAGATGGATGTAGATATAGTGAAAATAGTTTTCACCCGAGCAGGGGGTAGCGTAGTAGTGGTCAGACATACGGGCTCGTCCTGGCGGCGCTCGGCGGGCGGCGTGAGGCCGGGGCGCGGGGGGCGGTGCTCCTTGTCCTTGGGCGGCGGCGCGGGCGAGCGCAGCATGCCCACTGGCGGAGACCCGCCGTTGTTGGCGCCGGGCTTCACTAGTTTGCCACTCTGCAAAGTATTATAATTTCAGTAAAGCAGACTATAATATGACATTTTTATATATTTACTATAATAAGACGAATGGACAGTGTCTCTTCGTGCACTGTGATACTCGTGCATCGATGTTAAATTTTGGATACTTGTAGTTTATATGTAACAGATTTTTTTGAATTTAGTATAGGTATGTTACGTAACTTGAAAAATATGTGATAACCGTCTACAAAAAAGCACAAAGCAATGGTCTACACAAAAGCACAAAGCAAAGCCAATGGGGTTCTGCAAAAAGGGACAACATTATAAAACAAATAGTGACTAATCTGTTTCTGTTTCCGTCTTTCGTTAACGAAAATATATAACGGGTCTACCAATAGGGATGACCTGGTTTTGACAGCTCATAGTGGCCATGTTTGATGATGGATCTTTGACGTCTCTTGACATTTGTGTTCAGTAAGGTTTGCCATTTTATCATGTCTCGTTTCACTTTAAACCAACGCTTGGAAATTGTCCAAAACTTCTTTGAAAGTGACGAAGGAAACCCTGTTACTGTGAATGGCGAGCGCTATAACTCGATGTTAACCGAATATTTCTTACCAGAATTTGATGATATTGATGCAGAGGACCTTTATTTTCAACAAGACGGTGCACCACCTCTCATTACTCGAGTGAACATGGAATTATTGCGTGGAAAGTTTGGTGAGTCGTTAATTTCGAGAAATGGACCGATCAGTTGGCCACCAAGATCGTGTGATTTAACACCTTTAGACCATTTTCTTTGGGGTTAAATTTAAAGTGTACAGCAATAATCCAGCTACAATTCGTGACCTAAAAAATAAAATTCGACGAGCCATAGCCGACATACCGGCCGAAATGGTGCACCGCGTCATCGAAAATTGACGTGAGCGGGTGACCGTCTGCAAAAAGAGCCGCGGCGGTCATTTGGCCGATATATTATTTAAAACATAAATTGCATAAAATTATCTATCAAATAAATCAATTGGATGCATTTTTTATAAAAAAAAAGGATGTTTTATTCCATTTTTAAACCAGGACGTTCTTATTGGTAGACCCCATATACGAAGTGATATCCGTAAAACATTTATTTTAATATTCTAACAAGAAAAAATGCGATAGTGGTGCATGAGTACATACTCATGCACCACTATCACATTTTTTCTTGTACATAAATACTAACTAACCGGCATAATTTTTCTCTTGTTCGGTATGATATACTTTCCGGCGCTGGAAGCCCCGTCTGTAGGTCTGACAACAGCCGCAAACCGTTCTTCCTCGTCGCCGTTCTCTAACTCAATGCGTGTTTTATACGTGGCAGTGCTCTCTATTTCGGCAGCTATTTCTTCTGCTTTAGCTTCTGCATCCCTGTTAATAGAAAGTGAACAAGTTATTACCGAATACTTAGATTTCTACAAACTATTAATGAACTCTTCCAAAGCGCTGGAGGAGATTTACAAGATTGCTGATGCATAGTTTTCTAAACGTACCTATAATCCTGAGTGTCTTTCCTCTGCAGTGGGAGTGTGTATCCGGCCAATGAGTGATCATAGGTGCTGTGGACCCCGTAGACCTCCTCATTCTTCCGAAACATGTCATTCGCGTCCCACCCATTGGCGCGATGATCAAGTTCCAGATCCTCAAGCAGAGCGTCGCCGTTCAACGCAGGCGCGTCGCCGGCTTCACCGTCACAATCCCAGGGCTCTAAGTGACGCTCCTCACCAGTTCGCCCATTGCCTGATACGGAGCCTGTTCAGAGTTAATTATGAGAATTATACATAAAATAGACTATTTATTGTAAGCGATAATCAGAGGACTGAAACCTAAAGTCAATAAATCCACAAAACAGAATGTTAATAAAATTATAAGCAATCAAATATCCGCGGGAACTTAAATCATTTTTTTATTTAAGAACAGGTAGCATCGTTATGTATCATCTTTATAAGTACTTACTTATAAAGATAATGCACAGCGATGCAAACTAACCACTTGGCTAACTATGTGACTTTCAGTACCTATCATAATTTGCTCTTTGACGTGACTTTAGTGAGTTTTGCACAAAACAATACCTTTGTCCACCCTACCCATGACGTCGCCTATCACATCCTTAAATACTGAGCTTAATAAAATAAATATATTTAAGACATTCAAACAATAAAAGCACTGCAGGTTCCCTAAATCAGATAAGGATTAACCGTCATTACTTTTGTACACAATACTTTTGTTTATTTTATATCATAATTACTTAACATTATCACAATGAGGTGAACAATTCATATTCTCCTTTTTATTTATGTACAGTTATAATACTGGTTACGCCTACGCCACCTAATTTCGAAAGAGGACAAACCCATCACATAAACCAATTTTAGAAATATTTAAAAACATATATAAACTTCTCTAAAATCGACATTTTGGCAAGGTTCAAGCTACTTTTACATGTTTGATCTTTTACTTGGTACAAATTTATAAGCTTTTTTTATTTATTAATTTAAAACCTTTACAGTGTGTTTACAGGATCCTTATCCCAAGACGATTTTGTAAGTGAAAATGATAAGTTGCAATTGCTTAATAACGAAAGATAGGTATTTTATTTAGTTTTCTCTTATACGGTTAAATCAATTTTAATATTTATGGTGACTTGATCGAGGGTTAGGCGTTTAGTGATTGAGTTTTTTCGTTTATACCCAAGAGATTGCTATTAGGAATAAGGCCGCCCATTGTACATATCCATCTGTAATATTTAACCAACTTACTGTAATTGGTGTACAATAAAGGATATTTTATTTTATTCTAGATGAATATAAAGGTACTCTTTATTGCACACCATAAATAATAAAAAGAATGGGTATAATAGGTAGCCTTATCGCGGTCTGCGATCTCTTACAGGCCACCTTCGGATGGACTATATGCATAGTAAAAGGTGTGGTGTACATTTTCATGTACGGTTTAAGTCGATATTTTTTGTTGCGTATATTACTTTTACTACATAAAAAATTACTAAATAATTTTACTATTTAAAAAGTAATTTCCCCGGATTTTCCTTTGTGTTATTACTATCTGATTATGTGAGGTGTGTTGTATTACTCTCCATATAGCGTTTGTTTCTCCATACCATTTAATTGCGACAATCATATTGAAAGTAACATGTAATTACTTCCTGTTTCCTCTTCCTCCTTATACGACATAATGATGTCGTACTATTACAACTCTCTCTTGTATGGAAATTTCATAAGCAAAATATTTAAAGATTTTTTGAACAAACTTGAATTAAAATAAGGTCACCAACTATGCCTTTAAATTATCTTACATTACCTAAATATCGAATTATTTGTTTTAGTTTATAAATGGGCGAAACAACTTTCAATCTGTTTACCAAAATTCAGTATTTTAATGTTCTAGTCCAGGTTTACAGATATGCTATAAATACAAGAAAACAATCTAGTGTAAGTTGAAATTGAGAATATTAAAACATTTACAAATATAGCTTGTGTTTTAAAGTCTTCTAATCAGCTGTAAGTAAAGGACTTTTCTCAATTTCAGGCTCACTAGCTTCAGTTATAATAATAAGATTCGGAACAAATTGCCGGTGACAGGCTGGCAGAAGCACTAGGGATCCAATAAGGATTCCGTTTTCATTCGGAAATATGTGTGAAAAAAGGTAGATCTGTCCATTCTACCTTGTAAACGTAATAATTTGCATTTCAGACCAAACAAAGACATCTGGTTAACTTGAATGTGGAACCTTCTTAATTAAAAAACATATGCAATCTCGAATACTAGAACCAACTTACAAGCGCATGTCATCTCGGGTACTAGTAGCCGGGGAACTAGGGGTAACCTAATAAGGAAATCCCTGAGTTCTAAAAGACCTAAGGACTCCCAAACTTTTTGGGCAAGAGACCCCTTTTCTAAAATGAACTGATACCTCAGACCCCCATAGCCAAATCACATCACGCTTATTGACTTCTTGAATTTTTTAAAAGTAAAACAATGATGCTGCCTACTAAATTATAAATCATTCTTTTAACAAGTTGGTATAGGTACGCAACACAACTAGTAATCTTAAAAGTTTCAAATTAATTCAAATAAGAACTTATGTTAATGTTATTAGACCTCTTGGAGCTCTAAAATCAGTTTTCGTTTATGTCGACCCCAAGGGGTCCACTTTGGGAATCCCTGACCTAGATTTTTATTTTCATATATGGTGTTGATAACACTTTAGTCTTGGAGATGGCCATTAATTCCAACACCATTCTAAAGTCACAAATAGGAATTAAAATACTAAAGGTAGGAGCTTACCATTAAATTTGCCAGAAATAGCACTATCTGTCTGAAAAACGTCATGTGTGGCGTATTCGAGATCAGAATCCTTAGCTCTGATGGAGACCACATCTTGTGGCTTGAATATCAGTTTCTCAACCACTGAGTCGACTGCCACCACACCTTCCTGGTCCACACGGTGAGCCACTTCTAATACAACCTGCAAAGTAATAAAACTAATCTTTAATATCGTCTTCATCTATGCTTATTGATCGAGTCTCTAGGTCTGGCCTATTTAGCTTTTGACTGTAATGTATAACGTGTATTCAAAATCAGCCTGTAGAGTTTTTCTCAGGCCGTGGTTTGTTTCATATTTGCAGTGTTACCGACTGTTTTTTGAGGATATTTAGAATTAAAACAAACTCAATTATAAACGAGATCTTGTAAAACACGTGAAAAGCAGGGTAATAGTACTCTTTCCCCTCTTCTACTCTTACTACACGATAGATGAAACGGATGTCCGGTGATTATCGGGTAAATTTTTGTCCGTTCTGATACTGGATTATCATCAAGTAGTAAGCAGATACTGAATAAATGTAAGGTCTTTATTTAAGACTAACCAATAAAAAATATATTTTTACTAGCTGCACTGTGCGACTTCGCCTGCGTGAACTTTGTGCAAAACCTAACAGTATAGATGGCGCCACCTATTTACCAAATATTGAATTATTAGGTTTTTTCCTGATTATAAGGTATTTTACCGCTGTAAAAAATAGTCTATGTATTATTCTAGGTCATATTCTATTTGTGTACTAAACTTCATTCAAATCTGTCCAGGCGTTTTAACTAAATAAAATACAACCTTTCAGCAGTCGGGTAAAATATAAAGTAAATACCTATAAAGTATTGCAAGGCTTCGCTGTAAACTATATTTGATGTACTATTCGTTTGAAGCAAAATAAATTGATTTTCCGGAGATCCCACTCGAGACAGGCTAACGTATACTTGTCCATGGGAGAAGCAGCGCAGACCAGATAGATTTAAAGAGTTGTCGAATGACCAGATGGAGTTTTAGAATGTACAGTGTCTTCGATGGACTTGTAGCATTTAATGCCTCTTGTTACTTTTTGTAGTAAAATATCATTAATTTCATTGACTGAATCATTTCGTGGCGAAACTATTGCTCTGGAACAAAGCCAGTTGTAGTTCCTTGTAGGTATATTTTTTATTTATTATTCGATTTCGGTATAAACAGCATCAATAAGATATTCAGAGCTGTGAACAATTTTACCTAATCCGTTATTTAATACTACTTGGTGGCAGTTTACATCTGTAGCTGGAAATTTTATTTCTCCAAGTTTAAGCAACTTTTCTGGAAATAACTGTCATAATTGTTCGTTAGATATTCTCATATCGGTGGCCAAATTAAACGTTTCCATTGAATTCCATATTACAGAAGATTTAAAAAATTACGATATCCGCACGTGTTCCCTTGGCGATAACAGGAAGTGTTTGCCTAAAATCTCCAGAAAAGACAAAAGTCACAGCACTTGAGTTACGAGGGTCTTTTAATGTCCGTTCTACTGCTTCAACATGAGCCCTATGGCTCATTTTACATTCATCCCATATTTTGAGGAACGTATTTTGTAATAGAATTTCCAAAGGACCGTTTTTCGAATTGAGCATACAGATGTTACTCTAAAGACACAGAAAAGACATTTGAAGCAATGCCCACTCTATAGAGAAGGTAACATCGCGGCGCCCGCAAACGGTTCGTGTATAGCATTTATACTCATGATAACTTCGAAATTAAATGTTTATAATTAAATAATATCTGCTTAACGAATTGACAAATTTTAATAATGTAAAGACAAAAAATTATTTACTTGAAATTATCTCGATGATGAAATACTTTAATTTTATGAGGATTCATATAATTACACGAAAAAATGCATCTAAAGTATGTAGTGAATATTAAAAAAAAATGTATATAAAAAAAACGCTTTTTATAGCTTAGCCTGTTATAGATAGATATACACCTTGCGAACATTTTTGTAGTCCTAAAATTCATTAGCACATTATTTCGTCTTATAATTAACCATTTAAGCAGCACACGCGAAGAAATAAAATTTTTGAGACGATTTATTACACCTTGGTTAACATAACCTGTTTTTTTTTTGCACATGTCTAGGTTTTTTTTAAATAAATTATAGCCTATGTTACTTCCTGATAATGTAGCTTTCAATTAGTGAATAATGGTTAAAATCGGTCGGGTAGTTATGGAGACTAATCGTACAAACAAACAAACAAAAAAATCTTTCCTCTCTATAATATTATTATAGATATACATATTAATTCAAATACAAAATTTCCTGCATTAAGAGAAAATAAAGGGCGAAGACGTGATCAATTCGTACTTTATGTCAATAAAGTAAAAATCAATTTCACATTAAGCTGCTATTTTCTTGATTCTAACACTGGATTCTGTTTTTGTCTTTAACTATTTAATTTAAGCAATTTGTAAGCTTCGCGAGATACATTCGACTCTGTCTAGAGATTTTAACTGTTTATAACCGGTGTTGATGATAATTTCTAACTGAGGACTTGTTGTAAAACAAATAATAAAATAATTATCTGTTGAGCTGTTTCAGCTTAAGAAGTTATCTGATATCTTAATATGTTATTTTATTAATAATTCACCTTGCAGGATTACTTCCGCAGGACAAGCAATCGGCAGCTATTTCGCGGCCAGATATCCGGAGACAGCTCTGATTTAGTTTAAATCTCGCTTATCGTGAACAAATAAAAATATCTTTAACTTACATTTAAATGTGGTACCAACGTGTACAGTACCTTATATCGTTACGATAAACTAAAACTGACTTATAAAATGCATTGTTCCGCACCGGCTATTGTTGTAGTGTAACGGGAGTTCCACAGATCAAGATATTAATATACTTTAATTGATTTACTTATATTTCAGTATAACAAATACTAAATACACTTGTTCATTTATTATATTAAGTACATCTATCAATAAACTGTAGACTTTATATCAAGGCTAAACAATGCCAAATAACCTGTTAATTGTATTCTCAAGGTTATGGTTTAAGTTACCGTCTTCGCCGTTTGATGAATGAAACGAAATCGATCGGTTAGGAAATGTTAGTAAGTTAGTATGTTTACTTATAAATGGTGAAATAAATAATTAAGCAGTTAAATAACACAAAGTTTAACCTAAGAAGATAGGTACTACAATTTTTTAACACCATTGTTCCTGTTTTATGAATAAAAAGTTTTATGAATAGATACATAAATAAAAGTTAATATTTGCACAATATAATGACACTGTACATTAATACCTTTTCGCCCTTAAACTTTAAAGGTGGTGGATACCTTTTTAGACAACTTACCTAACCAATTTCTAATTTTATTAACTAGTATTCTAGTAAATTTAGCAAATACGGAATAATAATGAATTTCGAATATAAGTATTTGTGATTTGAAGCGATTGTATTTATCCACTTCAAAGGTACATGTTATAATATGTTCTCTAGAGGACAACGTCCGCGTCGCGCCGTTCACTGTCCAAATACCCAACGATCACAATAGCGTTTAGTTATCGTCATAAACACCTAGTCACTTCGGCAGCGAGATAAATGACGTAACCAGTCAACACGCTAGCTTCCGTATACACTAGAAGACTACACTATGAGACTGCCGGCAAAAATGTACTAAATGAAGATTTAAAAGTGACTGCCTCACCTGACGTCATTACAGTAAGCCAGACACGTTTATCACGTTGTCAAGGTCAAATTTATGCATAAGTGGCATTAACTTTTGCTTATAACATACGACGAGACTATCTTATCCATACAGTTCATTCTTGGAAACAATAGTTAAGATACAATTACATTTTAATGTCTTCCTGGTCCCATTCGTCAGTGGAAAAGAAAAAACATTAAACGCTCACAACTTCTACATTTAAAATTATGAACTAAAAATTGCTTACCCTATTACGGGTCTTATTATTTTTGCCTTTTCTATTTCATTAAACAAGTCTAATATTAAAGCACTAAATCCTTGTAGCATTTGAACGGCTAGATTCTTTTTCATTAAGTTGGCAATTAGGTCGTCAAGCCCTGTGGTATTTTAAGACGGGCTTTCATGTTTGTAGAACCAAGATAATGAATGATGTATATCAATATATAACATACATTATAATTATCATCATTCATGAATAAAGATAATATTTCTTAGCCCAAGTTCTACCTACTTTTATCTAGTTTTTTTGTTTAAAAGAATAAAACACTGTCAAACGTGAAAGCATAATAAAACACTGTCAAACGTGATAAATAAGTTGCATCAGAAGGCATATATTTGCGAGGAGATGCACTAAATACAATAAAAATCCTAACGCCATAATAATGCCTGTGACTATTTCTCATAATTGTTCAAATGTTTTGTTACATTCTGATGTTATACTGTAAATATTGAAATATATCATATATAATTATTATATTGAGGGTCATAAGTTTAGGCTCGAATGCTATTGACGTCTGCTAACTATGTACCTTTTAATTCCATTGTTCGTTT
Source organism: Arctia plantaginis (assembly GCA_902825455.1). Classification (NCBI taxonomy): domain Eukaryota; kingdom Metazoa; phylum Arthropoda; class Insecta; order Lepidoptera; family Erebidae; genus Arctia; species Arctia plantaginis. The sequence goes on along the minus strand of CADEBD010000327.1, from coordinate 8,230,297 downwards.
TCAGTTAGTGTGAATTAATTCATTTTAGTTATTATGTTAGTACTTGAATGATTTTTTAAGTCTTTCTATCACTAAAGGAAACGCTGAACGATCATTTGGCTTTCTTTATCTATGTTTTGGACAAGATCCTTAGTCAGGTCAGGATGTAGGTATCAAATCATTAAATAATTTGTAATTCAAACAGTAATCATTACAAGTTTACACTTTTTTATGGTGTTTAAACCCCCACGGGTCATCGCTTCACTTTTGATGTTTAAAGTAGCAAAGGATATTTTCTCAAACAAGAATATTAGACATAATTTGTATAAAACCAAAATCAATCTTAAAACAATTAAGGTAAACGCAAGTTTCTAGTGCCTAGCATGTAAAATGGTTAACAACCTTCAAACTAAATTGGAATTGAAATTTTCACATAATATGGAATTAGGAAAGAGAGACAATGTTTTTAGTTTCAAACTTTACAAAGTAGAGTATGTTAGACAATGCATACAATGTCTTTGTCAATGAGTCGCAACATCACACACCATTATAATCTACAGTAAAGTCATTGATCCTGATCAGAAATGAAAATTTATTGCGATTTTTGTACATAAAACGAGTTAATTGGTGTGTACGTTTCGTATTAGCGTCTATATCGTGGGCGTCGGGTCGTTGACCGTGAACAATTGTAATTTGATGATACAGCGATCTTTAAACTCTTGATTTCATATGCGAGACAATTTAAAGTCGACACGATATTATATCATGTGTTCGAATTGAGCAACCGTATTTAAATAACTTTGTAATCGTAAACAAATAATTTGTACGTAAAACATAAAGGCACGGAAATTAATAAACTGAATTTTATAGTAATAACATTACTTGTTTTATTTATATAGGTATATACATTTGTATCTTATTGTCTTATACGATAACTATCATGTGTAAGTGCTATCTCTAATACGATTTTTTACTCCGTCAGATTTATAAATCGATAAAAAATTACAAAAAGCTCTATATACCAATATTGTGTTTATTATTTATGAATGTTTATGTGTTTATGTATAATTATTTTAATTTGTATATTTATTTTTACAATACTGTATCTTCAATACACCTGACTACCCATTGCTTCTTCCCATCTACTGGTGATTTGTCCATCCAAAATTGCTGTAAGAGATTGCTTTAGCGATAAGGCTATAATATTTATCTAACATATTGTAATTGTTGTACATGAATATTCTATTCTATGCCAGACCATAATATGTACAGGCTCGAAACAAGCTGTTACGATTATTTTATGGTTATCTCAATATTAGAGGAAGAACGAACACAGTATTTAACAATAGACTTTTTTATGATGCAAATGACGAACCGATAACATTTCAGGAAATCTGGTGTAAAAAGATATTACAGCTGAGTAAGAGACCCGTTATATAAATAGTCAATTTTGCTTACGACCTAACGTTATCCTATTCTTTACTAGATTTCATTCATGCCGTTGAAAGGTTATAAACTTTAAACTGGTTAGTGCGACGACTACGTCCAGTCAAGTTCTTTCGAAACATTAGTACATATTCTTGATATGTTAAAAAAAGTTTTTAAGAAAATTACGAACTTAAATTCGAATTCATCCAAGGTTTTCTCGGTAGAGAATATTCCATCGATCTATCTATAAGTGAAATTAAAGTTAAGTAATAAAGTTAACGAACTTTTCATATACCGTCATTAGACTATTCACATAGACGTCCTTTTTGAATTTATAAATGTTTTACTAAATAACTTGACAGTTTCAACGTTCATATCATTAACAGCCTTTAACAGTCCACTGCTGGACATAGGCCTCTCCTTAAAAAGGAGGTTTTGGCCTACTATACCGCGCTGGCCAGACGGGTTGGTATAGGGTTTGTTTCAAGTTTTCCTTCTCTTTGCAGTGCTGTTGTCCTGCGTAGTTTGCTCCCTTAGTCGGCTCTTACGACACCCACGGGATGAACAGGGGTGGTGACATTCCGTATTCTTAATCCGTCACCACACGGACAAACATAACAACAATTTATTTCTTGAACTTACACTGAAGAATACATAAAAATAGCTTAACTAATAGAAACTGTAATTTTGTGTAAAACTGTTGTAACGATGAAGTTAACACGTGAATCCGTAGGACAAGGGTTAAAACTGTCACAACAATTTTGGTATTCGTTAATGTTATCCGACTACTATATGATATTCCGACTTGTAAAATATCTGAAAAGATTTACTTGCATAAATAAATATCATTCCATTATCTTTCATTTCTCTATAATATGTAAGTTATCATTAAATTTCAATAATTTATGTCAGTTTATAGTGAAGACATTTCAGGACCAATTGAATTACTAAAATAAAAATATATATGTTGTAAACACCTAACATATGTGTAAGAGCTTACAACGATCTAAAACTATCTAGAAAACTGAGAATTGTTGAAAAAAAATTATGTAAGCAATTTCAATGTTACCGACAAAATGTCAGAGGTCATGCCGTTACAGTAGATGTTTAAGTTATTTTAGCTCATATTTCTGTTATAATATAGCAGTGAATAAAATAAGTGGCTATGAGAATCAGGTTTTGTAGCATTCTACTTTTTCTTAAATTAAGAGATAAAGGAAGAAAAGAATGGCAGTCGTTCAACTTTTCACGTTATATCACAAATACTAACATACAAAAAGATTTGATATCAAAACGAAAATAAGCGTTACTTAGCATTCTTTGCAAACTGCTTAATCATCTTTTATCCTCCTTACACTCTTGACTTCACTCTTATCAGTCGTTATATCTAAGTCGTCTCGTCGTATGTCGTAATATCGGACTTGCAGTCAAGAATGAAAATGTTGCCAGTTTGAAGCTCATCCTGTGCAATATACACTCTTCACAAACATGTAGCTCAGTATGAGAGCATAAGGGAAAACGTTAACATTAATACCAAAAATAATAAAAATAATCAACTATAATCTTTACTATAATCCTTTAAAAAACATGATATTGCATTAATTGCCATTATCTGAAATGCTACTTTGAGGGTACCCTAGACGCACCTCTTTTCTACGTTTTTGTACAAATTTTCATCAAATCAAGAGAGTTTCTAAGAACTGAATAAGTGAGTAATTATAATAATATTGTTTCGTGACTCTACACACATTTATAAACAGTGGACATAAAGAACACCCAGACTTAAAACAACAATTTTTGGCTCACACAAATTGTTGTCCCATGTGGGGATCGAACCCACAATTCCCCGCCAGTAGAAAGCGCCGAGGTGAATGCTTAAAAAACTACTCCAAAGCGCCGAGGTGACTGCTTAAACCACTACTCCATCTGTGCAGTCACGGGATCCGTGCAGTCCTAAGTCAGGGGTAATTCAATATTGAAAAAATGTGTTTCATGTTTTAGTTGTTACCAGTTTTAATTCAATGGCATGCCAATTATTATATGAAACGTGGCAGTCTGTACCATAACGTACGTGTTAGGTTGGTTTCACAGAAAATACATCTGACAAGCACTCCGGAATAGAGTTATTGTAACATTGAAGGAAACATATTTATACGTTACTGAATTATCTAAGAGTACGAGAGATAAAAATAGGCTTTCCGGTCACACTACAGGGTTGGGAATCCAATTGGGACTGATAAAGACCCGCAAACTCAGTAATAACGGTTAATATTAAATCCACTTGCCGTTCTGCGTCAAAACTTCCTGACATTTGTTGGATTTATCTCTGATATTTCGTTGGAATATGGTTGCTTCACAAGAATAAAATCACTGAGGGATGCATATCCCACAGTTCACTTTTTTTAAATTCATAAAATCAGTTGGTAAACTGATATCTTTCAGAGCACAGATCTAGCAATTCTGGGATACATTATTACACAATTTAGTTCTTTATACGTTTTGGTGGTAAATTGTACATTTTGAACAAACTGTCGTGTAGGTAACTTAATTGAATTGACGCACGAAAGATAAGGTGTGTCGTATGTCTATGCAGTAGCCATTATTAAAACTCTAACTGGTTTTTATTTATTATTTTTGGTTGTGCGTACATTAGTGCTTCTTTATGATTTTAGTATTATTAGTTTACACTGGTGCTAATTCTGTTGTTCGAAAACTCTCTAAACTAAACTAAAATTTGTTTAGTTCTGTCAAAGAACGTTTCCTATTCTGAAAACGTAATATTTAATTTTTGGTTTAGTTTAGAGTTTTCGAACAGCAGAATTAGCACCATTGTCTTAATGAATTTTATTAGTTTACAGACCTTCGAATAAATTGCGTTGAAGTAACATTCAATGGTAAGTGTTTGATTCCAAGTACCTACTGTTTCTTCAAGATTTAGTATGACTACAAGTTAGTTTTATTGGCTTTGCTGTTCACAATATTACATTTCGCACCATAAATGTCTTTTGAGTTTACAAGGATTTTTTTTAAAACATTTAAATTGCCTGAACCATTGCATTGCCTATGTCCAGCAGTGGACTATTAAAGGCTGTTGATGATGATGATTAATTTACCCAATAAATACCCATTGTTACCCAATTGGTAATAATAGGGATTAATCACCTCATCATAAACTATGAATTTTCATTAAATGTTCAAAACTTGTGGCTGTGGGGTATCCCTTATTTTTGTGTCAGTTAACCTAACTTGGCCCCTTAATCTCCCTTTTACTATGAATTATGTTTCAAAATATTTTTGTACATGGTTTATTCTTTACTTTCATGTACATACTTTATGTTAGATATTTGTGATGTTTCGCATACATTTTCTCAAGCGCATGACCTCCAGTTCCACTTTCATAAGGTTGTCGGCTTAAGTGCGTTGAGCCGGGAGTCAATTAGGATGTGTCATTGTACTGGAATTTTCACTGTTCTTTAGTATGAATTGTGAAGGTCGTTGGGTGAAACGTCATAGTTGCATTGAAGCGTGTTCTTTACATTGTCCTGCAGCGATTTCTCAATACTCTTGATAATTTTCTGTTTAAACTGATTTTTTAACATGATACATGAACATGAATATTTGTTCTACGTAATGTAACTAAAAATATCAAGAGGAAAGAATTGTACGTTTTTACATTCAATAGATAAATTTAAATATTACTTAACTGATTCCACAGATTCTTTGAACTATAGAAAACTACTTTTTCAGTAAGTAACAAGGTTCTATATAATTTGCCTACAGAAATTGTATAACGATAACGTTTCTATGTGTAGCTCATGAAAATATGTACCTATTTAATAAATTTAAATGTATTGCTATTATGAATGAATAAATACTAATTAATTTTAATATCTAGTGTACTAGTACTTGAGACTTGTCTCCGGAAAACTTCGCTAGTTTAAGGTATTTTATTAAGAGCTGTGTTCTAATCGAGGTATATGAAGTAATTTAATAAAGTATATATATTTACAATACCTACGGTTTTAAGATTAAAAATTAAGATAGTATATATATTATTTTATTTATATATATTATTACAAATGTGATACTTCATACTGTAACGTATGAAATATCACATTTGTAATAAATATAGAAACGCTTAGGATCGGGACAATTATACACAAGGGCACATAACGCTTTCTATTATTTTTTTTATGGTATAGGACAATCGGGGTGGGTGGCGGCAGTTGTTCGGGCGCAGGAAGGGTAAATCGGAGTTCCCACACAGGAGAGGGTCATCTATAAGCCGTAGATGGCCCGAGGTATGTCGGGGTCCCATGGCTTTCCTTTCTAGGGTATACCTGGTTTCCCGGCTACTGGTACCCGGAGACGGCGTGCGGTTTTAATTGGTGGGTGGTATCCGAGGGGAGAAGGGACAAGGACACAGGGCAAGGACACCTGCACAACTCAGGAGACACAAGTGTGGTACTGCCCTTTGAATGCCCCTCCCTTTTGAATTGTGTCTAGAAATTCAAAACCTTAGTTTTTGAGGTCATATACATAATCTATATTTACCTATATATACATATATGTACATGTGTGCATTTCATTTATATATTTATACTATTATAAAGACTTATGTGATTGAAGTATGCAACCAACATTCAATGGTTTATGTCTAAGTATTTACCGACAACCAACGAATGCATGAATTCATAAAATTACCTCAATGTTCATGATTAATAACAATTGTTGGGTGACAACCAGTTAAGTAGAAGTAGTCAATATTAAGAGAACACAACAATGTGATACTAATTATTACAACTAGTTATACTATATCCATTGTGAATGAGTTATGATTTGCACAAACCAACTTAACACACTTTTCAATCTTACCATTACTTATAAATACGAAAGATTTAGCGGATGAATGTTTGTTCTCAAGTATATTTCCATATATAGATTAAATTTGGCGACTAGTCTCTAGTCTGGAATAGCATTTAGGTTACTTATACCCCGGCAAAATCGATTCGACTTTATCGCGAGCGAAGTCGTTGGCAAACGATTATTTTAGTTTAATTTATTCATTATTGTACACAGATTAGACATAGTATTTAAATTAAGCTAGTTCTTAGTATGAAATCCTGAAAAAAAAACTTAATAATATGAGTTCTAAAATTATTGAGCATTTTTAGATTTAATCTATAATTTAATATTTGAAATTACAGAGTTAGCCAGAACAGGGTTCAACCCTCTGATTTTATTCACTTAATTAGTAGTCTAGCACTGTAATTGAATGTTATTAGTCTGGAACCCTAATAAAAGATATAACGTAAGTACAAAGAACCCTGTGTAATTGTACCTACCTATTATTAAATTATAAATCTGAGAAGTCTGTTTATTTGAAACGCGCTAATGACGAAGACTTTTAGTCAGATTGAAAAGGAAAATAAAAGGATTGAACGATACTAAATTAAGGAGAAAAAATCACTATGCTACACTGCATATAACTAACACATGGGTTAAATTTGAAAGACTGCCAATCCGGCCCGTGGCGCCTGATATAATAATAATAATAATAATAATATATCCCCACACACTCACACACGGCTGTGCTAAATGAAGAGAAGGTAATATAATCACCCGACCAGTGTGGGCTAGGTAGTCAGTAAGGTTGACGAGACACAAATAGTTAGGAAAAAATAGAATTTGAAAAGTTTTCATGTTATAATTATTTATACACATACCTATTATATATATCTATCATATTGAGTAAATATTGATCCTACTATATGAGTCAAAGTAATTCAAGGTAATTGTCAGATTACTTCTCGAAACCGCCTGAATTGGTTTAGATCTTACATGACCAATATACCAGTCATGAAATTTCGACAGATGTTGAGAGAATGTATGTGATTCTTTGTCAACATAGCTAAAAATATTTTAATAGATTTTACTAAAAAACTTAGATTCTTACCGTGCATGTTCAATACGCGCATGTCCGCAATGTTTTATGATCAGAAGGACCTCTGAACACTGACAGCACAAAACTTCATGATTCTGGTTGGTACAATAACTTCCATTTCACAAAATAATTTATATCCCCAACCTTAAATCAATTGCATAAGAGTGACTATTCTCAGGTATATAAAAAACACTTTTTTTTTGAAAACAGATTAAACTGTAAACGCTATAAAAGACTTATTGTGCTGCAGGTAGTGCGAACGTAAAAAAAATGTTATGTTTTAAAATGTCAAAGTATGCTACAATGCGTTTATTGATTCGACCTAGATTTTACAGTTTCGTCGGGTCATGCAGCGCAGATAACGCCAACTGAAGTTGCTGTGATTTTTCAGAAATAATAACAGATAGTATTTAAATATGCAAAGACGACTATTATATTTTGTTGCACTAATATTTAGGCTATACGTAGATTTATTTTATATAAACTTGAAGTATTAAAACCATACATAACAAAGTATCTTCACGAAACGGTTACGTAAACTTCTATGTTTTGCTTTACAAACTTCAAATTTTATTAAAATAATTGCTATAAATTGGTACAACATATTGTGTAAGCTCGATGAAAGGAGGTTATCAGTGACTGCATTGCTAGAATATGTAAGAATGTGTTGTGCGAGTTTCCGATTACGTTATCAGCCTTCAATCAGAACTTAACCTATTTTCAATGTATGAATCTGACAATATATAAAGACTTGCACACAGTTAAGTTACAAGTTATACAAAAAAAGGAAACTTAAATCCTTGATTTTTTAAATTAAAAAAAAAAGATTTTTAATTTAGAAAACTAGATATGTAATTAAAACGTCAACCTTAATTTTTATTTAAAGACATGGTGATTTACGAATTCTTTGGATCTTGAATGTAAATTTAAATACTCACTAATTTAATTCTTAGGTATTGAGTGTAGATGCTGATTGGGGAACCATTCTCCGATTCATTATTTCGATTTTATGAATACATTACGCATGATAGAAAATAAGCCAGATGGAAGTTGTTGAAGGAAATTTCGCTTATCGTACCACTACTACTATGTAAGAGGTCATCCCGTTCCGTATTCAGATATCGTTTGCGATATAAGTTGTCGCCTAATAAGCAAAAATTCTCGGATGCTGCCGTTTGGCTATCGTCAGCTCTTAAGGATAACAATTTGTATTTTTGACACGTTTTAATAATACAATATTTATTTAGTTTTTAAAGGCCTAAAACTATTTGACTAGAAGAAATAACCGTAATAAAATGTTAAAATGGGTATTGCAAGGACACATTTTTTATTTTCGCATTTTATGACATCTAGACGCATAACATTAGATAATGCATTTATCATTACAAATAACTTTTAAAAAAACGCTGCCCTTCAAACAAGTAAATGGAACAAATCAATAACCGTGTAGTGAAGCTACACAACAAACTTGAGTGGAGTCGGCAGGCGATACGAAACGTTTTATCATTTAATTGTAATTTATTCACAAACAATACTATGAGTACTCACAGTGACCCCGGAAGCATACGATTATTAATTTCAATTTAATTTATACTTGAAGGATGGGCAACACTATGCGTTTATTATGAGGGATCATCGAGTGACCGTTGGACCGGTGGACGTAACATGGTAGCTGTAGCTTAATTTACATGTATTGCAACCGGTCCTTCATTCCGGACATTATTTGAGAGATTATAATTATCATTAGGTAAACTCGTTAAAAATGACCATTGTTAGTATGATAACGACTGTATCCCATTAGATAAGTGATATAACAATTGTGGATACTGGTGAACTGGAAGTAGAATTGATTGTGTTAGTATTGTTGTGATAATTTACAATCTTTACTAATATTATAAAGATGAAGAATATTTGTTTGAAAAATTCTTTTAATTTTGGATAGCCCATGGGATTTAGCTTAAAATCTTTGCTTTATCATAGTCACAAAGTTTCTAGGACTACAGATTTAAAGGACCACAGTCCTGGAAATGTGGATGAAATGAGAATCGTAGTGCGAATGCAAAAGCTGTAGACCAAAAAAAGGTCAAGGATCATAGTGATACTTACTCTGAAGGATATTTGCGTCTATTTTTATAATATAGAAACAAATCGATACAGATATTATAACCCGAGTTGGCAAACCACCCCGTAATAGAAATAATGTAATAATGTAGAGTCGTCGAAATAAAATCAATCATTTAGATACGTAAGCCTTTTTTCAGTTTAGGTAGGTTTTAGAACTGGTATATAATTTCTTAAACTACTTTTGAGATAGTATTTTAGGAAATTCGATATGTCTAACGTGATTGATGGGATTACATTTCATAAAGGAACGAGATCAATAGCGAATCCCCTATTTCAATCTAACTCAAAGTCTAGTATAAATAAGTCTTAAAATATGATGTGAAATGTACCTTTAATGGTTTAATTAATTTTTTTCTTTCAATAAATTAATAGTAACCTCTTTTAATTGTATTTCAGCATATTTTATAAATATACTTTTGTCTGATTCTTCATCAATTTTGATAAATAGTACTAGAACCAATTTATAAAACTGTTGTAGTTGAATTATTTCCTTCTCATCTCCTACGCACAAGTTACCGTGATTGCAATCTATATGAGAAGGATTAATTGATTTTGTATGCACAATATTTATGATACAATTTATTCACGCCTCCGATGAAGTTTCTAAAGTTTCGCACTAAAATCCGATAGCGGATTGCAATAGAAAGAGCGGAAGGCGTGTGACGTAATCGGCGAGTATTCCAAGTCTAGGTACGGTGTGGTCAGACAACATTGTGCGTTAACAGTATTTAAGACTAGACTTAGAATTAGAATGTAAGAAGCTAGGCTACAGCGATATATATTGGCTTTTGGAATATAATCATGTTATTCAAACGCGTTTAATAAAAGAAAGCATTAAACCGTGGCATGGTTTAGTATGGAATCATATAATTAACATACAATAATAGTAAAAGTTTAGATTAGATTAGTTATAGAAGCTCACAGTATATGTATATATGATTACTACCGGTCCAGGACAAAGATACTCTTTACTCATAGGAAAGTAAAGCAGAATGGTCATTCAATATTCTAATCATGGAAGCAAATCTTCTGAAATAAATAAGCATGGTTCACAAGATATGTAACTTCATTTTACTGTAAATAATAGTCTATTGCCACATAAAATAATTATATCATTAGTTAGTATGATGGATAAGGGTCTATAGAGTAATAAGGCGATAATTCCCAAACCTTTTTAAGCAGATATTCACATAAAATGTTCCTTTGCCAAATTGTCACGAAAATAAACCTACGATGTGAGAGACGAATTATGAAATGACCGAACTTACCTCAAACTGTGCACTAAATGTTTTAAAGACACCCTCCCAGAGGCTGCCAGACTGTGTGAGCACCTGAACAATGTCGCCGACGTGCGACGTCGCTGCGTGCATGAAGTGTGCGTTGTTGTACACGCCCTCCGGCACCACGCGGCCTCGTGGTGACCTGAAATATACAAAAAAATATTACACTTCTCATACTACGAAGGCATGAGTAGTATAGATGACTCGTTTGCTAATACAAAGAGCAGACGCTGTCAAAGCAAGTAAGAAGACTAAATTTATACAAAGGAAATCCCTGAAACTCTATCGTACAAAAGGCCAGCGCAGACAAAGCATTTCAAGATTTCAAATACTAATTAAATTCATGTCATTGGTTAATTACTTAGAAATCACCATAGTATATATACAACTTTATCTTATTGAAAGATGTAAAACGCTTATAAGTATTGACCATAGTGGCTACATTGATCTTAATTTTGTCATAATTACGTAGACAAAGTCAATATTCTAAAGCAAGTTTATCGTATTTTGTGCGACGAATCTTTTTTGAGCTCATAAATTAAACGAGAGTAACGACGCAAACGAAATAAAAAAATATAATTGTGTATTTTTATCATAAATATGTGGTAATATAGTTCAGTCACCTCGAAATTTTAATTTATGTATTGATTATCTAGATAAATCACAATCAAAAGCCACTAAAAAACGCACTTTTTCCACACAAACCGTATGTAAACTAAAATTATATAGTAATTTGCATTATGGCTCTGTAACGTAAGCGATTACGCTACAAAAGTAGTAAGAATTAACAGGACCGATGATTTTTGTAAAATCCTTATCTTGCTCAATTTGACGAGATTTTAACATAGGTGTATGCTCTATATACATATACTTTTTTAGTCTTTATGTATATAATTTTAAAGAATTAATCAATGAATATCATTTAAAGAGTCTGAAGTTGGCTAACCGAATGACAATAATACACATATTTGTATTATTGAGGTCATTTTATTTAAATCTATAAAAAATAAAAACTACATGCTACCAAAATTTTCAGAAAGGAAATAAAAATATTACAAAAAGTATCAAACAAGCTTGCTTTAGTCACATCGGTAACACAGTATAGTACACAGGCCTTGCGTAAATATCTGATTTTTGTGAAATGCAATTTTGTGTTATAGCTCTTAATAAGCACTAACTTTTATAACCAAAGTAATTAACTCACGCGACCACGTAACGTATCTTGCCATTGTCCAGATCAAGCCTGTTCGTTGTTCAAATACTACCTAGTTTTGTAAACAAAGACTTAAGCTAGTGGTTAGTCGATAAATGCGACGTATTTCTCAGAGGTCCTTGACCGTGATATACTCAAAGTGCAGTCACAGATCGGATCGTTACCCCTTAAATCTGTCTGCGCGCTAGGGAAATTTATAGTTTGTGCGTGTTCGTACATTTCTTTCATACACATGTCTAAAAAACAGTTACATCGTCTCGCTCTACTTGTAAATCAATACCGGGAAATGAGCTCTTGTGGTTATAGTGTGGATGGTATAAGAAATTATTGCTAAGTAGTCCCCTACACTTGAGATGTTAAGACCCCATAATAATTTACTCAAGGGTATTGGTATTCTTACTTAGCGGTTCACTTAAACATTGTGGAATAAGTCAATGTAAAAAACATTAAGCAGGGCTCAAATTTATGACTAACAGAATTTATTGTAAAATTTCTTCACTGTAAACCTTTTAGCAAATAACGTTTAGAACAATTTATTGCTTTTGCAATGACTTTCACTACTTAGCTGTGTCTTAGTGTTTAGAAATACAACTTTCACAAGAAACACTATGATGATGTACATACCGTGTTGAATACTGTTACCTAGTAATATTACTTTACAATATTGTATCTAAATCTATGTTAAAGATCAAACTTATCCTATTTCTCTTTTAAGGTGGAGGGTTGCGATCGGTATTGATTACCTATAACATCAAGTAGGTACAAGGGTGCTGCCTTGAGCCAGGTACTAAGTACTTACAGTTTTGCTTTTACAATTTGCATTGATGCAATTGTACTAATAATATTACAATAGTAATAATAATTATCCACGACCAAAACAAAAACCCTCATGCTAAGTAGCGCTGATGATCTTCGAACGAAAGAATCTCTAAAAGAAAAAAACTTACAGAATAATATTGGTCTATCCGTTAAGGAGGCAGGCATACAAACGTTAAACTTATAATTACACATTTTCTTGCGTCGAAGATGTCATAAAAAGCGTAGGGGTCTTGCACATTAAAAAAGTTTAATAGCTGATGTATCGATTGTCTGGCTTTAAAGCGATCAATATGAAGGATGTCAAAGGACTTTGTTTCGGATTGGCCAGACACAAATAAGGTTTTACAGCCGTCTCACGACGCGCACGGTCAAGGATCTTCATAACAAACGACTTTTTCAAGTTACACTGAACCGAGTGTATTTGTTATATTATTTAATTTAGATTTCCATTTTAGGAATGCTTATTTAATACTAAATAATTGATTTTGTATCATAGCTATGTTTAACCTGACACGCAGTATAGAGAAGCGATTAACTCATAGAACACAAAAGAAAAAAATTTGATTTACCCCGTGGTCTGTGTATACATGCTCTATGCTACAGGTAATAAAAAAGCGTAACGTTGTTTGGTTCTAAGCGAGCTTTTAGTTATTGATTTTTTATTTATGGTGTTTAAAAATGGAATAGCATAACAAAGATAAATATTTTTAACAAATATTCTTTGGCCAGTTTATGGCTGAGGCAATTTCGTACAGGAAACCTTGGATGGACAAATCGATAATAATAATAATGGCTTGTTATAGTCAAAGAAAAAAGTAGCAGAGACGAGGTATTTAGTGCAGACAAGTAATTATTGGGCCATGTTTTACAACTAGGTACGTTGCACTTACAAACATACAATAAATAATACTTAATAGATAAAGCAGCGTAATTAATTTATTAAATTGTTCTCTACAAATACTTATATATTATATTTAAAAAAAGCTTATAGGTATAATAAATATAACAATCCCTACTTAAATACATTGACATTTTTAGATTTAATATTTTAAATCTGTTCAAGTCACCAAGGGGAGAAAGGGAGGAAATTAAGCACAGGTCCTTTGTCAATTTTTCATACTGCTGGTAATTGTGCACGTCTAATGGATCAAAACGTCTGTCCGTGTGGTGACGGATTAAGAATACGGAGTGTGAACACCCCTATTCATTACCAGTGTGTCGCAAGAGCCGACTAAGGGAGCAAACTTTGAGAAAAACAGCACTGCAAAGAGAAGGAAAACTTGACACAAACCCTATACCAACCCGTCTAGCCAGCGTGGTTTAGTACACCTAAACCTCCTTCCTAAGGAGAGGCCTATGTCCAGCAGTTGACTATTAAAAGCTGTTGATGATGATGAATTGATATATGATATGATGATATTCCATAACCTTTACATGTTAGACGTGCATAATAAAACAAAGAGTTTGTTGACTTGGTTGATGCTAATCGCAGGAACTACAGGTTCGAATTGAAAAATTATTTTAGCGTTGGATAACCTATTTTTCGGAAAAGGCTATATGGGCTTTATAACATCAAGCTACGACCAATAAGAGCAGAGCACCAATGAAAAATGCTCCAAAAAGGGGGATAATTTATTCCTTTTGAGAAACGCAGACCAACTTGAGCAGATCAGCTCGTTACTAATATTTCGTAACCGAACAGCTTGTGCATAATGTCGGTAGAATAATGAGTACTGTCAGTTTCAAGGATTACGATTATCTTTGATTTGGCGGATCTAATGAATGGAAACCTGAGGTCACATATCTATTCTAATACCTGTATCTACTTCAAACACTCTTTGATTCAACGGTATATAATCCGGATCGATGGCTCAACACTAGGTGGCTACTGACTCCTATAATATATACACATGTACATTTATAAAAATAACGACAATTACCAACTTCGATTATAACGGAGTTATTCAATTATGTCCATTAGTCAAGCACATAACTCATAACGTAGATTTACCTAATAATAATCAATCATGATAAGTATCTACGTCACTTAAAAGTTACATTTACAAGGATAATTCACTTTCAATTTTTAATATTACAATAGGGTAGTAGAACATTTTGGCAAACTATGATACAGTGGGGCATTGTATCATAGTTTGTCAAAAAATTTAACTAAAATACTAACATATAACTAAAATATATTATTATATAGATACTAGCTCTCTCGACATACGTTTCGTTTTTTTTTTAATTTATTCTCGAATCCACTTGCACATACACATAAAAATCATCAAAATCGGTCCAGCCGTTTAGGAGGA
Source organism: Arctia plantaginis (assembly GCA_902825455.1). Classification (NCBI taxonomy): domain Eukaryota; kingdom Metazoa; phylum Arthropoda; class Insecta; order Lepidoptera; family Erebidae; genus Arctia; species Arctia plantaginis. The sequence continues at coordinate 8,215,195 of CADEBD010000327.1, read as the reverse complement.
GATATACACATACACAGGCACACAAAAATTATTTATTGATTAATTTAGATATTCAATAAAATACGCCATATCTTGGGAATTCGTGACACATTACAGCTTCTACACCAAAAAGTTTTCTGATTGAGATGGCTGACTAGCCAGACCAGCAGCTATTTCATAAAATACCTAATAAAATTGTTTCTTAATATTACAAGTACTGTTAAGCAAGCAAGTGAAAACGCGACAATTTGATCATGAAAAACTATATTGTATATATATCCGGAAGACAGAGCGTAAGTATGCGCCAAGGTGGTTCAACGATGTGATGAAGGTAGGAAGTAAATCGTTGGATGTGGGCAGCACAAGACCAGTTGTTGTGGCAAAATTTGAAAAAGGCCAATGTCCAGTAGTGGACATCTTTCGGCTGAGAAGAAGAAAGATGGTCTAATAAGCGACAAAGACCTAAAAATAGTTACGACTTGCAAGATGGGACGACGTAAATGTATCTTCATTTTCTCGTATGTATGTTTGTGATGACAATTTTAATGTACAACGTAACGTTGTATGGAATTGTGTTAGTAAAGTTGTCTTGTAATAACAAAACATCAATGTTAATTTATATTTTATATTAAAAAGTAGACAAAAGGTTATGAATTCATACATTCATCGTTGTACAATATTTTTATGAAGGCTTACGTTCTTAATTGTTAATTTTCGGTCTAAAGAGTTTTATTTCTCATACAAACTTAAGAGTCCATTTATAATGAGATAAAATGTTAAAAGTAATAATATAATGCAATTACCTGTACAGTATTATAAGTTACATGAACTTCTAATACAAATATTTTTCGTAAGTTTATTTTTAAATGTATTTTCATAGTTATAAAATCCTTACAGGTGTCATCAATCACACCAACTATCGTAGGATATTTTCAGGTTAAATCCTCACTTCTCTCTCACAATCACAACCAATTTATGAATGCTGATATAATGACTCAGTAGCACAGCATAAGTCCGCACAACTGGTGTGGTCATTAGTCATCTTCCAAAGTTTTATAATCATGTAATTAAAGATCAGAATAAGAGCAGTTAGCTCTATAGACATTTGCTAAAGTCTCATCTGCGATCTTGTTTACACAGATAAATAGATAAAAACTCAGGAAACCACGTCAGTCATCTATCACTTGGTACATAATAATGAGATAACCTTTAAAGGAGCTGTCCCAAAGGAAGGACAAAATAAATCAGAAAAAGGTCTGATAAACGTTAAAACTCGACTTGTTGTTTGTCTAACCTTGTTAGGTTACCTGACAAACAGTATCACACGAACCAGTATCGGGGTAATTTAGATTTTGTGAAACAATATTACCTGACTACATTAAAATCTTCCAAAAAAAAAATCGCTGATATAATAAAAATGAAAATTGCTCTATTTTTTTTTTAAATAGCAGATATACTCATACAGGATTGGTTAAACAGAAAAACTTGCATTGAAGTGTTGGCTAAATTGCACTTTGTCACGCAGTATTGAGAACTGTTTCATTTTGTTTCAGCTTATTAATTTGACACTAGTTATTGGATATTTGGCAGGACAGTTTTTTTAAAATTAGATAAGTAAGGGATGTGATAGTGGCTTGAAAAATGTTTTTGACCCGAACAAACTATTAAAAATGCCGTTAGTTTTGTACTCAACAGAAAACAATAACACTTTAAAGATTTGCTTCTATTTTAGCTACAAAGCAAAACCTAATAATTGTTTAGTTTGTTTAATTTTATGTACCTATACCACAAAGGTATAAATTGTGCATATTCATAAGAAGCTTTAAGTAGGTTTAAGTAATCTATCATAAATATTTAAAAGAAGTATTTTTTTTTTGTTATCTTATCAGTCTGTGACAACCCTAACAAAATAGATGTAAATTTTTTGCACCTCTTAGAAGTTTGTGTCTCTGTTGGTTCATTAGGCACTTATCATTATTTACTAAACAAAAAACATAGTTTAACCTTATAAATGTATTTGTTGAAAAAAAAATCTTATTTTTTTAACACAGTTAATTATGTAATGGAACTGTGCATATTACAACACATTATATTACAATGTATATTTAAGTAATGTATTCAATGTCTTTAGTTATAAGATTATTGATATAGAAATATATAAAACGATTTTTTGTACATTTGTAAACACAAACCTGCACAAAAATATAGCAACAGACAATTCATAATTTTTCAATTTATAGAAGTTTTTTTTTCACACCTAATTATTTTTATCAGATATATTATACTCATAAATTAAGAACTATGGGGTATATATGTATAGCTAAATTGGCATTCTAATTCTACAAGTACAGAGTGAATAATTGATGTCTTTAGTGGCAAAATCAATACTACATGAACAGCAATTATTTATATTGATAAGATTGTGGCTATGATTCAGTAACTATCTAAGAAAGAGTTGTGTGCATAAATATGATGCTAAAGTATGGCAAGTGGTATGTGTATTATCTGTTAGTTGTCATGAATAAGCAAACTAATCTATATATATAATAATTAACATATGTAATATGTATGTAAACTCCATCACTCTGATGGCAAAAAAAATTAGACTGCATCTGTTTTGCCATGGAGAAGGTATGATTGATGATGATGAATATTTTAGAATTATCATGCTTGAAGCATGTAAATGTATAAAATCAATACACTGTTTGATCATATTTGGTGTGCAATGGATGAATAGTATCATATACCATATATCTTTCATCATGAAAATGTGCATACACAAAGATTTGCAGGGAAAATGGCAAGGCCATGGGGCCATTAAGGGCCAATTCCATTTGGAAAGAAGTACTGTTTTCAAAATTGCATTTACACAGTGAAGCAGAATCAATATCAATGATTCTTCTAATGATTGAGATGACAATGATGATTCTCCAAATGTAGAAATACAGATTGTTGGTGTTTTCTAAAAATCAATGATTTAAGCATTACAAGTATTTTTTTTCAAGACATCTGCACTAGGAATATACGTTGTTTCAAGGGGGACTTTACAAACATACATGTAATGGACACAAAGAACACCCAGATTCAGAACGAAAATTTGTGGATTACACAAACTGTCATCCCATGTGGGGATCGAACCCACAACACTCAGCGTAGTATGTATCTTTGTCCAGTGTGCCTTATTGCATTAGCCTCCTGCAATGCCTTCCCATGCAGAGAGCAACGACTGCCACAGCTCTTAGCCAAAGAGGAACCTCAGGTCATTTTCTGCTTGTCACCTGATTACTAAAGTTTACATACTTATAAGTGAGCAAATGTCCACTCCATCTCCATTTTAGTTGGTCACTATGTGCTGTCAGTTTTGTTTTGCACCTAATATCAATATGCCTAACTTAGGTATTTTAGCCCTAGCATCTTCCTTTATTTCCTCTTTGACATTTTGCAAGTTTATCCATTAAGGCCTGCGAATAAAATGTCCGCCGAGAACTTGTCACGGAATCAACGCACATGGTGTGCGATCATTTAGACGCCACACGTACGTCACTCTCGAGCATTGAACGCTAACTAAAGTTCGCTGGTGTGCGTTGTGCTTAGTTGCGCCTAGTCACATTAGTTCTATTTTTTCGGGGATCCCTGTACTTTTTTCTAGTCCGTTCTATCGATGTTTGGTATTCAATACTGTTGTAAGGGGTTTATTGTGAAGGTACGAAAAAGAACGCCATTGATTGTTCCTCGTCTGCGCGTGCCCTAAGCTATTTCTTCAAGTTCACAACCATATGTATGGGAAAATACAGGTAGGTATATTCCGATGCAAACTTAATGGCGGCTCTGAAGTTAGCTGCGTACTCAAGTGGGCGCAGGTACCAGTCAAGTCGACTCGACTATACGTAGACAGGAATATGAATATAATATATACATATATAACTCACACACTGAAAGGCATGCGTGTCATGTGTCGCCCTGCCCCCGCGCTCCTTTATGTCCCGCTGCTGTCTATTATTGTGTTCTGCACATCGAAACGCACGATGTTCCGAGCCGCCATTAAGTTTGCATTACTTATCGTCTTTTTCTTGATCTTAAAACCTTGTTCCTTGCTTTTTACATAATTTCTTACAAGGCTCTAAACCTAGTGGCATTTCTTTAGACTCTTTATCTTTTACTCTTTTGCAAATTTCTTTATTCTATATTCTTTAAATATATATATCCATTACATATTCTTCCACCAATTTTAATGTCTGCAACTACTGAGTTGTCACTATGTCATCATTTATATCTTGCTCAAATACATTTTAGATGTATTATGATTCTGTCTGTTTGGGTTTGTAGCATGGATTTCAGTACACTTGGGTACTATTCTGATATAACCAGGTCATGCCAAGGGGATTTCAGGTTGATGCTAACTTCTCTTTCTCTACGCATAAAAAACCATTCTTGAGTCTAAATGCACAAACCGGAGATCACCACCAATACCAATAGCTTCTCTTTTGCTGTAAATGTTTCTAATGATGTTTGCATAACTGTTAAGGATCCCTAGCTCCTTAAGACTGCCATTTGAATTCATTTTTGAGGTTGTTGAAGACTTTGGATTAAAATACTAGGACTAGCCTGTAGAATAACTTAAACATGCAGCTATTGTTAAAAATAAAATGTGTTCCAACATCAGACAGACAGAATAGCTGCTATGATGATCAACAATGATATGATGTCATTAATTATTATTGTTAAATTTCATATAGGCTATTGCTGTATTACAAGTCTGTTTATAACCATGATAAACATAGAAAAAAGGTTTCTAAATATCTAAGATTGCAATGAAATGATGTTGTAGTATTATCATAATGATTTATAATTAACTTTAAAAAAAATTTAACACTAACTTCAATATGCCTACAATATTGTGAATTAAAATGAACTGTATTCTTCATTTTCCATCCTTGGAAGTGGTGGTATTTAAATTTGGTCTTTAAATTTGAACGGTAATTAATTAAAAATATATAATTCCAAATAAAATAATTTTCGAGATTGGTTAAGAAAAGGCCTAGTTTTGAGGTCACAAACATTAAAAATATATTGAACTGAAGTAAAAAGCACAAAAATAATTAAATAAGTGGGCTAACTGATTCTATTATACATAAAACAATACCAAAAAGACAAGAGATAAGCAGAAGTTTTTGTTAAGACCATGTAATATTATTTGATCAATGCCCAAATGGGCCAGCTTGATCGGAGTGATACCATATCCTTTCAGAAAACCAGTGTTAAGCTATTTTCTCATTGATGTGATGTGTTACCGAGTGAGAGATGTTGCCATATTTCAAACCATGCAGGGTTTGATCTAGGGGGTGAACTCAAAGGGTCTTTATGGGTGGCAGTAGTCTCTTACCATCAGGAACCAAATGCTCATTTGCATTTAAAGATTTATACTAAACATCAAGCAAAGCATATATTTGCTCCATTTGTATTTTTGCAGGTTTCTGGTTAGACAAATTATTAAAGTTTGACTAAATATTAATAGCTCTAAAACTGTAACTGACTTGTTATTTGTCTGATGTAATAGCTTTGTAAGTTTCAGTGTCCAAAGTCAAGACCTCTATGACCTAGGACATTGTTTGGACGTAGGAATCTTTAAGACTTTGTTCGGAGGAACTGTTAATAAAAATCGGAGCTAGTATGTCTGCAATGATAGCAGCTATGCCCCTGAGATTAAAAAGGTGAATCGAGATGGCAATAGATTTATTTTAAACAATTTTAGGAAAAGAAGAGAAATTGGTCTCAAAACCAAAATTAGATTAGTACGAGACGTGGTATTCCTAATCTTCCTATATGGAGTTGAAATGTGGACAATTCTGACCAGTGAAATACAAAGGCTTGATGAATTCAAGATATGACACTGGAAATGCAACAATCACCAATCTGGATCAAGCTCGGAATTAAAACACAGACACTTATGTTTTGGGCACACAGTGCACAGAGGTGATGGAAATTTAGAAAAACTCATAGTGGTTAGAATCATCAAAAGGTCGTTGGTCCGACAAGGTGGACAAACAAGTTAAAGACTTATTGTCCCTCAATCGGTATACAGTCTTGAGACATGCTAGGCTTTAACCGCTGAAGAGAGATCATCCATTCCAGATGCAACCCTGATGCTAACTACGATCCTCAGAAATGAAAGATCCTCATATCTGAATATTGATCAGACACAGAGAGAGGGAAGGGAAAACATTAATGGTTTAATATTTAATGCAAATATGCGTGAGTAAGTGGCCATTTTGTTCTCAATGTTAAAAATGTTGAAGACGAAGAGCCGTTTATCATATAACTGAAATATTAGATGCTATGACATTTTAAAAACTCTTCAGGTTCTCAAAAGGCATTCAAACAGGACTAACTTTCAAGGCGTAAGACTAGTATTCTCATCCTGTAATTCAACATTGCATAAGTTTTCCATGCTTGCATATAATAAGAAAGTTGGTCTATAACAGCTCTTATCAGGCACTACTAAAAAGTATATTCCTTCTTAACAATTCTTCGTTATTGACTTTAAATAAATTCATGTGCTATTAACATGCTAAAAAATTTAAATTATGAAAATCTCATCTGTTTCAGTGTAAATTTATGTAGTTAAGTTATCTCTAAACAAATTATTAGCAATAAGAACATTTTCTTTAAGAACTTTGGACCTTTGCCAGTAATTATATCCACCATTGTACTAGTGAAAGTGATTAAAAATAAAAGCATTTACCTTACTTCCTACTATAGATTAATATAGAATGGCACTACAGAACTAGCAACTCTGTATGAGACGAATGTTGAACCAAATACTAGAACGAAAGTGACAGTTTACAACATACGACTTAGGTTGTAAATTGCAGTTCATAATTAGTACGGTTTGTGACTAGTGTACTGGGATCGCCAACAGCTGATCAGACGGCTATATTAATCGTATCGAATAAGAAACAAAAGTAGGCCAAACATCTAGACTAGAGCACCGCGACGCGCCGCATCGCACGCGCCGATCTAGCACCACACAACACCGCACAATCTAATTTTTGTTTACACTGTCAGCGCATCCACGTTCATCATCCTCCTAAAAACTGTCAACGTGACAACGAAATGTTCGCAACCAAGCGAGCACTGGCCCCAACAACAAAGACATGTCAGCTCTAAGTACAAAGATGGTTAATTTAGTTACCTCGGCGGCCCTTGGCGATTTTTGCGCTTGTTATTCATTTCTCCTTCGCCCGACTGCCCCGGCGGGTAGGCACCTTCTCGTCTACGCGTAGGGACCGGAATTTTGGCTAATTGTCACTTCTTTCTTTTACAACACAGTCCACACAACTTTCGCGGATGCACAATTGCAGTAGTTATTAGGAATTAAAACTCAAAATGCGACGACAGGGATGCATCTATTCCACTAAAGTTGCTTTACATTTGCCAACAAATATAATTTATAATATATTTGAGTACAAAACCGCAGTTCGATTTATTCTCGGGAACTAATCCCGGAAAATAAACGGGTTGGCAGATTTCTCGTGCCTGCAATCAGCGCAGGAATACAACATGGCGCTGTGACGTATTCATTAGGGGAATTGCAAAATTGTATAAACACATCGATTAATTCTCAGAACACAATAATCAGTTTCATAAAAGTGTAATATTTTTTTAAATTAACTTTTTTAATTAATTCCGTCACACAATATATAGAAAAGAGTAATAGGGTCAACGATTGACCGACTTCCCACATTAAAACTTTCAATATGGCGGAAAGGTATTTGACTTTTAGTGTTGCCAAATACTAAGCAAGTTAAAATGAAATAACAGTGAGGCTATCAATGAAAAATAATCAAGCACAATACTTAAGAAAATAGAAATTTCTAACTACTTCCCGATGACTTAAAAATTTAAATACAGCATGATATTTATTTTAGTGTTTTAGAAAATATTAAATCCATAACTATTTTTTAACAAAAAGTTAGGACTGCTTCAAATTACTAATAACAGTCAATAACACCATGCTATTCCTGTAGGTATATATCAAAATACTTTAATTTTGAACACAAAATCATAATACTTTTAATTGCTTTCAGTCTGAGGAAGTTTTATTTCAGTGTGAAATGAAAACAAAAAAATCCAATTTATTTGCTGTACCTATCTCTTTGGCTTCCTCAACTCAGAACGGCAACATTTAGAAAAAAATTGACAATCCCGCGCGCGCGCGAATATTCGTTCCTATCAATACACCGTCGCCTTTATTATTGATCGCGTTATGCGAGAGTAGGTCATCAAGATGAGTCTCAAACACGGAGCAAAAATGTCTCAACGGGAGAAGTTTGAGTTAATTAACTCAGAAGTGCGTTCGTTTTACGAATATTGTAAAGAGGCTGGTATGAGCGATGAAGAAATGGATTTAATTTGTCGCCCTTTGACGAATGCTGTAAGGAAAGCTGCAATTAAAAGGTGGACAAGGGTGTTTCTATTTCTGATTATGGTAATTGCCATCGGATACACGGTGAGCCAGACTGATACATTCCAATGGCATGCATCGGCAGTTGCTCGTATCGTGCTAATAAAATTGTTACCTATATGGGATTGGACACCTTTGTATTACAATAAATGCATGATCGAGAGATCTCAGCCTCAAAATGTGGATGGTGGTGTGTCAACTGCGGATTGCATAGCCTGCGAGGCAGTCCGTGAGTATTTCAAACGAATTCTAAATTAAAATCACTTCAGTGACACTAAATTTAATACTAACGATACAAAAAGTTTTTATAAAAATCAAGGAGCTTGTACGAACACAGAGCGAGTAAAATAGGAGAACTTTAAGCCTTGTGAAGTTCTGTAGTTCAGTAGTTGATAGACCATAAGAACATATGTGGATCTATTTATTGGTAGACGATGTCTTAGCCGCCAAGGATTTTAAGTAAAAATCACATATATATTATGATACATTGCTCACGGGCGATAACTTATCTAATAAATTTGTTTGTTTCCGTAACTAATATCAATTTATAGCAGTCGTTTTCAAATTTCGAAGATAACCTACTCCTACTACTATGACACAAAGAAACTGTTTTATTTTTCATATTTTGCATTTTGTCTTAGGTACATGTTGAACGACTTATCTGCAAAATGTTTACCATGTACTAGTCAATTGTATTAACAACATATATTATTTTCCTTTACAGGAAACATAGCGCGTTTGTCTGATACATCTTACAACGAAGTTTTTAATCACCATTTACTACGCGGAGCGCCAGTCGTCGTTATCGATGCTCATTATGACTGGTCGTCACGAGCTGAACTTAACTTGACAAGTCTTATTAATGACGACGATCGACTTCGTGACTCGGTCCCTTGTAGGATTCTTACCAATATAAGAATAGGTCGTCAACCCATGGACTTAGAAGAAATAGTTTCCAGAATAACAAATACAGATATCCCGAGTTGGTTTGTCCACTTTCAAAACTGCGATATTAGGGCTGTAAAATCATTCAGGATCCTCGCTCCTAGGCCTTACTTCTTATCCCCTCATATTCCTCCCTCCCACTTTAACTGGTTACTTCTATCTAAGAACTACGATACTCATAGGTATAAATATTTAGAATTTGACATTGGTCTAATAATAATGTCGCAATTGAAGGGAAAGACCTTCATTCAGCTAAGACCACGTGCTCCTTGCGAAGAAGATTGCTATACCCTCAACTTTGAGTTGACGGAAGGCGAAACTCTTGTGTTGGCAAATTCTCTATGGGAATTCGAGTATTTACCCGGTAAAGGTGAAAATGTTGCTATGATAACTGAAACCGATTGGATTGAATCTTAATATCTGTAGATAACTTGGTGTGAATTGTCCCTCGTTATTAGATAAATTAATGTGAAATATGTACCGGCTGTACAGTTTTCTCTTTTACGTTCCTATATATATACGATTTAAATGAATAGATAAATTAATGCAGACGCTATTCACGTTAAAATGCTGGGGATAAAAATACGACAACAATTTGCTAAACCTGATATTTCAAAAGTTTTTAATATCCGTAAAAAGCAAAGGTACATATTTAAGCTTAAATATAGTTATTTCTTATAAGGTTTTAAATAATGTAATCCACCATATTGTCAATGATACAAGAAAATGCTACGATTGGAGGAAAATCGAAAAAAGGTGACGTAACTATTGTGTATATAATAAGTACTTGCAGTGAACTTCACATCTTTATGGCTAACTAATCGAATTTACTAAAAAGGATACTGATGATTATTGAAAACTTGATTTTGCTCAATTTTGAAAGGCATTACTGTAACTCTTAATTACGTTACTCTTAGTTATGCATAGCGTTCCTAAAATCGGATAATTGAATGGATATTTTTCAAAAGACAGAATACCTACCATGAGTTTAAATAATTGAAATATGATTTTTGCAAGTGGAAATTAAAGAATGTGTCTACATATCATCTTTTACATTTCAAATTCACTTCAATAGAAAGTAAGTCATTTGCCATAATGGATATGTCGCATTACTGTCTTCGTAGTAATTGACGTGAATCGCCAAGCCATTGTGGAGTAAGCTGTTGGGAGATTTCCCGAAAATGGAAGACGCTGTTTATCAAAGAATTTATGTTTTCTATGGTTGGTGTTTAACGAACCGAGTAAAGCGGGACATGTGCCTGAGGGCTTTGAAGTTCGCGAAGCCCATATTCGGGCTTAACGTAAAAATTACATTCATTCCTAAATTAGAATAATACGAAACCACACAATGTATTTTTTGCACAATGATATCATAATAATATAATAATTAGTAATATGACGTAATCATCAGATTTCAGATCTGATTAAATACCTCAGTATTAAATATGTTATAACTAAAATATATATATACAAGCAAAATCGTTGTTTCACTCGGATCTTGTATAGTAAAGATATACAGTTTTACCAAAAGGTGTACCTACTCATACTTTTAGGTGGTAGATGGGTATACATATTTTATTACTGATTGTTAACACAGACAGCTTTTTTGGACTAAAATTGAACCTGAAAACCGTCTCTGTATGAATGCGTCCGAATGTCCGAAAAAATGCGTCCAATGAGAGTGGCGATAAAATAAAGCGTAAAAGTAATTAGAATAAGATGGACTAATAAAATCACGTTCACGTTATTTATGTACTAAATTATTTTAGACTACGTAGTAGTAGTAAAAATTTAAATATTTGAACTCTGCACTTTACTCCGCCTACAACAGCTATGTTCATATCGTAGTTTTTCCTATAATATTATATATATATATATACATAGTCATATTGTATATATATTATAAGGTACACTGTAGGTCCTAATACTAATACTCTGCGGAGCTCTCTAGAATCTCCTTGGAAGACAAAAACTACCTACCAACTAAGTACGATCTAATCAGGTGGTAATGGTTATTGGATAGGTGGGGTTTTCTTGATCTTGTACAGAAGGCATTCGTGCCAGACTGTCAAATGCCTAGGATATGTCGACTATGGCAGCTGTGCAGTATCTCTTCTGTTTAGATGTTTTAGCAATACAGTCAACGAGTCTTTGGATTTGTCAATTTTGTTGTTTTTGCCTTTTTGAATCAAGAGGAAGTGAAATAATTCTTTCTTTCTTTTCTTTTTAAAAAGACAACTCCCGCATTAGGAATATATCCTGGGTCGTGAGGGACTTTACAAACATACATGAAACTGACACAAAGAACAGACATACTCAGAACAACAATTTGTGGATCACACAAAGTGTCGTCCCATGTGGGGATCGGACCCACATCACTCAGCGTAGTAGTGAGTGGCGTGGCGACCGCTTAAACCATTACGCAATCCGTGCAGTCTAACTGAGACAGGCGAAGTTTGTGTGTGTTGATATGATGGGTGACTGAACGGCTGAATGGCTCAATAGACGAATCGGTGTGGGTAGCTCCCGGAGGCGTTCAATGTCATGATCGACAGCATACTGAAAAATTAAAGTGAAAAGCATTATTGTAACCGATGAATTTATGCACTTGTGTGCGTAAATACGCCGTTTACGGTCGGTCGATCGTCCAATTAGATTCGATAATTCCAATGTATTTTAAAAGCTTACAGTTTCACTAGAAAACATGAAGAATTAGTTCCCAATCAGAAGAAGCAGCTCAGAGTAGATATATCCTTGAGGACTGGAGACCGTACCAATACTGAATTTCTTGAATCGTTGATGACTGTTACCATTGAATAAGGGTAGGAAGAAAAAGGATTGTCAAAATTTATGCCACAGGACTGGTTTGACGCAATGTATAAATCATCTATATTCAAATAAGAGTATATGTAAAAAACATTTATTGTAACTTATTAAAACAAGTTTAATACTACTGAATAGATTCAGTCAGTTTTCTCCTTATGAATAGGCTTGCCGCGGAACCAGAGCAGCAAGTTTTTCAGTGACAACACGACTGGGAACATGATAGGCAGAAACAGAGGAATGTAGATCGCATACCTGGAATAGACAAAATTAGTAACTATTATATCTAACTATAAACTGTTATTTTGTACATAAACATATTATTTTGTAAACTCTTAAAGGATTATTTTTTTAAATTAAAATCCACATGGTTTGCCTTGTCCTCTGTGCCGATGTGAAAACGGTATTGAATCATCTCATATCATCGTTTTAGTAAAAAAAGCGTAGATAGCTGCTTTTAAACTTTTTTAGTACGGCGTGTACTTGACCATTGGCTATTGTATTAGGGATATTCTAGCCACTGCAATAACAGCGAGCCCTTATTAAGCTAGCCGGTCTCTACTACACTAGAAATACCAATCGCTTTAGGATTAGAGATACTCAATTCAACAAAGTACACTGTTTTAAATCACTGAATAGTACTAAAGATATACCATTGGCGTACATACAGGTGATAATATGGTAGCTAATATCAATCCATACAGTGCTGGTTAAAAGTTAAATATAAAAAAAAGCATTTACTGTAATTTTAAACATGAATATTATGTAAAACATGATATAATATATTAATATCGACTCACTTCTGATCATCCGGGAAGTATAGAAGTGCTAATAAGCTAGGCTCCATAAAGGCTGTTTCAGCATCTAAGAAAGCGTTCTGAGACGTTTTGTAGGCGTTCACGAGTTGTCCCTCTCGCATGAGATCGCTGGCGCGCTGGATGCTTTCCACGGCTGAATTGATCGAGGCTCCCACTTCATCGTTGATTACTATGTTCGATATTTCACCTGACAATTACATTCGTCAATTTTTAGTAAATTTTATCTATTTTAGAATACTAAATATCAACTTCACGATACCAACGTGACATACCTAAAAATAAACAAGTCATGGCTAAAAAATGTGATTTTAGCAAGCGAATAATTTTTTAATATAATTGAACCCGACTATAATTATTGACGAAACAAAAATGTTGTTGTACGCAATGTCTCATTTTTAAACGATTTGTTTGTTAAATCAGTTTTATTCTGTATAGGATTATATCGATGGCACTGGGCTGAAGTCAGTTCAGGTGAAGTCAGCGTAGGCCTGCACAAACAGTTACATAATCATGCGAGCATAAGTAATAAACCAAGTTACTCAACTACTCGAGATGAACTATTTGACTTCTTTTTTGTGGCACAAGCGGATGAGGTGCTATTTGAAAGATAATTCGAAAGCGCAATCACAAATATTTTCATAAGGTATTTTTTAATTGATTTTCGGTGATCTGCTGTCCTGACAAACCGGAGAGAATAATATTTTATATATATTACATTGTACCAGGCTCTTTTTGTAGTCATAAACGAAAATCAAACTAAGTGCTGTGGTAATACATGGAACAATTCAGTAGTCTAAAGCGCAAAGATCAAGATAGCGTTGTGCATATCTCAATGTATTTATAAAAATGCTTACCAAGTAACTGCGCTAAAGACTGGAGTGTCCTTTCAGCCGATGTCAGCTGCTCAGTCGTTTTGATACGGAGTAAGTTGTCAATCTCCCACTGCCTGGGTTTTACAGACCGCAAAGGTTCTAAATACAGACCTTTAATAGGTTCCTGAAATAAAAGAAAATTCCATCATGAGAATTATACATCTATTATTCATTTAAAACATTAGATCCGAATAAAAAAAACAGACATCTTTATTTATTTCGCAGGCTAGTCGCTACGTATTTCGTGTAGACCCTCTTCTGTGTAGTTGATATTACATTTTTTTTTAAATATGTTTCATTCAACTTTTAAATGTGTCTTTTAAATGTGATATTCAAATTAAAAAAGGTCAAAATTTAATTTAAATAAGTAAAATATTAAAGATTCTTAGGGACAGAGATGAACGTGTTTCATATTTTTTTAATTCTCTCTCTACGTAACTTACGGTAAAAACTAATATAGAAACAATAGAAAAGCTAACATAGAACATCAAATAATCGTGCTCGTCATACAATATTTGTCCTGTGTGGGAGTCGAACCTCTGGCTTAGCAGTCATGATCGCTAACCACTAGACCAACATGCCCGTCCTTGCTTATAATTTTGATTATTTTATATTATACTAGCTACCGTCCGCGGCTGCGCTACGTAAATTTTGTTTATTACTTCATTACACTACTTTTCTGTATCCCTCACTAAGTGTATGTAACATGACACCGTGAAAAAAAATCACTAACATATTTATGTTATTAGTAAATTGCACTTAGGATTCGTATCAAAAATAAATATTAATCGCCGTTTTACCGCATCAGTAATGCCCAGTAGTTTCCGAAGTTGCGATATAAAAGTGCCCATGATGACCCTCACGTCGGGCCGGAAGATTTGGTCTGCTGCACATTCTTTTGGACTAGGATTGGCCAATACCACTCCTCCCCATTTCGGCGACATAAATGCCTGGACAGGTGATGATATTTTCTGATCTAGAAATGATATTATTTTACCATGAGTGGAACTAACACAAAGTTTTTTTTTTAGTTTTGCAAAGGAAAATTGAATGGCCATTTTTTATTTAAAACAGATTGAGGTGCTTGGTACTTTGAGGTGTACTCATTTTAATAAATATTGCAAAATACTATAAAATTGCACAGGTACATGCATTCAACCCAATACTTCTCGGCATATTTTATAGTAAAATTCGCCGTGAGCGATAAGACCGCCTATTGTTATACCAAATGTATATAACTACAGTGGTGTACAATCAAGATGAATAAATAAAAAAATAAAATTTATATCACAGGCACTTTGTACCCTTTTTTTTATTGTTTTTTTTTTCTGTGCGAAGATCCCCTCGGATACCACCCACGGGTGGTTATGTCGGACTCTAACCGACTAAAAACCGCACGCCATCTCAGGTACCAGTAGCCGGAGAACCAGGAACCCTAGGAAGGAAATCCCTGGAACCCCGACGCACTCCGGGCCATCTACGACATGTAGATGACCCTCTCGTTTGTAGGAACCACAGTGTTCCCGTTCTATAAACTAACGGCCCTGCTTCTTTTAGGGTGACAGATGGCTTCACATGTCACCCCCCGGGCCTGCGCCTATGGAGTACGGTGGTCGTTCTAAGACCTCCGGTGCCTTAGTCTGCGGTACCTGGACCGTTCCCAGGCCTGGCGGACCGGAAGATCTCTAAATCTCTCCCGGTCCCGCTCCGCGCGCTCTCGCTACGTACCATTGCCGCACTCATGGTAGTAAGCGATAGAAATCCCACTCCGATGGCCGCCACACGCGGTCATACTTACAGCGTGGTGAGCGCCATGTCCACGGTCTGGCCATCGCAGTGGTGACACCCAGGCGTTGGCTCCTTGCGGATAAGACATGGGTGATCAACGAAGCATCCTTTCCCGGTTATCACCTGCGTCAGCCTGTCTCTCGAGCCAATCCTCCATAACGGGTCTTACCGCCGCAATAACGGCGCATCCTAGGCACTTTGTACCCTCGAATAAAACAAACCTCGATTTTTGTGATGTTTGACATTTGAAGTTTGTGATGAAATTTAGTAAATTTTACCCTGGACCAAAATTTTAGCGGAATACGGGAAACGTAAAAATTTAATTTTGTAAATTTTTAATTAATTATGTATTGATAAATATTGTAGCTTTGTTCCTTTCTACATATTTATTCTATATAATTTGCATAACATATAATTCAATTATACAAATATGATATTCTCTGTATGCGTCAAATACTTTAAAAGGGTACAAAGAAACGGGTAGAATCCTGTGTTTATAATAAACTATTTCGCCTAAACCATTAAATTTAATCTTAAAGTACCTCATAGATTGTCCTCCATTATCAATTTAATGTTCTTATTCTTTAACATGTTCAAATCAACATTAAAAGTAATTGATTTGACAATAGTTAGCTATGGCGTCACGCCTTAATATTTCACACAAAAATGTATCGTGTCTATCGTTTTGACGTTTTAAAAAATATATACAAATGTGAATTGATTTGTGTAACGGTATGCCGGTCCTTTTTTTCAGTCTCAGGCTCTGTACAGCACTCTGAGGAACTAAATCAGTACTCTGAGGAGGACCCGGACCATGTTATTTCAGGTCCCCACGGATTGACGCCGCGCGCCTAGCCAGGCCCTATCCAGGGGGGAAGCCGCTGGCCTTCTCTAACGCTTAAATTATACATTTAAAATATGAAATATATATATCTCAAAGGATATTAGTAAATAAAAAAAAAACTCACCATATTCATCGTATATAACAAGCGGTGCTTTATCACACGGCACTGCGTATAACGCAAGGTTAATGGTCGGCAGTTCAGACACGTGTGTAGCTGTGCGTTCTTCCAGCTTGGTAAGGAGTAAGTGGAGCCGGTCCTGACGGACGGCGAAATGGTGGCCCCATTCGCTGGCATCTTTTATCTAAAAATATAATCATATGTAATATAAACGTAGCTCTTTTTGTAGCGAAACCAGAGGTATAACTCAAGAAATAGGAATTAACTTCATAATACAGTAATTAAATGTAGTTTAGAATATAAGTAGGTACCTTGGACAAAGGACTGCCTTAACGCTTGCTCTCTAATGAATTATTGAATTAAATATTAAACATTATAAATTATGTCTCTGAATTTTTAAATATGTACGATTATATAAAATATAATGTAAACTTCTTGTTAAGAAAATATTATAAGCACACAAAATATTAACTACATACAGTGAATTAAATTTTATTATTTTGACATTAAGTGGAGAGAATCGAGTAAGGGTTAGGTCAGAGAACAGAGTGAGAAGAGGATGAGCGGAGTTATACGTTACAGTATACCCCTTGATGAATTAGGTGATGTTAAAAGGTTCTGCCCATAACAGTCAACTAATATTTTCAGTACAAAAGATGTTATTGTGCTTTTTAAGTTGAAATGGGTAACGAGCAATATGAAAAAAAAAAGTATATTTGTATATTTTAAGGAAGCCACTTCATACGTATATACTAAAGATAAACACAATATAAAGATTTTTTATTTAGATTTAAACAAACCTCTGTAGATTGGAAATCAAAATTCAAAAGATGTAGCCACTGCGACTTTAGTGTAAAGTTGTAGAGCACGCTGAGCTCATCAACAAAAGATCCAATGTAGTCTGAAATATTATATTGTGTAATATTATTACGATGAATTTATAAAGCTTCTAAATAACAATGTTAAGGTTATAAGACAACAAGTAAGTGATATGTTTCTAGAAATTTTCGATATATTATTTAACATACAAATATACAGAATACGAATATTAATAAACAGTAGCCAATTATATACACAGCAGCTATTTGACGTATCAAAAGCTTCTACAATAAAGATCATAGTTCATTAACACACACACACCAGGATCAACAGCTGTGACCCACGAACAAACCGAGTTATGACACTCCGGAAGTCCCAAAAAAAAATTAACTGTCTTGGGACCCGCAACGAAATTAATCAGAAGAAAATTGGAGAAGTTGGAAATATAATAAATCCATTTCTATGGTATATTAGCGTATACCCATAGATACGCTAACTACATCAACTCCGCGCCTCGCCCGCTGGCTGACCATTCGCGGACGGCGAGTGGACCTCCCGGTGACGACTGTGACGAAGTGTCGTTGGTCGGGTGTCGGGTGGATTTAATGACACATTACACATGACAACATTAGTTGAATATTGGTGTCAAATCAATTTTATCCCTCCGATTTAAAAAAATATCTTATGAGGTACCTTATGTAACTTTGTATTGGTGATATTTATGTGACTAGAAAATCGTCAAATTGAGTGTCGTCTGTTAGGGGTCTTGCAAATACAATTATATTATTACTTCGTTTTATTGACGTACCGTATGACTTAGATTTTTAGGTACCTATGTGAATAGTCAACATGTACTACAAAAACAAATTAACTATCGGTTAACGTAGTAATAAAGATTACGTTCCACGTCAATAAATTTATTTACTATTTATTGCCTTAATTTAAATTGTAAATTAGTTAATTTTTATACACAATAGACTTCCTCATCGCATAAAAATCAAGATTAGTTCTCGTTTATTTTACTAGATGGCGTTAGCAGTTTGTAAATAAAAGAATTGATGTTTTACCAACTTGTCGTTGCATGATCATCTTTCATTTAAATCCGATTGCATTTTGCTTATGGAAATAAACGATTATCAACTACATAAAGTTAAGGAAAAACAAAGCAAACATAATACTTTTACTAAAAACCATTGCTGAAAATTTAATCTGTCAATGTCCAAGCTACGCGCTATTCGAATGATCATAATTTATGTATTAAACCTGTGGTTAAAACGTATATACTCCAAAATTCTTAACGGTAGATTTTACTGATCTATTAGCTTTTGATGAAAGTCAGTCCTTTCAGTATCCATCCGAGTACGACGTAATAAAAAGCATGGCTAATAGGTATCTATTTATAGCGGTAACTTATTCTCATAAACAGTCTGTTTCCTAAAAACTCACCATAATCACTTAAGTACGATAAATTGAAAATTAACATTTTAATGACGTTTACTTAACGTGATTTGTTTTGTATATTTAAGTGTGTTCAGTAATTCAATTTCGTTTACTTATAAAGTTCCTCAAATTACAAAACATCTTACATCTTTACATAGACTGGCTAAACCTTACGAGGTAGATCAAAATAATGTAGGTACTACGAAATTGTATATCTAAAAAAGATCTACAAAAAGTCTGCGATGGTATATGTTCTATCTCCTTAGGATAACCTACAGTAACCATTTTTATCTTTTACGTATTAAAAAAGTATAATTCCTTATCCAAATAAATACGTTAAGTACGATGTGCATTTAATGTAGATCAAAATCGTCTTAAATACCATATCATTAAAACGAATATCTTAGTAGATATCAGAGATTTACAACGCGGTGGCAGCTACCGGCAGGAGCGGAGCGGGCCTTTAAATATTGTAGGTAAAGATGTCCTGTAGTATGGACTTATAATAATAGTATAATTAAGTTCTCCACGCTGACACACGCTGGCACCGGGGCAGATTGCTATTGTTAAATAAATAAGGGTGTAATACCCTTTTTTGAAAGTGCTTTAAATTTGTAAGTAAGATAAGTAGCATTTAATAAAACACTAGATCCTCAATCTGCTCATTCTCGTCGTGACATCATGAAAACAATAAAAGCAGATTATAAGAGTAAATAATTTCAATAAAACTTAGGCAAAAATAATGAGATATAATTTCTATAACTCGGCTACACCACCACCTACCGGGTCCAGTTCTATTTTTGAACCATCGGGAGAGTCACTCAGACACATACATTTTTTTTGTTAAAAACTGATTGGTGATGAAACCTAGAACTCGATTGGAGCATTACATAACGAATCCAATTGCATATGTAAATGATCGAAGCGACCTGATAGAGATGGCGTTTAGCAAAATTAATACCTTCAATAGCGTTTCCTGCATCTAGATCAACCTTCAGAGCGTCAGGTCTAGGATGAACCACTGACAACACCACATGATATCCAGCCCCTGGCGGGAACCTGATCTGGCGAGCTATATCAGCTGATTCTGAGCTTGCACCTTCTACCACTGATAGCTGATAAACTATGCCTCTTAATGCTTCCACAATCGTGCTTGAGGCTGAAATTAATTTACTCGTACAAATTAAAATAGAAAGCGCCAATATGAACAGTCATAGAATTATTATGTTGATACCTTTAGAATCTCTGAAGAACATAACTCTTTCACCAGCTAGCCACACATCTTGGAATAGCGGCTTCCTCTGCACTACGTAAAAGCTGTTATGTCGACTAAGATCAAAGTGTGATGCTACTTCTTCTACAGCTTCGTGTTCATCAGCTACTGAATCCAGGGTTGTGTGCAGTGAATGTGAGAGGATGGACTTCTGGATCCTGAGCTTTATTATAGCTGAAATTATAGTAAATACAGAATTAAACATACGCATAATTCGGTGCTTGACTTGACTTGACTCTGTCAAATTAGTTTATAAATTCTAATATTTAGATTGACGACTAAAATTATAAGGTGTGGTTAACTTATACGTATACTTATAGACATTTAAGATCTATTTAACTGCGTTAAGGAAAATCTGGTTTTACCTATTCAAGATTTAACAATAACAATGAGATGGTTTATATTATGTAATGGCAATATCCGTTATGTAGTAGTAATAATACCTAAAAGAGCTTTAGACAATATTAGAGTTGAAAGGAGAACGGCAGATTATGTACCCCTAGTAATAAATGATGGACGGTTATGAGATTTTTACCGTTTTAAAACGAGTCATCCTAACTATTTTCATGTAATTATCGTAACGTATCGTGGCGTAGTGGTTTATGTGCTATGGGTTCGATCCCCACATGGGACAACACATTGTGTGATAGACAAATTGTTGTTTTGAGTCTGGGTGTCCTTTGTGTCCGTTTTATATATGTTTGGTCCCTCGCGACACAGGATTTATTCCTAGAATTGCAAAAAAAATCATGTTTTTAGAACTGCCAAAAGTAATTAATTTTTTCTCAAATAGTTGGTACAGCTGCAATAACTAAACGTTCAAGTGTTGTTAACAAACGCATTCCTACGATTTTTGAACTTGACATGCATAAAATATAAATGACATGAAGAACGATATGTTTACATCGAGCTTAATGAATAAACTCACTAGTTTATTAAGAAGTTAAAAATGAACATTTCTTTATTAATATGTTGACTGTACAGTAAATAAACAGATTTGATAGGACAACATTTTATAGACGGATCAAAAAAAATTTTGAAAGATATCTAAGTAACTTGTTGACAGCAATGACAACTCATTTGTGACAGTCAGCTGTCATTGGTATCGACTTCAGTACAGCCTATATGCAAACTACTAACTGAAAGAACTTTTGAACGCATAGTTCCAAAAATCTGGCAATCAAAACTGTAATTGTTATTACGAACCAAATAAACGCAACAATAATCCCTGAAATGAGATACGCAAGGCGGTACAAAAGCCTAATACATGCCTGCCATTGTCCTTTAAAGTTATTAAAATGTGACAAAGGTGAAACACTACTATTATATGTTATAGGTTCGTGGAAAAGGAAAACAATAAACATTTGTACATATTAGCACGTAGGCCACACGTAAGGGAATAATTTCAATAGTGCGTCGTTGTTAATCATATTTAAAATATTTGTAGAAAACACTAAAATTATCACAGCAGATTTTGTGCCTGTCAAATCCACAATTTTCAATTTTTGTACATACGGTAATGTCCTTTTTAAATACGCGAGCGATCAAATTCCTTCTTTAATTAATTAAAATTAATAATCTATATTCTATAGTCTATAGTCTTTATAGTTTATAGTTAGGTGAGCCTGGTAAAGTATGAAGGAAAAGTTATTCACTATTTCATGTTAATGTTAACATCTAATAAAATTAAATAGTCGTTTGATTGAATAGTAGTTTGAATACATATTATATAGGTAACGATTCGGTAACTATTATTTAACTATTACTGGGTAATAGGTAGAATAACCTAATCACATCACACACACATCACATGAACAGTCTTTAAAAGTCAACTGCTGGACATAGGCTTCTCATTGGAAAAGAGGTTTTGGCCTACTATTGAGAGTTACCATGTAACCAGTTACCATATTCATGCTACTGACTTCTCATAGGTTTTGGCGTAATTGACACTTGTACCATATTTCAATTTAATCGGTATAGTACCTACATTCGAAGTAAATTATCTATTACAGAGAGACAAACAGGTGGTCCAGTAATCATATAAGGGGGTTCCGTTGTTCATTCGCACGTTCGGCACACTATAAATAAAATAAACCAAATTCTAAATCATAATGATAATGATTTAGAATTGATTTTCTATGCTATTAAGATATTAATCAGGTTTAGAGCCTTCCGCCTTAAGGCTGGCCATACACGGACAGTTTGAGCAGTTAACCAATGATCAACATACACGGACCGCTCGTGCAGTCAATTTCTGCTGCTTGAAGCTGCCATTGATAACTGCTGCAGCAGTGGGTACCAACTGCTCGAAAAGTTATAATTTCCATTTTATTCGAATCAGTAGCAACGTGGATTTTGAGAAAGAAGCTCCACTACTGCTACTTTTGCTCAGACGGCGACGGCGGCAGCGTAGAAATAGAAAATTGTAGATTTATCCACAATTAGAATTTGATCATCACCATGACATCATGGAGCACTTGATTAAGTTCTCCGTGATAATATCGTAATCAAGTGTTAATTCAAAAAATATGTGATTACTTGTTGTTGGAACTTAGACTTGACGAAGAAAAGTTTTTAAATTAGTTAAGAATGTCCATCTTTACCTTTGATGACTTGTGTCACATACTCTCAAAAACATTAAACGTAAAGATACTGGAGACTGAATGAAGAATTAAAGTAGTCGCAACTGCTCGATCGGTGCCGTGTATATATATCGATACTGGCTGTTTGAAGCTGTCAGTGTATGGCCGGCCTAAGATTTATTCGCGCGTTGCTTCCTTATTTTGAGTTACTTGTTCTCAGTAATGAGCAATAAATTACTTCGATAGATACGTTTTTGATGGCTAACTAAACAACGCAAATCATCAAAGGGCCTACCTGGTGGTAAACCTTTACTGTAGCGTATGGTATAGACATTTGTATCGACAGGGGAGTCACGAATTGCCAATCCTGCAAGAAACTACACATTTGTAGAAGTCGCTAGAAGAAATATATGAAATTGAACGGGGATCAGCCAGTTTTTCTTTAGAGGTGAATGACGTAGTTCCGCTAGTTTATCGTAGGCTGATGATATTGCTATTATACTAGAGGTTTTCCAAACGCGGGGACTAGGTGTGATCACAGCACTTCAGCACGTCATTAAAATCAACTAGGGATCAAATTAGAGGATCCCAAAAAATATATAAAATAAAGTCCTCTATCGTTGTCGTCCAAATAAAATTTATGAGAACTTACTTGAATCTTGAAAGGCTTTTTCTATCAGGTTTGCTATTTCACTGGCAGTTGCGTCATCATTAGCTAATACAGTAAGTTCTGCTGTGATCGTATGGGACAAGGAGTCGAACGAGTTGATCTTGTCGTATGGTAGCGACACTCTGTGAAAGAAGATTTTAGAACAGTAGAGAATATATTTTATTTGCATTGATTTTAGGTACATGAAATAGCGGTGTTAACAAGTTTTCTCATCCAAACATTAATTTAGATTTCAATTCATAATAGTAATATAGATACAATGGTCAATATAATTATGTAAGCAATGTAAATTGAAATTAGGAAAATAAATTAAATGTCAAATTAGCAATAATGACAAAAATAATAATCTAAAGTAATTTCAGAGTATCATTTAAAAAGTTATTAATTTACTTTGTTTCATATTCAAATTTTAAAGATTTGTGTTTATTTCTGTAACAAATCTAAACTGATATTATAAATCTAAAGATTTTGTTTGTTTGTTTGGATGAACTCGCTAATTTCAGGAACCATTGGTTCGGATGGAAAAAATATTTTAGTGTTGGATAGCCCATTTATCGAGAACGGCCATGGGATATATAACATCACGCCACACACACCAATAAGAGTCGACGCTCAATAAATAATGTTACAAGAATTAGGGCAAAACCTATTCCTTTTAAGAGAAGCAGACGAAGGTGATCAGTTAGTCGAACATAAATTACTTATATTCCAGAAGTGGTGTATGTTTTACCAATCTTTTTGAAGTCCGAATGAAACATATATTAAACAGATTGACGAATGATTTTATAACGTTATATATAACGTTATAAAATCATTCGTCAATCTGTTTATGTCATCCAAATTGATTAGAATCCACTGCTTACGTCGAATTTGGTATACAAATCAATGTTTGGTAATCAAATACTGTGACAAATATGTGCGCATAAAATATGGAACCACTTTTTTATACTAAATATGGAACCACTTTTGGGGACTGATTTACAAATGTGGACACTTTATTGGGACTCATGAAATAAAAGTGTTTATTGTGGGGCTTCTAAATACATTTCAAGATATTTTTAAAACTATTTAAGTAAATAGTGCCAATGACCCTTTTCCTTCTAAACAGTTTATAATTTAACAGCAAATACAAATGTATGATTTCATTTGCACTTGGGTCAGTTGACACAAAATGGGTCACGTTTGTACATATAAGGCAATTCGGCGTTTAAATAACCTAAAATTTCTAGTCTAACAATACATTGTTAAGAGCACGGACATTGAGATCACGTGTTATATTTAAAATCTAATATATTTTTAGTAGAGATATAACTTCTGTATATTTCTACAATTTGCAAGACAGACTTGTGACAAAAACAAAGGGTATCCTTTGTTTTTTATGGTATTACTGGCAAACGAACAAATAGGCCACCTGATGGGAAATAACAACAGCTGCAGCTACTGCTTACTCCGGTTGAGCAAGCCCATATTTGCCGAAGCATGGATCTCACTCACACGATATTTTCAGTTCTAGTTCATTGCTTTTTTGCAACAAGAACATGATAAAGGAACGAATTTGTGATAATGTTTATTTGTTTGGTACCAATAATGACTCATTTTAAAGTATTACTACTAATGTTAAAAGTCAATAGTTGTGAGACAGTTATTATCCGTGTATAAATATGTAATTGTTTTTAAAGTTATTACTTTTTATTTTGTTATATACGATGATGTGTGTGTCTTGGAGGTCTGTCAGAGTCCACTCTGATAACAATTGTAGGCCTCGTTTTCGACTGTGAGCTTTATCGGTTTTATCTAGTTTCATCGCCGCCATGTTGGCGAGACGGGTTGTGGTATGGGGTTTGCGTCGTTTTCTTTCTTTGTGCGGTGCTGTTGTCCTGCTTAGTTTGCTCCCTTAGTCGAGTCGACAGGACATACGACAACCACGGGATGAAGAGGGGTGGCGATTCTCCGTATTCTTAGTCCGTATACACATGGATATTTCATATAACTTAATATTGGATGTTATGCGTTACGGTTAATCGGTTGGCAGCGTTATGCCTTAAGTAGATATGCCATTTTACTAAAAGATTATGTATGAAACCATAGTTATTGTAAATCTAAAATACTCATACTTATTTCTAAGGTTTCTCCAAAATTGTGTAACGATCAATACCAAACATTTGAATATATTGAAACGGTATTCTTATAATATTAATTTTATATTTAGATATTTTCTGGAAGTTGAGGCCAATGAGTGTCCCAACAGGACAGTTTGCTTTTAAGTGTAGGTATAATACAATCATAGATACAGATAGAAGATTAATAGCGTACAGCTTATAATATAAGCTATACGTATTGTACACTATGTATAAGAATAGCTTTTTTTAATAATTGTTAACTTTTCGAAAAGAATGAACAAGCCCAAAAATACTCGTCATCATAGACATTTTTTACTCTTTGTTATATCAATTAATGATAACATTCAGCTTTATGAAATACTTACTGCGCAGTGCTACTATTCAATATCCTTCTCTTTAAGAGTTGTTTGTATACTTGTGATACATTAAGAAAATTCTTTATAGCCCTTTTTTATCAAATACTAGTTTTAGCCCGCGGCTCAACCCGCATGTTTGTCGGCTATCGCGGGCTCCATAATCCAATATCTCCATTACAATATTGTAAAAATCGTAATCGAAAGCGTAACAGACAGATAGAGATACTTTGCATTTATAATATTTGCACGGACTCACAACATTGAAAGAAACTTAATATACTTATTGCGTAATTCTCAGATACTATGGAGTTTCCTATTTTGTTTACCTAAATCTTTAGATCCATTAGTGTGTCGAGTGCACTATAAGAAAGTACTGGATTAAACGAAGATATTTATTAGACATAGAGAACGCCTGATGGTCAAACTACGACCATTGTAAGATAAAACTATTCATTTCCAGTATTAGCTGGACAATCATTGTATAAACTTTAAAATGACAGGTCAACTGGACATGTATAGGTTGATGTAGCTGTTATCACATATTTTTTACACGCTTTTATTAGCTTTAATTATTGTGACTAACAATGTAAACAAACCTTGGATAGTATTACCTCTATATCGGAGTATATTTTGAAGATTATAAATTAAAAAAAGTTGATTTTTTTACACAGTATAAAATAAAGTCGCATTTATGTGTGACGGGTTTTAATGCAGGTTTCACCAATAGAGAGAGTGATTCCAGAAGAAGGTTTATATGTATAATGAATGCATATTATAGGAGAGAAAATCCGAGAATTTCAAAGATTTGTTGTAAATAACATGTTTTTTGTGCGCTATCATTGCAAACGCTGGCTAAACCTTACGAGATAGACCAAAATAATGTACTACGGAATTGTATACTTTAAAAATATCTACAAAAAAGTCCTCGATGGTATCTGTTTATCTCCTAAGGATAACCCACAGTAACCATTTTTATCTTTTAAATATAACAAAAAAATTATGGCTTATTTACGAAGCTATTTTAAACAATACATTATTATTCCTTATCCAATAAGATACGTTGTGCATTTAATGTAAATTAATATCGCTCTTTCCAACATATCATTAAAATAAATTATATTAGAAGATATTAGAGGTTTAAAATGCGGGGGCCTAACGACCGTCGATCAGGTATGGCAGGATCGGAGCAGACCTATAAATATTGTATTTTTAGAGATGTCCTGTAGTGTAGTGCTACTACTACTTTTGCATCGATTGAGCTCAAATTTTAACACGATATACAACATGCTTCAAAGATAGTTTTTATCTATTTTTTTCAACCACAGCGAAACGTGGCATTATACAGATGGTACTGTTTTAATTAGTAGTATTACATAACATTATACAAAATTATGTGTATGCCCATTTAACATCGAAAACTTTTGACCAGGTACTGTATATGTTTGGATACATCACACATCACATCAACAGCCTTTAATAGTCCACTGCTGGATATAGGCCTCTCCTAAGAAAGGAGGTTTTGGCCTGCTATACCACGCTGGCCAGACGGGTTGGTACAGGATTTATATTTATATTTAATTTTGATTCTTAGTCGATAGTGGAACTCACAACGGCACAAATGAACCGGTTCGGAGTGATACCATAGCTTCACACAGAACCGGTATTAAGCAATTTTTTCTTTACTTCCACCAAATGAGAGGTTACCGGAGAATAAACCAACTCTTGTCCTGCAGGGCCATTCTCTAAGGAAACAGCCTTGCGTGCAGTACTTAGTTTGAAATTGAATTCCAAACGAACTTAGCTTGAAGTTCGACGCTACAGCGCTGTACGCAAAGCTGTTTCTTTAGAGAATAGCACTGCTGGTTCTATGGTGTGACTTGTGACGCTTGAGTTGTAGTTTTCTATGGGCGGCGATAATCACTTTCCATGAGGTGACCCGTCTGCTCGTTTGTCCCCCCCATGTTACAAAAAAGGAAACGCCTTTAGTGTGCTTAGTATTGATGGTCTGATAATAAAGATGGAGAGTTAAACTGTTTTTTGAAGCGAATATGCTCTTGTAGTTTTACTAAAAGATAATTTATATAAATTTATACTATCTTGTCTTGAGTTTCAAATGTTAGTTTTGTACATTTCTTCAATTATACTTTAACCTGATCAGTATTTATATTCTCATGTTTTTCCAAATTATACACAATACTTATTTAAATAACTACAGGTTAAGTGAATGACGAAAATACCGTGTTTTTCCGGGCAAATGCCAATTGGGTGTAAGTAATCTTATATTGTAGCGAAATCTTTTATATAAAACGCATTATCATAATATAAATTATGCATGACAATAAAATGTTATCAGAGGTCAAAGGTCAATTAGGTTAATAACTCAACCTTAAATATTTGGATATATTAATCATTACTCGTTATCACGATTATCGGTCGGAGGGTAGCTTTTAGAGGTTTATTGAATGTCATTGTATACCTATGAAATGATAATGCTCGTATTTATAACATGTTCGATGTAATTATCTTTGCGACAAAGTACCTAAATGAAGCGTCTCCATTTAACACTGCACGATTTTTCTTCTATTTGTATCTTCCTCCGAGCATTTTTCCCAAACTTTACAGGGAAGTGAACTATATTTATTATTTTATATTAAAACAGTTTCAAAAGAAAACCACAAATAATAGTAATAGCTAAAATAATCATATAGTAATTAAGAATGTTGAAGATTCTGGACAAATTGTCGCACGGTGATAATATTTACAAGTTTTTATGAGGTCTCAACTTTTAAAATATTATCGAAGACTGCTGGATTATGCACGCGTTTAAAAACGTGATTAACTTTATATAAATATCGACAGAGCCATTGAAAAAGACATTAATATATAAGTTATTAATACGTAACTATATCAGTTTGATATTTTGATTGTGTTGCTTTTTATGTTTTTAGGTATTTCGATGTCATTTTGTATACAAATCAAAAAGAAGAATTTATTTGAAATTTAGACTCCGTGTGTTTGTAAACAATGTAATCTAACATATAGAGCTGATAACGGTCGGAATATAAACTAAAACATGACATCTTTTATTGTGCGGAAACCCCAACTGGTAACAGATCTAACGGTAAAGTCACGGTACAATTATAATAGTACCGTGGTAAAGTTGTATGTCGGAATTGAATCGATTAAGAGAACATGGTTTACACACATAGTTAATCAAAGGCCAGCACTCATGGAGATCATTCTAAGCTAAGATGCGTCTAGTGAGTTAGCAGCGGGATAAGAGAGATATTGTCCTCTCTTTCTTGTTGCGCCACTTCGCAAAACAAGAGAGCGGAGTCCCACGTTAGATCATTTTGGGCCAATGACACAATTATGGTCTCAGGCTAAAAATTCTTCCCACACTTATCGTGGTCGTACATGATGCCTATACTCGTTGGTAAAATTCTGAATAATATTTTGAAACGACGGTAATTTTACCATTAATATTATTATCAGTCTGGTCTTCATCATCATCGTCATAGACCCACCGCCGTTCACTGCTGAACGAAGGCCAAGACCAGGCCGAATAGGAGAGAAAATTTTACAATAATTCATGGGGTATAGCCTGCAGGGAGGACGTCAGAAGCCGCCGATGCGTTTCTGGAGCTCCTCCAAGCTACTGAGGTATGCCGCCGAGGGGTTTAGTGGGTAGACCGGTTCTCATAGAGTCGTACACAATCCCTCCGTTTCCCCAAGGGAGGGTATGGTGCGAAAAGCATTCCCCGCGTTAAAAAAAAGTATCTCATACTCACATTTTTGCCTAAATTAACTTAGAAAATAGTATCACCGACTTCAATACATCGACCGAAAGCTACATCATCATAAATTGTAATGAACTGAATTTTTCTTTCTTTAATTAATTTTGATAAGAACACAACTTCACTATCGTTTCAACCGTTTTTGTATGGTTTTGGGGGCCAAACAGCAGACGCGTCACCTGAAAGCAATTGACTACCGCCGCCCATGAACACCTGCAACTCAATATACACCTCCTCCCCAAAATCCAAGGGGTTTGGGCTCGGGTAACCTCACTCACTCGGTTAAAAGCAGCGAAAGAATTGTCTAACACCTGTTTCCTGTGATCGAGAATGAAGTTTTGTTTTACAATTAAACAGGAGGCCATTTTCTTCATAAGTTCCATGAATTCCCTGTCTAAACGTAACATGAAATGTTAAATATATGCGTACCTGTAAACTTCTGTTGTCTTCCACCATAGTGGTAGGCCAATGATAATGAGCACCCCCACAAAAGATGCGCTCGCCCACATGCGGTTGTACTCTGTAACAAAAAAAAAATTGTATGTGTTCATAAACGTTTTCCTATGTTGCTGCGATTTTATAAACCATTTATTTATTTTATGAAAGAGGGGCAAATGAGCAGATGGGTCAACTGATCGAAAGCGTCATAAGCGCGTTGCCGGCCTTTGAGGAAGGAGTACGTTCATTTCTTGAAGATTTGAAGGTCGTATCGGTCCGGAAATACCGCAGACAATAAATTGTTCCCCAGGTTGGTTGTGCGAGGCTAAAAGTGTCTTGAAAAGCACACAGTGGTGGAGTGCCAATTATCCAAGTGGTGGGGGCGAAAATTTTGCCGTGTGGAACGATGGCGGAAAGTTGCGGCCGGTACTACTCCGAACGATTCCTCGGAGCACTCTCCATGATATATACGATAGAGAATGCGGAGCGAACACTTACGCGAACGCTACATCTCTACGTAGCGCCAAGGGATCGAGCCGGTCGGAGATCTTTCGGCTATCGACGAGTTTTTATTTAGTTCAATTTATATTTTTAGGGTAAGTAAAGAATCTTCCAGGTTTCTTTGTGAATGTATTTTTTTCCCCATTACTATATTTGCCACACTACAGAATAATCTTTCGCGGTAAATATACGATACGATTTCATCGTTCTATCTATACAAGTGGACAGCATTCAATGTTAAAACAAAAAAAAATGTAACAATATCGTGTGCCAGGCATCCATTAAAGCGCAGCGTAAATTGTGCTCAATTTATGCTCATTCTCTTATTTAACACCTGACCTGACTCATCATTGGTAGTATTACTACACTGCGGATCATTGACAAACGGGAAAAAATCATCCGGTAAAATTTCTATGCACTTGCAGGTCTGTTTATATAGGTTGATAGGAATTTACCTCGAATGTAAATCGAAAGCATACAAATATTTTAAAGATAAACGTATGGTTTTCATTTTGGAACTCTTCCATTTCTCATTGAATATTCGTAAGATTTATTTTGATTCAATGCCGAATGAAGGACACTCAATGAATGCTAATAGGAAAGCATTGCAGATAAACTGAACCATTAATCACGCCGAGTCATTGATTTTAAGTCGAGTTCACATTATCACGGTAGATTTATTTCTTCATGAGCTTATTAAGCTTTCATGAGTTTTCTTAGTGTTATTTTAAGATAAGAACGGTGGAACCTGTTACTTCATATAATAAAACAACGAATCAAAAAATAATATCACATGTACCTCAGAAAACAGTGTGGAGAATTATATTAGGTATATACTTGAGCTATCATCTTAGGCAAAAGATAGGTTGTTAAGGATATTTTTAAAATTCATAGACAAGTTTACTGTAATACAACTCAATAAAGCTAAATCAGAAGTGCTCAAAATTATTTGAGCACTTCTGATTTAGCTTTATTGAGTTGGTATTAACCAAACTTAAAAAAAAAGCTACAACATAAAACATGTTCAAAATATCAACATTTCTATCACACCTGAGCACATTAATAGTCTTCAAACAAACCTTACATAGCCGCACACTTATCAGTGTATGTTAATCTTGCACTCACATGTTTTCAACTGCTAATATAATACAAGAAGTATCTCACATTGTTAGTATAAAAACATGTACAAAAACATTTAAATATTTATTTATCTGTTTACACAGGGCCAAGAAAGCCTACAGTTGCAAACTTGTAACTTTTATTTTAAAGTATTAAGAAGTACGTGACAATACTAGATTCAGTTGTAAGTGCAATAACCTCGTTATCACTGTAATTAAACTTAAATATTTTAGACGTATCAGTGTCTACCATAAGCCTATGACACAGATTCAAAAAGATAGAATACGTGTTTTACTGTCTGTTTCAAAAATTTGACGTAGATACTCAAAGATTGAATATGCTTCAGTATCTTTCATAAGTGAGAAATCTGGAATAGAACCTCAAAAGGCTTAATGGTCACTTCAAATCGCGTCTACAACAAAAGCGCGGCGATGGCGGGACATTTAATTGACTTTTGTTGTATGAGACACGACGATGCGCCATAATTGTCCGCGCTCCCCAGACCTCATTTTCTAGAAATATAAGGTTTCTGTTTCTCTTTCCAAACAAGGTAAGAGCGGTCGCCGAATATGAAATTTGAATTATTTAGCAGTTATAAAAGAATTAACTTACCACAACACTTTCGTGAGAAAAAGCGCAAGACGGGATTTGAAATTTTACGATAGGGCGTAATTAAAAAATCTGAGGGATCTTGACAGCACTATTAGTAAGTATGCGTGTTAGTTTTTTGAAAAATAAAACTATTCGGTTTAATCTTTCCTAGTCACTAGTGATAAACGATCACAAACCTCCTATTTTGTTTAATTAAGCTAAAAATTGACGACCTGTCTCATTTGACATATCATAAATAACCCCCAAAATCAAACCAAACATTTCATGTGTTTATTTGTATATTTTTTATTTATATAGAAATGAGCCCATATTACTACTTACCATTAAATTTTGGGGCTTAGCTGGCGCAATCGTTATCAGGCAAGAATGCAGTGTCATTCACATTAGGAACCGGTTAGAACCGCATCAGTCCCCTCTTTAAATTTCACATTTAATACAAATATATGTTATCTCAATCAGGCTATGCTTATTAAGGCTTTAATAAACATGGAAACAAAGCAATGCCTCTTTATATTTATTTAGTCTTTATGATGCATAAGTATATTTGAAATGAGTTGATAATGTTATTGCATTGTCAATAAGTCTTGTGTGGGAAAATAAGAAAAAGTAGGTTATTTGATGACTGAAGTTTTTTATTATAAATAGTGTGAATTTCAGAAGTAGCAACTAAATGAGTCAGAGAAGAGAACGGGTTATGAATAACATTGGAGGTGTTCCTTTATCTATATATGTATGTTATTTTACACACATTATATTTGTTATTAGTCAAACTACTCCAACGATATAGAAATCTGTTAGCGCTTGGCATAAGTTGCATAATTTAAAACAATGATTATTCTGTAGATCAATATGTAATCAAT
Organism: Arctia plantaginis; assembly: GCA_902825455.1. NCBI lineage: Eukaryota > Metazoa > Arthropoda > Insecta > Lepidoptera > Erebidae > Arctia > Arctia plantaginis. Next base: position 8,181,957 of record CADEBD010000327.1, on the reverse strand, counting down.
TTCCTGTACTATCCTTCTAACCTTGATCAACGCAATTGACAGAATGCTGTACAGCGCTGTTCTGTGTCAGTGCGTTGATAGAACAGTATAATGCTACTGTTTCATTCGTTTCTATTACTCCTATTATTATTACTTTATCTTTAACGTACTTACTTAGGCGCTACTGCAAATAACTGGTTTGGTTGACGTCGAAATTATTCTCGATAATATGCATATCGTTAGTTTGTTAAGTCATTACCGGTAGCATATCGTCCATTTAAAACGACTTCTACTGGTTGCCCTTGGTATGAATTGCCTTTTGTAACTATAAATCTACGAAGGAGAGCCATGCGTTGGGACATATGGGCCGGCTTCACCGTGATGGCACGGCCTTATTGTGAAAACTGTCGTCAATACTTCTTTCGTTGCTTTTCACCGAGGAGTGAGGTTACGGGAGCCCAAACCCCCCTCCCCCCGATCATTGGAGATATATATATATATATATATATATATATACATATATACATACCAGGACTGTTATATAATATGTTAATATTATAAATGTAAAAGTTTGGATTGATAGAGGGATATTTTACTCCATTACGTTAGAATGGCTGAATGGAGTTGGATGCAATTTGTTACAGGTATTATACGTATTATTGTAGTCTTATATTATTAATCGATCCAAGTAGCGTGCAAGAAGAGGTTTATGTCCAGCAGTGGACTGCAATAGGCTGATGATGATGATGATTATAGTCTGGAATACGACATGGGCTACTTACTACTTATCTTGGAAAAACTGATTGACAAAATAGACATTATCGCGTACAAAGCCACGGTTAAAAGTAAAAAAAAATAAGTTATAACTTGATAACCGAATGAAGAATTTGTTAAAGATGTATAGGAATATACACAATTATTATAAGTCTACGCAAGCCAATGATATTATATACAAACAAGAGGTAGATACGCCACCATAGTACAAAACGCAATTATCCTAATTAGGACTATTGTGAGCGAGCGCGCGTAGCCACTAATTATTTCAAGAAAATTCATAAAATACCTTCCTGTGTATTCCGAAAGTGCACAAATTACGACAAAAAGGTAAACAAAGATAAAGGAATATCATACTACAGATAAGTGTATAGATTTTCATAGTTATATTTAAATTAATCTATAAATACAAATAAATCAAATTGAAGTGGGTACCAGCTAGTCTATAATGTAAGTATAGTGCTACGGAACAAATATTTTGTGTGTGCCGTATAATTATAACGTATCTTCCTTAAAATGTCATTGACGTAAGCCTAAAGCATAGGCGGTTCGGTGGCGAGTGGTGACATCTTTGATTGTTACTAAACATTTCATTTCCACTATAAGTATCGAATTCGATCGCCAGTAACTGTCAATAGGCTGTTATGGCATCTGTGCCATTCAACTGTATGATAAACAATGTAACCTTCAATAATAGCGAGCTTATTGAATTAGCAGATCTGATAAAATCAAGATTATACAAACACTTTAAAAATCGTGATGTTTTGACCTTAGGATACTGACTTGTTTGATGATAGTATATGTACATTTTTGCAAGTAAGGTAAAGTAATGGTGTGAATTTATAAGACCAACAATATCAAATCTTGTGTAAATTTTATCGTAACACTAGCTGACCCGGCAAACGTTGTTTTGCCATATACATTATTTTTAGGAAATATTGAAAAAAAATTTAGGGCTGGGTCACCCTTGTTTTTGGGGGTATGAAAAATTGATGTTGGCCGATTCTCAGACCTACCCGATGTGCAAACAAAATTTCATAAAAATCGGTCCAGCCGTTTCGGAGGAGTATGGTAACTAACATTGTGACACGAGAATTTTATATATAAGATTAGATCATAAAAAATATTTCAGTTTATTACTCGCATACGATACTCAGGAAAACAGAATACATACGTAAACCTCATAAGGTTTACGTATGTTTTCTGTTTCCTTATGACTAACTATAGTTAGAAATAACATATTTTCACTTTTAAAGAGCTTACTTTTAACAGACTACTCTCAGTATTCTTGGGATATTGCTGAGTGATTTATCTGCCAACTATACATATACTTCATTGGTAGGCCATTTGACATGCTTCAACCTTCATACTGGGCCGCAGCGCGCGTGGAGGCCTCACGTCAGTCAGTGGCTCAGTGTTTGTTGACGTCCACACCAGACGTCTTTATCGCAATACGTGTTGTCAAAATTTGAAATAACAATTGTTAGACAACTATAATATGTTAGGATTAGTCCTCTAAATTCTAAATAAATAACAATGTCAACAATGACGTGTTGCATTTTGATACGGACAATGGTTTTTGTTTATAATTTTGTATGGTATCAGTAACATACCATTTCCATGAGAAGAGTTGAGATAATAATTTTGAAGAGTTCCATAATGTGTTGATATATGCTATGTTATTTTTAAAATAAGCAAAGGGCGTAAAATAATTTACATGTTAAGTATAAAAGATATATCTTAGAAGACAATTTACAAGATTTTAAACTATACTATACTGGCATTTAAAATGTTAAGGCAGAGTTTGTAAACTTAGATGTTCTAAAGGTCAGTTTCCAATTGCTGTACTACTTAAATAATTAAAAAAATACACCGAGTTCTGTACGTACTTTGTCAAATTGATAGATCACTTTTTGTATTCTATATAATTATAGTGGCATATGTTAACTGGTGTTGCGTGAATTCGACTCCACAAATCCACTCTACTCACCAGTTTATACAGTTGGGAAAATGTGCTAATCCTGAGTAAAGCCTACAAGTTAAAGAGAATACTAAGATGACAGTTAGAATAGAATAATGCCTTAAAAAGAAAATATAGACAGCTGATAATGCAGCTTCGTTTCACTACCGAGTATATTACATATAGTATATATTATGTTTTTTACAGGAATTACCGCTATCTCGTGATAGGTATACTGACTATACTGTTGATAATGTTTTGAAATTACTCCTGCAATTAAAAGAAACTAGATCCATTTGTTTGCCGCAACATAGTGTTGCATTTTAATTTAAGGAGGGTTTTCATTTAAATAAAGATTTCAACACAGATGCAGAGATACCACTAAAAGGCTTTTTAAAAATATAAAAAGGAACACACTGGCCATTTATAGTAAAACGTACAATAGATTTTTTTCTTCAGATGATTTTTATAACACGTTTCATACTGATCTCTATCTAGGCAGAGCTTGTATCATAGTAACTAGACTGCAGATAATCAGATTTTGTATTTTGAAGTACTAACATTATAACGGTGACCAACGGTTAATTTCATGTGTTTTTGTCTAGATTAACGTTACTCAAACATTAAAATGTTTTGACAATCTCTCAAAGACATTGTTTTAAAGTGCTATGCTGTTATGGGTTTATCTACTGAAGAGAAATAAATTTTTTCATTTTACCGCTAATGTCATGCGCTCCCTTAACAAATGTGTTGAACCTATCTATTTTATACCCTGACAAATATCTAAAATGGTATTAATTACATTCCAATTTTTTGTAGTAAACATTTTTGTTCTACGAGTATCTTATATAAAATTCTCGTGTCACGGTGATAGAAGTTGAACTCCTCCGAAACGGCTCGACCGATTTTCGTGAAATTTTGTGTGCATATCGGGTAGGTCTGAGAATCGGGCAACATCTATTTTTCAGACACCAATTATTATTTTTTGACATTTTTTTTCAATAATGTATATGGCAAAACAACGTTTGCCGGGTCAGCTGGTCTCTCTATAAAATTACGGTTTATAGCATGTAGGAATGCTGTATAAAAAGCTATTCTTTCAAGTTGTCTAAACATGAATTTGAAGCAAGGCAAAAAACTTCTTGCATTGGAGTTCAAGGTGGATTCGCAGTTATTTCTGAATTTATACTTTTAACGCACACCAGAGCTGCCTGTTGACGTCATAGAATATGTAAGATCATAATATTTGTATCTGAGTTCTTAGGTCCATATGTCATCAAAAATAACTATCTATTTAGAACGCTTTTTGTTAGCTTAACCTGTATATACATTCGTATATGTAACGGAATTATTAACCGGAACGTTTTCATCAACTTCAAGACGTCGTCTATCGTATCTAGGACCAATGATAATAGAATAGCAAAACTCGAACTAAACGGTAGAAATAGATTGTTACATTAAAAATATAAAAAACATTACTGGCCCTCCAAAAGAAGATCTACATACTATGCAGCTACTATATTGACTTTGTTTCAAAATATAAGTCAGGAGTATATAAGAATTCCCCATACACCTAAACATACATTTAGAAGATGAGGTAGTACATGAACCCTGAATACATTATTCCTTAATTGGAAAGATGTGTCAAAAGCGTGGGGTGCTTTTTTATTATATCTTCAAACTTTCCATAGGAATGTGGTTCTGAGAACATTCACAACTTTTACATTTTCTTTCACTTGAGAATTTGCACTTCTAAATATGTAGGATGAGTCACAAGAAATGTTTTAGTAGTGTTTAGTTTTAGTATTGCACATTTTTTAAATATCTTTACTAATATTATAAAGAGGTAAAGTTTGTGAGTTTGTATGTTTAGGATAATCTCAGGAACTACCTACTGGTTCAAAATGTTTTTTTTTTCAAGTATTGGATAGCCCTTTTGTCGAGGAGAAAGGATGTAGGCTATATAACATCATGCTACGATCAATAGAAGCCCAATATGAATGAAAACTTTTGAGGAAACGGAAAATGTAACCCTTTTCATTTTAAATTTCATTTTAAAATAACTTTTACCACGTCTTCAATCAATCATCAATGTATAGTTTGTCAATCAAATCGATATCCCACGAGAACATTTCTTTTCGGAATGAAAGGCTCATGTCATTTTCTGTATGATCATCATCTCCAACAATGCGTATACCGAAATTCATGATGATAAGTTGTTAAGGTTATAAAGTAATAAGTTAAGGTAATAAAACTCACTTTCGCACTTATTAACTAATATTGTTGGAATAGAACACATTGATGGAAAAGCCAAATGATGTGGCTTCGCGTTCTTCCTGTAAAGTCATTTTATCAAATCGTATGCATAATTACATTTACGCGGTAACCATTAAAAGGGTCATCACTATCACGTACTCCACAAATAAATGTATATTAGGCTAATATTTGTTATTAGGATTCCGTACCTCAAAAGGTAAAAAAGGAACCCTTATAAGATCACTTTCTTGTCCGTCTGTCCGTGTGTCACCACCGATTTTCACAGGAACGGGTAAACGTAGCAAGTTGAAATTTATACCAGATACTAAGATCTTTTGTCCCTATTAGGTGTATGAAAATCAAGGTCCTGAAGCAACACGATAAAAAGATATGGGCAAATTCCGATTTTCGCGAACACTTGTAAGTACCAAAATTTACCTTAATTTTCAACTTTTTTTATTTTTCAGAATCTTCTCTTTACTTGTGCCTTGACCTTGCTTTTAACCAAAATTGACAATTCTAGGTCAACCGGAAGTACCCTATAGGTTTTGGGAAAAAAGAAACGTCTTACAGCACAAATAAGGAAATAATTCCAAAAAATAAAAAAAGTCGACTCGTACCTGACCGGTTTTTTTATATAACCTCACCTCTCGGAAATATGCATGTCTTACAGGCTAAAAGTGTGAATAATTTCATACCGTACAAAATGCTTGCTGAGGATAGAAAATTATATGATGGAAGGTTTCTATCATTATTTTAATTGTCTTAAATAGTGCTCAGTCTTAAACAGTGATATAAGTCAGTATGACCATACCAATGCATAAAGGACATTTATTGCATGCAGAATACGAACAGAACATTAGCATACAACGCAGTACTCTTGATATGACGCCATACCAGGCAAGCTTACTAATCTACCTACTGCCTGTTATTATTAAGACATGAGCTAAGGTAGCGAACTGAATTAGGTGGATTTTGTTTAAATTTACAACTCCACCAATAAATATTTACTGTTTTGTGTTTTAAAAAGTGGACTACTAAAGGCTGTTGATATGGATTTTACGGTGTTCTTACTATAATAACTATCGCGGACAAAACAAGACGATCTCGAAAAATGAAACTATGAAAGTTATGTCTAACAACGTGACTTTTTGTATCAAAATTATTTTATGTAAAAAAGATTTATCGCGTACTCAAGTTTTTTTTGTTGGAAATATAATATTGGCTTTTATTACAGAATCCTACGCATGATTTCTAACAGGCTGGATTGTACGTATGTATGTGAGTCGCTGCTGTGCTGTCTCTGTCGGGATGGTACCGGGGTGAACCGCAGTCTATATAACATAATTAGATATATAACTACTAACATAGACGTAAGTATTACTAATACTAATGATTCTGGACACTCGAACAAATAAATTGAAATAAAAATAAATAAATTACAGAACATCAACTCTACTTCCAAAATTAGCTAAAATGACTACAGTGCTGACGGTGATAAACTACGTAGATGGTACTGTTAGCAGCATAGGAAGAGAATATTTCTCGCCCAAGGTCACTCTAATCTAAGTCAATAGGCTTTGACGCTTTAAATAATGAATTTTTATCATACGCATTCCAGTAGGGTTGCCAGTCTTTACGTCACAAGCGTAAGTTTCCTTAAGTGTTGCTAATTTGGAATGTAAATGGCGTTTAATTTAAGAGTCATTAACATTAGCTTTCCTTTATTATGGTAAGTAAGTCACAGAGGACAGGACGACACGAAGTATCTCCGTATCTAAGACATTCTTGTCTTGATACTCATATTGACAGAAGTAACGACTAAGGATAGGTAATTCGTTACTACTTTTTTTTGTAAAGCTGAGAAATAGCGGTCTGAAATTGCATCGCATTGGTAGTAATTTGTTAGTCAATGAGATGCTAAATAACTTTATATTTATTTGACTATTTACTGAATAAAGTAAGTAAGTATGTATATGCAAAGGTCAGAGGCACCTGCGGACATGTTTATTTATGAGTTTAATTTTGGACTTAGAATGACTACGTTTATGTATTGTTATAATCCACTTAAAAAAACATGCACCTATGGTATGTTGCTCACAAGTCAAGTTTTAGGTAAGTTGAACGATTATATTCATATCTAGCTGTACCAGGCTTTGCTGCAGCATATTGTGGTTGCATTGATTACTACTGAAGAGCAAAACAGACACGAAACATAGATATTACCCATTTTTGAAGCAGGTTGTATATCGTGTCAAAACTTGTACTCAGTCGGTGAAGAACTTCTTTCAGTTTTTGAAGCTTCGCACGGGTGCAATGTAGATACTAATCTAATAATACTACGAATGTGGTGTCAGTCTGGAGTAATTGATTATACTATTATTATGATAGAACTATACTACAGGACATCTTTATTTTGCAATATTTATAGGACACCCGGGACAGACATAGCCCGACGCGGCGACCGCAATTTAAACATCTAATATAAAATGAAGTATTCATTCAGATAAATAAATTGAAAAAAAAAACACTTTTTGAGGACCTGGTAAAAGGCTAAATTAAAAAATTGTTACAACTCCTTAAGTCAGTGCATTAGCTCAGCAAACATCTATTGTTACAGTTTCTTCAATAGAAGGTCATCTTCAATATCAGCGCAAAGATCTCAGATGATGACACAGAGTCAGATGTAGGTACTTCGCACAACTTAGTACACGTAACTTTTAAGTTTTGTGAAAAAATTCGCTTTCTGCAGTTTTTAATATAAAAAGACGTGTAAGTTAGCATTTCCGTGTTCGCCTCTAATCGAAATTTCTTAAAAATGTATACAATAAATTTGCCTCAGGTATTAATGGAGATACATTTGCTTCTAACTGATATGTAATTTTAATAGTAATATCTTTCAAGGCATATGGACTTTAACTTATCGTTAGAAATTTTTCATGTAAGTAATTTAAAATAAATTATGATTCGAGAGCTACTCCCAGGCCTACAATCATCGGGCACGCCGTCATTGCGGCGGTAAGACCCGTTATGGAGGATTCCCTCGAGAGGCGTCACGGGACCCTCTCATACCGATTGACGCAGGTGATCACTGGGAAGGGATGTTTCGGAGATCACCTGTGTCTGATCCGCAAGGAGCCAACGCCTGAGTGCCACCACTGCGATGGCCAGACCGTGGACACGGCTCTCCACACGCTGGCAGAGTGCCCGGCGTGGGTTGAGCAGAGGCGAGACCTCGTGGCGGCCATCGGAGTGGGAGTTCTCTCGATCGATAGCCTGATTGCGGCTATCGTGCGGAGCGAGAGTGCGTGGAACTCTGCCGTCTCCTTCTGCGAGCAAGTTATGCTCGCGAAGGAGACGGCGGAGCGGGACCGGAAGAGGTTTAGAACTCTCCCGGCCCGCCAGGCCCGGGCACGGGCCAGGCACCGCAGGCGACTCAGGCGCCGGAGGTCGCAGAACGACCTCCGTCCTCCATAAGCGCAGGCCTGGGGATGACAGGTGAGGCCATCTGTCACCCTAGCAGAAGCAGGCCGGGGTGGCGGCGAGCGCGTTGCGAAGCGCGCTCGCTTCCAGGGAGCACAGGGAACATGGGGTTCCCACACGGGGGGGGTCGTCTACTCGTCTGTAGATGACCCGAGGTATGTCGGGGCACCAGGGACTTCCTTTCTAGGGTATACCTGGTTCCCCGGCTATTAGTACCCGGCGACGGCGTGCGGTTTTAGTCGGTTCGAGTCCGACATGCCACCGATAGGTGGTATCCGAGGGGACTTCCGCACAGAAAAAAAAAAAAAAAAAGGCCTACAATCATAGGTAAATGCTTGATGCAGTTCAACGGCTTCTGCAAGGATACTTTCTCTTCGCTTCTTATAAGGTCAGACTGCACGATCGTTACAAAGCTCTTGTGATCATCATATTCATCATTAAGAACGAGCAATATGGGGATAAAGTTTTTTTTTTATTATTGCCTCTAAATGCAGTGTTGCCATTATTGATTTATCCTATTGTAAATTAATTCCATTTGAAACGATTCTAAGAGCTCGCGCCTATACCATTAGACATTCATTAGGCCCTTCAAATACGCTCACTGGCTATGGATACCGATCTGGGAAGCAATGTGTCTCACTCACAAGGGACATTTACACTCTTGTAGTAATTCGCTCTACACTCATTTCAATCCAAACCATCGCAACATCCCATTCTCAATTCTTGTCACTACACCTTTTTTTAATCCACACCGTTGTTTTCTGACCCCATTATTGTTTACTCAACAGTCAATCTTATATTATATCACACAACAGTGACCACATTTCCACAGAATTAACTTCACTTTTCATTTTTTTCTGCCATATTCAACTGTAGGCTTATATTTTTGTGTTTATTTAATAATTTAATTTATTTAAGTAAGTTATTTGTACATAGCATACAGTTATGTACCTTATACATTGTGTATAAAAGGTTTTATTGCAGTTAATGGTTTATGTGAAAGTTGAAGGAAGAGTAGGTCAATAAAGTTAAAGTTTAAGTTAAAGTTGTTTTAAAGTTGATGTTTTACCAATTACAATAATTAAAAAGCCGTGTGGTGTCGTGGGACACCCGATAGGAACGAAGTTGTGACGATCGAGTAAAACTGATTTGACACAATTTTAATTACAACGCCATCTATGAAAGCGGCTATTACCTACATATTAAAAACAATTAAAACAATTTATACATTGGTAAAATCTTCTTGCGAAATGATTTCCTATCTATTCGATAGATGGCGCTGAATGTCTGACAAGATGACACGAAAATAAAGAGCAAAAAGCCAACATCACGTGGTATTCCCAGGCGGTCACCCATCCAAGTACTAACGCCCGATGTTGCTTAACTTCGGTGATCGGACGAGAACCGGTGTATTCAACATGGTATGGCGTACGTTGGCGAACGTTAAAGCAAATTTAATGTATGGTATCCACAGTTAGACGTCAATTTATATTAAGTGTCGTTCCAAATTTTCGTACGAATTTTTTCCGTCTTGCCCCCTTTCACAACGCGTGATAAGGAACTTCGTTCCAATAAACACATATATAAATCAATACAAAAAAAAAACACAAATGAAAACAACGATAAAATATAACTCAAAACAAAAATCATCCCTCCTGCTCACACAATCACAAGCATACTAACATTATATTTGACCATCCATCCGCAAACAAATTACAGTCGTGATTGGCACGCAGGAGAGCGTTGAGTGTAGAAAGAGTGCGCGGTATGGGAGACCTAGCGCGCGCCATGGTGCGACATGATGGTACGACAAACAACATGAGCCTGGTTGCGATGGTACTCGTAGTTAGTTATTGGGCACAAAAAACGACACAACCCATCATGAAGGTCATGTAAATCAGCTTTCCATCTAAAATTTTTACACATAATTGCTAGTTGGTGCATCTCCCGTATGACTTCCAATGAATTATAGGCTAGACAGCCGAGAAGAAAATTTATTATTTTACGAGTATATGGATAGTACACACACGTAGTAGAAACACACTTAAGGAAGGCTTTTTGTACTTTTTCAAGCAGAAGAGCGTATGTGCTCTCGTGTGAATTCCACACACACATAGCACTTTCGAGCTTGCAGCGAACCAATGCCAAATAAATTAGTCTTATGAAATGATGGTTATTAAACTCTAGAGAATTTTTTAGGATGGAACCCAAGCGTACAAAAGATTGCTTTGCTAGTGTAATTATGTGGTCGTGAAACGTTAGTTTAGAGTCACATGTGACACAAAAGTCCTTTACGTAGGTTGAACGGGTTACGCTATTGCCATTTAATTTATAGTCGTACTCTATTGGATGCTGCACATGACCGAATGTCATAACATGGCATTTAGTGGGATTGGATTCTATCTCGTTCTCATAGGTCCCCTGAAATACAGCATCAATGTCCTGCTGTAAAGCTAAGCAGTCTACATCAGACCTGACCTCAGTGAAAATTTTGAGGTCGTCGCCATACATTGTGTGTCGTTACCATCAGCAAAAACAACAGGGGTTTCGTATACGCCGAGTCTGACAAACTGTTGCCGATCACGGAGATAGGCTGCAAGAAGCCGGAAAAGTCCAAGGGCAAAGCCTAAGCTGCACAGTTTTGTCAGCAGTATGTCATTTTTGTCTCTATCAAACGCCTTCCGGAAGTCGAAGTAAAAAACTTTTGCTTGAGAACCCCTGTCTAACTTAGCAGATATATATACTCGACAAGGGTCAGTAAATATGAGTCTACCTCTAGCTTACCCCAGATATCTAATCTGACAAAAAAAAAAAAAAAACAATACAATAATTTACAAGAGTACGTCACGTTATACGTTGTAAATAACAGCATCATTATAGTCACGTAATCGGCTAAGGTCAACGAACGACTTAACTAATGGTTGAGACCCATTCACTATTCTGACTGAGACGGTCATCTAAGCAAGGACGTGTGATTAGCCATAACATGACTAACTATAGCACTAATTTATCAAACGGCATTACTTGCATATGAATGGAATGGTAAATTATCCGTGGCCAGACTGGTTTGTTAGATTGATTTCATTTTAAAATTTTCCATGGTTAGATTAAATCAATCTACCCCCAGACTGTTAAAAGCTTCCATTACTCACATTATAGTATGGGAGTCAAACACTTAGGATACCACAGCAGGCATAATGTACATTTTCGGGGAAAGAGGATAAAGTTTTGGATGTATGAAAGTGTTTTAAATCGGTTTTACGAGTAGCTCCTGACTCTAGACTAACACAATATAGAAACACATAATACAATAAACTCGACTCTGTACTTAATTATGCTGTGATTGCGATTTGTATCCTAATCTTGACAAGCTATATACTCATCTGTTTTAATTAACTCAGAATAGAATACAACTATTGACAAATTAATGGCGATCTTCGAAGTTGCAGAAAATAATAATAAAACTGTCACGCCTTCATTTGTATTTCTCTGATTAATAGATGGTTAAGGTTAGGCTGTAATAACTACATTGTGAATTCAGGAAGTATAAAAGTACATAATAATAACTGAATGTCTACTCGTTTTCCAAGATGGCGCTGTGTTCAATGTCAAATGACGTCAAAATTGGACAATTTAATAATGAAAATAAAAGCGAAGGGAAGTTAATAATGTTTAATAAATTCTTGTTATAATATAATACATATAAAAAGACAGAATAGATGTAAACAAGTAAGATGACTATGAGCCTTTTGTATTAGGCGACTCTGGCAGTCGACAAACTTTTGTGTAACATCATACGTCATTACACAAAATTTTGAAGATAATAATGTCTGTAACTTTATGTAAATTAGCATCTTTATTCCGATTATTGCACTTACCCTACATTTTCAGCAGTATTGTAATATTGATAAAGAATTTAAGGAACGTGAAATTGTTTCACTTTTTATTTACGTATACAAATTTTATTTTTAAGCAGAATTTGTAAGACTTATTGTATGTATGATTTGGAGCAATTTTTTTCATTATTTCTGTATCTACATAAATATTTATCACACTCCATAGTCCAAGGATATTTACGTGCGTTAACGTGGGTTAAAAGTATAAAGTTGAACTACAGTGTTTTCAACGATGTTGTTTACGTTACATTTATTACACCCCTACATGTAATTCTTTTCAATCTAAGCATTGAAATTTATATACGAGTACATATTGACCTTATCAATAGGAATAGGCGAAGAACATTACAAATGGTTTCAATAGGACTCAATATACGACACGTGTCTAGAATGCATACAGTTCAAAGTTTCCTTTCTTATTATTATTACACGTGCGTCGTGCGTTTTTATTTGTTTTATGATAATGATTCCAAAACAATTTATTGCACCTAAGTCATGGTAAATAGAAATAAGCTATATCTGCACCTATAGTTTAGCAATCATACTAAAGTACACGAATCGCAACCGACGAATACTTATTATTATATAGTTCCGATAGCTATTAGTGGTTTTTATCATCACTTCAGTTACTTTATCAATTGGTGCTTTCCAAGAGCAATAGCACGAATATATGTGTAAACCTATTTATTTTCTTTCCCCTTACCATGTGTACAATAGTGTAGTCTCGCTCCGTATTAATTTGTTCATCGTTGTCACAGGGTTCGTTTTTAGTGAACGGATTAAAAGAATAGGCAATATTGGAGATGCTATAAGATAAACCACAAAAGTAAGATCATAACAGCTGCAGCAGTAATGTATTGCACAATCTTATTCGGAGACGTACCACGGCACCGCCGTTGTGGGTGTGGCTCACCCGCCTATCTTACGTCAACATATCCATTGACTGGTATGACCTCAACACTTGTGTGTGTTATGGTTATAGAAACTCATTGTACCTATCTCTTTTGTTTCTTCTTCCACGTGTGACACTTAATTAAATTGTTTGTTGTGTGTCATCTTAAGATGCGCCAGTGTATGAGAACTAATATCGATTATTCATTTCATTAATATATTTGAATTGATTATACATTGTTCGTGTGGTGACGGATTAAGAATACAGAATGTCACCACTCCTATTTATCCCGTGGGTGTCGTAAGAGCCGACTAAGGGAAAATACCACGCACAACAACAGCACTGCAGAGAGAAGGAAAACTTGACCCAAACCCTATACCAACCCGTCTGGCCAGCGTGGTATAGTAGGCCGAAACCTCCTTTCTAAGGAGAGGCTTATGTCCAGCAGTGGACTATTAAAGGCTGTTGATGTGTGATGTGATCATACATCGGTGAATGGTAACATACGGTAATTATGTAAATCTTTGATTCAGCTGCTTTGAATGTTAACACCCCCCAATATTTCTACGAAAGTCGAGAAAGCACTCTTTTACCCACGTGTGAACCACATGTATTTTTTTGTTTAGATTAACGGTTACGGTGTTTTAAATGTACTTTTTTTAATATTTAAAAAGTGGTAGAGTAACTTATGAAGTGGCAATCACATTTACTGAACAGAGGCGTAATATAAAACTTGGATAGATAAAAATATTTAAAATCGATGCCAAAACTGCCCGTAGAATAAAACTTCTTTTAGAATTTTTTTATATTTTTTACATTTTATTAATTGGATGTGGTATTCCATTAATGAGCGACGAGCCAGTCTTTAGGTGATTATTTCCTCATTCTTCCAGCTTTATTCTCTTTTCCTTTCGTCGTTAGCGACGCATGTTACATTTCCACCTGTGTCAACTTACAGTCAGTTTGAGGAATCGATGACGTCGGCTGCGTTGTATTGTTTGACAGCGCTACTGCAACGCGCTCCGGTTACTTTTCATACAAACATAATGACAATTCACTCTTTACAATTCATTGCTTCCATGTTTTAGAATTAAGTTAAAAACTTAATGAGACGGTTTAAGGACTTCTGATTTCATAATGAATTAAGTACATAATAATATATGATATTTAATAGAAGAGCCAGTCTTGAAAAATCTTAAAAGGTCTAAACGTTTTTTGTTTTTGTCATCTAGTTTTTTTCTTTTCGCTTTTCTTTCGATATTCCTGTGTCTACTTGTAGATAAAAAATGTCTAGTTTTCTGATACTGATTCTTTGTCACCAATTAGTTTTCCAATAATTACCATAGGTATCAGTAATTAATGGTTTCTTAAACACTGTCTAATCTAATCTAAGAACTTTATTCATTTTTCTACTAATTACTCTTATTTTATCTGATGTTAATGGTTTCTGTAGTCGTTAAAGAAAATTTAATGGAAAGTAATCATTTGTTCTCTTAAAGTCTTTCTGTGTTTGTGTAATCCTATATTTTTTCAAAGCAGTGACAAATAGTTCAGTACTGGAGGGGACAACACTCTTTTTTCAGTTAAGTTTTCACAATGCAAGAAGGCAACGTGTCATTTGAGTTTGTCATGTTGGCAGGTCGGTATGGCTTTATTACGATAATGTAATTATCCAAAGAACGATTAAATCATTATTTTAAAGACAAATACAGAACTTTCTATCCTTTTAAAAAATAATGCCTATTGCGCCAAAACCATCAAATTGAACTTGATAACTTCTTTCTTTTTTTAACACAATATTTTAATAACTCATTTGGGTGGTGTCCCAGAAACCAAAGTTAAGCTAATTAAATAATAATAGTAATATTATATTGCCTCGTCATCTGTAAAAACGAATGTAATGGTTTTATATAATATTTAAATTTATATTGAAATAGACAAGCATTGTTTCTCCATTAACGTTTTGACTAACAACTTAATAGAAAATATGTATTTGTACTACCCGACTCATCAAAAACTACGTTAAACTACCTTAACAAAATACGCTAGTTAGGCAATATATTTTTGTATTTTGTTGTGTAAGTGATTATTGTAACCTTTGGAGAACAAATAAATGTCTTTAACCGTCAATTTTATATGACAGCTGTAGTACTCGTAGATTTGAAATATACAGTATGGTTTTTCACAGTTACGTCTTATAAGAAACCGTTGCGTAACTTCTGTATAGACAGTCTAAATATAACAAATTTTATTTTCATGGCGTACGGAAGAGTTTCAGGGTCGCATCTAGAAAACTATTTTGGTATTCAATAGCATTGATATCTAGCTTACAAAACATTAATGATTATTGAGACGTGTTTGTGCGTCACATTATAGAGCTAATAATTATATAAGAATAGGTTGGTTTCTGACGCGGAAGACTTTTTATGAAGGAATAGGCATTTGTTTTGCAAAACATGTATTCGACCGGAGCGATAACACGAAAAAACCGGTGATAAGAAATTCTTTATCTGCTTTTCACCGAGTGAGTGAGAATACAGTAGCCTTGAAGGGGGGAATAAAAAAAGTAAAAAAAAGGGATGTTTTTGGTATTTTTTTGTGACGACACAGTTAAAATCTCTTTATTAAAACTAATTGTACATTAAAGTATGACATTCGAAGAATATTGCATGAAATTTTTACGAAGAATAATTTAAAACTACGGCAATTATTCGGACGTGTCTCGTAAAAAAGTAGAATTGCGGTGCCCCTCATAACTTGGTGCTGGATCATTTGAAATCAAAAAAAATCAAAGTTCATTCGTTAGATAATAGTTTTCCTTAAGTAACGCGAGGAGGGTTTTCAAAATTTCAACTTTTTGGAACACTTTGAAGGGAAAACGCGATTTTTTACGAAAAAAATCGGCTAATTTGTTAATGTAAAAGAAAAATTATTAACAAATTTGAAAAAAAAAAACTCTCCAGCGTTACCTCGTCAATTATGTACGGAAGTAGTGTTCAAAATTTCAAAGGTATCGGTGAAGTAGTTTCGAAGTCATGAGTTGCACTGACTTTGTAAACGTGAGTTGTGGGGAAAACGCTTTAAAGTTTTGAACACCAAAAAATCTGGTATAAATCGTTCATAAGCGAATTTTATCGGCTTACCTCACACTGAATCATCAATGCCAGGTCCATAAAGGATGTTGCTATCTATAATGTCTAAAGCACCTTTTTACTCCTGTCTACGACAAATCCTGACTTCTTTAGTTTGTCTTTCAACTTCTTGCTCTGTTCGGCTTATACGTATGGAGCCAGTTGATCGCGCCCTGTCATGAGCGCTTGATCCACTACTGATTGTCTTGCATTGACATATCTTGCATGAAGGTTAGTAAAGCAAAAGAACCTCCATTGAAAACCCATAAGCTGCAATTTCAACGATGACAGAGGTTCCAGTCAAGTGCTTTGGTGAGATTTTCCAAATAAGTTGGTTCATACTCTCATTGTTGTTCTGCGTAAAGCCGACACATCGTTCCATCGCATCTTTGATCAGATTTTTTTTTAGTTGACACGCTACTTGTTGAAATGCTTTTGCCTTTACGTTTTTGCGGAGGTACAATTTTTTTAGGTTGATATAATCTCAACCGATTGAACCAGCTGATTGTCTATCACATTTTTTATTTTTTTTTAGGCATTTTAGTTACCTAGAATGTGCATATAGACCAAAATAAGCAATCTATTTATTTTCTCTTTTTTAAAGACAACTCCCGCACTAGGAATATATCCTGCGGCGCGGGGGACACAGGATATATTCCAAGTGCGTTGAGAAACATACATGAAACGGACACAAATAACACCCAGGCTCAGAACAACAATTTGTGGATCACACAGTGTTGTCCCATCTTCATATTTGAAATTATGGAACCGAGAGTAAAACAATAATGTCAATTTCAATAATGTCATGGTATTACTCTGATTTTCCTCAAGTCGTGCAGGAAGGATTTCAGTAAATATATTAATCGCACACAACGTGTTCAACTACATATAATACTGAATATAACATTTTGCAATTATTAACAACGGCGAATAGAATGGCAATATTTCTACTTTCCTGTGTAAACTTTCCTTAAAAAGATGTGATTCTAATGTGAATTGCGTCACAATTTGTGGTAAAACTAATTGATAAATATCATAAATGCCAAGTTTATTACTCGACAGATTCCTGTGGAATCTAAGAAACACCTCTTATGTGTGTAAAATGCCTTCACTCCTAAAGTTTTACACTCCTTATATGATTTAAGCCCAAGGTGATGTGTAGAATTTGTCTAGAAATAAATACAGTCATGTTGTCAAGTGTAAAAGTATTTTTAATCCTTATATATTACTTCTAACAATTTTATGGAAAAAATATCGATAAACGCAACTTTAAAGTACTTTGGCTACACAGTTCTGCAACGAATGTCGTGGTTAGGAACTGTCAAAAACATAACATTAACAAACCCCTTTACTGTAAAATATGGAAGAAATGTACACTTATAATAGCATAATATATACATAGCAGTATGCGGGAGTTCTTCTTTTCTTTGCTTAGATGTCATGTTAAAACATTGAACAGTGAATGGCTTCTTAATGTTACGCATGCTTTAGTAGGTATGCGTATATGTACTGTAAAAGCAATTATTTAGGTAATAATAAATTAATACGTGTATGTTGTGAGGCATTTCAATGAGCTAATTGTAAGCTTACTTAGCAGCCTTATACACTACTTTCTTAGTTCATAACACATGATAAGTTATATTAAATGTTATACAAACATTTACCCCAATGATGGGCCTTGGGTACAACTAAACAGTATCCCATGTGTTAAACGGGATCATGGGAAAACCTTAATATTAACACAATGTTGTTTTTAACAAATTAAGTAACAATTAGATTTCATACTTTTTTTATTTTTACATGTTATGTTTCAGATAATATATATATATACATATTTGTTGTACTTGTTATTTTTAGTATTTTATACTTACTGCATGAAACATGTATCTAGTAGTACTTAGTCCATAAAGAGAGAAAGCGGTCACTAAAGATTATACAACCATAAAGTCCATATCGTTTATGGTTACATTTATAGGTGTTCAGGTATGTACTTAGTTCAATATTTTACGTATATGTATATATGTTTGTATGTGTATATTCGATTCACATGATACAGAAATATATACGAGTATGAGTACGATTTCCTTTCTATTTATCGTAAAGAAGATTGAATAGTATAAAAAAAACTTGAATCAATCAACTAAATAGGTATACACACTCTTCCTTGTATGACATGACGCTATTTGCGTCATTCGCTATAGTAATAATCTAGGCATTTTCAAATGTTCTATCACCTACATGCCACGTCACATATCAAATACCGGATTATTCACATAAGAAACTGGGTTTGGATTATATCCGAATCTCTTCAGATATAAGTCTTCCTCTTCCAAGGACAAAGGAAACGAATGAGAGACGCCTGTATGTAGCTGACATGCGAATGTTAAGATGGAAGTGTAGTGTGACTCGAATGGACTGAGTGAGTAATGACCACATTAGAGGAAACCCGAATGTAGTACCAGTGGATGAAAAGTTGAGAAGCGTGAAGTATAAGTGAAAAAAGTTATAAGAATGGAACTTGACGGATATAAGAGTAAGAATGACCAACGAAAATATGGATGTACTGCGTGAAAGAAGATATGGCTAGGAAGGAAGTAGTAAGTAATATACTGACGAGTGATAGAGGAGAATGGAAGAAGAAAACTCATTGCACCGACCCCAAATAATCCTCCTAATAAGTCCTCCTTATCACACCTACGTTTTACTGCAGATGGAATACTAACTAATATAGTACAAATATCTTGACGTTTAAACGTATAGAACAAGGACTGATAAAACTTATCTTTCATATCACGATATATGAGTAATGACAAGAAAGGGTGTGTATTACAAATTCGCTGACGTCACGTAGCGTAAAAAATATACCTAAAGATCAAAATTTACGATTACGTACGAAACGTTTTGATATCTTATTGAAAAAAAAAAACACATGAACAAGTCTAGTAATAAGAACATCACAGTTTGTCATTTTTCTCTTTTACCCATGATGTCATTTTATTTAATATCAAAGGGAGATTTTTTTCTTTGATGTAAAGAATGAAACGACAGGTAGGTAGGTAAAATACTTTTATGTATTACAATCTATTACTTCAAGTACAAAATAGCTATAGTCATTAAAGTATATGAATATTACTCTTAACTAGTAACTCCCATTAAAACAATATCACAATACACTCAATTGTTTCACAATTTTTTTAACCTTTGATCTGTGTTCTATGCAATGTCTGCCATTAGAATTTCCAAGTCAAAATCAAATAAAGAACACGTTAATTCAAGTAAGCGTCATTGGTAGTCTACAGTCACACCTTCTTTGTTGACGAATCACAGATATGAAACGAAAACGGAATAAAACCAGCGATGCATCCATCTTCAAATTGACTGATTGCAGTAAGAGATTTGTTAAAAAAATCGATACACGTTACTCAACGTTAAGGAAACAATCCTTCACACAGTAATTTTTTATCATTTTCTTTTTTTTAATCGTGCAGAATCCCTTCTCTTCGAGGATTTATTTTAAAAAGAAAAAAGTTGTAAAAGAAATCCAAGTCAATATACATACAGTCATACTTAAATTAATATACTTGTAACCTCTTTCAAATTATAAATAGACAAACACAACAGTTAAGAACCAGTTCGGCTGCCCCAAATCAAAACCCAGTAAGGGACATTTTTTCTGAAATTACTTTTTTTTTGCATATTTCGAATTGTGAAAATCTCACACATAACAGATATGTTGACACCATAAAACCTACTAAGTATACTATACTCTATCAAAAAACCAGATCAAAAACCTAGTAACTCGCTTTTACCATGTCAAAACCTAAAAAGTCACTAGGTTTAGTTATGGTAAATGAGGCTTACTAGGTTTTTGAAATGTGACGCGACGCGCCTAAAATGAGACAGTAAATACAGTAGAGACAGTAGAGACAGTAAGTACAAATGTTATATAGACGATAATCATCAGCTATCTAACGAAGGAACACACTCATATATCTGCGGACACAGTACACGCTAACATTTAACTATAAAAAAAAAAAACAAATAAATATATACGATTTCCAGGATTCTTTGCCCTTATGCTGCAACAACCAGATGCAGATATCATAGAAAATGAATTTGTTAATGAATCCAGTTCATTCAGGCAATACTTTGAATCTGGAGATGTATTCATTCTAGATAGAGGTTTTGGGGACTCATTGCCTCTTTTACAGCATTGCGGTTATCATGTTCATGTGGCTTTGTCTCCAGAAGATGGTGAATCACAGTTAACAACAAGAGATGGTAAGAAGTCCAGAGCTGTGACTATGTGTCGATGGGTAAATGGCATTTTTAAAACACGATTTAAAATATTTCGCCAAAACTATTTTAACAGGACTTCTACACATTTGATGATTAATAATTCATCAGAATATGGAAACGCAATCTCAATAGAGCCAAGGCAGACTCTAGAAATACAAACGTAGGCTCCGAAAATGTTGGGGAATTTCCTATTTTAACTTACAGCGACTTAGTACTAATCGCTTGTGGTACATACCAATTAAAGCAAGCTTACTCGTATTATGGTGAGCAGATAAGAGTTAATGGTTGCTACCAGATAGAAATATGTAATGACCACAGGAGCAGTATTATGGAAAGAATACTTTAGTCCTAACTGCTCTTTACTTAGGGCTATAATCGCAAGTCGACACATCAGTTGAAATATATATTTGATGTATATTTTAATAAGTGGCAATGATTCTGTCAGAAGTGCGATTAAAAAGTATTGTTGGCCGTTGAACGGTAGGATGTTGTGCCCATATAATGACAGTAATATGGTATTTGGGTTGGGTACGACATCAGACTAAAATTTTCCCTATAGCTCAATTCCTGGATGTATGAGATCATAAAATACCTAACAGAACTATACAAAACTTGATATTCTATGTGTGTATTACAACAAAATTATGAATAATAAAAATTTGCTAAAAGTATTTTTGAAAGTTAAAATCATTTTTTATTCAATTTAATCCTTGTAGTCTTATATAATCATTTTGATCATTTCATTTTTTTAAATGTATATTATCATTTCCATATGTCTTTATATGCGTGCACCTAGGACCGAAGTGTCTATGGGTGGTGGTGGTGGGCATTCCCTTTTTGCATGGAGATAGCTATAGACAGAACCTATATAATGATACTCAATGAATGATTATATAAATAATTGTTCTCATTTTTCATTTAATTTTATTTGTTTAATTCATCATTATCATCTTAGCCGTGCCCTGCTAGACATAGTTAATTTTTAGTTCTGTTTAATTGAAATTAACACAGTAAATGACACAGAAATCTTTTTTTTTGCCTCTACGAAATATGCACATACTAGAAATAAAATTGAT
Source organism: Arctia plantaginis (assembly GCA_902825455.1). Taxonomy (NCBI): domain Eukaryota; kingdom Metazoa; phylum Arthropoda; class Insecta; order Lepidoptera; family Erebidae; genus Arctia; species Arctia plantaginis. The sequence goes on along the minus strand of CADEBD010000327.1, from coordinate 8,160,211 downwards.
CAGATTGCATATTCAAAGTCCCCATTTGAAAACACAGCAAGTACTTATACTATATTTTGAAAGGGTGCTTATACTAGGCTAGGGTCAGGACAGCGGCAAAAGTTAAGTTTGTTCATTTTCAAAGTTAAGAAGAGTAAAAACGTGAAGTGTACATTATTTTTGAAATATTTTACACATTTTGTAAAAAGTGGTTAGTATTCTATCCAATAAATATCACTTTTTTAATTTAACACTAACACTTGTAACGCTTGTCCGTCTTGACCTTGCACCTACCGACTATTACTTTTTCAAAAATTTAGACAACTTTTTAGTGGGTAAAAAATTCAATTCCCGAGAGGCAGTACAAAATGCCTTTGAAGAGTTTGTTGCCACCCGTCCAGCTGATTTTTACAAGAAGGGCAGCAATAAACTGCCAATGCGTTGGCAAAGATGCGTCGATTGCATGGGTGATTACTTCGAATAACAGAAATAAAAAAGTTTGAAAAAATAAGTGCTTTCACTTATTGCATACAAAACGGCAATTTCATAGGTAAAGACCTAATAGTTTTTGTTTCATTGATTCTGCTGTAAAGTTTAAAGTAAAATAGTTGATTTTATGTTTTGTTTGGATATTTAAAATAATGGGAAACAATTTATTTATTAAAACCAAAATGATTAGTGTGGATAGACACATTCTATTATTTTGTGCAGCAGCCACTGACTATATACTTTTTAGTTGACCCCTTTGTTGCCCCATCTGCTAATTTAAATTAGAACCGAAGAACTCGACTGACACCTTTAAAGCGATTTCGATTTTTTAAAATATTAATACTCGTCAGAACTCAGAATATACGTGATGAAATGGAGCTAGTTGTGAAATTACAGAAGAAACTCCCTCATAGAACACGTTCTTGCATCAGGAAAAAACAAGAAATATTATGCAGAAATTGACATAAATACACACACAATACACAATACACACTTTAAAATTAGTAACATTTAACACAAATTCTATTTTACAAATTATCGGGTGTCACACACCGTTTAGGAATTTAGAAATAAGATTTAAGGAGGAATTATTAGTAACGTAACTAATTGTGAAACAGAACTTAGAAAAAAAAATACAAAGAAAATACCATTTTTAAATATGTACATGAGACTAAAATTAAAATTTTACCATTTATTTATTTTTATGCAGATTAGTTTCTAAAACTTTAGCTACATTATTTTGATTTACTTTAATACGACAAATGTAGAAGTGATTATAGGTACCTATTATAGATATACAAAGCCAATGCTGATCAAGTAAGTTATACGGACCAATAAATACGGTGGGTAAAAAAGGGTTATGGAAAACCAAAACCGGCATCGCGTTCTAAACAATAAGTCCGAGCTTGATGATTGTCATTAATACTTCCAAGAAACGTGTCGACGGGCGCCTAAATTCTAGACATTTTATGGAAGGCGAGAATAATGTCAAGAGCAGTTCTGTAATTAAATGTTCTCGTAAAATACTTTCAAAATACATGATATCAGACAATCATTACTGCTTTTAGGCGTAACAATGCAGGTAAAAGGTTATAAATATAGATACCTCATTTAAAACAACTTATAAGACTGATAAATTACTGACCTATCATAGTCACGTGTCTCACAGGTTCACACACATTTAATAGAAATTAAAAATAAATTATGCCGAATGCGACTCATTCGCTTCACTCGACACGGAGCGTTCCGTAGCACTGTTGAAAGAAAAGCGCGGGAGCGTCCGGCCGGCGCTCATCAGCTCAGCCCCACAGACCAGTGTGTGCCCGCGTGTTGTAGGGGATGCACGACTGTACGTTATATTTTCACGTTTAATTAAACATTTTCGGATTGTAAATTGTTAAAAATTAAGTCTATATTGGTGTGTTGTTATTTTCGTCTGAGCATCCTGTGCCAGTGGTCGTGAGAATACAAAGGATTTCTTGAGTGCAAACGGTAAGATATTTCTGGATATCACATATTAAATGATGCCGACACAAATTTTAAGGGCTTAGAAAATGTATATTTATACATTATTTTCAGGAAGAGTAATAATAGATGCTCTACTACTTTTATTAGAATAATAACTTTACATTTTTTAATTGTTAATTGTGTATTGAATATTTCCAAAAATCACGACTCCCATACATAAATACAAGTAGCTCAATCGAATTTTGCAGTGTCATAGTGTTAATAAATATTCAAGAAAACCAAATGGTAACTATGTACATAAAATTCAGTGAAATAATGTCTAATTAATGAATTATTCCGAAAGTCATTTGAATAGGTTTGTATTATAATGACTTGAAAAATAAAATATAAACATACCTATGATTTAAAAGTATACTTATCCATATACATAATATATATACATGATATATGCAAGAATATTTATTCAAATATAAGAAAAGTTATACAAAACTCGTAAAAACGAATGCTTATATTGTTGTTAAAAATATTGTATTATTCATTGAATAGAATAGAAACAAGAAAGATTATTATTAAATATAAAAAACCAGTATATTTTATTACTAACAACTAAAACCAATTCTACTAGGAAATTAGTCATGGCGATAAAATATATTCAGAATAATACAAATAATAATATTATACAAAGAAAGGTACTTTATTGAGACAGTACTAAAAGACCCTGATGTCGCTTGCGATTGTTTTATAGATCTTGTTACATTTTCTCTATTTTCTATGTCCTGTATAATTATTTTTTTACCTAAAAATTAATACGAATTAAGACGCAACAAGATAAGATGAAGGCTAACGCTTATGATTCACAATGCAGAGCCTTGAAATAAAAAAAGAAAACTTTTAATCCCTCTACGTAACTAGTCATAAAAAGACTTATGTTAACGAGAAACCACACAAAATTTCATAATTTTCTTTCAAAACATACAATGTATGTACAATACACTAGAATGTAGGTTAGTAGTCACGTCAAACAGTGCGTAAGCTATCGAGAGGGAAATCCGTAAAGTGCCTGGTGCGTAATTTTATGGATACTTAATATTTTGTTTGAAAAAATAGTGATAACGAATACATATTTATAGCATTCCCGTTTTCGTTTTTTAATCGTCATCAGCTCAATAAGGGATGTCTGCTAGCTAAGTTTCTTTCATAACAGATTAATCTAAGGAGCTGGAGGATAATCTAAAGATTATTAAAAGAAGAAAATGGGTCTTAGAGCGAATAACGAAACTGAAATAATACATAATATTATAAATCTCCAACACAGAAGTGTCTAATATTTTCACGAATATAAAACTAAAGTGACGTTTCCAGTGTAATCTATACAGCTGTATTATCAAACAATTCGTATTATCGGATGAATGGGTGTTAATTGACATTGTCCCGAAAAGCTCGTGCGTGTATCGAACACTATAAAAAGTATTTTACATTATACACGTCACTAAAAATTACATAATTTAACACATTCTCAACTCAGATGTGTCGAATATTTAGTTTTATTTTTACATCACTTGCAAGGCTAAGCGATAAGTAAATACTGATACAGTGTGTTTTATGCGCACCTACATAACACAGGACGTTACTCGAATTAGGCAGTTGCAACACTTTCAAATCACACGTTTATTCTTATTTATATAAACTGTTATTATAACAACGGTATGATGTTTGAGGTCTAAATAAAAAAATATGCTTATATTTACGAAAATTTTGGTGATATATTTTTTTAACTTCGATTGAAAGGCATCTAACATCAATGGAACTAATATAATTAAGTACCACTCAAAGTTGGACTTAATATGACACGGTGGGACAATGACTGGCTGCCCTATTTTACCTTGGAAATTAATAGCATCTGAACAAATGGTATAGTTGAAAAACAAAATAAATCAATTTCTTTTCATTAACATTATCATGAAAACAGTAAATTTTTAAAAGCGTTTTTTCTTTAACTAATATTTTTTTGGCACATTGCTTTTCAGCTTAAAAGTCGTAAAAAAAAAACAATTCTTTACTATTCTTTACTGTATATTAACAAATATAAATTTTGTAAAATACGAGTATACTCGTAGTTCGATTTCTGTAAGTTTCTGCGAGTTTCTAACTGCAGAAGGAAACATGGAAACACTGTTAATGTTTTTCAAACATAGAAAGGCTAAGCTAAATAATCGTTTACTTATTAAACATTGTTGGAGCGACGTGTTGCGACGACGTGACACATTGACTTGTAATTGTAAACGAAAGACTTGTAAAGGTAGAGAAAACATTCATTGCTCTTGTTTATAAGTTACTCTAGTTAAGTTAATATCGTAAGTACTAGTTCAAATAATTTAAAAGTTTCATTACTTTGACAAAAAGTATAGCACTTATAGATGATTCCTAAAATGTAAAACGTTTTAATACTCGTAGCTTGCATCGAAACAAGTTTTTCTTTAAATGGCAGAACAGGTGTTTGAAATGGAACTTATTGATTGGGCTAAATACAAGTTGATGTTTTTTTTTTATTTACCTATATTTTATCAATTTTAAATTTAATTATCAATTCCGCTGTTTCTGTTTTCGATTTATATTAATCGTTGTTATGAATATTGTCGTATACGTCATTTAGAAAAAAACTGGGTCTAAACTGCATTAAAGCATTTGCATTTTTATTTAAACGTATTTTACGAATGCGACAATTGCCAACACTAACTACACTGAGCCACAAAGAGTGGATGATACCTCAATAATGATTGATTTGAATTTTTAAAAGGGATTTCCAAGAGACCTTTATTCTCATTGTATTGGCCGCAGTTATTTTTTACTCAAAATTATTTTAGAAAGATTAACGGTATGATTAGTATAATCATATCGTTAATCTTCCTAAAATAACTCTTAGGACCACACTTATTATACAGAATAACTATCTTTATCTAAACTTAACATGAAATTAACTTTTCTTGAAAAGAAAAAAGAGACAGGATAGGCGCATGCTCCAATACCTAAACCCTTTTTCATACATACACACCTTTACCCCTTAGGGGTAGATAAAGCCGATCCGAAGCCCGGCGCCGATTTCGGGTATTTCGACCTGCATGTTTTCAGAACAGTAGCAGTCTTTAATGTGGATTTAATCGTACTCAACAATATATGACGGGTCAACCACCTCTTCTTTGTGATAATTTAGTTACAGAACACATAGGATGACCAAACCCGTCGCCACCGTTTATATTGCATGTTAAATATGTATATAAAGGTGAATCATGTATACACAAAGACTTGTGCTTCCAGTTCGAGGAAACTTTAGAATTGATTCAAGATAAAATAGATAAAAATGTTTTTACTTTGATTATCACACTTGGTACACTTATATTCTACAAAAAAAAAAAGTCTGTCTTAGTTTTAAAATTGAAAGTTAATGTTTGTTAAATTAATGTATCTATCATCAAATCACAAAGAAATGACACATTTCATGTGTTAGAAGGCAAAACAAGATCTACACTAGGTATAAAAGGTAGGTATACATATAAAGATTGTTTACCGAGATACAATATTCTTGTAGACATTTTAAAGCTACTTAATAAAAAATCAAGAGCTATTTTGAATTGCTTCTTCAGACGTATTTCATAATTGGTATATTTAGTTACATCAGTAATAAAACAATGAACAAAGAATGAAATCAGTTAAGCAGGAATAAATTTATCTTTTTTTTTTGCTATCGTTGTCAGTATTGTGCCGACGCGACGTGTTTCAGTATAATGTACTGATTTCAAATTGCATAATACGCTAAAATGGCTATGATGTAGTTCGTTTACACGTGTAGTAGGTACATGTTTACACTTGTTTTAATCTTTATGCCCAGTTTACATGCGTGCCGAGGCTTGGCAAACGTCCACAAGCTCCAAGTCTTTACAAACGCTTGGATGCCATTTACACGCTTGCGAGTGTGCTTTTGTGTTCCGGACAGGCAAACAAAGCAGACGTGGACATATTTTGACGTGACAACGTCTTATAAATTGGTTTGCCGGGTGACACTTCAAGAAACTGCGTTACGCTCCGCTCACGTTATGCGCTCACAATGAGAGCGAGTGAGAGGCACGCGTCCCTTCCAATCGGGCATGGTTAGCCCGCCTAAGAGCGAGAGAGACAGACATAGTCGTTGTCACGTAAAACTTTCGCCCGTATACCGACTTTACAGGCAACCAATTTTTTTGTAAAAGTGATCAATTTTTTATTCAAAATATAAACGACGTCACTTATGTAAAAAAAATATTCTCTAGCCCTACTGCTCAATCAGTAGTGCATTGAGACTTTGTTGGTTCCCGACTGCTCAACTACAATGCTTATAATATCAAATTGAGCAGTAGGGAACAAGCACGCGCCGACTTTACACGTTGGCGCGTGCTTGTTCCCTACTGCTCAATACGGAGCTTCCTTTAATCTGTGTTCAAAAACCGACAGTAATACCGATCGACGACGAGCATATGCGAGCCGAGCCAAACACCCAAAATGTTTTATTGATGCGTTTGAATTTGAAATTGAAATTGAATTTTCAATTTGCCATCCATTTTTTTGCAATATTGATTTATTTAGGTACGAATTTACATTTCGGCATTTCATTGCTCTTTGATGCGCTAGTGTGCAGTGCAGTAGTAATCATAGCTGTTTACTAATCTAATCAAGAGTTGGAAAATACTAAAAATAAGACGATGATACTTAATATTTAAACGAAACGAAAGATACATGCATCATAATAGCAACCAATAAACCTTCAATCTAAGGAGAGGCCTATGTCCAGCAGTGGACTATTAAAGGCCAACAAACATTTTGTATAGTGTCATCAACATGTAATCAACATTCTTTTGTTAATATACACGTTCAGAGACATTATCAGAGAAGTATTTAACTAATGAATGTATTAATTACATTAATTAGTTATTTTAATTACATTAATTAATTAGATAAGAATTCTGATGCTGCGCAATTGATGATTCGATAGACCAAATGTATGTCATACGATAATCATAAACATTAGAAACATAAGAACATGATACCTTGTATTTCATAACATTATTACCGATGCAATACATACTGCCACTTGTCTTGTATAATTAATAATAATAATAACCTCACACATCTCACACACGGCCCTCTGATCCCAAACTAGGCAGAGCCTGTGCTATGGTAACCAGACTGCTGATAAACATACTTATATAGTTTTAAATACATACATATTATAGATAAATTACACCCAGACACAGAACAAATGACCGTGCTCATCACACAATATTTGTCCTGGGTGGGAATCGAACCCACGACCTCGCGACTTAGCAGTCAGGGCCACTAACCACTAGACCAACGGGCCCGTCAAATAAAAATTAAAAAAAGATATTAATAAATTTATGGAATAAATTAATCTACATCTTAAGTAGTAGAATATAGCTACATTTTAGATCTTATTTAGAGTTTGAACAATACATAAAAAATATATATAAGTAAAGAAAAACATTTGTATCTCTTTTCAACTCCCGACGCAAAAAGAGGGGTGTTATTAGTTTACGTGATCGAGATGGTTCTTAGCTATGAGTTGTGACGATCATCTCCTCTTAGGTGATGAAGGGATCTCACTAACTTACACAGCCCTGATTGGTTTGAAAGATATACTGGTACTGTAGTGGTATCTCCATGATACGGTGACTTTAAATTTTAATTCAATTAAGGTTCAATTTATTGATATCCTTACTATTACGTAATGTATAAATAGTGCAATCAATGACGTGCGCAATACTACGCAGACATTGATTTGCTACAACGTGACTTAACTGAGTAATTTAATTATTAATATGAGAACTAGCGCGATGAAAAGGTTTTTGTTCATTCATGCATCAAGAGCGTACTCCTTCCTCAAAGGGCCGGCAACGCGCTTAGGACTCCTGAGTTGCAGGCGTTCATGGGCGGCGGTAGTCGCTTTTCATCAGGTGACCGTGTGCTCGTTTGCCCTCTCTCCCATATATTTTTTTACATGTGTTCTGCTGTATATTGCTGACAGTTTTTTAAAACAACTTGCATTTGCTTTGGTCACAGGCTTTGGTAACTGACCTGTGTCCTATTAATGATAAAGTCAAATTTATTTCATAAAAAAAATCGTCTTTTATGTAGACTCTAAAGTCATAGATCAACACACACACAATAGCAACAATCTCTGTTTTGTCAAATTGTAAGGAAAAAAAATGCTATTACAAATAGATTTTGTATAAGCATAATTTTTAATATGCTTGTGCTGATCGACAACTGTCCGTTTCCAAGAAATATCTATTGATGAAGTGCCAAGTTCACAAAGCGGGCCAAGTATGCCTTAGCAAATCCAAAACCATTGGTTTTCCAAAACATCTATCTACTTTAGTTGAAGCTATCAAAGAACGTATCTTATATTACCCGATGTTATTGTTTAAGTTTTGGTTACCTTATGAACACCAGATGTTTAAACATTTTAACTACAGAATATGTGTTATGTGTTATTATATTTAGATTTAAATGTTATTTGGAATAAAATTATATGAAATAACAAAATACAATACTTTTGAAAAAAAGCAGTCTACAAGTTAAACAATTTGTAAAATATAATAAATATGTATTTATTTAATATAATAAATATTATGGGTAATTAATTAAATGAAATTAAATAAATTTAAGTTATGCTCTATTTTTCTTTGTTATCTCTATCTTATTTTATTATTTCAAGTAACAATATTGTGAATAAGATAAAAAATATGATTTTACTGTTTCACTTTACCTCATTTACATATTTAATACATGTTACTTATATATTATACTCATAATATATGTTTTAATTATGATTACCTGTATTATTTAATGCATGTTCGTGATGTATATGTAAAATAATCATGAGCCTTTTTGCAAAACGCATCAGCAGTATTGCATTAATTTATTGGCAATTAACTATTTAATTTTAGTGCTTAGCATTATACTAAGGTAAGTAGGATAAAGCATGCACAGGCTTGAGGCCACTACATAAATCGATCGAAATCGACAGAAAATTACCTAAAAATATCTAAAGTTAATAGTTATTGTTAATAAACACATACCAGGATTTCATAGTCATAGCTGAATAAGAGTCACATAAATAATTCTCAAACGGATCATTATTACAAAAAAAAAACACGAACACAGGACTGCTGAACGCAAGTAAAACATTACGGCATAAAAATAATTATTTCAGCTTACTTGTATTGAGACTAATCAGAACTCATATTAGAATGGGTCTGTAATATGAAATTTTATATCAAAGAAGCACTTTCTCTTGCCCTGAACTTGAACATCACGAGCACTAATAGTGTGAGATGAATTACTCATTTACGGCATCACAGTTCGGTTGGTTGACCTCAAGCCTCGGGTTAATTGAAATGTGATCAGAATCTTTATGATATACGCATGATATAGAGTGAAGTTCATTGTTACTTTGACACCAGATGTCTTGGTGTATAAGTTACGTAAGTACAACAGATAGTGATGATCTAGCAGTGCATTATGTAACGATTGTAAACTATGAAGTAATGTTATGAATATTACAGGTACTTTCTGTCATTTTCTGGTTGTTTTGGTAAAGCTACAAAACGAAGCTATTTTGATATAAAGAAAGTTCCTGTAGTATCATTGTCTTTTCAGGAAGTATAAAAATATGGACGTTATATAAAATTTGAAGTCAGAATAATTGTAGTAGTTTTTTTTTTATTATACGTGTGTTGAAGTATGCACATGTAAATAAGTATTGATTTTTCTCAATACAGTCACTCTGAACGGGTTTTTCTGTAATCATGAAAAGTTCATAAATATGACTATCTGTTACCTTTTTTAATATGATTGGTTACATCCACTGTATTTCTGTTTTCATTGAAGACAATAGGAACTGATACGAAACAATCAAGTGAACTCAGACACCACGACAAACTGGGAGGAAGTCTAGAACATTCAATTTTATATATGGGAATACATATTTTATACGTTGTATTAAAAATATACAGGTTTATTCACAGGCACAATTGTTCTTGGATATGTGGGTAACTATGAAAAATGTCGGGACTGACTGACTAACTGCTTCGGTGGTGCAGTTCGATTCCCGTTTCGGATCAAATGTTTGTTCGATCTGCTAATATTTGTTTCAGAGTTTATGTATTTACAAAAAAAGTATATAATTATTCTATCAGTCAATCTCGTTTTGATAGTAAAAGCTCTGATTTGTTTGAAACTAAATGGCGTTGTGTGTCAGATGTCCGAAAATATTATTATTATTCTTCCCGTGCATATGTTGACGAAATCAAGTCTATTAATGGCGACTACACTCTGTTTTCTATCACCATATTAGTAACATGACGTCAGAGAAACTAGGTACATAAGTACACTAATATTTGAAATATCTAAATGATATTGATATGACGATACAAAACAATTAAAAGTCGATTTATCGTCATTGTTTGAATTCTCATTTACGATTATTGATCTAATCAAAGTCTATTCGAGTTATTTGCTTTCTCATTGGGAGTAATTCTTTTATAAATCTGTGTTGACGGACGGTATTGGGAGGATAGCACTATCTATATCAATTACACTTTGGAGGGACATAATATCAAAGACTTTATAAATATGGAGGAAGCGAACAAGGCGCTATCGCATACGGTTGGAAGAGAGAGAAAGAAGATGGTTTTGGTCTTGCATCTCTCTCTACTCCTGTCACTGATTGGCTATTTTAAATGCCTTCTTCAGTATCAGCCAAGCAGTGCAGAGAGGAGAGAGATGCAACACCAAAACAATTTTCTTTCCTACCACTTACAGATGAATATACAGTTCGCTCCCTCTATTATATTATCTCTATGCATAATATTTATATACATATACGTACATAGAAAACTTGCGAGTATGAACTTAAAAACAAGGGTCAAACTCAATTTCTTTCTTACATTTTATCTCTATTAAGCTGCCTTCTAGTCTAGTCAAATCTCAATAACATACTTAATGGAACACTTTAAATCTTGGAATATTCAAGAAAAGCTTCAGATTGATTAAAACTATTTCGATATCTAAACCAGTTTCTTCCCAATACTATTTTCTTTAACATTTTCTCGACTACTGGCGGTGGTGGCGGAATCGTTCATACGTTACCTACTTATTATATATAAGTAGTGTAGTGATAAAATAATTTTAAAAATCGATTTTATACTTTCAGATGTTTTACGACCACAAAGAAACAAAATTTCCTCTTTTTAACATTATTATAAATCAAACTCAAAGGTAATATAGATTTGTGTTACAATGTTGCACAGTAACTAAATATAGTAATTTAAGTATATTATTTAACTAGCTATATAATAAACTATTAAACACATAATAAACACAAACTACAGTAGGTATAATCTGTAGCCAGGTACTATTTGTACGTCATGCATTAAACGCGTGATATATCAATGATCAAGTTCATGTGTCAATTAGGAGGCATACAATGTGTTGACATCAATTAGGTGAAATGATTATAACGTGCTCGTTAATGTGACTGATAATAACATATTCCTAAATTCTCTCGATAACCTAAATAAGGAATTAAATATGGACTGGTCTGTAGTACCTGAACTGTGGGTTGCTTGCAGTGGTTAGTGACCCTGACTGCTAAGGTCGATTCCCACCACAGCATCACACAATATTTGTCCTGAGTGGACGATCATCACAATCATTTGTTTTGTTTCTGGGTGTAATTTATCTATAATACGAGTATGTATGTATTTAGTATCAACAGTCTGGTACCATAGAACAGACTCTGCCTGGTTTGGGATCAGACAGACGTGTGTGAGGTGTATAAAGTTATTATTATATTACACCACGTGAGATGGGGTTTTGCCGATGTTTGGACACTTTGCACTGATTTAATTACCAAACGTTTGTTGGTACTGTTGGCACGCATTAAATATTAGGTTTTTGCTATTAGTGTTACTACTACGACTGAGTTGAAGAAGGGCACAGTCCAATGTCATTATCATTCGACTTTTTTATATCGTTTTTCTTCTAATCTTGACTAAGGAGACATGATTTCCGTGTTCAGTACCTTATGTACATTGTTCTCTGTAAATACCATTTTATCAAAGTCAAAGGGTTATCAAGAATTTAGATATGCACTTTCTGTTTGCTAGTAATTTAAATTGGTATAAACATAGATTTACAAGTATTGTTCTTAAAGCTTTTTGTGAGTATTATTTGAACGATATTAGCATTTCATTTGCATAAGCGTCTAATCCGTCTAAATATCCGTGTGGGGACGGATTAAGAATAGAGAGTGTCACCACCCCCGTTCATCTCGTGGGTATCGTAAGAGCCGACTAAGGGAGCAAACTCTGCAGGACAACAGCACTGCAAAAAGAAGGAAAACTTAAAACTAACCCTATACCAACCCGTCTGGCTAGCGTGGTATAGTAGGCTTAAACCTCCATTGTAAGAAGAGGCCTATGTCTAGCAGTGGACTGTTAGGGGCTGTTAATAAAACGTCTAAAGCCTTACAGTTACATGAAATAATCACCACAATGACAGACATAAGTATGCTAACAACGCATTCATGTCTCCCATAAACTTTTTGTGAGAAACCATCACGTTAGGAGTTCTCACCGATTATCATTTTCTATTGATTAAGTACAAGTATGTAAAAAAAATTACAAGAAAACTAATTGATTTTCTAATATCCCCGGTGTCATTCAGACATTCTTTAGGAATAATATATTTTTTCAGATTGAAGCTGACTTTGTATCGTTTTGTGTAAATCTGACAACATGTTAATACAATAGTATATGGTAAGTAGTTAAGTTGTTAGAGCATAAATACGTACTCACAATCGAATTCATAATATTAAATTTTGTTTAATATTATAATTTGTTTCTTAATGCGGCCATTTTCATATTCATCAATGGTATCAGATACACCATTACAATGATTTGACGGGTCTGTTGGTCTAGAGGTTAGTGACCCTGACTTCTAAGAAAGAGGTCGTGGGTTCCATTTCCTTCCAGGACAAGTGAATGTTATTTACTTATAATATGCATTTATATTTTAAACATAAATAAAAGTATGTTTATCGGCAGTTTGGTAACCAAAGTTTAGGCTCTGCATGTGTGAGATTTGTATTATAAAAAATGATACGCTTATTTCTACAACCCTAGCTAAATGTTTACAATAAGGAACACTTGTACACACGTACTAGCATTAATGAAGGGAAGTAGGAAGTGAATAGAGTAGATTATACTGATACGACAATATCATAGGAAGTTAAACTTCCAAGATATAAGATAGGTCATTGAAATAAGATCACGAATATGTCACTTTATAACTGATAGTAAATCTCAAAGGCTAGAAAATGTTTGCGAAATTAAATAAGGACATTTAAAACCAGTTTCTGATTTTACATCCAATTAAAACATTCACTAGGAAGTGCAATATTCCTTTCTAATCGTATCGTAACTTTACCTTTGTTTATGAAAAAGTTTACCCTTTTAAAGAGAGGCCTTTTTTCTTTTTTTTTTACCCGGCGGCATCGGAGGCTTCTGGAGTTCTCCCTGCCATACCCCATGACTGAGGGACATCCCGGGATGGCCATAATTACCCCCGGGTCTAAGGAGAGGCCTGTGTCGAGCAGTGGACTATGAAAGGCTGTTGATGATGATACCTAGATTTTTCTCCGCCCGCGTATGTCGTTTATAGCAGTAAAAGTAGCCTATGTTTTTCCCCACAACTCAAACTGTCTCAAACCAAATTACATATAAATCGGTTTAGCGGTTGCTAATTCCCCACACAAACTTCATGCCCCTTAAAGGATGATTTCTGGAATTAAAACTATTTTATGTCCTTTCCCGGGACTCGAACTTTGACTATACTAAATTTCATCTAAATCGGTTCAGCGGTTTAAGCGTGAAGGAGGTACACTTTCGCAGTTATGGATATGAATAGTATGGATTCGTGGTGCTTAAAATTTCAAAGATTACATTAAAAGACCAATAGTTGTAAACACAAATACACACATAATATACATCATATATTACTTCCATATAATAAACCGCTTTACAGATTTGAACCAAATTTTAGTGTTTGGACAAGGTTTTGTTTTATAAGTTTGTACCCAAAAATATGCCGAGTGAACCTTATTATGTGTTCCTAATATTAGCTAACGATTCCTAATATTCGATACGAGAAACAGATTCAATGCAAATGAACTTTGCAAATAAAAATGCCCTCTTATTTCATTTAATGAACAGCGTACTTAATAAAGGTATTGTAATTTTGTAGACAAAATATATAAAAGACGTCTAGACACCATAACACAAAAATCTTTTGTAGTGTACAGAAACAATATCAAATAATATTAGTTAGAGGACTCAGGGTTGTCAAATATTTTTTTAAGAATATTAGGTACAAGGAACCAGTCCCAAATTACTCGTATACTTATTAACCAATACAGCGAAAAAAAATTGCTTGTGTTTACGTTCTTAACACATTGGGACGAACCTGCAATTACTTGATAGCAAGTTCGACGCCCTAGCCATTCGTTGCAGTTGCTTAATTCATTGGATCTATATAATATTTTTTTACCGTTTATTATTAATTCCTAATTTTTGTTTTTATTGTTTTTATAATTACAATAATATAGTTTCATTAAAAATGTATTATACTCGTAATAATTAATAAAGGATGTTGATGTTCATCATGATGTGATCTCGGTGCAATGTTTAATGATAAATAAATGTAAATAACAATGTTACATAGCGATTGTGAAAGATTTAAACTTGCTTGCAAGTATCACGGTAATATTGCATCAGCTGCGGCCCTAATTGTTAGTAGCTACAACGTAACACAACTAACGCCTTTATTTCAATGTAATGAAATGTGGAATTCTGTTGGCAACAATCCATGCTAGTGTAGTATTATTAGTTCCCAGCAGCGTCTAATGATTTTATGAAAATAATTTCTTCCAAAAACTATACACCAAAAACCTTGTTATAAGAAAACTACCATAATTAAGTTAGGTTAGACTAAAGTGGTTAGCTACTGCTAGCCTCGCCAACCGACCTCATTGATGCAATTACACGACTTAATGCATATACCTGTTTGAATATATGCATACTTATACATCTACCTATATATTTGTGCGGCTCACACATATAACTAGTTTCTATTAAACATTTAAGAAATGTGCGAAGTAGTGAGTCTATACCATTATATAAAGCTGAAGCCCTTGTTTGGTTTAATATCATATTTAATATCAGGAAATACTGATTCGAATTGAAAAAATCTTATAATGTTAGATAGCCCATTTATCAGGGAAGACTATATGCTATATAACATCACCCTACGACCAATAGAATGCGCGGGCCAGGTAGTATGTAATATCTATGCAGTTTCAAACGTACCTACGTAACCTTTACTAAAAGTAAATGGCAAAAGAACTGGGCTACGTCTCTTATATACTCAGATATCGTATAATATTCGTTGTACGCTCAGTATTACTGAGGTGCTGATAACCTAGCTAGAAGTACTGTACCAATGACCCAGTTAAGATCATTGGAAACCGGTTACAGTTTACCGTATAAATTGCCCTGGAGATTTTATAGCTCAGGAAGAACTCCATTAGATCGATTAACTAACCAATCACCATTTACACTATCAAAAGGTAAAGTGAGATAGTAAAATGGTTCTAATAAACGCTCATTAATGCTGTTAGTATATTATAATGTGATATTTGTATAAAAATGTAAAGTTGGTTTGTGTACGATTAAAAAACCCAAAAAGTCCCAAACACCGATTAAAATACAAACGGCTTAAAAGATTGTTTTTGTCTAACGTATATTTCACCCCAGTTTTGTTACTCATTTCTCATCAATGCAACCACAATAAGCCACAGCGAAGCGAGGTAGGGTACAGATAGTTATGCAACGAAATGAATAGCGGTAGGGCTTAAGGTTTGATCATCAGAATTGTAGGTAATACATTTTTGTTTAGAGAATTATAAACAGTACTAGTGATTTCTTTAAAGGGATTAAACTTTGAGTTAATACGAAGTTTTCACTGTTGTAATTTAAATAAAATAACTAGGTGTATCGATCTAAAAATGCATGGGTGCTTAATTGTTGTAAAAATATTTAACTAAAAAAGTAAGAAGTAAGTCACACATGCTTCAGCGCACGCCTCTTAGTACGTACTAAACAAAACAAAAAACATACCGTATTTTTGGGTATGGAAAGTCGTTAATAATGAAGACCTTGATCAGGATAATCAGCCGAATTTATTAAATGATTGTATTATCATCGGTCCTTGATAATTTAATTTAATACACGTATGGCGTAGTGGTTGAAGCGTTCACTGCGCTGAGTGTTGTGGCTTTGATCCCCAAATGTGACACCACTTTGTGTGATCCACAAATTGTTGTTCTGAGTCTGGGTGTTCTTTGTGTCCGTTTCACGTATGTTTGTAAAGTACCCCTCGACGCAGGAT
The DNA here is from genome assembly GCA_902825455.1 of Arctia plantaginis. Lineage (NCBI taxonomy): Eukaryota > Metazoa > Arthropoda > Insecta > Lepidoptera > Erebidae > Arctia > Arctia plantaginis. Next base: position 8,143,717 of record CADEBD010000327.1, on the reverse strand, counting down.
TTACTCCTAAAGCGGGAGTCTTTTATACCGAAAAAAGAAAATCGACGTTTTGAAGTTGGTTAAAATCACGTTCGAAGATTCCTTTAAATACATACATATATAGATACGAGTACATACATATCAAGCTAAGAAAAGCGTCTTTAAAACGTTGCCGTTTCCTTAAGATAATATTTTCAAAATTTTGTTTCTTTAAAATATCAGTGTTAATGACTTAATTTAACAGTGACAAAGTAGACATTTATAAATCTGAAATATATGGCTTCAATGACAAATACTTTTAAACTTACAAAGAAACTATTGTTAATATGCAAAAAATCAATTTCAGTATGTTTAATGCCACACATATCGGAAAATGTTTAATAATATAACTCATAATTGTATTTTTATCAAAATTGTGTTTTGCATAATATTTTAGAATTGTACGATTCTATGGAATCTATGAATTCTTTGCATTTTATATTGACTAAAAAGGAGAAAATCTGTGTATTTCCATTTTTAACGTTGTTATGTTAATTGTCGATACAGCATCGGTTGTCATAGCAAATTAGCAACATTTATGAAAGTTTGCTGAACTACAGCAACAAAGAATAGTCGAGTTTATCTAGTTATATTCCAAACAGAGTGCAACCGACTAAGTCTATATTATGCCATTTAAAACATTCATTAGCTTTATTTAACAAATGGCCAATTTTTACCCTTTTTAAAATCAGTTAACAAAGAGACCAAAGGCTCAAAGTTCGGTCAGTCGTACACAAAATAAAGAGATCGGTCTATTTTTTTTAACTTTATGCACACTCAAGTTTCTCAGTCAACTATTTAGCACTAAATGGTTTATAACTAGTATGCAACTAAAACAAAAACCAACCAAATACCCTTGCTTATAATTTCATGAACGCACCAATAATTTTAACGACACAAAAAACTTGGAGGAAAGGTTGACTGACCTCTTATGACAGAATATGTAACAAAAAGTGGCTTAATAGGTGCCGCGTATTAGTTACATAATTTAACAGTGCTATGGCTCATGATATGGCTAGCTGATTCTAGATTTCTATTATCTAATTATCTAACATTTAAACGCCCATTTAGTATTTTCCTATCTACAAAAATAAATCTAAGGATTAAACTTCAGGTTTAATTACCTATTGTTTAGGACCTATGTCTATAAAATACAATTATATTTTTACTAGCTGACCCGGCAAACGTTGTTTTGCCATATACATTATTTGTAGGAAATATTGAAAAAAAAATTTAGGGTTGGGTCACCCTTGTCATTTAGGGGTATGAAAAATAGATGTTGGCCGATTCTCAGACCTACTGCACACAAAATTTCATAAAAAGCGGTCCAGCCGTTTCGGAGGAGTATGGTAACTAACACTGTGGTTAGGGTTTTATAGAAGGATAGTGGCGTATTAAAATAGGTGTTCTTCTTCAATTTTGCCGTCATAAACGACCTTTGTAGGAGGTTTAAATAAATAAAACTAGACGTCAATAACAGCATTAACTAATCAACAATCTATTGCAACTATAATCAATTTCTTGTCTAATGTTCATAGAGAAATCATTCAGCTAAGTCTCACATAAAGAAATGGCACAATTCCGTTTGAATCAATGCAAGTTTTGTTTTAAAATATGAATAGAAAACATGCAACAGAATATATTACTCATAAATCTTAATGGGAACTGTAGAAGATGAACAAACTGTGAAGCAATATGTCACCTATCATCAAGAGATCATTATGGCCAAGAAATAGTAATTCTAAATTTCGGTTTTTAGTAGCATTCTCGGCTTTCTGTGTTAGTCACTTTTTGTGCTTCACCTTGAAATGCTTTCTTAATGTAAATACTTTAAAGACGCTTTAACTATATCAGACTATACCTCTATGTCAAGGTCGAGTTTTATATGCCTACCGCTTGGTACCCCGCTGGCGGTTCAAGTGTGACGTCAGTAGGGCGAACGCTTATCTGAGAACTCGCACGATTTTCTCCGTAAAAGAAACCAAATGCGAAACCAAATAAACGTGCACACAATATGCTTCTTTTTTTAATAACTTATTGATGATTTTATTGCTTCACTTGATTTATTTTAAGTACCAATGAACCTATTGACGCCATACAATTTAGTCAATAATATTTTTTATTAATACTAATATTTTATTTCTTATCACAATGGTTTTTTTAACATTAAAGAACAAAAATGTGCCAACGCCAATACATTTAACATTGTGAGAGACTGGTGCTGTATTGCGCTTCTGATTGCAACTAACGCTAGGTATTATTATTTACATTTTATGTGGACTATTTTATTGTTGGTTTTAATTTTTAAACTATCGTAACTGTAACCATACTTAGCATGCATTACTCAGAACGAATGTTATGGTTTTCCGTTTCACCACTTATTACAGTCAGAATATTGCGCTCGCGCCATTGCCGTGCGATTATATGGTCACATTATAATCGTCCAATCGCAACGCTTTGTTTTTCCATGTGTATGTGTGTGGGTGTGTTGCGTCGAACAGACGGCACACATGACCTTATGTGACGTAAGTATGGGGGTGTGTGCAACGCCACACGCTGTTAGATAAAACTATTTTTCGCCTCTTAACTAACACGTGATGTCATGTTCGCGTCGAGGTCCTAACTACAATTAAAAAAACCTGCATTAGAAAAAAATAAACACTTCTTTATCATTGTTTATGACTATATGTATAAATTGAATGTGGCATCTTGTAGCTATTTACATACAACGTAATGTAATTTATTGTGACAAATTTAAAAAACTATCGAAGTCGCATAAGGAAGCGAGACGGCCTTGACAATTAAACTGCGTCATTTGTAGTACTTGTGTTTTTCTAAAACCGATTATAAGATTAGATCTTAAGCAATAAATAAGATGATGTGACTGTTATTTAATCCTATTATCATACATATTTAAAATTGTCAGTTGGTGAAAAAGTAATTACTAATATTAAATGTCGTATATTCGTAAAATTCGTCTGAATGTTTCGCCAATTCAGGGTATAGATGTTGAAATTGTCTGTGTTTAGTTCTGTCTTCATTTATTTAATCTACCCAGAGTATTTTAATATAAGACATTGCCGAAGAGAATAATTACACATGGGTCAGATAATCCATAGGGACAGGCATGTGCGCCTTTTTTTTTACGTGTTTTCACCCCACCGGGGTTTGCGGCGGGGTGGTGTGTCGGAATGGGATCGACTAAAACCACCCGGTGTGCCACTCGGCGCCTGTAATAGGAGGGATCCGGGAACTGCTGTTATTAAGACATCCGGATCAGCAGTAGTACAAGCCAAGGCCAGTCCTAACCAATGAATAGCCGTAAAAACCGCGTAAAGTAAATAGAAAAAGTTAATATTTTTATCTTTTGTTTAACTTTAAACCATTAAAGCAACTTAATCGTATTTTTTACAGCCTACGCACAAGATTCCTTTTTTATTAACAACAACAATTTGAAACACGTCGCTTGCCCAAAAATACGTCATAAATATGTCATCATCATCACATCAACAGCCTTTAATAGGCCACTGCTGGACATAAGCCTCTCCTTAGAAAGGAGGTTTTGGCCTACTATACCACGCTGGCCAGACGGGTTGTGTCAAGTTTTCCTTCTCTTTGTATTATCGTTGTCCTGCGTAGTTTGCTCCCTTAGTCGGCTCTTACGAAACCCAGGGGATGAATAGGGTTGGCGACACTCCGATTCTTAATCCGTCACCACACGGACTTAAATATGTGTGATTTAAATATAATATGTTTGGCTAATACCATTATCATGACTTCATGACGAATTTTTTTTCGTACGGGACTAATTCAAGGTTTCATATGTGTTTCCGCAATGTTTCCCGGCAATTCACGTTTATATTATTATTAAAATCAACTCTTAAATGACTGACCGTCTGTTAATTATGTTAAATAGTAAGGTCATAAACTTAAAATTATAATATTAAACATTCGGATTATTTATTGGTCTTTGTTGTCGTCAGTACAGTATGTCGTCATACAAATATTATAAAAGCAGTACTTTAACTGTTATAAATATGTAATATTCAAATGCATAGTTACTTACGCATATTTGTTATAAACGCTATGCGATAAACTTTGTTTGGATTAGCATGGAAAACTTTGACCGTAATATGAATTACGTAAGTATATGTATGTACTTTACAAGAAGTAGGCTTCGGTATTACTGAAACAATATAAAATTCACAATAGAACATTTTACATAATAACGCATTTCAATAGTGCGATTGATAAACCATTGATTACTTAGTCTTATAAACTGTACCTATTGCAATTTAAAAATAGAAATACAGTTAATGCGACTGTTATAATTCATGAAGTTAAAGAATGTCATTGCCAGTGGTCTGGAATGTAGCCCCTCCTTATTTTGAATAAGGTTTAATTGTTTTTTTTTTTTTTTTAAAGACAACTCCCTCATTAGGAATACATTCCTGTGTCGCGGGGGACTTTACAAACATACATGAAACGGACACAAAGAACACCCAGACTCAGAACAACAATTTGTGGATCACACAAAGTGTCGTCCCATGTGGGGTTTGAACCCACAACACTCGGCGTAGTAGGAAGCGGCGAGGTGGACCGCTTAAACCACTACGCCATCCGTGCAGTCCAATTGTATTACCTATATTTTACATATTTATTTATAGTAGCTTAAAATTCACACAGCCTTATTCCGGCTGCAAAGTCTTTGCGATCTCTCTCGCTCTTATTTTAAAAATGTATGTTATATGGTACTTTATGATGAATGATAATTAAACGGCAGTTGAAACAAAGTGGTTATGTTACCTTGATAAAACCATTATACAGTAATTTAATGCTATTTGTTGTGTTTGTTACAGGTAAGAAATAAAATGCACGTTTCTGCACTGCATGACTAAGTTGTAAGTTTTTTTATACCTTGTATTGTCATGTTAATACCATGACTATTGCCATATTAATAACAAAATCAAACTCATATAATACTTTTTAACCTGGAGGAAAAAAAAATCCTTCACTGCACATTTTGGCGCGTCTCTTTCGGAGAAGAGAAAACTATCATATCGATTATATTTGTGTTTCTTTAGAATAACGATTTTAATTTTTTAAGACATTAGTTTTGTTCAGCCTTGGATAACTCCCGCATCAAATATTGCAGTTTACGTAGTGATACCAACATAATAAACTAATTTAAACCATGGTAATAACTTACTTCTTATCTATTTTCTATTTGTTGCATGAGCATAATGTAACAGGCTGAAACTATTTTTTTCGCGGAAGTTGGCCATGATGAATGTTACTTACGATACTTTGTAATTCACAAAAAAAGGTAAATAAACATCCTTGACAAGTCTATTGTATAAGGTCAAAGTGGCATCTTCCTATTTTCATAAAACATCTTTTTCCATACTGCTGTCACCTACTTTTGAGTGGCACATCACGAACGTATAAGTGACAGAACACAAAAATTTGTGATCTGGTTTCCTCTGACCTTTGTTCTCAAATATTACTTTTAAATCCATGAGCTAACAGTAGGCTTAATACAATTTAAAAATAAAATCTAAAAGCTTTAGGAACGAAAAATAAAAATAAATTTCCTATTTGTTGCAATTTAGGCAGTAAAAGTAATGAGATAGGGTAAAGTTTAAGGAATACGAAATCCAGGAGGTGACAGAAAGACCACGTGTCTGAGAGAGACCACGTGATTGGTATACGGAAGCAAAAAACATATTTTACCAATACTCAACAACTGGAAGAAGGTTAACGAGGTTATGATATGAGAGTATAAATAAAACTTAGATATTTAAATATAAGAAAGATGCATACACCTATATTTAATGTAACAGTACGGTATCGCTATTTTTAAACTGTTTTAAGCCGAAAATAACGAAGTATACCAATCTTGAACCTTCAGTTTCTACTATAGGGATAGAATAAAATCTCGAATATACTTTGTGACTCGTCAAACAACCTTCACGGTGAGGCCTTGGACCATACTGTTTACCGCGTCATCTTGTAAGAATTTTATGTGGTAGGGAAACGACTTCAAACAATCAAGAGAGAGAGAGAGAGGAACATAGATTATTTAAGATTAGATAATGTTGTAACATCAATTTCGCTTAGTCAGTGCGATTAGATCGATCTAAGATCTAATTCATCATAATTTCCATAATAGCTACTTCACAGCAGTCACAGCTAATAAACGGTACTCTAAGATTTGATGGATTGATTCTAAAAACATACAATTCCGTCACGTGTAAAATTTGCCTCCGTGTTTAATACATCAATCACGTTCAAATTTAGCGAATCCTAGAAAGGTTTAAATAAAAATCCTAAACGATTGACATTTCTTAATAAACTCGACAACAATTAGTAAAGGAGGGCAAATTAAAAAGAACAAGTATAAGATTCATGTTCATTGTAAACACTTTTTTTACCTGTGACACAAAACTAACGATTACCTATATGGTTTTTATTGAACTATCATATTTGTGCTTTGTCAACATTAAAATCTTTACTAGTAAGAATATGTGTTAAGGCCACATAGTATCTGATATGATTCAATACTCAGGCTTTTAGGTATCATAAGGTGGAATGAAATATTAAGTTGAACCATACAAACACTGGTGAGAAAACTAAAAAAATATGTCAATTTCAATAGCTTGGGGTACACAAGCTATTGAAATTGTCATGTTTTTTGCTATGTAGTCAGGCATATTTTATAAATAATAGCCTTTGAGTCGGTCTTATAGACACACAACTTCTTTTCTACTGCATATAAAGTTCTAAACATACAGTTACGTCCAATTTCTACTAACTTAAACATTCGTAAGAATATTATATTTAATTATGATTGATAAATTAATCATTAAAATTTGTAATCTACGAGCATGTCACTAATAAGTTTATTACAGCCTACATTTGGTGTCTGAAAAATTATATTTTTGATGTTATACGAGATAGACATGTTTACTTTCATTAAAATAATATACCTTATTAATTAGTTATTTCTGTAAAATTCATATTCTATCAATTTAAAAATATTTTTGGTATAATTTTATTAATAGCTATTAACAATATTCGTAAACGTATATCTTTGGCCCTAATTGGGTTTGATAACACTTTTTCACTGCCAAATCACGCGCATTTGTGATCACTTTTTCGCTCCTAAGTCAGGCCACCGGCTGACTATGGCCCTACGTGATGTTTAAAAACCCGTCATCTTTATTAAATTAATATAGATGATATGTTAAACCTTTATATGAATATCTTATTTTGACACTATTGTTATAACTGCCAGAGGTAATAATAATGTGTAATTCAAAAACAGACATGAGTAAATTTCTTGGCATCAAAGTTCATCAATTCTTACAAACAATACATGAAATTCTAACGAGATACCTTGCTTCACTGTTAACTATTACTTTAAAATAAAGCATGATGCAAGTGATCCATATAATGTATCTCACGTGGATCGCGTGATATTTGTGTGTTATTTTGAGACTGACTTTCAAACATCAGCCGATTTAGTACCATAACTCTGCCAGTCGTATTTATAATTTTACAATCCTATTCCTGTGCCACATTCTTCATTAGAGGTGCTGTTTCAATGTAGAGGGTACTTTTTTACTTTCAAATTTCAAGACAAATAAAAGAGAAATACTTTTAAGTTTCTATGATATTCTGACAATTTATTTAACACGATTCTTGGCTAGATAAGTAGACTTACTTCCTAGTTGACTTACAATATCTTAAGGTTTCCAAATTACGACTACATTAAGTTCTCCATCATCCATTAAGTGTGAGGATAATAAGCGGGCGTTTAGTTTTTTTTTACCACCAGGTACTGGTACCATCAGGTAAGCCATGGTAAGTGACTACCGCCTACCTACTCAAGAGTCACTAGTGCGTTGTCGTCCCTTGAGGTTTGGGCCTACGATTACATCACTCATCCATCACTCACTCGGTGAAAAGTAACTAAAGAATTACTTAACACCGGTTTTGTCGCCAGCCATTTATGCCGAAGCAAGACTCTCCCACAACAGTAGTTCCGTAATTTGTCATATGATTTATTCAACACCTGAGGGCTGAGTGCAAGTTTGTTTGAACGGGCTCACCGAGACAATCGAGTAGAAGTGAAATAAACTCGCAATTGGGCCTCTGTTCATGTTCAACAATCATATAAGCGAGAGGCCAACTAGTTGACATTGACATTGCCTTCTCGTTTATATTTCATTCAACTTTTATTCACGTAAAACATTCTCTTTAAGTGCAATGGACTTAAGATGCAAAACCTTTGGTATTTTCTAGACTGGAATATTTATTTCAAACTTCGCTGTTTATCAAGGTCATATGTAAATTGACTATGGATCAACCAGATTATTTGATACGCATTTACAATATTTATCTCGGGTCGGGATTTTAAATAGTAGTATATCATTTAATAATGATCACTTAGCACCCATAATATTTTGTGTCCGTGGTGCTCCCCTGTTTAAAAGGGTGTTGGTATGCTATTACTTCATTTTGTCTCCTAACTTTGCTAAGGAGGGAGGACGATTTATTATATTTCCAACTCCTCCAATTTTCTTCTAATTAATTTCGTTGCGGTTTCCAAAACAGTTAAATTTTTACCTGGGACTTCCCGAGTGTCATAACTCGATGTGTTCGAGGGTCACCCACGAACACACCAAGTTATGACCGCTGTTGATCCTAATGTACAGGAGTCAGAGTGGTGGGCGTGTGGGAGGGGTTGTTCCCGTTATATTAGATTATCAACAAAGTCAAACCTATAAAGCTATGAAGGCAAACTTGCTGGCAATCAAACAGCGAGTTCTGTAGTAATTGGATAGTTGTATCTATACAGTAAACAATGCACAGACGTAACTGTGAACAGGATAAGAACAAAACAAATGTAGATCTATTCTCTAGAATGAATACGATTTATTTAGATTCAATGTGTGTTATCTTATCCATGAATATACTTCCTTCCTACGCTGATAAGCGGCTTGCATTTGATCATTTAAAAATAATAACTTACATCGAGCTAAATCGCGTTCGATACTGTTTATGAAAACAGATAATCGTGGGAGAGCCATGCTACGGCACATATGGGCCAAGCTCGACCGGAGTTATACCACGGCGGTGTTAAGTGGGCGAGGTTACCGGAGCCCAAACCCTCCCCCTAATTCTGAAGTCAGATACTGAAAGGGGGAGGGGCAATGCTCGGATTAGCTAGTATGTATGCTGGTATATGCTACAATCCATGAGCGTTGGTAGTTACTTATCGTCAGGTGAGCCATCTGTTGGTTGACCCCTATACTAAAAAAAAGGTCTTACTTCGTCGTTGTTACTATTGTGTTTTACGCGAACTACGCTAACCTACTATTCGATTATTTAACAAACAACGTGGCATGTGATTGTGGTTTTCCTGGCTGGCCTAGATTGAAAACGTTGATAGTAGGTTAAAACATACAAGTTTCGCGCTCCGATACATGTATAGTTGATATTATTCCTAATTAATTACATCTAAAGGCGATTATGTTTAATGCTTGAAACCGAAGATCAGACATCGTCATCATCAACAGTGTTTAGGTCCACTGGATGGATATAGGCCTCTCCTTAGAATGGAGGTTTTGGCCTACTATATACCATACCACTATATATACTACAGACGAGTTGGTACCTATAGGGTTTGTTTTAAGTTTTAATTATCTTTGCAGTGATGTTGTCCTGCGTAGTTTGAGCCCTTAGTCGGCTCTTGCGACACTTATGGCATGAATAGGGCTGGTGACACTACGTATTCTTAATCCGTCAGCACATCCGTGTGCTGACGGATTAAGAATACTAACTACTAATATTCATATGTATTACAACTAATTATTATCCGTAATAATTAGTTGTAATACATATGAATACGTAATCGACCACCACCTTTATAGATTTGGTACCTCTACGACAATACTCGTTTCTGGGGAAAGAGAAATTGGCATTAACATCTACTAAAAAACGATGAAAGTGGCGATGAAAACTAAAACGCAAAAAACCTTAATAAAGGTGATTGATGGTTGTAAAACATGTGATCATTGACATTGATGGAATTGTAACAAATTTAACAAGCATACGTCAATGTACGCGTATGACATATTGTCACAAGTTGTATCACAGTGCGGCTATTTAAGTACTTTGTGATCTCATCATCTTATTGCCTACGGTTATCTTCAATAAATAGCATGTGAAAAAAAACAGTGGCACTCCGGGAGTGCCGACAGAAGTGAAAACTTATATACAGAGGGTCGGTAACAGTAACAGTGTCGCGAGTTCAATTGTTTTTTCCCATCTCAAAAAATGCCCAACGCGCCTAGCCTAAAGGAGTTGTCACTTGAAAACCCCTGAATCGAAGAATTACTACAATCTACTGCGATTAAATAGACAAACACAAATTATATTAAACAAAGCATGAGTGTTTTTTATTATTTGTTTGAAATCTTTTATAGTACCTCAAAAACATGCGGTTTACGGACGTACGGTTGGTAAATACAGTGATTTTTTAAGAGAGGTCAAATTAATTAACAGATCCCCGTCATCGTCACCGAAACAACATTATGTAAGATTTTGACCGGTCACCTGATGGTAAATAAAAAACCGCCATCCATGGAAACCTAGAACTCAAGAGCATGCCGCTCTTTGAGGGTTTTCAACCCGGCGGGGAGAGAGTTGAGCCCCCCGTAACTATACTCACTCGGTGAAATGTAACGAATGACTGCCCTGTTGGTCTAGTGGTTTGTGACCCTGACGTGGTCGAGTCGTGGTTTCGATTCCCACCCAGGACAAATAAATGTCTGATGAGCATGGTCATTTGTTCTGTGTCTGGTTGACTTTATCTATAATATGTATGAAACATGTATTTAGAAATATATATGTATGTTTACCAGCAGTATGGTTACCATAGTACAGGCTCTGCCTAGTTTGAGATCAGACGGCCGTGTGTGAAATGCGAAAAAATATTATTATTATGGATTGCTTAACACCAGTTTTCTGTCAGGCCGTGGTATCACACACAAATTTTTGTCGAAGCATGGCTCACTCACCGTCTTAAGAGAGTTAGGCCTAGTTAAAGGACAGAAATGAATATAAAAACTAAAAACAAATAGAAAACAAACTTTAATCATTATTTATTCTTACATTTACCTCGTTTATTTAATATTAATGGCAGTCACAAACAGTAAAAACAATACAATAGAACAGTTAATTGTTCGATTAAGACGAGATTGCCAATTGAATGGAGTATTCTTACCTAAGCTATTCCACGTACAGCACCAATCCCATCAAATTACTAGAACCTACCGCATCGTAGGTGAAGGAATGAGGAACAAAATTTAATATTTTAGCAATTCCACATTGAGCACCAAGCCGATATACCTATGGGTGCTAAAAGTGGAATAACTTAGGTGCCGAAAGAGGAATACTCCAACTGACCAATTATAATTGTATCTTTATAGTGAAATGAAAGGCTTCATGAAACAATAATAAACCTTTCTAACGCAGAAGGTACAATACAGCACGAAGGCAATTTGTATCTGTCGTAAGACATTTTTTTATAGAATCTTAAGATTATAACTGACTAATAGTCCATGAAAAGCTTAACTAAAAACTAGCGTTGAAATTCATTGTATTTTAGATTTATGGGTATATGACTACCAAATATGACTTATCACAGTAGGTATAGGTACATACATATATCACCAACATAAAGTGATCTTCTCTATTTAAAATATGTTCACATCTGCTAGTATCCCCACATATAACACATTAGAAACAGGGCATACGGCCATCTTTTTGGCCTTTTGACACGAAAAAGAAAGATCAATAAACTTGTAGTTGTATCTTCTTCATTATTTTTTCAACACGACTAATGTCTGGAAGGGATCGTGGAAAATTGGCATCATGCGTCCCTTAGGTGTGACGAGGACGATAGAAAATAAAGATTTAGGAAGAAATGCATCTATGAATGTCACATAAGTCCTGTCGTGACTTCGAATGCTTAGTTATACCGTAAACAAACTATTAGCGTTATATTCTGTATAAGTAAATCTATAAGTTGGCCACAACCTTGTGGCAGTTCTTGACCTTGCCAGAGTACTACAAACAGTTATGTAGCTGAGTAAATCTATTACGATACGTAGTTATACAACAACTTGTATAACAGTGTAGTTTAAACAAAAAATGTAGGCAGCAACTATTGATTGTGAAGTTACATTGTGTAAAGGTTGTAAAATTACCAACAACTACAAGTAAAGCGATTAAGTGGCAATATAATGTTACAAATGTTGACTATTTTATTGTAAATAAAAAATAACTATAAAAGTTTAAAGCATTAAGATAGAGAAACTTCTTGAAACAACAACGCTAAAAACAGTAAAAATACAACTGTATGTAAGCCCTTTATATTACATAAAGATTCTAAACCATTACGCCTCAAGAATTCAAGGCACTATTCATCGACATCCTTCTCGATGCCTCTTCATTTCTAAAACTTAATTCTATTAGACGTTCACCCATCCTGTTGTTATTCACGCTGTTTAACTATCATGTTCTTCAACCATTTATCTTTATGTGTTAATCAACAAGACTTGTAAATTGATTTTTAAATAAGTTATTATATATTTCTTTTATGGCGAACATTGGAACCGAATAAATTAAGTAAGGTATTAAACGAGGTATACTAGTTTGAAAGGCACAATTCGTCAAATTCAAGCAATCTATAATAAATGTCAATATATTAGAATTTTTTACTGAATTTGCAAGTGTAATAACCAAAAATAATAATTAATTATTCAGTGATTACAATTCTTATGCTTGTTATCTTCTACTTAATTAGTGTTGGGTTTGCATTATTGTGTTTCGCACATAAGGTAAGTATCATATTAATTGGTGTCATTAAGATCACATTATCTCACGAACATTCTAAGAAGTAACTTGAGGTGTTTCAAAAACTCCTACGTCCGCACGTTGTGTAAAATATTCAGGCAACCAGCACTTTGGAAGGCTGCGTAAAGATTGAAAAATTATACTAACGTTATGAACCGCCTATTTCTATCTTCAGTCTTCGATATGAGAAAAACATTCAGTATGACGCAGGAACACGCCTTCCGTATGATTAAAATCCTGAAGGATTTGCGTCACACAATCACGTGGATCTTCAGTTGCAGGTCAATGTTAACCTTGGACTATCGAACTGAATGTGTTTATTCGGTGACGTTACCATTTGCTTCGTTTACAGAATAAAATACTTGTTTATTTTCTACGTAACATGTATCGAGTACCTATGTTCGATTTTAAAAGTATTTAGATAAACAATAGCAGAGGTTTTTACAACACGGATAAATTGACTCGTAATGCTGATATCGAATATTTCTAACTGTAGTATTTTTTTATATGATTTGTTTATGATCAAAATGACTGAAATTTAATTAAACAATACATATATTGATTACTTTGATCAAAATAGAAATGCAATATGCAATAATAGCATGCTCTTAACGTATATTGCATGTACTTGCTATGCAGCGTGCTCAAAAGTGCTTGACAAGCAATTTAGTAAGGACTGTTTTTTTTATTAGAGAATCGGAAGGTAAATTACCTATAGGTAATTTCTGAAGGACGTGGAGCTGGAAACTGGGGATGCCGACTGTAACCTGTAATGTATATGATCAACCGACGTTGGTAACGCAATATTTTGTATGGTGAGAGTTTAAGGACCGCTTATCTACAAGGGATTATTAAGAGGTAGTTTGTGAGTTTGTTTGGGGTAATCTTCGGTACTAGTGTTCCGATTTTGAAAAATTTTCACTGTAGGAAAGGTATATTATCCCAGAGTGCTATAGACTACTTTTCACGAGATAACCGAGAGCCCGAGAGCCGCGGGCAAAAGCTAGTATTTCAATATGCATATTAATGTCTCTTTGCAAATATTAACTTGCTCAATACCAACTGATTGTTCGGTCGGACGGTCACGGCAAATATAACAATAAATTTCAACTGTGGCAATCAAAACTAATAAAAGTACTTCCTATTCGCCACGCCCAAGGTACGTAATTAACCTATTCGGCGTCAGATGTTTTGTACGCGTCATAACACAGATCAATTAAAATTGTATCGTGTACGTAGCATTGAAATTGTTTTCGTCTTTCAAGATTTATCCCAGGACAGGAAACTTATGTAGATAAAAAATTTGCAGCCAACCATTTCCAACATATTCGTAATATTTAAGTATATACGAGAATTTCTCGTTTAAAGTTATTAGATGAAGAGATAACTATGATTGTTATGTTAATTTTTTATGCTTGCCAAGTCTGAGCAAATGTCCACGAATTATTCATTACTACGCTTGCATTTTGAAAACGTTAATATGTTTGTGAAGGTGTGTGTGCAGTGAACAGCATGTAGGTATGTGAGATACTAGTTTTGGCCATTGCGTCTAGTTTATTGCACTTTTTATAGTTCTGTAGTCAGCAAAGAACTCTTAAATATATATACATAATACGAAGCTAAATATAAAATGGCTGTACTTTGTGTCCGTTTCATACAGGTTGGTGAAGTCCACGACACAGGATATATTTCTAATGCGGGAGTTGTCTTTTAAAATAGAAGAAAAACTATAACAGCCCTTTCGGGTTAATAAGTTAACAAGTAATAGTCGATCAGCAATAACATTTTGTACAATATCCATTGAGGATCACTAAGAGGACGTAAAACAGTTAGTAGTCTTTCAAAAGTTTTAAACTTTATTAAATAAAACTATAATATCCTTATTTATGTGGTTTCCATGTTGGGATTACTGATGCAAAGTTCGTTCTGATAATTAATATTCCAGAAAGGTTTTGCGGTTGAGAACATGATAATCACTTACAAGAAGATTAAAGTCGTTCATACGCTTATATTTTTGGCTGCTTACGAAGATTTTTCAAGCGTGTAAACTGATAATTAAATTTACTAACAGAAACATTATGTGAGCTAAAATATACTAAAATATACCTACTTAGGAACTGTTTATATTTTATAATTTGTATAAATATTAAAAACATGTGTGTGACATAATTTTTAGATGGATATTGTGTATTACACGTAACTAATATTTGGGTTTCGAACTGGACTTTGCAACCACGCGACCACCATTTTATTTCTATACTAGAGAAATTTCAAGGCAAGTCTATCATAAACATACCGGTTGACGGACAGAAGAGAGCCACGGGGAAAAGTATTTAAAGACTTCATTGAAATATTTCAAGAACATGTAGCTTGACAACAGGTCCAAAGTTAATGTCAGAAAAAATCTTTTAACACAAATTTAACTTTAAATTACTTTTAAATTATCTTTTAAAACAAATATAACCTGGTTCTAAGAATAGCAAAGCGTGTATTTTCTGTTGGAAAATCTCTCTGCAAGCACTATATAAGATCAATTTGATTAACACTAATGTCGTAAAGGCAAAATTCTGTGAGTATGTATTTGTAAATAATAAACGACTGGACCAATTTTGATATTTGGTATGGAGGTAGCTGACACCCTGGTTTCACACAGGCCACTCTTTATCCCGAAAAAATGTAGTGTTCCGGTTGGATGACCAAGGCATTGTAAACTGCGGGGGCAGCTTATGATGATATAAATATACAAAAATAGAAAATTTAAGCACCGCGTCATAGTTCCTCCTTCACAGATTCCTATGGCTCGGTATAAATGCGAGCAGATAGGTTTATTAATCACGTCACCTGCCTTAGAATGATTCCAGACTCCAGAGATAGTGATTACACAGATTAAACGGCTACTGGATTTTATTGGAGA
Source organism: Arctia plantaginis (assembly GCA_902825455.1). Classification (NCBI taxonomy): domain Eukaryota; kingdom Metazoa; phylum Arthropoda; class Insecta; order Lepidoptera; family Erebidae; genus Arctia; species Arctia plantaginis. Next base: position 8,127,858 of record CADEBD010000327.1, on the reverse strand, counting down.
TACATTGTACCGCGGTTTGTGTTAGTCTATATTTACCGATACGAACTAATCTAAAAACGACGTAGGTATAGTTCCGCCATAATAGCCCTTCTATTTTAAGGTATGCGAGAAGAAACACGGCGGATCAAAACGTGAGCCAAACATTGGCACAATCTTAAAAAAGCAAGTTGACAATTAAAGGAGTTACCTTATGCCAGTTTGAACCACAACAATGTATTTCATCTGACGCATACAACATTTAACTATGCAGTGCCAGTCACATAAAGTACTAATAAAATGATTACATATTGCAATGGTTGAGTCACAACCATTTAAAAGTTTATAACAAGTTCTGGAATAAACATGTTGGTAGTCACGTACCCATTGTAGGGCCCTGGGCAGCTGTGTGTCGATACATGCAGACTTGTTAAACAAAAAGATTATGTGAATATTTAATTTTACTAATGGCTCATGATTAGTGACTATTATCACAGACTTTGTTAAACAAATCTACATTTACTAATATAATATAGCTGAAGACTTTTCTTCTTGTTTTCCTGCAATTAGTGGGGATGATTTCATGAAACGAAAGTGTGTAACAGCAAAAAGAGGAATACAAAATAATTAATAATAATAATACGCACCCGATACCGATGGGACATTATTTTTTACATTTTTAAACATATTTTTTGTATGAATTATAAATATATTTAAATTACTTTTATGTATATTTAATGAAATAAAGAGATTAATAATAATAACGTCTGATCTCAAGCTAGGTAGAGCCTGTGGTAATCAGACTACTGATAAAAATACTTAAATATTTCCAAATACATCAATATTTCATGTAGTCATTTCTTTTAAAATTAGTTGAATTTCTGATTTTAGACATCATACGCGAAAGAATGGGGAACTGAGTCAGACTTGAATGGTTATTTTGCATTGGATATAGTTATCATATGTAATACCACATTCTGGCCTTTACAAACAGAGCAGTGCCGTGAGTGAGATAAATGCAGGTAAAACTAGTCAGTAAGATTCGACGGCCGCATGGCGAAGTGGTTTGTGTAACGCACTGCTACGCCAAAGGTCGCGGGTTCGGTTCCCGCTCAAGTCAAACATTTGTGTACATGAACATTTAACGTTTGATTTTGGGTGTTTTTATGTATAATACTCGTATGTATATTTACAAAATAAAGCTCTGCTTCGTTTGGGACTAGATGGCGTTATATGAATGTGGTAGAATGTCAAATTAAACATGTCAGGGAAATATATTAAAATTTTACACATATTACATATTTAAACATATTACCTTACACATGGTTACAGTCCGATGCAAACTCAATGGCGGCTACGAACATCGTGCGTTTCGATGCGCAGAACACAATAATAGGCAGCAGCGGGACGTAAAGGAGCGCGGGGGCAGGGTGACACACGACACGCATGCCTTTTAGTGTGAGTGAGTTACATCCGTACATTGCACATGCGCGCATATTCCTGTCTACGTACATACAGTCGAGTCGACGTGACTGTAGGTACGTGCGCACACCTGTGTGCGCAGCTAACTTCAGAGCCGCCATTATGTTTGCTCCGGACTATACCTACGTAAGCACACTCATGTTGAGTTCTCAATCCTTAGACTGTACCATTCGTAGGCAAGAGTTCTAATACTTCAGGCCCATCATTTTGTGGTTTTGCATGTAAAAGTAATAAATAAGTGTAAAAAGTTAATTCTTTTCCTCTTAAGCATATTGTACATAGTTAATGTTCATGCCACAGTCACTTTGTCTTGGTTGGCAGTAGGACCCATAACCTGTGGCTTAGTAGTCAGCATATCTATTTAGCAACAGGCCAGCATATTTAATTTAAATAATAAAAACACTAATAAGTTCACACATCTCATACAAGGCAGTCTGATCCAAAACTAAGTAGGGCCAGTGCCATAGTAACTACGCTGGTTAACACACTTGAACATTTCGAAATACAGACACAAAATTACAGTTACAACCTTACACAGAACAAATAATTACGCTGATCATACAATTATTTGTCCTAGGTGGGAATCAAACCCAAAATGTATTGAGCTGTCACCTATTAGCATGCATGCATATCATCTGTTTATAATCTCAATATCTTCACTCTTATTTACTTATATACATACTTCTTCTACCTAAATTTTGCACATTATTATAAATTATGTATTTTATAGTAATAGTATTTATTCTTTTATCTATTTTATCCTCTACTATATTGTAATAAAAGCAGTATACTTATTACAATGCATATCTCATTTGTATCATCGTAATTCAACTTGATGCCCTTAGCTACAAGTCAGATAACAAAAATAAGTAATTTATTTAACACCTGCAATACTGCTATGCTAAAATAAACTCATCCCGAACAGGCATTAACTTATTAAGGATTGAGAACCATTAGTATTGGTTATAATTTACTGTATAATAAAACTAAAAGACATATATCATTTGAAAACCATATTTCGGCACATCTAAATTGGTTCCGTGACAGAGAGTAATAGTGCGGCCAGACATAAAATTTGTGTTAAACAATTTTTTTGTTGCTTTTTAGTGAGTGGGGTACTGGAGGTTCAACATGACTTAAAAAGTGAGTCTCAACTCAAGTAGTTGCATAGCTTACTTATAAACTATATTTATTTATTTATTTATTGGATCTCCAACAAAGGATATACACAGAAGTGCATATAATACACACTTAGTTTTTTGAATAGTGTACTCCTTCAGTTATAGGAGACCACAGCATGCAATAGAATATCCAAACTTATACCTAATACAAAACTAATTCAAAAGTAACATAGTGAGAAAACCTCCTAAATAACATTAAATATGACAAAATATAGATGAACTATATGTTTTGTGGGGTTTTCTGTAGGTAGATAGAACCATCAGAACTGTATGGTAGTAGGAAATAGGATTGGCAAACACATTAATGTCAAGAATGGTCTCCCAACTATTTAGAGGTAACCTGGTTGTAAAAAAAATAGTTTCCATTTCTTAATCAGACTGTAAACATATTTTTTTAGGTTATGTTACTAACAACATTTTAATTTTATGTAAGGTAGAATCAATATTTAACACTTATACTTGATTCCGATGTATATACATTATAGATAAAATGTTATTTTCTATAATGTTAATTTATCTTTTATAATGTAAAGCTTTTAAAATAAAAATTATTTGTACTCACAAACTATATAAAACTTTCTAGTGTTATTTAATGTTACTATGTCTTTAAATAAACAAAACTAAACGTCTAAATCATATACGGCTTCAAAAAGTAATAATTATAAATGAGTCCATTAAGAAAATCACTTTTTTTGTCTAATTACAACCACTTACCTTCGGCTTCGTCTTTTGCTTTAGGTTTCGACATCGGTAATACTGTCACTAAGTACAGTCTTAATAAACACTATGTTTTGTTCCAAATATGTTTCTTTAATAAACAAATTTACAATAAGTTCTAGTATTGAATCTAGAAACAAACAAAATTTTAATCAGCTGTTTCTGCCATTTTCTGTACGTCACATTTGACATTTCATTTAGTTCAGTTCATTATGTTGGATAATCTTTTTCGTTTTGTTATTTAGATATTTTAACGATGTTTTCACGTTAGTCTTAAGTACAATTGACTTTTAAGTTTTACATTAACAATATAGAATTTCTATATAAAATTATTGATTAAGTGAAAAAAATAACACAAGTCAACTTTTAGCTTTAAGAAAATATAGTTTAGTTATTGCTAAATGCACATCAGGAAAGATGATTGTGTATTTGTACCAACAAAATAAGAAGCAACCTATCAACACGAAGTGCCGAGCAGCGTCTCTTGGTTGCGACATGCCAATTGTCATTTGATTTTGATTAATTTCAGATTTGAAATCACTTTATTTACGTTTCGTTTAAAATTTCAAACGCGGGTAAATTTAATTGTTGTGTTGATGTATTTGATTAATAATTGAGTTAGTAGATTGATATTTTAAAAAAATCGTTTTATTTGCAGATCAACTCAAGAATGTGGAACTGACCACAACTCATCAAGAGTCTTTTACGAATTTTTAATTTTAAACTTCTTCACCATGTCGAACGCTGTTGTGGAGAACGGCGTTAACGAAGATCGGTAAATACTGTGCATATAATTATTTTATACGTAAGAGCTAAAGTCCTATTTAGAGTTTTATTGATTTTGATTACGCCGAAACGACATCTACAGTGCATTCTCTCCTCGTGTTTATTATTGTTATTTTATTATTTTAAAACACTGCCCCCCGTGCGTTAGATACGCACAACGGGGGAAAGTGTTTCGGGTGTGAATTTCATTATAAATGGAATATATTTAAAAAGGACTCTAAAGAATTACACCCTAAAGTAAATGCCATGACTGCCATGTGCAATGACATTTTTTTCATGCACCGCTCGCGTCATAAGTGCTCGCTGCGCGCTCCTTGACGCAGTCTTCCGTCCCTGTGCATTGTATACGGAAGATGGCGTGCGTAACGCACATCACGTCCGTCACATGCACAGAGTGCTATGTTCACTATGAAATGAGTTAAGGCCCTAGTCGTCCTAATTTTCTTAAAGAGACTGCTTTCCCTCGTACACAGTAATATTATGATATATTCATGAAAATAATTAATATTAGATTGTTCTGAATTACTTACATTATTGCAATTGCATTGCAAATGCTCTGTACCCTCTAACTTATTTAAGTATTTTGTTGTTGTTATAACTGGCTCTACTAAAATTAGAAATAAAAATAATGCTTTCTCAGGAAAATATTTTTAAATAATTTGAATAGATGTACAACACTTACTAACAAGATTTAACTTCTACTTTTAGATCAAAAATGTTGCCTAGCTACAGTTCAGCAATATATGGGTACTAATTTATTTTTCAAAGTTGTTAGATAATTTGTAGTTGTTAGATTGTACATCATTACCCTAATCATTTATAGTATAGCCAACAGCCAAACACCCTGATTTCTATTTTTTTCTATTACTTAAAATCACATCACATCTGTAATTAGATCTAAAACAATAAATGATACTAGTGGAAGTTGAAGAACCTACATTGCTCTTAATTGTAGACTGATGCAAAATATTTAAATTCAATTATTGTTTTATTTCAAACATGAACATGAATTGAATTAATGAATATGTATATCATTTTTCAGATCAACAACATACTATTTTCCAACGAGTGGATCAAGTGCCACATTATGGCAACGGCTGAGCTTGTTTGTGTCTATATACTGGAAGGCACTTATAGTAGTGTTTACACCAATTTTGCTACTACCTATACCTCTTATGCACCATGAGCCAGTAAGTATCTACAATCACAATTATTATTTTTTATGTTAGTGGTGGCAGATGAGCAGTTGGGTCAGTTGATGGCAAGTGACTATCGCCGCCCATGACCGTCTGCAACACAAGAGTCATAAACGCGTTGCCAGTCTTTTAGGAAGGAGTATGCTCTTTTCTTAAATATTGCAGACGAAAAAACTCTATTTCGGAAGCTGCAGGGCCTTAAAATAAATTATAATTAATATTCTGAGTTCAACTGTCTTTTAAAACTTTAAAATTCTTACATATTGAATTTCACTGTCATTGCAATATAATTAATTATGATTTTTCCCAAACTACCTAAAATTTTGTATTTTACTTACAGTTTTCTTTACTTTTAATATTATTATTAAGACCATACTAGCAAATGCCTTGGCATAAAGAATTATAAAAAAGTCAACAGTAGGTAGATATTTTTCAAAATATTCTGACGAAAATTCGATCTGAAATTAATTGTTAAAGTTTTAAAAATTAAATTCTAGTTGTGAGTTTTTCTATTTACTTTCCATGTAAATGATAAAATATTTAGTTACAAAACATTGCTTTCTATGGTTGGTTCCATGGTTTTTGTTGTATTTACAGTATAGCATGTGCCATGTTAATGATCTTAGACTTGAGAAAGCTCTTCATTTCTGTATATTATTTTTTAGTACTAAGAAATGTAAGTTTGGCATTCCAACTATACCATGGTTTGCTGTTCTCACCACCAGTAGACCATATATTCGCAGCTTTGAAGATCTCACTTCCGTCATTAATCAGTATAAAGGCATCACAGATTGCAATATTTATTATAGTAAGGAGAGGAATAAGAGCAAGCAAGAGGAAAACGCACTAAGATTATAAGCTAGGCTCTGTGAAAAATTATGTCGCCACATACAATATCACAAAAATGTACTATCATTAACTTATTATGTCGCCCTACGTATTATTCAAGATATAATATGCAGAATACTTCACAATATTTAAAGCTATATATGATATAAACACACAAAATGATAATTTCGTTTAATTGTCATGACACCATTGTCACCACCTGAGCAAAATTTCTCAAGAGGACAAAGCTAAACTTCTTTTCCATAGTCCTGCGTATAGTCAACATAGGAATCTATTTAGATATCGTCGGTGCCCTTAAAGTGTTACTGGAATATTCAAAAATTTATACTAATATTAAAAAATGTATTTTTCCAGGCCTATAGATGCATGTATGTTGTGCTGATAATGGCGATATTCTGGGTATTGGAACTCCTGCCTTTACCAGTTACATCTATGCTGCCAATTGTACTTTTCCCTACTATGGGCATTCTGGACTCCGATAAAACTTGTGCAGCATATATGAAGGAAACTAATATGATGTTCATGGGAGGTTTGATGATAGCTGCTGGAGTGCAACATTCAAGATTGCCCAAACGAGTCGCATTATGGACTGTACAAGTTGTTGGTTGTTCACATCGAAGGTAAGAATATTTTCTCCATTTACGATGTAAATGGATACACCTTCTCTGCTTTCTTACCTAGAATTTTGGATACACAAATCACACTCTTCGATTTTATCCCTTACGAAGTGCAACCCTTACCCTCGGGTAAGAGATTACAGATTTACACTTTAAGATTTTTGAAGGACTATTTTTTTTCTTTAAAAGACAACTCCCGCATTAGGAATATATCCTGTGTCGCGGGAGCTTTACAAATATGCGTGAAACGGACACAAAGAACACCCAGACTCAGAACGACAATTTGTGGATCACACACAGTGTCGTTCCATGTGGGATCCCCAAAACCCACAACACTCAGCGTAGTAGGAAGCGGCGTGGCGACCGCTTAAACCACTATGCCATCCGTGCAGTCACTTAACCGTAATTTATGAAAACTGAACAACCCTCCAAAAAATATTCGAAACAAACTTCTCTACTCTTCTAGATTGAACTTCGGACTTACATTCGTCACCATGTTCATCTCTATGTGGGTATCAAACGCTGCCGCTACTACGATGATGGTACCCATCGTAGAAGCCATATTGGAAGTACTTGAACAGGTAAGCACATTTGATAGCAAAAGTAACATGCTGTTTCAATCTTATTAATTTCTTTTAGTAGTTCTTTAGGGTAGAGGTTTTCATTTTTGCTTTCTTCTTATTAGCAGTTTGTAACTAGGTAGGTAAGTTTATTTAAGTACGTCCTTAATAAATGACATTATATTAACGTATCTATGTATTGCACATTAATTTTTAATTATACCTACCGGATGTGTGTCTCATAACATGACTGAAAAGTGTTTATTTGATGAACGCGCCAAAATTTATGTATTTCATAGCCCTATTCTTGTGGATGTCTTTAACTTTATAATTTCTTTTTTAAAAGTTTACTAGCAACTGAAATTACTAGTATTCCCGTTAACCCCTCCAGCTAAGCTAACTTGCTTATGTTAGAAGTGGGTTCACGTCGGTAGTGTACTGGCCAGGATTCGAAACCACGACCTCTTGATCGCAAGACCAATGCCTTAAGCACTAGGCTACCGCCACTTCCCTTTAATAAATTATTTATTGAAGGAAGAACAAAGGAAATTAACGTAGTTTTAATTTGTATTTTTTTTACATTGTAGCAAGGCCTTGGGGACGTATATGTGAATAGAAAGAGGAATGCACCAGCTGAAAATGGCAAATCAGATACCAAAGCTGTAGCGAAAGCTGCTGTAGAAGAAGAGTAAGTATCTCATGTCGGTAACGGTAACAGTGTCGCAAGTTCAATGGTTTTTTTCCCCGTAAAATACATTCTTTGTTTGTTGTTCAAAAATGCATAACGCGCCTAAAGAAGTTTTCACTTCAAAAATCACACCCTTAACAAACAAAAAAAATAACGAAAACAAATATTGGCTGTCCTGATTGATTTTACTTTACGTTAATAACTTGGATAAAAATACTCGTAACACCATGAGTTTCGAAACATTAATTGATAGCAGACTATGAATAACAATGTTTTTACGAAAATCCTCTGTATACCAAGTAAATATCTTACAATACACATACTCTCAAGCTTGCTAAAGGATATACCGCCATAGATGTATCCTTTAGTAAGTAGTTTAGTATCCTCTCCATGGCTGGTAGTGAAAGATGTTTTACCGCTGTCGCATCCTTCTGCGAGGTGATGTCTTCGCAGAAAGATGGGACGCGGCGGCGGAGAGTGCCCGGGAGGATGATCGGGTCCGGAACCGGTGGCGGAGGCGCGCTTACCAGCGCCTGGTTTTCCCCTCCACCCGCCATAACGGACAGCTGCGAGGAGGGACGTCGCCTTAATAGAGAATGTACCCGAAGCCCTATGTTAATCATGCAGTGCCCGCGTCGTTGCGGGCAGGCGCTAGGAGGGGTCCGGATGTCTTAATAACAGCAGTTCCCGGATCCCTCCTATTAGAGGCGCAGAGTGGCACACCGTGTGGTTTTAGTCGGTTTAATGCCAAAACACCACCCTGATGTATTTTCAAATAATATTCGGTGTTCTGATAATCTACCATAGCTCCGCATAATTTGGCATCAGACAGCCATCTCTTAAGTTAATATTAATTAAATTTGTACTTTTTCATTCTATTACTAATCATAATGTTTATTTTTAGACCTCCAATGCCGAGTGACATCACTATTTGCTACTATCTTAGCATTGCTTACGCGTCGACTCTTGGTGGTTCTGGAACCCTCGTCGGTACCGCCACCAACTCTGCTTTCAAAGGAATATTTGATTCGTAAGTATTATTTAGAATTTGAATATTTAGTTCTTATAGTGACATTTTCTTAATGAATGTGTAGAACTTCTATTTTTGATATGTTGTTAAATATCTTATTAAGAATTCCGGTATTGTACTTGTCTTCGATGTATTAACATTCAGTAGATAATTTATACAATGCAAATGCAACAAACTGCAAGATTCATATCCAAGTTCTTAAAAACCAGATAATATTTTATCAGAATTTAAACAATATATTCCACATTTTCCTTTTAAGAAGGAGTCTTTAAAAATGTATAATTGACATTTTTAATAAGTAAGTAAAATATAACTGATACAGATGAATTTTCACAGATTTGTCTTTTTGTTATAAATTTACACTAGCTGACCGACCTGCGGATTAAGAGTACGTAGTGTCACCACCTTATTCATCCCGTGGGTGTCGTAAGAGCCAATTAAGGGAGCTAATCACGCATAACAACATAACTACAAAGAGAAGGAAAACTTGAAATAAGGCCTATACCAACCCTGGCCAGCATGGTATAGTAGGCCAAAACCTCCTTCCTAAGGAGAGGCCAGCAGTGTCCAGCAGTGGACTGCTAAAGGATTTGATGATGATGACTAGCTGACCCTCACAGATTCGTTTGCCTCTCTAAGTAGGAATAAATGTCCCCCGTTTTACTACCTATTTAATTGATACTCGGTTCTCATTGGCCGAAGCGTGATGTTATATAGCCGGTAGCCTTCCTCGATAAATGAGCTATCCAACAACAATTTTTCAATTAGAACCAGCAGTTCCTGAGACAAACAAATTTTTAGCTTAACCATATGAATATAAATAGGTCTGGCCCCTGACACTCGCACTATTTTTTTTTTAATACTTGTAAATAACCAACGAAGAAAACTAAGAAATTGTATTTTTTACAGCGAATTTCCCGAATACTCAAGCCAAGTGAACTTCTTCTGGTTCATGGCGTACAGTACACCGCCTATGTTAATCATGCAGTTCTTGGTTTGGCTCGCACTGCAGGTCACCTTCATGGGCTTGTTCAGGTTAGTAGCTGTTTATCAATAGACGCGCCTGTTGGTTTAGTAGTCAGTGACTAGTAATGAGCATTAATGATAATTAGATTTATTTTATTAATTATGAATTCTTATGTCTTAATTTAGTAATAATAATTTTACATAAATATCTTATTTGTATTAAATTTTAATTCACTGCGATTTTCGCTGTCAAAAGTGGCTGCTATTTCATTTACTCCAAGAGAGATTAATGAGAATAAAGAATAAACAAGAAATAATGCAATTTAAGGGTTTGTTCGTGATATGCTAGCATTCGTCAATTCGTCACTTAACACTACCTATTTACAAAAATACCCCTATCTATTCACAAAATACCTATTTACAACGTACACGTCACACTCTTCAAAACTTAAATTACCTGTACCTACTCTATAATTAAACTTCTTGTTACGAAGGTTTGTTTCAAGTTTTCCTTCTCTTTGCAGTGTTGTCTTGCGTAGTTTTCTCCCTTAGTCGACAACACACACATAATACTCGTAACAAATACTATGTAGTAGTGATGGTATAATTATTTTTTACATTCATATTTAATTGCAAATTCTTAATTAGCATTTAGCAGTCACCAAATTAATTGTAGTCGTGATATTTCGTGAACCTATGAATTAATACGTACCTACACGTCACACTCTTCAAAACTTAATTGCCTATACCTACTATATTATTAAACTTCTTATTAACAAATACTACATAGGTACCAATTCTATGGACAACTTTAAACAATTACCAACTACAATTAAGGTGCTAACTGCTAATTAAGAATTCACTATTAAATATGAGTGTGAAGACTAGTGACTATCACTATTAGTGACCCTGACTCCCTAAGTCGAAGGTCGTGGATTCGTTTCCCACCCAGGCCAAATATTTGTGTGATTGTGTGAGCACGATTATTTGTTCTGTCTTAAGTCTACTGTTTAATGATGTCTGTTATATTTGTTCTGCTAAAAAGTTCCCTGTTTTTGTGCGGAAATCCCCACCTTAATCTCAAACCATTAACGGCTTATAGAGTACCCCTCGTATGTAGGCACCACGGTATCCTCGTCTTGCCATAAAAGGGCCTCGCGCTTTGCTCCTAAGTTAAATCTTTGGACCAGGAGCAATTTATTTACCCCTGAGAACAGTATGTAAATTTCAAAAGATGTTTCAATTCAAAAAGATGATCAGGCGACTACTTAGTTAAGGCGTGATTACGCTAACAAACACACTCATATCTATAATACTAGTGTGGTTTGTATTTAGACACATTATTCTGATAGCTGAACATTGCCTTACAGACCGAACAGCGAAGCGGCTAAGAAAGTGAACAATGCTTCATCAGGCTCTGAAACGACAATGAAAGTCATCAAGGAGCAGTACAGGAGCCTTGGACCTATCACCTTCCACGAAAAGGTATGTTTGCATTAAACTAAGAGATAGTGTACGTATTTACTTACTTGTATAATTCGATGACTATTTTTTAAATGCTGTGATGCTTGATTATTATAAAAATATACGACGTCTTGTTGCAGGCTTCCGGTATCTTATTTATCTTGGCTGTATTCCTGTATATCTTTCGTCATCCTGGATTCATGGACGGTTGGGCTGATGTCCTTACTACCATGTAAGTATTTTGACTACAAACATTTCTTTTGAATGCCTAATTTCAATTTTCGTTAAATTTACGCGTCCTCAAAACGCCAATAAAATTTGAGCCTTAGAGTAAGTAATACATAATATAACATAATATAATCGCCTGGCCAACTTAGTAACTTTTTATTTTTATTTTGTTTGTAGGAAAGTGAAAGATGGAGTGACGTCAATGTTCATCGTGATACTTATGTTCATTTTGCCCATGAGCTGTGACTTTATTAAGTTCTTCTCCAGTTCTTCGTCATGTAAGTCACTGTTTAGTTAAAATATTGTGTGTACCTCTCATGTGATAAGAAGGAAAGGGCATCACACAAGATTGTAGTTCAACCTTACATAGAAATGCAATATAATAAAAAAATCTCAACTCTCTTAGTCATCTGTATTTGTCATCTATTTTTAATGTTTTAAAGAGTGTAATATAAGTTTTTATGTAAAATTGTCGGTTTGGTGACGGATTGAGAATAGTTATTATTCTAGTATTCCTTATTCATCTCGTGGGTGTCGTAAGAGCCGACTAAGGGAGCAAACTACGAAGGACAACAGTTCTGCAAAGAGAGGGAAAACTCAAAACAAACCCTATAACTACTTGTCTGGCATGCGTGGTATAGTATTCCTTGTTTCTAAGGAGAGGCCTATGTCCAGCAGTGGACAATTAAAGGCTGTCGATGATGATGATGAAAAACAAAATTGTACTTTTTGTGTTCAATCTCCCTGCAGGTGGAAACGATAGGTTCTTAACAACCTCTCCAGGCATTGCTAGTAATCTTATAAGCCAGTACAAAACCATCACCTTAGCCTTCTATTAATTTTGAGGTATTTCCTAGTTTTACGAGATATTTGTACTGCTGAGAGCTGTACCCTGCCACTAGCTTCGCTGTGGCAGTTTGTGGTTGCGTTGTTGTGAAATGAGGAACAAACCTGATGCGAAAAATATATGATAACAATTTTTGAAGCGGTTTGTTTGTCACATCAAAATTTCAGCTTAATCAATGCAATACTTTTTGAGTTTTTAAAACCATCTTAACATTTTTATATACTTAGATTTCTACAGGACAAACAGCAAATCAAGTTGGTCAACTATAAAATAATGGCATCAAGGTATTCATCGCTAATGTGTATATAAACGTGTGGTTTTTTTTTTTCAGATGAAGAATTGGCCGCGTCTAAGCCCTCGCCTGGTATTGTAACCTGGGGCATTTTAAAGGAGAAAATTCCATGGGGTCTGCTCTTCTTACTTGGTAAGCTTCTATATTATTTTGTTTTTTTGGAACGAAGTTCCTTATCGCGCGTTGTGAAAGGGGGCTAGACGGAAAAAATTCGTACGAAAATTTGTCACGACACTTTTTAATATAAATTGACGTCTAACTGTGGATACCATACATTAAATTTGCTTCAACGTTCGCCAACGTCCATACCATGTTGAATACACCGGTTCTCGTCCGATCACCGAAGTTAAGCAACATCGGGCGTGGTTAGCACTTGGATGGGTGACCGCCTGGGAATACCACGTGATGTTGGCTTTTTGCTCTTTATTTTCGTGTCATCTTGTCAGACATTCAGCGCGATCTATCGAATAGATAGGAAATCATTTCGCAAGGTGATTTTACCAATGTATAAATTGTTTTATTTGTTTTTAATATGTAGGTAATAGCCGCTTTCATAGATGGCGTTGTAATTAAAATCGTGTCAAATCAGTTTTACTCGATCGTCACAACTTCGTTCCTATCGGGTGTCCCACGACACCACACGGCTTTTTTTTTATTATTATCACTTTATTTGACTTACAAAATTGAAAGATGAAAGAAATTATTATTATTATAAAAAAATATTTATTTTTATTAAGAAATGTAATTATACTGCTTTTGGCACGAAATTGCATGATACTCTTGAAATATGGTGACTAGAGGTTTTAGAAACGTCGGCCATATAATCTGTCTTTATCACACTAACAATTTTATCAAACGCCCTTCTGGTATAAACACAGTAATTATATACATATATGTATAAAACACAATATTCTTTATATACATTTGTTTTGTTTGAACAGGTGGTGGCTTCGCCCTCGCCGAAGGCAGCAAAGCGACGGGACTGTCCGCCATGATAGGCTCGTCCCTGGAAGGTCTGCGGGGTCTGAACCATGCCATCGTGCTTCTTGTAGTGGTTCTCGTCACACAGTTCATCACTGAGTTCACTTCCAATGTCGCCATCGCCAATTTAATCTTACCTGTCCTTGCTAATATGGTACGTATTTCTGTGAAGGCATCTAGCCTGTTGTACGCGACCAGCGAAGTAAAGCAACTTAAGTAATCTAGTTATACTAGGGTAGTTTCGTATTTCTATGAATAAGTAAGTTCTTTGGAGCTCCATGGGAAAAGATAAAATTTGGTAAACTGTAAATGATATCTTTCGTATAGTTTTGTGTCAAATAATGTAGATAATCTATGAAACAAGCCTATTATATATGTAGGCATACAATGTAAGTTTCCAATTTAAATTTAGATAGTAAGATTTTTGATTATTAAGTGGTTGGTGATGGCTGACAAACCATAGCATGCGTACTGTCAATAGTTACATAGATCCTGAGATCCTGATCCAAGACATAGCAACCATACTCAATAGCCATATTGTGTTACTTAAGCTTAGGTTTGCCTATCATAGACGACTTAATAATTAACAAATTTTTTGTTAATTTATTTTTACAGGCTCGCGTACTAAACATCGATCCTAGGTACCTGATGATCCCTGCCACACTGGCGTGCTCAATGGCCTTCCACATGCCAGTAGGAACTCCCCCCAACGCCATTGTAGCTGGCGTTGCACACATACCCACTTCTAAAATGGTAAGTCAGTAATTCATACATAAATATAAAAAAACAAACTACACTACTTCATGCACCCGTTGGCATCATGATTGAACTTACAAGCACCACTACGCCATCATAAAATTCAAAGAAGTCATGTAAGGGTATAGTTAGTACAAACAATTGTTTATTGATGAAAGCAAGCTGGTTTCTATAATACACTTAAGTTATTACTTTATAATTTAATATAGTTAATATCTCTGTGGTTACGAAATTTTGTTCAATGCTCGACTTAAGGAGAATCGGGTTATTGGTGTTAAAATCTTTAAACCATCATATTTTTTGTCTTACATTAAACACTGACCGTTTTGAATTGTTTTGCTGTAGTTTTTAGCTAAATCTTTTTGTTTCAGGCTGTCGGTGGTATAGGCCCGAAACTCATTACCACGCTCATCGTATGGGGCGCTTACCCCACGTGGGGATCAGTTATCTTCCCACCAATAGCCCCCACGGAAAACTCAACTCCTCTCATCCGCAACGCCACAGCTCTGGCCGAACACAACATCACACTTGCATGCAATAGCACATATAATGCCATTTCTAGTATAGCCAACATAGTCTGTAAGGCCCCTCAAAATATAAACGGTACTTCGGGCGTATTTTCATGTAATTACCAACCTTTTTTAAAGTAATAAACAAATAAAGGCCATCGGAATTGATAGGCCATTATGCTTAATATTTTGTAATGAAAATGTGGGTATTGGAAAATATGTAGGGGAACATACTCCGGTTGCATTTTAAGCATTTTTTAATTAGTGGACAGACAGACAGACAGACCCTCATGGATTAGCGACCGGATTTCTTATGTCCCGCTGCTGCGTTGACGATATTTTTTGGTATTAATTAATTATAATTGTGATAGTATAACAACATAGCATAACTCCATCTACCATCTCTGTCTCTGTTTAAAGATATTTGTGGTGCAATCTCAATTTTAATGTATTAAAAAAATTGTAAAAATAATTTACACTTTTAAATCGAATGTTTACATAATACAAAACGTATATTCGAGTAATCGGTGTATTTTCAACTACATAGAGTTTTGATAGAATTTACTTAAATTATTAAATTTAAATTGTACACTTATTATAATATTTAAACTAGAATTTAAAAACTTGTAACTTATTACAGTGAAGCCTCGATATGACAAAGCTGAAGGGTATAAGAATATTTAATATTATAGCCAACGATTTTCACTAGGAAAGTTAAAGAACTTTCGTTCTGCAGCAATTGCAACGATAAATTGTCCAACAACAGTAACGAACTGCTGTGTTTTAATATAAAACACTTTATTAAATTTAAATAGACCAATAGTGTCTAACCGTGTCGAGAAGTAAACTCTTTTAGAATCTCTTACATTGATGTAGTACGTTATGACCTTATTTATACTTCAAATTCCGAAATTAATAAAATTTCATTTTTAAGGGGTTTTTTACCAAGGGTATTCGTAATATAAAGTATAATTTGAAATAACTGTTATGGGCTATTCTAGGGGATTCCGTAAAAGTACTTAGTTAAATCTTGAAAACCGTAATATTAAGGTTTCACTGTATTATTTAGTTAACATTTGCTATTCTGTTCTGTATGAGCTTTGATATGATTCATACAGGATGGAATTAGAACCCAGAACAGCCTTTCTAAATATAAATAAATATATATTTTATAATAGAGTTTTGTACCAAATGTATAAGAATTCAGCATTTATGTATGTATGTGATGTTAGTCGACCAACCGGCTAAGTGCAGTGCCAATATTTATACATACTGATTTATATTTGAAATACTATTAA
Source organism: Arctia plantaginis (assembly GCA_902825455.1). Lineage (NCBI taxonomy): Eukaryota > Metazoa > Arthropoda > Insecta > Lepidoptera > Erebidae > Arctia > Arctia plantaginis. The sequence goes on along the minus strand of CADEBD010000327.1, from coordinate 8,111,435 downwards.
TCTGACTGTCTATTGAATAAAAAATTGAAGCCGTATTCGGAGGTTAACAACTAGTTTTTGAAAGATATTTATTCAATATTATTTCGCTTTACTTGTAACGACAGTTGCCAATAATAAGTGCCTAATTGAAGCTCGAGTCGTACCGGGACAATAATATAAATATTTGTAGTAGTTAAATTGTACACCCCCTTAGTGGGCGGGAATTGTGGTACCGCAATTTTACCTAGACGACTGAGGAGCTATGCATGTGCAAAATCACTCAGATATATTTTATTTATCCAATATAATGTGTATTTCAAATGTTTAATATTAATGTCTTCATAGGAAGTTCCTAGTTTTAGAGTTGTGTAATTAACTTGTGTGATTTTAAAAGTGTATGTTGCCATTCTTCAAATTCAACTCTTTTGCAGAATGGTGAAAATCTGTTATTTACTAAGAGAGTCTTGATAATAATTTATTTTTGGAATTTGTTTTATATGAAATATTCCAGTGTGCTTACCAAAAATCTAATATTAGGACTCGCTTAGCTGCCTACATGCAAGAATATGAACAAAATATTTGTTCGTACAAAGGGAAATGTGATGCATTTTATGTGTGTTTAAAGTGCAAATTAGTTGTAGTCTGTATTACTGAGTAGGTATTATGTGATTGATTGCGTACATTAAAATGAGATGGACACCGTAGTTCTGATATGAAAAAGAACTAAAAATGACTACTTCAATCAGAATATTGGCTTGTTTTAATATTACTTGAAGACAGCCTGATTTCGTAACTGAATATAATGTTATTAGTTTATTACACGCTAATCTTTTTTTCAAGTTTATAACATACATGTCCCTAATCACCGAAAAGGTAACGCTGTATTTTGACCTTTAAAATGTAATTTGGATATGAGATACGGAAGCGATTACAGTTTAAAACATGTTGATCATCAACGATACATTAAATTCCTATTTTTACTATATTTAAGTAGAATTACGTTTACTTGTTTGGGATAATTATGGCTGGTTTGAAGAGCACAAAATTAGAAATTAATCATTTAATGGCAATAGATTTAAAATGCCATTATTGTTGTATTGTACATTTTAGTAGAAATTTTACCATACCATACCCTGGTAGAAAATTTTATATTTTTACTTACGATAAACAGATGGAAGCATTGATTCATATAAAACAACTAGAATCGAATAAATCATTACCAGATAGTCACATACATTCAATAAAGAAATTCAGAGTTGATAACACCACCCTTTTTAACTGTGAAAGTCAAGTGATGACGTCACAACGACAAAGAGTATGCTTGTGGTTTTTAAATGAATTTACATACATATGTAAGTATTGGTCTTGTATCACTATTTGATTCCTAAAATTCCTTTGATTGCTAAAAGAATTTAATAGAAGACAAACAACTGGTTGTTACAATATCAGGTAAAAATTAAATTCTTGTAAATCTTTCAAAGTGAACTGCAGCTATTTCACCTTAGCATACATTAAAACATTTTACGAGCCTTGGGTGCACTTATCGTTCATATTGGATATATAAAACTGTAATTGCATACCGTTTTTATTGATGATATTCGCCATAAATTCAATAACAAAAATTAATATATTATAAAATATCCAATTTAAAAAAATAACTCGTATTTTTGTATCCGTATATAAATAGTGAAAGGGTTGTGATTGTTAGTTTTTGTCACAAATTGTACTGTTATATAGTAAATAGTTGGTTCTACATTAAATTAGTAAATAAGATAGACATTATCGGCGATAATACTAAGTAACTCCTGTTGCATTGAAGACCTATTAGCTGATAAAGAATACGACTCCAGGAATTACGGCCCTAAATAATTCATTGATTTATTATAATTTTAATTGATTAATTTAAAACCATATTATATATTAAAAACATATATTTTTTTCGGTTTCTAGTTAAATGTGCCATAAGTTTGATGATGGGCCAAGTTACCTATAAATTTTGTGGGTTTCTTTTCTCTCAATTGTAAACCGATCCAGAATTAACGATATTATAATATTATGTGTCAAGTTTGGCTATGTCCTAAAAGAACAATGTAGAACCAATACTAAACATTTATTGTACGTAATATGCTCATTTTGTAAATAGTGGGAGGATGGAATGGTATTGTTAAATAAATATGTTGGAAATCGTACATTTGTGTTTATTCTTATTTTACTCTTAAGTTTTCGTAGAAAGTCTAACAATCAGTAGTTTGAAC